>CM069297.1:43560000-44920000 GCA_035609425.1 Epinephelus awoara
TACATTTTAAACTTTGATTTAGTAACTTGTTCATGTTTAAAGACATTTAAGACTGATTATTGGACAAATCATCCCTTATTCAAGCAGTGCACGTGAGTATAAAATGTAAACATGTGGTCTCATGCAGAGGAAGGTTTTTCAGTCCAAGTCTAAAGTAAAGCGACAGTGTTGGAGTCAGCGGAGGGTTAAAGATCTGTGGACTTCATGCAGAGGAGCCTGACTCCTTCTGACGAGATTCAAATAAATAAAATGTCAAATTTTAGATTATTTCGTGACCTTTAAGGCTTCATATTTATAGACTTGAATTTAAGACATTTGATTCTTGATTAAACATCCTCGTGTTGTACACCGACATCTAGTGGCCACAGTTGTAACTGCAGCTCCATCAGTGGCGCATACACTGTGTGTGGAGAGCTTCTGAACAGAGCAGCCATCTTGTGGGTGAAATCATGACAGACAGCTGATATTTGACTTCAGCCTGTGATGCTGCTGGACAGAGCAGCTGTGCAGGTTCATGTTTCCACACTGTAGCAGGATTTTAAAGGTTTCGAGCTGCTGAAATGTCGTCGCTCCCAACTGACTGGATTTTTACCTCCTGAGTGAACTGGTTTAACTGGTTCACTGAGAGAGAGACTAATGTGTGTGTTGTATAATGAGGAAAACTGTGTGTGTGTGTGTGTGTGTGTGTGTGTGTGTGTGTGTGTGTGTGTCCCACGTTTTTCTCCTCACTGACTTGGTCAATCCATGTGAAATGTGGCACAGTGGTAGAGGGTCATGGGAGGATGCCAATGAAGCAATATTACATCAGTTGGCCAAAGGGGGGCGCTATAGCAACCCATTGAAAGTGCAAATCTTATATCTCATGCCCTGTATGTGGTAGAGACATGACACTTTGCACAGAGATGTCTCTCCTTTGCCTTTCAACGTGCTACCTCAACTACTAATGTACAGTTTTAGCCCACTAACTATCCCACTATAGCAATGGTACTACTGTACTTTCAATAAAGCAATCGTACTATCAGATTCACAAACACTCTGTCTGAATACATTGCTCTTCTTAATGGGTTCAGTTGACTATTTAATCTGCAGTTTCCTATGACCTGTATCCCAAACACACACCATGTGAAACTGTACGTGGGCACCTGTGCACTCAGTGGGTCTGGACTAGTAAATATAATATATCTGACTGTGTGCCCAGTCGCCAAGGCTCAGCTGAGAAGTGAGACTGACGGCTTGTTTGGGCCCCGCTCTCTGAGGAGTCCCTTATCTTTGGTCAAATCCCCTTAAAAACACTTTATAAATGTGTTCTCAGGGTTCATGGTGTGAACTCACTTATCTGGAAGTCACTTCTTAAAATCTGTTTAAAGCCCTTTAACTTTTATTCTACTATTTTATTTTGTTATTTTTCACCTATTTTACTAAGTGATTTATTTTTTCATCATCATGTGAAGTAGTTTGTCATTTTTATCATGAAAAGCACTAAAAAAAATAAAATTGTATTTATAATAATCAGCTCTCATTATTATAATCAATCTCACATTTGAGCTACAGAGTCGACTCTTTATCAGACGGGGAGCATTCAGCCCCGTCACCAAACCAGTGAGCGTCCAAAGCTTCAGCGCCAATATTTCATGAATCGCCCCGCAGCTTAATGGGCTATGTATATATATATTTTGAAATGCAATAGGCCTAATATACATTTGTTTAAAACCCTGTATATAAATGTGCACCTGTGGGAGTGACACCTCAGGAAACATTTTTCAAGAACCTTAAAAAAGTGAGTTGCCTTCAGGGTCAGGGCACACAGGCTGTTACTGAAGCACAGACAGACGTGACGTTAAAATCAACCAGATGTTTTATTGAAATGATCAAAAATAAGCAAACAGGAAGGGACCAGAGCTGCTGGGATAAACTTTAATATTGATCATCAAATCTACACAAATACCAGTAATTAAAACACTGCTTATTACAATTAAAAAGAGTTGATACAGAATCTAAACATCACACGTCAGTGAAATATTCTGTCCAACATGAAGCTAGCTAAATTAAACCAGAGGAGGTGAGCAGGGGTCACTGAGGAGCACCCAGGGGTGCCACCACCTCCTCACCTCAGGTACAACACGCCAATACTCAGAGCGAGATGAAGCCATCTACAGTCGTGTCCTGGTGCTCTTACTCTCACTGAGCTCAGGGGCCCAAGCTGCCAACGAGACGGCGCTCTGCTCCACTGAAAGAAAAGATAAACAACCAGCTGGTTTGATAAGAGCAGCAAGAGAAGTAGAGTTCATGCAAATCAACTGTGAGGCTGAATACAAAGATCAAAATAAGGAGAGGGTGACAAACAGCAGCAGGTTCACCACCTCTGAGACGGGGCCTCGACGCAGGATCACACGCATCATGCTCACATCACAGCTCGTCCAGAGGAGCTTTAACAACATACCTGTCACAAGCCGAAGGAATGAGTCCAGCCACCAACTGCCTTATATAATCTGGTGCTGATTAGGGCTGCGTTCACTGCCACCACACACCTGCGCTGAAACAGTTAGTTAGTCAGTGT
Source organism: Epinephelus awoara (assembly GCA_035609425.1). Lineage (NCBI taxonomy): Eukaryota > Metazoa > Chordata > Actinopteri > Perciformes > Serranidae > Epinephelus > Epinephelus awoara. Next base: position 43,562,558 of record CM069297.1, read on the forward strand.
TTTCAGTTGGTTTAGTTTGAGTTGGTCGGCCACATTCATCACAGTGTTCCTCCAAAGAGCGTGTGTGGACGACTGGTTTGACACTTCAAACCATAGTGATCAAATGTTATTTTTCAGATCATTTTGTTTCATTGTTTCTCGGCTCCAACACACTGTCAGCTGTGTGGTGCACAGAGTCACCATGTTTCCTGTGTAAGACATCCTCCTCGCTCAGACAGAAGGACAGACGGAGCGTTGGCTCTGAGATCACCGCATGCTGCAGTACGTGCTAACAGTGAAGAGAAAATGTATGTGATCTGGACCACACCCAGAAACTCATGCTGTGAGGAAGACAACCTGCCAGCAAGCAGGTTAGCTTCACAGAGTCGGTTACCATGGTAACAGACCCAGAGTCCGTTACTATAGTTACGTTTTGTTTCCTAAACCCAACAATGTGTGTGTGTTGGCTAAACATATGTGTGTATTGTTGAAGGAAAAAAAACATCAGTTGGCGGTGTGGTACCGACGTAGTGCTTTTATTTTGAAAGAGACTGTATCAAACTGTACATTTCCTGTGAAAACAGAAGTGTATTTTGAAAACAGACAATGCATGTAACAGGCTGAAGTTGACACGGCGTCCCAGAACGTCAACAACCAACACACCCAGGGTACCTTGGACGCCACATGTGGACGTGGAAAGTCCATGACCAAACGTGGACATGTGACGAGGTCACAGTGAGACAGCTTTTTGTTTTCTAAATAAAATGTCCAAAAATGCATTAACTCAAAAAAACAAAGCCCTGACATGTTAATAAGTTGTCACAGAATAAGAACATATGAATCTTCTGAACCTTTTAATTCCAAGGTGACGACATGTTGGCGGGACGCAGAGAGTTTGTACGGGCAGTTTGGATATTTCATGCTCACATTTTAATAGAAACTCCAAACTCAAAGTGAACTGAACGTAGTGAGAACCACAGCTCCTCAGCTTTCTCTAAACAACACTGAAGCCATTTCATTTTAACACACCATCCATAAGTTCTAAGCCAGCTGCTTTTGTCCCACCTTCTTCTGACGTTTTGAGCAAATGATGTTTGTTTTTCCAAATGAAATTAAATTTACTTATTCGTCTGATGACTTGAGGTGGAGGCGGAGCTAAGGAGTGTGGACACTCTGAACACAGACGTGACGTTTCTTGACACAACTAATGTGTAGAGAGCACAATAACACATATTGTGTCAGCTACTGACAATAATGTGTTGCATGCTGCTCCCAGAGCCTTTGAACAGAGAGCTGCATCATCTCCATTCACTCCAATGGACGTTTTATTATAGCACTGGCGGCTCGTGGAGCCTCTCAGCACATGCTCACAGCGCAGTGGAGTTACAGCAGAGAGGCCGTTTGTGAGGCACTTTTAAAGGGTTCGACATCTAAAGACTTAGATTGCATTATTACTTTTCTTGAGTATGAGTTCTGAGGCTGTTCTGCAAATACTTTTCACTTAGGTAATGAAAAAAATATGACATTAACCATGAACAGCCTGTTAACTTTAAATCTTCCTCTCTTTCACCATCTCATCCAACATCGATGAGTTCAAGGACAACGTGATTTTTTGTGAGTGGGTTTATTGTGAGTTATATATTGGTTTAAAATTAGATTTGTTCCCCCTCATGTCCCCTCCTGGGCTCCATGTTTTGGGCCTCTCTTCACCGTAGGACACGTCACAGACTCTTCCTCCATGACTCCTCTTTTTGCTGAGAATAAAGTGACATAACTGTTACAGCATGTGTGATACTTCAGCGTTAGCTTGTCCCCTCCTGGGCTCTGCTCTCGTGTCACGTGCAGTCCAGATGCATTTTCTAAAACATGCTATTCAAATAAAACATGGAACTTCAGATAGCACCAAACATGACTGCATGAGCATGTTGTGTCCGTGTGACATGACAGGCCGCAGTGTGGACACAGAATAATAACGATACAGTAATTCATCTTTTTGGCTTAAACATATCTACATAACTGTGAATGAAGAGAATACAGTACAGTATAAAGTGATTAAGGCTGAACAATTCTTTAAGATTTCAGATTACATCATGGAGGTACAAAAAATATTAATTTTTGGTCGACAATCATGATAACGCTTAATTAACAACTATCAACATGTTAAAAACAATCTAGCTCCAACAATGATTTTATTTTCATACACAGGAAATAAATGTGTGTCAACGTCTGCCATACGACAACAAGAACGTAGAGCAGAGCTGAGCTCAGGCAGACTGCTGTCTTCCAGTGTTCACTGTTCCAGGAACATGCAAAGGTTTGAGCGCCGCTGGTCAGAACTTAATTTACTGTGAGCAGTTCAGTGAGAAGACGATGGACTGATCTCCAGAGGGCATGAAGCTGAAGATGAAACATTTCTGAAACATTTTAAGCAACATTACTTTTTTATGAATTTGCCTGAAGCAACAGTTTGGGCACCCTGCATGGTCAGTGCTCAGCAGCGCCCCCTTCTTCTAAACACTTTGTATCCAGCTCAGAGTCTTTCAGTTCTTGTTTGGAGGATTTTCAGCCATTCTTCCTGCAAAAGGCTTCTAGCTCTGTGAGACTCTTGGGCCGTCTTCATGCTCTGCTCTTTGAGCTCGATCCACAGACACTGAATGTTGTGGTGAGGACACAGGAAAGGTTTCCTTCTGATGACTCTTCCATGAAGCTCATATTTGTCCAGGTGTGTCTGCACAGTAGAACAGTGCACCACCACTCCAGAGTCTGAGAAATTTTCCTGCAGGTCTTTTGCAGTCAAACAGAGGTTTGATTTGCCTTTCTAACAATCCTACGAGCAGCTCTCTCACAGAGTTTTCAGCTTGACCTCCACAGTTCCTGTTAACGTCCATTTCTTACTGACATGACCAACTGAAAACACTCTGCTATCTTCTTCTAGTCTTCATCAGGTCTTTTAGTTTTCAGAGTGCTAGGCAGCTGTTTAGAGGAGCCCATGGCTGCTGGTTGTTGGGACAAGCTTTCAGGAGTCAGTTGAAATCAGCATCACCTGACGATGACTGTGAACAAGCCAGAGCCCGAATAAGCTCATTAAGGTCTGAGACCCTGGGAACAGTTGTCTGAGAGCTCAGATGTCTTGGCGTGTCCAAACTTTTGCATGATGCTACTTTCATTTTTTTCACTCTAAAATTATACAAAACAAAATTAAAACACTGACCTTGCTTAAAATGTTGAAAAGTTTCATCTTTAACTTCCTGTCTTTCAGAGATCAGTTCATCTTCTTCTTACTTCACTATTCACGGTAAACTAAATTGTGACCGGGGGGCCAAACCTTTGCAGCCACTGTATACTGCAGTGAAAGCATTTGTTCTCAGGGTTTAGGATCAACAGAGTGATGCAAACACTCTGTATTTGCTTCTCTCAAAGGGGGCAGTTTTTTTGGACCAAAAATCCAAACACTCCCACACTGACAGACAGAATGGCAGCACACAGTGTCGAACAAACATCATGTCCCCGCTAATAAGTGCTGATGTATCACATCTACCTTGTTCTCAAAACATTTCTGCCTTGCAGGAATATCAGACGTACAGGATAAGCTGCTGAATGTGGCTCAGTCTCTTCGCCCTCTTCACTGCTGACCTGGCTTCGTGCACAGGAGTAGAGTCCTGATGTCTGAGGTAAAACAGGTATATGTGGATTTATAGCATGACTCTTCCCTGCTCTGCGTCATCAGTCACTGCACAGCTGGCAGTCGAACAGATCAGAATTTATGTTCTGTCCTTTTAGCAGCAAAGCGTACAATGAAATAAAACAAATTCCCACATGAGAGGTTGTTGTCTGTGCACAGAAAGGAGAGCAGGTCTGGGATGATGTCAGGGAGGGCCTTGAGATTTGGATGGTGAGCCAAGCAAAACCTATCGCTCAGACTTGACCTTGTAGCGAAGGACAAGGTATGTGGCCAGCCGTAGGATGATGAAGAAAATGCCCAGGACGATAAAATCTAAGTAGAGCTTTGCGTCCTCGACATCCAGTAACTGCAGAACCTCTTCAGGCTTTTGGAACTTACACACCTTCCCCGGACACTCCAGCTCCGAGCGGTTCATCCCGTAGATGGACAGGATCACCCCTTCAAAGCCATACCTGTGGGAGAGACACAAATACTCATGTCTTGATTCTGAGTCAGAATGGCTCAAAGTTTAAACAAAATTACAAATTCTTCAACTCTACTTGAGTCATCTGTCGGCTACAATGTCCACAGTGTGTCCACAAACTGACCCAAGCGACTGGGACATTTTCAGTATCTGCCCAAAACCGATGTGCCAGATGTGCCAAAGGAAACTGGCATGGACCTGAGAGTGAGGCCGAGTTATCTCCAGTGATGTAGCTGTGTTCAGAGATCAACATCTGGACTAACAAAACCTCCTGACTGTGGTACACACCTCACGTACGACACATAGGAGCTCCACTGCAGATACTTGGGGATGGTGTCAAAGTTCACAAAGAATCCAGAGAACAGCAGCACTGGGATGGCTGTGACAGGACCAACAAACGTGGCGACCTGTATCAGGATGCAGAGGACACGTTTCTGTCTCATATGTACAACATGAGCCGTGGTGTCTCATATCCAACGATGCAAACATGCAGTACCTGTAGTGAGGTGGAGGCAGCCCCGACCAGGAGGCCTAGGGACTGGGCTACCAGGGCAGTGCAGGTGGACAGGGCTATGAAGAGCAGGTAGCGGGTGGCTTCAGGAGGCTGCTCTGTCATCCAGTACACGATGCTGCAGTACATGATGGGGCAGATCACCTGGAATAACGACTTCATTAACCTTTGCTTCGTTAGAAGTTCACCCTGGATCTTCCATCTCAGCCCAATCACAAACAACACTGTATATATTTACAATGTATGAAGGAGTAACTGTTTTTCTCCTAAAATTTAATCTTCCACTTATTAAAAAAAGAATAAATATATATATATATAAAGTGTGAACTAGTCGACCACCACTAGAGTGCAGCATTGTACTGTGTAGTTGTGTTGAGCTGTGTGAAACACGTCCTCCCCACCACCCCCGACGCTGCCTGCTCACCTGGAAGGGGATATCAGCCATGGTCTTGGCCAGGTAGTACGCCTTCAGACTGTACCAGTAGTTCAGATGCTCCCTGAGGAACACAGACATCTCCAGAGGAACTAACAGAGGGCACAAAGACATTCACACACATCTGTCACTTCACAACATATTGACTTTGCTGTCCTTGCGCATTGTGAGCGTTCCGCCGTCAGACTCACAGGTCAACACGGTCGGCATGAGCGCTCCAAACATGAGGAAGAGCATGGAGAAGAACAGGAAGCCGGTGTTGTTGAAGACCTTGCTGGCGTCATTGCCGATGTTCAGATAGAGCAAACCTATCAACACACCGATAGCGATGTGGGACATCAGTCTGAGGTGGGTCAACACCTGAGGACACAACAGGCGCAGGACAAAGTGTTGTAGGTAACTTGATTTTGACATGACGAACGGGACTTTTTCATGCACAGCTGACATATCTGTATTTAACGTTCTCACCTGGTCTCGACATATAGTGATGAAGGTTCTCTTGAAGAGGATACAGAACTGTGTTAGCGTGCTTGTGGCAAAAGTATGACTCTCTATGTGTCCGGTGTCCTGAGGAAAAAAGGAGCAGATAATCCTGAAACTTTTAAATATGTGTCCATGATTATAGCCCACATCATGAGAGTGCAGCACAGCACAACTTCCTGCTGTCAGCGCCACGTTAGCAGACAACAAGAGAGTGTTGACAACGTTGTGCATAAAGATGAGTCTGTGTTCGTCCAGATCGTAATACATGTTTGACCGTGCTATGCACAGTTTATAATAACGGTTAATACAGTGAGAATATATAGAAATAGGACATGGAGTCGGTAGTTGACTTGAATGTAGTTTTGGAAGGACGTGGCCTGCCATTTCTTTTTCTTTTTTTTTTTGTACAGTGGCTGTGCAAAGGTTTGGGCACCCCTGATCAAAATTTTGTTTACTGTGAGAAGTTAAGTAAGTAGAAGAGTATGGTCAGTAATCTTACTTAAAGGGATAGCGTGCCCAAAAATGAAACAACTTTTTATGTCGGGGCTTCAGGACACTTGGATCACTACGGACGAGCAGTATGGAGATATTTTGTGGTTTCAATTATGTGAATCTGGGGCGCCGTCAGCCTCCATTAGGTGGAGTTGTGTTGCTACCTCCTCTCCCCTTGGATCTCTGCAAGTGATGTGAGGACTCTAAAACTTCACCTGAGCCTCCCTCGGCATATGGGTGAGTAGATAATGGCTGAATTTACATTTTTGGGTGCACTATCCCTTTAAAATATTGATGAAATGTGTCTTTAACTTTTTGCCTTTTGGAGATCAGTTCATCTTCTCCTTAGCTGCTGTATGAATAAAGTTTTTTACGCACCATGGGGAGCTTTGCTGCACAGACTGCCTGCCCGTTGGTATCACACTGGTTCTTCTTCTCCTCTAACGCACACATTCCTCCTTGAACGGCTTCAAACAGCACCGGGTTCAAGTCTCCGTACTCTCCTGATGCCACTTCGATGACTGAAGCAGACGTCAGAGCACAGAGACACAGGTCATGAAGGAATCAGAAATCATTCTCACAAATCTATGAATGAGTGAAGAGCGGACATACTGAAGTCTGCAGGGTTGTGGTAGGTGGGACAGTGAAGGCCCAGAGTCTTCAGATAGGGGATGAGGTAATGGACTGTGCCTTTGTAGATGCACTGTCCCTGGCTGAGAATGTAAAGCTGTGGAGGAACAAAACAAATTAAGGGCAAAACATTTCCAACTGAAAGAGTCTGTGCCAACTTCCATCCACTCAGTTCCTCATCTCCTGACAGACTTACCTTGTCAAACATCTCAAACAGTTTGGCACTCGGCTGGTGGATGGTGCAGATGATGGTCCGTCCTCCCAGTGCCAGAGAGCGCATCAGTGAGACCACCTGGTAGCATGACGCGCTGTCTAGGCCACTGAACAGAGACAGACACATACAGGGTGCTAATGTCATTGTGTTTACAGGACACAACAAAATTTGGAGTGCCACTCCTGGTTGGTGCGTAAGAGTTAATATTACATACAATATTACAAACACTGAGCACACTGCACATTATATAAATGAGGTAGCTATGAAGTGCCAGAGTCAGCAAATCACCCAGTCCGCAGTAGTTATTGCCATGTAGAAATAAAAACAGTGAGAGTGTTGTTGAGAGACTATGACTGTTCATTTTGCATGTTGATTAACCCTTTGAAACCTGAAGAAACTGGCTCGATTTCTTTCAAAGATATAGAAAGACGGCGATGAGCAACTACTGGAAATGGCCCTAAAAAGAAGCTAAAATCATAAATGTAAATATTAAAATTAGAATTATATATAATAATGTCCTGCAATTTGGAGGCACTTGTTGTGTCAAACTGCCAATTAAAAAAAAACAGAACGGAAATCAAACCAATTTGCTCAGGGATCAAAGGTTTAAATACTTGCGAAAGGTGTCTGAAAGCAGGACAAGAAAAGTGATGTCGCTCCAAGTTTCAAAGTGTTGAGGTGTGTCCAACTCTATTTTTGCTTATTCTGACGTCATTTCTCTGAAATCTCTTCCACCTGAGCTTAAAGGTTATGTGAGTCAATGAACCAGAATAATTGACAAAAGCGTTTAAATTGTGTTGTCAAAAAAAGGGCATGTTTTGTCATCAGCTTTTACAAAATTAAAACACAAAACATATCGATATGAATTTTTTTAGATGAAGACACAAAACAAAATATTTCTTAAAATTCCATAAGTTATTTGAAATGTGCACTTTGGCCGTTGCTGGCTGCAGGGCTCTGGCTCCATACTGGACCGGTTTTAAAAATTTTTGTTTCCGTTAGTCACATAGAAGTAAAAATACCTGAGTTAATTCACTACAGAAAACCTGTGACGATACAGTGAGGGTGGTGGATATCTTGTTGAGGATTACTTCAGTCATTATCAGGGTTTCATCAGAGAACTCTCTGGATTGTTTTATTCATCCTTCACCGCAAAGGTTCATTTGTCAGAGACTGAGGGTCTCAGAGCGTCCAACAGCTCACACCTGCCAGATGGCACCACTGTAATTAAGAGTGTAATTGTTTGGGATTCAAGAGTCGATCCAACACCATATGTCCAGCTGTCACAAGACTCATTATAAATACGCAGCCAGCACATCATGTTTGAAAGGTGGGAAAATAGACAACAATCGAATTCAAATTTCCAGTCCTAATGTTCACATGGGCAGTTTGTGGATAAACTAATGAACTTGCACCTCAATAAAACATGTAAAAAAACACATCAGAAGTTTGAATTGTATTTCAGTCCCAGCTGGGACACAGTTACACAGAAGCAGCCCATTGACCTGCCATGGCGAGGGTCAAAGCCTTTCCATTAACGCTTATCTATCTTAAGGAAGTGTGTTGCAAATGTAATCAATACTTTTACAGTTAACATTCAACCCTCTGCTCGGCAGCATCTGTGTGTCTCACCTGGTGGGCTCATCAAAGAACATGACCGGAGGATTGTTGACCAGTTCGAGGGCGATGGCCAGCCGTTTACACTGACCACCGGACAGCGAGCTGGTACGAGTGTGAGCACAGTCAAGGAGGCCTAACGCAGTCAGAATCTCATTCACCTGAACAGAGAAAGTGAAAGAGAGGAGGAGCTTCATAACCAGTCTGTTTGCAAATAGTCTCACACCTGTCTCCACCGTGCTGTGTCAGTGCTCCAGAAAGGTCTGGATTCATCGACAACCTTTCTGCTACAGGAGAAAAAAATGCCCTGGCATTGTTTTTGTTCCTTTAAACCAATCACAAGCATGTACAGTGGCGCTAAACGCACGATGCAGCAACGGTGCTCTTGAATAATAGTGTTGGAGTGTCGACACTGTCAGTGTGAGAGGTACACTTGTAACGTTAAACTAACTCAGTCAGTGTTTTTACCAGTTTAAATCTCGACCTGTGGATAATTCAGCTCCTGAACCATGAACACTGAAGGAATTCTGACCAGGAGAAGTTTCAGCTGGTTGGAATCTGCAATCCTCACTGATAGACGCCTCCAAATCCCCCTAACTCACACTTCACCTTTAACTCTGGTTTGACAACAGCTTAAAGAGCCAAGTGTGCAGCATGATTCATGTCTCCATATAAACTGTGATCAGCTGGTTAGGTTTAGATATGACTTGTGTGTTTCAGGCCAGGCTTCAGTATATTTAAGAGGACATATTATTGTTGACACATTTTCCTGTGTGTGTTAAAATATCTCACCAGTTCTTTCTTCACGTCCATAGTTTCACTCAGCTTTAAGTTGGCTGAAACCTGCAGCAGAGAGTGAACATGTGTGTCATAACCATGTGATGCAGCAGATATTTAACAGCAGCACAGATCTGTGTCCGTCTCAGAGGCCGATCCCTGCAGCACGCTGCCACAGTACCTATGAACCTTTTCAGCACGGGTTCAGAAATATTATCACTGACAACACAGAGTTTTAAAATAAAAGCACACTTTGAGGATGACTTCAGATTTTCCTGGCTGTGCTACGAGCACCATCAGTAACAGCTCACCATCATGGCCTCTCGTGCAGTGAGGTGTGGCAGTAGCATGTCTTCCTGCATGATGTAGCAGGACATTTTTCTGAACGTCCTCAGGTCCCTTGGTTTCCCATTTACCAGGATCTGACCCTTCATCCCTGTTTCCCTGGGTGGGGGGAGAACACACACAGTTATGTAAAGTCTTGACCCCACACTGCAGTGTGCCATAAATGCCTGTGATGAAACTAATTTCTCTAACTGTGCTGCGTTTTGTTGTTTGTCCATAAATCTGAACTTTGTCTCATAAAATTAGGGATGAAATTTTAAACCTTTCCCTTAAGCTGTAAAGCAAAAGGGAATTTTGGGACTCTCACCTGTATCCAGCCAGGATGTTCATTAAGGTGGACTTCCCGGCCCCTGAGGGCCCCATAATTCCTATCAGCTCCCGACTGCAGAACCTTCCAGAAAGGCACTTCAGTAAGGCTTTGAAACCTGGGAACAACAAAGGAGGCAACGACTGTTTCAGCATGTCTCTATCTCTATCTTTATTTGTACCTACATCATATGATGCAAGGTCACCGTGACATTGACCTTTGACCACCAAATTCTGATTAGTTCATCCTTAGCTCAAAGTGGATGTTTGTGCCAAATTAAAAAAAAAATCTCCAAAGGTATTCTTGAGATATCATTTTTACGAGAATGAGACAAATGTAAGGTCACAATGACCTAAAACTTTAGTTAAGAATGAACTAACCAGAACTTTGTAGTTAAAGGTCAGTGTGGATGCTTGCAAGGTCACAGTGACCTTAACCTTGGAACACTGACCACCACAGTTCATGCTGAACTCAAAGTAGATGCTTGTGCCAAATTCAAGGAATTCTTGGGATATCACGTTTATGAGAATGAGACGGATGCAAGGTCACAGAAACCTTAACCTTTGACCACCAAATTCTGATCAGCTCATCACTGAGTCCAAGTGGATGTTTGCGCCAAATTTGAAAATAAATTCTCAAGACTTTCTTGAGATACTGCATTCACACGATTGAAAGAGATGTATGGTCACAGTCACCTCGACCTTTGAACTTTTTGGACCCAATTTCGAATCAGCTCATCGTTGAGTCCAAGCAGATATTTGTGCCAAATTAGAAAAAAAAATTCCCTCAAGGTGTCAAGGTGAGATATCACGTTCACATGAATGCAACACATGAGGTCACAGTGACCTTAAAATACTAACCGTTGACAACTAAATTCTGATTTAAGTCAAAGTGGATGTTTGTGCCAAATTCAAGGAAATCTCAAAAGGTGTTCTCAAGATATCATGTTCATGATGTTATGACCAGTAAGGTCAGAGTGACATTTAACTTTGACCTTTGACCACCAAATTCTAATTGGCCAATTGGTGGATGTTTGCGCCAAATTTGTAAAAAATCTTGCTGAGATATCGGGTTCATAAGAATGGGAAAGGTGAACAAAAGACAACCAGGAAACATAAACATAACAGCTACAGTCAGGCTGTCGGTGCAGAGGTGTAAAAACAAAATGCGTAAATCTAATTTATTTAGAGCTTCTAAAAATGTCCAATGTCCAGTTAAAGGTAAAATACACAGATGTGTGCACGATCAGGCCTGTCACAGTAATGTGCACTGGGGCCCATCACAACCACCTTACACTACTGACCTGCTGCGTCATCCGGACACTCCTAAACACATGAGCACAAATTTACACCTCACGCTGTCAAAATCAACTTTATGTTTCATGGTAGATCACCTCTGCTCCTCTGAAGGCCCCCGACTGGCCTGATTCCACTCAGTCAGACAAGACAAGAATCATTTCCTGACCCACAGCTTTAGTCTGAGTGCGGCTCCTACACGGCACAGTATCAAATGCTGCACTTCAGTCTAACAGCATTAACCCTCAGCACTCACCTGCATCATCTCTCAACAACACACTGCAACCTTTGAGAGGAGCCTCTGTGCTGTGCTGCAGGAAACACAACAACAACTACACTTCGTCTTGTTGGAACTAGAGGTCCAGGAGTTGGTCAAAGACGACCGTCCTCCCTGTTCTGTCACAAGTTAAATGTCATCTTTAAAATAGGCCTGCAGGCGGTCACATCAAACAGTCGATGCTAAAAGAGCCGATCCATCATCAGCAGGCAGCGCCCTTTGTCTTCAACCTCTGTCACTCTGCAGGGACGACGTGACTTTCAGAGGCTGTGTTGGTCTGATTCTTAAAGTCAGAGTGAAGATACTGATATCATATGAAATAAGACGACCTGAGGAATGCACTGGTGCCAACCAGGAAGAGGATCCCTTGACCTTGACGATATGTCAATGAAAATGGGTTCACTGGGCACCCACTTCCCTTTACAGACATGCCAGCCATGCTCATTCTGAAGTCGTCAAATACAGCTGCTTCATGCGTCAGGCTTCAACAGCAAAAGCCACCTTTTGCAGCAGTATGACACGCCGCCGGCTGAGTCAACACGTCCTCACTGTGACCTCGTCACATGTCCACGTTTGGTCATGGACTCTCCACGTCCACATATGACGTCCAAGGTACCCTGGGTGTGTTGGTTGTTGACGTTCTGGGACGCCGTGTCAACTTCAGCCTGTTACATGCATTGTCTGTTTTCAAAATACACTTCTGTTTTCACAGGAAATGTACAGTTTGCATACAGTCTCTTTCAAAATAAAAGCACCTCCGACTGATGTTTTTTCCTTCAACAACACACACACGTGGTTGGGTCTAGGAAAGAAGAACAGGGTTTGGCTTTAAGTCAGTGGTTGTTGGACCCTGCACCACCCCTCCTGCCAGCTCTACTCGGACTTCCACCACCTTAACTTTTGTTGTTTTCCCGCCCGTTATTTTAACTTGGAGCACCTGCCGCTCTGAAGGTCTCTCCGCACACTCTCACGTATATATATATGTAGCTGCAAGCTATACACTCTGTCTCATCATCTCACATCTATGTTTTGGTTAACAGTCGACTCTTGTCTTAGATAATAAAACATAATTACTGAGTTTATAGAGACCTGTAAGAGTTGCTACACTTTGTGAGAAAGAACATTTAAACATAATATTTGTCACATTTCCAAGAAATCATTGCCATGATGTGTTGTGAATGCTGCTCAGAGCGTCCTGACCTGCCTCCACAGCCACAGCTCTATTGTGAAACTCACTGGTGCTTCATTTACACACTGCGGTGACTGTGCAAACACACACAGAGGATTTTACAGCGCCGTGCTGTGGAGCTATTGAAGCTCATCAATCACAAGTGTTTACCTGCAGTTTCTGTAAAGGTTGAAAAGAATTATACTTATGTTTGCTGGCACACACTCCTCCCATACCTTCACCTACACTCCTTTCAGCCTACCTCACTTCACCTCTCCCCCATTTATCCTACCTCACCTCACATAACCTCTTTTTCACCCACCTCACTTTCACTTCACTTCCCCTGCTTCTCACCGTACCTCACTTCACTTCCTTTCATCTTCACCCTACCCCTCCTCTGTCCTCTGGCTCACCCGCTCAGCTCCATTATTGATGACCTCATCAGTCTCAGACGCTGCAGCACTTACAGGAAGCCTCGGAGGACGCACTCAGACACATGCAGACAGTACACACTTAACATCAGACTCATAGATAAAGTCCGACTGGTTCACAGCGTCCAGCTCAGCCTCACAGGTCTGCACTCAGGTCTCTACACAGGAGAAAAGACTTCACAGATGGAGGTGACTGGTTTGGCGAATATGCGTCTGCTCAGCGTCCCCACCTTTGATAAAGAGTAGCACACAGCTGCGTCCCTGTCCTCTTCAAAGGGAGACATCAGACACAGACTCTCACATCGCAGATGAAACAGTCACAAGTAATGCCCGGTGACCTCCTTTAGTTTCCAGCACCACCACCATGTGATCACCAGGACGACCTTTACATTTCAGGCCCTCTGGTGAAGCTATAAACCCAAGATAATGACATGATGTTGATGTCATCGCTTAGCTTACAACAAACAAACAACTGTGACCATGAATCTCTGTGAATTAAATATGATTCTGTCCATTCATCTAATATCCAACTCATCCCGAGTCGTCGCATATCGACGCTTTGTCTGTGGCCTTTCACGTCTACATGTTGCACCCTAGGCCTCTACACCCGACGCTGTTGTGCGACTGGTCTGGGATGCCGCGACCAACGCCAGGACATCAACCAAAGCATGTGTTAGGTTTAGAAAAAAAAGGAGCAACCCTGTCTTTCCAGCTTCCTTACATTGTTACTGGCAGCATTTCAGCCTCATATCAGACTTGAGTCCAGCTCAGACCGGCCAGTTCACACGGCTGACACTTTTCTCTGCGACGTTCTAAAACATCTCGTTGCCGATCTTTGGTCTGAACTGGGCTGTATGTAAGGAACGATGAGGTGGTATAACAGCGCAATATTTCTGCCTTGAGCAGGCAGGGTAAAAGGAGCTTTTGATGCTCAAAAGATAGAAACAGGAAGTAATGGAAATACCTGAGTATATAAGTGGAGAACAGTACACACTCTTCCATTTAGGGCCTGAAGACACAACTGAACAGCTGTGAGAGATTTTAGAGCAATGTGCACGTGCTCTGCATCAACATCCTCAAAACGGCAAGTGAGGAAGTATCTTTGGGACAAACTGTTCATCAGTAGAGCTCCACAGAACTGCAGAATCTCAGAGAGCTTAGTGCTCGGTAACAGTTTTATGGTGTGTGGTGCATTTCTACAGCCTACGTCCTCACTGCTTTACAAAGCAAAGAATAATGTGTGCTACCTCTCCTCCTCCAGCACGGGCCCTCCTGGATGGTGTAGGAAAGGTCGCTGAACTCCAGGTCCACGGCTGAGCGTTTGGGGAGGTGGGAGAAACGCTGCGCCTCCGTGATCTGGTTCTCAACCTTCTTCAGGTGGGTCAACATGGACGCTTCCTGCTGCTGCTGAGGCTGGCCGCCTCCATTACACATGATGGCCTCCTCCATGGGGATGCTCACAGAATCAGGTTCCAATGCCTTGTTGTCCATACCGGCTCTCTGTCTGCGGGAGGGAAGACAGAAGAGAGAAGAGAGAGGGGTGGATGAAGGTAGTGAGGTAAGAAAGGTAAAAACAGAAGTTACTCTACATCAAAATACATCACTACACTGAAGCTATCTCCAGAGAAATGTAGCAGCTCAACCATGAGAAACCTGTGAAGCTACTTTTACTTTTTTCACTCTGTTTTCAAAATACACTTCTGTTTTTCTTCAACAACAAACACACATGGTTGAGTTCAGGAAAACAGAACAGGGTTTGGCTTGACAATCTTACGTGCAGTGAACACGGGCCTCCCTGGTAAAAGTTGGTGGTTGTTGGACCCGCCCTACTCTGACGTCCACTGCCTCAACTTTCATTGTCGTCCTGCTGCGTTGAGTGGCTACATATCATGCTCATGTGAAAGGACGGCTTTTTTTGTGGGTGTCTGACGCCAGAAGTCACTGACCAGGCACCGAGTTTTGGTTACTTTGGAGTGAATGGATATAAGCAGATTATTACGACTAAACACTTCAGGACGCATCGTCATCGACGGAGAAGGATCCACTGGAAACCATCTGTACAAGCACTCAGAGTGTAAAGACCACGCCTCACCGAGCAGTTTCACTCATTGCCCACACATCCCACGCAGCCCAAAGGTTATCTAAACTCCATTTTATATGTTCTCTCACAAACAGTTCAGCTCCTGAGCCTCAGCAGCACTCCACTGTCAACAGATACAGATCAGCCAGCACACAGAAGAAACTGTGCCGTAGCCTCTGAACGTCTGCAGAGTGCTGACACACAGACAGTGGTGAGTAACAGCACGTCTCAGCAGGCTGTGTGTGTGTGTGTGTGTGTGTGTCTGTGTGTGTGTGGGAGAGAGGACGACATGAGTCTGAGTAGAAACTCTACAGACAGCTCGATATCACTTATGATGGAGACATCTGCTGCCAGGCCTCTGATGGTGGGAACAAACCAACCATATGAGTTACAATCCAGTTAGCTGCTGTCTGAATTACATCAACTGGAAAGGTTTTTTTGTCGGTAAAGGAAGCTGTGTGATATTATAATATGAGACATACTTAATACTGTGGGTTTAAAATTTGGACAAAAATTACTGAGATTTTTCTCTCGTCTGTGTCGTGTGTTGACAGTCGGCTGAACCACTTAGAAAATGTTTGAACCAAAGAGTTTGACATGCTGCTAACCAGATTTAAACTTTCCTTTTCTGTATATTGTTTTATTAATTGACATTATTTTGATTATAACTGTTTTGAATGCCACGTTGTCACGTTCTGACAATAAATGCAGTAAAACTTCAGTTAAAAGCCTCGTCCCATTTACACTCCATAGCCCTTTTTAAACAGGAATTGTACAAATTTGCAGGAAAGCCCAATCAGTGTTTTTTCAGCATTGGCAGTATAAAAACAAAATCGGGGAGTGCAGCAAAATGCCGCCTACCTACTTTTGTTTATACAGAATGTGCCTTTTTCGGGGCAATGGGGGGCGTGAGCAAGTAACAAAACGTGTAGCTCAGCGTGTGACGTAAACAGTGACGTGGGAGGGAAGCCGCGGCTGGTCAGTCCTTCGGCGATTCTCTCATAAGTCGGCCCGTCCTTCACCGTCCCCGTCATCTGACGGTTAATGGCCTCTTCGTTTGCGAGGACAAGGAGGGCGCACAATTCCTTGTCTCCCCAGTTGCTCATCTTTACAGTGTCTGTCAGGTTTGTGTTTCCCTCTTGCTACTAGCTGCTCGCTAATTCCTGCTATCAGCTGTTTCCTGTTTATCCACCGCCAGTGGCTCGCACGTGCAGCATCATCAACAGCTCCTCCCACAAGTCATCAACAGCCCCTCCCACAAGTCATCAACAGCTCCTCCCACAAGTCATCAACAGCCCCTCCCACAATTCATCAACAGCTCCTCCCACAAGTTATCAACAGCCCCTCCCACAAGTCATCAACAGCTCCTCCCACAAGTCATCAACAGCTTCTCCCGTTGCAGAAGGCTGTCTCGGTCTGTTTAAACTAAAAAGGTTCCTCCAATATGTCTACCCTACGAGGAGGAAAATTGGGCACCTTGGATCAACTCGCCAATCCGGCTCTGTGTGTCTAAACGCTCGCAGCTCGCGGCAAAACAGCCCAACATTCGCTGAAAATCTGGCAGTGTAAAAGGAGCTATAGTCCCCTTTACCAGCCTGCTGTTTCTTTACCGATGTAAGTTTATGGGAAAAAGTGTTTATGGGCCCAACGCTTGTGGTTGTAGCTTCTTCAGTCAGAGGATATTTGAGTAAACTGAATATCTCTGGACTCGTTAACTGGGAAACAGATCACTGAATAATAAAACCAAAGCTGCAGACCTACTTCACTGTACGTGCACTGTTAATAAGGTTAATACCTCAGGAGACATCTACTGGCACCAGAGTTACCACATCATGATCATTTCTGTGGCTTTCTACATATCTAGTTTTAACCAGGAATAAAGGTGCCGTGTGTCACACGCTGACATGCAGATTTTTTCTTCCCTTTTTGTGGTGAAAATGTCTGTTTAGTTTCTGACCCCTGGTGAACTCAGCCCAGCTTTGGGAGACTTTGGTGTTGCAGATTTGTTCACACATTTACTGAACTGCTGGTGATGGTTGGTTCTTAGTCCAGCTTCAGTGGAAAGGTCTATACGTTTCCTGGGAAAAGATAGCTTAGGTATAATCGACATCAGACAAAATCCACGTCCATTGTCCTGGCAGGACTCTAAGAAGTAGAAATATGCAACCTCCCCTGTGATCGCGAGGTGATTACTGATCATCGAAACAGAGATACGTCTAATCTACTTGCAGCACAGACCACTGTAAAATCAGTTCCCAAGTCTGAGGTGGTACAGTAATTTGTCCTTTTTGAGACAGAAGTCTCATTTAATCACTCATGGGGTTCTTAATCCCCTTGTGGATTAAAATCAACTTTCTTTTCTACCCTTGATCTGCTCGGAGCAGGAGGGGCCCGGCGTTAACAGCTTGGGAAAAAATCTGTAGACTCAGGTACACCACCAAGCACCAAGCCCAACTAATGTATGGGAATCGACTGCTCCTTCACTTGCCCTCCACATCACACCTCCACGCAGACACATTTCACTGACAGCAGGGAGAGACAGGCCAAAGAAAAGTCTTTTCTGGGTGTCAAATGGCCCTGATGAGAGGCAGGCAGGGAAACGGAGAGACATGTTTCGTATGCCAACATGTCACGAGTCAACCTGGAGAGGACGGGATGGAAGGTCCAACGAGGGGAGAGGAGCGAGGCAGAGAACTCAGTGACCTCAGTGCCTCAGATTATCTACTGTACCACTGTTGTATCTGACTCAAAGGCTTGATGCCCCAAATAGAGCCGGATTAAAGGCCAATTAGAGTCAAATAAAGTCTTCAGTTCCCCACAGCTAAATGGAGACATCAAAGTAATCATGCTAACTGCCTGCTTCAACTGGAATGAACTTTGAACAGACGTCTAATCTATAGATTTTCTCCAAAAATAAGACTAAAAGCCACATTTGGCTGATGCTCTCTGGTTTACAGCACATAACAACACTATGAAATAAAAAAAAACACCCACCATCATTTGGGCTTTTCACACGTGCACCGCTGAGCCCTGGTCTAATGCTAACCGTATGTTACAGAGAGCCCAGCGCTCACATCGCCTCTGTCAAGGGCTAAGAAGTAGTTTTGGGAAATCATTTGCGTCATTGCCAAGAGTTAGATGAAAAGACTGAAACCACTCTCAAGCCTGGATACAAAATATGCCTTCAAATTGTCAAATACAGCCATCGTTAAATACCAACGCTTTGTCAGTGATTTTGGCGTCAGACATCTTCCCCAAAAGTCACCTTTCATGGTGGTTTGATACGCTGCCAGGTGGTGTCACTTTGTACCAGGGAACCTTTCGCATGGCTGGATGGCACCTGTCACTGTGGTGCGATACGTCACAAGACAGCGTTAGTTTTATGTGTGTGTGTTGGCTAAACGTAACCATGTGTGTGTGTGTGTTGGCTAAACGTAACCATGTGTGTGTGTGTGTTGGCTAAACGTAACCATGTGTGTGTGTGTGTTGGCTAAACGTAACCATGTGTGTGTGTGTGTTGGCTAAACGTAACCATGTGTGTGTGTGTGTTGGCTAAACGTAACCATGTGTGTGTGTGTGTTGGCTAAACGTAACCACGTGTGTGTGTGTGTTGGCTAAACGTAACCACGTGTGTGTGTGTTGGCTAAACGTAACCACGTGTGTGTGTTGGCTAAACGTAACCACGTGTGTGTGTGTGTGTGTGTGTGTGTGTGTGTGTGTGTGTGTGTGTGTGTGTGTGTGTGTTGGCTAAACGTCTCATCTTTACAACAGATTTGTAAAACATGGTTCCCAAACCTGCTCACACCACCTGGCCAGGAGATGACGATGAAGATATACTTTACTGTGTTGTCATATACACACACTGAGCTACTGCCACCTCAAAGTATTACGTCACTGACATAGTAATTACACAGCTGACATCATCCTCACTCTTGGGTTAATTTTTGCTTTATGTATTTCAGTAAATTCCTAAAGTCACAAACAACATGGCCGACCTGCTCCGTCCACTCCTGAACAGAAATGATAATGTACGTTCTGTGCTGGTTGAAGCTGGAGGTGATGAGTACCTGTAAACATGCTGAGATGACTCACTGCTGCCTAAACACTGTATGCGCTGCATGAATGAGTGCTGTTGTGTCAACTGATGCTAACGTTGAGTTATAGCACCGGCTCGCACACCAGAGTGTATTTCTTCAAATACACCATGTCTCTACACTCTGCACAACCTGAGCTAAAAGTTTCTGCGAGTCAATAAACCAGAGTAATCTGAAAAAGTATTGAAATTGTGCCATTTATAAAAAGTAATACAGAAATCAGAAATGTTTTTTTTTCATCAGATTTTACAAAATAAAAACACACAAAACATTTTGATCCAGAAACATAAAGAAAATATGTTGTAACACTCCATCAGCTATCTGAATCCTGTACAGTATATTTTGATTCATTAGTGTTTGATAGTTTCATCATTCATTCCTTCGGCCCCGCCGCACGTTTTCACACCACATGTACCGAGCACCATGATGTCATTATGAGCGTACAACATGATGACAGGGAGCTTTAGCTGCCTGCTGCAAAAAGAATAAATACTCTATAGTTTTTATTTCAGATGGATACATATATAGTGAACAGCAGCCTCGCTGACTGTTCTTACACAACAGCAGAGGGCTGAACATGAGGATGTTAAGACCCAGAGCAGTGGGTTAGCAGCCTGCTCTCCCATGACTTTGTAAGAAGGAGAGTTAAGTCACTGAAAAAAAACCAACCAACATTCCTCGTAAGAACTACAGCCCACAGAGGCTGCGTGAGCTGTGACTGCACTGACACAGAGGGGCGACTTGATAATAATGTACTCTAGGAAACTGTCTCAGCCGACGGGTCAGAGACTGAACTACAGCACTTCTGTTTGTCAGTGATCTGTTTCCCAGTTAACGAGTCCAGAGATATTCAGTTTACTCAAATATCCTCTGACTGAAGAAGCTACAACCACAAGCGTTGGGCCCATAAACACTTTTTCCCATAAACTTACATCGGTAAAGAAACAGCAGGCTGGTAAAGGGGACTATAGCTCCTTTCACACTGCCAGATTTCAGCGAATGTTGAGCTGTTTTGCCAGCAAGCTGCGAGCGTTTAGACACACAGAGCCGGATTGGCGAGTTGATCCGAGGTGCCCAATTTTCCACCTCGTAGGGTAGACATATTGGAGGAACCTTTTTAGTTTAAACAGACCGAGACAGCCTTCTGCAACGGGAGAAGCTGTTGATGACTTGTGGGAGGGGCTGTTGATGACTTGTGGGAGGAGCTGTTGATGACTTGTGGGAGGGGCTGTTGATGACTTGTGGGAGGGGCTGTTGATGACTTGTGGGAGGGGCTGTTGATGACTTGTGGGAGGAGCTGTTGATACTTGTGGGAGGAGCTGTTGATGACTTGTGGGAGGAGCTGTTGATGACTTGTGGGAGGGGCTGTTGATGACTTGTGGGAGGAGCTGTTGATACTTGTGGGAGGGGCTGTTGATGACTTGTGGGAGGAGCTGTTGATGACTTGTGGGAGGGGCTGTTGATGACTTGTGGGAGGGGCTGTTGATGACTTGTGGGAGGGGCTGTTGATGACTTGTGGGAGGAGCTGTTGATACTTGTGGGAGGAGCTGTTGATGACTTGTGGGAGGAGCTGTTGATGACTTGTGGGAGGGGCTGTTGATGACTTGTGGGAGGAGCTGTTGATACTTGTGGGAGGGGCTGTTGATGACTTGTGGGAGGAGCTGTTGATGACTTGTGGGAGGGGCTGTTGATGACTTGTGGGAGGGGCTGTTGATGACTTGTGGGAGGGGCTGTTGATGACTTGTGGGAGGGGCTGTTGATGACATGATGCTGCACGTGCGAGCCACTGGCGGTGGATAAACAGGAAACAGCTGATAGCAGGAATTAGCGAGCAGCTAGTAGCAAGAGGGAAACACAAACCTGACAGACACTGTAAAGATGAGCAACTGGGGAGACAAGGAATTGCCCAGCCGCGGCTTCCCTCCCACGTCACTGTTTACGTCACACGCTGAGCTACACGTTTTGTTACTTGCTCACGCCCCCCATTGCCCCGAAAAAGGCACATTCTGTATAAACAAAAGTAGGTAGGCGGCATTTTGCTGCACTCCCCGATTTTGTTTTTATAGTGCCAATGCTGAAAAAACACTGATTGGGCTTTACTGCAGATTTGCACAACTCCTGTTTAAAAAGGGCTACAGTCTCCATCATGTCAGTGAAAACATGGATGCTTCACACACAGAAGATCTATACAATCAGCACAGTTTCAAATTCAATTCAGTATCTGAGCAAATGTCTCCCCTTCTGTTCCTGACATATAACATGATAAAACATGATGATGTCACAGTCAAGCTGACCTTTGACCTTCATCATTTTATCCCGTTAGACATTTGTGTTGGATCACTACGGACGAGCAGTATGGAGATATTTTGTGGTTTCAATTATGTGTTTTTGGACGTTTGAATCTGGGGCGCCGTCAGCCTCCATTAGGTGGAGTTGTGTTGCTACCTCCTCTCCCCTTGGATCTCTGCAAGTGATGTGAGGACTCTAAAACTTCACCTGAGCCTCCCTCGGCATATGGGTGACTAGATAATGGCTGCATTTTCATTTTTGGGTGCACTATCCCTTTAAGAGACTGGAGCTGCTCTACAGTCAGTGAATGATAAAAGATGTTCTAGATGACACTGATACCACTTTTCCACAGTCATGGGCTGGTTTAGTTTGGTTTGGTTTGGTTTGGGTCATCAGCCCAACACAGCAGGGGTTTGTGTCTCCATGACAACAGGTCTACCTGCTTGAAGGTGTGACTTTCACTGATGACGTTTAAAAGCAGCGGCTGATCCACGGCTAAAGTCCCTGTTATTGTTGCTGCAGGTGTTTTCATCATCATAATCATCATCTCACTGTGGCTGTTTTCTGCTTTCACTCTTCCTCCCTGCCGCATCATTAGACTTGTCTTTATTGAAGAAAAGCTGCTGACACAGTTCTGCTAATTCAGTAGTAACATATTTCACTTCCTGTAGACTCTTCACAATAAAAGTCCCCTGTTATTTTGTTATGTAAAAGCTTTTATCGTGACGCAGCAAAATAAAGAAATGTTGAGTTTTTGTGCAGCAGCTTCACACAACTTCTAACGTGGCTGATAGTGAACATGAAACAGTAAAATAAAGCAGATATCTAAAGTACAAACAGGACGCAGGAGAGAAACTAAACTCCAAAGCACAGAGATTCAGTCAGAAGCTACAGACGCACTGAGAGCTGAACACACACCTGTCTCTCTGGTCTCCTGCAGACAGACAGGAGGAGTCTCACAACAGACAGTTCAGCTCCCTGCTGACTTTTGGACCTACTCCTGAGAAGGTCCATCTGTGGTGCAGCTCAGTGTAGCACGGTGTATAAACTGATAATGAAAATGGACGTGGGGACATTTTCTGTTCCCCAGCTGAGAACACGACAATAAAAAGTCTCCATCACAGGTCTGAGCCTCTCTGGTTGCTGGCAGACACAGAGCAGCTCATGTTCGCATATTGATCGAACTCTCCTCGGCCATGGAAACTGCATATTGGAGCTCTGAGGTCTGGAGGTGTTCCCCTTTAAAGGGCCATTAAATGTTAACTCGACAATGGACTTAGTGTACAAAGGAAGGTGGGGGATATACTGAGTCTATGAGTCAAATATTATCAGCTGTAGATAAAGATGTCAGTAATTTAAGAAGTAATTTAGTGGACAGTGGGTCAGTCGATCATTTCTGTCAGCCAAATTATTTCAAAGAAGTAAATTTACTGGACAGTTTGTTTTAACGTGTAAACACAGCCTGATATCAGCCTGCACAACTTAAACTAACTTAAGTGTAAATCATATTTTTAATTTACCAACAGGACTAGATTAACGTTCATCGTAGGCCCTGATGTTAAAACACATTTCAGGTGTATTCTACTGGACTTGTTCCCATGTCAGTGCTCTTTACTCGACATTAACACGCTGCAGTTTAATGCAGGGTGTGTGACAGTGAGCTGCTTGCCCCCCTTTAATCTGAAACCTTACAGCAAATGATATCTTTTAAAAACATCGGCACAAGGCAGCGACAGAAGAAATGACCCAAAAAAACTGCAAACAACAAATTCGTGAAAATAAAGTCAAAAACAAACAAAGACCAAAAAATGACCTGCTTAAAAATGATAGTAAATATGTGACATCATTTTAAAATGCAATAATAATATTAACTGTAAATGTAGTTTGTCCGAAACTTTTTTGATAATAATAATAATATTAAAAATCTAAATCTATCAACTGTTTTCAGTTGGTGTGACATTTCTCACCAAGTTGCCTTCTCCTCATGTGTCTGATGCAAAGTGCAGCTCAGGTAAAGTGATGTCGCTGCAGGTCTCAAAGGATTAAAGGACTGCGCTCAGCCACAGAGCAGTGTGAGTGTGTGTGTGTGTGTGTGTGAGTGTGTGAGTGTGAGTGGGCCACAGCAGCCACAGATGAGTCACGACCAGAAAGTAACAGTTGTCGGATAAAGAGAGGAGCAGAGGAGCAGAGGAGGAGTGAGGAGCTTACTCTGACCGCTGCTGTGTGTGTGTCCTCCGCGCTGTGTGTCAGGATGATGTGATCCTCCTCCCCGGCTGCTGCATTCAGGATCAACCGCTGTCTGCTCCGGTCTGCCGCATCTACAGCATCGCTGCACGCCGGAGCCGAGCAGGAGCAGGAGCAGGAGCAGGGGCAGGGAGGGCGGATCGGGACGGAGGGAGGGCTGGGTGGGCCAGC
Organism: Epinephelus awoara; assembly: GCA_035609425.1. Classification (NCBI taxonomy): domain Eukaryota; kingdom Metazoa; phylum Chordata; class Actinopteri; order Perciformes; family Serranidae; genus Epinephelus; species Epinephelus awoara. Next base: position 43,586,540 of record CM069297.1, read on the forward strand.
CGGGTCACATGGGGAGGGGAGGGGAGGAGAAATGACTCCTCTGCTTCCCTCAAGTGTTCTAATCTTCATCATGGTGACCGGTGAAGGCTTATGTTTCTGTAACCCACATTTCTATGATCTCTGAACTGTCGCTTGAGTTAATATGAACTTCACTGAAGGCATGTGAAGGGGCCCCACGGTGGAGCTCCACCTCAGGTAAACTTCACAGAGCCTCCTGGCACACAGAGAGAGAGAGAGAGAGAGAGAGAGAGAGAGAGTCGCTCCAGTGATGCAACTCTGCCGACGTTCTTAGAAAAGAGGAGAAAATGGCAGAAAGACAAAAGCTGCGTCTCAGTTCAGGGGCTGCGGCCTTTGGTGGTCGACGTTGACCAGGCCCATTGAAGACCACACCAGCCAAACTGTTCTCGCCCGACGCGTTGGCGTTACTGTTAGCTAGCAACCAGCTGTGCTTGACGAAAGAAGGAGCAAGCTAAACAGTTAGTTAGCTCTAACTCATGGATACAGAGATGGTTACTTTTTATATTTCTATTCAATCCTTGAGGAGATGATTCACCGCGCACACACTGCTGTCTGATATATCTCAGGCTGATGGAGCGTTTTCAGTAAACTTATTCAATTTTAATCTGTGTGCTTTTAGCTAGCAGTAGGCTAATGTTAACAACAGTTAACTTAATATTTAATCGTCACCGGCGTGCGGTGCATCTTGGGATAGGCTGGGTCACGAAGGACTCGTCAGTTGCATCCTCCAAATTCTGGGAAAGAAGGCTGCATTTTTGCATCTGAAGGAGCCTCTGAAATAGGGCGGCCTTGGTCGGGCCGATGTGACGCAGTTGGTCTGTAAATGCAGCCTACGAAGGCTGCAGCACCTGAACTGAGACACAGCTGAAGAGATCAGAGGAATATTCTCCAAACGCTGGATGACAGTGAGTAAATGAAATGCTCCAGATTAGATCCTGCAGGGAGAAAATGTGATGCACACACAGCTCTCACCCAGCACTGTAACACCAACCTTCCATCAGCAGTGATCACACTAACACTGACAACACCCTCAGTCTCACTGTGACACAGTTCACTTCATGTCCACTGGGTGTCCACACCTTACAGGCTCACACAGGGTCGACTTAACACATCTGTTCAGATCACACCTGTCAACAGGGTCGACCACACCTCCACACTGAGGTAAAAGTCTCTGTCCCTTCCTCGCTCTGAGAACTTTCCTTAATCACTCCTCAACTCAGACTCCTTACTGAAAACCTTTCAGGCCCTGACACACCGAGCTGACGGTCAGCCGTCGACCAAAGTCGGGCGTTGGTGAGCGTCTGTCGCCCTAGTTTTTGCGGTGTGTCCCACACCGTCAGCACTTTGGCATTGCCGGCTTTTCAACCAATTGAGCATGTTGAATCGGTGGCGGAGCTTGTCGGTGAGAGAGATCACTCTGATTGGCTGTTCAGGTTTTATTTCCTCGCCCCTGTAGTGAGTGAATCTTTTCTTTTCGCTTGACTCTTCTCTAGTCTGGTCTTCTGCTAGTGTCCTTGGCACTACTGGCAGCATGAGGCCGTACCTGCAGCCCAATCAGGTTGAGACCAGACACCAGGAGACCAGTCGTTACACCAGGAGAGCTGGACAGGGCCGTAGAAGGGCATCAACCCAGCAGCAGGACTGCTATCTGCTCCTTTGTGTGAGGAGGAACAGGAGGAGCACTGAGCCCTACAACATGACCTCCAGCAGGCTGCCATATACTTCCACACACATGGGGGCGTAGCACCAAACTCTGGGCCCCATGCATCAGCAGTCTCTGTGGGCCCCTATCCTCTCTTGATTCATGTGTCTCTCACGCTCCTTTTGAAATTGTTTTACAAAGTCACTTTGCCTTCTTTCTTTCTCTCTTTTCTTTTTGTTAGTACCCCGATGTCCCTTTGTTGGGGAAAGACATGACAGCGTACGTCACTCACCACTGTAGTAAGAGATGAATCCCAGTGCAGGGGGACGAAACAATTTCATGTCTTCAAGGGACTGTTCTGTACTTACTTGTTTTTTTAAATATATTTTTTATATTTTTCCTTGAGTGACTGGAGGAGAGTGCGTGACGCTCCCTCTTTGAAACTTCCCCTTAAACGTTTGAAAGTATGGGACATAGAATAAAGTGACTTGAAATATCACTTGTGAGCTTAGAATTTGTTTTGCCCTCTGACGGAGGCATTAATTGCACACGCTGTGTTCAGGGACCGCCAGAAATGTAAAAATCCAATGATAATTTCTGTTTGTACAGTTTCTGTCTGAGATAAATGGGGTCACTTTGATGATTGTTTTAAAAAGACAACATGTCTTCCATTATATCTGTGTGTCCCTTCTTTAAGCCAAATAAAAACCATTAGTCCCTCCTTAGTGCTTAAAAAATTATTTGACCTACCTCCCCCTTTTTGCACACGCCAAGAATAAATAATGAACAGTCCCTAAGGGTTGAGAGAGGCCTCAGAGAGCTCCCACTGTTTTTGACCACTGCAGAGTCATGTGACCTGAGCGTCAATGCCGAATGCTTGGTGTCAAATAATTTGTCAAATAATTTTGCATGCTCTGGAGAAAGGCTTTTGTTTCTTTATTTTGACTTAGAGGAGGGGCATACACATTTTAATGGTTGTAGTTTGTATTTATTTTTTATTTATAAACACAGGGTTTTTTTAATTGTCAAAATGACACCATTTATCACAGCCAGAAACTGTAAAAACAGAAAAGATCCCTGGACACATCATGCGTGACAAACACTTCAGGTAGAAAAAAAAAAACGTAACCAAGCTTGAGCTTAAAATAATGATATTTCATCAAACTGACTTTATTCTACGTCTCATTTAAAATTTCTACAAAAATAAACAGTTTGCACGACAACAGTAAAAAAAATGAAGCTTTTTCAAATTCAGGATTTTGTCTTCAACTTTTAACTATAAACTTTAAAACATCAAAGGTTAAGTTTTAAACATCTAATAACTCATTTATGGTGGAGGGAGAGTCGTCGTCGTCGTCGTCGTCGTCCTCCGCTTATCTGGGTCCGGGTCGCGGGGGCAGCAGCCTCAGCAAAGAAGCCCAGACAGTCCTCTCCCCAGCCACTTCCATCAGCTCTTCCGCAGGAACCCCGAGGCGTTCCCAGGCCAGCCGGGTGACGTAATCCCTCCAGCGTTTCCTGGGGCGGCCCCGAGGTCTCCTCCTGGTTGGACACGCCCGAAACACCTCCCAAGGAAGGCGTCCGGTTGGCATCCTTACTAGATGCCCGAACCACCTCAACTGGCTCCTCTCGATGTGGAGGAGCAGCGGCTCTACTCCGAGTCCCTCCCGGATGTCCGAGCTCCTCACCCTATCTCTAAGGCTGAGCCCAGCCACCCTGCGGAGGAAACTCATTTCGGCCGCTTGCACTCGCGATCTCATTCTTTCGGTCACTACCCAGAGCTCGTGACCATAGGTGAGGATTGGAACGAAGATAGACCGGTAAATCGAGAGCCTCGCTTTTTGGCTAAGCTCCCTCTTCACCACAACGGACCGGTTCAGCGCCCGCATCACTGCTGACGCCGCCCCAATCCGCCTGTCCATCTCTCGCTCCATCCTACCCTCACTGTGAACAAGACCCCGAGATACTTAAACTCCTCCACCTGAGGAGGGAGAGTCATGATATTTAATAAATTTTATAAAAATATTTGTAGCTTCAGGGAAAATAAAAAAATCACACCCAGCCACTAACTGCCCTGACGAGTAAAGAACAGTCCCTTAGCAGACTTCTCACTAACTGGATATGTTTCCTATCTAGAGTTATAGATCCTAAAATGGCTACAAAAATAAATAAATAAATAAAAAGCTCTTGTCTGGTTGCACCTTATAATTGATATTTATTGAAGTGATCTTTAAACATAATGCCACCTGTTGTCATCTCAGAACGAGAATGACATCTTCACTGGAAACTTCAAATTATAGAGACACACAGAGGCCTCCTTCCTCTGTGTGTCTCTATAATGTCCCGGCTGCTCTGACACATCCTGTGGAAGTTGGAGACAGCGTCGAATTCCTCAGAGTCTTTGGGGATGTGACAAATATGGCAACAAGCCGCAACTCGTCACCAAAGTCTGCATATCTCCCAGGCTGAATCTGCAGCTTAACATGAACCTGACATGTCCAGACCTGAAGATAAACACAGCATCGTACTGCGTACACATCGACACTGTTCTTAACGTCAGTATTTCCTCTTGTCTGTCGTCCTCCTCTGCCTGTCCCCCATAACTCGCCAAAGGGGAGGAATTCTCCAGTGAGCACACCTGGTGTCAGGCAGGGATGATGGGACACTTGTTGCTCCACACTGACCGTGATGTCTGTGATGGATGGTTTAGAGTTAGAGCCAAACTCTGGGATGGTCAGGTTTGTGCTAAACTGTTTTAAAGACGGGCAGCACCATGTGACATATTAAAGGGTCAGCTCAGGGTTTTGAATTGACCTATGGCTAAGCCCCGCCCTCAGACACGATGAGCCAATCACAGTGCGTATAGTCATTCCCGTACACTGGGACATCCTCTGCCTGGACGTCCATTGAAATGCATCACAGAAAGTCAGTTTGTTCGGTTTTATGAGCTTTTTCTGAGATCTGCAGTTTAAAAATGGTCAAGCGGTGTGCATGGGGTACATGCAGCTCTGACACAAGGTATCCTGAGAGGCTGGCGACCAGCTGTGTTTTTACACTTTAAACCACATCTCAAGCCAGAAAAGTGTCTCCTTTGGATAAAGTTGTGTGGTAACGTTAGACCACAACATCAACTCAACGTGAATAAGATTAACAATGATGTCTACATCTGTTCTAAGGTAAGTCAACATTGTGTTTGAGGCAACATATTGTCACTTTGCTGGAAAGAAATATAAAGTTATCTTTAACATCTCTAGCTAACGTTAGCTAAAGTTAGCCTAACGTTAGCTCCTAGCTGCGTTGTTCATCATGTCACCTTGTTTGCTGGGAGTTCATTAGCCTGTTTTGTTCTAGTTTTGTACTTTGGTGATGGTACATCATTGTTAGCTGTTGTCCAAAGGGCTCTAGTTAAGCTAACGTTAACTTCTGGAGCTTAGCTTCATTAACTTATCTGTAATGGCAGAGATAACAAAGGTTGGCAAACGTTATGCTGAATGATTCAGTGTAAATACTGTAGCACCAAACTAACGCAGAGACACTCTTGGTAAAGATGGTAAAAAGGCCGTTATCCTTTTCTCATATTCTGAGCCAAAAACCTTAACTTCAGTGGCACTTTAACTTGTTGTCTTTGATGGTGACGGCAACCAGATGCGCTTCACAAGCGTAACACTGTGACCTGTAAATGTTGGCTTGTAATTTAAGCTTTTCATCGACCTTCTCAACAATAAAATGATGAATATATCCCTCCAATGCGTAGTTTAGGCCCTTTTGGTTACTTCTCAATGACATCTGATCCTTATGTCCCCAAAAATCATCAGCTGCCTCCTGTGAAATGTCGTGTACTGTGACACCTGCCATAGCGCCGTCACTGAGTGTTGATAGTTTGTCCAGGTGAGTGGAGGGGGCGGGGCTTAGCCACAGGTCAGTTGGGGATGTTTAAGGTACTTAGCCCAGTTCTATTGGTACAGGCAGAGCCCTCTACTGGACTCTGCCTGTACCAATAGAACTAAGGTTACAATATTGTAACCTTCATCTCTGGTTATGGAATGATTTAACACATAACCTCAACGAGACGCACACACGGTCGCAGCCACAACACATTCAGCACCTCCTCACTCTGACAAAGCACAATGTTTATTCACATTAAGTCAAATCCATATTTGCTAACCCGATAAACACTTGGAAGTGATCAACTGTAGAAGTGCTTTTGGCTCGTGAGGAAATGTTGACTTGGTCGACCTACACCAAATATCACAATAAAGTAACAAAGGTGAGCCGATAAGAAAAGGACCTGTTCATACTTCATGTGCACAAAGACTCAGATTCAAAGATTTGGCTCCATATGAAACAGTTTTTATGTGTTCATTCTAATATTATTATAAATCCACAAAATGACATTAATTAATGAGCACCTCAATATGAAAAGCCAGGCAGAGGTTCAGGTCTTTGTTCTTTCACAATAACTCTGAGAACAACCAATATTTGATATGCTGATTATTTATATTAATAAAGTCCGCACACACATAACCTTGGGTTTAGCCCACGTTTCCTCAGCTGCACCGACACCAGAAACACACTGCCTCAGTGTCCATTAATGGGGTGAATGATGTGCACTGTGGTTGACCCTCCTCAGCAACAATGATAGAATACGACACTTCAATTAAATTTTATTTCTAAAGCCCAACATTACTGATGACAGTTTGCCTCACAGCACGTGACATCCTCTGTCCTTTGGACCCTCACAGCTGATCAGGAAAAACTCCCCAAAAAACAGTAGAAACTTCAGGAAGAGCAAGTGAGGAGGGATCCCTCTTCAGGACGGACAGACGTGCAGCAGATGTCATGTGCACAGAACATAATAAATGTGCAGGGATCAATAACAGTCCAACCACAGTGGAGTCTTTGACAGATTAGGACTGTGGTTCACAGAGTGCAGTAATGGATGTTGCACAAGGTCTACAGCAGCCTCTGCTGGCGAAACACTTTACTAACAAGACGGGGATTTGTATGTTACAGTTTTGCGTGTGCCACATGATACGAGACGTGACGCTGCAGATATTTATTTATTTTCAGTAAAAAATAATTAAAGAAATGAAATAAAAGTTGTGTGTATGTAAAACAGTTACTGCAGCCTATTAAAACACTTCTTGAACCATGCCGACCTGAGATAATACTCCACAACATAATGATACAGACATATGTTGAAGGCTGCAGAAGGGAATAAGAATGCATCATATTATTGCAGCTACAGGTTGTGCTGTGTGATGTCAAATATAAAGGCTGGAAAAGTGGCAACAAAAGAAGATCTTGTGATGCAACAAAGAGCCTGACCTAAATTATTCAGCCACAGCTCGGCCCATATTCACAACCATCTCTGTATGTGAACGTCTGCAGTCTGTAAGTTACACAGACATTTATTCTGTTCACTCACAAAGCAACCCTGAGATTTATAGCTTGTTATCTGCAGAGACAGATGAGCAGACGGAACTCTGACAAATGAAGTAAATAACGTTGATCATTTTGTTACAGCACATTCTTCTGCTGGGAAACGTTTGGTCAAGTTGTTCATGTGGGTGCCACTAGACATGTTCCACCCACCCAAACACAACACTCCTCGAATGCAGTGCCTCCCCCCAGCAGGACAATGTGCCATGCCACCCTGCAAAAACTCCTCAGGAACGGCCCAAGAACATGACAAAGAGCTCAAAGCGTCGACCTGACCTTGAAATTCCCCAATTCCAAATCTGATCATACATACGTGGGACACACCAGCACCCCACCTTGTTACCAACAGGACTCAAAGGCTCTGCTGTCAAGTCCCCAGTCCCAGACACCATAGACACCCCCCAGAGGTCCTGTGTCCATGACTCAGCAGGTCCTCCAAGGAGGCCCCAGGGGTACCTCTGAGGTCCTGACATGTCCCATGAATGCTCAGTCAGGTTGATGCCTTAAACTCTTTGTCATACTCCTGGGGCTATTCCTGAACAGTTTTTGCAGTGTAGCGTGGGAGACTGTCCTGCTGCTGAGTATGTCCAGTGGCATCCACATGAGCGCCAGGACCAACAACTTCCTCTCAGAACACTGGACACAACACTGCAATGTTGTTCACTTCACCCACCAGTGGTTTTAACATTTTGGCTGATTGGTGCATGACAGCAGTTACAATGATTGTTATCATCGCTTGAAGACTTTCATGGCAACGAGTAAAACAGTCTCGACACAGTACGTACGGCTGAAGTCTGTGAGGACTCAGTCCTCAAGTCCAGAGGGTGGACATTTGGATTGAGCCTTAGGCTGACTTCAGTTGTACATAGTGTGACGAATTTACCGTTATCACGTAAAGTCTGCGAGGGCAGAAACCACAAGCCACTGATGGACAGCCCTCGAGACCGTCTGTTTATCTGTCCCTGCAGATCATAAGATATAAATCTTATGATCTGCAGGGGTGTTTTGTGAGTGAACTAAATAAATGTCTGTATAACATGCCATGGAAACGTTCAACTATCGCTGCTGTCATATTCATATATATATATATGTCATATAAGTGGATGAACAGTGCTGAACTCATCTGTCCCTGCAGATAACAAGATGTAAATCCATGTACAGCCTTTTTTCTGACTGAAAAAAAAACATGTATGCACACATGTGGATGTAAAACCAGAAATATTCAAACACAGATGTGTGTAAATGAGGACTATAACTCAATAACCTGTGTATCACTGGCATCAGAAACCTTCTGTTGTTGTTTCTGGACCAATTTTTTTAAACCCTATTTCAGTGCACAGTCTGATGCAATAATAAAATGCACTTTCAGTCCCTCTACAGCCCAGAGTTCTACATGTCTCTGAATCATCCTGTGGTTGAATATTATATCTGGACTACACAATTCAAGTAGCATTTTAATAGGCTTAATTATTAATAACTATTTTTAACATTCGTAGGTGTTTTGTTTTTTTTGCAATTTAAAACCCACAACGTCTCGTCTGTATCACAATGAATTGTGGCCCATTAAAGCAGTGAAGTCTGCTGAAGTCTGCACACCAAGCGGACTCTCTGGAAGTCTGCAGACAGTCCGCTTGAGGCGCTTTCTGGACTGGATGAATTGTGGATTTGGAGCCCTCAGCACTCCAAGACTTCCCGGGGTGCCCGCAAAGTCTGCAAGTGTGGTAAAGTCCAGACATGTGGGTTCAGCCACAGTCTCTGCATCAGGCCTTGAGGATGTGAGGTCAAAGACTTTTCCTCCTGCTCTGGCCACACCCTCCAGGCAGCCTCCCTTTGCTTTATCCCCATCCGTCCACAGCTACGAGATGGGGTCAACTCAGAACACAGAAAGTAGCTAAAACTCACCAGGAGGAAGAACAGGTTGGCAGTGAAGCAGAAAGATGTGGTTTGGGGTGAGGGGTTCCAGATCAAAAGGGTCAGAGGATGTTAAGGGTAGCCTCAACTTCACAAAGTAGCGTCAGGAGACCTTCATCATCGACTGGTTGTTGATTTAGAGGAGCATTCAGGGCCTACTTCACTAAACAGATACACTTCTCCCATACTCCACTGTGGTCAACTCATCCTCACTGTGACCTCGTCACATGTCCACGTTTGGTCATGGACTCTCCACGTCCACATGTGGCGTCCAAGGTACCCTGGGTGTGTTGGTTGTTGACGTTCTGGGACGCCGTGTCAACTTCAGCCTGTTACATGCATTGTCTGTTTTCAAAATACACTTCTGTTTTCACAGGAAATGTACAGTTTGCATACAGTCTCTTTCAAAATAAAAGCACTACGTTGGTACAAATAATTCTCTTTTCCTTCCACAACATGTGATTGGTTTGGAAATAAGAACAGGGTTTGACTTTAAAATTTAAGTGGAAATGAACTCTGGCGTTCTGGGTGAAAGTCGGTGGAAGTGTAATATTTGTTCAAGATTTGTCTACAGTTTGCAGTTTGGAGTGAGTCCAGATTGCCCTGGTGGATTGAAGCTCCGGCTTATTCCTCCCTCCATCACGGCACTCTGGATTTTACTTTGACTAAAAGTGGACAAAGCCCTTCTTAGTTCTTTTTCAGCACCAACAGGGTCGGTGCCATCGTCAAACCAGACGTGTTTTACCTGACCTTGTCTGCAAAGAAATCTCCTTATGGCGTGGATACAGAAGTCTGTGTTGAGGGGTCGATGGGGTCAACTCAGACAACAAAGAGGGGTTAGCAAACATACAAGTAGAACCGTTTTTACCACTTCCTCTTGGAGTCTCTGGGTGGCGTCCTAGGAGGGACACCATCTGGGGACTCTGGAGTCCTGCTGGGGGACTTCAACACTCACGTAGTCAATGATGGAGAAACCTGGAGGGGGGTGACTGGGAGGAACAGCCTGCCTGATCTGAACCCAAGCGCTGTTCTGTTATTGGACTTGTGTGCTAGTCATGGATCGGCCATAATGAACACCATGTTGGAGCACAGAGAGGTTCATAAGTGTACCTGGTACCAGAACACTTTGATATGTTTATTATATTTCTTGAAGCTCATCTCTCTCTCCATCACAGATGAAGACACATACACACATTATGTCCATGTCTCTCTCACACACTTGTCTCTGGTGGTTTCACCACATCTCTCAATAATCTGTGTTTGAAGACACGACAGCCTCAGTGGTTTTAGACACGTCCAAAGGACACAGATTACTTGATAGAGAGCAGAACGCCTCAAAGTTTCCACTGATGATGATGATGATGATGAGATAAAGAAGTCACGTTGTTCTGACCACAAAGAGGAGGTGCTGATGAGAGTTGACACAGAGCTGATAAGGTGAGTGGTGTCAGTGTTTGTACGACACTCACAAGGAGACCTCAGAGCAGAATGGCTGCAGTCACAGAGCTCTGCTTCCTGCTGTTTGCTCTCATCAACAACATTCATGCAGAAGAACTCATCACTATCAAGAAGGAAGGGAACTCTTACACCTTCCTCCTCCCCAAGGAGGCCAGCTCCTGCCTGATCTCCAGATTTGTTGGTGAGGAGAAGCTTGTCCTGTGGAACACCTCTGACCTCTGGTCCCACAACTCCACAGTACCTGAAGACTTGAAACACTGTGGCTCAAACGTGACTTTAGATATGAACAAGAAATATGGAAGAAAGTTTTTGGGGACAATACGACATCAGTGATGGACGATGATGGAGGAAGATACCAAGTGGAGAAAAACTCATCAGATCTGCGTGTATTCAACTTCACAACAACACTGAAGAAAGAGTTCACCTGTCTGGTGATGAACCAACAACAGTGTGTTAGCAGTAAACGTGTAGAGTTACACCTGAATATAGACACAATCTACGGCTCAGTGGGAGAGACGGCTGTGTTGCCGTGCACTGTCACTGACCTCAGTGATGACCAGCCCCCACGATGGTTTAATTTCATGTCCAACAGTGAACTAAACAACACAACAAACCAGACTGTGCCTTCAGTGGACCAAAACTACTCTCTGGTGTTTTCATCACTGACATTAAATCACTCAGGTCTGTATGACTGTAAAACCTCTCTCAGTGTGAAAATGTATTATCTGTTGGTGTGTCCTAAATTTGGTCCTCCTGCTGTCGAGCTCTTCTCAGAGGGAGAAGAAGTCACTCTATCATGCAAAGACTGGGAAGAGGGTGAGCGGGTTTATTGGTTCATCAAGTCGAACCAAACAGAAGGCAGAATCGTTCATATAGACATGAGCCAGACCATGAGCAGAGTGAGCATTGGCTCTGAGGGGAGTTTGGTTATCTCTAATGTCTCACTGAAAGACACAGGAGAGTATTGGTGTGTAGTTGGTGACCGAAATCGTCAGTGTGTGTCATCAGTCAAAACTGTGTTAATGTACAGAGATCCCTTTGGGATTCACTCCACCTTCTACACAGTGAGATGCTCAGTGCTCAGTGGTCTGCTGGTGATGCTCTGTGTTGTTGTAGTGGCTGTGAATCAGAGGAGCAGGAGAGGAGAGCAGCTTTCAGCTCAGACACACAGTTAATATGCATATGTTCATTTCCTCACTGTCTGTCTGTGACAATGTCAAAAGTACAAGAGGTGAAATAGAAGATGGGAAAAAAGACAAATGAATACAAAACAATCAGAATAATAATAGAAAGAATGTTGGCAGAAAAAGTTGACAAGTTTACAAGTCAAGCTTTGATCCTGACAGGGTGCAGATATATATGTATATATGATATATATTGTAGTTAGTTTGTCTTTGTGTTGTTGTGGATCCATGTGATTATAGGGACGACTGCTTTGGGCTGCACCCTGACACACAGCAGGGGGCTGCTCTGTTATGTCATATTGTTTGGAATATTTTGGAACATTTCACTAATCAATCTTTGAACATTGCTTTCACCTCAGCTGTTGTTTTTTATCATTTGACTGATCTGTATCTTGTGTTATTGTACTGATGTTTGATTTGAAATGATTCTGTGATTGTTTGATTCTATGTGAAGGAATCTGAGTTGCCTTTGATGCATTTATAATTGTTGTATGTTGGGGTGTTGTCAGTGTTATATGATTGTTATTATACCCTGCTCTATATCAATCAATAATCAAGTGTCTCTATAATAAAGGTGAAGCAGAAACAATCAGACCTGGTACCCACTTTTTACTGTTGTGATTGTGATTTGAATGATTAGAGACAACATATCTGTTGGTGTGTAAAATGGATCTTATGTTGTATTTGAGAAACAATGAAATGAGGGGTGCTGAGAACACGTAAAGACAACATGGCTGACCAGGGACGACTACAAAGAAGATGGCCAAATCAAAGCAGGGGAAGTTCTCACTCTCCACATGTGGTCGGTAAAAACAAAATAGCATTTGAGAGTGGAAGATTTAAGTTCCCTCTCTGGCAAGGCAGCTTTATGTGTATGGCACTTTTCATACAGAAGACAACTCAAAGTGATTTATAGAGTAATAAATTATCACATATAATAAAGGATGCATATTTTCATTGAAAGAGTAAAGAGAAGAAAGATATGAAAGGTCAAATTAATGACTTTATGATTTACAATTTAAACAAAATCACCATCAAAAACAGCAAAAGTTCAGACAAGAGGTGCAAAGATAAAAAGATTATTTAAAATGATTTAAATTGGAGTTCAAAAATCAGTTTGCAGTCACTACAGAGTGGAGCAGGCAGTGTAAGCTGCAGCTGTCTAACATCACCTGGGAGGTTATTCCAGGTTTGTGCTGCATGATAACAAAACGCTGCTCCACCATGTTTTGTTCTGACTGTTGCGACGGTCAGTAGGCCAGCCCCAGATGTCCTCAGGGTCCCAGAAGGTTCATATGTCACAAGCATGTCAGACATATATTTGGGTGCTGAGTCACAGAGTGATTTATACACAAGCAGCAGGATTTTGAAATCAGTTCTCTGAGTGACAGGTAACCAGTGTAAGGATTTAAGATCTGGAGTAATGTGCTCATATTTCCCAGTTTTTGTCAGGACCTGAGCAGCAGCATTGTGAACTAGCTGAAGGTGCTCAACAGCTCATTTTAAAAGTCCTACAAACAGACCACTGCAGCAATGTAATCTGCTGGAAATAAAGGTGTGGTTGAGCCTTTCAAGCTCTCACTTTGACATTATTCCTCTGACTCTAACAGTGTTTTTAAATGGTAGCAGGCAGGTGATGTTCCAGATTTGATGTGGCTGTGGAAGTTAAATCTGAGTCCAGGATAACACCAAGGTTTATTCTGTCACTCTTAGTTATAAGAGAGAGGGCCTCAAGGTGAGAGCTGACACTCTGTCTTTCTGTCAGTGGCTCAGAGACAATGGTGTCCATCTTACAGTGCTACTTGATGGTTTGTGAACCCTCCAAACATGGTCATTGTTCTGTCATTGTTCCAAATAAGGAACACGCAGAGAAAAAAGACATATACTTTAATTTTTTAATCAACAAAAGTAATTTATCTCTCAAAAAACTAAAAATCTGCCACGTGCAAAAGTACGTGAACCCTTTCAGTTGGTATTTTGTGGCACCTCCTTTTGCAGCCATTACTTCAACCGAGCGTCTTCTGTAACCACAAACCAATGTCTCACATCTGCTTTGGAGGATTTTGCCTACTCCTCCTTCCAGAACTCAGCCAGCTGAGAGAGGCTGGAGGGACATCTGGCATGTACCGCCCGCCTCAGATCTTGCCACAGCATTTCTATGGGATTGAGGTCCAGACTAGAGGGCTGCATTGGGACTGGGTCCCGCCTGGTTCCACGGGACTCAACGCAAATATTGCGGGAGCGGGCTGTTTGGACTTTGGGCAGCTCAAAAGAACACTGCGGGATCTTGGTGCACATGCATGAGCGTTTCCACTCTATATTTATTCATAAATGGACAAATATGCCCAGAACCAGCTTTCATACCAATTTGCCGCTTGCTCCACCTGTCTGTCTGTCTGTCTGTCTGTCTATAAGCTCCATCTGTCATGAGACAAACAAGAAAGAAGACGTGCAGTTTATTGTGTTTCACGGCGACGAGCTGTCATTACGCGCGACAATTACGCGCGGCTCCGCGCTCTTTATAACTCACCGTGTGAACCTATGTTGCATAATAAAGATTTGCCCCCTTGTAATTTTTAACTGCCCCCTCAGTAACTTCATCCTGGTGCCAGGCTTGCCTTAACCGCAATCACTGCGTGATTATATAAAGGTAGAAAAATACATAAATACAGAGGAGGAGAATAGAACATGAAACAGCCTTTATTTCATTAAAAACTAAATGAAAACAACCAAATAGGAGCGCTATTCTTGACCAATGTGTCAAAAGACATGCAGGCCAGGGAAATTAAACAAACAACCCCATGAATCTCTTTATTAATAGCCTATAAAATGACGTGTTTTCTCCTGCGGGACGGGAGAAGACACGAAATCAATGCATCTCTATTATTGTGCGGGCATAAATTCAGAGTTTTGCGGGTGTGGGCGGGAGTGGACATGCACAGTGTGGGAGCGGGCGGGAGTGGGTTGAAGAAAACAGTCCCGCAGGGCTCTAGTCCAGACTTTGACTGGGCCAATCCAGAGTGAGAATCTTCTTTCTCTTAAGCCATTCCTTGGTAGTTTTACTGAAATGTTTTGGGTTGTTGTCCTGTTGCATAATCTATTTCTGTCCCAGCTTCAACTGCCTGACTGATGGCAGGAGACTGGTCAAGACATTGTTGATAGGATTTCGTGGTTCCCTGGATAATATGGAGTCGTCCTGGTCCGGAGTTGGAAAAGCAGGCCCAGACCTTCACATTTCCACCACCATGCTTCACTGTTGGGAGGAGCGTCTTGTCTTGATATGTATGTGTTATATGATATGATAATGTGTTTACTTTTCTCCAAACATGGCGCCTGTGATTGTGGCTAAATAATTCAATTTTGGACTCATCTGTCCAGAGAATGGACTTCCAGAAGGTCTCTAGGATATTCTGCAATGGAACCAGTTTCTCTTCAGTCTCACGTGACTCTTCAAACATGGACACTCTTGTTTCCAAGCAATAAATCATCCTTTGGAATCTGACTGTTTCATTCCTGTTTATCTCCCCCTAACTAGACGTGACAGGTTTTCTGTGTGTCACCACAACAGTCAACATTAACATGCATCTTGTCAGGACAGAGATCCAAAAACACAACGCAGGCCAACCAACTGGAACAGATAACAGACAGGAAACAGGTGACAGATGCCAGAAAGCAAAGGCATGAGGCTCATGGGGACAAAGTGACAAGGAGTGTGTGGAAAAGGGCCGCTTAGAAACTGCAGGGCCGATGAGGGAAAGTGGAAACAGGTGTGTAGGTGGGACGGGACGTCAGGTGAAGACAGTCTGAGGACATGTTGCACTGCAGGTCCCACAGTCTGTGTCTCCATCTGCTGGTTGAATTGTAGAAGTGACGCTGACACAGGACTTTTTAAAAGCCTTTTAGTTTGTGACATTTTCACCTGATTTAACCATGAAAAGCTTCACTGAGATTAAAGGTCTGCTTTGCAAGACTGTCCTGGACGAGAAAGACAATAAAGGGTCGTTGTGTCCAAATCAACCAGTGTGTTCTGGTTTTCTTTGAATGGGAACATGTACAGAGGTCTGATTGATTGACTGATGTTTCAAAACCAAAACTCTTTGATATAAATGGGATTCATACGTGTGAGTGAAATGAAATGAGAACATTTCAAATGGCACAGATGGAGCCCGAATGATTGGGTCTGAACACGCCTCGACTAAAACCTCTCTCACTTTGCTCTGCTTCACTTTCTCAGCATCAGTCTTGACACAGGTAATGATCAGATGTTGTGATGTGGTTTGCTCCAGGTTTGAGGCTGCAGCTCCATCATTGTGACACACTGACATCTATACTGATGCTTCCACCTCTGCAGAAATCTCACAGCTGTTACCTTCATCATCAAACAAAGACTCTTCATATAGACCTTGGAGTTGCACACAGTTATTCTGGGCATGTGATTTTGGAGCAGAGGTCTGAGCCACAGGGCAAAGGGCAAATCAGATTTTATTTACCATTGCAGTGCGTTTTCCCACATCATCAGCCATTAAATGAAGCTTTGCATTAATTCAAGCAGAGCACAGAACTCACACACTCCAGCTGTAATCAGGTGACAGCCAGCTGATTGGATCATTGCTTCTAATCAGTCACACAACATGGCTGTCCATTTAAATACAGCGTCCTACTCACTGATCCAGACTGAAGCAGCCCGATGGCTTTGAGGAGAGCATAGATGAACAAGTAAAGGCATTAATGGCTTCAGTTGTCCATCAGAGAGGAGTTCTCTGCTGCAAGGTAGAGCAGTAAAAATATTATATCAATGTTACTGAGTTAGGTTTTGCTGCTGCCCCTGTCCACAACATTGATTAGCTTCTTCTCCCAGTTTGAAGACGCTCCTGTTGGCTTCTCCAAACAGGGAGCATGCTGACTGGCATCCTTAATATACTGACTTTGGTTCAGTACCTCATACAACCCCACTTCCAAATATTCTAACTCTCTTTATCTCTAACATATGACACTGCAGACCAGTGCAGGGTCACTGATGTTTAATTCATGCTGGTGCAGTTTTTTAGTTCTGAGCAGTGCTCCTGTCGATACGACAAGACTGTTCTGAAACTGACGCTGTGTTTCTGACAGAAGTGTCTCAGTGTCTGAATAATTTGGAGACCTGCTTCTCTGTCCTCATGCCATGTCCCGGTTCTGTCTCAGTTCAATTTATCAGTAATCCATCACCCAAGAAAATGAAATGTACAGAATACAAAAAATAAAATCCAAACACAGAAACTTTCATCCTCACTGTGACCTCGTCACATGTCCACGTTTGGTCATGGACTTTCCACGTCCACATATGGCGTCCAAGGTACCCTGGGTGTGTTGGTTGTTGACGTTCTGGGACGCCGTGTCAACTTCAGCCTGTTACATGCATTGTCTGTTTTCAAAATACACTTCTGTTTTCACAGGAAGTGTACAGTTTGATACAGTCTCTTTCAAAATAAAAGCACTACATCAGTACAACAGCGTGAATTGCTGTTTTTTTCCTTCAACAATAATCAGCATGATTGGGTTCAGGAAAAAAGAGCAGGTTTGGCTTTACATTATTCAGAAAGCAAACATCTACCTCCTGGGTGAAAGTCCGTGGTTGTTGGACCCACCCACTACTGTCCCACTCACCCTACTCACACTTCTGTACCCTTAACTTTTGCTGTTGTCCCACGGTGTCTCCCCGACGCTGCCAGGTGGCATCTACTCAAATCGCAAAACAGTTCAGATCGCCACGCCCTCTTCCACATATGCAGAGCCCTGACGGAAACCTCCGACCACCCCCGAGATACGGCGAACAAGAGCTAGTCAGCCAGCCAGCTAATTTAGCCTGTTTTGGTTCAGCCCGTTACATCAATATACAACTACTTGTGAATTTAATACTGCCGCAAATCTATTCCATGACTACCTGACTACTTATCAGCGCCGCAAATATACTCCTCCTCTTTACATTTGGTCAACTTTACCAAAACAAGCTGAGTTAGCTAGCTGGCTGACTCTGGCTAGCTCTTATTCGCGGTAGCTCGGAGGGTGTCAGAGGTTTCCGTCAGGGCTCTGCGTATGCGGAAGTGGCCGTGGCGATCACAACTGGGTTGCGATTCGAGTAGACGCTGCCAGGTGCTGTTAAACATCCATAGTGACTGGCTGTGTGTCATACAAACATGAAAGGACGGGTTTTTCTGTCTGCGTCTGACGCTGGAGGTCACTGGACAACTTCAGAGTGAGACTGAATTGAACACAGAAACAAATTGAATTCCCAGAATGCAAAAATGAGATGCAGCACTTTAAACTGCATTTTGTAATTTCATGATGCCATGTAAAAAAGTTCACAATAATTCCTATTTACCATCACATTTACAGATTTAAATACAGTAATAAAACCATCATCATGTAACGCTCCCAGTCAGAGTCCAACTGAGGACCTTTGTCACGTCACTATTTTTACTTCAGCTCCTGTCGCCTGTGCTCTGTAAGAAATCCAGAGACACCTTTATTTATTCAGACATGCGTGTCATGTTTCCTCAATGTTCTTACTGTTGTGTCTGTCTTGTCCCTGTTTTTCTTTTCTAATGTTTTGTATTTATTGTTTTTAATGCTATACAGTAGGCTGTATAACAGTGGAACGTGTAATGGTGACCACATGAATTTCCCATTATAAAGTTTACCTTGACCTTAACCTTAAAAAAATACTTGCGGTGAAATCAAATTGACAAATCAGAAGAGTGTCTGAGGTAAGTGTTGAATGGCCGCTGCTGTCCAGCCACTCTATACACACGCTGTCCGTCCGTCTGTCCATCCAGCCGGCCGGCCGGCGGCTTTTGGTGTTGGTGTCTGAGGCCGAATCTACTGACCGAGCAGCAGTTGACGACTTCAGAATAAGAAGGAGCTGGTTTTAGGAGACACATAGTCTCCTTTTTTCTCTCACACAAACACACAAATACACACACGCACACACACACAAACACAAAATCACGAACGTACACACTTGCACATACACAGATGCAAACAGAGGGTCCTGTACGCTCTCCTCTGGTAGAAGTCTGTTCTCTCTGATCACAGTGTTGACATTTGGTACGAGGAGGGAGCTGTAGTTCAGCAGTCGGTCGTCATAAATCAGCTGGTCCAGTGTCAGCTTGGATTGTTGCGGAGGTCTGCACAGACAGGAAGCAGAGTGACAGTTAGACGCATCACGAGCACCAGAGAATCAGATGTCGCTGTTGCTTCAAAGTCTTAGAGAGGCTAACTGATGGTGTGCAGCTCTCTGTTTTGAAGTGAAGTGAATCCAACCAAATACACAACAAATCTTAAATATGGGCGTCTTCCAGTTAGTTACATGGCTCTTATTTAAATGCATCAGCAGCAAGGAGAGAGGAACATCTGAACAACACCTGAACAACACCTGAACAACACCTGAAAACTGAACCGACTCAGACTGGTGTGTCTGGTTGATAGATCCGTGTAAGGAGAATGCCTTCAATGTGCTTTCACAGGGTTTGTGGCCTGGATGGTGCGACACCTTGGAGACGCCTGCCACCCTGCAGACCAATGTTCAGAATCAACCAGTTGTTTAAGCTATTTTTACCAGCCCTCTACCCCCCAAACACTGGTGTTTATAAGTGACCCATGGGTGTTTCTTTGGCAACTTGTTGCTGCTTTTCCAGCACTTTTTAATACCAACATTTAGGTGGTTACAAACGACCTGTGGGCGTTTTCCAGCAACCTTCAGCTCACAAACATTGTTGTTTATGAGTCACCCATGGGTGTTTTTCCAGCACTTTTTTGTCCCCAAACGTGTGTGGTTATAAGCGACCTGTGAGTGTTCTTCTAGCACTTTTGGAAGCCCCCAAATATGCGTGGGCTCTTTTTAAGAGCAATGTCTATCACTTTTTATTTTTGCAAAGCACTTCATAACTTTGGTTATGTGAAGCAATCTATAAAGACATTCATGATAATTATCATTATTAGATTTAAGGAGTATTTTTCTGGCAGCTACATGACCCAGTCACACATATGATGAGAGAACAAAACCATCAGTCTACCTGGTGTGGTACATCAGTGCTACTGTCCCACTGACCAGGGCGCAGCCCTTCTGTGATTTCAGCGCTGTGTGAACGCTCATGGAGAACACAGCTCTGGGGTTGACAATGACCTTGGTGTTTGTGTGTTTCTTTCTGACTGGTTCACGGTACAGGTGAGCCAGGATGTTGACCCCGGACACGTTCTGCCAGCCGGGGCAGCAGCTGGGCGGGAGCAGAGTTTGGTTGGTGGGAGGAGGCAGCGTGATGGTGCTGCGGAACACGGTATTGTCAAACAGGTAACACTTGCCCACGCCATATTTCTTTTCCAGCAGAGGCAACAGCTCCGACCAACTGATATTAGAAAAAAAACCACATTAAAAAACAATGAGACACATATGAATATATTTAAACTGTTGCATTTATAAACATTGGTTACTTCTATGAAGTATCAGTAACTGCTGTGTTAAAATAGAAATAAATTCCAAGATAAATATTTAATATTTCAAGAAGTAATAAAATCAATAAACCATTTTAAACAGACCTGTAAATAAATACAGGTATACAATGTGTTCGTAATCATAAACTCACTTCTCTGTCCATTTTGTCAAACCAAGTCCTACCTGTAGACTGACTGGGGCACTATGAGCTCGTCCGTATCGTGCAGGGCGACATATCTGGACTGGTACATGTGTCTGTAAACACAGTCATTGAGAGCAGGAATCTGGCCAAAGTAGTGGAGGTCGCCTGGACCGCGTGACGGCTTCGAGACTCGAGACACATTCAGAAATCTGGCCAGAGCAGACCAAGCCAGCACCTCTACAAAACCTGAGGACGAGACATCGGAGGACACGCGTTAGCAGCTGGGAGAGTTTATCATTTCAGCATTTCTGTTGCATTCTGGGAAATGACTTGACCTTTGTATTTCATATGTTATAATTAGGGCTGTCAGCGTTAACGCATTCATTGAGACAGATAACACGCTTTTTTGTAATCGCGTTAATCACGCGCTGCTGTTTCTTCTCTTCGATGACTTGTAGTCAAGCTGCTTCCTGTTTCCTGCTTCCTGTTGCTGTAATGATGGAAAATACGACTCCACTGAACTTCTCAATGTCTCCTTTCACTGTAAAAACTTCACAGACAGCTCAGTGATCTGCACGTCATGTCAAACTGATGGACTTTGAGTCTGAGCTGCACTTACAGGCTGAGCACGCAGGAACAGCTGTCGCCAAAGACGACAAAGCTCTATTTTGGAGTGAGCGAATCACCACCGACCTGTGGATCAAACTAAATCTAACTAAGTGCTGATTAACAAAACTCCTGTGTGATTTATCCTGACTTCAAATGAGTAGAGAAAAATGTATAGAATGTAAATGTCAAAGGCTTGTGTTACATGTCATGTTACGAAATGTAATAACTGCACTCTAACCACGACCTCTAACCCTAACCATGCAGAGACTGGAGCCAAAACCTGATGCGGGTGCTCCCAATTACAACTGATACCAGCGTTCTGAACCTACTAGCTGGCTCCTTCTTACCCGTATCTATGAGGCTGATAAACACTAATGACCCACATTCAATCATTAAAATCGGTGACGGTTCAACAGGCGACTCTTGTAAACCCACTGATTAACCCTTTGAACTCATCCACCAGCAGCTGCATTGGTACTCATAAGTGCCATATCGTAGGCAACTGGACCTGCTTTCGTTTCTTTAACGCAGCCTTCAGACCAAAGATTCCCTGCACGTCCATGTAGTGGCAGTGACTTGCACCAATTTGCAACTTAATGGCCTTGCAGTGTCTTGCAACAGTACAGCTCACACCGACGCACCGAGCTGACGCTAGCTCTTGCGATATCACATAACTGCTGTCGTTTCTACAGCAACCGGTACGTTCCAGCGTAACGTAAAGCTGAACAGCACAACAAACCCCAGAGAGCACATGGATACATCAGCGCAACACTCAGCTCTTCTTGTACGCAACCGTCTGTGGTTAGATACCCTAACATCACCTTTTATTTGCCTTGTATTGCATTGTCTTTGAAACGTCTCACTGTGACAGCGAATCTGCTGTGGCTCTGGTGTTATTAGCAGCTGTGCTAGTTAATAATAGAAGATGAGGACGCTGACCAGGAGAACATTGAACATGGAGTCAGAGTCGGATCGGGCAGAGCCAGACCCAGGGTGCTTATGCAAATCTGTGCAGGGAATTAGAGGCGAAGGACCTCTTATAATTTCACTCCACTGTTTCCAAACAAATGATGATAGCATCAGCATGATCGTTCGGTCCACTGGCAGAAAACAACTTTGCATGACTGTATTTCATCAGGAGAGAGGCTGATGGGAACCCTGTGTTAGTGTTATGTTAGCTACTGTGTGTGTGCAGCAGTCACAGCATGCGCCCATGTCTACGGCCCACGTAGGTATCTAGCTGTACAAAAAAAAAGAGCACAAGCTTGCTGCTGATTGGTTACAAGGTTTGGGACGACCTGCGGCGCAATGCCTGCTATTGAACAGGTTGAATCCCTTGCAACTGCATGAGTCGACCTGAGCCGATATGCAGCTGCAACACTCAGACCGCTGCAGCCTTTCTCTGCAAAGTCCTGAGACTGTTTTGCTGTGTCTGGAATCTTTGGTCTGAACTGACCTTAACATGTTTCGCCTTCAGTTCTAACTGACCGGTGCAGCGTCACAGGCTTCAGACTCTGTGTGAGTGTGAACTGTACGGAGACGCTGAGGTCACGTGAGTCGACCTTAATGACCTCGTTAGTGAAGGACTAACGAAACCGATGGAAGACAGGTGGGATAGAAAACAGGCGGGAAAACACACAAAGACAGGCCGTAAAACCAGACATGACACATGAGGAGAGAATCTACAAAATAAAACAGGAAACAGAAAACCCCAAAAACTGCCCAGAAGGTAACGCTGGAGGGGAAGGTCCTGCTGCTGCTGCTCGTGCTGTGGAGACAGACAACACAATCCTCCACCATACTCCACCTTTCTGTGTGTAGTAGTCCAGTATGCGCTGAGTTTCAGGGCTGGTGCTGGTCTTATAGATGACGACTCGGTTAACCCCCAGTAACTGCAGCATCTCCAAACTCTGAATCAGCTACAAGACACAGACACTCAGTTGCAAGAAGCACCGCGGGAATATTCTCTGGATGGGATGGAAAAGTGCTCGGCATAAAATCACAGCCGCGTTTCTTTGAGGGTACTGTTTTTGTTCTTGTGTGTCTTGGTCAGGATCATAGACTGTAGATAAAGATGGACGTCGTGTCTCCTCTTCCTCTCGCGACACTGCACAGTAGCTATCCCCACTGTAACGAGCTCCCACCCAAGCACCCGTCCAGCCAATCATAAGCCAATAACTAATTAAAACCAAACTTATGAGAAAAGTGAACACTTAACAAAAAACCTACCTAAAATGACAGAAATCATATTTGAGGAAAATTAATTTGATGAAAACTTTGGGCCATGTCAAATCCAGAACATGGAGGGGGCGGGGCTTATTGCCTTTACTGCAGCCGGCCACCAGGGGGCGATCCACAGGTTTTTGCTTCATTTTTGGGGAGCTGTCATATTGTCCATCTTTATATACCGTCACTGGTCAGGATATCTTAGAAACCAGCCTTTTATTTTCCAGTGTGGCTCCTTAAGGTCTGATGTGGAGGATTTAGTGACATCTAGTGGTGAAATCGCAGTTTGCCACAAACTGAAACTTCTCCTGCATGACAAGCATGTAAGAGAACACAGAAATGCAAATGTCCCTATTGAGAATGGGCTTGGTTTGTCCGCTCTGGGCTACCGTAGAAACAACATGGCGGTCTGTATGTAGCTAGAAACAGTTCATTCTAACAGTTCTAGAGTTATTGCAGTTTTGAATATGTTGCGATATACTGACTGTTGTGATCAAATATTCTGTGATTTATTGCCTTTTTTCAGCTGTAAATTATATCCTCAAAGGAAAACTTCTGTTTTCAGTCTGTTCATCTGATGTCTTGCAGCAGCAAAATGTATCTAGTGGACTGGTTATATTATTGTAGGAGGCTGCCTCACGTTTAATTTGGAATATTAGTCATTTATATGATAAAAACAAATCGATACTTGGCACTGTGTGATAATGCGATATCTCTGTATGATTTCTTCCCTCACCCATAAACAATTCTTATATCCACTTGATTCTAAACTAATAATTTTCATCCTTGTCCCAGTTGGCGCAGTTCAACTATAACAGCAACAGGCCGCATATCATGCTGACATTTGAGGACGCCTTTTTTTAAAGTCACTGCCCAAGCTCCACATTTTGGTGGCTTCAGCGTGAGACCGGGCTCGACACACTGGACCTTTAATAAAGTGAGAAATCTGTGACTGTAGAAATCCATGTCCGGTAACGTTACCTGCAGCACGTTGGTGAAATTATACATGGTGGAGAAGCAGACGGTGAAGTTGTAAGGAAAGGAGTCACTCTGCTTCTCCTGGTTCTTCACCTCCAAAAAGTCTTCGTCAGGTGCACCTAAGAGTCCGAAGAAAAGAACCACAGACACATTTTTACAGTCACACTCCGTTTGGACAGGAGGAGTCTGAAGAAGAATGTCTGATGATATCTGAAATACTTTGACATACAGTTGAACTTCTATTAGTAGCCCCCGGCTTTTATCTGCTGAAATCACTGAACTCAACAGGCCTTTAATTCCTTCTACATAAAACTGTTGCTCAGCAAAGATCAATAAATACGATCAAATTCTTTATTTGAACCAGTGTGAATATTAAATAATACTATAACATATCGATGATGTTATGACACTGGTTCATGGGACTTGAGGGTGACGGCACCTGGCATGGCGACACAACACAACTTCACCCACACGGACTAAAGGAATGAGGAATATGAATAATTTACCAGGTAATCGAGGACTGGACACAGATTCTGACTTTACGACAGCTTCAGAGGAAACGTGGGGAGTTACCACTAAATGTGAATGAATCACAGTCTCCTCTGGTGCTCACAGCTTTAGTGAGATGAGCTAACGATGTGTAGCGTCTCCATACTGACACAAGTTTAACATTTGTATTTGTATGTGTGATCTCAACAGTGGGTAGCCAACAACCCGTTTTCATACAGATAGATAGATGACAGATAAGTTTATTGTCAGTCAAGGACACGTAAAAAACAGCGCACTAGAAAAAAATTTCGTTGCATTGACTCTCGGAATATCAGTAAACAGCTGATGGGCAGAACCTTCAGTACCTGTAGATTTGGCTGCAGCTGAGGTCACAGCGACGTGAGATGGGCTCTGACAGCCTGAAGGGAGGTGACAGAGGATGTCCGCCGTCCCGTACGGAAAACCAAAGTGATCTTCGTGGATGCTGTGCAAACTGCCAGAGGTATGCAGTTGCCCCTGGCAACGGAGGAGGCAGCGATAGGCAACTCTCTCTTTCCTCAGCACCACTGCATTGACACGAACCTGCCAGCAGGAGGCAAGAATAAGGATGTTACTGCAGTGTCATGGTGATCACTTCAAAGCTACAGTTTAAATGTTCTCCATCACACTGTCAACACTTTTATCACATTTTAATCTGATATCTTGATTTTATTTGACTGTGCGTCTTACAGCGTGTCTCTACTCCTGCTGTTGTCTAAGTCTGAAACCTCTGGAGTTGTTGCCATGTTAAATCTCTTCACTGACCTTTTTCTTATTAGTGCGGTGCTCCAGAAAAGCTCCCAACAGCAGGGTCTTCGTCCCTTCGACCACCACAACAGACACGTTTTGTTCCTGAGGAGCTGCACTCACACCACAGCAGCAGTAAACACACAGCCAAAGAAATGTGAGGTCGGAGTGAAAAAGATTTGTTTGTGTCTCATTTTTTTTCTCACCATGCTGAAAACAACACCAGGCTGCTCCCATAGGACCACACAGACCTCTACACACACTGGACTGGTCGGTTAGAGCTTGAAGAACTCCTCCACCTCATTCACCCCCAGTCACCTTATCCAGAGCCCAGGGCGAGCTCATCAAAAGCTCCTCTTCACATCCACACCCCTAATCTACTCCGTCTTTACCTCCCTCCTGGACTCCATGACATCACGATGAGGTCTAATCACTTTTACACATTTCTCATCTTAGGTGCACATGTAGATAAATATTCTCTCACATATATTCCTACAAACCAAACTCAGTCCTCTAAACGTGCACCAAACTGTGGACAAACAGTATGACAATATAACATTCACTCACTGGCCACTTTATTAGGTACAGCTTGCTGGTACCAGGTTGGACCTCTTTTTCTAATTCTTGGTGTCAGAAGATGGTACACTGTGGTCATAAAGGGATGGACACGCTCAGCAACAATACTCAGGTAGGCTGTGGTGTTTAAACCATGCTCAGTTGGTACTAAGAAAATCTCCCCCACACCATTACACCACCAGCAGCAGCCTGAAGCGTTGATACAAGGCAGGATGGATCCATGCTTCCATCTGAATGTGGTTTTTCCAATCTTCTATTGTCCAGTTTTGAATTGTAGCCTCAGTTTCCTGTTGTTAGCTGACAGGAGTGGCACCTGGTGTGGTCTTCTGCTGCTGTAGCCCATCTGCTTCAAGGTTGGACAAGGTGTTGTTGCTTCAGAGATGGTCTTCTGCACACCTTGGTTGGAACCAGTGCTTATTTGACTTCCTGTTGCCTTTCTATCATCTTGAACCAGTCTGGCCATTCTCCTCTGACCTCTGGCATCAACAAGGCATTTTGGCTCACTGGATATTTTCTCTTTTTGGGACCATCCTCTGTAAACCCTAGAGATGGTTGTGCTGAAAATCCCAGTAAATACTCAGAGCAGCCCGTCTGGCAACAACAACCATGTTAACCACGTTCAAAGTCACTTCAATCACCTTTCTTCATCATTCTGATGCTCCGTTTGAACTTCAGCAGCTCGTCTTCACCATGTCTACATGACTAAATGTTAATGAGCTGCTGACACCTGATTGGCTGATTAGATATTTGTATAAAGGAGCAGTTCGACAGGTGTACCTAATAAAGTGGCCTGTAAGTGTATTTTGTTTTTCTACGTGTCCCTGCAGTGCCCCTCATGATGCTGATGAAAAGAAGAGCCCAGGTGACATCGTGTTTTTCTCGCGGACGCTTGAAACGCTGGAACCGCTTATTCAATGCACGCTAGCTACTGGTGTCTAAAAACACGCCGGAAAAACGGCTGTTTAAAAAGACGCTTTAACGCAGGTCAGACGCACCGTATCATAGGAAAACAATGGGTTTACTGGTGTTTCTAGCGTTTCATCTCGGTGTGATCGCTCCCTAACAGACTGTTGTACAACACTCTGAAATGTAGCTTCAGTAAATGTTACATCCAACACAGAAGCAGTGAAAGACAGTGAATGACATTAAAACGGAGATTAAAGGTCACGAGGGAGAAGTTCAGAAACAGAAAATTGGAAGTCAGATAGGCAACAGCAGCTGAGGAGCACAGGGAGGACACATGTCACACAAAGACATTTTACAGTCCCTGAAAACATCGAGCAGCGCTCAGTAGCGGTTAGTTTACCTGTTGGTCCTGGCGGTGTTGGCTCCATTTGGTAGTTCTGGGAGAAGAACTGGAAGTTCATGTTGGACCTGTGGGTCCACAGTAAATGATTCTGGTGAGGTCGTAGAACCTGATTACACTTTAGGTTTAAGTTGTTGTTTTGAATTTCTTTCTGATTTATAATTTCCTGGGTGATGTATTGCCCTGCCTGCTGCCACAACACACTGTTCTCCACCAACCCTGACGCTCACATACACCACTGATGTTGCTGACTGTTCACGTCTCGTTCATTTGTTTTGTGACTTCCACCATTTCAGAATTCTCCCTCTTTTTGTCTGAGCCATGAGTCGGTTCATGCCGAACAAACAGCAGCTGGATTCTTTTGGGGCAATAACATGGCGCTGAGAATCTGAGATCTGAGTGAGGTCACAATGACCTTTGATGACCAACTTTATATAATTTCATGGAGGAAGCTGGAGGAAACCCACGCTGACACAGGGAGAACATGTCAGAGCACATGGAGGAAACCCACGCTGACACAGGGAGAACATGTCAGAGCACCTGGAGGAAACCCACGCTGACACAGGGGGAACATGTCAGAGCACCTGGAGGAAACCCACGCTGACACAGGGAGAACATGTCAGAGCACCTGGAGGAAACCCACGCTGACACAGGGAGAACATGTCAGAGCACCTGGAGGAAACCCACGCTGACACGAGGAGAACATGTCGGAGCACCTTGAGGAAACCCACGCTGACACAGGGAGAACATGTCGGAGCACCTGGAGGAAACCCACACTAACCCGGGGAGAACATGTCGGAGCACCTGGAGGAAACCCACGCTAACACAGGGAGAACATGTCGGAGCACCTGGAGGAAACCCACACTGACACAGGGAGAACATGTCAGAGCACCTGGAGGAAACCCACGCTGACACGGGGAGAACATGTCGGAGCACCTGGAGGAAACCCACGCTGACACGAGGAGAACATGTCGGAGCACCTGGAGGAAACCCACGCTGACACGGGGAGAACATGTCGGAGCACCTGGAGGAAACCCACACTGACACAGGGAGAACATGTCAGAGCACCTGGAGGAAACCCACGCTGACACGGGGAGAACATGTCGGAGCACCTGGAGGAAACCCACGCTGACACGAGGAGAACATGTCGGAGCACCTGGAGGAAACCCACGCTGACACAGGGAGAACATGTCGGAGCACCTGGAGGAAACCCACACTAACACGGGGAGAACATGTCGGAGCACCTGGAGGAAACCCACGCTGACACAGGGAGAACATGTCAGAGCACCTGGAGGAAACCCACGCTGACACGAGGAGAACATGTCGGAGCACCTGGAGGAAACCCACGCTGACACAGGGAGAACATGTCGGAGCACCTGGAGGAAACCCACACTGACACAGGGAGAACATGTCGGAGCACCTGGAGGAAACCCACGCTGACACGGGGAGAACATGTCGGAGCACCTGGAGGAAACCCACGCTGACACAGGGAGAACATGTCAGAGCACCTGGAGGAAACCCACGCTGACACAGGGAGAACATGTCAGAGCACCTGGAGGAAACCCACGCTGACACAGGGAGAACATGTCAGAGCACCTGGAGGAAACCCACGCTGACACAGGGAGAACATGTCAGAGCACCTGGAGGAAACCCACGCTAACACAGGGAGAACATGTCGGAGCACCTGGAGGAAACCCACGCTGACACAGGGAGAACATGTCGGAGCACCTGGAGGAAACCCACACTGACACAGGGAGAACATGTCGGAGCACCTGGAGGAAACCCACACTGACACAGGGAGAACATGTCGGAGCACCTGGAGGAAACCCACGCTGACACGGGGAGAACATGTCGGAGCACCTGGAGGAAACCCACGCTGACACAGGGAGAACATGTCAGAGCACCTGGAGGAAACCCCCCGTTTTAAAACTGGTCAAAAGACAAGATGAACAAAGATCCTCCTCCCTGTGCTGTCAGAGGTTTTATAGTTTGATCCAGCCTCCATATCAGAGCCACATATGACGTCACAGCTGGAGGTGTCTGAATGAAGCCTGACACATCAGAGTCAAACTGCAGCAGATCAGAGGAATGATTTCACCCACCTGTACATCCACACCAGCAGGCTGAGGAAGAGGATGGTGATGGTCGGACTGAAGTATCCCAGCCGTCTGAATTTCCTCAGCTGATTGTGGCCGATCACAAACATACTGTGTCAGTTCTGCTGGTCTCAGGTGAACATAGGTGAACCCTGGATGAGCAGAGGGAAGACAGCGACTTGCTCCACCTGCTCAGCAGCCTCTGTGGTGAAACTGTCAGGTGAATCAAAATAGGAACTGCATATCTATACAAATTACACTTCCTGTTCCTACTCACCTGACAGCTGGGCTCAGGTTTCATTGGGTTTTTTTTGCTCATATATTTTACAAAGTTCACTCGTCTGATGTTTATTTTAACTTCTCAGAATAATATCTGACTCTTGAGCTCTTTTTCTCACCAGCTAGTCATCAGTGTTGGGCATGTGTCCCCATCTGCGCCCTGAGATAGTGCAGCAACATGCGCTACATGTCATGTGACCAAGACCAACCAATCACAGTCAACAGATATGTTTCCTTCATCAGTAAACATCAGTGTGTGATGAATATGGAGGAGATGTTAGTGCAGAGCTGTCAGAGCGTCACATCTGTCCCACGGACGATACGCTGATACATAAACAGCACCTGGAGGATGATCAGCTTTGCACTCAGGATTTCAGGTTAATAGGCTATGATGTGGTGCTTGTTATGGTTGCTTAGCGATGTCAGACGCAACCTGCCACCACGCTCTTGAAAGCCGGCACAGAAAAGACACAAGAGTATGCAGAGTAGGTGTTTTCCAGGCGGTTAGAGACGCGGGATGTGTGCAGCAGCCCTGAGACATTTGTGTAAAGTTTTGTCATAATTTGTGAACGGAATCTCACGGTGTGGCCAAAAACAAGTTTTGTAAGGTCACAGGAACCTTTGACCGTCAAATTTTAATTAGTTCATCGCTGATTCCAAGTGGACGTTTGTGCCAAAGTAGTGGAAACTCCCTCAAGACTGTCTTGCAATATTGCGTTTACGACAATGAGACAGATGCAAAGACAAAGTGACCCTGGCCTTTGAACCTACGACTGCCAAAATCTAATCAGTTCATTGTTTAGTTAAAAGTGAACGTTTGTGCCAAATTCTAAGAAAGTCCCTCAAGGTGATCTTGAGATATTGCGTTCGCAAGAAGAGTCACCTCGACTTTAGACCTTTAACCCCCCAAATTCTACTCATTCTTGTTAGGTCCAAGTGGACGTTTGTGCCACATTTGAAGAAATTCCCTCCAGTTGTTCTTAACATCTTGCATTCACAGGAATAAGACGACACAAGATCACAGCGACCTTGACCTTTGAACCTACGACTGCCAAAATCTAATCAGTTTTGGTGGCTTAATCTCAGCAGAAAAAAAAGTCAGAAAATACAACCACTATTGTGACACTGTCTCTGCTGAAACAGCAATGAGTCGCTAAATCACAGATGGTGGTGTTTGTTGGTGCTGAACAATGGTCTGCAGCTCGGCAGGTGACTCACCCACAGAATACTACTGACACTGTACAATCAGCCCGAGGACATCTGTGTGTTGTTTAACTGCTCCCACTGCTGCACATAGTTTACATGCTTCAGCTATTAATAAAGAATTTGCCAGGAAAAGGTCAACACGTAGCCTACGTATAGATAAAGCAACATTTGAAAGGAATGTCACTGTAAGTAATTGGCATAGATTTGTTGACGGAGTGTGAAACTGGTGAGGACACTTCATCTTTGTACATTTTCCCCACAAACGCTCTTGTTAGTCGTCAAATTCTGGAGCCATTAATGAAAACTTGTGCAGAATATGCTCAGGACTTTGGTCATAGACTTTCCACGTCGACATATGAGGTCCAACCAACGTCAGCAACGTCAGTGTGTTGGTTGCTGACGTTGGTTGGTGATGACTTCAGAGTGAGACCAGATTGATTCTGGAGCAATCACTGAAAACTGAACTGAAAAAGTTGAGTAACTGCACTGACGCCATACTGAAGTGTCTGATACATGTTCAGCTCAAAAGTTGGCTCTGGGGAAAATGAGCGCTTAATGTTGATGAAAGTTATAGATGCTACCTCCAGGCTGTGACATCATGAGACCATGTTGAGTTTTCAGATCCGACACGACGGCACCCTGTTGATAGAGGACATCTGTAACACTGACCGTGAGACGGCGTATCATCTCTAGTCAACAACTCTCTGTGCTTCTGATCTGTAACGTTGACAGGAAGTGACCACCATGAGACGGTGTATCATCTCTAGTCAACAACTCTCTGTGCTTCTGATCTGTAACGTTGACAGGAAGTGACCACCATGAGACGGTGTATCATCTCTAGTCGACAACTCTCTGTGCTTCTGATCTGTAACGTTGACAGGAAGTGACCACCATGAGACGGTGTATCATCTCTAGTCAACAACTCTCTGTGCTTCTGATCTGTAACGCTGACAGGAAGTGACCACCATGAGACGGTGCATCATCTCTAGTCAACAACTCTCTGTGCTTCTGATCTGTAACGTTGACAGGAAGTGACCACCATGAGACGGTGCATCATCTCTAGTCAACGACTCTCTGTGCTTCTGATCTGTAACGTTGACAGGAAGTGACCACCATGAGACGGCGTATCATCTCTGGTCAACGACTCTCTGTGCTTCTGATCTGTAACGTTGACAGGAAGTGACCACCATGAGACGGCGTATCATCTCTGGTCAACGACTCTCTGTGCTTCTGATCTGTAACGTTGACAGGAAGTGACCACCATGAGACGGCGTATCATCTCTAGTCAACGACTCTCTGTGCTTCTGATCTGTAACGTTGACAGGAAGTGACCACCATGAGACGGCGTATCATCTCTAGTCAACGACTCTCTGTGCTTCTGATCTGTAACGTTGACAGGAAGTGACCACCATGAGACGGTGTATCATCTCTAGTCAACAACTCTCTGTGCTTCGTTCTGATTTGCAGCTCTTCAGACTTCAGATTTTGTGGCTGAATATAATTTGTAGCTTCTTAAAATCTGAATGAGGATAGTGATAGTGAGATACTGGCTGCAGTGATGAAACAAAACCAGCATCAGATGGACTGTATTCATAATCAATACGCCACAATAATATAAATAACCAGCGCCAATTCATCAGTCAATGAGAATGTGTGTGTGGGCGGGGCATAAGCACATACAGCCAGCAGCAGCAGCCGACCCACCGTCTGACACAGTCATTTTGACTTGACCAGCTGACTTCACTGCAAGCTGATTGGCTGTTGAAACAGGTGAGGTGCTTAAAAATCAGCCGCTGGCCATTTGACCAGCTGAGTGTCAGGTGACACCATCAGTCGAGCTCAGACTGGCCAGTTCACACCGCTGACACTTTCCTCTGCAACGTTCTGAAACAGTTTTGTTTTGTCGAGAATCTTGACTTTTGACAATAAACACATCAGAACATCTAAAACTCTGAACCAGACGATAAATCATGACTTTTCTGCTTCATATGATTCTAAAATAAGAGGTGTTCCCATACATATACAGATGGCTGCTGTGTTATTAGTGGATCCATCAGAATATGAAAATAAAAATTCTTAAAACACTCGCACTCGTCACAGTGACAGACCTCTACACTCATCTGAACTGAACTGTTAAACAACAGGAAATATTTCAGCTTTACAGATTGTTGGTGATCAGAGAACTGCTGTTACTCACCCTCCCACAGAAGTTACTCCACAATAAAACCCTTCCTTGTTAGTAACCCTGTTACATCTCAGACTGACAACTCTGAAATTCACAGTTAATCAGATCAAGGACCAATTAGCTTCAGCCTAGCACAAGAATTAGGCCCAACCACTCCTCTGCTTGTAGCAAAGATTCCAACAACGTCATCTCCAGACAGCAGACGTTGCTCTCTGCTGTGGTAGACAGCCAAAGCATTTCTGAGAGAGCACAAACTAAAACACACAAATTCAAATCTGTCCGATCTCCCGACTGAGCAAACCCAAAAAGAAAACACACAAAAAATTTATTACAACAGTTAAAGACCGTCACGGACCATCAAGCATAGGTCGTATGTACCATAAGGTTCTTGTCAGATGTGGAGGGGAGTCAGATTGACTTCTGAGGACCATGAAAGGGTCAAATCCAAAAAGGCGAACCGTCCATCTGTCCACCTAACGTTCATCTGCTTTTAATTTTTTAATTTTAAACATTTAAGGTGTCCAAGGGGGTGCCCACTGATCCGATGATCCTCCTGAGATCACCACAGCTCAATAAAATCCAATACAACAATAGTGCTCCGATACGCTCTGTGCTAAAACTCTGGACCTGTTTCATGTTCTTAAAACAGGTGGTGCAGGGACGGGAAAGAGCCATTTGATTACAGGACAAGGTGTTCAGGTTACTACTGACACTGCCATCGCCCAGAGGACATCTGCGCATTGTTTAACTGCTCCGACTGGCACTGCTGCACATAGTTTACATGCTTCAGCTATTTATTATAAATGTGGCATTGGCACAGACATGGAAATACCTTACACACCTTTGGGCGGGGAGAATCAGAGAAGACTTGAAAGGAATGTCGTGCAGCAGTGGCATAGATTTGTTGGCAAGGCGTGAAACTGGTAGAGGCGCTTCATCTTTGTACATTTTCCCCACGAACGCTCTCGTTAGTCGTCAAATTCTGGAGCTACTGTTGGAAACTTGCAGAATATGCAGCAGAAATAGAGTGTCAGGATTTGGGACAGAATAAGAGAACAGGCTGAGTGTTACATGGTCTTACAGGTGAAAGGTGGGTGCGCCCTTTTTCTCAGCTAGTTTCCAATCAATTTTATTTATAAAGCCCAATATCACAAATACAATTTGCCTCACAGGGCTTTACAGCATACGACATCCCTCTGTCCTTTAGACCCTCACAGCGGATAAGGAAAAACTCTGCATCCATTGAGGACGTGGTGGTTAAATACCTGGAGAACTGAACGGTTGAGTTGTAGTGCATCACAGTCAGCGACCTGTACTCCCGTCTGGAGGGAGGGTGGCGAGCTTTAGTTTAGAAGATATACTTTATCCATCCCAGAGGGACCTATACATGCGTCTTTTCCTAATTTATCTATTTTTCAACAGTGTCCTGGTCGAGACAGGCAGCAACATCAGTGACAGACAGACGACACAGACCATACGAGCAATATAAAACACAAAATAAGAACAACATTTTAACATACACAAGGAATGAGCCATAAAAACACAGAAATAGCAACTACCCAGCCGGCATGTCCATGTGGGGCCCACAAGGGTTATATGCAGGCTGTGTGGGTACTGAGTGGGCATGGGCTTGAACTGGGCAAATTTTGCAGGTCCCATGTGGTTTCAGTAACATGGGTGCCACATGGGCAGCCCATGTGAGCTGACTGCATGGGCCCTATAAGGAATGTAACCAGGCTAAGTGGGCATGGTATGGAACTGGGCAACACTATGGGGGACCCATATGGTTTTAGCAATGTGGGCCCCACAATTGAAGTCCATAAGGAATACAAAGCCCCCTTTACACAAAATTTGCATGACATTTATGTAAAGAAAGTCTACCTATAAGCCTTTGTCGATTTACACAGAACCAACCAAGGCTGAAGTGTTGCCTCAGTGCGTGCTTTTACATAGCGCTTCCAGTAAACAAAAGGCTTACAGACGGCAGACAGCATCATCAGCCTCTATTTTACAGGAAAAGACTTGTATACTGCAATTTAAGCGTGCAAGCGGTAAAAACCCATCCCCATGCATGATGATCAGCTCTGCTACACCTGTGCATAAATACTCTTCACCTGACACATCAACCCACACCGTAACCCGTGGCAACCGGTACGCAAGCAATAAACAAATGCAAAACCATAAACAGATATAAAACCATAAACAGTGGCTCCTACAAATCTGAAGAGATCATGAGAACAATAATTGCACTGAATTATGTCGGTTTATTTCAATAGAAAACATAACAAGACTGAGCCCTGTTTTTGCCCACTGAAAATCACTCATAGCAGCTTAAAATGAAGGGAAAAAGCAGGCATTGGAAATGCTTGTACCTTTTGAAATGCAGCAGACAAACCTTTAGAGCACATTTTCTTTTATTACCGTGTCTAAAAAAAATTGAAACAATAGCCTATGTCAATGGTATGTTGTATGTTATGTTAATATCATAATTCTTATATTACACACACACACACACACACACACACACACACACACACACACACATTTAAATATATATATAGATATATAAAATATATATATATATAATTTAAATATATACATACCCACATACACACCCATATATATATATATATATATATATATATATATATATATACACATATATATATGTTATGTGACTAACTATGTTAAGATATAAGGATCAGAGCACCTTGTGTACGACACCCACAGTCTTATACATCTGGCTGATGATGCAAGAAAGTTTGGTGCCCTAGACAGTGTTTCATGTTTCCCTTTTGAAAATTATCTCGGCACACTAAAACTGCTGGTAAAAAGGCCCCAAAATCCTCTTCAACAAGTTGTACACCGTTCAGGTGAAAAACCTATCCCTACTGATGATGGAAAGGAAATGAGGAATAAGCTTCAACAACCACATGTCGATGGTCCAACTCTCCCAGAGTTCCCTGCTCGTATGCAGTACAAGAAGTATAGACATGAAGCAAATATTATTTCCTGCTCTAAAGGCAACAACTGCTTTGATGTTGAGGGCAGAGTTGCTGTTGTGAGGAATATTCTGGAGGTGTTAACAGGAGCTATGCACACTGTGTGTCAGTTTTATGAGAGACAAGGATGCTTTTACGATTACCCTACTGATTCATCTTGTGTGGGGATCAGAACAGTGACACAACTCTCTGACCAGCGTCATGGTGTGCCTGTGACTGACTTAACAAAAAAACTCATACTGCTTCCTGTGCGAGAGGTGTGTGTGGCTTTTCCACAATTACATGACGAGTGATTGACCTTATGAACATTGCAGCATGGCCCTCTTCAGCGTCGTGGAGTTCAGAGATGAAGAATCAAGAGAGGGGAAGACTCTAGTGGATATAATCCCATCGTGTTGGTTTACTGATGAAGACAAGACGGACTGTTTTTGGCCCTCAGGCCTCAGTCTTAACATTACTAAGGCAGTTAAGCAGCAACTCCAGCCAGATGCTTCATGGGCGACATACAGTGTGCGTGTAATTGGAAATGCAGGTAAAAAACAGATTTTGGGGGGGTGGGATAAGTGTGAAGCTGTATGAGATTTAGATTAAGCTATGCTTTTTCTTGTCTTTTTAAGATACATATGGAGATGCTCGACGTAAGCTTGCACGAGCAGAAGTTACATCTGATCTTCAAACAGACAATGATGTACCAAAGAAGCGACAAAGAAGGTAATGTAAATGTACTTAAACCTGTTACTGACCAAAGTGGAATTTTATAGTTTCCTTCACAACATTAAAAGGAAGATTTTGCATATTTTACAGTTTTGTAGTAGTATAATGCAACTGGATTTAAAAAATGACAGGTTTACAGAATTATTTTCAGCCAAGATAATAACTAAAAATTTCCTGCCTGTCATGGCTGACGCATGTGAGATGAATTATAATTTCACATTTTGGACTGTCTAAAATTGAACATAGCTCTGAAATGAACCGTTAACTTCATTGGGGATTTAATAATTGTTCGATTTTTCAACTGGGCCAAACATCTTTTTTCATTATTTAGTGTGGATGCTGAAATGGATCTAAGTGGATCTACCTATCTACCTATCTATCTATCTATCTATCTATCTATCTACCTATCTATCTATCTATCATCTATCTATCATCTATCTACCTATCTATCTATCATCTATCTATCTACCTATCTATCTACCTATCTATCTATCTACCTACCTACCTACCTATCTATCTATCTATCTATCTATCTATCTATCTATCTATCTATCTATCTATCTATCATCTATCTATCTATCTATCTATCTACTATCTATCTATCTACTATCTATCTATCTATCTTACTATCAATCTATCTATCTATCTTTCTATCTATCTATCTATCTACTATCTATCTATCTTACTATCTATCTACTATCTATCTATCTATCTATCATCTATCTACCTATCTATCTATCTATCTATCTATCTATCTATCTATCTATCTACCTATCTACTATCTATCTATCTATCTATCTATCTATCTATCATCTATCTATCTATCATCTATCTATCTATCTATCTATCTATCTATCTATCTATCTATCTATCTATCATCTATCTATCTACCTATCTACTATCTATCTATCTATCATCTATCTACCTATCTATCTACTATCTATCTATCTATCTATCATCTATCTATCTATCATCTATCTATCTACCTATCTATCTATCTATCTATCTATCTATCTATCTATCTATCTATCTATCTACTATCTATCTATCTATCATCTATCTATCTACTATCTATCTTTCTATCTATCTATCTATCTATCTACTATCTATCTATCTACTATCTATCTATCTACTATCTATCTTACTATCTATCTATCTATCTATCTATCTTACTATCTATCTATCTATCTATCTATCTATCTATCTACTATCTATCTATCTATCTATCTATCTATCTATCTATCTATCTATCTACTATCTATCTATCTATCTATCTATCTATCTACTATCTATCTATCTTACTATCTATCTATCTATCTATCTATCTACTATCTATCTATCTATCTACTATCTATCTATCATCTATCTACTATCTATCTATCTATCTACTATCTATCTATCTACTATCTATCTATCTATCTATCTTACTATCTATCTATCTATCTTACTATCTATCTATCTATCTATCTATCTATCTATCTATCTATCTATCTACTATCTATCTATCTATCTATCTATCTATCTATCTATCTACTATCTATCTATCTATCTATCTTACTATCTATCTATCTATCTTACTATCTATCTATCTATCTATCTATCTATCTATCTACTATCTATCTATCTATCTATCTATCTACTATCTATCTATCATCTATCTACTATCTATCTATCTATCTATCTACTATCTATCTATCTACTATCTATCTATCTATCTATCTATCTTACTATCTATCTATCTATCTTACTATCTATCTATCTATCTATCTATCTATCATCTATCTATCTATCTATCTATCTATCTATCTATCTATCTACTATCTATCTATCTACTATCTATCTATCTATCTATCTTACTATCTATCTATCTATCTATCTATCTATCTATCTACTATCTATCTATCTATCTATCTACTAGATATGTTTGTCCAGATAAGAAATGAGCTCTCTAGCGCCCCCATTTTGTTTGATGGGGTCAATAATGGAGGGGTCCCCTCAGATTATGTGTGGTCATATGCCTACAAAGTTGCGTGGTGATGGGTGAAACCCTTGAGATGTTATACACCTTTATGTGATGAGCCACGCCCTCCGCAATATTCATTGCCTTATAGAAGCTCAGTTTTAGTAAGTTTTCCAACTTTTGCCAAGAGGGAACTTTAGATATTGGTCCCTAGATTATGTTCACCCAGTTTCATGCAGATCGCTCAAACTTCCTAGGAAGAGATCCATTTGAAGTGTTTTTCAAAACATTCAAAATGGTGGAAAATCTATATAAGCGGAAGTTATGGGTTCTTGAGGCAAATGTGTTCCTCATGAGGAGAGGCATCTCTGTGCAAAGGTTCATGTCTCTACCACATACGGGGCATGAGATATGCCCATTCAAAGTTTGACATTTCAATGGGTTGCTATAGCGCCCCCCTTTGGCCAATTGATGTAATATTGCTTCACTGGCATCCTCCCATGACCCTCTACCACTGTGCCAGCTGTCTCCAACATTCACTTTACGTATGTTAAAATCCTCTTGTTGCAAAGTGTCTTCTGAAAATAAACTTGTCTCACTTGTTGGACACAAACACTTTTTCACAATAAACGTACATCAGTAAAACTCATATTTACTTTTATTTCACGTGCAACAAACATGGAAGAAAGCATCATGGTTTGTCTCAGCGTTCATACAGGAAGTGAACACCAGCTCCTGAACTTACATTGTCGTCCGGCAGGGTTTGAAACTGACACCGTCCGGTGGCGTTGTTAGCTGTCGTGACATACTGCCACAGAAGGATGCCTGTTTCTTGTCAGGGTTTGTGTGGTAATGAGTGACCATGTGTAATATTTGATGGCTTCAGAATGAGATCAGGTCTGAACGTGTTTTAAAAGCATTTCAGTGACTGATCTGAGATACAGCCACTGAACGCTGTCGAGCCAAAGATCTAAATACATGACTACAATGTAAGTCTGCTGTGAAAAAGAAAGAGAGCACTGGTTGCTTTGTATGATCAAACGTAGATCGTGCTTCTGTCAGGTGCTCATGGAGAACAGGAAACAGGATGCACAGGGAGGCGATCATAAAAGAAAGTCCTAAGAAGAAACACTCCTGAATCTGTTCATCATGTCAGCACTGATGATCGTCAAGGACTGAAATGTTTGCTGCTGTTTTTATTCACTCTGTTGGAATATAATGATTTTAATGTGTTTGCTATTTGAACTTTAGGTAATGGCTTGATGTTAAATACTGTGATGAGTTCGGCTAATCAGAATGTGTTTGCTTTGCAGAAGTGGAGAAGCACAGGAGAGGTAGAGACACGCAGACAGATGAGTGCAGATCGCAATGCTTAGATAATTAGCTCCATATACAGTAAAAAGAACAGAACTGATGTACAGATGGTAGAGTACTGCAGGTGGAGGGAGGTGTTGTTGTTCTCTCACAAAACAGGAACCACGCCCCACCCGTCATCAGGAAGGAGTCAGGTTAACACGAGGCAGGGGCGTGGTGCAGCAGAGAAGGAAACGGAACAACCAATGAGAAGAGGACGACGCCTTGCGTGCACAATGACTCATGTTACGCTTAAACATGCTGGGTCAGGAGGAGACAGTCAGTCAGACTTGGTGAACTGACACACTTGTTGCTTGTCAGGGACCCACAGAGAGACCCAGAGCTCTGTCATTTTATTCCTTCA
Organism: Epinephelus awoara; assembly: GCA_035609425.1. Lineage (NCBI taxonomy): Eukaryota > Metazoa > Chordata > Actinopteri > Perciformes > Serranidae > Epinephelus > Epinephelus awoara. Next base: position 43,626,933 of record CM069297.1, read on the forward strand.
CTGCTTAATAAACTACATTAACTGAGACCGAATATCTTCTCCTAGTGCTTCATTAAAGAACACGCAGGAGTCATCATCAGAACGTCTGCAGCTCAAGCTCAGTGACTGTCAGCAGTGATATCCTTCGTGTGCTGAGCTGTACTGTCCAAACAATCTGATTGGCTACAGAGGCTGATAGTTTGAACAACAACGTCTGATTGGATAGAAGCCCCTCGCATCACAGATGACATCATCAGATGGTAGTACTGTAACTATTACTGTGGTCACTGGTCACTTAGTTCTGTACTTTAACTTCAGTAAAAGTAACAGTAACACATAAAACAAAAGCTGCATCAGAAGCAAACTGGAGTCACTGCCTCGCTGTTGCTCTGCCTCCACCAACCCGTGTCTGTACAGACTCACATGTTGCCATGACAGCAGCCAGTGCTTCAAATATGGACGGATGTGTCTGAACCCATTAGCAGCACCACAGACAGATGGACAGCTTGTAATAGTTACGGGCAAAAACATGTTTTGTGAAGTCACAAGCCTGATTTATGGTCGTGCGTTGAATCGACGACGTCGCTACGTGGTTGCCGTGACGCCGTCGTGAACCCTTCGAACTTCTCCGTCACTCTGTTTCGTCGCGGTGCAATTCACCGCCAGAGCGGTAGGAGGCTTCGTTCCTTTCCTGAGTGGTTACTGTCGTCTCTAGTTGATTCTTTGTTTAGCTTCCGGCTTTTCCGGTCACAGAGAAATGAACGCGGAGCACGGACAGACGGCTCCGGCCGTATCCGTATTGAACATTGAGCATAATGGCATATATATAATGAGCCTTAACAACATCTACATCGCAATAGAAGATGTTTAAAGATGGCGGGGATGGCGGTGGAAATACGGAACCGGAAATGCGTTGCTACCAAGCAAACCAATCACAGCCGTACCGGTCTGCGCTGGGTCTGCGTCGCCTCGACGCATAGTTACATTTTTGGGGAGGTGCACGTCAGGCTACGCCGGGGGCTACGGCGAGCCTTCTGCGTAGCCCCGTACCCTACGACGTAGCGACGTCGCCGATTCAACGCACGACCATAGATCAGGCTACAGGAACCTTGACCTTTGACCTTCGGCCACCAGCATCCAATCAGTTCATCACTGAGTCCAATTGGATGTTTTTGCCAAATTTAAGAGATCAAGATATCATGTTCAGGAAAATGAGACGGATGTAAGATCACAGTGACCTTTGACCTTCAACCACCAAAATCCAATGAGGTCATCAAGTTTAATTGGGTGTTTGTGCCAAATTTGAGGAAATACCCTCAGGGCCTTCTTGAGATATTACTTTCATGAGAATAAGATGGACACAAGGTCACAGTGACCTTGACCTTTGACCACCAAATCCTAATCAACTCATTGCTGAGTCCAAGTGAAACTTGGAAAAATCCCTCAACGTGTTCTTTGGATGGATGTCATGTTCACAAGGATGAGACAGACGAGGTCACAATGACCTTGACCTTTGACCACTTGAGTGGACGTTTGTGCCAAAGTTGTACTCCCTCAAGGTCGAATATAAACATAACCTCCGTAATTTTTACACTGTAAATGAGATGACACTTGTGTATTATGGGATGTTGAGTGTGTAGAATTTATAACAAGAGCACGACTGTGAGTTTTATTGTATTCAGTGTTTATTATGTTTGTTTAACACAGCGCTCTGATTGGACGAGCAGAGCGGTGACGCTTCCTTCAGGACACAGACAGAGTTTCAACAAGCTGCTTTTATTCTACATCAGAACTACTGTACACACACACACACACACACACTTTGATACTTCTATATTTGTGAGGACCCTCCATGAACCTTTGATCTGGTCCTCACAAACATAGACAAACAACACACACACACACACACACAGTAACGTCTTTGGCAGGAAGCAGCTTCTTCTTCTGCTGAACTAATGACGACAAACACACAGGAGCTGCACGGGGATCGGACAGTGATGTCATCAGGAAGCGAAGCGCACACACACACACACACACACACACACACACACACACACACACACACACACACACACAGATAGACAGTGTACAGTTTGTAGTGTTGTCACTTTAAAATCTGAATACTCTGAGTCCAGGTGAACAGCTACACCTGCTGTCACATGCAGGTGCCTGCACTCAACAAACAGCAACACAAAGGAATTGTGGGTAATGACGCTGAGGTAACATGTCTTGAAACTAATGTTTTCAAACTGATGAAGTTTTAATTGCGATGTAACTGAAACATGTTTACACGTAAGATACTTCATCTTTACTAAATGCTATATCTTATATACTTCATCTGTTTAATCATCATATGGTGTTTTTAGAACCAGCCGTCGTCTCTCCACGCTCTGACATCACAGGAAGTCCTGTTCAGAGTCAAACTGATTAAACAAACATTTTTGAACTTAAGTCAGAAAAATAAAAAATAAAACAGGAGTTTAAACTACTTCACTTAAACTTCACTCACTGCACGGGATAAAACCAGAACCCGTCAAACCCTCACGCTCATTTTAGTCTCTGAACGCCCGACGTTCATGTAGGTCCCTGAAACTCCACAACTGTTTGAACTCCCTGAAAATCCCACGCTCATTTTTGCTCCTGAACATCCCATACTCGCCTCACACTCTTAACTCCCGGACACCCACAATTTGTTTTTGTTCCTGGACGCAAATCCTAGGATAGCAAAGGAATGAGCCGCCCTACTCTTCCCCTGATTGGCTGATGCTTGTTGCCTTTGTTTTTTGGATTGGTTAGGTTTCGGATAAGAATGTCAGCGTAAGCCAATCAGAGGCTTCACTACCGTTGGATTCAGAAATCTGCCTCCTGGACACACATTGAAAGCCTCACGCTTGTTTTAATTCTTGAATGCCCCATGCTCATTTTTTCTTGATGCCCCACATTAATGTAAGTTCCTGAGCGCCCTGTTATCCATTCAGTCCCTGAACGCCCCGGGCCCAGTCTGAGAATAGAAGGAGTTTTATGCTGGAAGGTTTTCAAGACTCGTGTGACTGATCTGTGACGTCAGATGGTAAAATTAAGACGTCTGATGGGACTTTTGTCACGAGGAGTCAGAGCTCGACAAACAGCTGATAACTTTATTTTTTAAGGCGTCCATTTTTCATTTTTAAGGCAGTATTCCAAAGTCAGTTTTATAATGGAGTCTAATTTTAATTGTGTTTTTAATGCTCTGTAAAGTGTCCTTGAGTGTTGAGAAAGGCGCTTTTTAAATAAAATGTATTATTATTATTAATTTGTAAGGCGTTTGTTTTTCGTCTCGCTGTTGAACCGGATGTTTCATCAGTTCTGATTCATTAACTCTGTTTGGGTTACCATGACAACACTAGCATGGTGGTTAGTGGTTAAACATGCAGAGTGGTTAAGGTACACAGAACAACAGACTGAACAGCATTTTCACTGTGAGGCATAATCTCTTCATTTCCACCTTAAAACTGCAAATAATAATGATTCAATTAAGCATAAAGGGGAAAAAACAGTTTCTTAATTTACCTTAAAATGGCCTTAATTATTCAGGTAAAGTAAAAGTTCAGGGATGATTTAGTGCCAATTCCTACAGTTGACACATTTGAACTATCCCACTAATTAACACAGGATTTGGGGTGAACCCCTGAATTTGCACCAACATTTAAAAATTTAGGTCCCTTAAGGTGCAAATTAAGGGGTACGTTATGGCACAGACCTTGCTCATGAATACAGCTGCAATTAAGATATTTTAAAGACATTTTAAGGGGTTAATAATAATGAATGAACTATAATATATTTAGCTGAAGATGTTAAATTAAGGATTAATTAATGGGCTTTTTGTTATTTCTAATTTTTAAGGCGTTTTTCTGAAAATAAGGCAGCACTTCAAATTCAGTTTTTTAGTAATCCTAATTTTAAGGCGTTTGTTGTGATGTCACCAAACAACACTGACCTCCACAGTTTGTAATTCAGTTACCATGACAACACCAGCATGGCATTTAGTGGTTACAGAGCACTGACATGTAGAGTGGTTTATAGTTTGACGAGACAACTGACTGAACACGTTACATCACCGACATCCCTTAATTTTTACTTGAAAGTCCACAAATTCACCCTTTAATAATGAAGTAATTAAGGTAATTTTAATGGGATGTTAAGGGGGAATTAATGGATTGTAAAATAGATTATCTGCATGGCTTAAGAGCATTAATACCATTTTTAGACTTAAACAAAAAAGCCCTTAAGATTTTTTTTACCAAATAACATAAAAGCCATTCCTTAATTTCTACCTTAAAATGTCCCTTAATTTTTCAATTAAAGTTGAGGGCAAAGATGGTTTTATGTTATTTGATAAAAATTTAAGGTGTTCTTACTCTGAAACCATGAAAATGATCAATTTTTCCCAAATTTAATTTGAACCTTAAAAAATTTCACCTTAAAAGGCTCTTAATTGAAAAATTAATCAAACGATTTGCACACACATACACACACACACACACACACACACGGCCATGACTGATAATGTAACAGTTCAACTTTGTATGAGGTCATCACAGTGATGTCATCAGAGAGTTACAGAGCGCTTTCATACAACAGTCAACACGCACGCACGCACGCGCACACACACACAAACACACGCACACACGCACACACACACACACACACACACACACAACCAACGAACCACAGCCCATTAATAATAATAATGATCAATAACGGCAATAAAGCAGAAATCAGCAACATCGTTGTCCCATGTGACTTCATCCCCATCTTCATCTTCATCAGTCCTTCGTGTCTCGGTGTGAAATCCACTGAGTCCGATTAGTTTCCAGACAGGAAGTCAGTCTGATCGTCTCCAATTAACAGATTGATATTAACGGTATGAAACTGAAGATACACCTGCAGCGCCCCGAATGAAACCTGATAACCTCCTGATCAACTCCTCTAATTAAGACACTAACCAGCCGGCTAATTCAGAAACTCACCTGTCGATTAACAATCTGACTTGTTAACGTACTAAATATGTTTTTCTACGTTTCTGACCTAACAAACCGACCTGTTCATTAACAGACTGACCTAATTAACCCTGGCCCCCCTCTGACCCCTGTCCTCGTCAGCAGTCCGTCTACCACACCTCGCAGCGCCTCCCGGTGTTCATCGGCGTTCCTACAGGACAGTTAAAGTGGCGGCTGAAATCTGGAGAGTTGGCGAGCGTGCCGATGACTCTGTATCGGGGGGGACTGTGGGGGTCGGTCACCAGGCCCTCGTGAGCGCTCTCTGGTGTTCGGACTGAACACCACACCTGAAAACAAAAGCAAAAAAAAGTTGTTCCTCTGATGAACGTCCACTTCGTTCCCTTCACTCTTTACTCTGACATGGTGTTCATTCTGTTTCCTGGTTGGGTTGGGGGGTTATTAAGCTCTAACTAATCAGCAGTGACTGATGTTTTCAATCGACACCGACACTAGGCTCAGGCGGCATCACGGTACAACAGTATATCAGGATATTTAGAAATTCCGACAGTATGATTTTCAGTACAGTTAAAAATACAGGCACTCCTCTTTCTATTAAACTCATTGTGTGTAGTGCACATGACGCACCACCAGAGGTCAGTCTGTGGTCTCTGCTGGTGGAACAGGCAGCTGAACTGAGAGACACCGCAACTCCGAGTGGTGGGAGGTGAGGATAACGTTACAGGATGTAAACAGCCGGTCAGCATCAGCAGAAAGACAGCGGTGAAAAACGGTTTGACTGACTTCATTGTATGGTCAGTACAGGATAACCTAAGCATTTGCCATCTTTACTATTGACGTTAACTTTAAATAAAGCTACATTCAACATCAACCAAAGAACACACTCTTTGGTTGATGGAAGGAGTGTCTGCAGGGACTGCATTTCAGTGTAATTCTAACTGATGTGTGAAGTGTGTAAGCTACGTCTCATATTAATGGATTTGCTGCAGGTCAATGGAAAGTGGAGCTTTAAGAGAAGTTCTGTAGAAAACACCTGCGTGGCCTTTCACTAAAACCAAATCAAACACTTCTACGTTTAAAATGACATCTGAAGAACAGAATTAATCCAGATGGCTGAATACCTCATCAATCTGGTGCAGAATTCAGTGGCAGCAGGTAAAAATAAATCACAGTGTCATCAGCGTATAACTTGACATCAGGACAAGCAGAATGTGGTCATCAATAGAAACAGACGTGGTCCCAGTATAGAGCCTTGTTCCATGCTGTTCTGTTAAGAGGTGTCATTGTTTGTCTCACCTGAGCAAATCCCACAAAGAAGAGCTGGTCATTTGTCAGGTTGACGGCAGGAAGCCTCTTCTCGTCTCCGTTCCTTTGGACCCACGACCGATAGGCCTGATGAAATAACATCAATTTAGTCATCACTACATGAGAAACATATGGCAGGGTGTGGCACTGCAAGATGGCACAGTTCAGTACATCTGTTTCATTTTGATACTAACATGGTAGGCGGCCTTCAGTCCTCCATTGTCAGCAATATTTTCTCCGAGCGTCTGTTTTCCGTTGACATGTTCCCCGTTGACGGTGTAGCGGTTGTACTGGTCCATCATGCACTCTGTTCTCTGACGAAACGCGTCCACTGATGAGTTCTGCCACCACGGCCTTAAGTTACCTTCTTTATCGTATTCACGACCTGACAGCAGGAAGGAGGACATGAACACTCAGATGAGTTTAATGTTTATTGTTCCATTCCCTTCACTCTGTCATGATAATCCATTGATGCTTTCACTGTCATTTACACCTCAGGGCAAATATGAACAAACAAAACAAACAGATCAAACTTCAGGTTCAGGAAACAATACAGGGTCATTTTTGATACTGTTGTTCTAAATGACTTATTATTTATTCAAATAAATATATTAGATTTGAATTTTTCATTGTTTCACACAGACAGAGTTCCCTTTGAGAACAACCTCCTAACACTTCCTTTAAAAATCTCAACAATCATCCAAAAACCTCCGAGACACCAACCAACATCAATTCAGTGACACCTTAACAACCAACCCTGACACAAACTGGTTGGGTTTCACACCAAATTTCCAAGTGGGCATCATGTCTGTGAGGTAGTATGACGGACTAGGGATGTACCTGAATCTTTTTATTCATTCATTCATTTTCTGTAACTGCTTATCCAGGTAAGGGTTGCGGGGGAGGTGGAGTCTATCCCAGCTGACATTGGGCAAGAGGCGGGGTTCACCGTGGAAAGTGATCCCTATATTCAGAATATTTCCCCACTGAGTCAGCAGACTGACAGATGCCCACTGTGAATGTTTCTGTTACTGGAGGAGGGCAATCAAACTTGTCATAGATAGATGTTACTGCCTCTCCTATCCCACCCAGTCAGGACTAGAGGTGCCAAACATACAGATACAGACACTGTTTTTCTGTTGTATTTTAGATGTGTTTTAATTGTATTACCTGTATTCTTTTTTGATTATTGTACAGCGACCTTGAGTGCCATGAAAGGCGCCTTATAAATATTATGTATCATTATTATTATTATCATTATTATAATTATTATTATTATTATTAGATAACGATGTCTCTCTACAACAGACTCTCAGTGTTGACACTGAACCCTCCAACCTGGTATACTCGCTGGTATTTCCTGACAGGCTTCTGATTTTTTTACCCAACTCAAAGAAGGAAGGATCAGAGAAAAGTGCATGTTTCCTTCACATATTGACCACCTGTTGTAAATGAGTGCCACTGAAAGCACATTTTGGAGGCTGCGTTCACACCTGGCCTGTTTGGTTTGTTTCAGTCAAACTCAAGTTGGTTTGTCCCGTAAGTGTGGTTCGTTTGTGCAGGTGTGAACACACCCAAACAACCGGACCTTCTTGAAGAGGTGGTCTCAGTCCGGTCAGTGCTAAAATCAACCTGCGTAGTTGTCCCTCCATTGTGACATTAGAAAGTGTCACATTTATCTTGCAAGTGTACTCTTCTTCAACGTTTGCTTTACTTCCTGGATTTTTCCCACATGGAAATTCTGACCAATCAAGAGCAGCTTTCTCACACAAGGCATTTGATCTGGTCCTCTTGTAAATGCTGCCGTGAGAACACGAACCAACTAATAATAATAATAGATTTTATTTGTTGGCGCCATTCTGAGCACCCAAGGACACCTTACAGTGCGAGAGTGCCTACTCTAGGCAATTATACAACTTTGGAACAACATGAGTCCCTGATTCAGACCAGAGGAGACACTCTAGGGCTGACAGCAGCCTGAGATAAACTTTGGACTCACCCTGATCATCGAAGGCGTGCGTGAGCTCGTGACCCATCACCACCCCGATCCCGCCAAAGTTTAACGCCCTGAAAACACAAAAAGATATTTTCAAAGTTTCTCAGAAGATTCAAAGAGTCCAGAAACCACAGACCAACGGTCTAAAGTCCCGTCAGTGCCTCTTTCAAGAAACATCCTGATGATCAGATATTAGTGGAGCTAACACTCGTCCTGTGGGTGGCGCTAGAGGACTTATCTGTATGTGTAACAAATTCAGCTTCTCATGTCGGGACATCTCACAGTAAGTGGTTATTATTTTACAGGTGTAATGAGTCATCAACGTCTGACAGACAGGTAGACACACACACACACACACACACACAGGTAGATATGGAGGTAAACAGACTTGGGGTGGTCGTGGGCGTAGAAAGGAGCTTGGAGGATCCCGGCAGGGAAGACGATGCCGTTCTTAGTGGGCATGTAGTAGGCGTTAACTGTAGGAGGAGTCATACTCCACCTGAGAGGAGGAGAGGAAACAAGGAGAGGAGGTGAGGAGAGGAGAGGAGTTAAGTTGTGTTCCTGCTCATTGGTCATAAGGACAGAAGACGTTTTGGGAACCCCTGATGTGTGTGTTCGAGTGTATTACTGGTCTTTGTTGGGAGTCTTCCTCAGCTGGTCGGCCATCACTCGCGCTGAGAAGTTGTAGAAGTTGAGCATGTTCTGGAAGAAGCTGTCGTCTGACACTTCATACTGAAACACAACACGTTAGAAGGTGTTGATCAGAGCAGCAGGGGGCAGCAGAGCGCCGCCTTGTGGTGTCACACTGAAATACAAACAACCTCTGGAATAAAATAAATCTGTGTCGACAAGATGCCTGACAGCTGTCACTCACCCCGTCGTAAACATCATCCAACTCTTTGGGGTCCAGGATGAATTCTGGGAAGCCGATCATATCGTAGATGGCGTCTGCCTAACGAGCGACAAACAGAAACAGTTAGACCAATCAGCACCCTTCACCTGCACCTGTCTGTCCGCCCGCCTGCGTACCTTGTCTTTAGCAGCCTGTCTCGTTTGGTCGTCCATCCAGCTGAGTCGGTCCAGAGCTTCTTTGAAGGCTGAGCGGATCTCGTTAATCATCTCCTCGGCCTAAGAGAGACAGAGAGACGGACATGAACTGATCACTGTCTCTGCTGTAGAGACCACATTATGTCCACGACGTCTTCAGGTGTGAACGGTGCTGTGACTCACGATCTCTTTGCTGTGTTTGTCGAAGGTTGCTTTAACGAAGAGCGCTCCCAAGGCAAAGCCCAGAGTGTCGTCAGTGTTCCCAATACACGTCTGCCAGCGGGGGGTGCAGGACTGCCACAAAACACAACCAGTTAGAGCCACATAGGACCAGTTACAGGATGTTGCAGAACCATTAGAACCAATTACAGACAGCTGGAACCAGTTTTCCCAAAGTTTGAGACTTCACAACTAGTTTGAGCCACATAGCAAAACCAGTTTCTAATGGCTCATTTATTAGCCTGGCTTACTGGGGTTCACATTTGACCTGATACTGGTACCATCTCTGGTGCCTGGAATTTTGTACCAGAAACCAACAGTCCTTGTTTTCGGTACTTTCTCTGTAGCTGCAGGGGTGACGTAGTAGACTAATAAAGAAAACAAACCAGATGCCAAAAGTAAAGCGTCAATCTCCTGCGATAGTTTTGGCTGGCTGGGAGGCAGACGAGGCAGACGAGGCAGACGGAGCAGCCTTGGAGCGCCGTGGCTGGCTTCAGGCTTTGGGGTGCTTCACAGCACTTCCACCTCGTCTTAACCTGGCGTTCTCACCTCGAGGTGCACTCAGATGCCAACATCCAGCACCGATGGATTTAACGTGAAATGGGCCTCGGCATTGCTGATGTAATTTGGACAGAGTTCGGTGCCCAACCCTCGGGTCCACAGCCAGGTAAAACCATCTTAAATCTACAGTAACCAATGAGAGCCCAGCACTCTAAATTAAAATCACATACTTCCCATTATAACCAGTTAGAGTCCATCACATCTACAGTTCTAGCAGGCCAGGACCAATTAGAGTCAGTAACACACCAGTTAGACCAAATCCAGTTTCCCCGTTACCAGTTAGAGAAAGTGAGAGGTGTCCAAACACATAAAGCCCTATTACATCCCAGTGAGAACGCCTCAGAGTGGTTCCAGTTAGAGCCCAGTAAAACCAGTCAGAAGAACAAAGATACAGGCCAGTAGAACCAGTCTGAGCTCCATCAATTCCACCAACAGGACCAAGACTCTGAGAGGATTACTGACCATAGTTACTGCAGTCATAGTATCATTACAAGTACTTCTACCTGCTGTAATCAAAGAAACACAGTGGATCAGTCACAGTACCAGTAGCACTGGTACTATCAGTAGTATTTATACCAGTAACAATAAAGTTACAGTTACAGCAGTGATAGCAGTGAGAGTGGAAGTTCTTGTACTTGCCATAGTAACAGTGTTATTATCTCTAGTATTGGCAATAACAATAGAAAGAGTAGTATTATCCACCTTACTCCTAGTCCCCATGATGCCTTGCATGAATTATGTGCGTGACTTTCGGATTTGCTAATCCCTTTTCTTGGAGTGATTGGGAAATAAAACATGTGGAACACACCACCTGTTATATCTCATCTACTCGTTAGCTCTGTCATCTCTGACGGCCGCCTCAGAGCATGCTCGTCTTCCTTGAAACCATCGTCTGTGTTAACGTGTTGTTAAATATGAGTTTGAACTACCTCACAGTAAACATCTGCTCCTTCTGCAAGATCTTGTATGATTTCCTACGACTCATAAACACACACTAACTCGTTCAATGAACATTTAATATAATACTGGATTAGTTTTATCTCCATGTAAAGAGAATAAAGCTGATGTTTCAGTTCTACTGAGTGAAACGTGACGCTGAGTTGAGCAGCAGACTTCAGTCATTTCAGACACAGAGGTTCAATGAATAACTTTAGGCATTCATTTTATATGATATGAAAGATGTGTGGCAAATCAACATTAAACACAATTCAAGATATGCTGCTGAGTTTATTTTACAAAGGGCGATCTCTACTGTCTATATGTAATCTAACAGAGAAATACAGGGACATCATGTGCTGACAGTGAGGCCCACACCTGTCACTCCAGGTGTCATTCTCCTCCACTAACTATGATCTAATACTTCTCCGCTCTCCAAACTCTTTTGATTTTAATATTTATTATGTCATTCCAAATCATATGAAAATGCAGAGGATGCATTAGCGCAGGGTGTGCACGAACATACAGTACATGACAAACCACATCCCGTCCTGATTCCTTGTACATGAGCCGCCTGCTCTATCCACTAATCCACCGACGCCCCAAGAGCATTTTATTTTTCAATACAGACTTTTCTGAAATTATTGGAAACTGCGGTAACAACTCGCGTGTCTTATTTGCAACAGTGAACAGATTAACAAACCCTCCAGCTCAACTGCCGTTGGAACTGATCTCCACATCTAAGTGTAATGAGTTTGCAGTATTCTTTTGCGACAAGGTTCAGACCATTAAAAAGGCCATCATTTCCACAACACCAATAACAACCCTGCGGCCACCTAGACACTTAGAGCTGACTCATTTTGCACCTGTGACTGACAAAACTGTCCAAGAGATCATCACCAGTCTGAGTTCATCTACATGCTGCCTTGATGTGTTACCCACTAGATTTCTAAAGTCTGTGCTGAGCAGTTTGTTACCACCACTCGCTCACATAGTTAACATGTCACTACAGTCTGGAACATTCCCAAAGGCCTTGAAAACTGCAGTCATAAAGCCTCTCCTAAAGAAGAGCAGTCTTGATGCCACAGTACTGAACAACTACCGGCCCATTTCAAATCTGCCGTTTTTAGGCAAAGTCCTTGAGAAAGTTGTTTACCAACAGCTGACTGACTTTCTCCTAATGAACAACTCCTTTGATGTTTTCCAGTCAGGTTTTAGACCCCATCACAGCACTGAGACTGCTCTTATTAAGGTGACAAATGACATCCGCCTGAACACTGACGCAGGCAAAGTCTCAGTTTTAGTCCTGCTAGATCTGAGTGCTGCTTTTGACACTGTCGATCATGAGATCCTGTTACAGAGATTAGAGGACTGGGTGGGCATCTCTGGCAATGCTCTAAATTGGTTGAAGTCCTATCTAGAAGACAGGAGGTACTTTGTTGAAATTGGTAACTGTGCCTCAGACCACATGGCCTTGACCTGTGGGGTGCCCCAAGGGTCAATCCTGGGACCCCTTCTGTTCAATCTATACATGCTGCCTTTAGGCCAGTTAATACAAAGTAATAATGTGTCCTACCACAATTATGCAGACGACACTCAGATCTATGTGTCACTGACAGCAGGTGAATATGGACCAGTAGATTCACTCTGTCACTGCATCCAACAGGTCAGTGTGTGGATGCAAAACAACTTTCTCCAGCTAAATTCAGACAAGACTGAAGTCATCGTATTTGGTCCACAGAAACAAAGAGAAAGTGTCAGCAGTCACCTCCAGTCTCTCTCTCTAAAACCTACAAATCAGGTTAGAAATCTCGGGGTAATAATGGACTCAGACTTGAACTTTAACAGCCACATCAAATCAATAACATCAGCAGCCTTTTACCATCTAAAAAACATTGCCAAAATCAAAGGTATAGTGTCTAAACCTGACTTGGAGAGACTTATCCATGCATTTGTCTCTAGTAGGTTAGACTACTGTAACGGCCTGCTCACTGGCCTCTCCAAACGGGCCGTAAGACAGCTGCAGTACATCCAGAATGCTGCTGCTCGGGTCCTGACCAGAACCAGGAAGTACGAGCACATTAGTCCTGTGCTCAGGTCTCTACACTGGCTTCCTGTGGCTCAGAGAATAGACTTTAAAGCAGCTCTGCTTGTGTACAAGTCTCTCCACGGCCTAGCACCAAAGTACATCTCTGACATGTTAGTGCCATATGAACCATCTCGGACTCTGAGGACCTCAGGGACCGGCCTCCTGCTGGTGCCCAGAGTCAGGACTAAACATGGGGAATCAGGGTTCCAGTTTTATGCAGCTAAAATCTGGAACAGTCTTTGTGAAGATGTGAGACAGGCCTCTACTCTGACAATGTTCAAATCTAGGCTCAAAACAGCTCTATTTCACTGTGCATATGACTGAAAGGATCTTATCTGCACTCTTCTCTTTTAAAGTTCATTTTATAATGATTATTTATGTTTTTATTTTGTATTGTGATTTTAATGCATTTTCTTCTTCTGTAAAGCACTTTGAATTACTTTGTGTACGAATTGTGCTCTACAAATAAACTTGCCTTGCCTTGCCTTGCCTTACAGACAATCCATTTGAAGGTTACACAGAACGGGTGGTTATCTATTCCTCTGTGTAGGTCCGTGATGAAAACTGTCCTGTTTGTGTTGGGTGCATGTTCGACACCCATGTTGTTGTTGAAGCCAAATATTTACATCAGTCTGGTTGGTAATGACGTTACAGATGTGGACAGCACAACAGGTACCAGAGCTCCTCAGGGACATTTTAGAAAATGCAAATTTAATGTTATTAATTTAATGTTAAAACAAAGCAGTGTTTGCTGTATTAAAGGTGCATTACTTTAGAAAAGAACCACTGTTCTTTAGATTAGTCACTGGAGCAAATCAGAGACAGTCAGTGTGATTAAATTGTTTGCGGCCACTTCCTGTCTCTGTCCGAAATTGCACCCATCATCATTCCTACAGCAGCGCCCTCAGAAATAAGGTGGATAGCAGTACTAACAGTAATATTTGTAGTAGTTGCAACATTAACAGTGGTATTATCTGTATTATTGGCAGTAACGATATTATCTGTAGCGTAAAAACAGCAGTAGTAACATTTGTAGTGACAGTAACAGCAGTAGTAACATTAGTAGTGACAGTAACAGCAGTAGTAACATTAGTAGTGACAGTAACAGCAGTGGCTCTAGCAGTGTAAGTACCTTCTTGGTGCCGTAGAGACTCTCCAGCAGTTTGTCCTGAGCGTTCTCAAAGCGTTGGTCCAAACTAGCCACACTCTTCTGAACCAGCGTCCACATCATGTAGTTATTCAGCAGACTGCAGACAGACAGACAGACAGCTGGTGAGACAGGTGAGAGACAGGTGAGACCTGCTACTGTCTTTGACCCTGGACAGTTTCTGACCTGCGCTCCGTCTTGTTGATGAGGTCAGACACCTGCTGCAGGTACTCTCTGGCGTACAGGACGACAGGTTCGGTGTCGTTCAGCTCCAGAGGAGACAGAGAGGACGACAGGTAGTCCAACCAGTCCACGGCCGGAGCCAACAGCTAAAATACCACAGAAGAAGAGATATTAAATTAGAGATACAGATACGCAGATGATTTCTGGAGCTGGAAGAACGAACACGATTATATAAAAACCTTTAATTTGATCTAATCGTTGCTTTTATCTTATTTTATCCCCACTGTTGATTTTTACTTTTTTTTATTTATTTATTTTTATTTTACAGATTTTTTTCTTTTTGTTTGTTTATATTTTCTATTTTTCATTGTCATAATTTTCCAGTCTCAAAATCCTGTATGTACACTTGTTTGTGTTCTCCTTTAAATTAGCTCAGTGTTATTTCAGTTTCAGGGTGCGTGTTTGTATGAAGCTGAGTTTTCATGCTTTTATTTTATTCATTAGGTCATCTGTCAGGCACCATGCAAAACACACTGTGACAGGAAGTGTAGCTGAGGATAATCGCAGCCTCTCTGCTTCAGAGTTAAACTATAATCATCATCACGACAACATTCTCATACTTGTGTCATCATCATTTCAAATTTGATATTTTTTTAGAGCATTGAACAATGAAATGTTCTGTCAGCCATCTAAACTCTGGAAATATTAATGTGATCCTTTACGATACATGATGTTTATTTTCATTTCTCCACTGAGAGGAAAAACTGATCCCAAAAAGTGAAAACTGGAGGCTCTGTGAGCGACTCATGTAAGTGTACTGAAGTTATTCTTGACAGAAACACAAAATATAACCAGTTTGTTCCTTTGTATAAAACAAGAATGCAAAGTTCTGCAAGTTTTGATCTTTAATGAAATTTAGTTTGAAAGTTAGCGCAAGTGACACAACGAGGCTCATGTCTGGTGTTTCCCAGCAGAGGGCGCTGGAGCCACTTTCAGTCACTCTACAAACCTTTCTGACCACATGAAACTATAACTCAGTCTGTTACTGAGGAAGTGAACACATCACACATGCTTTGACTGCTGCTGTTGGACCTTTAATTCTTTTAGACGTTCACTGACTGATTTGCAGCTTTTAGTAATTCAAACCTACAACAGATGCACAGTCTCAGAGCTGATGTGTTCACACTGAAGCACAACAACACACATCTATCAGTGTTTCTCCTTCTGAGAGGCTGGTTGTCACAGACAGGAGGAGGAGGAGCTCCAACTCTTCGTCATCTTAGAGACACAAAAAACTGCAGCAAATGTTAAACTTGACAAATAACACTGACTGCACAGAGGGCTTTTCCATTGGCACTTGGCATTGAGGCAAACTGTGCTGCATCTGTTTGCATTTCTCTGACCAGTTTTAACACCCCGAGTTGTGCCAAGTCAAAAGAGAGGACAAAGATGGACCATCTCCTGAGTCAGGTTGTGGTGACATCAGATGTGCTTCATCATCACTATTCAGCGTCAACATTCAGTGGCGTGTCAATCAATAGTCACATGACATCATGCAGACTACAGCTCCTGTGATCCTGTCGGCACCTTAAAGGAAACCATCAGAGGAGTGAAGCGTGCACGGTCAGCGAGCTGCAGAAACTGTGAGAGAAATAATTCAATGTGCCGCTCAAAGGCCACTGTCAACTTTTACAGGAACACCACAGATTACGACCAGCTGAAACGTGTTCATTGTTCAGGAGCTGAGTTATCCTCAGAGGTCTCTTCCAGACCAGCTGATTTACACCACTCATCTTGAGGGGCTGCTAACTACAGTGGCCGACATGAGCGACAACATGAACATCTCTGTCTAGAGTCAGTGTTTGGTTTGTCCGTTCTGGGCTACTGTAGAAACATGGCGGTGCAACATGGTGATCTCTGTAGACGAGGACCTTCTCCCTGTGTAGATATAAAGGTCTCATTCTGAGAGAACAAAAACACAAGGCTTGCTATTTTCAGCTGATTATACACTAAAGAAAACAGACTGATTATATTCACTTTCTGCCATTAAATCCCATTCGATCCGACACACTAGAGCTTTAAGGTGAAATACTTTCTCACATCAAGGCATGAGTTGGTGTCATGAATCAATCAACATACCTTAAAAGTCGAAATTACACCTCTGACTCCACAAATTTATTTTAATCATCCCTATTAAAAAGTAAAAGAGTAAAAGTAAAAAAAAATCGAAAATTAAAAAGTAGCTGACCAAGACTCGATCCTTGGGGGACTCCTGAGAGAATTTGTAGTGTAGTGCTGGACTGATGCGCCGAGTCTAGCTGAGTCAATCCAAGCCAGCACGTGTGTGTGGAAAAGCCCGTCATAAACCAGCCTGTTGTCATTCTGAGCTCATCAAATACAGCTGCTTGGTTAGTGAATTCAGCGTCAGTTTGAAACGTGGCTGAAAGACTCCTTTGGAGGTGGCGTGATGCACCATCAGTCGGCCAGAGGGCACCTGTCGCAGCACTATGACACCTTGCTGGATGGCGTCAGTTTGAAACACTGCTGGTAACAACATAATATAAGGAGCTGCAGAGTTCCTGCAGGGCGTCCCAGAACGTCAACAACACGAAGCCAGGAGACCTAGAGCGTCTGAGATGAGAGATCTCTGATGAGAACATGCTGACAGTTTGACTCAGGCTGAAGACAGAGGGCGCTGATGGGTCCGCTTTCATTTTACCGTACTGTTAATGGACGTAAACATGAATCAATTATAAACTAAAGGACTGAGCTGACCTACAGGGGGCGCTCTGCTGTGCTCTCATCTGACTGATGTCACTCCACCTGACTCCATAAACAACAACAATGATAAACAATGTCCACCTTTACGATGGAGGACAAACAAACAGGGTGAATCTGCGCTGAAACCTGAGTTCTCCTTCATCTTCATATCAGCTGTGTTTATGTAATAACCTGTTATCTAACCTCCCTCTCTGTCTCTGCCACAGAGATGCAGGCACATAGCAACAGCTCTTGGCAACAGTTGCCATGGTGACCCCAGAAGCATCTGCAACCCTGAAGGACGGAGAGCTGCAGCAGAGAAAGACTGCACTCAACACAATACGCACATCTTTATGACTGCTCTGATGAAGAAGGCTGCGGATGAAACAGTGAACAGTGACGCTGCAGACGCACCAAGACGCATCAGTACATCAAAAAAACACACATTAAAGGTCAAAACCTGGAGCGCAGGTCATACATGTTTAGCTTTACATGTGATCTCCAAAAGCACAAACAGCTGCTCTAATAATGAGTTAGAGATCCAGAGTCAGTGACAGAAATTAAAAACAACAACACATTACCTGTCTCTGTTGTTAGCCTACCTACAAAAAAACAGGCTAAATGCTAACATGCTGATGTTTCAACTTGACCAACTTTAGTTGAGCATGTTAGCATGCTAACATTAGCATGCTAACATTAGCTAATCAGCAGCAAACACACCGTCCAGCTGAGGCTGACGTGACTGTCTTTAGACCTGCAGGTCATAAACACTAAGATGTTGACCTGATGATGGCGCTACGAGAGAAGTCAGAGGATCAACCAAGTTATTCCTGGTTCATCCGGAGGTGGGACATGAATGATGAAGCATCACAATCCATCCCATAATAGTTGTTGAGACTTGAGCTCACCTGGAGTTCAGCGATGGTGACCTTGTGGTAGATCTTCTCCTCGTCTCGCCGTTGGTCCTGCGGGACGGTGATGTTGGCAAGCGCCGTCTCAAACTCCAGAATCTGCTGCATTTGGACCTGTGTGGAGCTCCTCTCGCCCCCGAGCAGCATCCCCAGCTCCACCATGTAGTCCAGGTACGCCACCAGCACCTGGCATTTAGCAACATGACTGATTGCTTTACTCAAACGTCTGTGTGTTACACAGTCAACACTCTGAAGCCTCAAATCATCTAAAGTTAATAAACACAGGCACAACGCTCATCCAAGCTTTGAGGATTCTCACCTTCTCATTGGCTGTCTTGTTGAGGTAATAGTCCCTGGACGGCAGGAAGAGCCCTGATTGGTCCACCTGGGCAGAGATCAACAGGTGTGTGGATGACGACCACTAATCATCAAATATCTAACAAACTGTTGACGTGTGATCGCACAGACACCTGCGTGACCTGTGGACCAATCAGCTCCGAGCACCAGGAGCTCCAAACATAGAGTTAGAAGTGTTGGCTGCAGGTCGGAGCAACATCTTCAAATGTCTTGTTTTGTACAACAGTCGAAAACCCAGCCTACAGACCATTCTCACTGACAGGTCCAATTTAGGAGCTTTTCTGGAGCTTTCACTCAAACCACAGAGTCTTCATCAGCACATGGAGTTGCCGAGTTGTTGCGGGATTATAAACGCGTCTGTGATTTCTGAGCACTTCTCTCCCATGTTCCGGCTGTTAAGTCAATAATTTGTTTCCCTTGTTTTTCTCTTTTGCTTGTGATGAAAAAACATTAAAGCAACACAATGTAGGATTGCTCTTTTTAGCTCACGGGCTCCCCCTACAGACGAAAAACGGTATTGTTCGTTACAACTGTCGCAAAAATCTTTCTGCGCACGCATTTGTTGACAAGCCAACGATGCCGGTGAACTTCCTGAAGCTGGCCGTGTAATCCGCGATCATCATGTCGTCAGAACAGGTAGAGTAGCCTCATAGCATTTTGTACATACATGATTAGGCCAAAACGCAGAAATGAGTTGCTCTCTGCATGTCAGGGCTGACCTGCTCCTCACAGCACACACACAGAGTGAAGTCAGGCAGCAGAGAGGCAGCGGTGCAGATGGCGGGAAGATAACTTCAAGATCACTCTAGTTAACGACAACTATGTTTGTTACTGTGAGTAAGTACGAAAAAAAAAATTATGGCGAAAATGTAGTTTCTTCCAACACCAGAATTAAGATAAAAATATTCACTAACAAAAAAAACACTAATGGTCAGTGATAAGTAGTGTTTAACTTTTGATTGAACACTAAATTAAAACCCTCTGCGCACACTGCATGCACAACTCTGAGCATCAGAAGTGTCTCTGACACCAGACTCAGAGCGGACCGGTGGAATTGGAAATGCATATTAGGCCTACTAGTTACTATTGTTACTATTGAACTGTTTTTAAAGTGATTTCCCAAATTTGTTGTTGAGTTGTGATATGCCAATTGCTTTTGGCAAATCACAACTCTGCTTTCTGGGGGTTGTCGGGGCATATTTTAAAGTGCAACCACACATCTGATGACCTCTTGGACATGTCTGCCAGCTCTGAGAGCGCGCTCGTTGTCAGTATCGGACTGGTGGGGGTTAGTGTTGCGTTTAAAGCCTCCCCAAAAAAAACCAGAAAAAAAGCGCCGAAGCTTCAATTTTTTTTTTTCACAATCGAATCCCATGCCATCAAACAAAGGTTTGAAGCTTCAAATTTTCTGGGTCAACCACGTCTAACTTTGTTCACCTCAGTTCAGCTATGCTATGACGAGGAGGGGGATATGACGAGGAGGGGGATATGACGAGGAGGGGGATATGACGTATGCCGTAAAGCAGCTAAATTTTGTAGCCTTTTTTTGTGTCCGGGTTCCTACCTGAACCCCGAAACTGCATGGTGCCAGTGCAAGCGAAACAGACGCTCTCAAACAATGACGTAGGAGTCATCCAACCTGTTGTGAGCTGATGTACCATCACAAGGATCTTGGATATATATTTTGAGGGCTCAAAAACTCCACTGTGTTGCTTTAATATTCCTGTTTTCTCTCAAGGTCTAACGTTCATGTGACCATGGTACACTGATCATGAAAGTCTGGATAGTTGGCTACTTCACTTAGTGCTTCTGTATTAACTTCAGTACTTCATTAACTCCCTGTGGTCTGGTTCAGTCTGGTTCAGTCTGGTTCTGGTTTACCTGGATGACGTTGCTGTTGGAGTTTTTGGGATCAGCACTGACTCCGACGCTGAAGAAAGGCTGAGCTCTGTATGGACCAGAAACCACCTTCAGGACCTCCATGAAGTTCTCCTTCTCCCAGGGACCCGTCATGTTCCAGCCCCCGATCTACAGAAAGAGACCGAGTACAAGTGTCCGTCACAGGACAAATATACTGATAGTTTACATGTTTTTACAGATTATCTGTTGCATCAACACTTGAGATTACTTCTCTTGTAAATATAAGCAGGACTGAATTAGAACAGAATAGTTATCTGCCTTTAAAGACACAAAGTCATAAAAATTAACGCCTATTTGCTGATGACACCCTTTTTAATTTTAAATGCTAGACTGTTTTCATTCTTTTTTATCCAAAACTAAAGTTCACAGACAAATAATTTGCTGAAACTGACACTATTAACTTCCTGAACCTCACAGTGACCTCTGGTAATGAGTCCTCGTTGCAGGGCGATATATTTTTTCACCAGCTTCATATGTCACATATACAAATATCCCTCGGGGGAGATGAACCATGCAGTCCTGTTGTACCTGAATGATGCAGTCACCACGGTGATGAGATGTATGAGTGGTTACCTTGGCAATGAGGTCGATGAGAGGCTGAGCTCCCAGGTCTTCGATCCTCTGGGTGTTGAGACAGGACAGGTAGTAGGACTGAGTCTTCCTCTCTGCTTCGCTGCTGCCGTTAAAAGTCCCATTCTCTGTGAAACAAACAAACTGTCAGGGTCCACTATTTCAGGTGGAGCACAGGTGGAGCAAAGGGAAGGATCCCAACCAGAAACTACCAAAAAACTTTTCAATGGGAACAAGAGAGGAATTCGAAGGGGGAGGAGTTTTCAAAGGAAGAGAACATCAGTAAACTAGGATTACTGTATGCATCAAGTTGCAATTATAATTTACATCCACATTTGGGAAATCATAGATGCTTCACACATATCTTCCCCTGGCAGCACCAAAGTCTAATCAGTTCATCGTTGAGTCCAAGTGGATGTTTGTGACAAATTTTAAGGAGTTCCCTCAAGGCTTTCTTGAGATATCGTGTTCACAAGAATGAGACAGACGCAAGGTCACAGTAACCTTTGACCACTGACCACAAAATTCCCTTTAGAGTGTTCTTGAGATTTACCACAACGAGACAGATACAAGGTCATAGTGACCTTTGACCACCAAAATCTAATCAGTTCATCGTTGAGTCCATGTGGACGTTTGTGCCAAAGCTAAAGAGATTTCTGATCATGACTTCAGTTGTTCTTTTATCTCAGACATGTGTTAGGATGTTGCATACCTAACACGTGTCTGAGATAAAAAAACAACTTCAGTCATGATCACAAACTGAGGACATAATGAACACCATTGAGTTAAAGAAATTTCCTTAAGGTGTTTCTCAGGTATATCTCATTCATGAGAATGGGACAGACAGACAGACAAACAAAAACACAATGCCTCTGGCCATGTGGAGAGGCATGAAAATGACATCATAGCTGAAGCAAACAAAAACGGTCCAGATGTTGTTTTACGCTTCATCAGTTTTCTAAGAATTTCCCTGTCTATGACGTTCCTCTTCAATATCTATAATCTTGAGTTAATCCACTCTGCTCCAAACCAAAGATAACGTAGGACTGGTTGTGTCTGGATCTCTGGATTATGAGTTATTGCTAATTATTACAATCTGCTTTCGTACACTGACGTAATTTTGAGTAAAACCTCAGCAAAGTTTTTCATTATGGGCTCGTTTGCCAAACTTTAATAAGTTAAAAGCACATAAAGTGATGTCTTATCCAGAAAATTAATCTTTTATTTCAAAGATAATTTAAATGTTTAAGTCAGCTGTGTCTCCCTCTCCACCGTCTGTCTCTCCACCGTCTGTCTCTCCACCCCTCTCACCCAGCAGGTGTTTGAGCAGCGCCTGGTTCTGCTCCCAGATGCTGTTAAACGTGGACCAGCGCGACCGTCCGTCAGGCAACGGGTTCTTCCTCATCCAGCCTCCACAGGCGAACTGGTAGAAGTCGTGGCAGGGGTCGGCGCTGCGGTCCATCGCCTCCACCATCTGACTCGCCACCGTGACGCACGCTTCCGAAAGGCACAGGCTACGCCCACTGTCTGCACGGCATCATGGGAAAGAAAAGAAGGGAGTGAGTGAAGCTGAACTGCAGGAGACATGTTAAAGTTCTAAATCTGCTCAAAGAGGTGGTGAAACTGAGAGTGAGAGGGATGGGAGGAGGTAGATAAGGAAAGGTTGGGCTAGGAAAGGATAAGAGGACAGGGTAGGCAGGAAAAGAAGAGAGGAGGCAGAGAAGGGAAGAAGGACATAGGTAGGCACAGAAGGAGGTCTTGAAGGAAAGGGATGGGTAGACAGAAGAGGAAGAGGTATAGGTAAGGAAATGAAAGGAGAAAAAAAGGAGAAAAATAAGAGAGGACAAAAGGAGGATGCTGGAAAGGCAGAGATGAGGCAGAGAAGGATGGGTGTGGATAGGAAAGAAAGGGAAATGATAGGAAAGGAAAGGAATGGAGGGGAGGCTGGGTGGAGAAGCATAGGCTGTGGTGAAGGAAAGAAGGAAGGTAAGGTGGGGTCGGAGGGGCAAGAGAAGAAAACTAAACCAAAACGGAGACTGAGAAGTAAAGGAGGAGGTATAAAGGCTGTGGTAGAGAAGGAGGGAACAGGAAGAGTAAGGGAGGTAGAAAAGGAGGTGGCAGAGTAGGATAAGGTAGGTAGCGAAGGAAATGAAAGGGAACAGAGATGGAAGAGGAGGTGGATGAGGGCAGGAGAGGAATGGAGAGGAAAAAAGCAATAAAGCAAGGGGAGGAAGGGATGGAAAGGAGGAGGCTGTGAAGAATGGGTGGGATAGGAAAGGATAAGAATGGAAAGGAGATGTTGGGGAGGTGCGGAGGACGCAGAGGAGTGAAGTGGTGATAGGAAAGGAAAGGAGGGCAGAGAATGAAAAGAAGAGGTGGAGAAGGAAAGGCAGGGCTAAAGGTTAGTAGGAGGTAGACAAGAAGTGGTGCGGTAGGAAAGGTATAGAAAGGTCAGGAGATGAAAGGAGAGGCAGATGAGTGGAGAAGAGACAGGAGAAGGCAAAGCTGAGGTGCAGAAGAATCAGTGAGGTAACAAAGGAAAGGAAAGGTGGCACGAGATAGAAGAGACAGAGACAGAGGTGGAGAGGTAGAGGGCGACTGGCGGGGGTTGTTACCTGAGCTGAATCCGAGTCCCAGGACCAGCAGACAGGCCAGCAGAGCCAGCAGGGCAGCCAGCAGCAGGACTGACAGCAGAACCTCCAGCTGAGTCCTCCTGCCCAGAATGTCCACACCTCCCTTCCTGAAACCCACCTGAGAGACACAGAGTGCAACAGTGTGAGTTTGATTTGGGTGTGTCTGCAAAAGTGAACTCTCCCTGGGTAAATAATGAAAAGGAAATAAAGAGCAATTAAAAGAAGTTTGCTTCTCCAGGTGGATTTTACCCATGTCTCCCCGAGCAGACACCGCCTCCAACTAAAGACTCCAACTCCAGCTACTGTTTGAGACATGGGCACAGACAGAACGTGCCCTGCCCGGGGCCTGATCCAGGTTTGGTTTCCAGAGCTGGTGCTGGGCGTCAGGGTGCACTGGGTGACTTGTTATTGGTGATGTTAGAGCTGAGATAAAGTCTGATGTCGCAGCAGGGGTCTCGACACAGAAGCCTCCAGCTATATAGTTGAAGCAGGCCCTGTGGTAGCTCATCAAACGCACGCAAACACAAAGTCCTGTGAAATCACGTTATAACTTAAATGCTGCTGTGACAAAAGATAAAATAGTTCCCGGAGTTGTGAGGATTATAAACTTCTGTAGAGTGTGCTGCTGTCTGATAATCTTTAACCCTTAAACAACACCGCCCCCTGTGCTGCTTTAAATCGGGCTGATTTCTCTCACTGAGGGACGCTACAATATTTTGGGTATCACTGAACCTCCTCTACTAGCGCTGCCTTGTTTTTCTCCTCCACAGAGCTGACTTTTGTTGAGCCAAAGTTTCTGAATGGCAACGCTCCAGACCCCCCGCTGCTCCTCTCTTTGTGGGTGGTGGACCCACACGATGGTGGCACCCAATTGTGTTTTCAGTCTGAGCCCCCCCAAGGTCTGGCTCTGTGACTCTGCCTCAGGATTTAAATCTCTCTGAGTCCAGGACTTCACCTGGTACCAGTTAGCCACGGGAGGTTTTAGGAGATTTCCTGAGGACGCCAGGAATTATATTTGTAAAACTCATTTTCTCAGCTGAGTCACTGTCCTCGCCGAGTATCAGACAAAATGTCTGCTGCCTTTGAGATTCAGTTCTTTACTTGTGTCTGTGTCAGATAAGATTCATTATTTACTGTCCTCTATAGAAGAATCTTGCTTTAACAAATTTCTGTGTGTTTGTTTGTTGCGTTCACTGACCTCCACTCTGTCAGGAGACGAGGCTACCTCAGCTGGAGCATCCGACACTTCATCCTCCTCCAACGTAGCTCGCTTGTAGCTGGACATCTGCAGAGAGAGAGAGAGAGAGAGAGACAGGAAGTCAGACAGGCGGTCAGTAATGCAGATAAACTAGAAATAAATTGAATGAATCTAATCTGCGTAGTGGAAACAGAGAACAGAACTTGTCAAAATGCATCATATGATCATTAACTTTCATAATCGGCTCAGCCTGTCCAGGTGTGACCTGCCTCTCACCCAGTGTGAACTTGGACAGACTGCAGAGCCTCCATGACCCTGAACAGACCTGGGCATAGCTGATGGTCGCACCAGAACTGATAAACAACCCTTTTCTTTTGATACTGTCCTTTTGTTCCGTCCGTCGGTTCACCGCTTTGGTCCAGAAATATCTCAACAACTACGAGATGGATTACTACAATTGTTTTGCAGACATTCATTATCCCCAGAGGATACAGCCTGCTGACTTTAATGATCCTCTGACCTTTCCTCTCGTGCCAACAGCAGGTCGATACGTGTGGTCCACAGTGAAATATCTACTACAACCACTGGATGGATTGCCATGACATTTACAGCCGATATTCAAAGTCACAAACGAATACATTCTGATGAGTGAGAAAGTTAACGATTATCCTGTCAAATACATCAACATGGTACGGATATCTGTAGTGCCCAGAAGATGTACCCTACAGAGTTTGGTAAATTTCTATCCAGCGCCATCATCAGCTCCAATACTTTGGTTTACGACCAAATACCTGCAGAACTAATGACATTCACATCAGCCTCAGCTGGACTTGGTTGGTCTGCTTGACTGCTTATTAGCGAATCTTAGCATCGTCATTATGAGCATGGTTATGTTTGCATTTACAGACACCGACAAAAAAAAAAAGCTGTCCTTTCATGTCGGTGTGATATCTGGCCGGTCGCTGACGACAATGTCAGTTAAGGGAGCGGAAGTCTGAGTCGAGTGGGCAGGAGGGATGGATGAGTCCAACGACCACTGACTTTCACACGGGAGGCTGGTGTTCACTTCCTGTAAGATTGTAAAGCCAAACCCAACCAAGTGCATTTGTTGTCAAAGGGAAAAACGTCAGTTTGCGTTATTGTACTAACGTCAGTGTTGCCCCTGCCATCATATAAGGGGTACCCCCCCGCCGCCCCAACGACCCGAGTCCGAGACAATTATAAGCGAGCCTGAGGGAACCGAGGTTTCTGATTTTTAAGTCTGAACCCGACCCGAGCCCGACGCAGTTTGTTACCTGACATAGTTGTTGTTATGGACAGTGTGTAAATGACCATCTAAAGACTGCTGTTACGCACAGCAGCCCAGCACAGCGCTGTACACACACTCAACTGGAGCGGAGCCTGTGTTGCATTCAGGCGTTGTCACGTAAATAACAAATTCCAGCTCTAGAGTAGGCCATAGCACAACACAGCAGCATGTCAAGCTCTGGAGCTTTAGAAAATGTTTGGATCAGGATCAGTCCTACGCAGCCACTGCTGCAGTGTGATGACAGTAGTTAGCAGCCTTATCTTTATCTGCAACCCTGCAGAGATATTGGGTTTAAAGACGTTTAAAAAAGAAGAAAGAAAAAATAAAAGCACAGCCTCCGAGTTTTTAGATTTTGAACGTCAGTGTTGTGAATGAAGTTTGCGATTATGTGGTTCAGTCTATTAGCAGCTGTGGATGTAAAGTGGTTTCTAGCTTCTTCTTGTTGCTGCGCTCTGGATGAGGAGTAAAACTGATGATAGTTAAAGCGTACACTTCACTCTTGCTCCTATTGATCTCTGAGCTTTTCTGTATTTATTATTCATTGACTGCTGTTTCTAAGCTGAAACAGCCCTCTGGGACATTAAAGCTTTACTCCGCTGCAGACTGATCCTCGCTGCTGCAGACACGCCAAGCGGTACCGTCAAGTACTGAAGTTTGATACCCAGAACTACTGTAGAATACATCAGCTCTGCTCTGTGGATCGAGTACTTTGATTGGCTGGTGAACATCACAGGAAACAGCGATGCCACAGTGGAGCCCGTCAGAGTAAGACGACATTTAACGCCTTTCTGTCTCAGCAGCACACAGAATCTAGCCAGAGATAGTGAGAACCTTCAGCAAGACCAAATATCCTCTCGCAATGTGAACTGAAGTGAAAAATTCTGGGTGTATTCGCTCTGTGACTTCCTCCTCGACCCACGCTGCACCCTCCACTAAGTGTCATAAAAATCAGGCCAGTAGTTTTCTACTTCATCAGTTTTAGGAGAAGGTTGTGTTTTCAGTCGTGTGTGATGTTTCTACCACGACAGCACAGCGTTACTAAAACATCACATTAAAATGGTTTCTATTCCTCCTGATGTGTTTCACTGGTTTCCATTGTGCTCATATCAGCCTGTGGACTCTGTGTTCACCTGCAGGGTTATTAAGTCCAGTTCAGACCACAGATACACGACAACACGAGTTGAAACACACAACTACTGTCAGCGCTCCGTTCTGCAGCTCATATCCTGCATGAAACTGTGGTCGTGCTTTTTAAACTGCTGTTCTTGTGCAAATTAAACAAAGCAGTCATGTAGTGTTAATCACCGTCTGTCTGCGTACACGTATGTAATGCTGAGCCTGAATGAGCTCTCACATGTCACGCTCATCACTCATCATCATGCAAAGGTGGCGGCTCTGTAGCGCCACCTGTGTGTGACAAAGGCTTTTGTTTGGCGAGATAAAAATCAGGAGGTCACATTATCAGAATAAGTTTTTGTCCTTCAGCAGTTGTTTATGTGATGGTTTATTTGTTAACAGAGGACCTGTGTTATATTTTGGAGGTCAGCTGTGAGCTGCAGCAGAAACACACGAACAAGAAAGTGGAGTTTACAGAGTGGAGACTCAGCATGAGGAGATATTTAACTGTGATCAAATAAATCTCCACTTCCTCTGTTTACACTCAGCTCCCCTTTGTGTGTGTGTGTGTGTGTGTGTGTGTGTGTGTGTGTGTGTGTGTGTGTGTGTGTGTGTGTGTGTGTGGGTGTGTGTTTGTGTGTGTGAGACCCCTCCCCCTCCCCCTCCTCCTCCCCCTCCCCCTCCTCCTCGGTCATTGTGATGCAGAAACAAACAGTGCAGCACTCCGCCCTCTGATCCAGGATCAGCCACACAAACATATTTTATAAACTCAAACAGCTGCTGCAGAGTTCACGTCGTTTCATCACGCCTTGTTGGCTGGGTTTAGTTACCACGGCAACCACTGTGGCGCAGGATCTAATACATGTTAGCATCACAGCTCTGCTCCAGAACAACATGTCTGACCTCCTGCAGGACACCTATGCTCCTCTGATCCAGATCAGTCCTGATGGTTTTGGTGACCTTTTGACCTCCAACATGTGGCCATAAGTATGTGGACACTGTGTCTGCCTCGTAGCTCCAGTGAAGGGAACTTCAACCCTCTGAACAACAGAAAGATCCTCCGTACGTTGGTATTTTGTTTATTGTGATGTCACTTCTTGAAGTATCTTCAAATGCTTCATGTCTCTTAAATCTGTCCAACCTGAGCTAAAAGATGACACAAATCAATACACCACAGTAACTGATAAAAGTATTAATATTGTGGCATAAAAAAAAGACAGAGATGAGATTTAGTTTTGGGATGTGTGCAGAGCAATTCCTCCGGCGCCAACGTGATGACACGATGGACAGAAGCCTGAGCGTTCTGCTACAGAAATAATTAATGCTCTGTGATTAATTCATCTAAATTAACTGTTTGCATCAACTTTTGCTGTGAAAGTATTTAAACAATTTCAGTTCAAATGAATGTTGTCAGATGTGTCGCAGTAAAGCTGCCGGACTGACTCGGTCTAAACACCTGGTCCAGTGTGACTCGACGAGGCTGGCTGCTAGCGTTAGCATCAGAGGCTGTGCTAGCTCTGATCTCTGGGTTTGCTGCTAAAGTCTTAGTGTTGAGGTGATGTTTCCGACTTGCAGTGCTCCTGTCAGCAGCTCCATCTGGGTGTTTGTTAAATGTTAATGTTCCATTCAGCGTCGTCTCATCTGCCTCCATCATGTGACAAAGACACTGTGGCACCACGGCACGCCATTCATCAGCGTTAATTTTTTTATGTGTTGTTATTTCTGTGATTAATCAATCGAAATGACAGCCCTCACTAATACATACATGTACCACTTTTACATGGTATCTCAGCTCATGACATGATGACGGGGAAGACAGAAGCCTCAGCTTCCTGCTGTAAAAAGAATGAATGCTCCAGCTGTTATGGTTTTTATTATAGACTTATTTAAACAGGATCAAGCGAGCGACGACCTCCTGCAGCCGCCCGCAGGAGGGCTGTTTTTAAAGGGTTAAATTTCACCGTTCAAACTGACTTCCAGTATTTTCCCACCAAAGTTGAGTGTTTCTGCACCAGAGCTGTGTCACTCACAGCACGAGACCGGCTTTGGAACCACATTTAGAAATTCCCAGAGCAATTCCTTATGAGCTCGCTGTGTTGTCGCTGATTTTCAGACGTTCTGATTCGTCTGAATAAAAGCTGAGCATGTTTTTTTCAAACCTGTCTAAATCCTGGCTGCAGCCCAGCACGTGTTGCTTCTACCTTCGTGTCAACAGTTTGTGTTTGTCTCTTTCCTGTTTGACAACGTGCACAATAGCAGCTGCAACACTTTCCCAGCCTGGTGTGGGAGAAGTCCGTCCGTCACCTCTGGGACGAACTGAGAGACCTCATCACCTCACACG
The DNA here is from genome assembly GCA_035609425.1 of Epinephelus awoara. NCBI lineage: Eukaryota > Metazoa > Chordata > Actinopteri > Perciformes > Serranidae > Epinephelus > Epinephelus awoara. Next base: position 43,656,507 of record CM069297.1, read on the forward strand.
TGATGCCTTTAACAGCAGCACGTCTGTCTCTGCAGAGTCTCACTGTCCTGCTGCTGCTGTCTGAAGGTCCTGCAGGAAAGAAAGGTTTCCAACTGTTTCCTTCCTCAGGGCCTTCATGAAACCTGTCTGCCTGCCTGCCTGTCTGTCTGTCTCTCTCTGTCTCTGTCTGTCTCTGTCTCTGGCGGCGTCTCTCGCTCGGCTCTGTTCTCTTTAATTGATGACGCACACCGAGGGGGAGAGAGGGGGGAGTGGGCGAGCAAGGTCGCTAGGAGACAGGAGTGTGTGCTATATCTCTCTGTAGAGGGTGATGTCACTGTGTGTGTGTGTGTGTGTGTGTGTGTGTGTGTGTGTGTGTGTGTGTGTAATTAGATAATGTGTGTGAATCATCTCCATTCAGCTCTAATGCAGTTCACTGCAGCTTATATAACATCTGTCTGTCTGTCTCTCTGTTCTGGCTGTGAAATCAGCTCTTTTGTCCCTACACAGCCTCCGTACTCTAAACACTGACCTCAGACACAAACACTGCTGAGGAAACACTCACAGAGGTTTTAGTAGATCATCTCTGTTCCTCCAGAACAACACGAGAACGTCAGATTCATCTCTGTGAGGCCACAATGCCGTTAGCCTAGCTTAGCACAAAGACTGGGAGCAGGGGGAAACTGTTAGCCTAGCTTAGCGCAAAGACTGGGAGCAGGGGGAAACTGTTAGCCTAGCTTAGCGCAAAGACTGGGAGCAGGGGGAAACTGTTAGCCTAGCTTAGCGCAAAGACTGGGAGCAGGGGGAAACTGTTAGCCTAGCTTAGCGCAAAGGCTGGGAGCAGGGGGAAACCGTTAGCCTAGCTTAGCGCAAAGGCTGGGAGCAGGGGGAAACTGTTAGCCTAGCTTAGCGCAAAGACTGGGAGCAGGCAGAAACTGTTAGCCTAGGGGAAACTGTTAGCCTAGCTTAGCAGAAAGGCTGGGAGCAGGGGGAAACTGTTAGCACCATACCTGTTCACTATACACACACTCCCAAAAACACCTGGAGAAAGTATGTGGATACCTGATCCCTAACACTGTTTGTGAACATACAAAAACTGATAGAAAATTAAAAGGTGCTTTTTCTAATGATGGCCGCTGGCTGTCAGAAGCCTCCACAGGGAGCATTCAAATAAATCTGACGAGACTCAGAGAGTTTGGAGTGACGACGTCACTGAAAAAATTTGGAACAAAAAAAAACCAAATAGTTGGCTGCGTCACTGAGCGCGTGCAGAGAGACAACGTGTCAGCTCACATCAAACTGCAGCAGCTGCTGAACGTTTACGACATCAACCCACGCTTTTCTTTTGCAGCAAACACACGAGACAAACAGGAAACTGTGTGTGAATGTTCAGATCAATCACATCTGTGTGATTCAGCAGAGCCACAGGGAAACTAAACAACATGTAAATCTATTAATCAGTCAGTAACTACGAGCCAGACTGCAGCTTTCCTCCTGCGTCCACACGATGAATAAAGTTGGTCTGAACTGACGACAACAACAGAAAGACTGTGGGTGACGAGACGAGACGGTGAAATAAAGTTGGATTAAAGTAAAAAGGCTCTTTTGGGCATTTTGCACTTTAGAGACGGTCCCTACGTTCTGTTTGAATATTGAACCTCCACGTTTGTTTGTTATTTAGCATTTGTCCTGTTTGTTTACATCTGGCTGAATCCATCGCTTGGCTACTAGTGGTTCCTGTTTGTCCTGTAACCATGGAAATGGACAGCAATCACTGGATTACTGTTGACAACAAAAAAAACATGTAAACATTATTCCAGATCTGGAGCTCAGTTTGTTTATGACCTCAGCACCTGCAGGTCGTCACCATGGCAACCTTTCACCATCACTACCTCCTGTTCCCAAGGGCGACATCATCAATCACAGCAGCTCCTCTGTGACCTCCGACCCCCATCACAAACACAGAGAGGCCACCTCCCCCCTCAGAGCTCCGCCCTTGTTCATTAAACCAGCCGAGGACTACACCCAGTACTGGACCCGCCATCTGAGACCAGTCACAGTACTGGACCCGCCATCTGAGACCAGTCACAGTACTGGACCCAGCATCTGAAACCAGTCACAGTACTGGACCCGCCATCTGAAACCAGTCACAGTACTGGACCCAGCATCTGAAACCAGTCACAGTACTGGACCCGCCATCTGAAACCAGTCACAGTACTGGACCCAGCATCTGAAACCAGTCACAGTACTGGACCCGCCATCTGAGACCAGTCACAGTACTGGACCCAGCATCTGAAACCAGTCACAGTACTGGACCCAGCATCTGAAACCAGTCACAGTACTGGACCCAACATCTGAAACCAGTCACAGTACTGGACCCAGCATCTGAAAAACATCTGAAACCAGTCACAGTACTGGACCCAGCATCTGAAACCAGTCACAGTACTGGACCCAGGATCTGAAACCAGTCACAGCACTGGACCCAACATCTGAAACCAGTCGCAGTACTGGACCCAGGATCTGAAACCAGTCGCAGTACTGGACCCAACATCTGAAACCAGTCACAGTACTGGACCCAGCATCTGAAACCAGTCACAGTACTGGACCCAACATCTGAAACCAGTCACAGTACTGGACCCAGGATCTTCTCATCAAGAGTTTGCGAAGACGTGACACATCGGTGAGACAGCTGCCAATCACCAGAGAGCAGCAGAACAGTGACAGCAACAAAACTGGGTATTTTTTAACAAGTTTGTGGCTACAAAAGCGACTAGTTTCTGATGAGAGGTGGGCTCATGTCCAGCCATGTTTATAGTGACTAAACCAGTTATTTTTGAGCGAGAGGTCGGGACATTTACAGCCGTGTTTGTGGCGACCAAACTAATACTATGTATTTTAAGCCAAAACATGACCTGTCCTGTTCCTAACCCTACCCGAGTGGTTTTGTGCCTAAACCCAACCACACGTTAACCACAGCACTGTCACAACATAAAACTAAAAAGTGAAATGTAAAGTTTCAACATGTCCGCTGCATATGACACGTACAAATGTAACGTATCCATGGTTTGCAGAAACATACGGTGCTAACATTTCTTGTGGCAACTGAGGTTGAGTTCAGATATAAAGAGGAGCAGCAGCAGTGGTGGTCGAGGGTGTTGTTTTGTTGCTCAGATGGAAACTGGGCGTCGTAAGACAGGAAGTCACAGAGTTGAAGACAGGAAACAGTAAACCCTGCCCAACCCTACACACACACACACACACACACACACACACACACACACACACTGGCAGCTCCCTGTAATTGTGTGAATGTTCCCACAAAGAAAATCAAGAGAAAACATCTTAAATGATTCATCATCAATTTATGGACTGACTGGAAATGAATTGGAAACACTGGGGATGAATTCATCATTAAAGTCACTTTACATTCAGACACGCAGCCTCTTAAACATCTCGGACGCTCTGTTTTATGTGACTGTAAATTGAACATCTCTGTGTTTTAGACACAATGAGACGTTTGAGGACGTCTCTTTAGTCGTCTAAATCTCTCTGAGGCCTCTTGGGTTTTGAAAACAAGAACAAACACATTATTCTAAAAAACAATCAGGATTTTGTGAAACAGATGTTTTAATTAATTTATGTTTCCTGCTGCAGTAATGTGTCCCGGCCCTGTGCTGGGCCTCAGCCCTCACAGAATGTCCCCTCTTTCCCCCTTATTTACTATTTTTAAAAACATGAAACATTCAGGAGATGAAATCTGAGGGTGTCTGCCATGCAGCAAACAGCAGATATTTAATGTCTCTGTCAGGCAAATCATTTCCTGAGACAAACCCTGCCAGACCACCTTACACTGTTCCTTTAATCTGACCAGAACCAGAATATAAACACCCAATATTTGTCTCTGAATTTAAACACGAACTACAAATAGTTTTCATTGACACACTTCTAGTAATTAACTGTATTTTAATGGTAAATAAATTTGTCTACAGGCACGAACACAACAAACAAGGAGCAAAAGTTCTTCTCACGAAACCTCTGTGAAAGTTAAGAGGAAGTTCCAGACGTGTGAAATAAAGTGTTTCGTCTGATTTGTTGACTTCAGGCTGAACCACATTCCTGCTGTCAGGTGTGTTTCAGGACCAATCAGGTGACACCACGATTGTTAAACCTCCAGTCTGAGGGTTGGCGATTAGCATTAGCATTAGCTGTTAGCATGCAGATGTAGTTTCAGGTCGACCTGAAACTTGAAGACTCTGTTTAGATATAGTGCTGCAGGAATGAGTCCCAAAACCCTCAAATGAGTTAGCATGCTAGCATGCTAGCACTTCCTGTTGCCTCGTCTCAGTGTGTTTTTGGTTCGATGTCTGAAATAAGGTCAGTGATTAACACAAGGTGAAGAGGCGTTTTGTTCTACGGCATAAAATCCGTCGGTAAATTCTTCACTGTGTTTATTTTCTGCAATAATCCAGAATCCAAAGGAATCGGCTTTTTGACGAGAGAACCAGGGCGATGCTAACTTCTGTACTGGCCTACAAAAAACATCATCCCTGCAGCGCTCTGTACAGATTTTAAATAACAATAATTTTCTTGTTTGTTGCAATAAAACCAGCTATTTTTCCACAAGGGTGCGAGATATTTCCCGCAGTGTCTGTGTTTTGTTTTTAACGACAGGTCGGGACATGTTTGTGGCCACCAAGCTCATGACACAACACATGACCTCTAACCACACAGTCTTGTTGACACACAACATTGAAAACTGAAACATACACTCGAGGAGTTTCAACATGTCTGCTACACATGACATGTATAAATGTAACGTATCTGTGGCTTGCTGAAACGTACAATGCAAACATTTTTCCTCGCCATGAACCATGAGCGTTACACCTCCAGTCTGAGGGCTGGTGGTTAGCATTAGCTGTTAGCATGCAGGGAAGCTTCAGCCGACCTGAAACTTGATTTATTCCGTTTAATGAAAAAGATTTTAAGTCAGGTTTCACTAAGATACTTCACATTATCAAAGGTTGTCTTAACAACATCTGACTGAGTTCATAACGTCAGTTAGCTTAGCATTATCAGATATTTCCCTCTCATTACAAGGTGACAGATTTCTGTGTGTCTGCAGACAGAAGTGAAACCAGGTCGCATCTGCTGAGCTTCTAAAACTTTAATTCACAGGTTCTTTATTGATGTTTTTCAGTCACTGAGAACTGAAAGAAGGGCTTGATGTAAATCTGCAGCACTGGAAGAGGAATGTAGATCCTCTACTGCAGTAAAAGTAATACTCCATTACTAGTAAAAGTCAAATGATCAAAACCTTACTTGAATAAAAGTATGTAATCGGCCAAAAGCAGTTCAATCAGTAAAAGTATGTTTGGTGCAAACTTTATTTAAATAAACAACGTCCGAGTGCTGCATTTTAAATTCTTGAACTCAGTAAATCTGCCGTTAATTTTCAGTCTGATGTGGATTATTAATCATCTTTCTGACACTCAGTGATGACGACTGAGCAGCTGATGACAGTTTACATGTGAGGAACTATACAGGTGCACTGACTCACATCAGAGCCACACAACCTGTTACACCTGTTGGTCAGTGACAGGCGCTCAGAGCCGTGGAGCAGGCCGACGTGTTCAAACGCTGATGGATGTTTCAGGTCACTGTCGGAGTTAAAATGTTCCACAATGATTTATCAAACAGAAAACATCTGGATCCAGACGTGTGAATCACTGATCACAGATCAATAGTGGAGGTCCTTCCCCTCCTCAAATCCTCCAACACAATTTCACGTACTTTACTTGAGTATTTCATTTTTCTGTTGCTCTCTACCTCCACTCCACCTCAGAGGGAAATATAAATATATAGGGAAATATATATATAATATATATATACTTTTTACTGCACTACATTTATCTGAGAATTATAGTTTGAAATTGTAGTTAAAACACAGGTTCACTGTGCTGATGTGATAAGATGCAGGACTGTAGCACTAATCTACCTGCTGGTATGCAAAGTGTATGAGAACTGGCTCGAAGTTGCCCATTTTAAAAGTTATCACTCCATTAATTGGGCGTTATCAGTGGTTATCAGCATCATAGATTTGGGTTAGAAGGCTCCTGTCACACCAACTAGTAGATTCAGAATCCTGTTATCAGCGTCTAAGGAGCCCTTTAGCATCTGCAGCAGTTTCACTGGGTCAGGCCGTTTTCATAAACCGTTTTACTATGAAAAGTTAATGCACCCAAAGTCATACATGTCCTACAGAACCATGAGTATTGCAGCTTCCATATGAGTTCAAAAATGGCCGCCCACAGACGCCATAACAGGAGATATGATAAACTAGCTGCCTTTAGTTTGACTGTACTCACTGCTTGATGATCCTGGTGCTTTGGGTGGTTTAAAAATTGTTTGCAGGATGACGCTGTAAAGTGATCGTCTTGACTGGCGTGTTAAACTAAAATTAAAAATCCCCAAACAAACCTGCCTTTAAAAAAAACAAAGTTCAAATCAATGAAATGATCAAACAAAGATTAACCAAACACACGCCGGTTGAAGACTGTAACCCTGCGGCGTCCTCCACGCTCCACACTCACTTCAGCACACCTGCCTTTAATTAACGGTTTCTGAGATGTCAGGTCAGAGGGTGCATTAAACTGACTCAAAAAATAGTAGGAAACTAAGTCTTGCTAGAAATGGCTCTAACAATGAGCTGGTAATTTGTGCATATTCTGGAAGGCGGCGATGACGGCAATAAACATGGAAGCGGCCCCTGTAAGGAGGCGGGACGGGGCGGTGGATGGGTCACAGACTCTCCTCTGGAACAGGAGACACATGTTTGGATCTCTGTGAGCTTTCACTCATTTTAAGGTCCGACCTCACAGCTTTCATGTTCCTGCTCCTAACCCTGACCTCTGTACCTTTACCTTAATTACATAACTGTACGTTGGGGACGTGACGTCATTCGTGGGGCGCTGTGTCAGATTTAACAGGATTTATCAGCGTCTATCAGGGAGGACATTTGACCAGTGTAAACAGACACACTGTGGTCGCAGCGGGCGTACAAGACAGCATTCTGGCACACGTGCAGACGCACAGAGCAGCGTTCACAAACAACTGATGTTGGAATATTCTGTTGACATATGATTTCTTTTTTCTTTTGCTGTGGTGGCAAAGAAGTTACGAGTAAAACGGCTTTGGTGCATTTTTCATTTCATCCCTCACTCAGTCAGTCAGACCTTTATGTTCAGACACCTGACCTTCGTTTGGTCGCCGTCCAGCCAAATACTAGTGGACAGCTCCTTTCCTCCACTTCAGCACTTTGCTGCACTGTGCTGACGATGACACAGCGCCACCACATTGGTGTGATGATGCAACCGAAGGTACACATGACAAAAATCCACCAAGTGCAAAAGCTTGTAGGAACACTTGGCTTTGACGCCAATTTCTGTGGTGGCCAAAAACCAGTTCAGTTTCTGGAGGTTCATAATGTGATGCCACTGGGCCCAAAATGACTTTCCCATTGACTTACACTGCAGAAGAGACACACCATTGAAGTACTGTTTTTGTAAAGATTATTTTTATGGGCTTTTTGCCTTTAATGGACAGGACAGTATGTGAAATGGGGAGAGAGAGAGGGTGAGGAGTGACACACAGCAAAGGGCCGCAGGCCGGAATCGAGCCTGTGGCTGCTGCAGTGAGGTACTGCCTCTGTACATGGGGCGCCGGCACTATATTGCACTTAAGTTAGTGAGCAGATAGTGAGCAGTTAGCGAGCAGATAGTGAGGAGTTAGTGAGAAGTTAGTGAGCAGATAGTGAGCAGATAGTGAGAAGTTAGTGAGCAGATAGTGAGCAGTTAGTGAGAAGTTAGTGAGCAGATAGTGAGCAGATAGTGAGCAGTTAGTGAGCAGATAGTGAGCAGTTAGTGAGCAGATAGTGAGCAGTTAGTGAGCAGATAGTGAGCAGTTAGTAAGCAGATAGTGAGCAGACAGTGAGCAGACAGTGAGCAGATAGTTAGCAGTTAGTGAGCAGATAGTGAGCAGACAGTGAGCAGACAGTGAGCAGATAGTTAGCAGTTAGTGAGCAGATAGTGAGCAGTTAGTGAGCAGATGGTGAGCAGTTAGTGAGCAGATAGTGAGCAGTTAGTGAGCAGATGGTGAGCAGTTAGTGAGCAGATAGTGAGCAGATAGTGAGGAGATAGTGAGCAGTTAGTGCGCAGATAGTGAGCAGTTAGTGAGCAGATAGTGAGCAGATACTGAGCAGATAGTGAGCAGATAGTGAGCAGACAGTGAGCAGATAGTTAGCAGTTAGTGAGCAGATAGTGAGCAGTTAGTGAGCAGATAGTGAGCAGACAGTGAGCAGATAGTTAGCAGTTAGTGAGCAGATAGTGTGCAGTTAGTGAGCAGATGGTGAGCAGTTAGTGAGCAGATAGTGAGCAGATAGTGAGCAGTTAGTGAACAGATAGTGAGGAGATAGTGAGCAGTTAGTGCGCAGATAGTGAGCAGTTAGTGAGCAGATAGTGAGCAGATACTGAGCAGATAGTGAGCAGATAGCAGATAGTGAGCAGTTAGTGAGCAGATAGTGAGCAGATAGTGAGCAGTTAGTGAGCAGATAGTGAGCAAATAGTGAGCAGATAGTGAGCAGATAGTGAGCAGTTAGTGAGCAGTTAGTGAGCAGATAGCAGATAGTGAGCAGATAGTGAGCAGATAGTGAGCAGATAGTGAGCAGTTAGTGAGCAGATAGTGAGCAGATAGTGAGCAGTTAGTGAGCAGATAGTGAGCAGATAGTGAGCAGATAGTGAGCAGTTAGTGAGCAGATAGTGAGCAGATAGTGAGCAGTTAGTGAGCAGATAGTGAGCAGTTAGTGAGCAGTTAGTGAGCAGATAGTGAGCAGATAGTGAGCAGATAGTGAGCAGTTAGTGAGCAGATAGTGAGAAGATAGTGAGCAGATAGTGAGCAGTTAGTGAGCAGATAGTGAGCAGATAGCAGATAGTGAGCAGTTAGTGAGCAGTTAGTGAGCAGATAGTGAGCAGATAGTGAGCAGATAGTGAGCAGATAGTGAGCAGTTAGTGAGCAGATAGTGAGCAGATAGTGAGCAGTTAGTGAGCAGATAGTGAGCAGATAGTGAGCAGATAGTGAGCAGTTAGTGAGCAGATAGTGAGCAGATAGCAGATAGTGAGCAGTTAGTGAGCAGTTAGTGAGCAGATAGTGAGCAGATAGTGAGCAGATAGTGAGCAGTTAGTGAGCAGATAGTGAGCAGTTAGTGAGCAGTTAGTGAGCAGATAGTGAGCAGTTAGTGAGCAGTTAGTGAGCAGATAGTGAGCAGATAGCAGATAGTGAGCAGTTAGTGAGCAGATAGTGAGCAGATAGTGAGCAGATAGTGAGCAGATAGTGAGCAGTTAGTGAGCAGATAGTGAGCAGTTAGTGAGCAGATAGTGAGCAGATAGTGAGCAGATAGCAGATAGTGAGCAGATAGTGAGCAGTTAGTGAGCAGATAGTGAGCAGATAGCAGATAGTGAGCAGTTAGTGAGCAGATAGTGAGCAGATAGCAGATAGTGAGCAGTTAGTGAGCAGATAGTGAGCAGATAGTGAGCAGATAGTGAGCAGATAGCAGATAGTGAGCAGTTAGTGAGCAGATAGTGAGCAGATAGCAGTTAGTGAGCAGATAGTGAGCAGATAGCAGATAGTGAGCAGTTAGTGAGCAGATAGTGAGCAGATAGTAAGCAGATAGTGAGCAGTTAGTGAGCAGATAGTGAGCAGATAGTGAGCAGTTAGTGAGCAGATAGTGAGCAGATAGTGAGCAGTTAGTGAGCAGATAGTGAGCAGATAGTGAGCAGTTAGTGAGCAGTTAGTGAGCAGATAGTGAGCAGTTAGTAAGCAGATAGTGAGCAGACAGTGAGAAGATAGTTAGCAGTTAGTGAGCAGATAGTGAGCAGATAGTGAGCAGATAGTGAGCAGATAGTGAGCAGTTAGTGAGCAGATAGTGAGCAGATAGTGAGCAGTTAGTGAGCAGATAGTGAGCAGATAGTGAGCAGATAGTGAGCAGTTAGTGAGCAGATAGTGAGCAGTTAGTGAGCAGATAGTGAGCAGATAGTGAGCAGATAGCAGATAGTGAACAGATAGTGAGCAGATAGTGAGCAGATAGCAGATAGTGAGCAGATAGTGAGCAGATAGTGAGCAGATAGTGAACAGATAGTGAGCAGATAGTGAGCAGATAGCAGATAGTGAACAGATAGTGAACAGATAGTGAGCAGATAGTGAGCAGATAGTGAGCAGATAGTGAGCAGTTAGTGAGCAGATAGTGAGCAGATAGTGAGCAGATAGCAGATAGTGAGCAGTTAGTGAGCAGTTAGTGAGCAGTTAGTGAGCAGATAGTGAGCAGATAGTGAGCAGTTAGTGAGCAGATAGTGAGCAGTTAGTGAGCAGTTAGTGAGCAGATAGTGAGCAGATAGTGAGCAGTTAGTGAGCAGATAGTGAGCAGTTAGTGAGCAGTTAGTGAGCAGATAGTGAGCAGATAGTGAGCAGATAGTGAGCAGTTAGTGAGCAGATAGTGAGCAGATAGTGAGCAGTTAGTGAGCAGATAGTGAGCAGTTAGTGAGCAGTTAGTGAGCAGTTAGTGAGCAGATCGTGAGCAGTTAGTGAGCAGATAGTGAGCAGATAGTGAGCAGATAGTGAGCAGTTAGTGAGCAGATAGTGAGCAGATAGTGAGCAGTTAGTGAGCAGTTAGTGAGCAGATAGTGAGCAGTTAGTGAGCAGATAGTGAGCAGTTAGTGAGCAGATAGTGAGCAGTTAGTGAGCAGATAGTGAGCAGTTAGTGAGCAGATAGTGAGCAGATAGTGAGCAGATAGTGAGCAGATAGTGAGCAGTTAGTGAGCAGATAGTGAGCATTTAGTGAGCAGTTAGTGAGCAGATAGTGAGCAGTTAGTGAGCAGTTAGTGAGCAGATAGTGAGCAGATAGTGAGCAGTTAGTGAGCAGTTAGTGAGCAGTTAGTGAGCAGATAGTGAGCAGTTAGTGAGCAGATAGTGAGCAGTTAGTGAGCAGATAGTGAGCAGATAGTGAGCAGATAGTGAGCAGATAGTGAGCAGTTAGTGAGCAGATAGTGAGCAGATAGTGAGCAGTTAGTGAGCAGATAGTGAGCAGTTAGTGAGCAGTTAGTGAGCAGTTAGTGAGCAGATCGTGAGCAGATCGTGAGCAGTTAGTGAGCAGATAGTGAGCAGATAGTGAGCAGATAGTGAGCAGATAGTGAGCAGATAGTGAACAGATAGTGAGCAGATAGTGAGCAGTTAGTGAGCAGATAGTGAGCAGTTAGTGAGCAGATAGTGAGCAGTTAGTGAGCAGATAGTGAGCAGTTAGTGAGCAGATAGTGAGCAGATAGTGAGCAGATAGTGAGCAGATAGCAGATAGTGAGCATTTAGTGAGCAGTTAGTGAGCAGATAGTGAGCAGTTAGTGAGCAGTTAGTGAGCAGATAGTGAGCAGATAGTGAGCAGTTAGTGAGCAGTTAGTGAGCAGATAGTGAGCAGTTAGTGAGCAGATAGTGAGCAGTTAGTGAGCAGATAGTGAGCAGTTAGTGAGCAGATAGTGAGCAGTTAGTGAGCAGATAGTGAGCAGATAGTGAGCAGTTAGTGAGCAGATAGTGAGCAGTTAGTGAGCAGATAGTGAGCAGTTAGTGAGCAAATAGTGAGCAGTTAGTGAGCAGATAGTGAGCAGTTAGTGAGCAGATAGTGAGCAGTTAGTGAGCAGATAGTGAGCAGATAGTGAGCAGTTAGTGAGCAGATAGTGAGCAGATAGTGAGCAGATAGTGAGCAGATAGTGAACAGATAGTGAGCAGATAGTGAGCAGATAGCAGATAGTGAACAGATAGTGAACAGATAGTGAGCAGATAGTGAGCAGATAGTGAGCAGATAGTGAGCAGTTAGTGAGCAGATAGTGAGCAGATAGTGAGCAGATAGCAGATAGTGAGCAGTTAGTGAGCAGTTAGTGAGCAGTTAGTGAGCAGATAGTGAGCAGATAGTGAGCAGTTAGTGAGCAGTTAGTGAGCAGTTAGTGAGCAGATAGTGAGCAGATAGTGAGCAGTTAGTGAGCAGATAGTGAGCAGTTAGTGAGCAGTTAGTGAGCAGTTAGTGAGCAGATAGTGAGCAGATAGTGAGCCGTTAGTGAGCAGATAGTGAGCAGATAGTGAGCAGTTAGTGAGCAGTTAGTGAGCAGATAGTGAGCAGATAGTGAGCAGTTAGTGAGCAGATAGTGAGCAGTTAGTGAGCAGTTAGTGAGCAGTTAGTGAGCAGATAGTGAGCAGATAGTGAGCAGTTAGTGAGCAGATAGTGAGCAGATAGTGAGCAGTTAGTGAGCAGTTAGTGAGCAGATAGTGAGCAGATAGTGAGCAGATAGTGAGCAGTTAGTGAGCAGATAGTGAGCAGATAGTGAGCAGATAGTGAGCAGTTAGTGAGCAGTTAGTGAGCAGATAGTGAGCAGTTAGTGAGCAGATAGTGAGCAGTTAGTGAGCAGATAGTGAGCAGTTAGTGAGCAGATAGTGAGCAGTTAGTGAGCAGATAGTGAGCAGATAGTGAGCAGATAGTGAGCAGATAGTGAGCAGTTAGTGAGCAGATAGTGAGCAGTTAGTGAGCAGTTAGTGAGCAGATAGTGAGCAGTTAGTGAGCAGATAGTGAGCAGTTAGTGAGCAGATAGTGAGCAGATAGTGAGCAGTTAGTGAGCAGATAGTGAGCAGTTAGTGAGCAGATAGTGAGCAGATAGTGAGCAGATAGTGAGCAGATAGTGAGCAGATAGTGAGCAGTTAGTGAGCAGTTAGTGAGCAGATAGTGAGCAGTTAGTGAGCAGTTAGTGAGCAGATAGTGAGCAGTTAGTGAGCAGATAGTGAGCAGATAGTGAGCAGTTAGTGAGCAGTTAGTGAGGAGTTAGTGAGCAGATAGTGAGCAGATAGTGAGCAGTTAGTGAGCAGTTAGTGAGCAGATAGTGAGCAGTTAGTGAGCAGTTAGTGAGCAGATAGTGAGCAGTTAGTGAGCAGTTAGTGAGCAGATAGTGAGCAGTTAGTGAGCAGATAGTGAGCAGATAGTGAGCAGTTAGTGAGCAGATAGTGAGCAGATAGTGAGCAGTTAGTGAGCAGTTAGTGAGCAGATAGTGAGCAGTTAGTGAGCAGATAGTGAGCAGTTAGTGAGCAGATAGTGAGCAGTTAGTGAGCAGATAGTGAGCAGATAGTGAGCAGATAGTGAGCAGATAGTGAGCAGTTACAGAGCAGATAGTGAGCAGATAGTGAGCAGTTAGTGAGCAGTACAGGAGCCCTGAAGGCACAAACAGTGTTCACATGTGACTTGGTTGTTATTATTAATAGTTATTAATAAAGTGTCAGATAAGTCCATTGATTTGTTAATTAATTAACTAATTGTAAACATTCCTGTCTCTATGGAAATTCTCTTTCCTGTGAAATAACCCAAAATCTGAGGAGCTGAAATTATGACCTTATCAATCATCGATTATTAAAACTACTGCTGGTCGACTGATTGGAAACCTGCAGCTGCGCTGAGAGCAATAATAATCATACTTGTTTTATTTTCCAGCAGCTTCCTCCTTTTTACTCTGGTTTAAAGATACAGAAAATAACTGGACTAGCTCCTTTTACACTGCCAGATTTCAGTGAATGTTCGGCCGTTTTGCCGGCAAACTGCGAGCGTTTAGACACACAGAGCCGGATTGGCAAGTTGATCCGAGGTGCCCAATTTTCCACCTCCACATATTGGTGGAACCCTGTTGGAACCCTGAGGAGCTGTTGATGACTTGTGGGAGGAGCTGTTGATGACTTGTGGGAGGAGCTGTTGATGACTTGTGGGAGGGGCTGTTGATGACTTGTGGGAGGGGCTGTTGATGACTTGTGGGAGGGGCTGTTGATGACTTGTGGGAGGAGCTGTTGATGACTTGTGGGAGGAGCTGTTGATGACGCTGCACGTGCGAGCCACTGGCGGTGGATAAACAGGAAACAGCTGATAGCAGGAATTAGCGAGCAGCTAGTAGCAAGAGGGAAACAGAAACCTGACAGACGCTGTAAAGATGAGCAACTGGGGAGACAAGGAATTGTGCGCCCTCCTTGTCCTCGCAAACGAAGAGGCCATTAACCGTCAGATGACGGGGACGGTGAAGGACGGGCCGACTTACGAGAGAATCGCCGAAGGACTGACCAGCCGCGGCTTCCCTCCCACGTCACTGTTTAAGTCACACGCTGAGCTACACGTTTTGTTACTTGCTCACGCCCCCCATTGCCCCGAAAAAGGCACATTCTGTATAAACAAAAGTAGGTAGGCGGCATTTTGCTGCACTCCCTGATTTTGTTTTTATACTGCCAATGCTGAAAAAACACTGATTGGGCTTTACTGCAAATTTGTACAATTCCTGTTTAAAAAGGGCTTCTGCTTCGTTCCAAACGTCTGATCTGTTTTATTGTTGTTGTTTATATTTTTGGGTTGTTTTTAATAGTCTGATTTTATGTGTCCTGATGTCATCATCCTGGTTATTATTATTTTTTAAATAATCAAAAATAATACATTTAATGTACAGGACAGAGAGTGGCAGCTTGTTACTGAAAATAAATCACTGATCACATGTGATAAATTATTGAATTAATCATTTGATCAACATGTTTCCTTCTTTCCTTTAAAAGGTCAAACATGTGAGGAACAACCTGCCCACAGGAAGTCTCCTCTTCTTCCTCTTCTTCTGTGGTTCCAAACATCTGAAACCTAAAATCTGAGCTCAAAAATAAAAACTATAGAAATAAATATATTTGACTGTTTTGGTGGAAAAGGTGCAAAAACGAACCGGAAACACGCAGAAGCTGTTGATCAGCTCATCATCGATCAGCCTGTTTGATCAGTGACGTCAGCAAAATGTTGCTGCACATACACACACACACACACACATAGGACCCATCTGTCAGTGAATCACAGTGATTGACAGGTGATCAGCATCAGCCGGCAGCTGCGCGGATGCGTGGGCGTCCTGGCGCGTGCATGTTGCGGGTATACGCTTGTTTTGTGTGTGTGTGTGTGTGTGTGTGTGTGTGTGTGTGTGTGTACTCACGGTGTTCCGGAGGTCCTGCAGCGCTACGCTCATCCTGGAGCTCCGTCCCCGAAAACAGAGCGCTACCGACGGCCGCTCCGCCGGCCCATCCTCCCGGCTGTCCGTCCGTCTGTGCTCCGCTCTGTCTTCGTCTGTTTGTCTCTCCGTGCTTCTTCCTCCTCCTGTTCTCCGTTTGTCCGTGCAACAGCAGCAGCAGCAGGAGGAGCAGGAGCAGCAGGAGGAGGGTCGGGAGGTTTCGCTGTTTTCTCTCTCTCTCTCTCTCTGTGTCTCCTCAGACCCCGCCCAACATCCAACCAGCCTCTTCCTCTCACAAACAAACACACCCCGAGACACAGAGGGGCTGACGTCACCCTCACGGCCCTACGTCACCTCCTCCAGCTCCTCATCTATCTATCTGTGCGTGTGTGCGTGTGTGTGTGTGTGTGTGTGTGTGTGTGTGTGTGTGTGTGTGTGTGTGTGTGTGTGTGTGTGTGTGTGTGTGTGTGTGTGACACAAGACCACTTCTGAGAATAAAACACAAACTGTTTCCACATGAATTCTCCAAACTCTTCATCACTCCTTCATCAGAGTCATCAGTGAGGAGACATGTTGTCCACAGAGGAGGAGACACACACAGTCCCCTCTGTCATGGAAAACCTGGAAAAGTCACAGTATCATATTCCAGGCCTGGAACACAAACATCACATCACAGTGTAAAACAAACAGTAAAACTCAGAGGAAACAAAACAAACAATACCAACAGATCAACAACAATTAAACTACTAATGACAGTAATAACAACAATGACAGCGCTGTATCCATCATCATCATCATCCTCACTGTGACCTCGTCACATGTCCACGTTTGGTCATGGACTCTCCACGTCCACATATGGCGTCCAAGGTACCCTGGGTGTGTGTTGGTTGTTGACGTTCTGGGACGCCGTGTCAACTTCAGCCTGTTACATGCATTGTCTGTTTTCAAAATACACTTCTGTTTTCACAGGAAATGTACAGTTTGCATACAGTCTCTATCAAAATAAAAGCACTACGTTGGTGCAACAACGTGAACTAACACACGTGATTGGGCAGCAACATGTTACAGTAATAATGTTACTTTTTCCAGTAACCAGTAGTGTAACTGATTACTAATGAAATGTCAGAAATAATTTTACAGTTACTCTAAAACCAAACAACTCGTTACAACGTGACTCTGTTATCACATCACTGCTGACTTAAACGCTCACAGGTAACTGAAGACCTCCAGGTAAATAGGAGCCATCTAGTCTTACCAGTGATCACCCTGTCATCCACACAGACACATCTGAACTTGCGCAATTATCAATTTTATGGGTTGTAACGGAAACGTAATATATCAGGTAGTGTGACAAATTACGGCAGGGAGTAATAATTAGTAAGAGTTATTCCTTTTAAAAAGCGAGATGAGTAATGAGTAATATATTACATTTTTAGAGTGACAGTGACCCACATGTCAGAGCACCTGGAGGAAACCCACACTGACACAGGGAGAACATGTCGGAGCACCTGGAGGAAACCCACACTGACACAGGGAGAACATGTCGGAGCACCTGGAGGAAACCCACACTGACACAGGGAGAACATGTCGGAGCACCTGGAGGAAACCCACACTGACACAGGGAGAACATGTCGGAGCACCTGGAGGAAACCCACGCTGACACAGGGAGAACATGTCAGAGCACCTGGAGGAAACCCACGCTGACACAGGGAGAACATGTCAGAGCACCTGGAGGAAACCCACGCTGAAACAGGGAGAACATGTCAGAGCACCTGGAGGAAACCCACGCTGACACAGGGAGAACATGTCAGAGCACCTGGAGGAAACCCACGCTGACACAGGGAGAACATGTCAGAGCATCTGGAGAAACCCACGCTGACACAGGGAGAACATGTCGGAGCACCTGGAGGAAACCCACACTGACACAGGGAGAACATGTCAGAGCACCTGGAGGAAACCCACGCTGACACAGGGAGAACATGTCAGAGCATCTGGAGGAAACCCACGCTGACACAGGGAGAATATGTCAGAGCACCTGGAGGAAACCCACGCTGACACAGGGAGAATATGTCAGAGCACCTGGAGGAAACCCACACTGACACAGGGAGAACATGTCAGAGCATCTGGAGGAAACCCACGCTGACACAGGGAGAACTTTTTCCTGAATTTCTTTTATGAAAGGTGCTACAGTATATAAATAAAATTTATCATTATTATCAGTTCAAACTGAACATAAGCCTGAACTGCAAAAAAAGAGAAAATGTGAAATTATAACACTGCGTCATAACCAACTCGGCTGTGTGGTAATGACGTTATCAAGCCTAGCTAACACCTGCTGGGAGCTGGTCACATAGTTCAAAACAGTTTTAGGCAACAAGACACTTATGAAGATGATGCGTGGTTGGATTCGGTGACTTACACAGATAGCTCTGTAATCGAAAAACAAGTCGATCCATCCATCTATTTTTCATCCATTTACCTGAAGCTGAGTCGCGGGGGCAGCAGGCTAAGCAAAGAATCCCAGACGTCCCTCTCCTCAGCAACACTCTCTCTCTGAGACACCTGCATATTCTCATTAACGAGGCAATCTTAGGTTTTCTTCCTTCTTACCTTTTGTCAGAACTGAACTGGGAAAGAAAGTATTTAGGTTTGCTGCTCCCTCTGCCTGGAACATGTTACAGAAAACTTTGAAACAAAATGAGTTGGTCTCATTGAACACTTTTAAGGGGAAACTGGATGACCTGGAGGCAGAAACATCTGGTTGTAAATGTTTTGCCTGAGGCTTTTATTATTGTAGCTGACCTTGAATTGTTGCTGTTTTGGATGCTAAGTGTTTTTAATGTTTGTGTCCACCTTGTGTTTGTGTGTATGTATGATTTTGCTGCTGCCTGTTTTGGCCAGGACACTGTTGTAAAAAAGATTTTTAATCTTTTCCTGGTTAAATAAAGATTAAATAAATAAAATAAAGGACATGCAATGTCAAATGTCGATCTTTGCTCTG
This sequence comes from Epinephelus awoara, assembly GCA_035609425.1. Taxonomy (NCBI): domain Eukaryota; kingdom Metazoa; phylum Chordata; class Actinopteri; order Perciformes; family Serranidae; genus Epinephelus; species Epinephelus awoara. The sequence continues at coordinate 43,674,576 of CM069297.1, forward strand.
TCTTCAGCCTCACCTGACCGGCCTCAGTATCCTCAAAGGAAACAATAATGTCGTCCAATGAGTGATCCCTAATCAACAGTGTCTCACCTTGTTGCTGTTGCTGAAGTTGGTCAAATCTGTTGCCTTTATTAATCAAAAATAAACAAGTTTCAGCCATAACATGTGATCAGGTTTTGTCCACTTTTGTGTCGGGATCGGCTGCAGACTGACTCAGCAGGGATGGCCGCCACCTTGTTTTACACGGATCAGTGTGTTGTGCTTTTGCTACGACTTAATGGCACAAAGACACGTCCACAGACGAGGACGACAGGTCTGAGTTCAGCAGGATGAAGCTTCAGGTGCAGCAGTCCAACATGTGATGGCCTCATATGAGGACGCAGCGTCTCAGGAGGTAATTTTACACTCAACCATTTACTGATTGAAGTTCAGCTGATAAATGAATAAATAAAATATTCCTTAGTGTATCAGAAGCAGCTCTACGTTCATGTTGGGACATTAAGTGTGATGAAAACATGAATGAAGAAATCCAATAAATTAAACATTTCACAGACTGAGGTTCATCATCTTTAATCCGTCTGATTTTCCTCTGATCTGAAGTCAAACGTCACAGTTTGTCTCCGAACAGAAATTTTGTCAGACGAAAAATACAAACAGGAGAAACAGAAGCAATCAGCTTCGATCAATGACAGAAAAACATTTTATTAATCTTCATCCAGGAGAAAATAAGGCCTTACAGCAGCGTGAAAAATATATCAAACCATGAATTAATATCAAATCAAAACTTCATACAGTGAGAGGAAGAGAGTAAACAGGAAGTGGAAACTTTAAATGTCATTGTACCAAGAATCTGTGGTCAGGAAAAAAAACTTAATAATGTGCAAGGAAATGAGAACTGGTGAAACTGGTTGAACTGGTTTGAGTCAGCAGAGGACGAATAATCAGTCAGTGTGAGAATCAAAGTCTTGAATCAAACATGACGCCTGTGACTTCATTCATGTGTTCATCAGGGACATGAACTCAAAACTAACGAGTGCAAAAATCCTCTTGTTAATTTTTCCTTATAAGCTGCAGGAAACCACAACTTGTGTCATGATACACTTCCTGTTTGACTGACGGCGCCACCTGCTGGCCACAGACACACAGTACACATTAAACCAATTAAACCAGTTCATGAAGCTGAAAAACAAACAAACAAATGAACCTGTTAATTTATCTGTTTGTCATCAGTTAACATGGACGACAGTGTGTTTATCCATAAATGATAATAATATTATTATTATTAATATCACTAATAATGGTCATAATAATAAATCTATGTTTATTATTGTTATTATTATTATTATTATTATTAATAATAATATTATTATTATTATTAATAATAATAATATTAACAATATTAGGCTATAACAAGAGTAAGAACCTGTTAATTAGCAGCCGCCTATTTATTATTACAACCAATCTATCTATCTAAAAGATAGACATATAACATATTTACATTTTTCATCATTATTTCTTGATATTTTACTGATTATGTTTTTGGATGTTTTACAGGTTTTTTTTTGGTTATATCAGTGACTTTATTGTTTGGATCAATCAATCAATCAATCAATCAAATCTTTATTACAGACTCATAGTCCATTACAAGAAAACTGTAAAAAAAAATGTATAAATAATTTAAAACAGATTGATATACAGGCTTTTATGCTAATGCTCCCTGAGGCTTGATGTATAGTGAATACAGCTCTGAGGGTTGGACAGAGCCATGATGACGCTAGTTTCCTGAGCACTGCCTGAAAGGTACTGACTCTGGAAAACACAAACATGTCACCAGCACTGCACCATCTAGGTCTCTTACGTAATATTCACATGGCATCATTAGATGCCACCTGTAGTTTGTGCAGGGATGCTTTTCTATACCTTACACACAACTGCGCAGTACATAGTGATGTGCAATAAGATCTGAATAGTATCAGCTTTACACTGTCAGAGCACATGCTGAATTTTCGTGCCAGGATGTCCACATGTGCACACGTGCTACGGCACTGCCTGTAAATGTTGTCGTCATCAGTCATTTGTTCAGTGATCAGATGTCCAACATACTTAACCCTATCACTTGTACAGAGGACATTATTAGACGATTTAAAATCTGGAAAATTTAGACATTTGTCCTCTTTTGTTCTACTGATCAACACAACACTTTTACTGGCATTATATTTGATATCATTTCCCGTGCCATACTAAGACCAGCACTGCTCGTGCTGAAGACCACCAGGCCGTCTGCATACATTAGGTGATTTACTATCATATCGCCCATCATGCACCCAGTCTTACAGGCATTCAGTCTCTTGGACAAATCATCAACAATTGAACAGGACAGGAGACAAAATGCCTCCCTGTCTGACACCACTGCTAACCCTGAATGGACCTGCACTACCACATCATTTGACTCGCATACATTGGTTGGCATAGCAGTAAGCCAGAATTCTCACTAGATACACAGGCACCCCTCTTTCTTTCAATTTTATAAACAATTTTCTATGATTGACACGATCAAAGGCTTTTGAGGCGTCAATGAAGCACATAAAAACAGATGAGTTCAGGCTGCGATATTTGTTTACAATCTCCTTTAATGCATATATATACATAAGTCAGTGCCATGTTTGGCTTTGAAGCCAAACTGATTGTCAGTGAACTCGCTTATTCTATCCAGCTTGATCAATTCTAAAACTTTATAAAGAATGCTGGCCAGAGCTATGGGCCTGTCATCGTCCAGGCTACTTATTTTTCCAGCTTTGTTCTGGTGCTAACAAAACAGAAAGCACTGAATCAGGCAACAGACCACGAATCATAAAACCATTAAAACACAAAGAGAGAAGCGGAGCAGTTCTGAGACTCGCATATTTAACATGTTCAGCAGTAATGTGATCAAGTCCGCTGGCTTTATTATCAGAGGTCCTATTAATAGCTTGATACACTTCATGAGTCTTAATCTCCACAGAGACATCATCCCTAACACTGTCCACTTTAAACAGGTCACTTTTACAGTTTATCTCAGTCGCTTTGGTACAGTTCTCGAATGATCCTTGACATTTGCGAAACAGTGAGTGCATTTCTCAAAACAATTCATACAAATAGCATAACACCAAGGATTACCTGCAAAAGCCAGTCTGTTGCTCAAAATCCGTAGCTCATCTGTCAAAAGTCAATATCTGTGTCAATGAACATGTCCGTGCCGTCGGAATGACAAGTCCTTGTGTGATTGTGTACGGGTAAGACAGTCAGATTGCTTGGTCATGTTGTCAGTATAACAGTGTACTCTGGAGGGATGTTCTGATGTAAACTACGGCTACAGTTTTGATGACAATTATTGTAGATTGTAAGTTACACCTTAGTGTATGTGGGAGATTGACATTTACGCTTTTGCTGTTTGTACTGTACTTTGTTGACAGACCATGTCATTGCGACACAGAAAGGAAAAGACAGCACTGCACTGCAGCCTCACTCCTCTTCCTCTTCTTCTTCTCTCTGGCTGTTGACCCCGTCCAATTCCTTGTCCTTCCATTGTCAGGCATTGTAACATTGTGCTGTGCTCCAGCTATATATATATATATATATATATATATATTTGTATATATATGTACTTGCCAGTTGATGGTTCATGAGATGCACCTTTGAGCTATTTCAGAAAACTGGTTGATCATTGGTTGATCTAATGCTTCACACATTTCCCTTTGTTAGAGAAAGTCAAGATTCACCTGGGAGCAATTTACCAATTCAGGACAGATTTTATGACAACTTGTTCAACCACTTTGCATGTGAAGACGTATGCCTAAATGTTGTGGGGGTGAGAGCCATTCTAATACATTTTGATCAACATGACATAAGCAATTGATAATGTAGGAAACAGCAGAGAATTGTACATAATCATTTGCATGGATGCACCAAAGCATTTGCAGCTTGTTCAAAGAAATGATGTGCACAAGTGACACAATGATGTGAAGATTGAAGAAGTAGTTTTGAGAATTTCAATTCTGACCTGAGAAATGTACCAACGCCACTGAGAAAAACTGCTGTCTCCAAAGCTCTGCAATGTTGTGTGATCCAGATGTTCCGTCCACAGCACAGGGTAAACAACTTCTTTCCAAAATTCAACAACATTATTGCCTAACGATGTCTTAGCCATGGAGTCAGCCCTCCTGGCTTGTTCATTTTTAGTGATGTATCGGATGGCGTACTTGTACCCAGCATTAGCATGCTGTTTATGTCTGGGTCTGCCTGCAGTATCCCATATTTTAAAGGCTTCTCGGGCTTCAGCTTGATACCCAGCTACAAAATCTTTCCATCCAGGTCTGACAATGTACTTCTTCTTTTTATGTCTTAAAACAGGCTTACTGCCTCCATGTAAAGCATCCACTGTGTCATTATACACAGAGCACAGAGCTCTATGCTCCTCATCCCGACACTTCACATCTCTGGTTGTGACTGCATTTCTACATATTAAACGTTGCTTAAAAACTCATCAGTGTGAACACAATGTGTTAAAAGATCATCCTTTGTGAGGGATGTCCTCTCTATTTTTTACTTTTTACTGCAGGAAAGAGATCAACATTTAGTGACACTGCAGTAGGTATGTGGTCTGTTGTTGTCACACCATACAAAATATCCATACGCCCCAGTGAGGCATGAGCAGCAGCTGTACTGATACAACGGTCCAGCCATGACGTGGTGTGCCAGGCCTCACTGATGTATGTATAGCTATTTGTAGGTAGACACACTTTACTTGACAATATAAGATTATCCTCAGACAATTGGACCATATGATTAGAAAACAATGACTTGCTGTCAAGGAGATGAGCATTCATGTCTCCAGTGACATATATGTAGATATATATATATAGAAAGAGAGCAGGAACTGTCTTGAATAAAGGAATTATTAAATGCAAGCCTATCCTCATTCTCACGACACTCACAGGGTGTATATACATTTAGAAAAACACATTTCTTGTAATGTATTCCAACACACCAGTCCACACTGAGCCTTATCACATTTATCAACGAGTCCAGCTTCTTGTTCCAGAGGATGGCGACACCCCGAGGTATTCTCCCTCTGACTATCACCATGCAGCGATCAGTACTGGATTCTCCTGCCCCATGGAAGTTTTCATTAAGACTGTTCAATTTCTCCAGGTCCTGTTTTGCTAAAAACGTTTCTTGCAAACATAATATATCACAAGTGGCATGTGTAACTATTCTTTTGAAATATATTTCACCGTTCATTTTAGGATATTAGACTAATATTTCTGGAAATTTTACAGATGATTTTATATTGTTTAACAATATTTTGTGGGATATTTCATTAATATTTTTCAAACGTTTTGTAAAAAAAATAAAATAAAATTACACACACACACACACACGATTTGCCCTGTAACCTGTGGCTCAGGCCTCTGCTCCAAAATGACATGCCCAGAATAACTGTGTGCAACTCCAAGGTCTATATGAAGAGTCTTTGTTTGATGATGAAGGTAACAGCTGTGAGATTTCTGCAGAGGTGGAAGCATCAGTATAGATGTCAGTGTGTCACAATGATGGAGCTGCAGCCTCAAACCTGGAGCAAACCACATCACAACATCTGATCATTACCTGTGTCAAGACTGATGCTGAGAAAGTGAAGCAGAGCAAAGTGAGAGAGGTTTTAGTCGAGGCGTGTTCAGACCCAATCATTCGGGCTCCATCTGTGCCATTTGAAATGTTCTCATTTCATTTCACTCACACGTATGAATCCCATTTATATCAAAGAGTTTTGGTTTTGAAACATCAATCAATCAATCAGACCTCTGTACATGTTCCCATTCAAAGAAAACCAGAACACACTGGTTGATTTGGACACAACGACCCTTTATTGTCTTTCTCGTCCAGGACAGTCTTGCAAAGCAGACCTTTAATCTCAGTGAAGCTTTTCATGGTTAAATCAGGTGAAAATGTCACAAACTAAAAGGCTTTTAAAAAGTCCTGTGTCAGCGTCACTTCTACAATTCAACCAGCAGATGGAGACACAGACTGTGGGACCTGCAGTGCAACATGTCCTCAGACTGTCTTCACCTGACGTCCCGTCCCACCTACACACGTGTTTCCACTTTCCCTCATCGGCCCTGCAGTTTCTAAGCGGCCCTTTTCCACACACTCCTTGTCACTTTGTCCCCATGAGCCTCATGCCTTTGCTTTCTGGCATCTGTCACCTGTTTCCTGTCTGTTATCTGTTCCAGTTGGTTGGCCTGCGTTGTGTTTTTGGATCTCTGTCCTGACAAGATGCATGTTAATGTTGACTGTTGTGGTGACACACAGAAAACCTGTCACGTCTAGTTAGGGGGAGATAAACAGGAATGAAACAGTCAGATTCCAAAGGATGATTTATTGCTTGGAAACAAGAGTGTCCATGTTTGAAGAGTCACGTGAGACTGAAGAGAAACTGGTTCCATTGCAGAATATCCTAGTTTGTTCCACACAGGTGCATGTTGCTGTTCTCAGATCAGTCTCTTCTACTATCTGTGCTGCTCTCTGCTCCCCCGCCTTCACATGCTCGCACTCTTCGCCTGACAACAGTTGTCATGCAGTTGATGTGCAGATTGGATCCTTTTCCACAGACACATGGGGGTGTGTCTAATTCTCACAGACACACAGAGACTCTTCAATCAGGCTTTTGTTCCATCACAGGACTGAAACAGCACTAATAAAAGTTGTAAACCATCTTAGAATGAAACTTGTTGAAGGAGAGATTTCAGTTCTTGTCCTTCTTGACTTAAAGGCAGCTTTCAACACCATTAATCATAGCGTCCGTCTAAACTGGCTTCATACCCATCTGAACATTTCAGGCTCAGTTCTAACCTGGTTCAAGTCTCATCTGACAGGAAGGGACTATGTTGTGTCCACGGGTGAGTCACTGTCTTCTAAAACTTAAGTCCATTGTGGTGTCCCCCAGGGGTCCATTCTGGGACCCACTCTTTTCAATCTGTACATGTTGCCTCTGAGAAACATCATTAGAGAGCATGACATTGATTTCCATTCCTATGATGATGATACTCAGCTGTATATCTCATTCTCATCAGACGATAAAATCCCAACTGAAAAACTGTCTCACTCTATCGACCAAATTAATACGTGGATGTCCCAAAATTTTCCTGCAACTCAACAGGAAAAAAACTGAGGTCGATACAAAAGAAAAGCAATTTCAATTTTATTTTATTTAGGAAAGCTGAAAATCTTTAAACAAACTTCAGATGATCCAAAATGCAGCAGCTCGTCTACTCACCAAGACTAAACATGGAGAACACATTACTCTGGTTTTAGAGGCTCTTCATTGGCTTCCTGCTCATTTTAGAATTCATTTTAAAATGCTGCTTTTTAAATCTCTTCATGGACTGGCTCCTGACTATTAATCTGACATGTTGGTCAGATACATTCCCTGCAGATCCTTCAGGTCCTCGACCTCTGCTCTACTAAATGTAGTAGAACTAAAAGGCACGGTGATGCTGCGTTCAGTGTCTCAGGCCCTCGTCTCTGAAACAGCCTTCCAGAGGACGTCAGACTCTGATTCAGTCGACAGCTGCAAACAAAATCTCAGCTTTCATTTACTTAATTGGTATCAAACTGTGTTTATATTTTTATGTGTGTGTGTGATTGTGTATTTGAATCTTCTTGACTTTATCTAATACCGTCCTCTATCTGTATTTTCTCACGTTGAGCTTCGCTTGCTGTGTGAACTGTGCTATACAAATAAAGTCATTATTATTAATATCATTTTCTCCTTCCACCACATCATTCCAGCGTCACCACAGTCACTCTCAGGTTACTCTTCATCATGTTTGGGCAGCTACGAGCACATGAGCATTTGAACACAACAATCCCCACAACATGACTGTTGAGTTCAAATCAAAGTTTGGGAGCTAGAATCCAGTTGACTGATATTCTCTGCTTTCTCCTCCACTCAATCTGCTTTCCTGCACCTGGCCTCAATATTAGGATGGATGTGTGCACACACGTTACTGTGACCTTTATTTAGTGACATCAGAAAACCACATTTCTGACAGGCTACATGATGAGAACAGTAAAAAGTGGGTACCAGGTCTGATTGTTTCTGCTTCACCTTTATTATAGAGACACTTGATTATTGATTGATATAGAGCAGGGTATAATAACAATCATATAACACTGACAACACCCCAACATACAACAATTATAAATGCATCAAAGGCAGCTCAGATTCCTTCACATAGAATCAAACAATCACAGAATCATTTCAAATCAAACATCAGTACAATAACACAAGATACAGATCAGTCAAATGATAAAAAACAACAGCTGAGGTGAAAGCAATGTTCAAAGATTGATTCGTGAAATGTTCCAAAATATTCCAAACAATATGACATAACAGAGCAGCCCCCTGCTGTGTGTCAGGGTGCAGCCCAAAGCAGTCATCCCTATAATCACATGGATCCACAACAACACAAAGACAAACTAACTACAATATATATCATATATACATATATATCTGCACCCTGTCAGGATCAAAGCTTGACTTGTAAACTTGTCAACTTTTTCTGCCAACATTCTTTCTATTATTATTCTGATTGTTTTGTATTAATTTGTCTTTTTTCCCATCTTCTATTTCACCTCTTGTACTTTTGACATTGTCACAGACAGACAGTGAGGAAATGAACATATGCATATTAACTGTGTGTCTGAGCTGAAAGCTGCTCTCCTCTCCTGCTCCTCTGATTCACAGCCACTACAACAACACAGAGCATCACCAGCAGACCACTGAGCACTGAGCATCTCACTGTGTAGAAGGTGGAGTGAATCCCAAAGGGATCTCTGTACATTAACACAGTTTTGACTGATGACACACACTGAAGATTTTGGTCAACTGCACACCAATACTCTCCTGTGTCTTTCAGTGAGACATTAGAGATAACCAAACTCCACTCAGAGCCAATGCTCACTCTGCTCATGGTCTGGCTCATGTCTATAGTAACGATTCTGCCTTCTGTTTGGTTCGACTTGATTAACCAATAAACCCACCAACCCTTTTCCCAGCCTTTGCATTGTAGAGTGACTTCTTCTCCCTCTGAGAAGAGCTCGACAGCAGGAGGACCAAATTTAGAACACACCAACAGATGATACCTTTCACACTGAGAGAGGTTTTACAGTCATACACACCTGAGTGATTTAATGTCAGTGATGAAAACACCAGAGAGTAGTTTTGGTCCACTGAAGGCACAGTCTGGTTTGTTGTGTTGTTTAGTTCAGTGTTGGAGATGAAATCAATCCATCGTGGGGGCTGGTCATCACTGAGGTCAGTGACAGTGCACGGCAACACAGCCGTCTCCCTTGTTGAGTGATAGAGCAACTCTGGGATCTGGTGATACAGTACACTTTCACTGTAAACACACTGTTATTGGTTCATCACCAGACAGGTGAACTCTTTCTTTAATGTTGTTGTGAAGTTGAATACACGCAGATCTGATGAGTTTTTCTCCACTTGGTATCTTCCTCCATCATCGTCCATCACTGATGTCGTATTGTCCCCAAAAACTTTCTTCCGTATTTCTTGTTCATATCTAAAGTCACGTTTGAGCCACAGGAAATCCAGATTGTCAGCTGCTCCAGAACATGACAGGTCCACTGATTCTCCAGGTGTCAGTAAAGTCATTTCATGCTTAACTGTTCTACTACAGATAATGACACTGCTGTTTCTGTCATATGTGACTTTGCCGTCGGTCCAACACTCCTCTTGGTACAGGCCGGAGTCTGAATGGGTCAGGTTGTGGATGATGTAAGAAGAAATATTCTCCCCGCTGACAACTGAGAGTCGTTGTTTCAAGTCTTCAGGTACTGTGGAGTTGTGGGACCAGAGGTCAGAGGTGTTCCACAGGACAAGCTTCTCCTCACCAACAAATCTGGAGATCAGGCAGGAGCTGGCCTCCTTGGGGAGGAGGAAGGTGTAAGAGTTCCCTTCCTCCTTGATGGTGATGAGTTCTTCTGCATGAATGTTGTTGATGAGAGCAAACAGCAGGAAGCAGAGCTCTGTGACTGCAGCCATTCTGCTCTGAGGTCTCCTTGTGAGTGTCGTACAAACACTGACACCACTCACCTTATCAGCTCTGTGTCAACTCTCATCAGCACCTCCTCTTTGTGGTCAGAACAACGTGACTTCTTTACCTCATCATCATCATCATCATCAGTGGAAACTTTGAGGCGTTCTGCTCTCTATCAAGTAATCTGTGTCCTTTGGACGTGTCTTAAAGCCTCGCAGTATGTGTCTAACCTTTTGACCTGAACATGTTCAAAGTGTTATGTTGAGTTTACTGCACAGGGAGCTTTTTGTTTTATGTTATTAATTTAATCTTTACTCAACCAGGTCAGTCTTTAAGAATAAATTCTTATTTACCATGGCAGCCTGGCTAAAGGCAAAGCCTCACTGCTGGAGGACAGCACCACAAAGACTGCATCAGGAACCACAGTTCTTCTAAACCAGGCTCATTCACAATGGACAACCACTGGCTAACAAGCAGCACAACAAAGCAACTCTTCCCTCCATTCATGGACTGATAATGTAACAACTGGGCACAGCATTACTTAAACTGTACAGGCTGAGCGAGTGTGTTTACAGGATCCCCTCAACATTTTTCTCACTGGACCCTTTTACTCTGTGTAAACTGGTCACAGAGACTGATGTGAACAACAGTGTTTGACACTGTTCCAGTACTGAGTGAGCAGGCAGCAGCTGTGGGACAGGCTGTAATGAAAGCACATGTCATGAGCACTGTCACTGTGTGTCCATTGAAAGTGGTTATTTTCACCACTGACAGGCTCAGATTGTTATTTTAAGTGTCTGAAGTGTCTCTCTACCTTTCACTTGATCTGCTCTGTTTGTTATTGCCTCATTAAGCTCAAGTCTTGTTCTGAAATATCACCAGATGTCACTTGTTGCAGGAAAACAACAGTGGAAACATCTGTGTAATCTAGAGAGAGTAAAGTAATCAGAGTAGTTTACAGTAAATGTAGTTTAGTGTTTTCTAAAAGATGTTCAGTGTCATGGTTGATTAGTTGGCTTTGCCAGAGTTAAGTTGATGCTTATGTAACGCTTCAGACAGACAGAGTCTTGAATAGAACTACACATCCTTTTCACAAATCTGCCACCTTTTTACAACACAGATCACACATATACTCTAATGTGGCTGTTACATCCAACCTGGTCTCCCAACAACCGATGACTTTCACAGTGACACCAGTCTTCACTTCCTGTAAGACTGTAAAGTTAAACCCTGTTCTGTGACATGTAGTAGAGCCCAGTTAGTGACATGCAGTAGAGCCCAGTTAGTGACATGCAGTAGAGTCCAGTTAGTGACATGCAGTAGAGTCCAGTTAGTGACATGCAGTAGAGTCCAGTTAGTGACATGCAGTAGAGTCCAGTTAATGACATGCAGTAGAGTCCAGTTAGTGACATGCAGTAGAGTCCAGTTAGTGACATGTAGTAGAGTCCAGTTAGTGACATGTAGTAGAGTCCAGTTAGTGACATGCAGTAGAGTCCAGTTAGTGACATGTAGTAGAGTCCAGTTAGTGACATGTAGTAGAGTCCAGTTAGTGACATGCAGTAGAGTCCAGTTAGTGACATGCAGTAGAGTCCAGTTAGTGACATGTAGTAGAGTCCAGTTAGTGACATGTAGTAGAGTCCAGTTAGTGACATGCAGTAGAGTCCAGTTAGTGACATGTAGTAGAGTCCAGTTAGTGACATGTAGTAGAGTCCAGTTAGTGACATGTAGTAGAGTCCAGTTAGTGACATGCAGTAGAGTCCAGTTAGTGACATGCAGTAGAGTCCAGTTAGTGACATGTAGTAGAGTCCAGTTAGTGACATGTAGTAGAGTCCAGTTAGTGACATGTAGTAGAGTCCAGTTAGTGACATGTAGTAGAGTCCAGTTAGTGACATGCAGTAGAGTCCAGTTAGTGACATGTAGTAGAGTCCAGTTAGTGACATGCAGTAGAGTTCAGTTAGTAACATGTAGTAGAGTCCAGTTAGTGACATGTAGTAGAGTCCAGTTAGTGACATGTAGTAGAGTCCAGTTAGTGACATGCAGTAGAGTCCAGTTAGTGACATGCAGTAGAGTCCAGTTAGTGACATGCAGTAGAGTCCAGTTAGTGACATGCAGTAGAGTCCAGTTAGTGACGTGCAGTAGAGTCCAGTTAGTGACATGCAGTAGAGTCCAGTTAGTGACATGCAGTAGAGTCCAGTTAATGACATGTAGTAGAGTCCAGTTAGTGACATGTAGTAGAGTCCAGTTAATGACATGTAGTAGAGTCCAGTTAGTGACATGCAGTAGAGTCCAGTTAGTGACATGTAGTAGAGTCCAGTTAGTGACATGTAGTAGAGTCCAGTTAGTGACATGTAGTAGAGCCCAGTTAGTGACATGCAGTAGAGTCCAGTTAGTGACATGCAGTAGAGTCCAGTTAATGACATGTAGTAGAGCCCAGTTAATGACATGCAGTAGAGTCCAGTTAATGACATGTAGTAGAGCCCAGTTAATGACATGCAGTAGAGTCCAGTTAATGACATGTAGTAGAGTCCAGTTAGTGACATGCAGTAGAGTCCAGTTAATGACATGTAGTAGAGTCCAGTTAGTGACATGCAGTAGAGCCCAGTTAGTGACATGTAGTAGAGCCCAGTTAATGACATGCAGTAGAGTCCAGTTAATGACATGTAGTAGAGCCCAGTTAATGACATGCAGTAGAGTCCAGTTAATGACATGTAGTAGAGTCCAGTTAGTGACATGCAGTAGAGCCCAGTTAGTGACATGTAGTAGAGTCCAGTTAATGACATGTAGTAGAGTCCAGTTAGTGACATGCAGTAGAGTCCAGTTAGTGACATGTAGTAGAGTCCAGTTAATGACATGCAGTAGAGTCCAGTTAGTGACATGTAGTAGAGTCCAGTTAATGACATGTAGTAGAGTCCAGTTAGTGACATGCAGTAGAGTCCAGTTAATGACATGTAGTAGAGTCCAGTTAGTGACATGTAGTAGAGTCCAGTTAATGACATGTAGTAGAGTCCAGTTAGTGACATGCAGTAGAGTCCAGTTAGTGACATGTAGTAGAGTCCAGTTAGTGACATGTAGTAGAGTCCAGTTAGTGACATGTAGTAGAGCCCAGTTAGTGACATGCAGTAGAGTCCAGTTAGTGACATGCAGTAGAGTCCAGTTAATGACATGTAGTAGAGCCCAGTTAATGACATGCAGTAGAGTCCAGTTAATGACATGTAGTAGAGCCCAGTTAATGACATGCAGTAGAGTCCAGTTAATGACATGTAGTAGAGTCCAGTTAGTGACATGCAGTAGAGTCCAGTTAATGACATGTAGTAGAGTCCAGTTAGTGACATGCAGTAGAGCCCAGTTAGTGACATGTAGTAGAGTCCAGTTAATGACATGTAGTAGAGTCCAGTTAATGACGTGTAGTAGAGCCCAGTTAATGACATGCAGTAGAGTCCAGTTAATGACATGTAGTAGAGTCCAGTTAGTGACATGCAGTAGAGCCCAGTTAGTGACATGTAGTAGAGTCCAGTTAGTGACATGTAGTAGAGTCCAGTTAATGACATGTAGTAGAGTCCAGTTAGTGACATGTAGTAGAGTCCAGTTAATGACATGCAGTAGAGTCCAGTTAGTGACATGCAGTAGAGTCCAGTTAATGACATGTAGTAGAGTCCAGTTAGTGACATGTAGTAGAGTCCAGTTAGTGACATGCAGTAGAGTCCAGTTAGTGACATGTAGTAGAGTCCAGTTAGTGACATGCAGTAGAGTCCAGTTAGTGATATGCAGTAGAGTCCAGTTAGTGACATGCAGTAGAGTCCAGTTAATGACATGTAGTAGAGCCCAGTTAGTGACATGTAGTAGAGTCCAGTTAGTGACATGTAGTAGAGTCCAGTTAATGACATGTAGTAGAGTCCAGTTAGTGACATGCAGTAGAGTCCAGTTAATGACATGTAGTAGAGTCCAGTTAGTGACATGTAGTAGAGTCCAGTTAATGACATGTAGTAGAGTCCAGTTAGTGACATGTAGTAGAGTCCAGTTAATGACATGTAGTAGAGCCCAGTTAGTGACATGTAGTAGAGTCCAGTTAATGACATGTAGTAGAGTCCAGTTAGTGACATGCAGTAGAGTCCAGTTAATGACATGTAGTAGAGTCCAGTTAGTGACATGTAGTAGAGTCCAGTTAATGACATGTAGTAGAGTCCAGTTAGTGACATGTAGTAGAGTCCAGTTAGTGACATGCAGTAGAGTCCAGTTAATGACATGTAGTAGAGTCCAGTTAGTGACATGCAGTAGAGTCCAGTTAGTGACATGTAGTAGAGTCCAGTTAATGACATGTAGTAGAGTCCAGTTAGTGACATGCAGTAGAGTCCAGTTAATGACATGTAGTAGAGTCCAGTTAGTGACATGTAGTAGAGTCCAGTTAATGACATGTAGTAGAGCCCAGTTAGTGACATGTAGTAGAGTCCAGTTAATGACATGTAGTAGAGTCCAGTTAGTGACATGTAGTAGAGTCCAGTTAGTGACATGCAGTAGAGTCCAGTTAGTGACATGTAGTAGAGTCCAGTTAATGACATGTAGTAGAGCCCAGTTAATGACATGCAGTAGAGTCCAGTTAATGACATGTAGTAGAGTCCAGTTAGTGACATGCAGTAGAGTCCAGTTAATGACATGTAGTAGAGTCCAGTTAGTGACATGCAGTAGAGTCCAGTTAGTGACATGTAGTAGAGTCCAGTTAATGACATGTAGTAGAGTCCAGTTAGTGACATGCAGTAGAGTCCAGTTAGTGACATGTAGTAGAGTCCAGTTAATGACATGTAGTAGAGTCCAGTTAGTGACATGCAGTAGAGTCCAGTTAATGACATGTAGTAGAGTCCAGTTAGTGACATGTAGTAGAGTCCAGTTAATGACATGTAGTAGAGCCCAGTTAGTGACATGTAGTAGAGTCCAGTTAATGACATGTAGTAGAGTCCAGTTAGTGACATGTAGTAGAGTCCAGTTAGTGACATGCAGTAGAGTCCAGTTAGTGACATGTAGTAGAGTCCAGTTAGTGACATGTAGTAGAGTCCAGTTAGTGACATGCAGTAGAGTCCAGTTAGTGACATGTAGTAGAGTCCAGTTAGTGACATGTAGTAGAGTCCAGTTAGTGACATGCAGTAGAGTCCAGTTAATGACATGTAGTAGAGTCCAGTTAATGACATGCAGTAGAGTCCAGTTAGTGACATGCAGTAGAGTCCAGTTAATGACATGTAGTAGAGTCCAGTTAGTGACATGCAGTAGAGTCCAGTTAATGACATGTAGTAGAGCCCAGTTAGTGACATGCAGTAGAGTCCAGTTAATGACATGTAGTAGAGCCCAGTTAGTGACATGTAGTAGAGTCCAGTTAGTGATATGCAGTAGAGTCCAGTTAGTGACATGCAGTAGAGTCCAGTTAATGACATGTAGTAGAGCCCAGTTAGTGACATGTAGTAGAGTCCAGTTAATGACATGTAGTAGAGTCCAGTTAATGACATGTAGTAGAGTCCAGTTAGTGACATGCAGTAGAGTCCAGTTAGTGACATGTAGTAGAGTCCAGTTAGTGACATGCAGTAGAGTCCAGTTAATGACATGTAGTAGAGCCCAGTTAGTGACATGCAGTAGAGTCCAGTTAATGACATGTAGTAGAGCCCAGTTAGTGACATGTAGTAGAGTCCAGTTAGTGATATGCAGTAGAGTCCAGTTAGTGACATGCAGTAGAGTCCAGTTAATGACATGTAGTAGAGCCCAGTTAGTGACATGTAGTAGAGTCCAGTTAATGACATGTAGTAGAGTCCAGTTAATGACATGTAGTAGAGTCCAGTTAGTGACATGCAGTAGAGTCCAGTTAGTGACATGTAGTAGAGTCCAGTTAGTGACATGCAGTAGAGTCCAGTTAGTGACATGCAGTAGAGTCCAGTTAATGACATGTAGTAGAGTCCAGTTAGTGACATGCAGTAGAGCCCAGTTAGTGACATGTAGTAGAGTCCAGTTAGTGACATGTAGTAGAGTCCAGTTAATGACATGTAGTAGAGCCCAGTTAGTGACATGTAGTAGAGTCCAGTTAATGACATGTTGTAGAGTCCAGTTAGTGACATGCAGTAGAGTCCAGTTAGTGACATGTAGTAGAGTCCAGTTAGTGACATGTAGTAGAGTCCAGTTAATGACATGTAGTAGAGTCCAGTTAGTGACATGTAGTAGAGTCCAGTTAGTGACATGCAGTAGAGTCCAGTTAATGACATGTAGTAGAGTCCAGTTAGTGACATGCAGTAGAGTCCAGTTAGTGACATGTAGTAGAGTCCAGTTAATGACATGTAGTAGAGTCCAGTTAGTGACATGCAGTAGAGTCCAGTTAGTGACATGTAGTAGAGTCCAGTTAATGACATGTAGTAGAGTCCAGTTAGTGACATGCAGTAGAGTCCAGTTAATGACATGTAGTAGAGTCCAGTTAGTGACATGCAGTAGAGTCCAGTTAGTGACATGTAGTAGAGTCCAGTTAATGACATGTAGTAGAGCCCAGTTAGTGACATGTAGTAGAGTCCAGTTAGTGACATGTAGTAGAGTCCAGTTAATGACATGTAGTAGAGTCCAGTTAATGACATGTAGTAGAGCCCAGTTAGTGACATGCAGTAGAGTCCAGTTAATGACATGTAGTAGAGTCCAGTTAGTGACATGTAGTAGAGTCCAGTTAGTGACATGTAGTAGAGTCCAGTTAATGACATGTAGTAGAGCCCAGTTAGTGACATGTAGTAGAGTCCAGTTAGTGACATGCAGTAGAGTCCAGTTAGTGACATGTAGTAGAGTCCAGTTAATGACATGTAGTAGAGCCCAGTTAGTGACATGCAGTAGAGTCCAGTTAGTGACATGCAGTAGAGTCCAGTTAATGACATGTAGTAGAGTCCAGTTAGTGACATGTAGTAGAGTCCAGTTAGTGACATGTAGTAGAGTCCAGTTAATGACATGTAGTAGAGTCCAGTTAGTGACATGTAGTAGAGTCCAGTTAGTGACATGCAGTAGAGTCCAGTTAGTGACATGTAGTAGAGTCCAGTTAGTGACATGTAGTAGAGTCCAGTTAGTGACATGCAGTAGAGTCCAGTTAGTGACATGTAGTAGAGTCCAGTTAGTGACATGTAGTAGAGTCCAGTTAGTGACATGTAGTAGAGTCCAGTTAGTGACATGCAGTAGAGTCCAGTTAGTGACATGTAATAGAGCCCAGTTAGTGACATGCAGTAGAGTCCAGTTAGTGACATGTAGTAGAGTCCAGTTAATGACATGTAGTAGAGTCCAGTTAGTGACATGCAGTAGAGTCCAGTTAGTGACATGTAGTAGAGTCCAGTTAGTGACATGTAGTAGAGTCCAGTTAATGACATGTAGTAGAGTCCAGTTAGTGACATGTAGTAGAGTCCAGTTAATGACATGTAGTAGAGTCCAGTTAGTGACATGTAGTAGAGTCCAGTTAGTGACATGTAGTAGAGCCCAGTTAGTGACATGCAGTAGAGTCCAGTTAGTGACATGTAGTAGAGTCCAGTTAGTGACATGCAGTAGAGTCCAGTTAGTGACATGCAGTAGAGTCCAGTTAGTGACATGCAGTAGAGTCCAGTTAGTGACATGTAGTAGAGTCCAGTTAATGACATGTAGTAGAGTCCAGTTAGTGACATGTAGTAGAGTCCAGTTAATGACATGTAGTAGAGTCCAGTTAGTGACATGCAGTAGAGTCCAGTTAGTGACATGTAGTAGAGTCCAGTTAATGACATGTAGTAGAGTCCAGTTAGTGACATGCAGTAGAGTCCAGTTAGTGACATGCAGTAGTCCAGTTAATGACATGTAGTAGAGTCCAGTTAGTGACATGCAGTAGAGTCCAGTTAGTGACATGCAGTAGAGTCCAGTTAGTGACATGTAGTAGAGTCCAGTTAATGACATGTAGTAGAGTCCAGTTAGTGACATGTAGTAGAGTCCAGTTAGTGACATGCAGTAGAGTCCAGTTAGTGACATGTAGTAGAGTCCAGTTAGTGACTTGTAGTAGAGTCCAGTTAATGACATGTAGTAGAGTCCAGTTAATGACATGTAGTAGAGTCCAGTTAATGACATGTAGTAGAGTTCAGTAAGTGACATGTAGTAGAGTCCAGTTAGTGACATGCAGTAGAGTCCAGTTAGTGACATGCAGTAGAGTCCAGTTAGTGACTTGTAGTAGAGTCCAGTTAATGACATGTAGTAGAGTCCAGTTAATGACATGTAGTAGAGTCCAGTTAGTGACATGCAGTAGAGTCCAGTTAGTGACATGTAGTAGAGCCCAGTTAGTGACATGTAGTAGAGTCCAGTTAGTGACATGTAGTAGAGTCCAGTTAATGACATGTAGTAGAGTCCAGTTAGTGACATGTAGTAGAGTCCAGTTAGTGACATGTAGTAGAGTCCAGTTAGTGACATGTAGTAGAGTCCAGTTAATGACATGTAGTAGAGTCCAGTTAGTGACATGTAGTAGAGTCCAGTTAATGACATGTAGTAGAGTCCAGTTAGTGACATGCAGTAGAGTCCAGTTAATGACATGCAGTAGAGTCCAGTTAATGACATATAGTAGTCCAGTTAATGACATGTAGTAGAGTCCAGTTAGTGACATGTAGTAGAGTCCAGTTAATGACATGTAGTAGAGTCCAGTTAGTGACATGCAGTAGAGTCCAGTTAGTGACATGTAGTAGAGTCCAGTTAGTGACATGCAGTAGAGTCCAGTTAGTGACATGTAGTAGAGTCCAGTTAGTGACTTGTAGTAGAGTCCAGTTAATGACATGTAGTAGAGTCCAGTTAGTGACATGTAGTAGAGTCCAGTTAGTGACATGCAGTAGAGTCCAGTTAATGACATGTAGTAGAGTCCAGTTAGTGACATGCAGTAGAGTCCAGTTAGTGACATGTAGTAGAGTCCAGTTAATGACATGCAGTAGAGTCCAGTTAATGACATGTAGTAGAGTCCAGTTAATGACATGTAGTAGAGTCCAGTTAGTGACATGTAGTAGAGTCCAGTTAATGACATGTAGTAGAGTCCAGTTAATGACATGTAGTAGAGTCCAGTTAGTGACATGTAGTAGAGTCCAGTTAGTGACATGTAGTAGAGTCCAGTTAATGACATGCAGTAGAGTCCAGTTAATGACATGCAGTAGAGTCCAGTTAATGACATGTAGTAGAGTCCAGTTAATGACATGCAGTAGAGTCCAGTTAATGACATGTAGTAGAGTCCAGTTAATGACATGTAGTAGAGTCCAGTTAATGACATGTAGTAGAGTCCAGTTAGTGACATGTAGTAGAGTCCAGTTAGTGACATGCAGTAGAGTCCAGTTAGTGACATGTAGTAGAGTCCAGTTAATGACATGTAGTAGAGTCCAGTTAGTGACATGCAGTAGAGTCCAGTTAGTGACATGTAGTAGAGTCCAGTTAATGACATGCAGTAGAGTCCAGTTAATGACATGTAGTAGAGTCCAGTTAATGACATGTAGTAGAGTCCAGTTAGTGACATGTAGTAGAGTCCAGTTAGTGACATGCAGTAGAGTCCAGTTAGTGACATGTAGTAGAGTCCAGTTAATGACATGTAGTAGAGTCCAGTTAGTGACATGTAGTAGAGTCCAGTTAATGACATGTAGTAGAGTCCAGTTAGTGACATGTAGTAGAGTCCAGTTAATGACATGTAGTAGAGTCCAGTTAGTGACATGTAGTAGAGTCCAGTTAATGACATGTAGTAGAGTCCAGTTAGTGACATGTAGTAGAGTCCAGTTAATGACATGTAGTAGAGTCCAGTTAGTGACATGTAGTAGAGTCCAGTTAGTGACATGTAGTAGAGTCCAGTTAGTGACATGTAGTAGAGTCCAGTTAGTGACATGCAGTAGAGTCCAGTTAGTGACATGTAGTAGAGTCCAGTTAGTGACATGTAGTAGAGTCCAGTTAGTGACATGTAGTAGAGTCCAGTTAGTGACATGTAGTAGAGTCCAGTTAGTGACATGTAGTAGAGTCCAGTTAGTGACATGTAGTAGAGTCCAGTTAGTGACATGTAGTAGAGTCCAGTTAGTGACATGTAGTAGAGTCCAGTTAATGACATGTAGTAGAGTCCAGTTAGTGACATGTAGTAGAGTCCAGTTAGTGACATGTAGTAGAGTCCAGTTAGTGACATGTAGTAGAGTCCAGTTAATGACATGTAGTAGAGTCCAGTTAGTGACATGTAGTAGAGTCCAGTTAATGACATGTAGTAGAGTCCAGTTAGTGACATGCAGTAGAGTCCAGTTAATGACATGCAGTAGAGTCCAGTTAATGACATATAGTAGTCCAGTTAATGACATGTAGTAGAGTCCAGTTAGTGACATGTAGTAGAGTCCAGTTAATGACATGTAGTAGAGTCCAGTTAGTGACATGCAGTAGAGTCCAGTTAGTGACATGTAGTAGAGTCCAGTTAGTGACATGCAGTAGAGTCCAGTTAGTGACATGTAGTAGAGTCCAGTTAGTGACTTGTAGTAGAGTCCAGTTAATGACATGTAGTAGAGTCCAGTTAGTGACATGTAGTAGAGTCCAGTTAGTGACATGCAGTAGAGTCCAGTTAATGACATGTAGTAGAGTCCAGTTAGTGACATGCAGTAGAGTCCAGTTAGTGACATGTAGTAGAGTCCAGTTAATGACATGCAGTAGAGTCCAGTTAATGACATGTAGTAGAGTCCAGTTAATGACATGTAGTAGAGTCCAGTTAGTGACATGTAGTAGAGTCCAGTTAATGACATGTAGTAGAGTCCAGTTAATGACATGTAGTAGAGTCCAGTTAGTGACATGTAGTAGAGTCCAGTTAGTGACATGTAGTAGAGTCCAGTTAATGACATGCAGTAGAGTCCAGTTAATGACATGCAGTAGAGTCCAGTTAATGACATGTAGTAGAGTCCAGTTAATGACATGCAGTAGAGTCCAGTTAATGACATGTAGTAGAGTCCAGTTAATGACATGTAGTAGAGTCCAGTTAATGACATGTAGTAGAGTCCAGTTAGTGACATGTAGTAGAGTCCAGTTAGTGACATGCAGTAGAGTCCAGTTAGTGACATGTAGTAGAGTCCAGTTAATGACATGTAGTAGAGTCCAGTTAGTGACATGCAGTAGAGTCCAGTTAGTGACATGTAGTAGAGTCCAGTTAATGACATGCAGTAGAGTCCAGTTAATGACATGTAGTAGAGTCCAGTTAATGACATGTAGTAGAGTCCAGTTAGTGACATGTAGTAGAGTCCAGTTAGTGACATGCAGTAGAGTCCAGTTAGTGACATGTAGTAGAGTCCAGTTAATGACATGTAGTAGAGTCCAGTTAGTGACATGTAGTAGAGTCCAGTTAATGACATGTAGTAGAGTCCAGTTAGTGACATGTAGTAGAGTCCAGTTAATGACATGTAGTAGAGTCCAGTTAGTGACATGTAGTAGAGTCCAGTTAATGACATGTAGTAGAGTCCAGTTAGTGACATGTAGTAGAGTCCAGTTAATGACATGTAGTAGAGTCCAGTTAGTGACATGTAGTAGAGTCCAGTTAATGACATGTAGTAGAGTCCAGTTAGTGACATGTAGTAGAGTCCAGTTAGTGACATGTAGTAGAGTCCAGTTAGTGACATGCAGTAGAGTCCAGTTAGTGACATGTAGTAGAGTCCAGTTAGTGACATGTAGTAGAGTCCAGTTAGTGACATGTAGTAGAGTCCAGTTAGTGACATGTAGTAGAGTCCAGTTAGTGACATGTAGTAGAGTCCAGTTAGTGACATGCAGTAGAGTCCAGTTAGTGACATGTAGTAGAGTCCAGTTAGTGACATGCAGTAGAGTCCAGTTAGTGACATGTAGTAGAGTCCAGTTAGTGACATGCAGTAGAGTCCAGTTAGTGGCCTTTCTCTGTCCCCCCTCTACACCATGTTCGTGCAGAGGCTCTGCCACACTGAGCTCCGTCACAAACCAACTGGAGACCCTCCGACACCTAGTTTGCAGCACTGCCTTGTGTTCATCCTGAAGACGATCTGTATCAATAAAGTTCCTTCAGCAGTTCAAACTAAGACAGATAATTATCGGCCTGTTGTCACACAGTCGTCTCTAGGAAACAGTCGTGTCCATCTGACTGTAGAGCTGAACATTTACAACTGTTACAGAAACCAAACAGCTTCTAAACATCAGAGAGCAAGACAACAGAAGCTTATGGGAGTACGTTTTATTTATATTCATTTCTTTATTTGTTTATATGAATCAATTTATCATGTGAGAGATTTCTTTTTTTTTGCCTTTACTTGATGGGACAGATGTAGGTTAATGACAGGAAGCAGAGGGCCGTGGGTTAGAGTGGATCTAGCGGTCGCTGCGGCGAGGACACAGCCCTCGTAGTTGGGACACCTGCTCTACCAACGCGGTCTCGCTCCAAAGGTGTTGAAACCCAGCACCTGGACAGTGTCCTACAGCGTCACACACTGACGAGAAAGCCATCCTTGAATGGTGGCATGATGCGCAGCCGGTCGCTCTTATTTTTCAATAGTCCTCAGCGGTGTCAGGAGGAAACGCAGCAGGACAAGAACTAAAGTCAATACAGTGACAGTTCAAACAGGCCGCGTGGGATGGGTCCAAACGTAACCACGTGTGTGTGTTGGCTAAATGTAACCACGTGTGTGTGTGTTGGCTAAATGTAACCACGTGTGTGTGTTGGCTAAACGTAACCACGTGTGTGTGTTGGCTAAACGTAACCACGTGTGTGTGTTGGCTAAACGTAACCACGTGTGTGTGTTGGCTAAACGTAACCACGTGTGTGTGTTGGCTAAACGTAACCACGTGTGTGTGTTGGTTAAACGCAACCACATGTGTGTGTTGGCTAAATGTAACCACATGTGTGTGTTGGCTAAACGCAACCACGTGTGTGTGTTGGCTAAACGTAACCACGTGTGTGTGTTGGTTAAACGCAACCACATGTGTGTGTTGGCTAAATGTAACCACATGTGTGTGTTGGCTAAACGTAACCACATGTGTGTGTTGGCTAAACGTAACCATGTGTGTGTGTTGGCTAAACGCAACCACATGTGTGTGTTGGCTAAACGTAACCACGTGTGTGTGTTGGCTAAACGTAACCACGTGTGTGTTGTTGGCTAAATGTAACCACGTGTGTGTTGTTGGCTAAACGTAACCACGTGTGTGTTGTTGGCTAAATGTAACGTGGGGGTCCTCTGATATTTTCTTTGCTCTGCTCAGGCACTGGGAGCTGGCAGTGAGGCAGAAGACAACCGATGATCTCTTCAGTTCTGGTCAGCCTCTGCAGCGCTTCCCTTCTTGCCACAGAGCAGCCAGCAAACCACAGCGTGACACAGTACATCAACACGCTCTCAGCGGTGGTGCAGTCGAAGGACACCAGCAGACATCTTCTGTGGTACAGAAACGTGTTTAATAAACGTGTGTTTATTATGAAGCTTCCTGTTTGTGTTTAGATGCTTTTCTCACTGTGAACGCGTCCCGACAGCTTCACTTACTGTTTGAACCTGTGAGATTTGGACACGTATCTTTATGAGAAAACAGTTCAACCTTAAAGAATGAAGCAGTTACTGATAAGACGTGACCAGCTGATGTTAACCCTTTGGTCACTACACAGCTTTTATGTTGCCTTCTGTGTTCCTCTGTGTCGGTGTATAATATTGTTGCATCAATGCATGTTTGGTATTTCTGTGTGGGGAATGTGACGGTGCGCTCACAGCTGCTCCTGAAGACGCCTCTCTGTGGCACAAACTGTCTGATGAAGGTCTGGTGACCCGAACACATCGCAGCATCAACATCAGTGTTTATGATGGTTAGACAGTGGGCTCCAGAGTTTCTGTCTAAATCAATAAATGAAATGTTATCATTATGAATGATGACATTCACATCCCTCCAAATGTAATCACTTAATGTTTGTGGCACCAGAGGGCGCCAAACCCTCCTCCATGAGGAGCAGCTCCCACACACCCAACAGCTGTTTTCCCCTCTGACATCACAGACACACCATCAGGGACCCACATTTGACGTTTGACAGGTTTCTGTTTCTATGGTGGCCCTGAGGGTCAAAACACAAGAATATGTTGGAAATATGATTTATTTATTTTTTTAGAAATGTTTTTGTTTTTTTTCTGAAATGTTTTTGTGTTTTCTAAAGTGTTTTGTTTATTTTGGAAATGTTTCTATGTTTTCTGAAATATTGTTGTGTTTTTAATGTTTCTTGTGTTTTTTGAAAGTCTTAGTTTTTAAAATGTTTTTATTTTCTCAAATGTTATTCCAATTTCCATGTTTTCTGTGAGTTCTGAAATGCTTAGTTTTCAAAATTGTTTTTGTCTTCTCAAATATTGTTGTTTTCTTAAATATTGTTTGTTTTTTTTGTAAAATGTTTTTGATTTTTCTTCTAATGTTTTTCTTGTTTGTTTGTTTTTTGTGAAAGGTTTTTTTTCTGGGATGTTTTTGTATTCTTTAAGTATTTCATTTTTTCAGATTTATTTTGTTTTGTTTTGTTTTTTAGGCTTGTTTTTTGTTGTGGTGGTGTTTTGGCCCTCTGGGGCACCGTAGTGTTCAGCCACATCCTTCAGACACTTGTACGTCACTCCTGCTGTGTGATCCCTGTACTCGATTACATGTTAGAGGTACATGCTGCACTTTAGTTACTCTGCAGGGCCACACAGCTGCTGTCAATCAGGTAAAAGTTGGGTGGAGCTGTGCTGGGAATTATGGGATGTCACCAAACTAAGCTCATTGGAGGAGACACTGAAGCAGGGGGCGGGGTTGAAATGGGGGCGTGGCTAACCGCGGTCAGTCTGTGGCTGGAAACTGAACCACAGACGAACAGCTGCTCTGCTCCCAGCTGGAGTTTCACCTGAGCTTCACCTGAACCGACACCGACTGCACACACAGGTGAGTCCATCAGCAGACACACAGCAGGTAGCCACATCATCACCAACAGGTGTGTATCAATACCACACAGTACAGGTGCTTCTCCTGCAGTTGGTGTCTCAGTATAAGTTTAAAAGTGACGGTTATTCCGTCGTTATGACGTCATCAGACGATTCACTGCTGTAGTTGTTGAGGTGGAGCTCATTTAACTTAATGATAGTTTTCATCATGGATTCATCTGCTGATTATTTTCTCCATTTGTTTGCTTTGGATGAACACATGAAGCACATGTGTCATCTGTAAAATATGTAAAAATATTTTGCAAACATCAAACGGATCTGCAAATAAACAAGGTCAAGGTCAACTTTATTATCCCACAAGTGGGAAATTCATGTGGTCACCATTACACGTTCCACTGTTATACAGCCTACTGTATAGCATTAAAAACATGAATACAAAACATTAGAAAAGAAAAACAGGGACAGGACAGAGAAAACAGTAAGAACAGTGAGGAAACATGACAAGCATGTATGAATAAATGAAATAGTTGAATGCTCATATACATGCTCATAGTTTAAAGTGCTTAGGAGTTTTTAAATCTATTGTTGTGCAGTCTAATTGCTGTTCTGTCTTTTTAGACTGAGGTCGTTGTACAGTTGAGCTACAGATACCTGATCAACTCATGACTATTCGTTGCAGTTCCTTCTGATCCTGAATAAACATGTTTCCAAAGGCACAAATAAGGCCAAAGGATAAGACACTCCGCAGGAGAGCTTTGTAAAACATCTGAAGAACACAGCTATCTATTCTAAAATGACTGACTGAGTTTCCTTAGAGAAAACATCCTCTTCTGCAACTTTTTGGTCTTATTTTGTGCACATTCATTGAATGTCAGTTTGTCTCAACACCCAAATATGTGCATGTTGAGACCCGCTCTGCCACTACACCACTGATATTTGAGGGTGGAACTATAATTCCCTTTTTATTAAAATCTATGATCATCTCTTTTGTTTTCTTCGCATTGAGCACAAGGAAATTATCTGTACACCATTTATTAAAACCCTGCATCTCCCTCTCTAAACCCTCTAGGGATGCAGTGTCAGACTTTAAAAAACCCATTAATGCTGTATCATCAGCATATTTAAAATGAGTGTGGTCTGAGAAGGTTGTTTGGCAGTTATTGGTGTATAAGGTGTATAGGACAGAAGCACCCCCGTGGTGCCCCCGTGTTTATGGCTTTCAATGATGAGACACATGAACTGAATTTGACTTGTTGACTGCGGTTAGTCAAAAAGTCATAAATCCACAAAACTAACCTTGGATTCACCCCGAGGTGTCAGTGAAATCAGTTACAAACATTTAGTTCATTTAGAAAATAAATATAAAGAATTCATAAATATCTTTCTGGCAGTTTTTATTTGTGAATCTCGTTTCTACGCACACTTTTAAAGTTTTGAATTTGTGTATTTGCAGATCTTCTCTACACTTTGAGTTCACAGATATTTTTAGATTTGGAGTTTTGATATAATATATGTCAAAAGAATTTAAAAAAAAAACAATAACCTTTAGCTGATTCATTACTTCATGGAAAAAATTATGTTTGTGTAAATAAAAAGTAAACAATACTACAGTTAAAGGTATAAAAGTATTTATTGTTCAATATAATAATAATAATACATTTTATTTGTTAGGGCGCCTTTCAAGCCACTCAAGGTCGCCTTACAGCAAAGATCAATCAATTAATTAATCAATTTTACAATAACACAAATCCCAATTTGCCTCACAGGGCTTTACAGCATACAACACCCCTCTGTCCTTGGACCCTCACAGCTGATAAGGAAAAACTCCCCCCCCCAAAAAACCCCCTTTACCGTTAATGTTAATGAAAAATATTGATTATTAAAAGGTGACTTATTTTTTCTGCATCATTACAAACTGAATCTGTTCTTAAATCAATCAAACTATATTTGTGCAGGAGCTTTCACACAAGCTTCAAACGTTACAGCCGACTGACGTAGGCAGAGATTATAGATCTGAAAATAAACAAACGGCTAAAAACATTTTTTTTTTAAAGAAATTAATGAAATTTAAAAGTCAATAAGTCAGTAAGACAGGTCCAGAGAGCTACTTTTATCGATGGTGATTTAATCACAGCAAGTTTTTAAAACGTGTGATCCGATGTTTAACGATGATGATGATGTGATGATGTGATGAAGAGTTCTATGACAGCAAAAAAACATCATCAGTCAAAAAACAAACTTTATTCATGCAGGAAAAAGTTCCTTCACCACGAGAGATGAGAACCAGCAAACACAGATGTCACATGTCACAGTAAAATAAAACTTGTTTGATGAGATTAAAGACTGAATGACAGCGTCAGCTGATCAGAGTGAACCCTGCAGCCAATCAGAGCCCTGCCAGCTGGCACCTGTCCACACACCTGCTGCACTGAAGTCAGTAGCTTTATTATCAAACGTCAGCTGCTGCTGTTGTTACACACGTTTTATGTTTGTGTGAAACAAAGGTTAGTGACAGTGGCTGAGGGGGCGGGGCTTAGTGAACAGGTGATTAAGTGATGATAATGTACACAAACCAATCAGCGCTCATATTCCTGCCGTTCAGCTGCCGAGTCTCAGTCGACACATTGGTTTGTTTAAAATCAGTTTTGAAAAATGTTGATGATATTAAAACCGTCAGTGTGACGGGTGTATCTGACGTTACATCACAGCCCTGCAGGTACATCACCTACATCAACACGCTCGTCTACCTCAGCTCCATTTAGGAGAATTTCTCCTGCAGCAGTGGTGTGTTTGGCTGTGTCCTGGATGTGGGCGGGGCCTGAGCCACTTACATCACAGACAGTCTGTATAAACATGTGTATGAGTGCATTTATATCAGTGTGTTTGTGGACCTGCAGGAGGAAGAGGAGGACGAAGGAGGTGAGCGAGGATGAGGAGGAGAGGGGAGCAGAGGGAGGACAATGCCACCCTCATAACTATGGAAACCAATCCAGAGAAAAACTACGGCAGCATCACCACTGTAAACACACTGTTAAAACATCTGACTGTCAGCAGAAAACAGAAACTAAGAGTAATACGAAGTGAAGTTCCTCAGGGAAGCGTCCTGGAGCCTCTGTTCTTTTTATTAAGTCTTTTATAGATTTGACTGAGCGTGTCACCATTTATTAAATCCTGTTTTTTCTCAGCTGAAACTTACTGATAAAAACTAACAAGAAAAATATTCCTGCACAACATTTATTCCATATTCAAGCTTTCTTGTACATACAAAACACATAAAACTAAATTTATTACAATTTTAAGCTTTAATAAAATTCGGTCTAAATCTACACAAGGTTAAATAATATAAACAGAGGGTCTAGGACACTACCCTGAGGAACTCTGCATGTTGTTTACTTCACAACTTAACAGAACCTTATGAGGGTTGGGAGAGAGTTAGACTATTATATTTTTAAATGTGTGGCTATGGCTAATAATAGGTGATGTTACTACAATTGTAATATGTTTTGTTTTATGTATTTTGTTTGCACAAGAAAGTTGCTTCATTGTGGAACAGATATTGTGCAGGAATATTATTCTTGTTAGCTTTGGGTTTTTTTTGTAAATTGTATTCAGTATTTCATGGTTTCACCTGTGGAAAATTAGGATTTACTAAAATGGTGACATGGTCCATTAAATAAGGTCAAATAAAAAGAAGAGAGGCTCTAAAATGCTTCCCTGAGGAACTCTGCCTTATTTTTCTTGGTAAATTTAATTAAATATTTCATTGTTTTAGCTGATAAAAAAAAAATAGAAATTCAAGAGTTTTACTAAAATTGTGAGATTCTCTCAACCCTCTTGAACTCCCTCCCACTCACCAGAAATGCAGACTCCCTACAGACTTTCAAATCACTGTTAAAAACCCATCTGTTCAAACAGGCATTTCCTTAGTTTCCAAGTCATTTTTCAGTTTCATTTTTATTTTGTTATCATTGTTGTTTTTCGTTATTTTCAAGCCTTGCCATAATAGCTTATCATAGGGCTTAGGAGGTTAATCACTGAGCGCGGATCCTGTATCTAGAGCTCAAATTTCTTGTGTTTATTTGAATTTCCGCACTGTAAAGCGTCTTGGGGTGTCCTGAAAAGCGCTACATAAATCTGATGCATTCTTCTTATTATTATTATAGCCATCAATTTAAAATTTGTATTTTATTTTTTAGTTTTACTAAAATTGTAAGATAGGCTTTAGGAAACTACCCTGACGAACTCTGCATGTTGTTGACTTCACAATGTTACAGAACTTTATGGAGGTTGGGGAAAATCTGACTAATAAATATAGTATTTTTAAAGATGGAACTATGGCTAATAATATATCATGTTAGCTGCGATTAAATTATAATACATTTTGTTTTATGTCTTTTGTTTGCACAAAACCATAAAACGAATTTAATTTGTCAGCAAAGGAAAAATCTGTCTGCACAGCATTTTCAAATGCAAACAAATTTCTTGTGCAGACAAAACACGTAATACAAAAAATATTACAATTTTTAGTTGTACTAAAATTGTAAGATAGTTAACAAAGAAAAAAAAAAGAGGACACTCTAGGACACTACCCTGAGGAACTCTGCATGTTGCTGACTTCACAATTTTACAGAAATTTAGGGAGGTTGTGGGAAAATCTGACCAACACATTTTTTAAACTAGTGTCTGTGGCTAATAATAGGTAATGTTAGTTGTGATACAATTCTTATATATTTTGTTTTATGTCTTTTGGTTGCACGAGGAAGTTGCTTCATTGTGGACTAGCATTACCTATTATTAGCCATGGCCACCTGTTTAAAAATTGTATATTTGTTAATCAGAATTTCTTCCAACCTCCGTAAAGTTCTGTAAAATTGTGACGTCAACAGCATGCAGAGTTCCTCAGGGTACTGTCCTAGAGCCTCTGTTTTTTTTGTGTTTTTTTTAAAAAAGGATTTCAGGGAGAATCTCACAATTTTAGTGAAACTAGTAAATTCAATTTTTTCTCAGCTGAAACCATGAAATACTGAATACAATTTATCAGCAAAAAAAAATATACAAGGAAGCAACTTCTGTGCAGCACAAGTTATGTTTCAATTTTACCACCATTAAGATCTGTTTTTAGCCATCACTGTTATTATTAGAACAAACTGGTCTCACTCTGGGGCGTTGGTGGCTTAGTGGATAGAGCAGGCGCCCCATGTACAAGGCTGTTACTGCCTGGGTTCAACTCCAGCCTGTGGCCCTTTGCTGCATGTCATTCCCTCGCTCTCTCTCCTCTCACGCTTACCTGTCCTGTCAATTAAAGGGAAAAATGCCCAAAACAATATAAAAAACTGGTCTCACTCTGAAGTCGTCAAAATCTGGCGTTTGGTCAGTGATTTGCGGCAACAGACACAGATGAAAAAAGCTGTCCTTTTGCGTCGGTGTGATTTATGGCAGGTCACCATTATAGTTTGACAGTGCTCAGCAGCGTCAGGGGGAAACATGGTGGGACAAGAATGAAAGTTAAGGCAGTGATTTGGGTGGGTCCAGCAACCACCGACTTTCACCTGAGAGGTCGGTGTTCACTTCCTGTAAGATTTTTTTCTTAAAGCCAACAATGTGTTTTTGTTGTTGAAGGAAAAAAACATCAGTTTTATTTTGAAAGAGACTGTATGCAAACTGTACATTTCCTGTGAAAACAGAAGTGTATTTTGAAAACAGACAATGCATGTAACAGGCTGAAGTTGACACGGCGTCCCAGAACGTCAACAACCAACACACCCAGGGTACCTTGGACGCCATATGTGGACGTGGAGAGTCCATGACCAAACGTGGACATGTGACGAGGTCACAGTGAGGATGAGTTGTTTAAAAATAGTTCAGTGACTGATCAGTGATCATAAGTCACGTCTCAACCGACTGTCTTTAAGTTCTTTGATTATTTGTATCAGTCGTATTTAATTTATTTGATCAGCTGTTGCAGGATATTTTAGTTTCCTGTTGAAACAACTGTCTCAGAGCTTTGTCTCTTTTCTTTACCACATTGTGACTAAAAAAAAACTCCCCAAAAAACCCTTTACCGGGGGAAAAAAAAACGGCAGAAAGCTCAGGAAGAGCAACTGAGGAGGGATCCGTCTTCCAGGACGGACAGACGTGCAGTAGATGTCGTACAGAACAGAAGAATAAGAAGTCTGTATAAAGTTAGAGCATGATAAACGAACCATCTCTGTCCCTAACATGACGGACTGGACGAGGTTTGAGAGCATCTCCATACCGGCAGGAATCAGAGGCTTATGAACGTTACGAGTCTTAACGGACACATTCAGATGTCAAACCAGTTGAATGATAGAGAACATAAAATCCTCCCGGGTCCTCAGGTCCAGACGGCTGTGGAGCTGCTGGGTTTGAAACCCTGTGAGTTCATGAACATCCACTCTCCGCTCAGTCTTTAGTGACTGTTTGTTTTCGTGCAGCTGCAGCAGGAAACAGGAAGTGCGTGATGAAGCGAGACAGTGAGCGGCTCCACATGGTTTATCACTGACTGAGTGATGGAGCAGTGGAGAACAGTAGATTCTGTTCTGGTCTGTTTGTCTTCAGGCTCATTAACATCAACGGAGACATGAAACAACAGGAAGTCCAATCAGCGCTCATCAGCTCGAACCGAGACAGAAATCAAACCAGTGATGAAAACGGGAAATGACTCGCTTTAAATCTTTGTTTTCTCAGTTTGTTCTGGAATGAAGACGAACGCTTTGATACAGATGCATCACCAAACTTTGTTGGTTTTATTTTCTTGGTCACGTTGACAGGTCGAGCCAGGATCCAGTAAAATCTGGTTCTGGAAAAGTCTCGATGATGCATGATCCTGTTTGATTTCTCTTCTTGTCCTGACAGCTGATGATGAAGCTTAAATATTGTTTTACTTTTTTACCTGTGCCGAATGTTTTCATCTTCCAGAAGGCACCTGCTCAGCGTCCGGACAGGAACGTCTTCAGCGCCGGGTCGAGTCGAGTCGGTGAGTAAACCAAACGCTCTGCTGAGTCAATATTAGCTGAGAGGACGGGACGTAAACAAACTGTCAGCAGACGAGTCGTCAGCAGGTGACCTCTGACATTTACCTGAACAGGTGTGACAGCTGACGGCAGGAACAGATATCTGGACACTAATTCATCATCTCTGGACGAATCAAACAGGAAGTGCCGTCAGAGTTAGAGCAGCTACAGGAAACTGTGGTGTTGATTTTGACCTCTGTGGTTAAAAGCAGTCGTGTTTACATGAACGCACCGCCTCGTGTCGTGGCGCGTGCGTTTGTTTTGGAAGAGAGTGAAAGAGAGACACAATGTAGTTTTGAGGTGATGAGGTCACGTGTCTGTTTGTGACAAAGTCAACCCACGTAGATTCATATATTGATGTAAAACAACATCTCTGGATGTATTTTTAATAAATAACACATATTGCACACCTGTGCAGGAGGAAGAGGGCTGATCCTCCGTCTGTTTAACGAGCGACTGAAGTCGTACTTTCATCTCTTTTAGCTTGTTCTTCTCTTTCTGTTTTTGCTGATCTGATTCAGTATCAGCCATAAAATATAACATCAGAAATCAAAATCTCCTCCTGCTTCCTTTCAACTTCCTGATGTCTACTCGCTGCCAAACTTTGCCCGGAAAATGTAAAAGTAAAAAAAACAAACACTTGTTTATAATTGGTAAAACACACAGTTCCCAGTGAAAGAGCTGAGATGTCTCAATGAAAGTCAGCTGCTTTTTCATCCACTGTCCCTGGTGGAAAAGAGCGACCAGTCGCTACAAAACACCCCATTTGGTGCCTAAAAAGCTGCTGGAAACAGCGACGACTTGGTGAAATACAACCAGTCTAGTTGTTGGTTGGTGTTGAACAGTGTCTGCAGGTGTCTCTCTGAGGTGTCCCACCATCCACCGTCCCCTCAGCTCAGATACTACGTCACTTTAGAGACGTTGATGTGATTGGTATGAAAAGTATCAGTGATTTGGACAGCTGAACATGCGCGACAGAGGTTTTCAGTGCAGTAGTTTATCACCAGAACAGTCGGTTCTTGGTGCAAGAGTTCGTCACACTGAAAAGTCTGTTTTTCCTTATTTCTTTTTTGAAAGCAAATTGTGCATTAAATACACAAGTCATAAATCATCTTTAATGATCTGTGTGAAACTAGAATTGGGAACTGAAGTCATGAGGTAAGCAGAGACGCTGAACCATCTGAGCACTGGCGTTCTGTTAGTGACTGATTGCATATTTCAGGGTTCTCAGTGTGACGAAGTTCCTGGAAAAGTTATAAGTTCTAATATATAAATTACATATTTAATGTTTTGAGTTATTATGGATATATCAAAGACAACAGTTATGAGAGAGTTATCACGCTGAGTCGTCTTTGACGTGTCTCAGCGCCTGGTTTGTTTCCCAGGATGCAGTTTGTTCGCAGCAGTTGGACTCACTCAGAAAACATGTTGGTGAGATGCAGTCTGGCCCCGAGGCTCTGTTTGGTTAAACTGATGGTTTGTTTTCACAGAACTCAGTTTGTTTCATTCTGTGTAAACAAACACTTCATCCTGTGTGACATCACCAACAATCAGCCAATAGCAGCTGGGCTAGTGTCAGCAATGATGACATCATATCAGTGATGGCTTGATTCCTGTGCTCCTATTGGACAGATTTCGTGCTGGCGTGGGAGGAGCCTCTGAGCTCACAGGAGGAGGAGAGCGCAGGCGCTAACCCCGCCCACGTGAAGTGGAGGGCGTCGTTTCTGAAAAAACTGAGACGCTCAGGACTGCTGCTGGAGCAGGTGAGTAAAACAAACACACCTCAAGTCAACTCAGAGCCAAGTGAACAAACAGGAGTGTGTTTGAAGAGTGAGGACTGTTGAACGAATCAGGTCATCCACCTGTTCACCTGTTCACCTGTTCACCTGTCACCACTCGTCACGTCACCAACCAGTTTATACAGCTGACATGGAGACACTATGTACAGGGCGAGAGAAATAGAATAAAATAGAATAGAATAAAAAACACAATAAAGTAACATTAAATTAAATAGAAATAAATAAAGGAAATTATATAAAATAATATAAAACAAAACAAAAAGACACATTAAAGTAAAATAAATGAAATAAAACAAAATAAACACAACATAAAATAAAAACATTGAATTAAACAATATAAAATCAAATGAAATAAAATAAAATAAAACAAAAATTAAATAAAATAGAAAAAACTAAATAAAACACAATAAAATAAAATGAAATAAAATACGATGAAATAAAATAAATTAAAATAAAAATAAAAAAATTAAATAAAACAAAAAATTGAATTGAAATGAAGTAACACAAAACAAGATAACAATAAATAATAAATAGCAAAATATTTTTTTAATAAAATAAATCAAAAATAAATTAAAAATAACATATAATCGAATAAAAAATAAAACAATAAATAATTAAAATAAAGTAAAAAAGTAAAACACAATATAATATAATGAAGTGAAATAAAGTAAATTAAAATAAAATAAAACTAAACTAAGCAAAACAAAACAAAATAAAATAAAACACAATAACTCGTGTGTGTGAATCATGTGAACATACACACATAATGAACAACAAAGCAACATAAGTTTGAGTGTCCGACAGTCTGACACTTTAGTCCGTCCTTGTCTCATCAACAAAACTGAAACATACATTTCCTTATATCATAGATGTTTTTCAGCTCGTCAGTGTCTCGTCTCTGCCGCGGCCTAAAAGATCGTTGATGAAGATTGTTTGTCATAGTTATGTTGATAAAATGGCCGCTGCTCCACAGGTGGTGACAGACAAAGTGTCTCTGTGTCTCTACAGAAGGAGGTCCTCCGGATGAAGGAGAAGATCTGTTTTGTCCTCCTCAGTGCTCCGTGGAGCGTCCTCTGTTACTACGCTGAGGAGATCAGTCTCAGAGTCCCTCTGCAGGTAGAACATATCATCATCATCATCATCATCACCATCACCATCATCACCATCACCATCATCACCATCATCCTGACCAGTGTGTCCTCACAGTGTGTCCTCTGTCCTCCTGCAGGAGGTCAACGCTCCCATCACCAACTGGTCGGCGCACGTTCTGTCCCAGCTGTCCCTCTCCAACCCTCTGTCTCAGGACGTCCCCAACCCCCCCCCTGACTACTACACCTGTCAGTTCAGGACCAACAAGCTGCAGAGGTCAGAACACAAAGGTCAAACATCTGAGACAGTTAAAGTGTCCAACACGTCCTCACCTCAGCTCCTCATGTATCGCTGCTTTGTCAGTGGACGTTCATGTCCACGTATTACATAGTAGACACCCTGCTGCGTCTGCTGGGACGCTATGATGTCAACAGAATCAAGTGGTTCGATTTAGGAAAAAACGTCATGGTTTGTCTCTGCGTGCAAACAGGAAGTGAACAGCAGACTCCAGGGTGAAAGTCCAGGGTTTGTTGGATCCATCCACCTCCTGTCCCGCCCTGTACGGACTGTCCACCTCTTTATATCGTGTCAGTACGGCAGCGTTTCAAACACACGCCGTCCAGTAGTGCATCACACTGCACCAGGTGCCATACATCAGGGTGACCGGTTGCATTTCATCACACCATGGAAGGTTCGCTGCCTGACGGTGTATCATACCGCCACAGAATGTGGCTTTGGGCGTCGGCTGTATGGCGCAAAAATCTGGGACATTTATGGGCATGTGTCCCCACAGCGTGCAGGTGAAGGCGGGGCTTTAACTCCTGTGACCCCTCCCATGAGTCTTCATAAGAGGACATCACTGCTTTACTCAGGCCTGATCCATGTAAAAACAAGATGGCCGCCATCTCTGCTGAGTCAGTCTGCAGCTGATGCTAAGACAGAGGTGGACGAGGTCCAAAACCTGATCTCAGTTTATGGTTCAAACGTTATTTATGATTAATAATGTCTGTAGTTTGATGTGGCAACAAAGTTGACCAACTTTAGCAACAAAGACAAGATGAGATGCTGTTCATGAGGAAGTACGGTGATTGTGTTGTTGACATGCTAACTGGCTAACTAGCATCAACACGCTCTTCCTGTATCCCTTTTTGCATGACGAACACAGAGGACTGACAACGCAGCAGTCGGCTCTGATCGCTGTCGTCTTCTGCGCTCGGTTTGTTGTGTCTGGACCTTCGGGGCCGGATGGAGGTGACGTGTGACTTGCGTGTATTCGCCGCGCCCTCAGTTACAGGATGACGGGTGAAATCAAGGAAACAATTGGAGGAAGTGGTGTGATGATGTGGTAGTGCTTAATAACATCGGATCTGTTTCCTGTTTCCTGTCTGCAGGTTTCTGGGGCACGAGAATCGAGAGACGTTCTTCAAGACGACTCAGAGACACCAGGTGGTGAGTTTGGACTCGACACGTCGACATGTCTGAGTTTAAAAAGAGGAGGTTTCTGAGAAGGATAAAAATAAAAGTCCAGATTCAGCCGGCTGTTGATTGGCTTTATCCCCAGCCCCGCCCCCTCAGAGTCCTTTAAGCCCCGCCCCTCAGAGAAGAAACACCTCTGTGTGTGTGTGTGTGTGTGTGTGTGTGTGTGTGTCAGCACATTCAACACAACTTTATTTAGGAAACAGCTCGACGGATGTGACACAGAGCTCTGTACGAGGTAACGCAGGCCGAGTCCAGTGTCCTCTGGAGACAAAAGGTTCGTCTCCTGTCAGTCTGTCAAACAACAAAAATAATAAATAGTAAATATATAATAAATAGAATAATAAATCAGTTTCAACACATCAAACAGTCCAGAGAACAGAAAAAAACTTGTTTTTCTGATATTTTGGTTTGTGAAAGTTTGAAATTAATTAATTAATTAATAAGGAAAATTAAAAAAGGAAGGCTTTTTTTTCAATACACGGGACTGAAATTAAAATTTTCCACTGATGTGATTAAGGGAAAAAAACAAAAACAAAAACAAAAAACCCAGAAAAGTAAAGTAAATAACTAACGAAAAAAAATGATGTCACTCCAGGTTTCAAAGGGTTAAACCGTTAAATATGTCCCAGGAGACGAGCGGGAAATTTACTTAGTCTGAATGAACTCAGAGGTTGTAGTTTCCTCCATCTGAAATCCACACGATCAGTCAGGTTCAGTCAGGATCAGTCAAGCTCACGATCAGTCAGGATCAGTCAGGATCAGTCAAGCTCACGATCAGTCAGGATCAGTCAGGATCAGTCAGAATCAGTCAAGCTCACGTTCAGTCAGGATCAGGATCAAGTTCAGTCAGGATGAGTCAGGATCAGGATCAGTTGGGATCAGTTAGGATGGGTCAGAGTCAGTCAGGATCAGTGTACTGGCTGATAATCGATGTTGGAAATGTCCGACAGGACCGGGAACATCTCTGTGTGTTCTGGGAATATAAACTGGTCCAGTCTGCATGTCGAAGTACCCTTGAGCAATATACTGAACCCCAGACTGCTCCTGATCTGGTTTATTGACTCATGAACTTTCAGCTCAGGTTGTACAGATTTTAGGGACATGACGCATTCAAAGATGCTCCAGGAAATGACATCACAATAAGCAAACATACCACTGTAGGCTCTGGAGGAGCGTTTGTAACGTTCAAAGGGTTAATTACACAATGATTCTAATAAATAAAGGATAATAATCCTGAGCAGATATTATTCATGTGTTTTCATCTGAGGACAGTGTGAGCTGCAGGACTTAGAGTCTGGGTGGAGGCGTGGCCATCACACTCTGCTCTGATTGGTCCACAGATGTTGAGCCAGGACCTCTCAGATGTCAGGATGTGTCAGTCAGCAGACGGATGCTGCAGGCGGCGACGCCTCCTCCTCAAACACAGGCTATAAAAACACACACATTTACAAGAGCTGTAAACCTTTACACACACACACACACACACAGGAGGTCAGATAAAGAAACCTGTCACCGTTCTGTCCTGCGTGGACTGAAAACAAAGTGAATCTCACCGCCGCACAGCTTTAATTTAATATATAAAACAATATTAAAACCACGTCAACGTGACAGCGAGTCGGCCTCTGACGGCGTCTCTGTTCCCACAACATGATTTAGTTTCAAGCATTTTCCTCTGACAGATTTCCAGAGGAGCTGAGAAACTAATGTGTCAGATTCAGGACGACCCGTCAGCGAGGAGCCGAAACTTCTCCCGGTCAGATTTCCTTCAGTGTTGATTGTTGAGGAGCTAAATTACCAACAGAGGTCTCTTCCTCTCAGACACACACAGCAGATGATTTAAACCAGGAAACACTCTGAAGAAACAGGTTCAGGTTTCAAACTAAAAAATCAGTGTTTGTTGCAGGTGGGCGTCTAACTGTGGAGCCCACACTGAAAAGTTTTTGTCTGAATGTTCAGATTTACCTGACTGTTTTTTTTTCATGGACTCTTCTGGCTTTGTTGTCTCAAAATAATATGTTTTTCCTCTAAAATGTTTTTATATAACTCAACTCTTTTCTTAACATATATGAAGATGTTAATTCTTAAGATATTTTAACTTTCTTTCCCTGAATGTTTCCACATGACTCGCCTTTTTCCGTTGATATCTTACAACTTTTTTTTTGTTAAAATATATGATGACTTTTTTCTTAAAAATGCTTTTACGTTACTCAACCTTTTTTCTTGGAACATTACTACTTTGTTGTCTCAAAATATTACGCCTCGTCTCTAATTTTTTTTTTACATTACTCGCCTTTTTTTCTCAAAATATATAAAGACTTTTATTCTTAAAACATCACAACTTTTTTCGACCTTTTGCCGCGATGTATTACAGATTTTTTTTTTGGTCAAAATCTATTACGACTTTTCTCTTTGAATATTACATCTTTTTATTCTGTAATGTTTGAATTCATTCAACAGTTTTTCTTGGAGTATTTTGGCTTTGTTGTCTGAAAACATGAAGACTGTTTTCTCCAAAATGTTTTGATATTATTCAACTTTTTTTCTCAAAATATATGAAAAATATATGAATTTTTCTCGGAAATATTTGCCTTTACTCGACCTATTCTATTTTGAAACATTAAGACTTTTTTGCTTAAGTTACAACTTTTTTGGTTTTCCAAATATTACCAGGGTCATTACTGAAACTTCTCCCATGTGCCAGGCGTGTAGGAGAACTATGGTGGTCGACATGAAAACGTGAATGGAGGTGTTTTGTAGTGACTCATCAGTTTTTTTCCCAGCAGCTCTTTGGACACCAGACAAAGATGTTTCGTGGCGACCTGTTGGTCTTGGTTGGTCTCATTACAGCGGAGTTAATTATCCAAAGAAGCGATTGCTTTTGGGTGGTTCAGAGGTGGTTTGTTGTAGTGCGGCGTGTGTCCTTGCAGTGACCGTGTCCTGTCTCTGCAGCTGTATGAGATCCTGGCCAGGACTCCGTACGGTTCGGTGAAACGGGGGGAGGTGGGAATCGAC
Organism: Epinephelus awoara; assembly: GCA_035609425.1. NCBI lineage: Eukaryota > Metazoa > Chordata > Actinopteri > Perciformes > Serranidae > Epinephelus > Epinephelus awoara. The sequence goes on from CM069297.1 coordinate 43,713,965, forward strand.
CGACTGCTGGCTGAGCAGGTCTTCACTGCTGCCTACCCGCTGCATGAGGTGAGCTATTAACTATCATCCTAAACCTGAACCCAAACCTGACCTTAGTCCTGACCCCTGGTCTGAGACGGCACCGAGACACTAAGACTTTACCAGACACTGCGAGTTGTAAATATTCATGTTTAGCTGAAAATGAATCTTTGTGTTGGCAGGGTGGTTTCGAGCTGCCGAGCGACTCAGTGCTTCCTGAGTCTTTGGGTCTGAGACAGATCTTGTACTCGCACTGGGCCAAGTGGTCCTCCTGGAGACGCTACCAACCTCTGGATCACATCAGGGAATACTTCGGAGAAAAGATAGCGCTGTATTTTGCCTGGCTCGGTAACTATGGCAACCATTCCAGCAGCTAACCACCGTTAACTGTTTGTTTGAGCGCTAACTGTGTCTGACTGCAGGTTTCTACACTGGCTGGCTGCTGCCGGCATCGCTTGTCGGGACGGTGATCTTCGTGTTTGGGTTCTGGCTCATGGCCACTGACGTTCCAGCGTAAGTTCAAACTCAGACTACAGGACACAACCTGTATAATGTTTGGACATCAATGTCCCACAATCCTTTGCATTAATTTGATTAAAATGAACCCCTCTTGGTTTCAATCAACATTTTCCTCTCAAACAAATCATTTAGATATTAATGTTTGTCTGTTAATATGCTGACCACACTTGGTGTAGGATATAATGATGAGGAAAGTACTGGCCGTACACCAGCTTAACACCATATAAAGGCAGGGAACTTAGTACACTTGGCTTTATGGACACAGTCTTTTATACTCTCACAGGTCGTCTGCGTCCTATCAGGAGGTAAACAACTGTTTATTGTTGTTGTTGTTGTGTTTGTGCAGGAAGGAGTTGTGTGAGAGTGGAGGCAGCTTCATCATGTGTCCTCTCTGTAACATTTGCTCCCTATGGAACTACTCCAGCATCTGTGTCACCTTCAAGGTACGAATCCGTCCACCTGTCTGCGATGTCAGTGTGCTTCATGTCATCTTGTCAGATGGTTCAACAGCATCTGAACCCCCCGGCCCAAACCCTCACTCAGTGATTGGTCACCGCCCACGTCTTTGTGTTGTGTCGGAACAAACAGTGAGTGCACCTGTCCTCATGTGTCCCTCTGCAGGCAGGTATCATGTTTGATAATGGAGGGACAGTGTTCCTTAGTGTCTTCATGTCTCTGTGGGCCGTCACCTTCCTGGAGTACTGGAAGAGAACCTGTTCAGCTCTGGCTCACCGCTGGGACTGTTCCGAATTCCAGGACATTGAGGTACCGCACCCAACTCCGGACTTTTGTCTTGTCTTCCCTTTCCTTTCTTATATTTTTTCATTTCCTTAGCTTAGCTTATTTTAGCTTAGCTTAGCTTTCCTCACCCTTCCTTTCCTTTCATTTCCTCACCCTTCCTTTCCTTTCATTTCCTCACCCTTCCTTTCCTTCCCTTTCCTTACCACTCCTTACCCTAGCTTATCTTAGCTGTTGTGTAGTGACCCATCAGCATCCTTCCAGCTGCTCTTTGGGCACCAGAGGGGATGTTTTGTAGCCACTCATCAGTTTTTCCCCAGCAGCTTTTTGAGCATTAAACAGGGGTGTTTTGTTGCAGCTCATTTGTCTTTTTCCAGCATCTTTTTTAGGGCCCGACAACAAATTGGTGTGTTTTGTAACAACCTGTCACTTTGTAGCAACTCGTTTGTCTTTTTCCAGCAGCTTTTTGACCATTAAAGAGAGGGTGTTTTGTAGCGACCTGTCAGTTCTTTTCCACTGGCTGTTTAGGCCCCAGTTGCGGGTGTTTTGTAGTCACATGTCTGTCTTTCTTCAGCATTAAACAGAGGTGTTTTGTAGCAAGTTGTTTGTGTTTTTCCAGCAGCTTTTTCGGAAATAAACGCGGTTGTTTTGTCGCGACCAGTTGTTCTTTTTCCACCAGGGACAGTGCAGTTGTCTTTCATCGAGACATCGCTTCTCCAGTGGGAACTGTGTGTTTGGGCAAAATCATGATCTTTTCCTGATGATATACAAGTGTTTTTGTTTGTTTGTTTGTTTGTTTGCCTAACCTAACCACACGTTAACTACAGCATTGCTGAAACATGAAGTTTGAACGTATCTGCTACATAACAATATGCAGATGTAACGTATCTTTGTTTTACAGGAACATACAAACATTATTTCAGGTGTTCTGATTCACACTGACGTTAAAGATCTCGAAAACTAATATTGCCATTATGAATATATGACCAACACTCATTAAGGCAACGTCACATCATCACATGATCAATAAATATATAAAGATCTTGGGTTGCAGGGGTTTCTGGGAGATCATGACTGTCGTCCCTCTGTCCTCCACAGGAGCGTCCTCGTCCAGAGTTCACGGCCTTGGCGCCGATGACCACGCGGAACCCGGTGACCGGAGCAGAGGAACCATACTTTCCTGAGAGTAAACGCATCAACAGAACTCTGACTGGCTGCATGGTCATCGTCGTCATGGTGAGTCTACCTGACCTTTGACCCTTCACCTCTGAGTTCTGTGACACCGGGACATTCTGGAAGGTTTCCTCCACAACATGGAGCAGTGGGTGGAGTTTAAAGATGGAGTTCCTCTTAAAGTTTTCCTTTGAGAAACAGCTGGTGTACCCATTGGTTGTGATGTCACAGTTGTGACCGGTCTATACACCGGTCAGTCTGTGTTGTTGACGCAGGAGGTAATGGGTCAAATGTATTTTCAGCGTACATGAATATAAACATCATTATAAGTTTAACTCCTCCTCAGATGTGGATACTACACTGTAAACATATGACATCACTGTCCTGATGCAGGTTGTGTTCAGGACGCAGCATTAAGGTGAACATTATGTGTGCAGGTTGTGGTCGTGCTGATGTTCCTCATCGCCATCATTCTGTACCGCACCATCCTCAGAATCATCATCTACCAGTCCAACAGCTTCTTAACCTTCTCTGTGAGTACAACACCACACGCCTTTAAATCTGTGTCAGGGTTCATACAAACATCAGAGGCTCCTGGACGCCACCCTGAGGGACGCCACCCTGAGGGACGCCACCCTGAGGGATGCCACCCTGAGGGTCGCCACCCTGAGGGACGCCACACTGAGGGACGCCACCCTGAGGGATGCCACCCTGAGGGACGCCACCCTGAGGGACGCCACGAGGTCATGTTTATAGACGATAGCTGCGGCTGCGGCCATGTTCTGTCTGTTCGACCATCCCGTTCATGAACACAGTATCTCAAGAACTTTTTTCCAAATGTGGCACAAACATCCACTTTGAGTTAAAGATGAACTTTTCATAATTTGGTGGCCAAATGTCAAGGTCACTGTGACCTTGACATTCATCTCATTTCACGAAAGTGATATTTCAAAAAGGCCCTGAGGAAAATTTGGCACAAACGTTCATAAGGACTCAAGGATTAAGTGATTCAGATTTAGTGGCCAAATGTCAAAGGTCAAGGTCACCATGGTTTTGCATTCGTCTCATTTGCATGAACGCAATATCTCAAAAAGGCCTTGATGGAATTTCTTCAAATTTGGCACAGACGTTCACTTTGAGTCAAGAAAAGTTAAGGTCACTGTGACCTTGTCTGTTGCATTCTTGTAAACACAGTATCTCAAGAATTTCTTCAAATTTAGCACAGACGCTCACTTGGACTCAACAATGAAGTGATTCAGATTTAGCAGCCAAAGGTAAAAGGTCACTGTGACCTTGCATCCGTTTCACTCTTGTGAACACAGTATCTCAACAAGAACTTGATGGAATTTCTTCAAATTTGGCACAAATGTCCACTGGGACTCCTAAAAGAATTGATTAAAATTTAGTGGCCAAAGGTCAAAGGTTAAGGTCACCAGGATCTTGCATTCACTTCATTCTTGGGAACGTGACATCTCCAAACACCTCAAGGGATTTTCTACATATTTGGCACAAACATCCACTTTGAGTCAACCATGAAAAAGATTAGAATTTGGTGGACAAAGATTAAAGGTTAAGGTCACTGTGACCTTGTCTGTTGCATGAATGTGAATGCAATATCTCAAAAACTCTTTGAGGGAATTCCTCCAAATTTGGCACAAACATCCACTCTGAGTCAAGGATGACCTGAACAGAATTTGGTGGGCAAAGCTCAAAGTCACTGTGACCTTTTCTTTCTCATTTCATTAAAGCAATATCTCATAAAGGACTAGAATTTCCTCAAATTTGGCACAAACATCCACTTGGACTCATGATTGAACTACTTGTAATTTGGTGGTCAAAGGTCAAAGGTTAGCTTCACTGTGACATCATCATATTTTCACAGACATGGATGGAAACTGTCAGACAAACTTTACTGGTGGGCGGAGTCATACGATCAAGGGGCGGTGACTGGAGTCGTCACTTATTCAATATTAACCTGATTTTAGAAAGTGTGTGTGTGTGTGTGTGTGTGTGTGTCTACAGGCCGGGAGGATAGCCAGTATCACAGGATCTGTGTTGAACCTGGTGGTCATTCTCATGTTGTCCAAATTTTACACGTCGCTGGCCCACATACTCACACATTGGGGTGAGTCACATCTTCCTCCTCTTCATCCTCATCCTCAGCTTCACACTTTTATAAAAAAAATTTTTTTATCTGTTAGTCTGGTCCTGATGAACGCAGACATTTAATTTTGTTTTTGGTCTGAGCTCCAGTTTGGTTTTGTGTCTTCATTCAAAAGATTTTACTGATAAATTTTTTTTTCTTGTAGCTTTTGTTCACAATTTTAATTCAGTATTTTCCTGGAGTTCAAGAGGTCGATTATTGATCATGTTTTATGATAATAAAGTCCCAGTGTCCTCAGATGAATACTTCCTAATTAACAGCGTCTTATCTTGTTCCTGTCGCTGAAAATGGTCAACTTTGTTGCCACATCAAACTACAGACATTATTAGGGATGTTCAATATTGGCTTTTTTACCGATATCCGATATACCGATATTGTCCAACTCTTAATTTCCGATACCGATATCAACCGATACCGATATATGCGGGGTTCCCCCCCCTCAGAAAAAAAAAAGAAAAGAAAAACTAAATCATTTTAGGCAACTAACATTACACATATTACAAACAAACAAAGATATCTCAAAAACTATACACCACATCTCTCATATTTTGACATTTTGAGTGAGAGGAGAAGTAGCTGAAGAGTTTGATGTATAATATGTGCATACTGTGTAAAAGTTGTGTCATTAAAAAAGTAAAAACCGATACCGATAATTTCCGATATTACATTTTAATGCCAATATCGGCCGATAATATCGGTAGGCCGATAATATCGGACATCTCTAGACATTATTAATCATAAATGACGTTTGAACCATAAACTGTGATCAGGTTTTGGACCTTGTCCACGTCTGTCTTAGGATCAGCTGCAGACTGACACGGCAGAGATGGCGGCCATCTTGTTTTTACATGAATCAGCATGTTGTGGTCTCACTGTCACTAGATGGGACAGAAAGTGTCCTCGAATGACGAAAAAATGTCGGAGTGTGTGTGTGTGTGTGTGTGTGTGTGTGTGTGTGTGTGTGTGTACACACTGTTCATGTGTGTGTTTTGTTGTCTCTGTCAGAGATGCATCGGACTCAGAGTAAATACGAAGACATGTTCATCCTCAAAGTTTTCATCTTTCAGTTCGTCAACTTCTACTCGTCTCCGGTTTACATCGCCTTCTTCAAAGGCAGGTGAGAACTGCTACTTTTTCTTCTGTTTTCAGCCGTCCCTCCCATCTCATTTCATCCCTTTATTTTTTTGTCTTTCGCTTTCTTCGTACACATTTGTGGTCGACCTGTTCTCATACCGAAGTTGTCACCACCGCCGCTTGGTCAGTGATTTCTGTGACCTGTGTCAGCGTGGGTTTCCTCCAGGTGCTCTGACATGTTCTCTATGTGTCAGCCCTGTGATAGTCTGGTGACCTGTCCAGAGTGAACCCCGCCTCTCACCCAGTGTCGGCTGAGATAGGCTCCACCCCCCACGACCCCCAACAGGATAAGCGGTTGCTGCAAACTACGTCCCTGAAAATCAACAACAGACGCACTCAGGATACCCAGCGTGTTACATGTAGCAGTCAAAAGTCCAGTGACCAGACAGCGATGTGTGACGAGTCAGGATGAGAACGTGTTGTTGGTGATCTGACTGGGCTGAAACAGGAAGGACTCAGATTCTCAGATTCTCAGTCTTTACTGTGAACTCTGAACTGAACAAGTAAAAAGCAGCAGTGAGACTGAAGGTGGAGCCACAGCGCCGCCTGCAGGCTGATGATGAAAACATCCAGAACCAGCTGTTTGTCTGAACTGCTGCAACCAAACATGATTCAAACCCTAAAACCTTTATTCCGCAGTTCTGAAAGCTTGTGTCTGTGAATTAAGCAGCGGACATGTTGAACCGTATTATACTGACTGACAGAGAGGAAGAGCTTCATCATCTTCAATCAGCTGCTTTGTTTGTGTCTCCTCAGGTTCATTGGTTACCCTGGAAACTACCAGACTCTGTTTGGAGTTCGTAACGAAGACGTGAGTCAGTCACACTGTGATGCTGATGATGATGATGATGATGATGATTTCCTGTTTGTTTTCCTCGTCAGTGTTTTAGCCTGACGTGGTGTTGAACCGTCAGCTGTGTGACGAGAGGTTAAAACGCTCAGTGACAGTCAGGTCTGCAGCTCATTAACTCTGAAGTTTTCATTTGTGAGGTCGTTATTATAAATAATAATAATCATAATACATTATACTTATTTAGTGCTTTTCAAAGAACTTGAAGACACTTTATAAATTCAGAGACAAAACAAAAAAAGTTGCAGTACTTGTCGCAGTGATGAGTGGGGGAGGGGCTGGAGAGCAGGCCTGATTTATCCAGTCTTTAAGAACAGACATCCTGCGCTCGGCTGATGAAGATCGTTGTTTGCATGACTCTGAAAAAACAGAACACTGAGTCACTTCCTGACCTCAGCTTGTGCTGTGTTCGTTTTGTACTCGGAAGTCGTAAGTGGGAATACAACAGTTTTTGCATTCTAGTTGACAACGGTGGACAAGTTGGAAAAAAACATGGACACCCACAAGAAAGCCTTTGTTGACCTTGAACTTTCGTAGTATAGACAGCTTCAAAACCATCATGCACTCCAACTGATGAACGCCGCACGCTGACCTAATGTAAAACAAAGAAGATAAAGTTGCTATAAACAGCACTTTAATGTTTACTCACTATGTATGTGACCGGCAGCCATCTTGAATTCGTAAGTCGGGGTTGATGCGGTTGCTCCGAGTTTCCGAGTTGGAAATCCGATCTCAGGGTGTTTAAACTTCCGACTGGGAATTTCCGACCTCTGAGTACAAAACGAACGCACCATTACCTGCCATGCAAACATGGCCGCCATGACGGCCACAGGAGGTCGTTGTTTGCATGATTTTATCTGTGTCTCAGTGCGGGGGCTGCAGCCTCTGAACTGAGACACAGCTGCTGTTTACATCCCTCTGAAATAAGAAAACGTACAGCATTCATTCAGCAGAAAAGCTCCTGATGACGTCACTGCGCTTTGTGACCTGCTGCAGCGCCGTAGGAATCAATGATGAAACTATATCACAAGGCGTTTTCACTGCGCTCATAAAAATGATCATAACTCAGAAAATAAAACATGATGTCAGGTCAGAGAACTGACGGAGTGTGAAGAAATATTTTATGTTTCTACGTTTAAAAATCTGTCGGATCAAAATATTCTGTTTTTTTTAATTATTATTATTTTATTTAAATCTGATGACAAAACATCTGATTTTTGCTTTTTTGAAAAATTGAAACAGTTTCAATACTTATATCAATTATTCTGTTTTTTTTTTACTTCTATAAGCTTTTAGTTCAGAAATGAAGAATTTGAATTTGTAGATGCTCCAGGAAATGACATCACAATCAGTAAAAATACGCCTGTAGGCTCTGTCACGATGTTAGGGTTAAAGTGTGTGTGTGTGTGTGTGTGTGTGTGTGTGTGTGTGTGTGTGTGAGACAGTGTGGAGCAGGTGGATGTCTGATTGAACTGGCTCAGGAGCTGCTCATCATCATGGTGGGAAAACAGCTGATCAACAACGCCCAGGAGTTCATCTGCCCGTAAGAGTGCGCACACACACACACACACACACACCTCAGCTCTCATTTATAAAACCGTGTTTAGGATCCAAACTCAAATGTACGTTCGAACAGAAAAAATCCATCAGCTTCTACAGTCGGGCGTCCTCTTCACCCTCATGTCCCGTGTCCAGCGCCGTTGTATAGGGGGGAAAGGTGATGACAATTCTAAGGGCCCACAGCCCACTAGGGCCCACACACAGCCCCCAGTAGCCTCTATGACTAAATTATTATGCATAGACTTAACTAATATATATTCATACTAATGAATCCGAACTAAAACACAGCCACAAAGTCACACAATATTTTAAGTTTAATAATTTCAATAACCCCCTTGGCCCCTTCTTAAAAAATGGTTTGGTCCACACCACGGTTCGCTCTTCCTCATGGGAATTAAGTGAGCGTGAGCAAACTCCAGCAGGGAGTGAGGGAGATCAAAGAGGCTAGGTGATGGCCTCCAAAAAACACAAATCTGGACACCAGAAAAGACTTGAGAAGGAGGCCATGAGTAGGAGCAGCAGAGCAGGGGCCCATCATCACACAACAAACAATTTTTCTCTAAGAATGGTGAGAGTAAAACTACTGAGGGCGGCTGAAACGATTAGCCTGCTTGTTCTTTTCATTTATTGTCTGTAACCTTACCTTTGACGGGGCGCAGGCTGTAGCCTACGTTAGCTGTCTCAATGGGCCGGGCTAAACTCTGGACAAGTCGCCAGTTCATTAAAAAGTCGCCAGTTCATTATAGAGCAACCATTCCTAGTGTAGCTAGCTCACTGAACATTACTAATTTGGAGGCTACTACAGCGGACTGTGTGTTTCACACATATCACTGTCGGACAGTGCTCCACAGTATGGACCCACTCAGAGGCTGCATTGAATTGTATTATGACGCATTCAAGTTCTACTCAGTAATTATGAGCATCATGGGAAGGTCAATTACGTTATCATGATGTGTTCAAATGTGGTCTTGTAAAAATGTGTTATTGGTGGGACGTTTGAATAGCCTAAATACAAAAAAGTTAAATGTTCAAAGATTTGTTGTCTGTTGTTGTTTGTTTTCATATCAATATAAAATAAAAGACACCATAATAGCTGACAACAACGAAGTAAAAAGACCATTTAGAATTTTGGACAGTTTACAATGACTTTTGAATGGTTTAAAAATATTTTTTGCCTGGCAAAGTGAAGCTGTCTGCCTAGAGCTATGGTACTAAGAAGCCCATTTAGATTTGATGAGGATTTAGATGAGGCTTGTTTTTGTTTTTGATATTTATTTTACAACAACGTATTTCATGTGCTGTTTGTTTTACTTGCACATTTAAGTTAAATGCTACATATCTACCTTGGGCTCCACCTTGTGGACTATCTTCAGCCAGGACACTTTGTTTTTTTGCATATCAGTGCTTGATTGTTACAATAAAATACCCACTACCTATTTGTTGAGTGGTTAATTGAAAATGTATTTGCAAACAGAGGTGTAATAACGTGTTGCAAATTAGAGAAATGGGAATAAGACAACTAATAATACATAATTTACATAATAATACTCCGACTTGTTGAGGGGTTAATCGTAAAAAAGAAAACAAATTGGATGTATTACACCAGGCACCGTCAAGAACACTGAAAAACAGAAAAATGAAGAAAAACATCATAATACACAGTTGTAAAAAAAGTGGCAATGAATTGGGTAGAGGGGCCCACACCGATATTCTTTAAGGGGGCCCAGAATTCCTAGCAACTGCCCTGCCCGTGTCCAACATGTTGGTTATCATGGGTCAGAGTTTCTCCATCAGGTCTGTTGTCATACATCACGACTTTAGCGGTGGTGTCCGCCTCTGTCAGGCCCCTCCCTGTTCGTACGCAGTGTTTTTAAATGTCTGATAACAGATCCTGGACTCTTCTCTAGCTGAAACTGACGGCTCGTTATTTGGCAGGAAGCTGAAGTCATGGTGGCAGAACAGGAAGACGGGTGGTCGGCTGAAGGAGGTGAAGAAGGAGGAAGGAGTGGAGGTGAAGAAGGAGGTGAAGAAGGAGGAAGGAGTGGAGGATCAGAGGGAGGTGAAGAAGGAGGAAGGAGTGGAGGATCAGAGGGAGGTGAAGGGGGAGGAAGAGGAGGAGGTGTCTCCTTGGGAGGCAGATTACCAGCTGCTGGTGTGTGAGGGACTCTTCAGCGAATACCTGGAGATGGGTGAGTCTGATTTCTGCTCCTGGAGCTGCCGGGCGGGTGGTGTCAACACTGAGGGGTTTATTATATGTCATCCTCTTCCTCCTCCTCAGTGATTCAGTTTGGTTTCATCACCATCTTCGTGGCGGCGTGTCCCCTCGCTCCGCTCTTCGCCCTCATTAATAACTGGGTGGAGATTCGTTTGGATGCTCAGAAGTTTGTGACTGAATATCGCCGCCCGGTGGGGGAGCGCGCTCAGGACATCGGCATCTGGTTTCCCATCATGCAGTTCATCACACACGTGGCCGTCCTCTGCAACGTGAGACTCTGTTTTTCTGCCTCTGTGAGGTCCAGGTCCACATTTATATCACCGATCAATCACATCCTCTAAACCTGTGTCTGCAGGCGTTCCTCATCGCGTTCACCTCATCCTTCGTACCCCGTCTGTACTACCGCTACACCAGAGACGACACGCTGAGCGGCTTCATCAACTTCACTCTGGCAACATCACCACGCAACTACAGCCGGGAACACACACCCTGCAGGTAGGCAACATCACTGTAACACACCCTGCAGGTAGGCAGCATCACTGAAACACACCCTGCAGGTAGGCAGCATCACTGTAACACACCCTGCAGGTAGACAGCATCACTGTAACACACCCTGCAGGTAGACAGCATCACTGTAACACACCCTGCAGGTAGGCAACATCACTGTAACACACCCTGCAGGTAGGCAGCATCACTGTAACACACCCTGCAGGTAGGCAACATCACTGTAACACACCCTGCAGGTAGGCAGCATCACTGTAACACACCCTGCAGGTAGGCAACATCACTGTAACACACCCTGCAGGTAGGCAACATCACTGTAACACACCCTGCAGGTAGGCAGCATCACTGTAACACACCCTGCAGGTAGACAGCATCACTGTAACACACCCTGCAGGTAGGCAGCATCACTGTAACACACCCTGCAGGTAGGCAGCATCACTGCAACACACCCTGCAGGTAGGCAGCATCACTGTAACACACCCTGCAGGTAGGCAGCATCACTGTAACACACCCTGCAGGTAGACAGCATCACTGTAACACACCCTGCAGGTAGGCAGCATCACTGTAACACACCCTGCAGGTAGGCAGCATCACTGTAACACACCCTGCAGGTAGGCAGCATCACTGTAACACACCCTGCAGGTAGGCAACATCACTGTAACACACCCTGCAGGTAGGCAGCATCACTGTAACACACCCTGCAGGTAGACAGCATCACTGCAACACACCCTGCAGGTAGGCAACATCACTGTAACACCCTGCAGGTAGGCAACATCACTGTAACACACCCTGCAGGTAGGCAGCATCACTGTAACACACCCTGCAGGTAGGCAGCATCACTGTAACACACCCTGCAGGTAGGCAACATCACTGTAACACCCTGCAGGTAGACTGCATCACTGTAACACACCCTGCAGGTAGGCAGCATCACTGTAACACACCCTGCAGGTAGACAGCATCACTGTAACACACCCTGCAGGTAGACAGCATCACTGTAACACACCCTGCAGGTAGGCAGCATCACTGTAACACACCCTGCAGGTAGGCAACATCACTGTAACACACCCTGCAGGTAGGCAGCATCACTGTAACACACCCTGCAGGTAGACAGCATCACTGTAACACACCCTGCAGGTAGGCAGCATCACTGTAACACACCCTGCAGGTAGACAGCATCACTGTAACACACCCTGCAGGTAGGCAGCATCACTGTAACACACCCTGCAGGTAGGCAGCATCACTGTAACACACCCTGCAGGTAGGCAGCATCACTGTAACACACCCTGCAGGTAGGCAGCATCACTGTAACACACCCTGCAGGTAGGCAGCATCACTGTAACACACCCTGCAGGTAGGCAGCATCACTGTAACACACCCTGCAGGTAGGCAGCATCACTGTAACACACCCTGCAGGTAGGCAGCATCACTGCAACACACCCTGCAGGTAGACAGCATCACTGTAACACACCCTGCAGGTAGGCAGCATCACTGTAACACACCCTGCAGGTAGGCAGCATCACTGTAACACACCCTGCAGGTAGACAGCATCACTGTAACACACCCTGCAGGTAGACAGCATCACTGTAACACACCCTGCAGGTAGACAGCATCACTGTAACACACCCTGCAGGTAGGCAGCATCACTGTAACACACCCTGCAGGTAGACAGCATCACTGTAACACACCCTGCAGGTAGGCAGCATCACTGTAACACACCCTGCAGGTAGACAGCATCACTGTAACACACCCTGCAGGTAGACAGCATCACTGTAACACACCCTGCAGGTAGACAGCATCACTGTAACAGTGTGAACTGAAAGACAGTTACTGTTGATCATGTTGTTGATGTCTGTTTTTGATGTTGTTGCTGTTGATATCGTCGTTGACGGTGTTGTTGTTGATGATGATGTTGTCATTTTTGCTGTTGTCACAGTTTTTTTTGTTGATATTATTGTTGTTGTTGATATTGATGTTGTTTATGATGATAGTGTTGTTGATGGTGGTGTTGTTGCTGTCATTGTTGATGTTATTGATGTTGCTGTTGTTGCTGTTGTTGATAATGTTGTCGTTTTTGTTGATGGTGTTGTTGCTGTTGATATCGTCGTTGATGATGGTTTTGTTGATAATGATGTTGTCATTGTTGCTGTTGTTTCAGTTGTTTTTGTTGTTGTTGATATTGTTGTCGTTGATATGTTCTTGTCATTTTTGTTGTCCTTGTTGTTGTCGTCTTTGTTGATGGTGTTGTTGCTGTTGTTCAAAATGTTGTCCTTGTTGATGATGATGTTGGTGCTAATTTTGTTGTTGATGTTGTTGTTTTTGTTGATGGTGGTGTTGTTGCTGTCATTATTGATGGTGTTGTTGCTGTTGTTGTTTTTGTTGTTGATAATGTGGTTCTTGATGTTTTTGTTGATGGTGTTGCTGATGATAGTGTTGTTGCTGTTGATGTCGTCGTTGATGGTGGTGTTGTTGATGTTGTCATTGTTGCTGTTGTTGCAGTTGTGTTTTTGTTAATTGATAATGTTCTTGTCTTTTTTGTTGGTGTTGATGATGATGTTGTTACTGATGGTGTTGTCCTTGTTGGTGTTGTTGATAATGTTGTCGTTGTTGTTGATGATGTTGTCCTTGATGTTGTTGTTGATTATGTTGTTGCTGATATTGTTGTTTATGATGTTTTTTTTTACTTGTTTTCCTTGTTGTTGCTGCTGCTGCTGATGTTGTTGATAGAATTGTTGCTGTTGTTCTTGTTGTTTTTTTTGTTGTTGATAATGTTGTTCTTGTCATTGTTGTTGATGATGTTGATGATGTTGTTGTCGTTGTTGCTGTTGTTGATAATGGTGTTGTCCTTGTTGTTGTTGTTGTTGTTGCTGATGTTGTTGATGAAGTTTTTGTTTTGTTGTTGTGGTGGTTGTTGTTGTTGTTGATGATGTAATTGTTGTTGTTTCTTATGTTGTCGATAATGTTGTTTTTATTGTTGCTGATATTGATTATGACAGTGTTGTTGTTGATAATGTTCTTTTGTCCTTGTCCTTGTTGTTTCTGTTGTTGTTGCCCTTGTTGTTGATGATATTTAGGTCATTTATATTGTTGTTCTCATTGGTGATGTTGTTGTCTAAATTGTTGTCATCCTTGTTGTTATTCTTCTTGTTGTTGTCCTTATTGTTGTCATCCTTGTTGTTGTTGATGTTATTGTTGTCCTTGTCTTTATTCTTGTTGTTGTTGTCCTTCTTGTTGTTGTCCTTATTATTGTTGTTGTCCTTGTTGTTGCCCTTGTTGTTGTTGTTATCCTTATTGTTGTTGTCGTCCTTGTTGTTGTTGTTGCCCTTGATGTTTTCGTCCTTGTTGTTGTTGTTGTTATCCTTATCGTTGTTGTCGTCCTTGTTGTTGTTGTTGTTGTCCTTGATGTTTTCGTCCTTGTTGTTGTTATCCTTATTGTTGTTGTTGTCCTTATTGTTGTTGTCATACTTGTTGTTGTTGTTGTCCTTATTGTTGTTGTCGTCCTGTGCAGGTACCGGGGTTTCAGAGATGAAAACGGCGAATACCTCCCGGAGTACTTCCACCTGCTGGCCATTCGCCTGACGTTTGTGATCGTGTTCGAGGTCGGTGTTTGTCACGTGATGGAGGTTTGATGAGGTTTTGTTAATGAGCGGCAGGTTTGTGCCATGTGGGCAGAGTTAATGCTGAGTTACATGATGAAGGCTCCTCCTCCTCTATCTTCCTCAGCACGTGGTGTTCTTCATCGGGCGTCTGATCGACCTGATGGTGCCTGACATCTCAGAGGAGGTGGAGATGAAGGTGAAGAGGGAGCACTACATGGCTAAAGAGGCGCTGGCTGAGAACCAGGTACAGGAACACTGAACCTGGCGTGCTAATAAAAGACACTCACGCAGTTTGTGTTGTTGTGTTTATTTTATTCTTGTTTGTTCTGACAGGAAGTCAGAGCTGATCAGATGTCGTGTGAGTTTTCATTTTGCTAACATGAATGTGTGAATCCTGGGATAGCGAGGTGGTGACACCTTCAAAAAATAGACAGCAGATATGAGGAGAATAAAATGGGGCCCAGTGTGGAGCCCTGTGGTTCGCTACAGGAGATGGTGCAGAGGAAGAGGACGTGATGAGGACGTGATTTTGTGTGTAGGAAGCAAACCACTGTAGGTCAGTCCCTGAACGCCAACAACACGCTCAAGGCGTCAGAGCGGATCCTTCGCTATCCTATGATTTGCAAATCTGCTTTTCAAACATGTTTCAGGATTTTAGATTCACAAAAACTCAGAAAAGTTTACGCCCTTGTTTGAATGAATTCTTCTCATTTGTTGGAGTGGCTTGGGCTTGTGCATGACACGTCAGCTCTGTAGTGCCTCCTCATCACCTGTAGCCTCTGAATGAATTTTTGACGGCCTTGGTATCCTTGAAAATTTAAAAACTTGTCTCACACATCAAAACACTCAGATCAGCCTCTTCCAACAGCCTCATTGTGCCCTCTGCCCGTCTCACCACCATGGGGTCCAGAGCTTCCAGCTGCTCTGCCCTGCCTCTTGAACTCCCTTCCTCCCGACATCAGGAACATTGACCCAATATCCATTTTCAAATCCCACCTGAAAACCCACCTGTTTCAACAGGCCTATTTAACTTCACCTTTTACTGTGTTGATCTTTGATGTGTCTTTTACCCCTTGTAAATTTAATTGTCTTTCACTTGTTCTGTAAGGTGACCTTGAGTGCCTCGAAAGGCACCTTTAAATGAAATGTATTATTATTATTATTATTATTAAACAGGAACGTAAAGTGATGGAGCTCATAGCACCCCCTAATGTCCGGAAGGCCTCAGTTGGGACAAAGTTCCTCTGACTTTTATCAAATTTGGCACGCACATTCCTCTCATCAGTTCAGACATATTTCTCAATAGCTTGCACTAGCTCCACCCACCTGGAAGTCAGCCATTTTGAATTTTGTGCATGTATTTTATGCACAAGTTTTCATATCCTCTCAGAGGGCGGTATAACCCTCCGACTAATGTGACACTTAACAGCGAAGAAATAATCGATAGCTTGGATGATGATGCCGTAGGTCATGTGACAACAAGCCACTTTGAGCATGTTAAGGTGAGGAACTTTATGAAAGTCATCTGAGAGGATTCAATGGATCCATCTTAAATTTGGGCAGCAGGACGTCAAGACCTTCAGGAAGCAAAATTGTCAAACAGTGTGATGCCCTGTTTCCACCGAGCAGTCTGGGTCAGTTCATAGTTTCTGTCTCCACAGTAAAGTTGTGGATGGTCCCAACAGCAGCGTCCTTAGCGTCCCCATGTTTGGTCCCCCCTCTGTTGGGGTACCTAGCACACAGATCTGGTACTAAAAGGTGGAGCTAGAAACCCTGCAGTCTGATTGGTCAGTAGAGGACGGTCACTCTGGTTTTATGTAACCTCTGTTCATACATCAGTAAACTACAACTATAAAATGAAAGAGACAAAATCACTTCATTCACTGGGCCGACTGCCGGCAACTTTTAAGGTTCAGCACACCTTGAATTTAATCTTCTTTTTTTTTTGGAAGTTTTATAAAAAGAATTGGACATTTTTTGGACACCTTTTTCTGACCTTTTGATCATATCATTCTGACATTTTATCACCTTTTTTTGGACATTTTAGTTCAGTTTCAGTTTTGTTGCACATCTTATTAATTTTCCCAACATTTTACTAATATTTTTGGACATTTTAGCAACTGTTTTGGGCACTTTATTAACATTTTTTCTGACATTCTACTAATATTTTTTAGACATTTGATCATCTGTTTTTAGACATTCTAAGTCATTTTAATAATATTTTTTGGACATTTATCAATTTTTGTTTTGGACATTTTATTAAATTTTTCTGGCATTTAATTAATGTTTTTTGGACATTTAAGTAGACAGTAAGACATTTTCTTTTAATTAATTATCAAACCCTTTACCACACACACACACACACGCACACACAAATTCAGTCTGACGCTCTACACTAAAATGAGAGCCCTGTTGGTGGAAGAAACGCAGCGTTATATTTCTACATGAATGAACCAACGGTTAAGTTAATCACACATTCACTCCGCTCGGCGCTCTGCTGCTCCGTCTCCACAGACACAGTGTCCAGAGTGCGCTCTGCCACTCTGAGAGTGCGCTGCTCTGGATAACCCAACGCTACATTCAGACAGCGCTCCACATTTATCAACGCTCCAGTTTGTGTCAGAGTGCGCTCCCACACTCATCTTCCTCCACTGTCTAAAACAAGTCTCCACTGTCTAAACTAATGTCTGTGGAGAACTGTTTTGCCTCCAGCTAAGCCCCGCCCACCAATAAACATCAATCTGTTTGCTAACAGTAAAAGGGTCTATTGAGTGTTTTATTGTTTGCACTCTAAAAACGGCACTTTTCCTTGTTAGTGCTACCACTTACAGTGTGCTCTGTCAATACTTTCAGTGTGGTCATGTCAATAAAGCCTCGTTAAATTGAATTTTAATCCCGCCAGCACCTTCGACATGTGTGGCGGAGCCTTCTCATCACTGCTCTCAGCTTTATTCTGACGTGTTTGACCTGTGTTGTGTTTTGTGTTTCTAGTCTTTGGGGAAATCCATGATTCCTAGTGAAAGGGATGCCTCGTGCAGCGACCTGCGACAGCGTCCGTCTTTACGACCACCGCAGAGCGACTCCCCTCCGCTAAACCTGAAGGAGATCCCAGAGGAACCTGACCCATCAGAAAGGTGCTGAAATATGTTGCACAAGTGAACTCTGTGCTGGACGTCCTACCTTTGCCTCGACGTCCTGATCTATTAGACTGAACTTCTTACGATCAACCTCTCGGACAGATCTATAAGACCACTGTGAGACCTCTTCAAGATCTCCAAGAACTGGGTTGAGTCTTACAAGTCCTACAAGAACATCGCAAGATCTAAAAGACCATTGTAAAAGATAACTCAAGACTGCTGCTGGATATGTAGAGGTTCAGCCAGACCAGATCTGTAAGACTCCTGCTTGACCTTTAGAAAATCTATTAAGGTTGAGTTGAACCTCTACACATCCTTAAAAAGCTCTTCAAGAGGTCTACAAGACCTTCAGCACCCCCTTCCAGAAAGATATCCACAAAGATCTCCACGAGTGTCCTTAAAGTAAATGAGAGCATTTCAAAGCCCCAAGATTTCTGCAATGTTTCCACGTGAGCTTTCCAAGAAGCCAACATAGCCTTGGTCCTGTGGTCTTCACTTACGAGACCTGTTTGTGACTTGGAGGAAGCCCATGAGAATACAAGAACTTTAAAGAGCCCTAAAACCTTTCAGAAGGGTGCTATGAGACCCTTGGTACACTTAGTGTTTGTGCACTTTTACAGGCTGCAACCTTTATGCCCTTGCACTGTCAGTAGCTGTGGCTGGAGGCATTTTATGTTCAGGTTGTCTGTCCATCCCATTCTGGTAAATGTAAAAATCTCGAAAACACCTCATGGGAATTTCTTCAAATTTGACTCAAACGTCCACTTGGACTCAAAACTTATTAGAATTTAGTGATCGAAGGTCAAAAGTCAAAGTCACTGTGACCTCTTTTGTCTCACTCTTGACACCACAATATCTCAAGAAGGCCTTGACTGAATTTCCTTAAATTTGGCACAAACATCCACTTGGGTAATACCTGACACGGTGGACGTTCCCTCATTGTTACACATATTTATAAATGATATTTCACCGTATTTCAAAAGTTAATTCAGTGATTGAATCAAATATGGTTTTTTTTTTAAAAGAACAGCTGTTGAAATAGAAAATCCTTCACGTGCGCTGTCACTGAAGGAACCTTCAGGATGGAGCCACTGCAGCGCTGCTGAAAATGAAAAGTCTTCATTTCAGCTTTCCCAGATTTTGTGTCTCCTTTTCTCAGAGAATAATTCAGCGTCGTTAATATAAAATAAATTGTTTCACAATGGCCTTCAGCCTGATATCCAGCCTTCGTTGATCTGGTTTTATCATCTCAATAATTTTTTTGTCCAGTAGCAATGACTGATATGATGTGTTATTGTTGTGCCACCACAATATGCTATGCTATATTTTATTCTTGTAAAGTTAAATCTGTTTTTAGATACTGTATGTTTAGATTCAGACTCTTTTCTGTTTTCTTAGAGGAACAAACTTTTAATCGGGTCTATTGAATATTTAAACAGCCTTCATGCATTTAACATGAATCATTATTTTTTGTGTTTGTGGTTCTTGAGTTGTTTAAAATCGACAGTTTTATGGAGCCAGTTCAGAGCCAAAGGTTTGATCATTTAAAAAAAATTACTGTAATTGAGAAACTGAAAGTTAAGTTTTGATCTTGAATTGTGAAATATACGATAGTGCATCTCAAACAAAAAGAAATTTAAAAAAAATGAATACATTAGTGAAGGAAACGTGTTTTTTCAGGTGAAATAGAATTTTGATTCGGTTCTGGAATTCTTTTAAATAAATTATTTACACATTTTTCTCTGATATATCTATTTTAATATTTGAGCTCTCATTTTTTTTCCAGTTGCAGATTTAATGTTTTCAGATCCAAAAAAATATCCTGAAGGCAACCATATCCCTCAACCCTCTGTGCAGATTAATCAATAATGAAAGGAATCGTCTCTGTTCAGAATATTATTCAGTCAGTGCTGCAGGAAGTATTTGGATCCTTCACTGCAGTAAAAGTACTAATACCACACTGTGAAAATACTCCAGTGAAAGTCCTGCTTTGAAAATATTACTGCAGTTAAGAAATACTTTACTTAGACCTAAAGTATATGTATACGTTTAAGTAAAGTACATATCTGGAAAATGTATGTAAGTATTAAAAGTAAAAGTACTCAATGTGAAAGTTTTGATCAACTTAATAAATCAAAATAATTAAACTAATTCAATCAACTAATTGTTTCACATGCACTTGTTGATTTTTATATTTTTGGTTTGTGTGTTAAAAAAAAAAGTAAAGTAAGTCAAGTTATTAAAGAACTGTAGTGGAGTAAAACTAGAAAGCGGCATGAGATTAAAATACAGTACCTCAGGTTTATACTTCAGTACTTACAGTGGCACCAGAAAGTATTCACACCCCTTCACTTTTTCCACATTTTGTGATGTCACAGACTTTTTCTGAAACTGATTAGAGTATAGTTTCCTTTAAAGAAATCTACATAAAATATCCCATAATGACAAAGTAAAAACATATTTTCAGACATTTGTGTAAATTCACTGTAAATGTAAACATTTAAACATAATAGGTACATAAGTGTTCACACCCTTGGCTTAATGTTTTGTTGAAGCACCTTTGGCAGCAATCACAGCCTCAAGTCTTCTTGGGTATCTCTCTACGAGCTTGGCACACCCGTTTTGGGGCATTTTCTCTCATTCTTCTCTGCAGATCCTCTCAAGCTCAGTCAGGTTGGATGGGCAGCGTCGGTAGACAGTCATTTTAAGGTCTTTCCAGAGATGTACGATTGGATTCACAGTAGGGATGGTGTTAGCCAGGTGATGAGCAGTGCCTCCTCTTCTCCAGATATGACGCTTCAGGCCACAAAGTTCTATTTTGGTTTCATCAGACGAGAGAATTTGGTCTCTCCAGGTCTGAGAGTCCTTCAGGTGCCTTTTAGCAAACTCCGTCTGGCCACTCGACCACAAAGGCGTGATTGGTGGAGTGCGTTAGCAATGGTTGACCTTCTGGATGGTTCTCCGCAAGGGAACACTGGAGCTCTGCCTTGACACAATCTGGTCTCTGAGGTCTGCAGAGAGTTCCTTGGACTTCATTGCTTAGTTTCTGCTCTGCTCTGCACTGCCAACTGTGAGACCTTATATATCCAGGTGTGTGCCATTCCAGATCATGTTCAGTCAACTGATTTGACCACAGGTGGACTCCATTCAAATTGCAGAAGCATCTCAAGGATGATCAGTGGAAATCAGATGCACCTGAGCTTAAGTCTGAGTGTCATAGCGTGTGAATACTTATGTACCTATTATGTTTAAATGTTTACATTTTCATAAATTTACACAAATGTCATAACATATGTTTTTACTTTGTCATTATTGGATGTAATGTAATGTTTAATCTAGATTTAAAAAAACAAAACAAAACTATACTCTAATCAGTTTTATAAAAAGTCTGTAACATAACTAAATGTGGAGAAAGTGAAGGGTGTGAATACTTCCTGGTGCCACTGAATAAATGTTTTTATTTATATTCCATCACTGGCTCTTTTCACACAGATAATACTGACACACACGTGTGTCTCCATCAGCACCAGTAAAAGCAGCTGTAAACAGTGTTGATCAAAGTTTTCTGGTGAAATGAATAAAAAATAAAATGGCGGTGTGTCGGTGTTCCCGGTCAGGCGCTCTGTGGACTGCTAAACCCGCTCCGTGTGACGTGTAGGACCTCCTCCTCCGACACACAGCAGCAGTAATGGCGGACTACGACACCTACGATGATCGGGACCGGCCCTACGGCAGCTTCGGCGGCAGCAGAGGGTGAGTCTCCCGCCCGCACCGCGGCATTGCCCGGTGGCTCAAACACAAACCACAGCCGGACCGTCGCCGTGTTTCCCGCTGCTGTCCGCCCCGAGCCTCGGCGCAGGGTGACCAGGCCGCGGAGCTCGTCCCGCCCGGCGCTTGCTGAGCGGGACGGAGATGAGTGAGCGAAGGCCCGGGACAGCAGCTGGGAAACACCGCGGTCCCGGAGCTAACAGGCTAACTGTTAGCAGGAGGCTAGCGCCACTGTCCGATCCATGTGGCGGGGATCGGCCCGGAGCTCCGCGGTGAAATGAGGGTTATCAGTGACGATGAGACGGCCCCGGGGAGAGGGGAGAGGCCGGGTGGAGCGAGTCAGGAGGCCGCAGCAGGTGGAGGTGGTGGCGGCGGAGCTGCAGCTGCAGCCTGCCCGCATGGCTGCATCATGTGTCCGCAGCTGCGGATCCATCCACGTAGTTAGCAAACATGACGCTGGATGTCGATCACGACTATCGGTTATTGATCAGTAATGGTGTGCGGCTGATATCAGATCAGGCTGCTCTGCTATTTTACCTGTTTCCAGCTGAAGCAGAATGTGATGTGTTTTTTCAGGGTGTCTGCAGCTGCTGTGGGAACTCTGGTTTCACCCACACTCACTTTAATCATTCACAAACACACACGAGTTGTGATCAATAACCTGAAACAGATTCACTGACCTGCAGGGATGAAACTATCAGTGTTTTATCAACGATCGATCATTCAATGATCTGATTTGTTAAACAGCAGGAAGCTGTAAAACTTGTTTATGGTGATGTCATCAGATTTGTCCAAAACCCAAATATCCAGTCTGCTGATCAACAACAGGAAAGATCACAATCATAAATATGTTATTGTTTCTATTCTATATTTGGCCCTCTATAAAGTAAACACATTAATTAAATAGACTAATCTCTGGTTAACAGGTGAAAATATATCGCGGGTGTCACAGAGCTTAATAATTATTAGACATTATAGTATTAAAATGTCTCTCATAAGGAAACACAAATAAGCTACAAGAACAGGCCGAACTGTACGAGTGTTCCCAACGATATCTGTAAATATATGACGTCCGGTTTATATAATGTCCCAAAACTGGTCGTCAGCCGCCGTCATCACAGACACTATTTTATTAATATAGAGACTTGTTTTAATAAACAAATGATGTGTTAATTTGTAATCTGTAAACATGCAACACTTTCCACAAATACCAAAAAACAAACAATACAGGAAATGTACAAAATAATTACAAAAATAAATAAAATTATTTAGTGTGTGTAAAATATAAACACACAAGCGCAAGGAAAATGTACTCACTTTTTAATATCAATTTATTCAGTTTTATTGAATATTATAATCCATAATATTCCTTATTGTTATTAGTTGTCCTTATTCTTGAAATGTTCATTGATATTGTTATGCTCATGTTTTGTCTCTATATTCTATTTAACAAAAGAATATGGAGATAAATTTGACTCTGAACTGTGTGAGATCAACAGTCCTTCCACAAATACCAAAAGATAAATATTTTTAAATATTTTGCAAGTATAAAACAAATCTGCAAATACACAAACACGTCCCAAAAATTAAAAAAAGGAAATTATAAAGTGTGCGTTAAATGAAAATCTGCAGCCGTAGAACTGAGATTGAAAAATAAAAGCTGTATTTACAGAGACCTAAGTTGAAAATGTCAGGAAAATATTCACAAACGTTTTCATTTGTTTGTAAATTAATTAAATGTATTTAATTTGTGTAATTAGTAGGGCTGACCCAAAAAATTCGAAGCTTCATTCGATGGCACAGGATTCGATTGTGGGGAAAAAAATTTGAAGCTTCATTCGATGGCACAGGATTCGATTGTGGGGAAAAAAATTTGAAGCTTCAGCGCTTTTTTTCTGTTTTTTTGGGGGAGGCGTTAAACGCAACACTAACACCATCAACGAGCACACTCGGAGCTGCTCTGAGTCTGGTGTCAGAGACACTTCTGATCCTCTGAGTTGCGCATCTGTTTGATTGTGTTGCAGTGTGCGCCGAGAGTTTTAATTTAAGGTGCTCACAGACTCGGACGCACAAGTTTCTTCAGAAGCCTGTGGGCGCTGCGCTAGCTCAACCGTAAACACCATTCAACCCGAAGTGTTTAGCTGGTTTCCGGTTTGAACAGGAAGTCAGGAATCAAGTCAGGAAAAAGGTTGATAAAGCCTGATTTATGGTCGTGCGTTGAGTCGACGACGTCGCTACGTGGTTGCCGTGACGCCGTCGTGAACCCTTCGAACTTCTCCGTCACTCCGTTTCGTCGCGGTGCAATTCACCGCCAGAGCAGTAGGAGGCTTCGTTCCTTTGCTGAGTGGTTATCGTCGTCTCTAGTTGATTCTTCGTTTAGCTTCCGGCTTTTTCGGTCACAGAGAAATGAACGCGGAGCACGGACAGACGGCTCCGGCCGTATCCGTATTGAACGTTGTGCACAATGGCATATATATAATGAGCCTTAACAACATCTACATGGCAATAGAAGATGTTTAAAGACGGCGGGGATGGCGGTGGAAATACGGAACCGGAAATGCGTTGCTACCAAGCAAACCAATCACAGCCGTGCCGGTCTGCGCTGGGTCCGCGTCGCCTCGACGCGTAGTTACATTTTTGGGGAGGTGCACGTCAGGCTACGCCGGGGGCTACGGCGAGCCCTCTGCGTAGCCCCGTAGCCTACAACGTAGCGACGTCGTCGATTCAACGCACGACCATAAATCAGGCTTAAGCGGAGTGTTGAACGCACTTCCGCGTTGTAGTTTCCAATAAAAATGTCTGTGAAACACTACATTACCCCCAATTATTGCAAGAAAAATACATGTCAAGCAGTCTTTTGAGTGACACTGGTGTGCGGAGCGGAGTCCGCACGGTCATAAAATCTGAGCTTTGCGCGCACAGGGCTTACGGACGTCGGCTTTTAGTCTGTGCGGACCTCAAGTATGAATCTGAGGTACTTTTACTTTACTTGAGTATTTTAATCTCATGCCACTTTCTACTTTTACTCCACTACAGTTCTTTGACAGAAAACACCTTTACAAACATCTGCAAATACAGAAGTGTATCTGAAACAATTAGTTGAAACCTAAAATAGCTTATTGGATTAAATTTAATTAATTAAATTAGATTTTGGTTTATTAAGTTGATCAAAACATTTTCACATTGAGTACTTTTAATACTTGAATACATTCTCCTGATTTGTTCTTTGCTGCAGTCACATTTTCAAAGCAGGACTTTCACTGGAGTATTTTCACAGTGTGGTTTTAGTACTTTTACTGCAGTGAAGGATCCGAACACTTCCTGCAGCACTGACTGAATCATATTCTGAACAGAGACGATTCTTTTCATTATTGATTAATCTGCTGGTTATTGAACGGTTTGGTTTCTCGGCTGTTAAAGATTAATGAAGGTGATGTCTTCACATATCTTGTCTTGTCTGACCCATCAGTCC
The DNA here is from genome assembly GCA_035609425.1 of Epinephelus awoara. Lineage (NCBI taxonomy): Eukaryota > Metazoa > Chordata > Actinopteri > Perciformes > Serranidae > Epinephelus > Epinephelus awoara. The sequence continues at coordinate 43,738,813 of CM069297.1, forward strand.
AAAGATATTTCCACGTTCATCCATGACAAGTCAGAGGCCTGAATTGGAGATTTGGCTTTTTGTTTTTGTCATTTCAGATATTGAAACTTATTTGTACACAACCAAAGCAGATGTTTCAGCTCAGGTCACAACATGGCCGACAGAGCGCTGCCTCCAACTAAACCTCTCTGAAACAGTCGGCATGTTTTTCAGGCCTGTTACTGATCTTCATGAACCTGTGACAGGTGAACAACTGCAGCTCAGGAGTAAAGTCAGACATCTTTCTAACCTTTAGTTTAAGTCACATTTAAAAAGAAACTGTAAAAAGGTCGATTCAGTCCTGCAAAATGTTTAGAAATCACACGTCTACAGAGGCCGCCAATATGGAACGCAGAATGGACCCAAATGTCTAATTTGACATCCGTCTTAAGATGTCAAATTTGTACCTCATAAGACGACAGAAAATGCCATGTTAAAACGTCAATTTTTAAAGTCTTAAGATGTTTGGTCCGTTGCTATTGGTTGGTATCAACATACTCACCTCCTTTTGACATAACGTTTCCATGCTCCTCCTCCTTTTGACGTAGTGGCTGTGTTGGGCTGTACGTATGCCTTTGTTGTGGTCATGTGGTCTCTTGGTAGAGTGTACGTTCTGCCTACGTGCCTGTGACGTGTCTTATGATTAGTATTTGGGACAGTCCATTTCTATGAGGGTGGTGTGCCAGTAATTTTGAACTCTGGTGGCTGAGGAGAGCAAGGAATGGCATCCAGATACTTTGCGTCCAGTTTTAAAATTAGGAGAAGGGAATGGGAGGATGATGCTGGCAGACTGAACTGTCACTGTCACTGTCACTGTAACCTAAACGCTGATAAGTAGGCCTAATATTATTTCTTATCAACCTCAGTTCAAAGGCTTCAGGTAGGTTGAGAGGGAATTGTTTTCTCCCTTGCAAAGATTCTTGTTTTTAGGCCCTCAGAAGGGTCTCTCCCTCAGAAATAGATGAAGTGTTAGCACCTAGGGATGGGCAAATGATCAAAATTCATTATTCAATCATAAAAAAAATTAACGATCAGTTATTGACGCAAGAGAGCGCAGCTCACCCAGTTTTGAGCTTCAACGCCCCAGGACCAAAGAAGAAGAATGGCACCCATGCGCAGTTCACCCCTGGGTGTTTACAACCGTTGCCAGCCAGAGTTACAGGCTTCAGTTTTCAGCGCAACCTCCGTCTTTCAATGGCTTAGTGTTTTCAGAGGCCTCAAGGGAAGCCGCCGGAGAGCGATGAGAGCCTCCGTCTGTCTATGATTTTTTGCCTGGCATAGGTCCAGCGGTGGGTCACTGCGACTATCGAGAACAATTATTTGTGATCGATCAAAATCCTTAACAATCAATCATCGATAATTGAAAATTGATGCCCATCCCTAGTAGCACCCAATTAAATTGACATGCTAACACAACATTTTCTGTAGTCTTAAGAAGTACAAATTTGACGTCTTAAAACAGACGTTGAATTAGACGTTTTGGTCCATTCAGCGTTCCATACGCCAACATGTTTCTACACTCATCTGAATTACTGTGTAACGAGCTGGTCACAGGCCAACAGCTGCCGGACCACAGCAGCTGGAGTCATTACAGTCAGGCACAACTCTAAAAACCAAAGCTCCTCCATCACGTGAAAGATGATCAGATTTTAAGTTGAGATGCTTCATGCTAGGGCTGCTCGATTATCAAATTTTAATCTAGATTACGATTTGGGCTTTCAATGATTCTGAAAACAAAATAATTGCCATAAAACGTTAATGCACTTCTCGTCAGTTTACTCTCACTGTCTTGTGTTTCAAATCAAACGCACCCCTCCTCTCCTCTATTCACTCCAAGAGCCAGTCAAGTAGGTGAACTACAAATAACGTGAGGGGCAGGTGATCGCCGAAGATTTCATAAACAGCGTGCGGAAAATGGCAAGAGAGAGGTTGGTTTGTGTGTGTGTGCGCGCAAGTCATCACGTGCGCCGCATAATTGTTTGCATAAATTTGATTTAAATTTTGACCAAAATAATCGTGATTATGATTTTTTTCCATAATTGAGCAGCCCTACTTCCTGCTGAGTTCAGACGACACCTCATGTTTGTTTCCTCTAAAGTCACTACGTCACATCAGCTGATTGTGGAGTAGTGGTGGGTGATGCAAGTCCATTCATTTTAAAGTTCACTTCTCTGTGGGCAGATCTGCAGCATGTCTGAAAAGATGTTGATGTGGGCGGGGTCATAGTGTGGGCGGGGCCCTGGTGTGGACGGGGCTTGAAGGTCAGCTCTTCACACTGACACCATCCTGGGCACAATCTCAAATCGGCCTCTATCCACTCCCCCTCCGGTTGCGCGGTCACATGGAGCCGTGCCATATTAAGGGCCGGCCCAACCCAGTGATGGCTGAGTGCGAGTGGACTGCTCAGCCCGTAGATAGCGAATGTGCATCAGCACAGGCTTCTGATGAGCCTGGCAGGAAGCTCAACGTCACAATGGAGGAAACAATGTACAAATGAAAGAGTCCCGTGGAGGGCTGCACGATGTTGGGAAAAATTGACATAGCAATTTTTTTTTTGTCCCCAGCGATATATACATATATATATATATATATATATATCTATCTATCTATATATATATATATATATATATATATATATAGATAGATATATAGATATATATATATAGATAGATATATAGATATATATAGATATATATAGATATATATCGATATATATCTCTTGTGATTCATATATTTTTTTAAGGATGCGTCATTTTCCACCAGATGAGCTCAGTAGCTCTACTCGGTGAGAATGAATCATTCTGGAATTATTAGGCTGATATTGCTTTGAATGCAACAGCATGAAATGTGCTGTGTTTCCCCTGTATGCAACTAGCTGCGGGATTATTATTATTTTTTTCTCTCGTCTTAGCGCTTTAGAAACCACCGTTATATTATTTGGCACTACGGACGCTTCATATCCAGGTCCATTCACACACTTGTGAGTAAAGCATATAAGAGGAGAGGAGAGGGCTCCGTCTGATCTCTTCATAAACTAAAGTATATTATTATCCATATAATAACATGATAATATTTATGGTGTTATACAGTGAAATGTTTCACCTGATAACGTGATGATTCATGTTGTTTACACAACACCATGTCAGTTCTGTCTCTACATGGTCGCACCTTTACAATCCTCTGCTGAGGCCCCTGTGCACACAGTCTGTGGAGCGGAGCCTGTGTTGCGTTCAGGCGCTGTCACGTAAATAACAAATTCAGGCACTTGAATAGGCCGTTTATTCTTTATTCCACCGAATTAGACACATTTTGTTGGTCAGTCATTAAAACGGGAGCAAGTTTTACGCACATCACACGTGTGCATCCCGATGGCGATGCTTTTAAGATTTTAAGAATGTGTGGTAAAGATAAAAACCTCCACGTCACACGCTCAAATAAACTCAAACTGTATAAACGTGTCCTCGTCCCGTTCTCATGACTTAAAGAAATGTAATTCTGTGTTCTCAGGCACAGAAGAAGAAACAAAGCAGTTGATCAGTCTACACATTAGAAATGAGTCTCCACAGTAAAAAGAGGAAGGATGCAAAGCAGGGATGGGAGTTAGAGCCCAGATGAATGAATGAAGTTCATCTATGGATGTGTGAACTGTGAACAAGTTAATGACTGTGATGACACTGCACTGTAACTCTGATCTGACTTATTCCATTTTATTTTTTATTGAACTCATTTTAATTCATATTTGAATCTTTCTTGCTCCTCTTATCCTGAGAAACACGACAGCGGCGCAAGCAAAGCATCTGTCAGTATCCAAGGTTACATCTGCTTCCTTCTTCCTGTAGCATGGCGAGGGCGTCCCACAGTTTGGCTTCTCTTTTAGACATTTAATCAGGAGTGCCCTCCGCAGCTGCGAGTTTAACTTGACTTAGAGTGACACTCGGTAGTGAAGTGGTAGTGGGCAGGGAGTGGTTTGGGATTGGGCCCTGTAGTCAGAGGAGTTATCTACCCTGTGTGTCAGTGTCCCATGATGCTCTCTGTCTCCTCCCTCTCAGGCCCCGTGGAGGTGGCGGCGGCGGCTCCGGAGGCCCCCGGAGGCAGAAAGAGCTGCCAACAGAGCCGCCGTTCACGGCGTATGTGGGAAACCTGCCGTTCAACACGGTGCAGGGCGACATCGACGTCATCTTCAAAGAGCTCAACATCCGCAGCATCCGATTGGTCCGAGACAAAGACACAGACAAGTTCAAAGGTCAGCAGCCCATTGGAGGACTCCTCACTGTGTCCCCTCACTGTGTCCCCTCACTGTGTCTCCTCACTGTGTCCCCTCACTGTGTCTCCTCACTGTGTCCCCTCACTGTGTCCCCTCACTGTGTCCCCTCACTGTGTCTCCTCACTGTGACCTCACTGTGTCCCCTCACTGTGTCCCCTCACTGTGTCCCCTCACTGTGTCCCCTCACTGTGTCTCCTCACTGTGACCTCACTGTGTCTCCTCACTGTGTCTCCTCACTGTGTCCCCTCACTGTGTCCCCTCACTGTGTCCCCTCACTGTGTCTCCTCACTGTGTCTCCTCACTGTGTCCCCTCACTGTGTCCCCTCACTGTGTCCCCTCACTGTGTCTCCTCACTGTGACCTCACTGTGTCCCCTCACTGTGTCCCCTCAGTGTGTCTCCTCACTGTGTCTCCTTACTGTGTCCCCTCACTGTGACCTCACTGTGTCCCCTCACTGTGTCCCCTCACTGTGACCTCAGTGTGTCTCCTCACTGTGACCTCAGTGTGTCTCCTCACTGTGTCCCCTCACTGTGTCCTCTCACTGTGTCCCCTCACTGTCTCCCCTCACTGTGTCTCGTCACTGTCTCCCCTCACTGTGTCCTCAGTGTGTCTCCTCACTGTGTGTCCTCAGTGTGTCTCCTCACTGTGTGTCCTCACTGTGTCTCCTCACTGTGTGTCCTCAATGTGTCCTCACTGTGACCTCAGTGTGTCTCCTCAGTGTGTCCTCAGTGTGTCTCCTTAGTGTGTCTCCTCACTGTGTCCTCAGTGTGTCTCCTCACTGTGTCTCCTCACTGTGTCCTTACTGTGTGTCCTCACTGTGTGTCCTCACTGTGTGTCTCCTCACTGTGTGTCCTCACTGTGTCTCCTTACTGTGTGTCCTCACTGTGTGTCTCCTCACTGTGTGTACTCACTGTGTCTCCTCACTGTGTGTCCTCACTGTGTGTCCTCACTGTGTGTCTCCTCACTGTGTGTCCTCACTGTGTCTCCTTACTGTGTGTCCTCACTGTGTGTCCTCACTGTGTGTCCTCACTGTGTGTCTCCTCACTGTGTGTCCTCACTGTGTCTCCTTACTGTGTGTCCTCACTGTGTCTCCTCACTGTGTGTCCTCACTGTATGTCCTCACTGTGTCTCCTCACTGTGTCCTCACTGTGTGTCCTCACTGTGTGTCCTCACTGTGTGTCTCCTCACTGTGTGTCCTCACTGTGTCTCCTCATTGTGTCTCCTCACTGTGTCCCCTCACTGTCTCCCCTCACTGTGTCTCGTCACTGTCTCCCCTCACTGTGTCTCCTCACTGTGTGTCCTCACTGTGTGTCCTCACTGTGTCTCCTCATTGTGTCTCCTCACTGTGTCTCCTCACTGTGTCTCCTCACTGTGTCTCCTCACTGTGTCTCCTCACTGTGTCCTCACTGTGTGTCCTCACTGTGTGTCCTCACTGTATGTCCTCACTGTGTGTCCTCACTGTGTGTCCTCACTGTGTGTCCTCACTGTGTGTCTCCTCACTGTGTGTCCTCACTGTGTCTCCTTACTGTGTGTCCTCACTGTGTGTCCTCACTGTGTGTGTCCTCACTGTGTGTCCTCACTGTGTCTCCTTACTGTGTGTCCTCACTGTGTCTCCTTACTGTGTGTCCTCACTGTGTGTGTCCTCACTGTGTGTCCTCACTGTGTGTCCTCACTGTGTGTCCTCACTGTGTCTCCTCACTGTGTGTCTCCTCACTGTGTGTCTCCTCACTATGTGTCCTCACTGTGTCTCCTTACTGTGTGTCCTCACTGTGTCCTCTCTGTCTCTTTCAGGATTTTGTTATGTGGAGTTTGAAGATTTGGAGTCTCTAAAAGAAGCGTTGACGTATGACGGAGCTGTGAGTATCTGACTCTTCACTACTTACCTCTGTGACGGTGGTAGCTGTGGTTGGAGACGTTCTTTTTTTGGGTTGTCACGTCTTATTTTCATGTGCGTGGTATCTAAGTGAAGTTCTTCAAATTTGTCACAAACATCCACTTTGAGTAAAGGATGAACTGATTAGAATTTGGTGGTCAACGATCACTGTGACCTTTTGTTTGTCTAATTGTTGCGACCGCAATGTCTAAAAAAAAACCCATGAGGGAATATCTCCAATTTGCATATGCAAATATGCAAAGTGTTTCCTTAGAGTTAACAGTGAGCTGATTAGAAATGGTGGTCAAAGGTCACTGATCCTGTTTTGTTTCATTTTGTGAACACGGTCTCTGAAGAATGCCACCAGGCAAGTTGTGACCTTGCATCTATCTTATACACATGAATGCAAAATCAAGAACGTCATTAGCGCAATTCCTATTGTCATGAACACAGTATCTACAGAACAAGTGAAGTTCTTCTAATTTGGCACAAATGTTCACTTTGAGTAAAGGATGAACTGATTTGAACATGGTGGTCAAAGGTCACTTGGCGTGAACGCATTATCTTCAGGGAATTTCCTCCTCTTTGGCACAAACGTCTACTTGGGCTCTAAATTTACTGATCTGTATTTGGTGGTCAAAGGTCAAGGTCACTGTGATCTTGTTTTGTCTAATTTTGTGAACACGATTTCTCATAACTGAGTGCCGTGTGACCTCTGCCCCCTGCAGCTTTTAGATCAGAGGTCACTGAGGGTGGACATCGCAGAGGGACGGAGACAAGAGCGAGGAGGAGGAGGCTTCGGCTTCAGGAAAGATGATGCCAGAGGTAGGAACGCCAAAAACACAGCGACAGGAAGTAGGTCACTAACCTGGTGCCTGTGTCAGAGAGCAGTTTCAACAAACTAGTCTTACCCTGAACTGTGTGTGTGTGTGTGTGTGTGTGTGTGTGTGTGTGTGTGTGTGTGTGTGTGTGTGTGTGTGTGTGTGTGTGTGTGTGCGCGCGCGCACATGTGTGTGTGTGTGTGTGTGTTTCAGTGTAACTGACGTTCTGTTGTTTCTCCTCCAAGTCTGAACGCACCACATGGTTTACATCATACATTTGATTTAAATAAAGTTTGATTGATTGGATCTATAAACGTAGCTGCTGATGTTTGACTTGGAGGAGGAGGACTCTTCATCTTTCACTTTCCATCCTGTCATCTCCTCATCCTCACCTGCACCTCCCTCTGTCTGTAGCTGCTCCTCACACACAGACAGGTAACACTCACCTCCTTCTCTCTAACATCTGCTCTCTGATTGGCTGATGGACCACTAACAAGCTCCGCCTCTTCAGTGCTGTTCTTCCAGAAGGAGGCACCGCCTCGCCCTCCTCTGTTTCCTCCTCTCTCCTCTGTGCCTCCCCATTCTTCTTTTTCTCCTCCCCTCTCTCTCTCTCTGCTTTTCCTCCCTTCTCCTCCTCTTCTCCTCCTCTTCTTCCTTTACCTCCTCTCCTCCTCCCTTTCCTTCTCCTTTTCTCCTCCCATCTCTTTCCTCCTCTACCCTCACTCTATTCCTATTCCCTCTTCTTCCTCCTCTCCCCTCTTTCCTTCTCCACCCCCTCCCCTCTTCTCTTCCCCCATCCCCTCTCCTTCCTCCTCCTCTCCTCTGCTCCTCCCCATTTCTCTTTTTCTCCTATCCTCTCTCTTCTCTTCCTCTCCTCCTCCTCTTCTTTTCTCCTCCCCTCTCCCTCCTCCTCCCTCTCTCCTTCTCCACCTCCTCTTCCTGTCCTCTTCTCCTCCCCCTCTCTCTATCCCCCACCCCCCCTTCCTCCTCCTTCTCCCCCCTCCCCCCTCTCTGTCGGTGTTAAACTCCCCCTGTCCTCTGCAGGACGAGGAGGTCCTCGAGGAGCTTCCAGAGGAGGACGGGACAGCCGTGAGGACTTCGAACATCAAGGAGGAGGAGGAGGAGGTGCGGTCAGAGAGTTCAGCAGCTCAGGTTGGACAGCAGCAGATCCCAGCTGACCAATCAGACGGCAGGACAGTGTCCCGGAGTCTAATGTTATTAACAGTCCTGCAGGTGGCGCCGTTTGTTAAACAATCACCTGAACCATCGCAGTTAAACTACAGTGATTGTGGTTGTCGTTACACTGCGGCGCCACCTGCAGGTGAACCTTCGTCAGAGTTAACGAGGAGTACGACGTCCTTTAAATCTGATGATGTGTTTCATTGTTGTGTTCAGGGTCATTGAAATATTTCAGTAAATATCACATCAGTTTGTAGGACGGACAAAATATTTAAAATGTATATGTTTACATATCGATCCAGGACGTCCAATCAGAGCGAGGCGTCCAGGTAAGAGCTCAGACGGCTCGTTAGCCTCCACCTCGTTAGCTAAAACAAGCCAGATTGACACTAAAGCACAATAGAAACTCATGCTAAGCTAATGTTAGCCACTGATGACCTTTGACCCCGTAGCCTGGCTCCACCTCCTGAAGCTGCTGGACCACAACCTGTTTGTTTGTTCCCATCATGCCTTTCACCTCAGCCATCTCATACTCACAGGTCACCTTACAGGTTCCAGGCGCTGCAGGACACCTGACGGCGTCTGTCTGTCGACTCACCTGTCGGTCTGTCCGCCCGTCTGTCTGTGCAGGTTATAGAGATGACGACTACATTGGAGGGCGGAGTCGAGGCGGTGGCGGTGGCAGCGGTCGCCCCGGTGAAAGAAGGGGGGGAGGCGGAGGACCTGGAGGTGCAGGACAGGGTCGATACAGAGAGGGAGCCCCCCGTGGAGGAGCGACAGACTTCAGGGAACCGTCTGAAGGTGAAGCAACTTCCTGTCCGTCAGTCAGAGTTTGAGACGTTCATTTATACGTTCATGACGTTATTCTGTCGTATAATTCATGTTTGTTTAGTAGTCGTGTAAATCTAAAATCAGCACTGTCTCGTGATTCTTAAATCAGTGATGTATTCATGTGATTCTTGATTTAGTGTTTTCGTCACATGATTGTTAGATCAGTGATTTAGTCAGGTGGTTTTTAAATCTGTGATTTGGCCTGGTGATTCCTAAATCGGTGATTTAGACACATGATTCTTAAATCATTGATTTCGTCACATAATTTTTAAATCAGTGATTTATTCATGTGGGTTTTAAATAGGCGATTCTTAGATCAGTGATTTAGTCACATGGTTCTTAGATCAGTGATTTAGTCGCATGGTTCTTAGATCAGTGATTTAGTCGCATGGTTCTTAGATCAGTGATTTGGCCAGGTGATTGTTAAATCACAAAGGCAATTGCTTATTTGATTTTTAGGGTGAGAGGTTGTTAAATTAGTGAATAAATCACGCAATTCTTTAATCTGTTATTGATGCGTGTGATTTTTGAATCTGATTTAGTCCAGTTAATTTTTAATAAGTGATTTCGTCAGGTGAAAATGAAATCACAAATTTAGTCTGGCGATTCTTAAATTTTTTTGGGTGATTTTGTTGGGAGAATCTTCAATCAGTGATTTGTGACTCTTGATTTTTATTAGTTAATTTTTTAAGGCAGCTCAGTCATTGACAGTCGGGGCTCTTTGGCTAACATGACGACTTTAATCCCTTCAGTGGGTAAAAACTTCTTTTGTTTGTTTGTTTGTTTACAGAGGAGCGTGCACAGCGGCCTCGGCTGCAGCTGAAGCCTCGGACCGTAACTGAACCGCTCAACCAGGTCGCCAACCCAAACTCTGCCATCTTCGGCGGAGCCAGGCCGCGAGAGGAGGTGATCCCCAGAGACAAACCTTAAGAGACTGAAGGCCATGAGGGCCAGAGGGAGGGGGAGGGAGGAGGGGGGGGGGGGGGGGGGGGATTAGGGAGGAGGGGAGGGGAGGGGGGGGTGAGAGTGAACATATAGAGAACTTAAACGGGATGAGTTTAAACGCCACAGTTAGCATTCCTTCCTGACAGACAGCGAGTGGACGCCACCCTCCTCTTCTTCCCCTTCTTCTCCTTCTTCTTCTTGTTCTTTTTCTTCTTCCTCTTCTTCCTCCTCTTCTTCTTCTTCCTGTTTGAGTTCAGTTTGAGCAGAATATTTATTCTTGTCGGAACAAAGACGAACACACTCTGACACTGACGAATAATAACCCTGTAAACACAAACACAACGAGCAGCTTGTGAATGCATGTCCGAACTTTGGGTTTCTCTGCCCCCCCCCCGCCCCCCGCCCCCAACATGTCAGCTTACTGTGATGTCATAGCTTTTTTGTCCTGTTGCCCCGCCCCCTGCTCCTCTGCCGCCATGTCAAAGATCGCACGCCATTTACCCCAAGAGAAAGAAGCCCAGAGCTTAAAACCTGTAAAGTCATTTTGTTTGTGTTTTGTAGTTGTCCAGCTGAAGCCACGCCCCCTCACCCTGATTGGTTAAATTGGACAAACTTTTTTTTTTTTGTTCTGTCTTTGTCATCGCTCGTTGCCTTGGTGACTCATCAATCAGATTTTACAGCTTTGATCAAAAGTCGCGTTTCATATTTTTGCCCCACATCGTGTTTGTCGGTTTTATTCTGCATGTCCTTGTGTGTGGGCGGGGTTTAAATCTGCTTTATGACAGATTTACAGCTCTTTGGAAGCTCCGCCCCCCCACCAATACCTGCAGCACCTGATGGAAAAGTTTTTAAAGGTAAAAAACCGCTGATGTTCAGATTTCTGTTCCCATGATGCACTGCTGCTCGACGCCTCCGTAGGTGAAAACGGTTCACTGAGTTCATTGTCACTGCGACGCTGAGTTCAGCTCACGTGAAGAAGAAGGGAAAAAGTGATTTCCTAACAGAAAACTGACGCTGCTGGAAACAATTTATTGTTGATAATCAAACATTTAACAAAAACGCAAACAACAGAATATGTTTTAATCATTTCTGCTCCTGGAAACAGAAACAAACTACAATCAGGGAATTGTGTCCCACAACCTGAATGCAACACCAGAGGGGCATGGCCTACAGTTAAGGCTCCGCTGATAGGTTGTTTTGGGCCAAAGCAGAGTACGTTAGATGTTTCCTGATGATGCGATGGCGCATTTGTCGTTTTCCCACCCAATCAGATTTAAAAATGAGACAATATCTCTGATTGGTCTGTTGATCCACACTGAAAACTTCACCTGAACTGGAGCTCCTTCTTTTCTTTTCTCTTTGATCTCTGACTTCATTGTCTGTCTTACTCTATAAACTACTTTTTTAAAAAAAATGTCTCTACGATGAAGACAAATGTTTGACCACGGAACAGAAATTAAAAAATCTAAGAAAGAAAAATTAGCAAAGGAAAAAGAAAATGTGGGAAAAAATGGTACTTTTCCTTTTCTTCCGTTTCCTTTTTCTTTTTTCTTCTTTGAACTACTGATTTTATCGGTCTATGATTAAGACAAGTGTTCGCCGACTTAACAGAAAGGTTGAGAAAAAAAAAATGGGTTCATGGAAGCAACAAAGAAATTATCAAAAAACAAGGGAGAAAGAAAACAGTAAAAATTGCCTTTTTCTCTTCCGTCCCTGATATTATTTTGTTTCTTCTTCTTTAAATGAATGTTTTTGTCTTTTTTACGATAAAGGTAAGTGTTTGACGACCAAACAGAAATTCAAAATAATTTAGGAAAGAAAATCTGGGTTCATGGGAGGAAAGAAGAAACAGGGAGAAAGAAAACAGGGAACCAGCATTTCTTTCTGACATTTTTTTTTTTATTCTGAAATAACTTTCCGATCTCTTTTCTTTGCCTTTTTTTCCGTTCTTATATTTCTGATCTCACTAACAGATGGTGGCGCTAACACTTTAGAAACACACATTTTAAAGACAACACATGAAAGAGGTGAAGAAACCAGAAATAAAGAAAAGAAAGAAAAACATTTCTTTTTATTTTCTGTGTTTCCCATCCCGATAGAAAAACAGTGTTCATGGAAGGAAGGAATGAAAGAACGTGGCAGAATAAGTCATAAAATATTAAACGACAAATCATAGAAATGTTTTCTTTTTCCCTGTTATCCTTAATTTTATTTTTCCCTCCCTTTTGCTCCCTTTTTTCTTCATCTCCCCCCCTTGTTCCTCTTCCTCTGTCTTTGATTGCAGCACTGACTCATTTAACTCAGCAGCCCCATACACCCCCCGCCCCCCTCCCCGACCAGAAGGTGGCGCTAACACGTCGTCACCAGCAGGACAGAAGAAGTTTAAAGGTGTTTCGTGCTGTTGTTGTTGTTTCAGTGTACGTCTCTTGAAGCCGACCGCCACCGATTAAAGTTTTGTAAAAAAAAAAAAAAAAAAAAAAAAAAAAAAAAAAAATTCGGTTCGGTTTGTAGTTAAAACAGGTTTTTTTTTTTTTTTTTTTTTTTTTTTTGCATTCCTTAATTTTCCTGTCTCGAAGCTGCTGCCACAGACGGAGGCGGAGACAGCAGACGTGGTCCAGGTGAATGTTTTCAGGTGCGTGTGGATCAGGCTGGATATCAGGTGAACAGGATTTAACCCTTCACTCGGTGGTCGGTTTCCGTCTGCGTCGCTTTGACAACGTTTGTGTCGCTGATGAAACAGTTTGTTTGTTCTCCCTGACATTTGCTTTACTGTATCATAGAATAAAAAAAACGGCTGTTTAACTTTTTCTTTTTGTTCATTTTTTTTCCTACACTGTTTATGGCAATAAAACTCTCATCACCGTACTTCAACTAGAATGTGTTTAATTTCAGGGTGGGGGGGGGGTCGAGTCAAGTCCTCGGTTTGATTTTTATTTTTTCTTCCAAATGAAAAAATAAAGAATAAAGCTTGTTCTGTCTCTGCCTCTCTGTCTGTGTCGAACAAACTTTATGTCTCCTTCAGTATTTAACTTCACTAAATAACTCTGAGAAATGTTCGCTGACAGAACCACAACTCTTTTAGTTCTATGAATCACATTTATTCCCTTTCTGACAAGCACATCTCTGTCCTTAAAGCTTCCCCCCGATTCATGTTCTCATAACAAACAGAACCTCCAGATTATTACAGAACAGATTTTATTATTATTATTATATTATTATTATATTAGTAGCAGATACCTTGAAAATGTTTGAACACTGGTTAACGTGGTTAAGTTTATGCACAAGAAAGGCAGGAGCTTAAAGCACTATTCCAACAGGAAACGCAGTGTCATCATGATTAAAGAAGACGTGCTTAAAGACAACCACTTGTCGTGGCACTATCCCGATAGGATCCCGATGTTTGTTGTTGTTGAACAGTGGTCTGCAGCTCGGCAGGTGTCTTTCCTCTGTATCACACTATCCACCCTCTCCTCCACCACCTGATGACAGTCAACCCTGATACGACAGCACATCAAGATGACCCATATGAAACGTACAAATGTAATGTGTCTGTAGTTTGCAGAAACGTACAACATATTTTTCTGGAGACAGCCAGATTGACAACCTTATTCTGGTGTTTGTCCACGTGGTGGCGTCAGGATCATTTAATGATCAGTGTCTGGACATAATGTTGAATTTAACATTCCAGTTAACATCTGAGCTGCTGATGACAATCAACCTCATCAATCTTTGAAGAAACTCTGACTGAACAAAGTTTATAATTTCAGTTTTAAAGAATTCAAGTAAGTTTTCAAGGTAAAATATGAAATATTAAGTGTTCAGATATTTCACACTGTGTTACTTACTCTCCTGTGAGTCCTCATGATGACGTCACATTTTGTCTCTTCTGCTCCCAATACTTTATTCTGCTTCACTCAGACCCGTTGTCCATCATTTGTTGACACTTGCTGTCCCATCCAGTGGTAGTCAGTCAATCAATTTTATTTATAAAGCTCAATATCACAAATCACAATTTGCCTCGCAGGGCTTTACAGCATACGACATCCCTCTGTCCTTTGGACCCTCACAGCTGATCAGGAAAAACTCCCCCAAAAAACCTTTTAACAGGGAAAAAAACGATAGAAAGCTAATCATATGTGTATAATAACAGTAGAAGTATGACTAATGATAACAGCAGCAGCAGCAGGAGGCATCTGGCAGGACCATGGCAGCAGCACAACCAGGCACAGCTGCAATATGAGTTAACCTGAGAGATAGTGGAGCACAAAGGCTCCGGAGAAGAAGCCGAGTTAGTGACATCCAGAATGGCCGAGTTAGCAAGATACAGTAATAGGATACAAGAGAGAGAGAGAGAGAGAGAGAGAGAGAGAGAGAGAGCGGTGTATTATAGGTGGTCCTCCGGCAGACTAGGCCTAAGTCAGCCTAACTAGGGGCTGGTACAGGGCAAGCCTGAGCCAGCCCTAACTATAAGCTTTATCAAAGAGGAAAGTCTTAAGTCTAGTCTTAAATGTGGAGACGGTGTCTGCCTCCCGGACCGTAACAGGAAGATGATTCCACAGGAGAGGAGCCTGATAGCTGAAGGCTCTGGCTCCTGATCTACTTTTGGAGACTTTAGGGACCACGAGTAACCCTGCGTTCTCAGAGCGCAGAGTTCTGGTGGGATAATATGGCACTATGAGCTCTCTAAGATATGACGGAGCTTGACCATTTAGAGCTTTATAAGTTAACAGTAGGATTTTAAATTCAATTCTGGATTTTACAGGGAGCCAGTGCAGAGAAGCTAAAACAGGAGAAATATGATCTCGTTTCTTAGTTCCTGTTAGTACACGTGCTGCTGCATTCTGAATTAGCTGAAGAGTTTTTAATGATTTACTAGAGCTACCTGATAGTAGAGAGTTACAGTAATCCAGCCTCGAGGTAACAAAAGCGTGGACCAATTTCTCTGCATCTTTTTGGGTCAGGATAGGTCTAATTTTCACAATATTACGCAGATGAAAAAATGCAGTCCGTGAGGTTTGTTTTAAATGAGAATTAAAAGACAAATCTTGGTCAAATGTGACTCCGAGGTTTCTTACGGTAGTGGTAGAGGCCAGAGCAATGCCATCGAGAGAAACTATGTCATCAGATAAAGAGTCTCTGAGTTGTTTGGGGCCAAGAACAATTACTTCAGTTTTGTCTGAATTTAACATCAGGGAATTGGTGCTCATCCAGGTTTTTATGTCTTTAAGACAGTTATGAAGTTTAGTTAATTGATCCCTTTCTTCTGGCTTCATCGATAAATACAACTGTGTATCATCTGCATAACAATGGAAATGTATAGAGTGATTTCTAATGATGTTACCTAAAGGAAGCATATATAGAATAAATAGGATTGGTCCGAGCACAGAACCTTGCGGAACTCCAAAACAAACTTTAGTACGTACGGATGATTCATTATGAACATGAACAAATTGAAAACGATCAGATAAATAAGATTTAAACCAGCTTAGTGCAGAACCTTTTAGGCCAATTAAGTGTTCCAGTCTGTGTAGCAGAATTTCATGGTCAACAGTGTCAAACGCTGCACTAAGATCTAATAAATCCTGACTGTAATTCCTCAAATAAATTATTATCATGGAGAAAATCATACAGCTGGTCTGCGACTACTTTCTCAAGGATCTTTGACATAAAGGGAAGATTAGATATTGGTCTATAGTTGGCTAACACCTCTGGATCCAGGGTGGGCTTTTTTAGTAGAGGTTTAATTACAGCTACCTTAAAAGACTGTGGTACATAGCCTGTTAATAAGGATATATTCTGTGGAAAGACTGTTAGGTTATCAATTTCAATTCCATACGTCAGAACTAGATCGAGGGTATGGTTAAAACAGTGAGTGGGTTCACGTACACCCTGACTGAAGCCAATGGAGTCTAATAATGAGATAAACGCGGTAGCCAGGGAGTCATTATCAACATCGACATGTATGTTAAAATCGCCTACAATAATAACTTTATCTGATTTAAGAACTAGACTGGATAAAAACTCTGAGAATTCAGATATAAATTCAGAATACGGGCCAGGAGCACGGTACACTATAACAAATAAAAGTGGCTGCGAGGTTTTCCAGGTCGGATGTAAAAGACTAAGAACAAGGCTTTCAAAAGAATTATAATCTAGTTTAGGTTTGGCGCTGATTAACAGACTAGAGTTAAAAATGGCTGCAACTCCCCCTCCTCGGCCGCTGCCTCGAGGAATGTGGGTATTATTATGACTGGGAGGAGTGGATTCATTTAGACTGACATATTCATCAGGACACAGCCAGGTTTCAGTGAGACTGAGTAAATCAATATGATTATCTGATATTAATTCGTTTACTAACACTGCTTTAGACGAAAGAGACCTGATATTTAACAGTCCGCATTTAATTCTCCTGTTTTGTCTTTCTGTCACAGAAGAGGTTTTAATTTTTATGAGGTTGTTTTGCACAACTCCTCTTTGTTTAATTTTAGATTTAAATAATTTAGGTGGTCGGGGGACAGACACCGTTTGTATAAAACTATGGAAACTATGGCTGGGTAAGTGAACTAGAAGCTCAGAGAGGCGTATAGGACTGCAGCTCTCTGTCCTGGTCTCAACTCTGGGTTGTCAGGGATTTAATTTACTAATGAAATTTTCCAGGTTCCTAGAAATGAGAGCAGCTCCATCCAAAGTGGGATGAATGCCGTCTCTCCTAATGAGACCAGGTTTTCCCCACAAAGTTTGCCAATTATTAACAAAACCCACATCGTTTGCTGGACACCACCTGGACAGCCAGCGATTAAATGATGACATGCGGCTAAACATGTCATCAGAGGTCAGATTAGGGAGGGGTCCAGAGAAAACTACAGAGTCCGACATCGTTTTTGCATATTCACACACCGAGGCAACATTAATTTTAGTGACCTCCGATTGGCGTAACCGGGTGTCATTGCCGCCGACGTGAATAACAATCTTACTGAATCTACGTTTATCTTTAGCCAGCAGTTTTAAATTTGATTCGATGTCGCCCGCTCTGGCCCCAGGGATACATTTGACTATGGCCGCTGGTGTTGCTAACTTCATGTTCCGCAAAATAGAGCTGCCAATAACCAGAGTTTTATCGTCAGCGGGTGTGTCGCTGAGTGGGGAAAAGCGGTTGGAGACGTGAACAGGCTGGTGGTGAGCCGTGGGCTTCAGCTTGGAGCTGCGCTTCTGGTGAACAGTTACCCAACGACCCGGCTGAACGGGTGTTACCAGAGGACCACTAGCAGGAGCTAAGGCTATGCTATGTGGCTCCGCACCGGCTACAGGGGACTGGCTAACTACCGCAGCTGCAGAGTGATTTTCCATGGTGCGGAGCCGCGCTTCTAATTCACTAAGCCTCGCCTCCAACGCAACAAATAAGCTACACTTGTTACAATTACCACTGTCACTAAAGGAGGCAGAGGCATAACTGAACATGTGGCACACCGGGCAAGAGAGAGCAGAGGGAGAAGCCATCGCTAGCTGTGAAGCTAATGTAGCTACCAAGGCTAGTAACGTGCAAACAACAGCTAAGAGATTAGCGAGAAAGTCGTAAATAGGAGGAGAGCTATGAGTGCTTAAACAGAACTAGTGTGGGTTAATACTTGAAGTAGATGTTAAAGCATCTGAAGTGAGAAAGCAGGCTAGTAGAATTCACCAGAGCAGCACAGAGACGCTGTCACAGAAACACCGGAAATGACACAACTCGCTTACCGCAATACGTCAGCACGTCCTGTTCTCTCTTTACTTCCAGGAGTTGGAAGTGAGACCACAATACACTGATCCATGTAAAAACAAGATGGCTGCCATCTCGACTGAGTCAGTCTGCAGTTGAACCTGAGACAAAAGTGGACAAAGCCTAAAATCTGATCATACTTTATGGTTCAAAAGTTTTATGGGTAATAATATTTATTATCGACATTAGAACTTCATTATCGTCTCGTTTGAGGACATTAGAACTTTATTATCGTCTCTTTTGAGGACATTAGAACTTTATTATCGTCTGGTTTGAGGACATTAGAACTTTATTATCGTCTGGTTTGAGGACATTAGAACTTTATTATCGCCTGGTTTGAGGACATTAGAACTTTACTATCGCCTGGTTTGAGGACATTAGAACTTTATTATCGTCTGGTTTGAGGACATTAGAACTTTATTATCGTCTGGTTTGAGGACATTAGAACTTTACTATCGTCTGGTTTGAGGACATTAGAACTTTATTATCGTCTGGTTTGAGGACATTAGAACTTTACTATCGTCTGGTTTGAGGACATTAGAACTTTACTATCGCCTGGTTTGAGGACATTAGAACTTTATTATCGTCTGGTTTGAGGACATTAGAACTTTATTATCGCCTGGTTTGAGGACATTAGAACTTTACTATCGCCTGGTTTGAGGACATTAGAACTTTATTATCGTCTGGTTTGAGGACATTAGAACTTTATTATCGCCTGGTTTGAGGACATTAGAACTTTATTATCGTCTGGTTTGAGGACATTAGAACTTTATTATCGTCTGGTTTGAGGACATTAGAACTTTACTATCGCCTGGTTTGAGGACATTAGAACTTTATTATC
Organism: Epinephelus awoara; assembly: GCA_035609425.1. NCBI lineage: Eukaryota > Metazoa > Chordata > Actinopteri > Perciformes > Serranidae > Epinephelus > Epinephelus awoara. The sequence continues at coordinate 43,757,340 of CM069297.1, forward strand.
GTCTGGTTTGAGGACATTAGAACTTTACTATCGTCTGGTTTGAGGACATTAGAACTTTACTATCGTCTGGTTTGAGGACATTAGAACTTTATTATCGTCTGGTTTGAGGACATTAGAACTTTATTAGTGTCCCATGTGAGGACGTTGGGACTTTTTCCCATCATATAAAATGTAGTTTGTACACAATGTAACCTTTGACCCCTCATCTGTCATAAACGTTTTTATTTTTAAAAACTACTTCCTGTCTCTTGTTTAGAGACAATGTTTATTTTATAGGTTTAAAAGGTGACAATAAAAACTGAGGCCTGTGTGTGTGTATGTGTGCGTGCGCGCGTGTGCGTGTATGTGTGTGTAGTTGAACTCTTCCTGGTTCAGTTCTCTGTTATTATCTCAGTCTTCACTCGTTGTTATAGTAGTTGTTGTTGTTGTTGTTTATTCCTCCAGTCTGACGTCACAGCAGCCCGCAGATCGTCACCATGGTGACGAACTAACAGCTGGAGCTTTGAAGCAGCTCGTGAGCGTCAGTTTATCAGCAGTTCGGTCTCAACTCGGTCAGTTAACTTCCTGCTAGCTGTAGCAGCGCCGTCGCTTCCAGGTAAGACGCTTCAATGAGTCCATATTGCTGCTGGTTAGCTCCTGTTCACACTGTAACCCGGGTTAGTTTAACCCGCTCTGTCTGACGTCATCTCTCTCAGTTTGTGTTTGTTTGACTCGTTAGTTTCTGTAAACTTCACTAACTAGCTTCATGTTAGCCTAGCCGTTAGCCTGTTAGCAGCCGGGGTACTTTCCAGACGCCACACGCCAGACTCCGTTTATAGTCTGTTGGATTTAACAGAACCCGACTCACCGGTAACGGATCATCCTCTTAAATCGTTAACTTGTGTTTTGCCCCGTTATATCAAGAGACATTTAGTCATTCGGCTCAGAGTTAGCGCCACAGTCACCTCCATGAAACCTAACCTGCACTTTTGCCAAGTTTGTTTCTGTGAGTTTCGTATGTCAACAACGCAGATCTGTCTCACTCACCTCTGGGGCCTATTGCACAAAGCTAGGATAAGGGATTAAGCCGGGATATGCTGGTTATCCTGGCTCAATTTATCCGTGACCCTGTTGCACAAAAGTGGGATAGTGGAAAGCAGGATATGCTGCTATGACATAAGTTACCATGGAGATTTATTCTGTGGAGCTAGCCTGCTCCAGACCAGGCTAAGTTCCAGGATCTATTTAATCTCATCCCTCATCTCAGTCAGCAGTCACCACAAACGGAAACCAATAGTTATTCCACTGCCCACTGCACATTGTTATCACATTCAACCAGACCCACTGTCATTATTTAAACATTTGTGGTCATTAATTGCAATCATTTTAGATAAATGATGATTTTAGATTATTTTTGCAATCATTAGATAATTTACAGTTTTCCATAGGCTATATATAAAATACACATCCCATATAAATATAAATACACATCAAAGAGTAACATGATGTTCCTTTATTGAATAAGGATAAATCAAAGCAAGTAAACCATCAGCTCCTTTCAAAACTGAAGTCACACAGTGACTCTACAAGATGGAAAGCACGGAATCAAAGTATATTATACAACACAAGAATAAATACACATTCAAAGGTCTGTATATGATACACCCTGCATGTCTGCACACTGGAAAAATAAATGCAGGACAAATCCATACGCAACAAATGAACAGACAAATGAATGGATGCCGTAGCCTCCCTGCAAGCTTGTATACACACAGTATACAGCACAAACATCATAAGAGGCCAAATCAATTTAAACTGAATAAAAAAAACACAAAGTCCTCTGCCAATGCAGGACATATTTAACTGAAATTCACAGCATGCGTCTCTGTCACTACAGGACATATTTAACTTAAATCTAAAACATGCATGTTAACTAAAATAATTTAACACATATTGGTCCCTGACCAGCCGACCACTGTCGTCATCAGGGAAGATGGCAGGATAAGGGTCAGCCATTTGAGGGCACTGGTGAAGACAGTGAAAGCGTGCCTTCAGGAGGCCAAAGGTCATTTTGATCCTGGCCCTTGTCCTGGCATGGGCATGGTTATAGGCCTGCTGTGCTTCCTGAGGGTCTGTGTATGGTGTGAGGAGAAAAGGCCCCCAGCAACACACCAGAGAATTCACCTGTCAATACAAAATCTCATCATCACAACCTCATAAATAGAGTGACATTCTTGGCACAGCCATGATGTAAACAGTGGTTATGAATAGAGGTTGTGTGGCTCACCTTGTGATAGGTGCTGATAGATTCCAGAGGTCTGAAAGACTCGGGAGTCATGGACCGAGCCGGGCCACTTTGCCACAACATTGCTGATCAGATAGTCAGCACTGCAGACCATCTGAAATTATAAAATGAAGACTATTAAACCAATCAATGCACATCACAAGCAATGCACAGTGTTCATTAATTGACAATATCAAAAAGTCATGTTCACAAAATCCCCCTCATGGGCACCTGAGGGGGATTATATATATAAATAGATATATGTATTCTCTTATGATCAATCAGCATACACACGCACGCACACAAATACACACACACAAAATTGCATACATACAATGAAACAGCAGAGGAGCGAGGAGCTAAGATAAACTAAGAGGAACTTTATTTGGGAAATTCAATTAAGTCAGTGAGCTCATCTATTTATCAAAGAGTTTTACAGTTTGATGGAGTTACATTTACACAGTTTCACTCACATCTACAGTCAGTTTCACTTACAATTTCAACTGATTCATAATCACAGTACAACTACGTTTCCGGAGATGTTAATTAACTATTTGGATTGTAATTGATGGTTTCAGCAGAGCAGTGAGTGTGTATTTGTGCACTACTTACACATTCAGGCGGTCTGCGATACTTTGCCACGCTTTCTCTCGTTGTTTTATAACTGTGGCGGTGTTGCCTTTCTTTTTGATTTGATCTTTTACCTCTTCATAAGCCTCCACGAGGATTTCTGCCTCCGACGGGGAAAAGTACGCCGCTCTTGTTGCCATGGTGAATCGGTGAATCTGTGATCTCTGGCGGGGTCTATTTGAGGAAGCCGCGTGCGCGCACTGATCCAGGATTGGTTTCACCTGGCTTGATGAATCTGTGTCTGCTCATCCTGGCTTGGTCTTTGTGCAGCCAATTAAGCCTGGACGCTCTTGTTTTGGATTCGTTGAACCCAGCTCAGTCATTTATCCTGGATGTCTGAATCCTACTTTTGTGCAACGGGCCCCTGGACCGGATTATCTGTTAAATAAGTGTTTAACATCACGAAATATGACACCGAATTTATCAGAAGATCTTCCTCCTGTGCACTGGTTCATTGTATCACGTCAGTTACACCAATAATGTCTGAAAACTGGAAGGGAACTCAATTAAGCTGATTTTTACTATGTAGTTTGGCTAAAGCTCGTCTGCGTGCGCTCATCAGTGGTGGAAAAAATAATCCAGTCACGTTTTTAGTGGTTGTAACAATATGAAAGTGTTAAAGTGCTTTAGAGTCAAAATTCTGCACAATCAAATGTGGTTAAATATCTTCACACAAAGTCCCGGTAGGTTGACAACAGGTCCGTGGTGTCATGGGACAAACCTCCATTAACATGTTGCTAAATTTAACTCACCGCTGAAAGTTTGCCTTTGCTGCCCAGTGTATGCATTTTAGTAAGTGATTGTTCAGGAGGTCAGATTTTACTTAGTGAAATATAACGCCGAATTTATGAGAAAACCTCCCTAAATACAAGTCTGTCTTAAAAGTATTTAAGGATACAAGTGTCAAATTAGCAGATATTAATATGTGGTCTGGTCTCAGCTCAGAGGAGAGTGGTGGAAAAGTATTCAGATTCCTTACTAAAGGAGGGTAATTAAACTACAAATCCCAGACCTGGATCAGGACATCAGTGAACTCCTGGACAGTCTGTGGCATCGATGGCTTCGTCATCCAGGAACTGTCTACACTCTGGACACATAGAGGACCAGGAGGAACCCAGGGCCCTCTGCACCAGGAGGAACCCAGGGCATGACATGGAGTCTGTTCTTCTACAGCCCTGTCCAGCTCTCCTGGTGTAACGGCCGGCCTCCTGGTATCTGGTATCAACCTGATTGGGCTGCAGGTACGGCCTCATGCTACCAGTAGTGCCAAGGACACTAGCAGAAGACCAAACTAGAGAAGAGTCAGTGAGGAAGGATAAGGAGAGAGCAACTGTCTGTGGAGCAGCTGAAACTGATTCACAATCACTGGATTGATTTCCCTGAAGTTTAACTAACTCCCTGTTAGACTGTGACAGTGTGTATCTCTGTGTGTATATTCAGGTATGTTTGCGTCCTGTTGTAACTGGTTGTGTATGGACACTGGTGATGACACTGAACAGTCTGCCGGAGTTGAGCGACATCATCAGTCCTACACTAACTCGGGCTTCAACAGTCAGCCGTCTCCTCCTGCACCTGAACACACCTGTAAGGCCTGTGGGGGGCACTTGGACACACCTGCTAAGAAGGTAACCCCGCCCACCTGCTGCAGTCTGTTGGGTCAGAGTCAGTCCATGGGGTGTGTTACAGTGTCTGTCTGTCTGTCTGTCTGTCAGCATGTGTGCGTGGACTGTAAGAAGGACTACTGCAGCCACTGCTCTGCCCAGCTGGAGCCCCGCCCCCGTCTCTGTCACACCTGTCAGCGTTTCTACGGCAACCTGCTGGAGCGGGCGGAGCTCATGAAGCTGAAAGTGAAGGAGCTCCGGGACTACCTGCACCTGCACGAGGTCTCCACCCACCTGTGCAAAGAGAAGGTGGGAAATGATGTCATAGTTAGTGAATAGATTCATGAGTTATGGTCAAACGCATGTGGTGTGAAGTCACAGTGAACTTTGACCTTCAAACACCAGGCCGTCTCCTGGCGAGCGTAAACAGTTTACTTAAAAACAAATGTCTCCTACCTGTCACTTCTAAGCCCCGCCCCCCAGTTAAACCATTGTTTTCTGTTCTTCAGGAGGAACTGGTGGAGCTGGTCCTCAGTCAGCAGTCTTCACCATCCAGTGACTCCGCCCCTGAGACCTTGACCCCCGACCCTGTGTCTATGACCTTCGAATCACCTGACTTGACCCCTCACACCTCGACTCCTGACCCCCCTGCCCCGACCCCTGAACCCCCAGCTGCACAGCCTGAAGCCCCACCCACAGAGACCGCCCCCACTGAGCCTGATATTCAGGACGAAGACCAGGTAAGACCAGGCCAGGTCCTGGGCCAGGAACTGATCCTGTAAATGTACAGTACCTTTACAGTCAAGGTCTCTCGAGTCGGGACCTTGTCCTTGTATCTGGGCTCCTGAGACTGATTCAGTGTCTCTTGTCCGTCTGTTTCAGACCTGGGACCCGGAGGAGGCCCCGGTTTCGGGTCGCAGGGCATCTCTGTCTGACCTGAGCTGTGTGGAAGACATTGAGGCTCTCAGCGTCCGGCAGCTGAAGGAAATCCTCACCAGGAACTTTGTCAACTACAAAGGCTGCTGTGAGAAGTGGGAGCTGATGGAGAGGGTGACCCGGCTGTACCAGGACCAGCAGAACCTACTGGGTGAGTACAGGGCCAGTACCAGTCCCAGGACCAGCAGAACATATTATTGGGCATAAAAAGTTGAACATTGAGAAGAAAGTTTGTTTTATTGACATCAAATGAAAACATGTCACTTCCTGTTTGTCCTCCAGCTGCCAACACTGTGAACACTGCAGGTGAGTTTCCTGTTTCCTGTTTAAGTCTTTTCTGACATAAACTAAAGTCCAAAACATGTTTTAGATTAATCAGACATGAAGTTAGTTCTTTATGAGCTGTTGTTTCTCACAGTGCCTCCCCGTACGTCTCTGTGTCTCCTTCCAGAGTCCGGCGGTGGCGGTGGCCGTCCTGCAGGTTTGGAGGAGAACCTCTGTAAGATATGTATGGACTCTCCGATTGACTGCGTCCTGTTGGAGTGTGGTCACATGATCACCTGCACCAAGTGCGGCAAGAGGATGAGCGAATGTCCCCTCTGTCGCCAGTACATCGTCCGAGCTGTCCACGTCTTCCGGTCCTGAACCTGGGTAAACCACAACACCGCCACACACCTGCGTCTGATTCCAGTCCAACCAAAACAACTCACTTCCTGTTTTAAATGTTCTCACTGAGCGCGTTTACATGCACACTAATAAACCGATCATTATCTGATTTCTGGAGTTACCTGATTATTCAAGTGGTCATGTAAACAGCATAATCCGACAGGGTTTATCAGATAAAAGCCATTATCTGATTATGAGAAATCAGAAAACACATCTAGCTTTTCCCCCAGTAGTCAGATTATTCGGTGCATGTATACCCTTTAATCTGGTTTCTTTCGGGTTTTGCTATTTTAAACTCCCACTCCACTACATTTAAGAGGGAAATATTGTACTTTCTACTCCACTACGTTAACCTTACAGCTTTTGTTTCCTTTCAGATAAAGATTTTACATGAAATAATATATTTTTATATTTTAAATTGTCACTTTTATTTTATCTTACTTATATGTTGTGCACTTTGTGTGACAAGTTTATATACAACACACTTGTATATTGCACTTTGCAGTACTTTTACTTCGAATCTACCCAAAGTATGTAAAATTGGCTCCACATTGATAAAGTACACATTAGAAAGCTCTCACGTGTATTTGTTAATGATAAAAACAAACAGTACTGTAAGAATATAAGCTGTCAGCATGATGAGTGCTTTATTTTGCAAATATATGACTTGCGTACTTTTCGAGGTTTTTCAAGGATATGAGTACCTACTGCAACAAGAAGTTTGAGTTTTATGTCATGTACTTTGGGAGAAATCCAGCTGAAGGACTGTATCATGTAAACCAGGTTTTTCTGATTATCAGATTATTGAAGTGCATGTAAACGCGTCAAATCGGATTATTACTATTACCTGATTATTCCCAGTTATCTGATTATTGTGCGCATGTAACCGTGCTCACTGTCAGACACATTTTGGTTTGGGGGGAAAAGGTTGTCACATTTTGATCACCATAGTTTTTGTTGACAGAAGTAGCGCCATCTCAGGTTTTTAAAGTTTTCTCCTGATGTAGGTTGAGTCTGGTATTTGTTGGCAGAATGATCGCAGTCACGTCCAGGTATCGTATGACAGGTCGATTATTGTCCCGACAGGCCTGTCGTGTCATTCTGTGCTACATCTTTACAGTGTTGTGCAAAAGTCTTGGCCCCTCGGTCAAAGTCATGTTTACTGCGAGTAGTTCAGTACTAGTTTTTTCAACTCGAGAAAACGCCAGGTGCCTAGAGTGCGGATAGACAAGGCACGTAGCAATGCAACAACAGCGAGCAAATAGCTTCATTCTCATTAAAAAAACTGTTACAAAAAGACGCCTCCAGCTGCTGAAACACTTGGTCTGTGATCGGGCCTGAGGGGCAAACAGACTTGAACCAAACAGGGCAGGTGTGTGTGCACGTTTTTTTCCACTCTGAGATTGTAAAAAAACAACCAAAAATAAAACACTGATCTGGCTGAAGATTTGGAAAAGCATGTTTCATCTTTAACTTCATGTCTTTTGGAGATCAGCTCGTTGTTGACCAGGGGGCACGAAGTTTTGAATGACAGTGTAAATATCAGCGGCTTGCAGCTGTGTTAATGCTCTGAATGTCACACCCATGACTCTTCTTCTTCTTCTTCTTCTGCAGGACCGACTGTCTCCAAAGCAATAAAGTGCAAACTGAAAGCACCTCCTCCACAGATGTTTTTATTTTTCTAGTGTAAATAAGATGAAGAATGTAAGAAGTGACCTTCTGTGAGCGTCGGCCTGCAGAGCTGCTGTTTGAACACAAACACTGAACGTACAGACCGACTCCACATCTCTGAATCATCCATCAGGAATCCTCTGTGCCTTCAGCAGCTCGTCACCTGGACGCCGTCTCAGCGGTGAAACACTGAAGGGGCGGGGGGGCGGGAACCTACCAAAGAGAAACGTTACCTCGACAGGTGAGGCGGGTCCAAGATCATTACATCACCACGTCGCCTTAAACTCAGTGTAAAGCACACAGACTGTGTTCTGGTCACAGTCGGCTCTGTTTACAGTCCGCAGTGAGCTCACACTGTAAAAATATCTCAGTGATGTCATAACCTGTGCAGCCGTCTGCGTCCCAGCGGCGTCGCTGTATTAAATCTAAACTAAAGCTGCTTTAGACCAGCAGCCAATCAGACACAGGACATCAGCATGTTCATTAAACTGCCTTCAGATCAGATTATCAGCAGGACAAAAACACACACACACACGCACACACACACTGAGCCCTGCCCCCAGCCTCAGGTGATTGGTGCTCCACCTGTCAGTCACACCATTACCTTCAGACGCCTGATGGATCTGAACGCTGCTGTTTCCCCTCAGATCCTCTGCGTTACACCGACATCCAGTAAAAACCCTTCAAATACTGGAGCGACACATTTTCCATTTTCCAAACTGTTTCCGATCGTTTGTCGTCTCTGCTCCGACTGTGTCCTCAGGAGACACACACCATCTCATCAGTCACTGATTCCAGAAAGAAACACAATTTTTAACGAATTTTAATATTTAAAAAAAACTCAGACAGTCCTCAGATACATTCTCAGATGGATGGATATGAAGGGAAACCAGCGGCTGCCTCAAACAGCAGAATAACCAAACGCCTCTGTCTAACACAAAACGACTCGACGTCTCTTCTTCTTTCTTTTGACCACTTAAGCCACAAAACCAGCAGCTGAGATGTTGACTGCTGGTTCTGATGTCAAGGACAAAAAGTTTAACACAGTTTGGAAAATGTTGAGTGATGATGTGAAGTACTTTAATTTAGGGATGCACGATAAAATCAGTACGTCATCGGTGACGGCTTTAAAATGAACTACAAGAACCAGGGCTGAGCGATATAACGACTGTGTACAATATATTGATTTGTTATCAAGCAGGGTATTAATTAAGACACTGTTTATATCGACAGAGGGTCAGGCTGCGTTACTTAATGCATACCAGTGAGCACACTAGTTGTAGAACACATTAAACACACATTAAACAAGCCTTAATAATATAATCAGCTTCACTATAACTCGCAGCAATGAATGAATATTACATACACTGAGCAGTAGAAAAAGAGAGACGACTGGTTGCTCTCTTTATACAAAAATACATAATCTTGTGTCGGGTGCTTGTGGAGAACAGTAAATATTAAAAAGCCTTTATTGTGGTGGCTAAATCATGAAAAGAGCCAACATGTTTGGACCACTAGAGGCCTTCATCAGGAGTTTACAAACTGTTTTGGATCGCCTTCCTGTTGATACATTGAAAAGTATTTAATGTCTCCATCTGCTGGTGGGCCGTCACAATAAGGATCTGCATGTATAATATTTAATTCCACTACAGAAGAGACTTGATCACTAACACTAGGTGGGGAAAAAAGGATATGTCACTTATCACTTATCAGTCAAATTATTTGTTATATTTTTGATATCAGCAAAAAACTCCAGTATTGTGCATCCTTACTTTGATTTACACGCCTGTCGTTTCCTGTTGAATCTCAAAACGCTTTCCTGATTTAGTCATAATGTCGGTGTCACATTTAGACACTTCGATGAAAACATTCTAAATAACAAAAATCAGCTCAATGTGAAATGTGACTACAGACAAACACAGTTCAACCTGTGGAGAATATAAAGTCTGATAGTATTCTTTTTTTCCTACAGTTCGTTCAAAGGCTGGGGCTGACAGGTCGATTCATTATCAGTAAATCTGAAGTTTATTTTTTCAGTCAATTAATTTGGTCTGAAAAAAGAGTCTGAGGTGACGCTGTCAAAGTTTAAATTCAAAACCCTGAAAATATTGAGTTTATTACTGGAGAACAAAATCCGCAAACATTCACAGTTTTGATCCAACAGTTATTTATCAGAATTAATTTCCTGTTGATCGATTAACTGACTGATCATTTTCAACTCTAACTGGCACCAGATTACTTCCTGAAAGTCACCAAGAACTGATTTATAAATTACAGGCTCACGTAGAAAAGATTTAAACATCCGCTGAGCATCTTAAATTTACAGAGTTTAAGGGTTTAATTCCCATCTCACATATCAAAGATGACATCCTGACACATACCATATTCTAGATTCAGCTGTCTGCTGGCGTTAACCTCCCCTTATACATCAAACTGACTGCCACCGGGTGGCAGCAGAGACAGGAAGTGCTCACCATCATGTACGGCACTGGACCCAATCCTGCAGGACAAGGATCAATGACATGGCAGTGACCAAACAGCCTCAACAACCGTACATAGATGTTTTTACTTTGTGCTAAGCTAGGCTAGCATTTTCCCACTGCTCACAGTCTTATTGCTTAGCTAAGCTAACCCTGGACCAGCTTGACTGTAGCTTCCTGTGAGGTCATTTCCTCTCTATTTTCTCTGGGAATTTGAGGTGTTTAGGGACCTTGAGGGATTTTATATTTGTAGTTTAAAAGGTAAAAAGGTACTGTTTATCAGGAATGATTCCAGTGTTGGTGGACTCAGCAATGCAACTAAATTTAGGGCAATAAAGTACAAAGGGAGACAAGTTGCATAAAAGCAATGGGCCTGTCACTGCACTGGATCTCCATCTTATCATCTGAGTGTCAAAAAGACAAAGAACAAGATGTTTTAGTAAACGTTGGATTGTTCTTTTAAAATAGATTTAATAGAAACAACAGCGGCCCCAGGATACTTCCCTGAGGAACTCCGGATGTTATCAGAGAGAAAGAACAAGGTGATTAACTAAATGTAGGACTGTCCCTTTAAATCAGATTTAATAGAAACAAAAACGGCCCCAGGACACGTTTCTGAAGAACTCTTTTATATTATTCTTATTATTTAAGACAACAGATGTGTCTCAGTTCAGGGGCTGCAGCCTTCAAAGGCTACATTTGAAGACTGATTGTGTCACATTGGTGCAACCAAGGCCGTCCCATTTCCAAAGCTCCTTCAAGTGTGGCCGAGAAATGCAGCCTTTTTTCCCAGAATTTGGAGGATGCAACGGTTGAATCCTTCGTGGCCCAGCTTATCCTGAGATGCATTGTGCGCTGGTGACAATTACATATTAAGTTAAGCTAACAGTTGTTAACTAGCTAACGGTTAATGGTTGTTAACATTACTGTTAGCTAAAAGCACACAGCTTAAACAATCTGAATTTAATAAGTTAAAATGCTCCATCAGCCTGAAATATATCAGATGTCAGCATTTCCTGTGGTGAATCATCTCCTTGAATGAAATAATATGTATAATAACAAGATTTAGGACTAACTAACCTACTAGCTTATTCCTTCTTTCATCAAGTGCAGCTGGTTGCTAGCTAAAAGTAATGCCAACTGGTCAGGACGAGAACAACTGGTGATGCAACTGGGAAATCCTCCGCAGACCAGACTGTCCCATTTCGGAGACTGTTTGATTTTGCTGATGCGGTCTTCAAAGGGCATCCTTCAAAGGTTGCAGTGCCTGAACTGAGACACAGCTATAGAATGAGATGGTTTAGTAGATACTGGATTGTTCCTTTAAATCTTATTTAATAGAAACATCAGAGGCCCCAGGACACGTCCCTGAGGAACTCCACGTTATTGAAGAACAAGTTGATTGATGAATCCTTACCAGCAGACTCTCTGTGTGTTTGTGGTTTAACAGAAGCTTCAGCAGTTGAACTCTTTGGTTTGAAGTTGACTTTGTGTCTTGCTGTTGACTCTGATTGCACTAATCTGTTGACGCTGAAACAGTTTGAACTTCTTCTTTAGTTGATTTGTTTTGGTTGAATAAGAGGAAGTTGTTCTGGAGAGGGAATTGTCCTTCTTTGTTGTTGCTCTCCTGAGATCATTTAGGTTGATTTTTTTTTTTTTCCTTGTGAATTTTTTAGATTTTCGAATGATGGTTGGTTTATACAGCCATTCTGGGATCACATTTATTTCATATGTAACCATTGCCTTCTGCTCGTACAGCGGCATCATGGCAACTCAGCTGTGGTGAATGAAGCTACGCTGTACTTTGATTCCTCTGCTACAATAAAAATGAATGACGTCATAATCAAAGCGCTGTCAGAGTTTTATGTGTCTGAACTGATCCTGTTCTCTTCCTCAGGTATGTTAGCAGCTTCCTCCACTGAGACCAGCTGGAAGCTAACGTGCTAGCATCAGTTGCGTTTGTTTCTGTAGTGCAGTGGTGTTCAGGCTTATTATGAATTTTAACTTTAATCACTTTAATCACAGCTCAGATACTTTGTGAAGTGATTTTTTTTTTCAGTATCACACAAACATATCCATAACCAACGCTCTGTTCACTGATGATGGTGTAATGTGCGCAGAAGTATGGACAGGAGTAACATGACTCGGACTACAGTCAGATTCCTGTCACAAATTTGCCGACTTTAGATCCGACAAAATAAAAAAAAATCTCAACTAGAACTTTAACACCAATGACTCAGTTGGACTTGAGCCTTTAGATTTCCAAACAGTACGTTATTTAAAAAGTGTGCCACAGATGAAGTGATTTAATTTCCTAAACCAGCTAACATCAACACGATTGATTTCCAGCAAGTCGACACTATTAGATACAGAGAACGAGATTATGTACTAAATGTTGGACTGTTCCTTTAAATCAGATTTATTAGAAACAAAAACTCCCCAGGACGCATCCCTGAAGAACTCCGTGATTTTCCATGTTGAACCAATCAGACAGCAGCAGACTGGAAAACGTGCAGGTCGAAGGTTACAGATGGAGACGCAACAATTAAATATAAGTTTTTAAAATCCCTCATGATTTTTGTAAATTTCATATACTATTATTCTGTTGTGAAAATGTTTTTAAACCAAGTGAAGAGCGTCATTATGACTTGTTAAGGGCTCAACACTCTTGACTTGGGACTTGAGTAAAAAACTTACTTGTGACTTGTAAGACAATGACTTGGTCCCACCTCTGAACATGGTCTCTGCTCAGGAAACTAGACATGATTTTAAAGCCTTCAGTTCATCAAAGAAGATGAGGTGTAACGCAGGATACAATAAAAGTACATAATTAAAGTACCTTAAAACTGTTCCTGTCTGTCTGTCTGTCTGTGTCAGGATAATATCTCTGTCCTGTGACTGCAATTCATCAGTTAACAGTTTAAAATTATTTCCTAGAAACTGATATTAATGGAGCCACTTCTTTTATTTTTTTTTCTAATTTCTTTTCCAGTTGTATCTGTCTTGACTTTTTTCATTGTTTTTATGATGGTGTCGCTATGATATTACTATGTAACAAATAATAATAATGATATTTAAGTTCTTAAAAAGATTTTTTTTTAAATACAGCACCTATGGTAAATACAGTATTTGAGTAAATGTACTTAGTTACAGTCCATCATTGATTATTTATAACATTTTACATGAGACATTTGTCTGTTGTTATTATTATAAATAAACCTTATATAGTTAATAAGATGCATATTAACTATACAAGGTTTATTCTTTTAAAGAAATTATATATCATTGTTTATTATTATTATTATTATTATTATACAAATACCTTATTTGCCATAAATGATGTATTTTTTTTTATATTTTTGAGAAATTATTTTAAATTATTATGATGTTTTTTTAGTTATATTATTGATGTTATATTTTTTATTTTACTAATAAGTTTGAAACACTGGGTCAGAGAGTCACCGATATGGAAACTGATTGGTTGGTTAGTGGACAATGGGCGGGTTATGTTTTTCTTCTCGTCTGCTCATTGGTTGGTTGGGGCCAGAGGGCGGGCCCTCGACTGTTCATTGGTTGGTTTATGAGTAGTAGGCGGGGCTGAGTTTGAACCAGAATCCCGCCGTATATAAGTCAGGTGTCAGGTTTCCTCTAGTTAGTTAACTTAGCATGAAGCTAAGCTAATCATCACCAGCACCAGCACCAGCGGGGAGTCGTGGACCTCAGTGACGGGCTCCTTGTTCACTTCCGCGGGCTCTGATGCAGCCGCACCGCGGTGTGTAGCCTGTGTCTCTGGTGTTACGGTGAAAGTGCGGCGGGTGTCAGCATGGCGGAGGGAGCTGACGCCGCGAAGAGGAAGCCAGCAGCGGGGACGAAGAGCCGACAGAGCCAGCCGAGGAGGAGCTGCAGCAGCCGGGTAACGACAGTCTGAGATAACCGTGAGCTAACCGTTAGCTTCACGGAGCCGTTAGCTAAAGTTTCGAGACAAGTTTAAAAACGAATTGAGACCAGAGTGTGAGAATATAAAAACACAAAGAGCTAATTAAACTCAACTTTACAGATGTTTCAGCTTTACATAAAAACCGTTATGACGTTAGTTTGTGAGCTAACTTTTTATAGCAACATGCTAACGGTACTGTTTGGACACTGAGGCAGGAGGCCACCGGTGTGTCACCGAAAACTGTTACCGAGCAGTTTGATGACGCGTTTAAAATCATATCTTCAGTAAAAATATAAAGACACAATAAATGTTTCTGCTCTTTCCTCATCAAAGCTCGTAGATACACTACATCACTGTGTTTATTAAATACAAGATTATTTAATAAACACTGAAAAGTCCTTTTTGTTGATTAACGTTAATGGAGATATTATAATGCTGCTCACTTACACTTTGTGAATCAGACATACTTCAGTGATAGTTTGATGTAAAGAGCACTGAATCATATGTATGGAAAAAATAAAGTACCCAGAATCTCCCAAAGGTGCTCCGTACCCACGGTGCTCTGTACCTGTAGTGCTCCGTACCCGTGGTGCTCCGTACCCGTAGTGCTCCGTACCCGTGGTGCTCCGTACCTGTGGTGCTCCGTACCTGTGGTGCTCCGTACCCGTGGTGCTCCGTACCCGTGGTGCTCCGTACCTGTGGTGCTCCGTACCTCAGACAGACAGGTAGCTTCGTGACTTTGTCTCCTGACAGTTTGTCTCGTCATCTCAGTGTTTTGCTTCATACAGTAACTGAATCCACTGTCCTGATCACGGCTTTCTGCTTTTAAACGAATCATCCCTCTCACTGGTCACCAGTCTTGTCTACCTGACTGTGCCTCTTTATTAGGAACTGTGTGCACAACATACTGATACAGTAAATTCACTCACAACTTTGTATAGGCCCAGTCTAATAAGGTAATAATAGTAATGTGTGGTTATCACAAAATCCCACACCACACTGTTTGAGGTAAATACTCAGACGGGCTGCTCTGAGTATTTACTGGGATTTTCAGCACAACCATCTCTAGGGTTTACAGAGGATGGTCCCAAAAAGAGAAAATATCCAGTGAGCCAAAATGCCTTGTTGATGCCAGAGGTCAGAGGAGAATGGCCAGACTGGTTCAAGATGATAGAAAGGCAACGGGAAGTCAAATAAGCACATCTTGCCTTGTATCAACGCTTCAGGCTGCTGCTGGTGGTGTAATGGTGTGGGGGAGATTTTCTTAGTACCAACTGAGCATGGTTTAAACACGACAGTCTACCTGAGCATTGTTGCTGAGCGTGTCCATCCCTTTATGACCACAGTGTACCATCTTCTGATGGCTACTTCCAGCAGGATAACGCACCATGTCACAAAGCTCACATCATCTCAAACATGACAATGAGTTCACTGTACTCCAAACAGAAGACTGGACTCTGAACGTTGACGTTTGATGATGTCACTTGTTTGTTGTTGACAGATCTGTCTGATAAATGAACCGTGTCAGTTCAGCGTCTGTTACAGTGTCAGGTCTGTGTCTGATGTTTCAGGTAAGTCTGGAGAAGGTTCTGGGGATCAGCACAGCCAGCAGCAGCGGCCTGACCTCTGACCCCAGGTCTGGGCTCATCGCGTATCCTGCAGGGTAAGCCCCGCCCCCTCTGACTCACCTGGACGGAACATAAAGAACGTAACGGTGCTATGACCTGAATGGACTGTTTGTGTCTCAGGTGTGTCATCGTCCTGCTTCACCCGAAGACCAACAAACAGAGACACATCATCAACATGTCCAGGTGAGTCTGTCTGCTGCAGAGGACAGTCGAGAGACACTGCAGAGGACAGTAAGGAGACACTGCAGAGGACAGTAGGGAGACACAGTAGAGGACAGTAGAGAGACACTGCAGAGGACAGTAGAGAGACACTGCAGAGGACAGTAGAGAGACACTGCAGAGGACAGTAGAGAGACACTGCAGAGGACAGTAAGGAGACAAAGTAGAGGACAGTAGAGAGACACAGTAGAGGACAGTAGAGAGACACTGCAGAGGACAGTAGAGAGACACTGCAGAGGACAGTAAGGAGACACTGCAGAGGACAGTAAGGAGACACAGTAGAGGACAGTAGAGAGACACTGCAGAAGACAGTAGAGAGACACTGCAGAGGACAGTAAGGAGACACTGCAGAGGACAGTAAGGAGACACTGCAGAGGACAGTAAGGAGACACAGTGGAGGACAGTAGAGAGACACTGCAGAGGACAGTAGGGAGACACAGTAGAGGACAGTAGGGAGACACAGTAGAGGACAGTAGGGGGACACTGCAGAGGACAGTAAGGAGACACAGCAGAGGACAGTAAGGAGACACAGTAGAGGACAGTAGGGGGACACTGCAGAGGACAGTAGGGAGACACAGTAAGGAGACACAGTAGAAGTACTGGTCTTACTGGGACGTGCAGACTGGTCCTCAGACGGTGTCTGTCTGTCTTCCAGGAAGCCCTTCAGTGCTCTGTCCTTCTCTCATGATGGGAAACACCTGGTCACTGGCGAGGTAAGAGACACCTGTGTCTGTAGTGTCTGTGTGGACACCAGGTGAGGGACAGGTGAAGGACAGGTGTGTGTGTGTGTGTGTGTGTTTCAGAGTGGTCACATGCCCTGTGTGCGGGTGTGGGAGGTGGACGGTGGTCAGGTGGCCGAGGTTCAGTCTCATAAATACGGCGTTTCCTGCGTGGCGTTCTCTGCCAACAGCAGCTACATCGTCTCCGTGGGATACCAACACGACATGACCGTCAGCGTGTGGGACTGGAGGGTGAGGACGCACAGATTTAAAGTGCCTGAACTTGTCCATGTGTCCTCTGGGTAAATAACTAAAACGTCCTGATGGCGTTTTGTTCGTCTTGTCTCTGTGTCTCTGTGTCTTTGAGCAGAAAGGTTCCATCATCGCGTTCAACAAAGTGTCCAGCAGAGTCTTGGCTGTCTCCCTCTCTCAGGACAACAGCTACTTCGTCACCGCAGGAAACAGACATGTCAAGTTCTGGTACTTGGACGCCTCCAAAGAACGACGGGTACCACCCTGACCTCCTATCAGCCAATCACAGCTCAGTTTACTGTCGTCTGAGTTTAATCATTTTCTCCCTGTGTCCAGGTGAACAGCACAGTGCCACTGATTGGTCGGTCGGCATTATTAGGCGATTTTAAAGACAACTTGTTCAGCGGGGTGGCGTGTGGGCGTGGCCCCATGGCATCTAGCACCTACTGCATCACCAGCTCAGGTGTGCTGTGTCGGTTCAACAGCCGCCGGGAGCTGGAGGCCTGGGTCGACCTCAAGGTGGGTGAGGAATGTACACTTGTACCAAACGTACACCTGTACCAAACACACACCTGTACCAAATGTACACCTGTACCAAATGTACCACTCACCTGTACCAAATGTACCACACACCTGTACCAAATGTACCACACACCTGTACCAAACACACACCTGTACCAAACACACACCTGTACCAAACACACACCTGTACCAAATGTACCACACACCTGTACCAAATGTACCACACACCTGTACCAAATGTACCACACACCTGTACCAAATGTACACCTGTACCAAATGTACCACACACCTGTACCAAATGTACCACACACCTGTACCAAACACACACCTGTACCAAACACACACCTGTACCAAACACACACCTGTACCAAATGTACCACACACCTGTACCAAATGTACCACACACCTGTACCAAATGTACACCTGTACCAAATGTACACCTGTACCAAACACACACCTGTACCAAACACACACCTGTACCAAATGTACCACACACCTGTACCAAACACACACCTGTACCAAATGTACCACACACCTGTACCAAATGTACCACACACCTGTACCAAATGTACTCTTGTACCAAACATTACCTGTTTAAAATGCACCTGTACTATTGAAAATAGACCTGTACGATAAAAATGCACCTGTAAGATTTATTTTGGTACAATGTTTAAGTACTCTATGTAAGAAAACAAAACACCTGCACAGTTCATCAGTCCCATATAAATACACATGTAAGGTTAAAGATGCACCTGTATGATTAAAATACACAGGCAATAAATGAAACATCTGTGACATGTGAAATACATGTATGATTTAAAACACAACTGTGTGACTAAAATTCAGGTGTAGGGTCAAAAACACACAGAAAACTGTAAGGTAAGGTAAATACATACAATGTACAGTGAATATGGGATTTTAATTTTCCCTGTTGCTTTTCAAAATAAGAACTGTGTTATTTAATAATAATAATAATACATTTTTATTTGTAACGCACTTAACATAAAAACAAATCTCAAAGTGCTACAGAAGGCAGTGTAGATGCTATGCTAAGAATTAAAAACAGACAACATGATAAAATACAATAAAAGGCTTTAGTAAGTCGTTAAGTTGTGTTTAAAAGCGTCCACAGTCTGCGGTGCTCTCAGGTGACAGTCTGGGAGCGGCCGAGCAGAAGGCCCAGTCTACCATGGTGCGGAGTCTGGTCCTGGGGAGGGTTGAGGAGGTTGGCAGTGCGGCAGGTGCGTGAGGAAGTCTGAGGAGTGAGGAGTTCTTTAAGGTAGAGTGGCGCATGTCCATGAAGGCACTGATGTGTGAGGAGGGAGACCTTGTATTGAATTCTGAGTTCAACGGGCAGCCAGTGGAGTGATTTGAAGATGGATGTGATATGGTCATGCTTGCGTGCCCTCATCAGGATCCTAGCAGGGCTGTTGTGGATGTATTGAAGCCTCTGGATGCTTTTACTAGGGATCCCAATGAGGAGTGCATTACAGTAGACTGGCCTGGAGGAAGCAAAGGTGTTGACGAGCTTTTCAGCATCTGCCAGGTTGAGTGATGGACGGAGTTTTGCAATGATCCTGAGGTGGTAAAAGGAAGTCTTGCACAGGTGTTTGATTTGGGTTTCGAATGTAAGGTGGGGTTCCATTTTAATGCCGAGGTTGGTGACTGAAGTAGACGTGGATGTTCTAACCGGAGAAAGAGATGCTGGGGAGGTGGACAATCTGACCATGTGTGGGGTGCCAACAAGGATGGCTTCAGTTAAGTGTTAAGAAATTTAGCTTCATCTACGCCTTTATCTCCTCCAGGCAGGTAGTGAGTGAGGCAGATGGCAGGAGTGCAGATGGGGTGGGATCTGTCCGGAGGTAGAGTTGTGTGTCGTCAGCATAACAATGGAATGATATGCCATACCTGCTGATAACATGGCCGGTATATATTGATATGTTGATCTAAAACTAACACACCAAATGTTGTTGTTGTTGCTGTCAGACGTCCTCGGCGAGCTGTCTGGCGGTCAGTGAGGACTTGATGTTCTGTGGTTGTGCTGACGGAGCTGTCAGAGTGTTCAGTCCGTCCAAGATGTTGTACATCACCACGCTGTACTGCCCGCACCGCCTGGGCATCGACCTCACCCAGAGTGTACAGCACAGGTACAGTCCTGCAAACACACTGCTGACAGAACACCCACTGAGTAATCTGATTACTTACTGTGTCTGTTTCTACCTGCAGTCCAGGTGCTCAGTACCCCAACACGCTGGCTCTGACCTTTGACCCCATCGCCAGACACCTGACCTGTGTGTACAATGACCACAGTTTGTACGTGTGGGACGTCGGAGACGTGAGGAACGCCGGGAAGCTGTACTCTGCTCTGTACCACAGCAGCTGTGTGTGGAGCATCGAAGTAAGTCCATACTACAAATACTGCAAATACCACCAGGAATACTTCTTGTACTGCCAGATACATTTTTGAAACTACATATTGGTTTATATATACTGGAGTGTATATATAGTTGTGTGTGTGTGTGTGTGTGTGTGTGTGTGTGTGTGTGTGTGTTGTGTTGTGTTGTGTTGTGTTCAGGTGTATCCCGAGCTGTCAGATGTCTCTCAGGCCTGTCTGCCTCCATCCTCCTTCCTCACCTGTTCATCTGATAACACCATCAGGATGTGGAACACTGACCCCCCCACCGCACACAGGAACCTCTACAGCAATGTAACACCAGCATGAGTACACAAGAGTACAAGTACACCAGTAGAGGACAGACAGTGTGTTTTAATGAGTTGTGTGTGTGTGTGTGTGTGTGTGTGTGTGTGTGTGTGTGTGTGTGTTTGTTTGTTTGTTTCAGGACCTGTTGAGGATTCTGTATGTGGGGGAGGACGCGCAGGCCGAGGGGGAGAGGGGGAAGGCAGCAGGGGCTGATGGGAAGTCAGGGATCAGAGTGCTGGGTGTCAGTCCTGATGGACAACACCTGGCAGCTGGAGACCGCTGTGGAAACGTGCGGTAAGAGACACACGGCGCTGGATGACACTGAAACACAACACAGCTCCTCACAAAGTATCTCACTTGTGTCTCTGTCTCGCCGTCTGTCTGTTTGTCATTTGTCTGTCCATCTGTCCCTCTGTGTTAAGGATCTTTGGTTTGGAGTTTCTGGATGAGCTGGTGAAGATTGAGGCTCATGACTCTGAGGTGTTGTGTCTTGAGTTCTCCCCGGCATCCACAGGTGAGACATCAGGTCAGAGGTCATCAGCTGGACGCGTCTTTCGTTTTTCCAAGCCACTGTAGATGAAGCCACGTCCATTTCTGCGTGATGAAAGCAGGCTGTTAGACGTAAGGGCCCAGATGTTGGCTCCCTGCTGACTGCTGACCAGTGTTGTTTAAAGAGATCACTGCTAACTAGCTAGTGCACCCATGGATTTAGCGTGTGGCCCCTTTGATTCGGTCCACGCAGAAAGTTAGGTGATCTGGCGAGGAGTTGGGGTCGATCCAAACACTGAAGGTTCGTCTTCGCCAAATTTGACAGAAGTTTGGAAAATACTGACTTGGATAG
Organism: Epinephelus awoara; assembly: GCA_035609425.1. Taxonomy (NCBI): domain Eukaryota; kingdom Metazoa; phylum Chordata; class Actinopteri; order Perciformes; family Serranidae; genus Epinephelus; species Epinephelus awoara. The sequence goes on from CM069297.1 coordinate 43,778,406, forward strand.
ATAAAGAACAGATTTTCAACCAGCTCTGTGTCATCATAGGGTCTGCAGGCAAAAGTCAGATGGACCTCCAGTGCCAGCTTTTTAATAATGACATAAATACTCTGAATACAACCAGGAACACTTCACCCATTATATAAATACTGTGAATACTACCGGGAACACTTGACTCATTATATAGATACTGCAAATACCTCTCATTCTACCTTAAATACTTCTTCTGATACTACCAGAAATACTTTGAATATCAACAGAAATTCTTCTGATACTAGCAGAAATACATCCAGTATTGCTGGAAATACTATTAATACTGCTGAATAATGGAAGGCAGGTGGCAGTTCTGTGCGCTTTGACACTGTGATGACACAGAGCTGGTTGAAATTCATAGGCCTTTAATATTTGGCAGTTTTGGTGATGCACAAGTGGGCGTGGTTTCATCTAAAGTGGGCTGGAACAACAACAGACGGTACCTGGACTGAACTCTGACCTTTGACCACAGCCTGTAAATCAGGAGTTGTAAGCGGGCTCAGTCGACTCTTAAAGACGACCTGCTCAGTTTCAGGTTTATACGAGTCAGACATGAAATATTTGTTTACCTGGTTTGTGTTGTTTCAGGTGTGAAGCTGTTGGCATCAGCCAGCAAGGATCGACTAATCCACGTCTTCAACCTGGAGAAGAACTACAGTCTGGAACAGACTCTGAACGACCACTCAGCCTCCATCACTGCTGTCAAGTTCACCGGTAAACACACCAGAGCTGTTTGTTCATAACTGGTTTTATTATAATACGATATCTTCAATAAGTCTGAGATCAATATGTGATGATGTCATGTGTGCATTTGTCACCATCTGTCACAGAAGTAGCTGACACTCCTTTGTTTTTTACTTCATAAAGAAACAGCACATGAATAATTGTAGTTGGTGAACAGCAGTAAATTGAATTAAATAAATTAGAAGCTGAAATCAAAACAACATTCTTATTATTTCTACAAGATTCTATCAAAAATGCCTCTGCACCACCGATAGCCATGGCTCGAGTTATTTGGGTCTTCAGTCCATCTGTCTGTTCATCCCCTTCTTGAGAACACGATATCTCAAGAACTCTTCAAGGGTATTTCTTTAAATTTGGCACAAATGTCCTCTCGGACTAAACGGTGAACTTTATAGATTTTGGTGGTCATAGGTTAAAGGTCAGAGTCACTGTGACCTTGTCCATCTCAATTTCTTCAAATTTGGCCCAAACATGTACTTTGACTCAACAGTGAACTGACTGCAATTTGGTGGTCAAAGGTCAGTGTGACTTTGCACCCATCTCATTCTTCCAAAACACAGTATCTCAAGAACACCTTGATTTCTCAGATATGGCACAAACATCCACTTTGAGTCAAGGCTGAATTGATTGAAATTTGGTGGTCAAAGGTCACTGAAACTTTTTTTTGTCTCTTTCTTATGAACACGATATCTCAAGAACACCTTGAGTGAGTTTTTTTTAAATTTAGCATGAACGCCCACTTGGACTCAACAATTATCTGATTAGATTTCGGTTGTTTACGATTATCGTAACTTTGACCTTGAAACTGTCACATTGTCAAGAACGCCTTGACATAAGAACAGAATTTCTTTAAATTTGATAGAAATGTCCTCTTGGACTGAAGAATAAACTGATTGTAATTTTGTGGTTGAAGGTCAAAGATAAAGGTCATTGTGACCTGGTTCATCACATTCTCATTAATGTGATCAATCAATCAATCAATCAATCAATTTTATTTATAAAGCCCAATATCACAAATCACAATTTGCCTCACAGGGCTTTACAGCATACGACATCCCTCTGTCCTTTGGACCCTCACAGCTGATCTGGAAAAACTCCCCATAAAACCCTTTAACGGGGAAAAAACTGTAGAAACCTCAGGAAGAGCAACTGAGGAGGGATCCCTCTTCCAGGACGGACAGACGTGCAATGGATGTCTGGCAGGACCACGGCATTATCACAACCACACATGTCACACTATCCAGGCTAGGCTTGGGCGACTGGACGAATATATCGCCCATCGGCCAAGTCCATCACGGTTGGTTTCATTTTTGGCGTTTTTTTTTGGGCGTTTTTTGTCATTTTATTTTGCTAAATTAATGGTCTGTCTCCATAGAATTCAACTCGGTACATATAGTCAATAATTACTATGTAGAGCAAAATTCGAAGTGTGTGCGTATTGGAACCTGCAGCTTCACACTGATTTCCGATGAGTCCTTAACAAAACACGTCAGTGATGGCGGAGCTAAAAGTTACGGCCGGGGTCCACCGGCAACAGGAGCAGCGCGACACGTCTGCAGCGCGAGTCCTGTAGCAACTCGCCCCCCTGTTATCAATTAACAGCTGCTGCACCGGCAACGGGAGCGGCGCGACAGCTCTCTATTTTAGGATGCTCTTCTATTTTTGTCGCGCTATGCTTCCCTACGTGACCCTCCAGCAGATAAAAACTACATGAAACAGTGTTCTAAACGAGCACACTGTGTTTTCAAATGAATAAACCATTATCAGAGGAGATATGTGATGATTTTTTTTTTCATGCATTTACCCATGTTTATCCGTGACATTGTGTAAATGTCCGTGGCGGACATTTGAAAGCGAGTAGATGACAAACAGTACAGTAAACTTGTAGATAACTCAAATATATGTAATAACTTAGGTGGAAAATGCTTTAAATATCATGGCTCAGCAAACGGTAAACAAGGCGCTTGACGTGCAGCCGGTGGAACCCGGCAGTAACGTGAACTTATATGCGCATATGGTTAACCATGTTACCAGCCGTGCTAAACACCCTCTCTGACGGCGTGCTTGTTGCCGGTATGCACAGATATTTCCGTGCCATGTTGGACATGAGTGGGCTCACAAAGCACACTGCATTTCTTGCTGCATTAATGTGGTGTCGGGAGATCCGAGTTGCCGAGTTGTTTTTCTGACATGAGGTGGCGTTCATGTGAATTATCCATTCTGAAAGTCATTTTTCGATTCTTTCCAACATCACATGAATGCAACATCCCCCCTCGTGTTTTTTTCTCCGCCACACACACAACTGCCGAATATATCGGCAACCGCCGGTTGATGGGCTGACGGTGGCCGGTTGGAAATTTTTAACATATCGCCCAACCCTAATCCAGGCACCGCTGAGAATTAAAAGACAAATCTTGATCAAATGTTACTTCGAGGTTTCTTACGGTAGTGCTAGAGGCCAGAGCAATGCCATCGAGAGAAACTATGTCATCAGATAAAGAGTCTCTGAGTTGTTTGGGGCCAAGAACAATAACTTCAGTTTTGTCTGAATTTAACATCAGGACGTTGGTGCTCATCCAGGTTTTTATGTCTTTAAGACAATTATGAAGTTTAGTTAATTGATTACTTTCTTCAGGCTTCATCGATAAATACAACTGTGTATCATCTGCATAACAATGGAAATTTACAGTGATCACTCAAGAAGTTCCTGGGAGAATTTCCTCAAATTTGGCACAAATCTTCACTTGGACTCGAGGATGAACTGACAACAATTTGGTGGTCAGAGGGCACTGTGACCTTGTGTCCATTTCATTCTTTAAGCGTGATATCTCAAGAAGACCCTGAGGGAACTTTGTTAAATTTGGCACAAACATCCACTTGGATTAACAGTAAACTTATTAGAAGTCTTATCTTATGAGTCTTAAATAAAGGTTTGAAAAGAGATGAAGAGGAATTTGGGGGTCAAAGGGCACTGACCTCACAAAACATATTTTCGGCTGCAATTCAAGAATTCATACACTGATCACGATAATCTCACACACACGTCTAACAGCATAAATATAATTCTGGTTTTAAATTTGAAACTCAAATTACTGGTTGGATAACAGACATAGCTTATTTTGACAGGGTCTCACTGTCACTTCCTGTAAAGTGTTACCTGTGTGTTCCAGGTGAGAGTCCAGAGGTCCGAATGGTGAGCTGTGGAGCCGACAAAAGCATCTACTTCCAGACAGCTGAGCAGGTCTGAACACGCTAATATGTATAGACATATGGACGGCGTTCTGTCGGAGCGTCTCGGGTTGTTGTTTTATTCATTCAGCTACAAACTGCTGGTGGTAAAACTCCTCTGTGTTATGATGTCACGTCCAGACGGCGGATGGTCTGGAGTTCTCCAGGAGTCACCACGTGGTGGAGAAGACAATGCTGTACGACATGGACCTGGACTCATCGAGGACGCACGTCGCCATTGCCTGTCAGGACCGAAACGTCAGGTAAGACGTCAGTAAGAAAACAAGAAGGAGTAACATCGTGTAACGATGAGCTGAGGACTGAAGTGGATTTGTTTTCAGGATTTACAGCGTGGAAACGGGGAAACTGAAGAAGTGTTTGAAAGGCTCGTCCATTGACAAAGGAGCTCTTCTGAAGGTCAGGACATGACATATTGATGATTAATGATTATCAACCAGCCTATCAGATGAGTTCTGGTCTCATGTCGCAGAGTTATATGACCCTCTGCTGTTGTCTGTGTGTCTTCACTCTGTCATGTGATTGGCCGATGCAGCTTCAGATGGATCCGTCAGGGTCATTCTTCGCCACAAGCTGCTCTGATAAAAGCATCACCATCTTTGACTACGAGTCAGAAGAGTGTGTCTCCACGCTGTCTGGACACTCTGGTGAGTAAATCCAACAACGTGTGATGTCCACGGCTGGAGGATGTGTGTTTTCACGTTGTCCGTTTGTCCCTCCATCTCATTCTTGTCAACACAATATCTCAAGAAGGCCCTGAGGGAGTTTCCTCAAATTTGGCACAAGTGTCCTGTCAGAGTCAAGAACAAACTGATTATTATTTGGTGGTCAGAGGTTAAGGTCATTGTGACCTTGTGTTGGTCTCTATTGTGTGAATGCAATATTTTAGGAAGGACTTGAGGAAACTTCCTCAAATTTTGCACAAATGTCCCCTTGGACTCAAGGATTGACTGATCAGAATTCGGTGGTCAGCGGTCACTGTGTCCATGTACCCATCTCATTGTTTGAAAGTGATATCTCAAAAAGACCGAATGGAAAATTCCTTAAATTTGGCATATTGGTGGTCAAAGGTCACCATCTTTGTGACCTGGTTCATCTCATTCTTGTTAATGCAATATCTCAAAAAGGTCCTAAGGGAATTTCCTCAAATTTGGCACCAATGTCTGATTGGACTCTATGATAATCTGATCAGATTTTTGGGTCAAAGGTCAAGAATGGCGTCAAGATAGCGCCACGGAAAGCTTCTTCTGTGTTTTGGTACGCATTCTTTTGCTTTGTTTTGTTTATAAACCCTGTTTTTTTGCGCCAGATCCCGATTCTCTTTCACCAGAGAAGAGCTTACGAACATCAGGGGAACAACTCCAGCGTTTTTTGCCCCACTTTTCTCGAGCCTTCAGAGGATTTATTGGGCTTTTTGCCCAAAGGTGCCCTCACCGTTGCAATATGCCGGTGCGCTCGTGCGTCTCCGCCAACACAGACACTGCACACCACTGCCAGGTATATTTCTCTCTAACGTGCGTTCGCTTGCCAACAAACTGGATGAACTTCAGCTACTGGTGGTGGAAAAACAGAGACCTCTCTACATCCGCAGTTTTGTGCCTCACGGAGACGTGGCTGTGTGGATCGATACACACTATAAATGTGTAAAATCACATGAACACATAGATCTTTACGTTTCATTTATTTCCATGCCAACATAACAAAAATAATATAGCAACAAAGGTTTATTTTTTGTTTAAATTACAGTTTCATGTCTCATGAAGGGCCTGGGCCCTAAACCTTACATGTGGTGATATTCACATTAAATCTTTGGAGCAGTATCTAGTGTGTGGACTCACTTTACTACATGCCTCTTTGTGGTCCTGGTCCAGCACCTGGTCTAAGTTTTTTTTCTAGGATGTGCATGTCTTTTTGTCCTCTTTAAGTTACAATTACACAAATAAATTGAGAGCATGTCTCATGCAGAGTTAATAATAAATGAAATGTCATCGTGTTGGAAGGACAAGACCAACATTTACTCAACACAGATGGGAGGAAGCAAAAGGAGGTAATACTAACGCTAAATGTTCACTGACTGAGGACCTTGAGAAGACATTATGTATATCTTCCATATTGCACACTGACACTGAAACAGTCTGATGACTTAAAAAAGGATTTGACCTCACGCTGTGTGCACACAAACTGCAAAACTATACATCAAAAAAGTTTTTGAATCGTGCCTTAGCTTGTCACATTGCACTGTAAGCCCAACTCGTATCATACCACTATGCCATTAATTGCAAATGACACGCTAACATATCATTTTTAATTCAATGTTACATTAGATAAATTGAGATTGATGTATTTTAACCCAGTTATTGTGCATTTACCTTTACTTGCGCATGTAAAGCCGGGCGGTTGTCCCGCAGGTGTTGTATCATATTGCTCTTGTTTGATCCTTTTGACCGCGACTTTTTTGCGGCATGTTTTACAAACTGGAAAGCCGTCGTCAGTAATGACCCCTTGGTGATTTTTGCGATAGCCAAAATGATCCCACACGGCTGATTTTATCCGTTTTTTGGGGGGAATAACTCTTCATCCATACTTCATCACTCGGAGACGCCCATCAGCTGTACCGCTTGTGTAACTTTGTTATCGTTCCGTGCGACTGCGAGTGCCGCTGATCTGCCTACTGTATAGGTTCCACGTCGCGGCATAATCTTTGGAGAGTGACGGTGTTGAGGAATCTTTACGAATAATTAACCATGACATTTAAAATCGCGGTTAATAGTGAAATCAAGTAATCATGACATCCCTAGTGTATACCATCACGCATCACAGTGAGGTATAACAAAACTCAGACAGCTGAGGTGGCTGAAGGAAGAGGCGTTCAGGACTGGGGACAAGGAGAGGTTTAAAGAGTCAAAGTACAGGTTAAGCGTATTATGCAATATCTCAAGAAGGTCATAGAAGATGTCCTTGAAGGAGTTTCCTCAAATGTGGCACAGACGTCCACTTAGAGTCAATAACAAACTGATTTTAATTTGGAAGTTAAAAGTCAAGGTCACTGTGACCTTGTGGTTGTCTCATGTCTGTGAACACAATATTTCAGTCCCTCAAATTTGGCACAAACATCCACTAGGACTCAATGATAAACTGATAAGGATTAGGTCAAAGATTCTCTCAGGTCCTTCTCTTTCCTCTTCAGATGTTGATTCACCTATTTGTTTGTTTGTTTGTGTCCTCAGAGATCGTCACCTGTATGAGGTTCACTCAGGACTGCAGACACCTCATCACCGTGTCTGGAGACAGGTAAACTGCACAGGTGTCGCAGCTCATCTGAAGATCAGTCCGTGTTTTACTGCTGCAGATAGTGTTGCACGGTATTCCGGTACTAAAGTAGTACCGCGGTACTAGAGTATTCCAAACGGTTCTATACTGCATTTGGAAAATACCGGTACTTTGAAATTGATTCAATTCATTAATTTAGTTAATTTATTTTACTCATTTATGCACACAAATGCCTTTCTTGTTCCTATTGGAGCACAGATTGCACAAGTGGTGTGTATGACCACACCTGTATCAACATTCGCAGCTGGCGCACGTGAAAAAAGACAAAAGAACGTCTGCCTCACAAAGGGAGACAACACGAGACAACACCGACTTGGTGAAACATTTGAGCAACCAAACCGTGACGTCAGTACCGAGGTACTTTCGAACCACGATTTTTTGGTACCGTTACACCCCTACTATTTATTGTTCTAAAGATTTGTAGCCAAAAGGACTTTTTCTTAGGAAAAGTACAGAAAAGTATCAAAGTATCGAAATTCATATTGGTATGGGTACCGAAACAAAGATTTTGGTATCGTGACAACACTAGCTGCAGAGATAAAGATGGTGTCGTCATCAAACTGTGCAGCACAAAGTGTCACATGACCACAGGAAACAGGAAAAATACTGTGACCGTCACTGTTCCTGAAGAGGTAGAAAACCTACAACTCCCAGAATGCACTCTGTGATGCCGAACCAATAAACACGCCCACTGCTGGGTGATGTAATGCGTGCGTGGCTGTTTTAATGCCTCTGCAGCAGCGATTGCCGAGGACAGACATATTTTCAGGTCATCCGTCAGTTCGTCCTACTTTCCCAAATGTGATATTTTAAGGACACCTCAAAAACACCTTTGAGGAAATTTCTTAATATTTAGCACAAATGTCCACTTGGAGTCAAGAATGAACCAATTAAATTGTGGTGGTCAAAGCTCAAGGTCGCTGTGACCTTGCATCCATCTCATGCTCGTCAACTCAATAACTCAAGAACAGCTTGAAGGAATTTCTTCTAATTTGGCACAAATGTCCACCTGAAAGAATAAACTGATAAATTGATAGTTGAAGGTTGAAGGAAGTAGTTTTTTATGCCTCAGACATTATGTTTTTGGGTTGTCCGTATCTATGTACATCCCTCTTATTCTTGTGAACACAATATCTCAAGAACACCTTGAGGGAATTTCTTCTAATTTAACCCAAACATTCACCTGGACTCGACAATGAACTGACCAGATTTTGCTTGACAAAGATCAAAGTCAATATGACCTTGCATCTGTCTTGCGATGCGATATCTCGAGAACACTTATAGGGAATTTCTTTAAATTTGGCACAAATATCTCCTTGGACTTTGATTCAGCAATAAACTGACAAAGATTTTGGTGGTCAAAGGTCAACGTCACTGTGACCTTGCGCCCGTCTTAGTCTTATTAATGAGATTTCTTGAATACCTGATGGATTTATTTTTTTTTGTCTTTCAAATTTGGCACAAATGGCACTTGGAATCAGTGATTTGATTTTGGTTGTCAAGGGTCAAAGCTCAAGGTTGCTGTGACCTTGTGTCCATGTCATTTTTGTGAAAGCAATATCTTAAGAACAGCTTGAGGGAATTTCTTCGAATTTGGCGCAAACGTCCACTTGGACTGACGAAAAAAATGATTAGAAATTTCAAAGGTCATTGTGACATCACAAAACATGTTTTGGTCCTCAGTGGAAGAATTTATTCTCTTAATTCTGACAAAACGTGACAAATGTCTAACAGGATAAAATAATAGAGGTCAAAGGTCAGCCTGACTGTGACATTATGTTTGTAATTAATATTATAATAATTCTAGTTAATGTGTGTGTGTGTGCGTGTGTGTAGTTGTGTGTTTGTTTGGAAGTTGGACTCTCAGATGACCAGCACCATGAGAAAGAGGCGGGGCCTCAGACGGACCGCCGCACCTGAAACCTGCAGCCTCAGACCGCAGAACATCAGGTGAGTGCGAGGAGGAGGAGGAGGAGGAGGAGGAGGAGGAGGAGGAGCTGATGTGTCTGTTGTTTCAGGAGGGAGACCTTCATCACTGGACCCTCGTCTCAGCTGCCTGAGGAGGAGGAGGAGGAGGAGGACCTGGGGACTCCAGACAGACTGGACTCTGCTCTATGTGAGGAGGAGGAGGGGGAGGTCTGGGGTCAGATTACATGTCTGTGATGTTCCTGTGGTTGAGTCCTGTTGTTGTTGTTGTTGTTGTTGTTGTTTCAGATGCTCCGCCCCTTGAGAGCAACGGGAAACTTCCCATGTGGTTCAGAAAGCTGGTCAGTTCCATCTGATCGTTCCTGATCAGTGTTCAGACAATCAGTCAGCCGACACATTGATTTTAATGGTGTGTGTGTGTGTGTGTGTGTGTGTGTGTGTGTGTGTGTGTGTGTGTGTGTGTGTGTGTGTGTTCAGCAGGGTCAGGGCGGAGCCTCTTCTGCCATCAAATCAGGGACTGAGCCTCGCCAGGTGCGGAGTCGGTGGGCAGCGCACCCAAGCCCCCTGATCATCTGCTCCAACTTCTCCCCGAGTCCCACCAAGAGTCAGGAGGAGGAAGAGGAGCAGGAGCAGAGGGAGGAGGAGGAAGACTTCCACCCTCAGAGGCTGGAGAATCTGCTGGGAGAGGAGGAGCAGGTACAAAGCTAGTGGGCGAAGCAGCCAAACCCTCTGACCATCTGCTCCTCGAGCCCTACTAAGAGTCAGGAGGAGGAGGAGGAGGAAGAAGAAGTGATGTTTGGGATTATAAAGAGATTGAACAAATTAGAGGAAGCTGCTTCCGGGAAGTTCAGCTCAGTTATTTTGATGACTGTCGCTGCCTGGAAAATTGTTCCAGGTTTCCAGGCTGTGGTTTTGCTCTTGCTGACTCTGCAGTCGGCCTCCAGTGGTCATTAGAGGAAGTTCAATTTTCGGCAGGTTGCTGATTGGCTGTGAGCAGACACCTGATGTCTCTGACTGTGTGTGATGTTCAGGTGCTGCAGAATCCAGGTGAGAGCAGGAGCAGCTACATCCTCTACCCCAGCACCACCGACACCAACAGCACCACCAACACCAACAGAACCACCGACACCAACAGCACCACCGACACCTCGGCAGATAGGTGAGCGTCACACTCAGGAAGCTCAAACAAACAAACAAACATGTTCGTCATGGACTCAAAATGTGTGTTTTCAGGGGGTTTGATGTGGAACTCGTGGCCGAGTGCTCTTTGACCCAGCTGGAGGTCAAAGGTCAGAGGGCGGAGCCAGTGTGGAGCACTCAGCTGGGTCCAGACTCCGCCTGCTCTGAAGACTCAGCAGGAAGTCTGGAGCCGCAGCACGACACCGGTGAGAGCTGTAGCGTGAAACTTGACGTACGCTATTTCACGCCTCTATGACGGCAACAGCTGAGGATGGAGGAGATAGGTTTCAGGTTGTCCATCTGTCCGTCCGTCTGATTCTCATGAAAGTGATATCTCAAGAACGCCTTTAGGGAATTTCTTCAAACTTGGCACAAATGTCCACAAAGTGATTAGATTTTGGTGGTCAGAGGTCACTGTGACCTTGTGTCTGTCTCTCTTTCATGATTGTGACATCTCAACAACGTCTTGAGGGAATGTCCTCAAATCTGACACAGACGTTCACTTGGTATCACCGATGAATTGATGAAAATTTAGTAGTAGTTAAATGTCAAGGTCACTGTGACCTTGCAGACATCTCATTCTCGTGAACTTGATATTTCAAGAACATCTTGAGGGGTTTTGTTTTTTTCAAGTTTGGCTCAAATGTCCACTTGGACTCAAGAATGAACTGATTAGATTTTGGTGGTCAAAGGTCAAATTTGAAGAAAAAATAAATAAATCCTCAAACACTCACCTGGAATAACGGATGAGCTGATAAGATTTTGGTTGTCAATGTTTGTGACCTTGCGTCTCATCCTAGTGAACTTCGCATTTTAGGAGCATCTTTGGGAGATTTCCTAAAATTTGGCGCAAACATTCACTTTGACCCGCAAAAACAATTCATCATGGAGTCCAAGGTCACTGTGACCTCACAAAACATGTTTTTGACTATACCTTAACATCATTACTCTGGGACAGAGGGGTCAGATGATGAACTGATGACACTAATCTTTGGCGCCAACCTTGACACCATGCTGAGGTCGGTTTTGGTGATGTCACTGTTGTGAAGTCAGACTTGTGATACTCGTCTTTCCTGTCAGACACAGACTCTCTGAGTCAGGCCAGCTCTGTGGGCAGTTTGGGTCTGGAGGACGACGAGGACAGAAACTCTGTGAAGAACCACTTTGACACTCTGGCGTCCAGTCTGACTGACGGTACCAAACACTCTCCTTCATCATCATCATCATCATCATCATCATCATCATCATCATCATCAGTGTGTTCTGGTGCTCTCTCCTCACACTGTGGCGTTTGTGACCTTTCAGAGAAGTTCGACGCCGACCTGAGGACGCTGCAGCCATCAGAGGACAAACACTACCTGAACCCTCGACTCAGCATCTCCACCCGCTTCCTGTCTCGCTTCCAGGACAGAATCAGACCAGTCTACCCACAATCCTCAGGGACTCTGACAGACAGGTATGACACAACTGTTTTTTTCGAGAGGCCCTGCCCACACACAAGCGTACAGGTGCACGATTACATTCCAACACTCCCAGTATCTGTCCCTTCATTCTCCACTCAAACAACTCCTCCAATAAATCCAGATGAACCGCCAAAAAACTTGCCTTTGTACATCAACAACTGCAGACTGTGTCTTACCTTTGTTGTTTCTGTGGTTGCGAAAGCCGCCTGAAATCAATCATCCAAAGCGACCGCCTCTTCGAGTCTGATCCATCGGTAAACGCTGTCTCTGAGGTGCAGCGGGACGCCTCTATAAATGTGTTCCTGACACTCCACCATCCAGAGGCTGCGTTAGCCACTGCACGCCAAGCTAATACTAAAAATCAACCAATACTGGACACACTGAGCTCGGCACAACTACCATTAGAAAATAACACAGTCAGTCACCTACTTCCTGTGCAAAGATCTGCGTCCATACAGCGCTGTTGAAAACCAAGGCTTTTGTTACATGCTAAAAACACGTGAACCCAGCTATGTGACTCCGCCCCCATGTTTTTTCACCGACACAGCCGTACCCGAGCTCTACAGAGTATCGTAATATTGTATTGTGATAATATCTTACTGTGACCCAAGTATCATGATATCGAATTTAGGACTGTAGTCTCCTGGTCGACTGGTCAATTATTTGATCGCTATGCTCTCGTCCGACCAAATTCTCATTAGTCGAATAATTTCCGTGTTACTTTCATAAGGAGAAAAGTGCTACATCAAAAGCTTTCCAGGATGAATCCATTATTTCCTGTGGCGGGGGGACAGGCTAAGTTACCTGTGAAAAAGGGGGTGTTTTCAAAACAGGACCGTTGTTGACAGAAAGTTGAACTCGCCCACGCTCAGCGTTGCGGTGACGCAGACCTCCTGTCTGTCTCTGTAAGCTGAAACCATTTCCCTCAGTGGAAACGAAGCTTGTATTTGCTTGTATTTCACAGATAAGGGACAATAAATTGTGGAGACAGTAAAGCTTCCACTAAAATAGCATTTTAAGCTTTGTGCGTGATTTATCCTGGCTTCATATGAGCAGAGGAAATCTCCGTTTGTCGCTAGGCTAATTTATACAATGTAAAATGCCATAGACTTGTGCTAATAACATTAGCATGTTGTATTTGTGGGGAAAATGTGTCCAGATAAAGACAAGTGTTTGTCTGTGAATGCTGCGAGTTATAGTGAAGCTGATTTGTGTTTGACGCTGTCTCTATTAAGCCATGTTTAATGTGTGTTTAATGAGTGTTTAATGAGTGTTTAATGTGTGTTTTGAATCAACTATATAAATAAAGTTTGATTTGAACTAAACTTTGCAGCACTTAACACAATCCTCCACCGCCGACTAGTGTTTTGGAGGTGTAACTGCAGAGTGACACAGACACACCACCGCACAAGTAAAAATAAGGTGCAGATATATTTTTTTCCACGACTAATCGATTAGTTGAAGATTATGTGCGACTTTAGTCGACCAAGATTTTCTTTGGTTGACTACAGCCCTAATCGAATTGTGACCAGAGTATCATGATAATATTGTATCCCCCCCAAGAATCAGAAGCCAGGTGAAGACGAGGTTTGAACTGTTAGTCGTCACAGTGACAACACTCTGTTCCTGCTTCGATTTCAGGGCGTGGCCCAGCCAGGCTCCGCCTCCTGTGTCAATCCCAGCGAGCATCTCAGAGGAGAGTAACGTCAGCAGCACGTCGGTACAAACACACCTGACTCTGAACGCATCACCTGACAGCCTGACACCTTTTACACAACAACATGGTGACTGTTAGTGAAGTGTGGTGACGGATAGTTGCTGACTAACGTTTGTTTCCAGGTGAGCTCTGAGTTGAGTTGTGACATCGTCTCGTCTCAGGATGAAAACAGCAGTGGTGGTGAGTCATGTTTCAAATTTTAACACACACGTGGTTACGTTTAGCCGACACACATATACGTGGTTACGTTTAGCCGACACACATATACGTGGTTACGTTTAGCCAACACACACACACACGGTTACGTTTAGCCGACACACCCACATGGTTACGTTTAGCTGACACACATATACGTGGTTACGTTTAGCCAACACACACACACACATGGTTACGTTTAGCCGACACACATATACGTGGTTACGTTTAGCCGACACACACACACATGGTTACGTTTAGCCGACACACCCACATGGTTACGTTAAGCTGACACATATACGTGGTTAGGTTTAGCTGACACATATACGTGGTTACGTTTAGCCAACACACACACACACGGTTACGTTTAGCCGACACACATATACGTGGTTACATTTAGCCGACACACATATACGTGGTTACGTTTAGCCAACACACACACACACATGGTTACGTTTAGCCAACACACCCACATGGTTACGTTTAGCTGACACACATATACGTGGTTACGTTTAGCCAACACACACACACACGGTTACGTTTAGCCAACACACATATACGTGGTTACGTTTAGCCGACACACACACACACGTGGTTACGTTTAGCCAACACACACACACACGTGGTTATGTTTAGCCAACACACACACACACACACACACACACACGTGGTTATGTTTAGCCAACACACACACACACACACACGTGGTTATGTTTAGCCGACACACACACGTGGTTACGTTTAGCCAACACACACGCACATGGTTACGTTTAGCCAATATATGGTACAAGGTAACTCCGCCCTCCTCAGACAAGTAACTTCCTGTAACGTCCTCACAGGAACATCCATCTGTTAAACACCAACATCTTGACATCTACTGACCTGCTCCTGCTGATCATCACTCCTGCTCCTCAGAGGATAAACTCTGCTCTTGTTTACCATCTGTCCTGTAGCGCCACCCGCAGGTGTTCAGACTCTAACAGGAGATAAATGATCAGGATGTTTTGTCGTTGCAGGTTCAGGTTGTGGGAGAGAGTCGCTCAGTCTGCAGCAGTGTCAGCAGGTCGCCAACGAGCTGAGAGGGGCAGCGAGACGAGCCATAGACCTCTACCATCAGGTGAACTTCCTGTCTGTCTGAACGTGGGTCTGCTGTTGATCTCGGGTGGTGTTTCAGAGCGGCCTCAGAGTTTGAATTAAGACGTGATATTTCAAAGATTTTGTAAATTTCAAGATATTTATCGCTTCGAAGACTTTTCAAGTAAAAAAACCCTCATTATTTACGGAAACAAAATGTTTGCAGGAAAATTTTTAACAAGGTAAAAAAAAATTAAGTTTAAAGAAAATGTCACTTTTGGGAATAAGTCAATGTTTCATGGAAATGTAACACTGATGAAGACAAGTGGGTGTTTTTCGAGAGACAATAAAAAGAAAGTTTCAACGTTCTGAGATAAATTTGTAAATTTTAGAAACCTGTGATGTTAATAAAAAAAAAAACCCAAATGTTTTGAGAAAAAAAAAAGTGAAATGTTTTGGGATTTTTTATTTTTGATATTTTGAGGAAAAAGTTTTTAGAATTTCAAGATGAGATGTCGTAGGAATAATTTCCTAAATTTTGTAGAATTTTTTTTAACCGTTTGATGAAAAATTTTGAAAGATTTCGAGAGTTTGTTTAAAAAAATGCATGCAGGGAAATTCAAGCGTCAATAAAATTAAAACCGATGCATCGACAAGTGACTTTCAAAAACTAAAATATAAAGGATGATCTTAAATGAAAGGTCCTGAATAAGAGATAAACCATCACAATTAATAATGCTTTTTTTAAAAATTACATTTGATTCAAATTAAATATTTAAATAGGATGTAAACAGCTTTTTAAATTTAAATATGATTCTGTGTCCCTCCTGCAGCTCAGCGTGTCGGCCGGCGCTTCGGAGCAGCATCTTCAGATGTCGTCCATCCTGCAGGGAGCGTTTGATGTTGTTCACTCCGAGCTGCAAGCGGTGCTGCCGGGAGGAGACGGGTGGGGCAGCAGCGCCCCCTCTGGTTGACTGGAGGTCTCTGCTTAGGGAATACCCTGATCTGCCGGTCCAGTTGACCCAGAACAAACTGAACCGGATCTGAACCAGGACCAGTCACTCCGCTACTGTTGGTACGGAGGCTGAAAGGGGACAAATTTCACTTCACCATCAGTCCCAGTGACTTCATCAACATCAGTATTAAATTTAATGCACCTTATGTTTGTTTATGTGGCAGCAAAATGTGTTTTTAACCACGATCACTGTTTGTACATAAAGTGTAATTTTATGTTTCTATATAATAAATGTTTGCGTTTTACAGAGGTTAATATTTTTTATTTCTATTTATTTTTTCAGCTGAAAATAGAACAAAGTGATTTAATTCCACTCAAAAACAACCTAAATTTAAGTGAAATATCTCAAGAACAGAACATGATGAGAAAAGCCGGAATATTACTAGAAATAAAAGAATGAAAGAATCTTTTTCAGGAAAGAAGTTGGGATATCCCTCAAAAATACAAGGAATAAAGTCAAAATATTTTGAGAAAAATAGTCTGAACGTTACGAGGATAAAATCTGAAGAAATTTCAAAAAGTCCAAAAATCTTAAGGAAGTCAGAATATTAACACTTTGAGATTTAAAAAAAAAAAAAAAAAAAATCAGATTCAGTTAACAAGTCATTTTTTCTGAGGAGACGAATCCTAAAGAGAAAATATTTACCTCCTGATTTTTACAAGACATTTTGTGTGTCTGAGATGTTTTTAAATGACGGCAGCACGAACTGTAAAAATCACAGTTGCGTTTGTTTTATTAATAAGAAAATATGTCAGACAACAGTCTTTCCACAGTGACGTCATGTTTTCAGGACTTCCGTCCAACGTCACAGAAAGAGAAACATTCTAACAGGTGAGTCCTGGTGGGGGCGTGTCTTGTCTTGTAGGGGGCGTGTCTCGAGTCAAGACAGGAAGAGCAGAGGGCGGGCGGTGATTGGCTGAGAGGGTCGGCATCAGGCTCCTCGGCCCCGCCCCCTTCACGGTGACGAATCCTCGAGGAAAGAAAGTTCCAAACAGCGGAACAAACAGGAACACCACAGAAGAAGAGCCGACAACTTCCGGAGCTTCATCACGGAGCCGTGTGTGACTCCGGGCCGGCCTGGGAGCGTCTGTCCGCGGGGACACAGCGCGAGGCAGCCCGGGTTGTGCGCAGCATCATGGCCGCTGTCACCGTCATCGCGGATCCAGCCGCGGTGTCGCAGCGCGGCGGCCGGGTCGCGGCTCCGGGTCGCGGCGGCAGATCGGCGGAGACCTGGAAGAGACACATCATCGGTCAGCTGAAGAGCCGAGACCTGAGCCAGCACGACAACTTCCAGGACCTGATCCGCTTCTGTACGACAAGTACCGATTTATGTGTGTTTGAAGCGGCTGCAGAGGAGTTAGTGTTCCTCACTGTGTGTCCGAAAGCTGCACCACACTCCATTTAACAATCTGTGGGCTGAAGAGCTGCGCAGCCTCAGTGCTGACGAAGGCTCAAACCATCCAAGTAAAATCTGCTGTTTTCTAGATGGAGTTTGGTGCAGAGGGACCTGTCCCGAGTGGACACCACTTATATCAACACGTGTTTGCTTCAGAGTCACAGCTGGTAAACACACCGAGTTGTTTCAGGAATCTAAAGACAGGAATTAAATCTGTTTATTAAATCAAACTCGCGAGGTTGAAGCGTTTAAATGTCCCCTCTGACGTCACAGCTGTAAGAGACACACTCAGATGGTGAGACAGAGTCTGTCCTGAGCTGAGACACAGCTGACCAGTCTCTTGTTCCTGTATTGTGTCTGACAGGAAGGTGTCAGAGTAACTGAACCACATGTTGTTCCACTTCCTCTGCTCACTGACTCATCTGTGACAGTGGTCATGATGAACACATGATGGCACCACATCAGCTTCACTCTGTTGTTGTCAATAACAAAGTGTCTCTGATGTTCCGACAGAAATAACATCCACAAAGAAGCTAAAATAATCTTTCACACTTTGGTTTTATTTTCTGTCTGTGTGACAAAACTGTGGACGCAAAGAATTACAGCTCTGTATTTTCTGTTGTATTATTCAAAACATGTTTCCAAATGTCACCATATGTCTCGGAAACAATCGGAATACTTTGAGAAAACAACGGGAATAACGTGAGGAATGAGTTTGAATCCCCTCACCCTCCAGGGGTTTAGCCCCTCCCCTCTCCAGGGGTTTAGCCCCTCCCCTCTCCGGGGGTTTAGCCCCTCCCCTCTCCAGGTGTTGTTACCTGTGACCGTTTCCTCCTGACTCTTTCAGACACGCAGCTGTTGGAGAAAACCAGTCTGGCCAAAGGAATGCTGAGCTGCTCCGTCAGGTAACTCACCTGATGTCACACCTGGAGACACCTGACCTCTGACACAGACAGATTCACTGTGTGTGGGTGTGATGATGATGATGATGATGAGGGTGTGTTTGTTTTGTGCACCCAGATGTCCCTCCCCTGGCAGCGGCTCCATCTCTGCTCTGCTTCACCAGAACAACCAGCTGAAGAAGACGACAGGAGAGGTAACACACACACACACACACACACACACACACACACACACAGAGTCATATCAGAGTCATGCGGACACGTTTCTACTTCCTGTTTCAGCTGGCCTATCAGGTGGTGGAGCTGCAGCAGCAGATTAAAATCAAAGAATGTGTTCTGGGGCAGCAACATGCCAGGTGAGTCACCGTGGATCCTCACAGCTGATTGGTCCAAACTCAGCAGGTGAACGTGTGAAGTGTTCCTTTTACTCGGCTCCACATGGGACTCTGACGGAACAGATTTCAGTCATGGAAAATTACCCTAAAATATTCCAGCTCTTCTCAGTGACAGTCACACACAGAGTTTGAGGCCAAAGTTCACAGCAGCATCCCAAATATTCCCAGATGTTCCCAAATTGTTTTTTGCATCATTTTTCTTTTGTTTCTCAAAAAGTTACAACCGTCTTTTCTCAGATAATTCCTCAGTATTCCAACCATTCTTCAAAAAAAATATTCTAAGTATCCGTTTATATTCCCAAGTATTCCAACTTCTTTTTCTCTCAAAATGTTTTCACTTTTTTTTGTAGTAGATATCACAGTCTCTGTGTTTCTCTGTGTGTTTTCTTTCTTCTCTAAATATTCCAATTTTTTAATTAAACAACTTTTTTCCCTGAAATATTCCAGATGTTTTTATGAAAATGTTTCATCTTTTTGTTTTTATTTTTCTAAGAAATATGTTACGGTTTTAGGCGGCACGGTGGTGTGGTGGTTAGCACCGTTGCCTCACAGCAAGAGGGTTGGCGGTCGATCCCGGGTGTGGGAGCCCTTCTGTGTGGAGTTTGCATGTTCTCCCCGTGTCAGCGTGGGTTCTCTCCGGGTACTCCGGCTTCCTCCCACAGTCCAAAGACATGCGATTTGGGGACTAGGTTAATTGATTACTCTAAATTGTCCATAGGTGTGAATGTGAGTGTGAATGGTTGTCTGTCTCTATGTGTCAGCCCTGCGATGGTCTGGCGAACTGTCCAGGGTGAACCCTGCCTCTCACCCAGTGTCAGCTGGGATAGGCTCCAGCCCCCCCGCGACCCTCACGAGGATGAAGCGGTTAGAAGATGAATGAATGTTACAGTTTTATTTCTGAAATATTCAGACTGTTCCTTCTGGAAATATTCCAGCTTTTGTATGACTCATTTTTAAAATATTTCAACTCTTGTTTCACATTATTCACAAATATTCCAACCCATTTTTTTCAGAACACCTTTATTTAAATATTCTGACCTTTTTCTCTCAAAACATTCCAAACTTTTGTTCTGAAAATGTTCGTACTTTTCATTTTACACTTTACATTCATTCCAATCTCTTTGCCAAATATTCCAACTTCTTTTTGAAAAATATAATTGAAAGACTTTCTTTCCCGAAATGTTCTGTGTTTTCTGGAAATATTCAATATTATTAATTACTTTTTATTAAAATATTTCAACTCTTGTTTCAAAGTATTCCTAAATATTCCAACATTTTTGTTCAGAATATTCCATACCTTCTCTTGAAATCTTTTCTGTCAAAATAGTCCCAAATATTCCGACCCTCTCTCAAGGTATTACCTTATCTCCACAGTACAATCCTAAATATACTTTTTTTCCTTCAATAATTTAATAACTTTATTTTGCATTCTCAGAATATTTTCAAACATTTTGACCTTTTCTTTTTCTTCTTTTTTCCACCAAATATTTCAATCTTGTCTCAAAATATTCTGAAATTAAGATAATGAGACTTTTTTCTTTCCCTGAAATATTCCAACCATTTTTCTTTTTTCTAAAGATATTTAGACCTTTTATTCCAGAAATATTCCAACTGTTTTTTATGAAAAATATTTTAAGCTCTTTTCTGTCTATTTCAAAGTATTCCCAAATATTCCAACTTTTTAAGACGATTTCATCAAATATTCAGATGATTATCGTTATAAAATGTTTCAATGTGGTCCTCAGAATATTCCGACTTGTTTTTGTAGAAACAAAAGTTTAATCGGAATATTGGGAGCGTTCTCTCTGACGCTCAGACGGAGTCTTTTCTTCACGTTCCTGATTTTTTTTCCCTGTGATAGATTCTGAAAGATGTTTTAAACGCTGTGTTTCATGAGCAGAGACAGTGTGAGCATCATTAATGTGAACTGGCCCTTTAACACTGTTGATGATGACATCACTCCCCCACCTGTAATCAGAGTGTTTGCGGAGGAGCGTCGGCTGGCGGGTGCGTTGGATGCCCGTCAGGAGCTGCAGGAGCGGGTGGAGCAGGTTCAGGAGGAGAACGGGGCGTTGAAGACGGCGTACGACGCCCTGCTGCAGCGACAGAGAGAGGCGGAGCAGAGACTCCGAGAGGAGAAGGTCAGAGGGGGACACCTGCTGGAGGACATGATCCACCTGAAACAACAAGCCGCTGCCCGCATGAACAGCCGCAACGAACGCAGGTCCAGGTACCTGAAAGCACCTCACACACCTGAGAACACCTCACACACCTGAACGCACCTCACACACCTGAGAACACCTCACACACCTGAACGCACCTCACACACCTGAGAACACCTCACACACCTGAACGCACCTCACACACCTGAGAACACCTCACACACCTGAACGCACCTCACACACCTGAACCACCTCACACACCTGAGAACACCTCACACACCTGAACGCATCTCACACACCTGAGAACACCTCACACACCTGAGAATACCTCACACACCTGAACCACCTCACACACCTGAACGCACCTCACACACCTGAGCCACCTCACACACCTGAACGCATGTCACACACCTGAGAACACCTCACACACCTGAACGCATCTCACACACCTGAGAACACCTCACACACCTGAACCACCTCACACACCTGAACCACCTCACACACCTGAACCACCTCACACACCTGAGAACACCTCACACACCTGAACCACCTCACACACCTGAACCACCTCACACACCTGAACCACCTCACACACCTGAGAACACCTCACACACCTGAACCACCTCACACACCTGAGAACACCTCACACACCTGAGAACACCTCACACACCTGAACGCATCTCACACACCTGAGAACACCTCACACACCTGAACGCATCTCACACACCTGAGAACACCTCACACACCTGAACCACCTCACACACCTGAGAACACCTCACACACCTGAACCACCTCACACACCTGAACCACCTCACACACCTGAGAACACCTCACACACCTGAGAACACCTCACACACCTGAACGCATCTCACACACCTGAGAACACCTCACACACCTGAACGCATCTCACACACCTGAGAACACCTCACACACCTGAACCACCTCACACACCTGAGAACACCTCACACACCTGAACCACCTCACACACCTGAACCACCTCACACACCTGAGAACACCTCACACACCTGAGAACACCTCACACACCTGAACGCATCTCACACACCTGAGAACACCTCACACACCTGAACCACCTCACACACCTGAACGCACCTCACACACCTGAGAACACCTCACACACCTGAACGCACCTCACACACCTGAGAACACCTCACACACCTGAACGCACCTCACACACCTGAGAACACCTCACACACCTGAACGCACCTCACACACCTGAGAACACCTCACACACCTGAACGCACCTCACACACCTGAGCACACCTCACACACCTGAACGCACCTCACACACCTGAGAGCACCTCACACACCTGAACGCACCTCACACACCTGAGCGCACCTCACACACCTGAGCACACCTCACACACCTGAACGCACCTCACACACCTGAGCGCACCTCACACACCTGAGCGCACCTCACACACCTGAACGCACCTCACACACCTGAGCGCACCTCACACACCTGAGCGCACCTCACACACCTGAGCGCACCTCACACACCTGAACGCACCTCACACACCTGAACGCACCTCACACACCTGAGCACACCTCACACACCTGAGAGCACCTCACACACCTGAGCACACCTCACACACCTGAGCACACCTCACACACCTGAACGCACCTCACACACCTGAGAACACCTCACACACCTGAGAACACCTCACACACCTGAACCACCTCACACACCTGAACGCACCTCACACACCTGAACGCATCTCACACACCTGAGAACACCTCACACACCTGAGAACACCTCACACACCTGAACCACCTCACACACCTGAACGCACCTCACACACCTGAGCCACCTCACACACCTGAACGCATGTCACACACCTGAGAACACCTCACACACCTGAACGCATCTCACACACCTGAGAACACCTCACACACCTGAACCACCTCACACACCTGAACCACCTCACACACCTGAACCACCTCACACACCTGAGAACACCTCACACACCTGAACCACCTCACACACCTGAACCACCTCACACACCTGAGAACACCTCACACACCTGAGAACACCTCACACACCTGAGAACACCTCACACACCTGAACGCATCTCACACACCTGAGAACACCTCACACACCTGAACGCATCTCACACACCTGAGAACACCTCACACACCTGAACCACCTCACACACCTGAGAACACCTCACACACCTGAACCACCTCACACACCTGAACCACCTCACACACCTGAGAACACCTCACACACCTGAGAACACCTCACACACCTGAACGCATCTCACACACCTGAGAACACCTCACACACCTGAACCACCTCACACACCTGAGAACACCTCACACACCTGAACGCACCTCACACACCTGAGAACACCTCACACACCTGAACGCACCTCACACACCTGAGCACACCTCACACACCTGAACGCACCTCACACACCTGAGAGCACCTCACACACCTGAACGCACCTCACACACCTGAGCGCACCTCACACACCTGAGCACACCTCACACACCTGAACGCACCTCACACACCTGAGCGCACCTCACACACCTGAGCACACCTCACACACCTGAACGCACCTCACACACCTGAGCGCACCTCACACACCTGAGAACACCTCACA
The DNA here is from genome assembly GCA_035609425.1 of Epinephelus awoara. Classification (NCBI taxonomy): domain Eukaryota; kingdom Metazoa; phylum Chordata; class Actinopteri; order Perciformes; family Serranidae; genus Epinephelus; species Epinephelus awoara. Next base: position 43,801,799 of record CM069297.1, read on the forward strand.
CACCTGAGAACACCTCACACACCTGAACGCATCTCACACACCTGAGAACACCTCACACACCTGAACGCACCTCACACACCTGAGAACACCTCACACACCTGAACGCACCTCACACACCTGAGCACACCTCACACACCTGAACGCACCTCACACACCTGAGAGCACCTCACACACCTGAACGCACCTCACACACCTGAACGCACCTCACACACCTGAGCGCACCTCACACACCTGAGCACACCTCACACACCTGAACGCACCTCACACACCTGAGCGCACCTCACACACCTGAGCACACCTCACACACCTGAACGCACCTCACACACCTGAGCGCACCTCACACACCTGAGCGCACCTCACACACCTGAACGCACCTCACACACCTGAGCACACCTCACACACCTGAGAGCACCTCACACACCTGAGCGCACCACGTCATTCTTTTCAAGTGTAACATGATGTCTATGTTTGTTTGTTTACTGTTTGTCTGTCGATGAGACGCAGACAGAGTTGCTCTCTGACAGTAAAGTTCTACTCTCTTCTGTTTCAGAGCACGAGAAGCGAACCTGCAGAAGGAGCTGCAGAATGCTGCGAGGTCAAAGGTCACGGTGGACAGGTCTGACTCACCTCTGCCTGCCCCAAATCTCAAACATCTGCTGTTTACAAAAAACTGAAAAAATGTGTTATAAAATAGATTTGTATTTTTTAATTGAATATTAGACGGAGAAAATTCTGAAAAAAAGAGAGGTGGAATATTTTTAGAAAAAAGCTGAAATCTTTCGAAAACTTCTGAATATTTCAAAAGACAAACGTCAGCATATCTCAAAGTAAATAATAAATAACTAATGTATAAATAATAACAGAAGTTCAGAGAAGAGGCAGGATGAGAATATTTCACAATATTTCAGCAGCTTCACTGAACTGAAATTTAAAGTTTTTTTTATCACAGATTTTTCCGACCCGTGTGTGTCGCCTCGTACTCGAGTCGTTCGTCAGCCGAAAGACTTGTTTTGTGTTTCAGTTGTTCGAGCGCTCCGACCTCCAGATCCACGTCTCCAAAGACCGAAAACCACCACGAGTCCACGGACAGAGGACACACCCGACTCTTCAGGTTCGTCCGGCCTCACACACCTTTTCTTTTTATCAGATGTTACAACAGAATTATTTATTATTATTATTTATTAATTAATTATTGTTATTATTGTGGTTTTTGATGCGTCTGAGAATCAGCTCGCCGTCTTTGTCTGTCTCAGGTCGGCGTCAGCGACATCTCCGAGGATCCTGACCTCCATCAGAGAGCTGTTTGAGTGAGTCTCACTTTCTATTGGTCGTCCTGTCGCCAACCAGCTGTTTATGTTACAGTGTGTGAAAGTCATGTGACATGTGTGATGTCAGCAGGAAGAGGCGGGGCCACTCCGTCTGCAGTCTGGAGGAGGATCTGATGTGTCCCGTGGGAATCTGTCTGTCGGCCAGAGTCCCCGCCAGAGCGCTGCAAGTACTGGTAATACACACTGAGTACACAACAAGTACACACCAAGTACACACCTGCTCTGATTGTTTGAACTACAATTCCCATCATGCTCTGGGGACCATCATTATATTTACACCTCTACTTTTTAACTGAAATATCACAAGAGTTTATCTGACTGTAAACTTTTCTCCCATAATAGTCACTTTTCCTGATCTTGTCCCGAAGTATTCACAGTACAAATATTTATTTTTCCTCAGAATATTCTCAAAGATTTCTCCCTAAAATATTCCAAACTCTTTTCATCCATAATGTTCCGGATTTTGTCTTTCACTTTTCTGGCCTTTTCTGCAGAGTGTTTTCTGGAATATTTCCCTGAAATATTTTGGCCTCTATTTTATAAGAAATAACTTCCTGTGTGGATGTCTGAGGAAAGTCGTGTAAAACAAACAAATAATATTTCTCATCCATTCCTTTTCTCAGTTTGTGTCTTTTTGATCTCAGACTGAATTCATTGAAAGAAAACAGACCATGTTGATGATATAAAGTAAAGATGAGAGTTTACAGCTGCTGACCTGAGTTACTGATATTAATGAAGTCCTTGTGTAGATGAACTCAACAGTCTCTGACACTCTGTCGCCCCCCTGTGGACAAAAGACAAACTGCACCAACATGCACACACACATACAGAGTTCCTGTGTGTTTGACAAAGACTTCCTCTGTGTGCGTCTCATTACCCATCATGCCTCAGTGTCTCTCTGTCGACCTTCAGTCACATTTTATTTTTAAAGGAGAAGCAGCAGGTCGACCTGGTTTGTCTCCGTCAGCATCACTGACTCCTGGTTCTGCTCAGAACCTCCTTTGTTTTCTGACGGACTGCAGGTTCTGCTTTTATCAGAACTCACTGTGTCTCTGCTGAAATGAAACTGCACAGAAAATGTCCACGTGTGTTATATAGTGTCGCACTGAGACTGATCAGTCAGCTGTGTGACACTGACACTGTGTTTAAAGTGTTCATTCAGGAGAAGCCGTCATCAGAGCTCAGACAGCCCTTCTTTTTCTTAAAATATTCCATCTTTGATCCCGAGATATTCTGACTATTTGTTCTGAAAACGTCTTCATTAAAATAATATTCAAAACATTATTTTTCCTTGAAATATTTATTTGTACTGTCTCTATATATTAATTATTGTCTGTGTGTGTGTGTGTGTGTGTGTATTAGTAATGAGAATGAAACAAACCTTTTTAATGACCAGTAAAATATTTCCCCGTCACATTTGGAGGGATGAAGGTATGACCCTGAGGTAACGCAGTCACACTGACGTACAGGAAGCTAAATTAAACGCCCTCGTGTTGGTTCTGACGGTTTTCTGTCGTCTCTGTCAGGACGCTCATGAGCAAGGCATCAACGCTGTGAGGTTCAGCTGCAGCTCTGACCTGCTGGCCACCGGAGGGACTGACCGGGTCATCAAACTGTGGGAGGTCCGAGCAGGTACGCACTTCCTGTTGTTATTATCATTATTATGATTATTATTATTATATTTTCCATGTTCGTGACCTCACTGATGATGTCACCAGGTTCACTAACTCACAGAGCGACCCTTGACGGCAGCACCGAGGGAATCACCTGCGTGGAGTTCGACCCCACGGTGAGTACATGACTCACCTGAGGGAGTTAAAGGAGCCGTTCACTGTTTCTCACTCTCACCTGTGCACTGGTTCTCAGGGTCAGAGGATCCTCGCCGCCTCGTATGACAAGTCGGCCCTGCTGTGGCGCCTGGACGACTCCGTTCCCAAGGTAACCAACCTTTACCTGTTCACAGCGCCTCCTGCTGGTCAGGCTGAGAGCTGAAGATCCTCTGTTTAGAGACTCTGAAGAGACCTGTCTCACCTGTCTGTCTCACCTGTCTGTCTCACCTGTCTCAGCTGACTCTAACAGGTCACAGCAGGAAGGTGACGGCGGCGAGGTTCAGCGGGTGTCTCCACCAGGTGGTGACGGGCAGCGCGGACAGAACCATCAGACTGTGGGACCTGCAGAGAGCAGCCTGTGAGTCTGATCAATAACTGATCACTGATCAGTGTCGAGTGAACGATTGATAACTGATGAAGGTGTAGTGATGAAGGTGGGCTGATGAAGGTGGAGTGATGAAGGTGTAGTGATGAAGGTGGGCTGATGAAGGTGGAGTGATGAAGGTGGAGTGATGAAGGTGGGCTGATGAAGGTGTAGTGATGAAGGTGGGCTGATGAAGGTGGGCTGATGAAGGTGTAGTGATGAAGGTGGGCTGATGAAGGTGTAGTGATGAAGGTGGGCTGATGAAGGTGGGCTGATGAAGGTGTAGTGATGAAGGTGGGCTGATGAAGGTCGAGTGATGAATGTGTAGTGATGAAGGTGGGCTGATGAAGGTGTAGTGATGAAGGTGGGCTGATGAAGGTGGGCTGATGAAGGTGGGCTGATGAAGGTGTAGTGATGAAGGTGGGCTGATGAAGGTGGGCTGATGAAGGTGGGCTGATGAAGGTGGGCTTATGGAGTAGGAGTGATGAAGGTGGGCTGATGAATGTGGGCTGATGAAGGTGGAGTGATGAAGGTGGAGTGATGAAGGTGGGCTGATGAAGGTGTAGTGATGAAGGTGGGCTGATGAAGGTGGAGTGATGAAGGTGGGCTGATGAAGGTGGAGTGATGAAGGTGGGCTGATGAAGGTGGGCTGATGAAGGTGGAGTGATGAAGGTGGGCTGATGAAGGTGGAGTGATGAAGGTGGAGTGATGAAGGTGGGCTGATGAAGGTGGAGTGATGAAGGTGGGCTGATGAAGGTGTAGTGATGAAGGTGGAGTGATGAAGGTGGGCTGATGAAGGTGTAGTGATGAAGGTGGAGTGATGAAGGTGGGCTGACGAAGGTGTAGTGATGAAGGTGGGCTGATGAAGGTGGAGTGATGAATGTGTAGTGATGAAGGTGGGCTTATGAAGGTGTAGTGATGAAGGTGTAGTGATGAAGGTGGGCTGATGAAGGTAGGCTGATGAAGGTGTAGTGATGAAGGTGGAGTGATGAAGGTGTAGTGATGAAGGTGTAGTGATGAAGGTGGGCTTATGAAGGTGGAGTGATGAAGGTGTAGTGATGAAGGTGGAGTGATGAAGGTGGGCTGATGAAGGTGGGCTTATGAAGGTGGAGTGATGAAGGTGGAGTGATGAAGGTGGAGTGATGAAGGTGGGCTGATAAAGGTGTAGTGATGAAGGTGGGCTGATGGTGTAGTGATGAAGGTGGGCTGATGAAGGTGGAGTGATGAAGGTGTAGTGATGAAGGTGGAGTGATGAAGGTGGGCTGATGAAGGTGTAGTGATGAAGGTGGGCTGATGAAGGTGGAGTGATGAAGGTGGGCTGATGAAGGTGGAGTGATGAAGGTGTAGTGATGAAGGTGGAGTGATGAAGGTGGGCTGATGAAGGTGGAGTGATGAAGGTGGGCTGACGAAGGTGTAGTGATGAAGGTGTAGTGATGAAGGTGGGCTTATGAAGGTGGAGTGATGAAGGTGTAGTGATGAAGGTGGGCTGATGAAGGTGTAGTGATGAAGGTGTAGTGATGAAGGTGGGCTGATGAAGGTGGGCTGATGAAGGTGTAGTGATGAAGGTGGGCTGATGAAGGTGGAGTGATGAAGGTGTAGTGATGAAGGTGGGCTTATGAAGGTGGGCTGATGAAGGTGTAGTGATGAAGGTGTAGTGATGAAGGTGGGCTGATGAAGGTGGAGTGATGAAGGTGTAGTGATGAAGGTGGGCTGATGAAGGTGTAGTGATGAAGGTGGGCTGATGAAGGTGTAGTGATGAAGGTGGGCTGATGAAGGTGTAGTGATGAAGGTGGGCTGATGAAGGTGGGCTGATGAAGGTGGGCTGATGAAGGTGTAGTGATGAAGGTGGGCTGATGAAGGTGTAGTGATGAAGGTGGGCTGATGAAGGTGTAGTGATGAAGGTGGGCTGATGAAGGTGGGCTGATGAAGGTGGGCTGATGAAGGTGTAGTGATGAAGGTGGGCTGATGAAGGTGGGCTGATGAAGGTGGGCTGATGAAGGTGTAGTGATGAAGGTGTAGTGATGAAGGTGGATTGATGAAGGTGGGTTCGTTTCTGCAGGTGTGCAGGAAATTGAAGTGGCGTCGTACTGCAGCGACCTCGTCTGTTCAGAGAACTTTATCATCAGTGGACACTACGACTCCAAGATCAGAGTCTGGGACACGAGGTGACACCTCACTCATACCTTCACTTAATCACCACTTCACTTATTTACACATTTCACTGATTCATTCCCACATTCATTCATTCCCCTGATGCATTTCACTCATTTATCGCTTCACTTATTCACCACTTCACTCCTCCTCAGTATCACTTCTGTTAGAGGAAACAATAGAATCTGTCTCTGACTGACGGCTCTGATTTTAAACCCTGTGACACCTCTCATCAACCTCTCCGGCTGTTGCCACGGCGACTCCTCGTCTCTCTCCGTTACCTAGCAACAGCTCAGCCCACAGAGAGCCCCCCCCCCACCCCCTCCTCCTGCAGAGTCTGAACCAGCTGATGATTGACAGCTCTGTCCTCCAATCACACGCCAGCATCAACCCTCACTGCACCTGATTAGACGATGACATCATTCACTGAGCTGTCATTGGTCAGGATTTATGATCATCATCTTTTTATGTTTTGCCGCCTGATGACAGAGGATGTTATGAAATCTAGATGATTTAAAAGATGTCGTTGTTTTTTAAAACTAGAATAAAAAACTGAAATAAAAAAAACATCAATAACAAAAAACTAAAAGAGAGTTTGTGCCTGATCCACTCACACCAGCACTCAGGAAATAAAATCATAAATATTAGTGTTATAAAACCAGAGAAAAAATATAAAACTGCTCAACAGAAAAACAAAAAAATTAAATGAAATGAAACTATTTTCTCAGCATTTTAAAATATTAAACATTTTCTCTGAAACTCCACCGAGGCTTCATTTTATGTTTTTGATCTGACTGTACTGAGGTTTTATCTTTTGTTTCAGAGCTGTTAATCAGTCACACACAGCTCAGCTCTTCAGCTTTATAGCTTTTCATAAAGACTGAAAGGAGATGAAGTGGTTAACTGTCAGTGAGACACAATTGATGTTCACGAGAACAATTCACCGTATGACCTGACAGCGAAACTATAAGTGATCGGGATCAATGATGATGTAACACTTTCAACTCTTAACTCTTTCACTATCTCACTGCATCACAGTTTCACTCCTTCACCACATCACTGCATCACAGTTTCACTCCTTCACCACATCACTGCATCACAGTTTCACTCCTTCACCACATCACTGCATCACGGTTTCACTCCTTCACCATGTCACTGCATCACAGTTTCACTCCTTCACCACATCTTTGCATCACAGTTTCACTCCTTCACCACATCACTGTGTCACTGCTCCATTTTGTCACTACGCCACTGCATCACTGCTTCGTTTTTTCCACCACGTCACTGCATCACCATTTCACTCCTACATGTCTTCACCACTGCACCTCCTCACCACCTCACTCCTTCACTCTCAGGACGATCAGCTGCGTCCAGGAGCTTCCTGCTCAGGGGAAAGTCACCTCGCTGGACATCAGCTCTGACCATCGTCAACTGCTCAGCTGTTGCCGTGACGACTGCCTCCAGCTGGCCGACCTGAGGAGGCGGAGCAACGACCGCATGTGTTTCAGGTAGAAACAAACAAGGCCCTGTGATGGAGTCCAAGTGTTTGATTGTTTGTTTCACTGACGCTGTTTGTTTGTTTGTGTGTGTCAGAGCGGAGGGGTTTAAATGTGGCAGCGACAGCACCAAGGCTGTGATCAGGTGAGTTGACCTGCTCATCCGTCACCAGGTGATAAACAGTGACAAGTCATCCTGTCGCGATCAGCTCAGGTCAGATGCTGAACCGGCAGACGAAGGCTGTCACCGCCGCATCTGGGACACTTTGACACTTCCTGCCAGAGAGATGAGCATATTATAATCTTTCAGCCGTCCTCGCCGCGACTCCCTGACGGCCACGACTCCCTGAGTCGGCAACGACTCCCTGACGGCAGCGACTCCCTGACGGCAGCGACTTCCTGACTGCAGCGACTCCCTAATGGCAGCGACTCTCTGACAGCCTCAACTCCCTGACGGCAGCGACTCCCTGACGGCAGCGACTCCCTAACGGCAGCGACTCCCCGACAGCCTCAACTCCCTGACGGCAGCGACTGCCTGACTGCAGCGACTCCCTGACAGCCTAAACTCCCTGACGGCAGCGACTCCCTAACGTCAGGGACTCCCTGACAGCAGGGATTCCCTGACGGCAGCAACTCCCTGACAGCAGGGACTCCCTGACGGCAGCGACTCCCTGACGGCAGCGACTCCCTAACGGCAGCGACTCCCCGACAACCTCAACTCCCTGAGTCGGCAGCGACTCCCTGAGTCGGCAGCGACTCCCTGACAGCCTCAACTCCCTGACGGCAGCGACTCCCTGACAGCCTCAACTCCCTGACGGCAGCGACTCCCTGACAGCCTCAACTCCCTGACGGCAGCGACTCCCTGATGGCAGCGACTCCCCGACAGCCTCGACTCCCTGACGGCAGCGACTCCCTGACAGCCTCAACTCCCTGATGGCAGTGACTCCCTGACAGCCTTAACTCCCTACGGCAGCAACTCCCGGACGGCAGCGACTCCCTGACGGCAGCGACTCCCTGACGGCTGCGACTTCCTGACGGCAGCGACTCCCTGACGGCAGCGACTCCCTGACGGCAGCGACTCCCTGACGGCAGCGACTCCCTGACGGCAGCGACTCCCTGACGGCAGCGACTCCCTAATGGCAGCGACTCCCCGACAACCTCAACTCCCTGAGTTGGCAGCGACTCCCTGACAGCCTCAACTCCCTGATGGCAGCGACTCCCCGACAGCCTCGACTCCCCGACAGCCTCGACTCCCCGACAGCCTCGACTCCCCGACAGCCTCGACTCCCCGACAGCCTCGACTCCCCGACAGCCTCGACTCCCCGACAGCCTTAACTCCCTGACGGCAGCGACTCCCTGACAGCCTCAACTCCCTGACGGCAGCGACTCCCCGACAGCCTCGACTCCCCGACAGCCTCGACTCCCCGACAGCCTCGACTCCCTGGCGGCAGCGACTCCCCGACAGCCTTAACTCCCTGACGGCAGCGACTCCCTAACGGCAGCGACTCCCTGACAGCCTCAACTCCCTGACGGCAGCGACTCCCTGACGGCAGCGACTCCCTAACAGCAGCCACTCCCCGACAGCCTCGACTCCCTAACGGCAGCGACTTCCTGACGGCAGTGACTCCCTGACGGCAGCGACTCCCTGACGGCAGCGACTCCCTGACAGCCTCGACTCCCTGACAGCCTCAACTCCCTGAGGGCAGCGACTCCCTGATGACAGTGACTCCCTGACAGCCTTAACTCCCCTACCGCAGCAACTCCCGGACGGCTGCGACTCCCTGACGGCTGCGACTCCCTGACGGCAGCGACTCTCTAACGGCAGCGACTCCCCGACAGCCTCGACTCCCTAACGGCAGCGACTTCCTGACGGCAGCGACTTCCTGACGGCAGTGACTCCCTGACGGCAGTGACTCCCTGACGGCAGCGACTCCCTGACGGCAGCGACTCCCTGACGGCAGCGACTCCCTGACGGCAGCGACTCCCTGACGGCAGCGACTCCCTGACGGCAGTGACTCCCTGACGGCAGTGACTCCCTGACGGCAGCGACTCCCTGATGACAGTAACTCCCTGACAGCCTTAACTCCCCTACGGCAGCAACTCCCGGACGGCAGCGACTCCTTGACGGCAGCGACTCCCTGACGGCAGCGACTCCCTGATGGCAGTGACTCCCTGACAGCCTTAACTCCCCTACGGCAGCAACTCCCGGACGGCTGCGACTCCCTGACAGCCTCAACTCCCTGACGGCAGCGACTCCTTAACGGCAGCGACTCCCCGACAGCCTCGACTCCCTAACGGCTGCGACTTCCTGACGGCAGTGACTCCCTGACGGCAGCGACTCCCTGACGGCAGCGACTCCCTGACAGCCTCAACTCCCTGAAGGCAGCGACTCCCTGACGGCAGCGACTCCCTGACAGCCTCAACTCCCTGATGGCAGTGACTCCCTGACAGCCTTAACTCCCTACGGCAGCAACTCCCGGACGGCAGCGACTCCCGGACGGCAGCGACTCCCTGACGGCAGCGACTCCCTGACGGCTGCGACTCCCTGACGGCTGCGACTTCCTGACGGCAGCGACTCCCTGACGGCAGCGACTCCCTGACGGCAGCGACTCCCTAACGGCAGCGACTCCCTGACAGTCTCAACTCCCTGACGGCAGCCACTCCCTGACGGCAGCCACTCCCTGACGGCAGCGACTCCCTGACGACAGCGACTCCCTGACGGCAGTGACTCCCTGACAGCCTTAACTCCCGGACGGCTGCGACTCCTTGACGGCAGCGACTCCCTGATGGCAGCGACTCCCCGACAGCCTCGACTCCCCGACAGCCTCGACTCCCCGACAGCCTCGACTCCCTGGCGGCAGCGACTCCCCGACAGCCTTAACTCCCTGACGGCAGCGACTCCCTAACGGCAGCGACTCCCTGACAGCCTCAACTCCCTGACGGCAGCGACTCCCTGACGGCAGCGACTCCCTAACGGCAGCGACTCCCCGACAGCCTCGACTCCCTAACGGCAGCGACTTCCTGACGGCAGTGACTCCCTGACGGCAGCGACTCCCTGACGGCAGCGACTCCCTGACAGCCTCGACTCCCTGACAGCCTCAACTCCCTGACGGCAGTGACTCCCTGAGGGCAGCGACTCCCTGATGACAGTGACTCCCTGACAGCCTTAACTCCCCTACCGCAGCAACTCCCGGACGGCTGCGACTCCCTGACGGCTGCGACTCCCTGACGGCAGCGACTCTCTAACGGCAGCGACTCCCCGACAGCCTCGACTCCCTAACGGCAGCGACTTCCTGACGGCAGTGACTCCCTGACGGCAGCGACTCCCTGACGGCAGCGACTCCCTGACGGCAGCGACTCCCTGACGGCAGCGACTCCCTGATGACAGTAACTCCCTGACAGCCTTAACTCCCCTACGGCAGCAACTCCCGGACGGCAGCGACTCCTTGACGGCAGCGACTCCCTGACGTCAGCGACTCCCTGATGGCAGGTTCTCCCTGACAGCCTTAACTCCCCTACGGCAGCAACTCCCGGACGGCTGCGACTCCCTGACAGCCTCAACTCCCTGACGGCAGCGACTCCCTAACGGCAGCGACTCCTTAACGGCAGCGACTCCCCGACAGCCTCGACTCCCTAACGGCTGCGACTTCCTGACGGCAGTGACTCCCTGACGGCAGCGACTCTCTGACGGCAGCGACTCCCTGACAGCCTCAACTCCCTGAAGGCAGCGACTCCCTGACGGCAGCGACTCCCTGACAGCCTCAACTCCCTGATGGCAGTGACTCCCTGACAGCCTTAACTCCCTACGGCAGCAACTCCCGGACGGCAGCGACTCCCTGACGGCAGCGACTCCCTGACGGCTGCGACTCCCTGACGGCTGCGACTTCCTGACGGCAGCGACTCCCTGACGGCAGCGACTCCCTGACGGCAGCGACTCCCTAACGGCAGCGACTCCCTGACAGTCTCAACTCCCTGACGGCAGGGACTCCCTGACGGCAGCGACTCCCTGACGACAGCGACTCCCTGATGGCAGTGACTCCCTGACAGCCTTAACTCCCGGACGGCTGCGACTCCTTGACGGCAGCGACTCCCTGATGGCAGTGACTCCCTGACAGCCTTAACTCCCGGACGGCTGCGACTCCCTGACGGCTGCGACTCCCTGACAGCTGCGACTCCCTGACAGTAGCAACTCCCTGAGTCGGCCGCGACAGCCTCAACTCCCTGACGGCAGCGACTCCCTGACGGCAGCGACGCCCTGACGGACGCGACTCCCTTCACGGCAGCGACTCCCTGACGGCAGCAACTCCCTGACGGCAGCGACTCCCTAACGGCAGCGACTCCCCGACAACCTCAACTCCCTGAGTTGGCAGCGACTCCCTGAGTCGGCAGCGACTCCCTGAGTCGGCAGCGACTCCCTGACAGCCTCAACTCCCTGACGGCAGCGACTCCCTGACAGCCTCAACTCCCTGACGGCAGCGACTCCCTGACAGCCTCAACTCCCTGACGGCAGCGACTCCCTGATGGCAGCGACTCCCCGACAGCCTCGACTCCCTGACGGCAGCGACTCCCTGACAGCCTCAATTCCCTGAAGGCAGCGACTCCCTGACGGCAGCGACTCCCTGACAGCCTCAACTCCCTGATGGCAGTGACTCCCTGACAGCCTTAACTCCCTACGGCAGCAACTCCCGGACGGCAGCGACTCCCTGACGGCAGCGACTCCCTGACGGCTGCGACTTCCTGACGGCAGCGACTCCCTGACGGCAGCGACTCCCTGACGGCAGCGACTCCCTGACGGCTGCGACTTCCTGACGGCAGCAACTCCCTGACGGCAGCGACTCCCTGACGGCAGCAACTCCCTGACAGCAGCGACTCCCTAATGGCAGCGACTCCCCGACAACCTCAACTCCCTGAGTTGGCAGCGACTCCCTGACAGCCTCAACTCCCTGACGGCAGCGACTCCCTAACGGCAGCGACTCCCCGACAGCCTCGACTCCCTAACGGCAGCGACTCCCCGACAGCCTCGACTCCCTAACGGCAGTGACTTCCTGACGGCAGTGACTCCCTGACGGCAGCGACTCCCTGACGGCAGCGACTCCCTGACAGCCTCAACTCCCTGACGGCAGCGACTCCCTGACGGCAGCGACTCCCTGACAGCCTCAACTCCTTGACGGCAGCGACTCCTTGACGGCAGCGACTCCCTGACGGCAGCGACTCCCTGATGGCAGTGACTCCCTGACAGCCTTCACTCCCCTACGGCAGCAACTCCCGGACGGCTGCGACTCCCTGACGGCTGCGACTCCCTGACAGTAGCAACTCCCTGAGTCGGCCGCGACTCCCTGACAGCCTCAACTCCCTGACGGCAGCGACTCCCTGACGGCTTCGACTCCCTGACGGCAGTGACTCCCTGACGGCAGCGGCTCCTTGACGGCAGCGACTCCCTGACGGATGCGACTCACTGAGTCGGCCACGACTCCCTGATGGCTTTGAACTACTAGATTTCTATATAACTTAAAACTACTGAATAAACACTAGATTAGCATGAGACAGGCATGATGGGAAATGAGGGCGGTCCCATTGTTACTGGACTCTCAGCTCGGGCACTGAGGTACGTATCACAGCTGAGACGGTGGAGCAGAGTCTGGCCGTGTGCTCACAGTTACAGTTGCTGGGAAGTTACTAAAGACTGATTCCTTTTCATTAAAAGTCAGATATAATTCTTGCGTTGACAGCTGTGATGTCACTCATAATTATTATATTTGTTAGCAGAGTTAGTGAGGTAGCTACAGTCAGCAATGTCACAACATAAGCTGCGGTCACACCTGCAGTCACTCTGATCTCCACGGTCACATCAGCTAACGCTACGACTGTGGCATCCATATACTGACATTAATGTGTGTTACACTGAATGACACCATCAGACGGCCCACATGGAGCTAGAGACAGACTACGTTCGGTTTTCAAAATAAGGTGTTATACAATCAAATCCAGTTTCTGTGTCAGTGTAGCGGAAGAGTTTTGTGCCCTGGGTGTCATTTTATATTCACATCACACAAGAAGAAATATGGAGTTTAAATTTTCACAGTTTTGTTGCTGGTTGATTAAAACACGATCAAAAACAGCTGATGGAAAAAATACAGCTGCAGCAGATATTAACACTTGATTACTGACGCAACCTGGTTTCTTGTGTTTATGTAAATGTTCTCAGTGAGTGGTGAACCAATGAGAGCAGGGCGCTGTTATTTATCACCACTGTCACTGCATCATTTATTCATCATCAGGTTTATTGTATTCAGTGATGATCTGATGGAGATCAACGGGTTTCTGAGCTAACATTCCAGCAGGAGATGAAAACAGACAGAGAGAGGAACGAGGTGCTGCGCAGCTTATTTTCTGCAGTTTCCATGACAACAACGGGACCAGGATGCTTCGTGTCTGTTCAGCTCTCTGACAGAAACACTAAATATATAAATGTGACTCTACACACAGTCAGACAGTCAGGGCTCCCTGCTGGCTTCTCTCTGAGGCTCCTCACAGAAGCCTGTCATCATCAATCTGCTCAGTCAGATCCAAGAGGTGAAACATCACGCGTTAGAATCACAGGACTCGAACCTAATTCAGTTTAAGTTTCAGGTTACAACAACATATTTCCTGCAGAGAACCTCATGAGACGATGTTCTGAGACAGTTTGTCCTCTTATTTGTTTTTCAGGCTGCATTCACACCTGCCCTGTTTCGTTCAGTTCAGTCTAACTCAGGTTCGTTTGTGCAGGTGTGAACACACCAAAACAACCGGACTGAGACCTTCTTGAAGAGGTGGTCTCAGTCTGGTTCCAAAGGAACTCTGGTGCGGTTGGTTTGTGGTGAGAAGGTGTTGCGACCTGGATGTGAAGCAACTGCAGTCACATGACACATTGTTTGGGTTAAACATGAGCATGTTACAGTCCTGGAGGATTATTAATGTGCACCTCCTCCTGTACTGCCTTAATATGCACATTCAGCACATCCAATGCATCAAAACATTGTTTTCTAGTTGGAGCCGCGCCTCGTTTTCAAACTGTATGGTTTGACTAAAATGAACAATGACAGCAATATAGTCCACGATGAGCAGCGCTAAAATCAACCTGCGTAGTTGTCCCTCCATTGTGACATTACAAAGTGTCACATTTATCTTGCAAGTGTACTCTTCTTCAACGTTTGCTTTACTTCCTGGATTTTTCCCACATGGAAATTCTGACCAATCAAGAGCAGCTTTCTCACACAAGGCATTTGATCTGGTCCTCTTGTAAATGCTGCCGTGAGAACACGAACCAACTCTAGGCAATTATACAACTTTGGAACAACATGAGTCCCTGATTCAGACCAGAGGAGACACTCTAGGGCTGACAGCAGCCTCAGAAAGAACCTGTGATTAAACAGCAGCTCCATGGTTATGTTGTACAAATGTGTGAATGTAGTTGTAAAAATGTGTTTTCCCTTCAGTCCAGACGGTTGCTTCCTCGCCGCCGGATCAGCTGATGGTGCTGTTTACATCTGGAATGTCTCCACCAGCAACCTGGAGACCCGCCTACCTGATAAACACAGGTAACCAACCAGAGGTATTGATCAGCTGAACAAAAAACAAATCAGTGAAGACAGATTTTATTCAGTTTTCTTAATCTCTGTAAGGTTAAATAGGACGCTTGCCTGAGGAGCTCATCGTTATTTAAGACAGAGAACAAAATTTATTAAATGTTTTACTGAATGTGAAAGAGTGTCTTTAAATCTGTAAAAGGTTTAATGGGAAAACATAAAGGTCTGAGTATAATTCCCTGAGGGACTCCCCGTGTTATTGAAGACAGACAAAAAGACAATTTACTACATATCTATCTAATTTAACCCTGTAGAGTCCAGTAATTTTGGTTATTTCTTAAACTTTCAATGCTTAAAGCTCTGTCTGTTTAACACCCTGTAAACCCCAAAGTGGGTCGCAGGTCCACTCTGAATGACAGCAAGTGACTTGCGAGTGTGTCAAGTTTGAAAAAAACAAAAAGGACTATTTTGAAGTACAGTGAATATTTGGCACAGAGCTTTTATTTTGTAGTGCTGTTTCCTGTTGTAGAGTGACTGACTAACAAAAGGGTTATTAACATAGACAGAAAACCAGCTCGATGATATGGCCAAACACAAGTATGATGTCAGATATTTTTGACTTTGAGCACCTTGAACTAGACTAAGGACAAATCTGGACCCTGTGGCTGGACCGCTGCTCTGACCTGCTGTTACTCCACAGACATGGTTTACTTTTTTCAGCACTAACTCAGCTACAAGTCTGTTTTCACATTTTGTAAAATGAATAAACTGCAAAGCTGTCAGGAACTCAAAATACAAGAGAAGAAGGTGGCTTAACAAATGTATAAATCTAGTACATAAACAGGGCTCTCATTTTAGTGTAGAGTGTCAGACTGAATTTACCAACGCACCATGTCAGGTCACTCACTCTCCGGGACCGCCAGTGTTACTTGAATAAGTAAACACTGAGCAACGGGACCAGACTGGCCGACCCGTATGCTCTCACTCAGTGGATGGATGATGTCACAGGAAGCCAATCTTACAAAGGAGGACCACACTTGTTTGTTTTGCTATGGAAGCTAACGTTAGCTAATGTGCTAAAAAGTTAGCGTCACAGAGAAATCCAATATTCCTCTTAATCCCTCCCCAGTTTGTGATGAGGTGGACATGATAACCCTTAATACACATAACCTTATTCATCCCTACAACAGGAAATACTTTTTCCCTAACCTGATATGAAGTGTGCGCTGCACATGTGAGCATTTTTGATGATGGCCTCCGTCCAGTCCTTTGGTCTGATCACATTTAACCATAGTTGTCTTTGTTTTTGTTGACGGGCAGTGGCGGCTGGTTTTGAGCCATGACTCCTTCTATTCTGGCTCCAATAACACAACAAGACAAACACATGTTAACACTCCTGTGGAGCCTACAGCCCTGTGGGGGAGAGGCAGCTGCTCCTCCAGCTGATAATCAATCAATTTTCAATTTTATTTATAAAGCCCAATATCACAAATACAATTTGCCTCACAGGGCTTTACAGCATACGACATCCCTCTGTCCTTTAGACCCTCACAGCGGATAAGGAAAAACTCCCCAAAAAAAACCCTTTAACGGGGAAAAAAAAATGGTAGAAACCTCAGGAAGAGCAACTGAGGAGGGATCCCTCTTCCAGGACGGACAGACGTGCAGTAGATGTCGTACAGAACAGATCAGCATAACAAATTAACAGTAATCTGTATGACACAATACAGTAATCTGTATGAAATCCTCGGTAATGACAGTAGCTTACAACAACATTCATGAAAGTAATAATATTGTCGTTATAGTTCTGGCTACTGTGGTACAATATGTTGAAAGTATATATTAGTATCAGGCAGTATACATGTATGATAATATCATATGTCTATAATAGCAGTAGAAGTATGACTAATGATTAATGATGGCAGCAGCAGCAGCAGGAGGCATCTGGCAGGACCACGGCAGCAGCACAACCACACACGTCACACTATCCAGGCACCGCTGCAATACGAGTTAACCTGAGAGACAGTGGAGCACAAAGGCTCCGGAGAAGAAGCCGAGTTAGTGACATCCAGAATGGCCGAGTAAAAAAAGATACAGTAATAGGATACGAGAGAGAGAGAGAGAGAGAGAGAGAGAGAAGGTGCCCAGTGCATTATAGGTGGTCCTCTGGCAGACTAGGCCTAAGTCAGCCTAACTAGGGGCTGGTACAAGGCAAGCCTGAGCCAGCCCTAACTATAAGCTTTATCAAAGAGGAAAGTCTTAAGTCTAGTCTTAAATGTGGAGACGGTGTCTGCCTCCCGGACCGTAACAGGAAGATGATTCCACAGGAGAGGAGCCTGATAGCTGAAGGCTCTGGCTCCTGATCTACTTTTGGAGACTTTAGGGACCACAAGTAACCCTGCGTTCTCAGAGCGCAGAGTTCTGGTGGGATAATATGGCACTATGAGCTCTCTAAGATATGACGGAGCTTGACCATTTAGAGCTTTATAAGTTAACAGTAGGATTTTAAATTCAATTCTGGATTTTACAGGGAGCCAGTGCAGAGAAGCTAAAACAGGAGAAATATGATCTTGTTTCTTAGTTCCTGTTAGTACACGTGCTGCTGCATTCTGAATTAGCTGAAGAGTTTTTAATGATTTACTAGAGCTACCTGATAGTAGAGAGTTACAGTAATCCAGCCTCGAGATAACAAAAGCGTGGACCAATTTTTCTGCATCTCTTTGGGTCAAGATAGGCCTAATTTTTGCAATATTACGCAGATGAAAAAATGCAGTCCGTGAGGTTTGTTTTAAATGAGAATTAAAAGACAGATCTTGATCAAATGTTACTCCGAGGTTTCTTACGGTAGTGGTAGAGGCCAGAGCAATGCCATCGAGAGAAACTATGTCATCAGATAAAGAGTCTCTGAGTTGTTTGGGGCCAAGAACAACTACTTCAGTTTTGTTTGAATTTAACATCAGGAAATTGGTGCTCATCCATGATGTCATCGTGACGTTGTACTGTTCCCTTAATGTCCCCTCTCCTTCTTTTTTTTTTTTTAGTTCATCCATTAGTGCTGTGTCCTGGTCTCTGTCTGGTGAATACGTTATCAGTGTGGACAAGAGTAGGCGGGCCGTCCTCTGGAGTGACATCTGACACAGCCAATCCACAGAGAGGTCTTGTTGTCACAGCAACGCCCTACACAACACGCCTCACCTTAAAGAACAAACTGATCTTGGAGCTGTTAAAGGGAACATCTGTGCCTTTATTTTTTTATTTTATTTTTATTAAGCTGTTTGTTGATTGGACAAAAGGGATGTGAAACTTTTTTCGGTGCCTTTTTTGCATTTTGTTACGTAACGGGAGCAACAGTTTAACACAAAGCTTTTTTTAAACATAAAAACTGAACAGTTTCTGTTTTTCTGTAATGTTTGAAGCAGTGGACACACTGTGCAAAAATTTGTAGACCTTCATTTTAGGAGTTCAGGTTCGTCAGGTCGTACTGCATTAAATAAGCCTGGGTCTCTGGAGACAGTGCAGCCAGAGTGGTCGAATACCGGCGCTTGGGCAGTGATGAAAAAAGGTGTTGGCATGATATGCAGCCAGACGGCGCTCCACGGTGTCAAGGGAATTGTGGCGGGACAAAAACAAAAGTTATGGCGGCAAAAGTCCGAGTAGGGTGGGAGGAGTGGCAGATGTGTCCAACAACCACAGACTTTAACCCAGGAGGCCGGTGACCACTTCCTGTAAGATTGTAAATCCAAACCCTGTTCTTAACCCAACCACGTGTGTGTGAGATGGCTAAACGTAACCGTGTGTGTGTGTGTGACGGCTAAACATAACCGTGTGTGTGTGTTGCTGAAGGAAGGAAAAGTCAATATGCAGTGTTGTACCGACGTAGTGCTTTTATTTTGAAAGAGACTGTATCAAACTGTACATTTCCTGTGAAAACAGAAGTGTATTTTGAAAACAGACAATGCATGTAACAGGCTGAAGTTGACACGGCGTCCCAGAACGTCAACAACCAACACACCCAGGGTACCTTGGACGTCACATGTGGACGTGGAAAGTCCATGACCAAACGTGGACATGTGACGAGGTCACAGTGAGGATGTGTCGGTGCAGCAGATTTTACTGCCCTGATTCCTTCGTTCCTGGATCAAAGTTCCTAAAAGGCTTCGGAGTCGTAGCATCAATCCACCGCCTGTTTTCTACGTTTTATGTCAGTTGTCTCTTTGATCAGCTGGTGATGTCTGAACAGCAGCTTCACAGTTTCCAAATCAAACCTTTTTGTTTTTCCTTGTCTGAGGCTGAATAGTTTTCAGTCTGGTTCTGGTCCTGACGCCTGACTGCTCAGCAGCTCGGCAGCTCTTGGCGGTGGATTTACATATTAAAGGCGTCTGCAGTAATCCTCTGTTTGGCCTCTCGGCTTTGAAGAGTGGAGTCAGCGGCTTCAAAGGGAGAAGTCGATGTCCGCGGGCTGTGGTGGAGGCTGAACACATCCACATGAAATAGAGTGATTTACATCTCGTCTGATCTGTGTCACTGTTCATGTTCAGCTGCCTCAGTGAGTCAAAGCCTCAAACCAGAACACAGACTGTACGTTGGTCGGTTTTAATTCAGCTGATTCATTATGTGGCGGACCGTGTGAACGCTTTTCCAAAGAATACTTTCTCGACTTTGTGTCTTTTTTTGTTCCAAACCAGAAAATCTTTGTCCTGATTTATTATAAAAATCTTTTTACAGCAGCTTTTATTTGTTTCCTCGTAACAAACTGATTGATTGATCGGCTCCTGACGGTAAAAACAAGTTTTAACACCAACTTCCTGTTCATGTTCTTTTTGATTGCATTTAGTTTTCTGTTATTTATTCTATGACTTTTATTTTGAATCTTCAGGGTGTTTTTTTAAGGGATTTATTTGTTTGTTTTAAATGAGGGGATGTTTGTATCTTCGCCCTGAGCTTAGACACAAACCGCTGATTCACATTCTCAGTCTACCTGCTACTGCGCTCAAATCAGCCTGTCAGTCCAAACTGAGGGCATCACGACACAATAGAGACATTTCAGGCTGTCCAGTGAACATTATGGGATGTAACACAGTCATGTTGCTGTGACACAGTTGTGTTAAAACTGTCTTTATGTTTTATAATGATTTTATTGTATTTATTAGAGATTTTTAAAGCTAATATGCTGCGATAACTTTCCTCCATGTTACACCGTCCGTTTAGAGTTTAAATGTCAGGTGTCTTCACACAAGGAAAAACAAATTAATTTCATCACAGTTTATCTTTTTCTGATGTTTTAATGTCTAAATTGAAAGAATTCAAATACTGAGGTGGTAAGAAGTTCCCACTTTTATTGTGGCGATCTACAATCTATGACGTGATGTCATAGCCTCTTCAGAAGAAACAAAACAAGAAGGTACATGAAAACCAGCTCAGATTCCATTGGCTCAGCATGAACTCCCTGCTGAAGAACATCCTATGTTCTGTTCTCATCTCTTGCCTTCTGCTGTCATCTCCTACGTCCTGTCATTGTCTCCTACATCTTGTCATCATTGCCTATGTCCTGTTCTCGTCGTCCACGCCCTGTCACCCCCTGTGTCACGCTGTCGTCGCCTACATCCCATCATCATCTCCTACGTTTTGTCCTTGTCACCTACGTCCTGTTGTCCTCTCCCACGTCCTTTTGTTATCTCCCATGCCGTTGTTGCCTACATCCTGTTGTTGTTTCTTGTGTCCAGTTGTTGTCACCTGTGCCCTTTTGTCATCTCCTACATCACGCTGTCATTGCCTACGTCCTGTCATCCTCATCTACATCCTGTCGTCTGCACCTACACGAGTTGCATCTTGCAACACCTGACACCGACAGGTTTGCAGACGCTTTCCTGTCCCTCTCCTCTTGTAAATTTTTTCTGCCAACAAATTTCAGTTTTGGTCTTCCTGTCAATGATCCGACAGTCTGAACCTTAAAAAAAAATCATTGCCACATTCCGATCGAACCAACCACCCGTTCAGTCTGAGCCCGGCCTCCTGTCTGTGTCCTCTCACTGTGATTTTGGTTCCGGTCAAACTGAACAAAGCGTTCCTTCGTCTGCACAGTGACCAGCTGCTGCCGCCGTCGACATGAAAACACAGAATATCAAATGTTCATCTCAAATATTTATAATGTGTGAATTAAATTATTAGGAAGAATCAGCAGTTTGTGTCTGAACAGCTTGGCTGTAACGTGATGTAATAATGACTTCATATTAACCCTGTGACGTGCGGGCGGTGATGAAACGTGTATTAACGTGATGTTTACATTCTGCTGCTGTCGAAAGACCGACAAACTTTATCTCTAATAAAGTCTGGTGTCTGACTTTCATCCTGTCGGCTTCTCTTCTTCATTTGTTTCTGTCGATGTCTCATCACAGAGTTTTAAAAATACGATGTGACGCTGATGATGATGATGATGATGATGATGATGATGACGGAGCTTCAGGCAGTTTCACACTGAGGTTGTTAATGAGGAAACAGGAAACAGCTGCTGCCTCCGACCCGACTGACCTGACTGACCTCCCGCTGATCTGGACTGAAGTAACAATAATTTGTCTGACCCTAACGACGCTGTGAGTCCTGAGAGGAGAGGGTTTTTATTTTGTTGCTGCAGCACCACCATGAGGACGTTTGTTCTGTTCATGCTGTATGATTTCAGAGGAGGCTGGATCGACCTTCATCGTGAAGAACATTTATTTGGGTTATTTAGTCAAGTCAGACCGAGGAGCGACCGTTGTATTCACACCAAACACGATACAAATTTTCACGTCACGTTACTCGTGCAAGATTGAACGCTAGAATATTTTGTGTTGACTCGCTTCCCTTTCGAATAACTCACGTCATACATGCCTAAAGTCACTGAACCGATGAATGAACTTCAGCGGATCTCAGTGCTGATTGGCTATCACGTGAATCAATTGATGAAGTTCAGATTTTCAACTCATGAGTAAGTGTACGACGCAAAATCACGCCACTCAGTTTATTTGCGTCACTTAATTCAAGTATTTGTATTTGAAGTCATTGTTGTCGCGTCCATCACAGCACCAGCGTCTAATCACGTCTTTCTTGTGCAAATTGTTTTTTGTTTTTTTTCACACCCAGTGTGAACACATTCGAATGTGTTTTCATGGACTTTTTCAGCTCCTTTTTTTTTTTACCCAACCATCGCCCTCATAATGGTGCCATTTTTCTCTATATTTTCTTTTTTTTTTAATTCATTTGATTTTTTTATTTAAGTGTAGTTCAGAGTCAGCAGATAATGGTCACATACAACACAACCGATACACAAACAAACAGCATCACTCCATCATCACAACAACAGAAACAAAACAAAAATGCAGACAAAAAAAGGAAACAATGTACCTCACACAACACAACAACAAACATAAGAACAAACTACAGAAAATTCATATTGGCATGACAACATTTAAAACAGGCACGGTGGTGTAGTGGTTAGCACTGTCGCCTCACAGTAAGAGGGTTCCTCCAGGTGCTCTGACATGTTCTCCCTGTGTCAGCGTGGGTTTCCTCCAGGTGCTCTGACATGTTCTCCCTGTGTCAGCGTGGGTTTCCTCCAGGTGCTCTGATATGTTCTCCCCGTGTCAGCGTGGGTTTCCTCCAGGTGCTCTGACATGTTCTCCCTGTGTCAGCGTGGGTTTCCTCCAGGTGCTCTGACATGTTCTCCCTGTGTCAGCGTGGGTTTCCTCCAGGTGCTCTGACATGTTCTCCCTGTGTCAGCGTGGGTTTCCTCCAGGTGCTCTGACATGTTCTCCCTGTGTCAGCGTGGGTTTCCTCCAGGTGCTCTGACATGTTCTCCCTGTGTCAGCGTGGGTTTCCTCCAGGTGCTCTGACATGTTCTCCCTGCGTCAGCGTGGGTTTCCTCCAGGTGCTCCGACATGTTCTCCCTGCGTCAGCGTGGGTTTCCTCCAGGTGCTCTGACATGTTCTCCCTGCGTCAGCGTGGGTTTCCTCCAGGTGCTCTGACATGTTCTCCCTGTGTCAGCGTGGGTTTCCTCCAGGTGCTCTGACATGTTCTCCCTGTGTCAGCGTGGGTTTCCTCCAGGTGCTCTGACATGTTCTCCCTGTGTCAGCGTGGGTTTCCTCCAGGTGCTCTGACATGTTCTCCCTGTGTCAGCGTGGGTTTCCTCCAAGTGCTCTGACATGTTCTCCCTGTGTCAGCGTGGGTTTCCTCCAGGTGCTCTGACATGTTCTCCCTGTGTCAGCGTGGGTTTCCTCCAGGTGCTCTGACATGTTCTCCCTGTGTCAGCGTGGGTTTCCTCCAGGTGCTCTGACATGTTCTCCCTGTGTCAGCGTGGGTTTCCTCCAGGTGCTCTGACATGTTCTCCCTGTGTCAGCGTGGGTTTCCTCCAGGTGCTCTGATATGTTCTCCCCGTGTCAGCGTGGGTTTCCTCCAGGTGCTCTGACATGTTCTCCCTGTGTCAGCGTGGGTTTCCTCCAGGTGCTCTGACATGTTCTCCCTGTGTCAGCGTGGGTTTCCTCCAGGTGCTCTGACATGTTCTCCCTGTGTCAGCGTGGGTTTCCTCCAGGTGCTCTGACATGTTCTCCCTGTGTCAGCGTGGGTTTCCTCCAGGTGCTCTGACATGTTCTCCCTGTGTCAGCGTGGGTTTCCTCCAGGTGCTCTGACATGTTCTCCCTGTGTCAGCGTGGGTTTCCTCCAGGTGCTCTGACATGTTCTCCCTGTGTCAGCGTGGGTTTCCTCCAGGTGCTCTGACATGTTCTCCCTGTGTCAGCGTGGGTTTCCTCCAGGTGCTCTGACATGTTCTCCCTGCGTCAGCGTGGGTTTCCTCCAGGTGCTCCGACATGTTCTCCCTGCGTCAGCGTGGGTTTCCTCCAGGTGCTCCGACATGTTCTCCCTGCGTCAGCGTGGGTTTCCTCCAGGTGCTCTGACATGTTCTCCCTGTGTCAGCGTGGGTTTCCTCCAGGTGCTCTGACATGTTCTCCCTGTGTCAGCGTGGGTTTCCTCCAGGTGCTCTGACATGTTCTCCCTGTGTCAGCGTGGGTTTCCTCCAAGTGCTCTGACATGTTCTCCCTGTGTCAGCGTGGGTTTCCTCCAGGTGCTCTGACATGTTCTCCCTGTGTCAGCGTGGGTTTCCTCCAGGTGCTCTGACATGTTCTCCCTGTGTCAGCGTGGGTTTCCTCCAGGTGCTCTGACATGTTCTCCCTGTGTCAGCGTGGGTTTCCTCCAGGTGCTCTGACATGTTCTCCCTGTGTCAGCGTGGGTTTCCTCCAGGTGCTCTGACATGTTCTCCCTGTGTCAGCGTGGGTTTCCTCCAGGTGCTCTGACATGTTCTCCCTGTGTCAGCGTGGGTTTCCTCCAGGTGCTCTGACATGTTCTCCCTGTGTCAGCGTGGGTTTCCTCCAGGTGCTCTGACATGTTCTCCCTGTGTCAGCGTGGGTTTCCTCCAGGTGCTCTGACATGTTCTCCCTGTGTCAGCGTGGGTTTCCTCCAGGTGCTCTGACATGTTCTCCCTGCGTCAGCGTGGGTTTCCTCCAGGTGCTCCGACATGTTCTCCCTGCGTCAGCGTGGGTTTCCTCCAGGTGCTCTGACATGTTCTCCCTGCGTCAGCGTGGGTTTCCTCCAGGTGCTCTGACATGTTCTCCCTGTGTCAGCGTGGGTTTCCTCCAGGTGCTCTGACATGTTCTCCCTGTGTCAGCGTGGGTTTCCTCCAGGTGCTCTGATATGTTCTCCCTGTGTCAGCGTGGGTTTCCTCCAGGTGCTCTGACATGTTCTCCCTGTGTCAGCGTGGGTTTCCTCCAGGTGCTCTGACATGTTCTCCTCGTGTCAGCGTGGGTTTCCTCCAGGTGCTCTGACATGTTCTCCCTGTGTCAGTGTGGGTTTCCTCCAGGTGCTCTGACATGTTCTCCCTGTGTCAGCGTGGGTTTCCTCCAGGTGCTCTGACATGTTCTCCCTGTGTCAGCGTGGGTTTCCTCCAGGTGCTCCAGCTTCCTCCCACAGTCCAAAGACATGCAGGTTAATTGGTGACTCTAAATTGTCCGTAGGTGTGAATGTGAGTGTGAATGGTTGTCTGTCTCTATGTGTCAGCCCTGTGAGAGATGCGACTAGAGACCAGTTACTGTTTAAATTAGGTCGCATATCTTTTCTCACCATCGCTCAGCTTTAATAAACTTTCCCATCTGTCTTGGTGACCTTGGTTATATGTTTCATATCCCTCTAAAATAGGCAGATGTCTTCTAAATGAATCTTTTCTCTAATAATATAGTTAAATGAACATCATGAGTCTTTGTGAAACAATGTGTCCTGACATCACAGCTCCAGGTGGAAACTCATTTTGAGCACATTTTGTGAACCTCACCCAAAATACAGATTCAATATGACAAAACCAGAAAACATGGAGTGCTGACTTCTGAACCACAAACCAGCATTCATCTGATTCTCTAATGCCCCACATATATATATCTACACCATTTTTCCAGTAGCCATAAAGTAATAGGTTATTTTAAATTTAAAGTGCCTTTGTCAATGAGTCGACAGTTTTCAAGGTACATGACAGTCGAAAGTGTTGGAAAGCACTGTGTGGAGTATTTCCCGAGGACCAGTGTGTTAAATAAAAAATATAAATGTTTTGGTTTGTCTTCCTGTTCTGCAGCCATCTGTGATTTCTTTATAGCTGGCGGACAAACTGACAAAAAACTGAAACTCACAAGTTTTCCTTTGTCATGAACAAAACAACAAACAAAATAACAAAACTCTCTGTTCATAAAGGCTCTTCCAAAGAAAAACAACTGGTTTCCCTTAAATCACAATGAATAAATGTGATGCTGCTCATCACAGAGGAGCCACTAACTGCAGCGGCTGACATGAAAACATAAATCTAGAGCCAGTGTTCGGTTTGTCTCTTCTGGGCTACCATGGTGCAACATGGCGATCTCCGTGGACGAAGACGTGCTCCCTGTGTTGGTCCACTGATGGACCCTGATGAGGGACATTCTCAGTCGGGGGTGCTGATGTAAACGGCTCCTTATTTTCAGCTGATTAAAGGAAACAGTGATCATATTCATGTTAAATGCGACACACTGGAGCTTCAACGTCTCTTCTCTTGGACAGATGCCTTTTTCTTGTGATGCCTGAATAAATAAATCTTTAATTAAAGACTGAAACTTTGGCACATTTGAGCCTCCGTACAGACGCTGTGTTTGTTTCTGTGACGCAGTTTGACTCTGTGAAGTTCACAGCTGTGATGTGACTGAATGTTTCTGTGTGATTGAAGGATGGAGGAGGTCAGAGTACGGCTGGTGTTAATGTCACCGACAGAAATAAAATCTCTCCAGCTGTTTTTACGTTTTAACACATTTTACTGTCCATGAGTCTGACAGAGAGGGAGGAGCAGGAGGAGGAGCAGGAGCAGGAGGAGAGTAGTGAATTCAGTCAGAGCTCAGACGGTGGTTTTTCCTCCCGCTGAGGAGAATCTGACGGCATGACGACTTCCTGAGAGACAGAGAGAGAGAGAGAGAGAGAGAGAGAGAGAGACATCCTATCCTCAGTTTCCACGGTGACGGCATCCCTCCATCCTCCTCCTCCTCCTCCTCCTCCTCCATCATCATCTCTCCGTCCGGCTGCTGTCGGCTCGTCGGCGTCGTCAGGATGGGAGATAAAGGAACCAGGTAAGATTCAATATTTGTGGCTCCTTCACATCCTCACAGAACCTTTAAATACAGTGTGTGTGTGTGTGTGTGTGTGTGTGTCCTGGCAGGAGAACCACACACTGTGTTGTTGTAACATTACATAACGTTCTGTCAGAACCTCCAGCGCTGTGACGTGTGTGTGAGCCGAGGCTCTTTTTAAAGGTTATTCCTTTTTTTTCTGGGCCTTTATTTTGACAGGACAGATGGACAGGAAATAGAGAGACACAGAAGTGGAATCAGTTACTCTTTAGGTAAAGTAATCACATTACTAATCGTTCACCAGCAGAAGCAGTGACTCGCGTTACTTTGGACCGTGTGTTTGGTTTTTTGTATGTAAGTTTAATAATGACACAAAGATCCAGATCAGTTCTGGTCCTGGTCTCCATGGAGACCTTGCAGAGTTCAGGGTCAGTGAAGCATCTCTGAGTTTACGGAAACACAAAGAGGACAAAACTGTCTTTATTTTGAAATCTAATATTTTATTTACCCTGTGTAAATGGACCTGCGGCAGATGGCAGCTGGAGATCGGTGTTTTCATGATCCTGTTTTTAGCGATCTAAATAAAAACCATAAGAGCTTCAGCGTTTGTTCTTCTTTCAGCAGAAAGTTAAAGCTTCTGTCTTCACTGTCATCACATCATGACCTCACGTTACCTCGCCATACGCGTGGTGCAAATGTGGTATTTCCCCCGTAACTGCCTCAAGAGATTGTTTGCAAAATCCTGTGCATGTTGAGTTAATATTAAACCATTGTAAACAGATGAGTTCAATTCAGTTCAGTTTATTTGCAAATGCATGTGAAGTAAATACAGGAAAAAGAAATTAAACGTTAAAATATGTCTCATGAAGATCCTTCCTAAATAATTACAATCATTGATAAAGAGAAGAAAATAAAAATGAAGATTGCAGAATTGAAATAAAGTTCCAGACTAAGATGTGACACAAAATTATTAGAGATGTACAATTTACAACAATGACGTGTTAAGAGTCTTAATAATGTTGATGATGACTGTAGAGATGGAAGCAGGAGATGCTCCGCTGTGTGTCAGTGGATATTGATTAAGGGAAGTCAAACAACGCTGAAGATAAAAGCCGTCAGAGCGTCTTGTGGAAGATGAGTGAATTCCTGAGGAAGACTTTAGTTCTGGAAAACTGAGATGAACATAGTTACACATGAACAGACCCTTCTAGGGCCGACGCCACCATGACGTCACGATGACATCATGTTATCAGCTGGAGGTGCAGCTGCCTCTCCCCCACAGGGCTGTAGGCTCCACAGGAGTGTTAACATGTGTTTGTCTTGTTGTGTTATTGGAGCCAGAATAGAAGGAGTCATGGCTCAAAACCAGCCGCCACTGCCCGTCAACAAAAACAAAGACAACTATGGTTAAATGTGATCAGACCAAAGGACTGGACGGAGGCCATCATCAAAAATGCTCACATGTGCAGCGCACACTTCATATCAGGTTAGGGAAAAAGTATTTCCTGTTGTAGGGATGAATAAGGTTATGTGTATTAAGGGTTATCATGTCCACCTCATCAGAAACTGGGGAGGGATTAAGAGGAATATTGGATTTCTCTGCAACGCTAACTTTTTAGCACATTAGCTAACGTTAGCTTCCATAGCAAAACAAACAAGTGTGGTCCTCCTTTGTAAGATTGGCTTCCTGTGACATCATCCATCCACTGAGTGAGAGCATACGGGTCGGCCAGTCTGGTCCCGTTGCTCAGTGTTTACTTATTCCAGTAACACTGGCGGTCCCGGAGAGTGAGTGACCTGACATGGTGCGTTGGTAAATTCAGTCTGACGCTCTACACTAAAATGAGAGCCCTGTTGGTGGAAGAAACGCAGCCTTATATTTCTACATGAATGAACCAACGGTTCAGTTAATCACACGTTCACTCCGCTCGGCGCTCTGCTGCTCCGTCTCCACAGACAGAGTGTCCAGAGTGCGCTCTGCCACTCTGAGAGTGCGCTGCTCTGGATAACCCAACGCTACATTCAGACAGCGCTCCACATTTATCAACGCTCCAGTTTGTGTCAGAGTCGCTCCCACACTCACAATGAGTGTTTCTGAACGCACCACTCACATCATCTTCCTCCATCGTCTAAAACAAGACAACACAACTTGTCAGCTAGCGCTAGCTAATGTCTGTGGAGAACTGTTTGGCCTCCAGTTAAGCCCCGCCCACCAACAAACACCACACAGTTTACTAACAGTTAAAAGGTGTATACAGTCTGGTTTGTCTTCACATCAAACATTTAAAAAGTTGAAATTCTCGAAAGACAGAAGCAGATGATTTGCTTTTTTTTTGCAAAGCTAAACTTTACACTGTAGTGATGCACAGTGTAGTGTACACTATGGTGTAGCAGCAATAACACCAGCTGTATGTAACCAGCATCAGTGTGATGATGATGATGACTCTGTGTAATTGTAGTTCCCAGTCTGACCTGATGAAACTGAGGATGGAGCTGCAGTGTGTCTTTAAGAGAAGTGTGAATGTTGTGAGGTTGTTGTGCTCTGCTCTGTGTGTTTGTGTGTGTTTGCAGGCTGAATGATCCCAGTGTGTGTCG
This sequence comes from Epinephelus awoara, assembly GCA_035609425.1. Taxonomy (NCBI): domain Eukaryota; kingdom Metazoa; phylum Chordata; class Actinopteri; order Perciformes; family Serranidae; genus Epinephelus; species Epinephelus awoara. The sequence goes on from CM069297.1 coordinate 43,830,790, forward strand.
TCAGGAGAATATTAATGAGCTGAGTGCGATCTGTCAGACATACAGAGCAGCTCCTGACAGTCTCATGTCCTCACAACACACACCGTCCAACAACTTCACTCACACTGACAACACGTCACTGCAGCTCATTTATACAAACCTCAGTTTGTTCCTTTCTAGTGTGAAGAGCCTCCGTCTTCAGATGATCTGAAATGTTCCCTCAAACAGAAAAATAGAATTTTAAAATGCAGCTGCAAAAACAAACACTGTGATGTCACATGAACGACCCTCAGGTTTCACTTCTGTGGTTGTGGTGCTCAGGTGTGATGTGATGATGTCGTGGTGCTCAGGTGTGATGTGATGATGTCGTGGTGCTCAGGTGTGATGTGATGATGTCGTGGTGCTCAGGTGTGATGTGATGATGTCGTGGCGCTCAGGTGTGAGCTCTTGGTGTCAGGGGAGTCTTCAGGCAGCGCTGACACAATCGTCAGGTATTGATCAGTCAGTTAGTGTTTCTGTTCTGTGAGTCCTGATCGATCAGACACTTCATTCAGTGAGAGAAGAAGAAGAAGAGGTCGAGGAGCTGCAGTGTGTTTGTGTCATTAAAGAGCTCGTCAGCGACCAGAGAGGAAACCTCGTTAATCCTCGTGTTTGACATGCTGATAGATGGAGTGACAGGAAGTCGTCACGTTTCAACACTGAACCTCATCAGTCGTGACTTTTCTTTGAGTTTCCCGTCTCTCTTCCTCCTGTCATTTCTCTCCGCACTTCAGCTGACATTTTTATCGGAGTCCATCTTTAATCGTGTCGTTTTCTTCTTCTCTTCCTCTGTGTGTTGTTGGCGTCGGGCCGATCGCACTAAGTGCCAGACGGAGAAGCTTTCAGAAACTTTACTATCATTTCTGACTGAACGTTTTCAGGGCGGAGCTTCTCAAAGACGTTTCAACAGTAAACAACAACAGCTTTGTAATGTAGGGGACGGCAGAGGAAGACGCCCGTCTGAAGGTAAGTATGTGGACATGACTTCAGGAGGTGCAGGATGATGATGATTCATAAACCAGAACACGGGTGAGAGAGAGAAGTTGGCAGAGAGCCAAATTTGTTGTTACAGCGCAAAAATTAAAATCTTTTAAGAGACAAGAAGCTTTTAAAGCTCACTGATTAAATAACAAAACACTACAATCCAAACTTTCTTGTCTTCCAACCACTCAAACCACTACGAGTCACATTCACCCATTCACACACCGGTGGTTGAGGCTGCCATACTCAGGGCCACCTGCTACTCAGTTCAACACACACTGATGAGCAGCTGTCAGGAGCACTTTGGCGTTCAAGATCTTGCTCATTATTAATGTAATCAAGTGTTTATCAAAGCTAAAAGAGTTCATTTAACTCCTGTCAGTGACTTCACCACGAATCTTTACTTTTGTATTTATTTAAACATCACCACTAGATCTGCTTTTTAAATATGGCTTCATCACACCGTGACCTCCAGCATGACCTGGGGCGGTGTGCAGAGTCAGCACCTCCCAGTCTGAGGTCATGGTTCTCTGCTGGAGAACGGTGGATTGTTCCCTCTGGGTTGGGGGAGAGTTACTGCCTCAAGAGAAGGAGTTCAAGTCTCTCAGGGTCTTGTTCACAGTGAGGGTAGAATGGAGCGTGAGATGGATCGGTGGTTTGTCGGTCCGTTGTAGTCAAGAGGGAGCTGAGCCAGAAGGCAGAGTTTTCCATTTCCTGGTCCATCTGCGTCCCAACCCTCACCTGTGGTCATGAGCTCTGGGTAGTGACTGAAAGAATGAGGTCACAGATACAAGCGTCTGAAATGAGTTTCCTCTGTAGGGTGTCTGGGCTCAGCCTTAGAGATAGAGGGAGGAGTCAGACATCTGGAGGGAGCTCGGAGTAGAGCCGCTGCTCCTTCATGTTGAGGTGGTTCAACATCTGATCAGGATCCTCCTGGGCGCCTCCTGTTAGAGGTGTTTTAGGCACATCCCACTGGTAGGAGGCCCCGGGGCAGAGCCAGAACACACTGGAGGGATTATAGATCTCATCTGGCCTGGGAACACCTCTGGGTCCTCCAGGAGGAGCTGGAGAGTGTTGATGAGGAGAGGGATGTGTGGGGTGCTTTGCTCAGCCTGCTGCCCCGAGACCAGGCCCGGATAAGATGGATGAAAATGGATGGATGGATTTCTAAATACTTTAATCGCCTTTCAGTTTCACTGATACAGTAATAAAATCTTTATCTACTTAATATTTTAAATATTTAAAATAAATTGTTGTTTCTAAAAGATGTAATTCAGTTTATTGTTATTGTTTGTGAGGCAGAGCTCCAACTTTTAAATGATCAATAAATGTAGTGATTATTGTTTCAGTTAATAATTGATCAATTGTTTTTGTCACGATGTCTCAGACGTCCACAGAGATTTGATTTGTTGTGACAGGATAACATCTGCTGGAGGTTCTGATCCATAAACATATTGATTGAGTGATAACATCTTCAAGTGATGGAATAACTCTGTGCAGCATTCACACTGAAGGCGAGGTTTGATCTGGGACGCGAGACCCTAAAGCCCCCCTCCAGTAAAGTTTGAGACGAGGTTGCAGAGACGATGGCGAGCAGGTTATCGTATGCTGAGCGAGCTCCCAGGAGTCATGGCAGTTTCCGGTAAAGCGGCGTTGTGTTGCTGCTGATTGAAGAAGGTCCACTCAGGAGGAAGCTGATAGCTAATGGAGCCGCAGCGGCTAATTTATGACAACATTAACACGGGGGGGGGGGGGGGGGGGTCATTAGAGACAGGAAGCTGGTACTGATGGTGATGAGGATGAGGATGTTTGACAGCAGCACTCCCAGCAGAGAACAAACTGATCTGAGAGTGGCTGCTCTTTGTTTCTCTGTATCTGGGAGAGAAATGAGGACATTTCTTAAAAGCTTGGACATTCTTAGAAAGATGAGTTGAGAATTTTGAAAAGTGGAGACACTTACTGTGAAAACTGAGGACACTATTTTTTAAGTCAGGACATTTATCAGATGAGATTGTGGACCTTTATTGGTGAAGACATTTTTGAATTTGAGGATTTTTGACAATAACAATATTTAAAATCATGAACATTTATGGAAAAGTAAAACATTTTTTAAGTAATGACATTTTTTCAAATTTGAGGACATTTTGAGGAAATCTCACATTTTTGGAAAGTGTGTATTTTTTGGTTTTAAACAGAGAAACTTACTGAAAAAAAATTTTTTTTGGGAAGTTAAGACTTTTGTCAAATAAGAGGAGTTTAAAAAATGTTGACATTTGGGAAAAATGAGGACAGTGAGAAAGTGATTCAAAATGAGGGCCTTTGTTGGTAAAGACATTTTGGAACTTGAGGACAATAACAATTTTTTTTTTCAAAAATTATGAACATTTCTGGAAAATTAAAACATTTCTCCAAAGTTAAGACATTTTGTCCAGATATGAGGATGTGGGACATTTTTGGGAATTCTCAATGTTTTATGGAAAATGAGGCCTTTTTTAAGTTCTGGCTTCTTTTTTTTTTTTTTTTTTAAAGTGGAGACACATATAGTGACAATTGAGGACATTTTTGTAAAATGATATTTTTGGAAAATTAGGACATTTGTCAAATAAGAGGACATTTCTAAAAATTTTGGACATTTAGGAAAAGTGAGGACTTCTTAGGTGGACACATTTTAGGAACAACTACACTCTTGAGAAAATGTGGACATTTGTTGCTCAAGACTTTTTGTAATTTGGGGACATTTGCAAAATGTCTTTTAAATTATACAAACGTTTATGTAAAATTAAAATTTTACTCTAAAGTGAGGACATTTTGAAAGTTGTGGATTTTTTTGAACAAAAAAAAAAAATAGAATTTGAGGACATTTTTGACAATTATATAAAAAAGTATGAACATTTTTGGAAAATTGAAACTGTTTTGTTTTTTTTCAAAGTAAAGACATTTTTCTGAACACGGGGTAGAAAATATGACATTTTTGAAAATGATGACGCCTCTGTTGAAAAGCAAAAGATAAAACAAATATCAGCAACATGTGACGAAGACCAAACCCAGAAACAGTTTCATTGACCTGCTTTTTTCTGTCTGTTTTTATTTTCAGAGTATTTAAGAAAGCCAGTCCCAATGGAAAGGTGAGTTGTCTTCTTGTGTGTGTTCCACCTCTTCAAAAATCATTGAATTTAAATTCTTATAAAAGTATCTGAACACCCAAAAAAGATGAACAGACACTCAGAAATATATGTGAACACCCAGAAATCGAGAGTGAACACGTTAACGCCTGAAAAAACTCTCAAGAAAAAACCCAAAAGAGTCTGTACCTTAAAGTTGCTTTGAGCAGATTGACTGTTGTTTCTGATTGGCTGTTGGATGTACTGATAGTTAATTCTGATTGGCTGATCTGGCCGCTGCGTTCCTCCCTCAGCTCACCGTCTATCTGGGAAAGAGAGACTTTGTGGACCACGTGGACCTGGTGGAGCCTGTCGGTGAGATCAGTTTTCCTTACAGCAGAGGGACACCTCAGCTCTTGGCTACTCTTTGATATCAGCTGATCTGAGTTTAGGGTTACGTCGTCCGTCCTCTGGCTGCTTGTTGACTTTGTTTTTTCCTGCAGACGGTGTTGTCCTGATCGACCCGGAGTACCTGAAGGAGAGGAAAGGTGAGACAACCTCCAGGAGGTTAAATATTCTCAGTTGATGCACTTTAGACACGTCAATCTTGTTAACAGATTATATGACTATGCTCCGATTCTGTCTTAAACAGTTTTTCTTAATATTGAGCATGGTCTCACTCCGAAGCCGTCGAAATCCGGCGCTTGGGCAGTGACTTGTGGCGTCAGACAACAAACACAGACTGTCACCACGGAGGCTGGTGTTCACTTCCTGTAAGACTGTAAAGCCAAACACTGTTCTTTTTCCCTAAACTCAACCACGTGTGTGAGTTGGCTAAACATAACCATGTGTGTGTGTGTTGTTGAAGGAAAACACGTAACACATGACGTAGTGCTTTTATTTTGAAAGAGACTGTATGCAAACTGTACATTTCCTGTGAAAACAGAAGTGTATTTTGAAAACAGACAATGCATGTAACAGGCTGAAGTTGACACGGCGTCCCAGAACGTCAACAACCAACACACCCAGGGTACCTTGGACGCCATATGTGGACGTGGAAAGTCCATGACCAAACGTGGACATGTGACGAGGTCACAGTGAGGAGGAGTTGTAATATTTTACCAACAGATGCTTCAGCTGGGAAATATATGTCACTTTTTGTTTGCCTTAAATTTGCCAGATTTAAGTATGGAGTCTGTAAATACTCCCCAAGTTTTTAATCCTAGAGAATGACGCCTTTGCAGTTTCGCTAAAACAGATACATTTCTGGCAAAAACAAAGAGGACGTAACCTCTGTGTTTTTGTTTCCTCGATGGTAGCTGGAGCCAAGACTCCTCTACGTCCTCCATCTCCTGTGGCGTTCCTCAAGGCTCTTTACTCAGTCCAATCATTTTCTCCATTTATATGCTCCGTAAGGTCACATTATCCACATTATTCACATTATTTTTTCCCTGTTAAAGGGTTTTTTTGGGGAGTTTTATGGGATGTTGTATGCTGTAAAGCCCTGTGAGGCAAATTGTGATTTGTGATATTGGGCTTTATAAATAAAATTGAATTGAATTGAATGTAAAATTATCTATTAATTCACAACCAAAAGCAAACATTACACAGTTAAATGTTTTGAAGCACAACCATAGCATTATCTTTTTCCTCATCCAGTTAAACGCCTCAAATCTATCTTCTGACAGTTCAGAGGATCCAAAACCCCTGCTCAGAGAATTATTTGGTTAAAGGAACAGTCCAACATTTAATCCTCTTTAAAAATCCTTGTCTTTTCCGTCTTTAATGAGTGATGGAGTTCCTCAGGGAACCGTCCTGGAGCCTCTGTTCTTTCAGTTAAAACATAGATTTAATGGAACATTTTAACATTAATAAATCTTGTTTTCAGTTTCATTCCTATGAGTCCACTACAGAGAAAGATCCAGGATGTGTTAGCCTAACTTAGCACAAAGGAAACTCTTAGCCTAGCCCATTTATTATTAATTTAAATAATATTTGGTATCGTTTGTAAATCTCGATGTGATTTTGTGTTTTTTGTTCCTATCAGTGTTTGTGACTCTGACCTGTGCGTTCCGTTATGGTCGTGAGGACCTGGATGTCCTTGGGTTGACATTTCGGAAAGACTTGTTTGTGGCAAACGTCCAGGCGTTTCCTCCGCTGCCCGAAGAGAAGAAGAGCCTGACTCGTCTTCAGGAGCGCCTGATTAAAAAACTGGGAGAACATGCCCACCCGTTCACCTTTGAGGTACAGAGACATGTTGACCTGCTGAGCTGTGTGTTTATTCATGAGTCATGTTCTTCATTAGGCGTCATAAGAGACGTGTTACCCTGAATTTATCCTGTCAGGCAGCAGTTGTCTCAGTGACCAGGTTAGTTTCAGGTCGGTAAAAATAGTTTCTGAGATTTCTTATTTTTTATAATTCAAGTTTTTATTGGTTTGGCATACATATAGAAACAGCAAGAAGCTCTCAGACTTTTCATCCATCTCATTCTCATGAACATACAACCACAGGGTGGGCTGGTGGGTGGAGTCATATAACCACAGGGTGGTGTTTCAAGTTTTCCTTCCTGTGTTTTCAGATTCCTCTGAACCTGCCATGCTCTGTCACCCTGCAGCCAGGCCCCGAGGACACTGGGAAGGTAAAGACGTGTTTGTTCATACAGTCTGCAACTCCTGGCAAACACCTCATCCAACCTTCATGTCTGAAAATCCAAAGAAAGAAATCAACTCTATTATTCCTCCTGCCGTTCTGTGTCTTCAGGCCTGTGGAGTCGACTTTGAGGTGAAAGCTTTTTGCGCAGAAAATGTTGAAGAAAAGATCCACAAAAGGTAAAAGTGAGTGCTGACAGAAGAAAGAAATTAATTATGAATGAAAGTGAAATTGGTGCATCAGCAGCTTCCTGCAGAGAGAGGAGCGCTGCTCACAGGGGATAAAACCACAACCATCCAGAATCATACCCACACAGGGCTGTTTCAAGACACTCTGGGGCCCCTAGGCAAGAGACCCCCCCCCCCCCCAGACACCAGTGAAAATATACCACAGCAAAAAAGAGGCAGATGTGCCTTTTGTCATTTATAAAAAGATAAATCACTTTTCTATAATACATCAATGATATTTCAATGGAATAAATTACTTATTGACTTATTCATACTTCAAAAACAGCATCAATAAGTGATTAACATAGGGGGGATCAAAATAAAATAAATAAATAAAATAAGAATCAACCAGCCACCCTCCTCCCCTGACAAGTAAAGAACAGTCCCTTCATAAGTAAAGAACAGTCCCTAAAGTGCGGTGAGGTTTGTGGGCTGTTACCTGCTCGTTTCTCCTCTGACACATCACATACCTGTGTTCGGATGGCTTGGCTGTTCAGGTACTACTGGGCAGTCATTCTGCTGCGGGTTGAAATCTGTACTTGCATAATGTGCTGAATGATTTGTTTTGCTTTCGCAAGAGGGTGAGTGTCCATGCACCGTTGCATTGGACTTTGAACTTATCCCACAGTAGTGGTACCGTGAGGTACCATAGTACTACGCTACTCCAACAATGCTAGCGCGGGTGGCAACCAATCATGCGGGACATGGTCTCAATTTGCGTGACGTGTGAAAAGACACAGAAATGCTGTGCAGTCCCGCACAGTGCGGGATGTCTGGTCACCCTACTTAGCCACTCGCAAGCAGCAGCTAGTAGGGGGCCTATTAGGGGGGATTCCAACAGGTTGTCGTTGTTGCAGTGTCTATAGGGGTTCCATCATATTGTCATTGATATGGACCAATGTCAGCCGTCTCTGGGGACCCCCTTCCAGCTCGGGGCCCTAGGCAATTGCCTAGTTTGCCTGTCCGGTTGCGACGGCCCTTCATTCACACTGAGTCCACATACCTTTCACTGAGTCAGTAAACACCCACGGTCACTATGAACTCATAGGTGTAGCATCAGTGTTGTGTTGCTGTTGCAGGAACTCGGTGCGTCTGGTGATCCGGAAGGTTCAGTACGCTCCAGAGAAACCTGGTCCTCAGCCGACTGCAGAGACCACCAGACAGTTCCTGATGTCAGACAAACCTCTGCACCTGGAGGCCTCTCTGGACAAAGAGGTAACACACACACACACACACACACACACACACACACACACACACACACACACACACACACGCAGTGCAGAAGTGGGAAACAGAAGCTACAAAGTTGTTTTTTTTACAGGAAAGATAAAACATCCAATCAGTGTCCCCGAAACTGTGGGCCAGTGGGATAATTTCACCAAGTAATGATACTATGTTACAGACGGATGAATGAAAGAATGGGAGGGAAGAAGAAATTGTATTTTGTTCTTTAAGTCCTTTAAATAAATATAAATAAAGGGTCACACAGACCTCCATGTCAGAGCCAACAGTATCCTGACTGCTGTCAGGTACTGTGCTGGGATGAAATCCTCAGAGTGACTGTCAGACCTTACGCTGCAGAGGGCCCTGGGTTCCTCCTGGTGCAGAGGGCCCTGGGTTCCTCCTGGTGCAGGGGGCCCTGGGTTCCTCCTGGTGCAGGGGGCCCTGGGTTCCTCCTGGTGCAGAGGGCCCTGGGTTCCTCCTGGTGCAGAGGGCCCTGGGTACCTCCTGGTGCAGTGGGCCCTGGGTTCCTTCTGGTGCAGAGGGCCCTGGGTTCCTCCTGGTGCAGAGGGCCCTGGGTTCCTCCTGGTGCAGGGGGCCCTGGGTTCCTACTGGTGCAGAGGGCCCTGGGTTCCTCCTGGTGCAGGGGGCCCTGGGTTCCTCCTGGTGCAGAGGGCCCTGGGTTCCTCCTGGTGCAGTGGGCCCTGGGTTCCTCCTGGTGCAGAGGGCCCTGGGTACCTCCTGGTGCAGTGGGCCCTGGGTTCCTTCTGGTGCAGAGGGCCCTGGGTTCCTCCTGGTGCAGCGGGCCCTGGGTTCCTCCTGGTGCAGTGGGCCCTGGGTTCCTCCTGGTGCAGAGGGCCCTGGGTTCCTCCTGGTGCAGAGGGCTCTGGGTTCCTCCTGGTGCAGAGGGCTCTGGGTTCCTTCTGGTGCAGAGGGCCCTGGGTTCTTCCTGGTGCAGCGGGCCATGGGTTCCTCCTGGTGCAGGGGGCCCTGGGTTCCTCCTGGTGCAGAGGGCCCTGGGTTCCTCCTGGTGCAGGGGGCCCTGCGTTCCTCCTGGTGCAGAGGGTCCTGGGTTCCTCCTGGGGCAGGGGGCCCTGGGTTCCTCCTGGTGCAAAGGGCCCTGGGTTCCTCCTGGTGCAGTGGGCCCTGGGTTCCTCCTGGTGCAGAGGGCCCTGGGTTCCTCCTGGTGCAGAGGGCCCTGGGTTCCTCCTGGTGCAGGGGGCCCTGGGTTCCTCCTGGTGCAGGGGGCCCTGGGTTCCTCCTGGTGCAGTGGGCCCTGGGTTCCCCCTGGTGCAGGGGGCCCTGGGTTCCTCCTAGTGCAAAGGCAGTGATGTCATTGACTGGCCCTCTCGTTCCCCTGACCTAAATCCAGCTGAGCACCTATGGGACGTCTGGGAGGAGATCCCCGGGACACCATCCTCAGAATCATCAGTAGCATGCCCAGATGTTGATGATTTTGGTTTCCACCGACCGTTGTTACGTCATTTTGTCCTCAACTAATTATACAACGTACATCAGTAAGATTTTTAAGATCTGACGTGTTCACTTCCTTGTTTGAGCCGTGTACGTCACCTCTCATACATATTCGTTACCATTAAGCTGTTACACTTTGATACTGTGAGCATTTGTTGTTTTGCACCTCACTTACTGATGATATTCTGTTTTCATTTTCACTATTTCCTGCTTTGCTCATCATCTTATCTGAGCTGAGACGGAGCAGAGGGAGATCGGTGTGGAATGCACTTGAAAACACAATTAGTGACGATATCAAATGTCTCATATTGATTCTTGTATTTAATCGAATTTCGCAGCACTCAGCGGGCGCACACTTTACATCCACTATTATCCCTCAGTGGTACTAAGGCACTAATGAGCTGTCGAGATAAATGCCGGAACTTGATTTTTACAGCGCCACCATGAGGTCAGTGACAGTAAATAATGTGCCTGAGTCGTGAGGGGGATTTTTAACACACCTGCTGGTCCGACAGGTTTAACAAAGAAAAACCAAGAAGAAAGAGAACGAGAACATCTAGATTTCAGATCTGCTGCTTAGTGATGATTATGATAATTCTAATAATATGTTTCTCTGTCAGATTTATTACCATGGCGAACCGATCAGCGTCAACGTCCACGTCACCAACAACACCAACAAGACTGTGAAGAAGATGAAGATCTCAGGTACCCAGACACACCTGTACTCTCTGTCTGTGTTGATCTGGGTATCAGTTTGTGTTACTGATCAATCGATTGGTTTGTGTTTCCACAGTGCGACAGTACGCTGACATCTGCCTGTTCAACACGGCTCAGTACAAATGTCCGGTGGCCACCGAGGAGTCAGAGTCAGTTTCATTTTTCTCTGCTGTGATTTAAAGTTCAGTCAGAAACCTCCCCTCAGGTCCAATCAGCAGCTGCTCTGGAGCTTTCTGCTGGTTTTCTTCAGTGGATTCAGTTTACCCAGCCGTCATGATAGATCTTTAAACCTTTACAAACAGACGTCCCACAGATGGCCAAAGGATGTCACTGTTTTATGATTCTGTTTAAATCGATTTAAATGTAAGAACCAGAACATCAACAGGGTTCATTAGTTTAGCAGCAGGAAGCTAAAGTCGTGTTCACACCAAACACGTTGCCAATTTTCACATTGCCCTTGTTGTGAACACGTGATAGTTCTTGCAACCACCAATTTTCCAAAATAAAACTTTTAATACATTTCCATGAGTTATTTGAACTGTATACATAATTCAGTTTTTGAGATCTGGTTATATTTATGAGCAGAGAGTTAAAAAGAGACAATGTGTAAGGTAAGATAACGACAGGTAAGGTAAGTTAAGGTAAGGTCATGATATGATGACTGGGACCACCAACCTGCACCAAAAGTTTGGTGGTTGCTGGAACGCGAGTTTGAACGCCAGAATATTTTGTATTGACACACTTAATATGAGCGAATAAGTCGCATCTTAGATGCATGAAACCGCTGAATTGATTAACGAACTTGCGCCAGTATATCCTCTGTGTCATATGTCCCCGGAGGATCTCGATGCTGATTGGCTTTTGTGATCATATCTCAAAAACTGAAGAATGAACACAGGTCAAATAACTCATGGAAAATCTTTTGTATCAAAAATTTATTTTGTAAAATCTGATGAAAAAATGTAAGTTTTGTTTTTTCTATGACACAGTTTTAAAAGTTTTATCAATTATTCTGGTTTATTAACTCTCATAATCTTTTAGCTCGGCTGTACAACTTTTAGGGGGCTGAAGCATTTGAAGATAGTCCAGGAAGTGACATCACCATAAGCAAAAATATGACTGTAGTCTCTATTGGAGTATTTTGTGAGTCAGTGAATCAAGTCAGAAGGTGATATCTGGGTTCATGTTTCTGTCTTCAGTGACGTCGTTGCTCCCAGTTCAACTTTCTGCAAAGTTTTCACTCTCACGCCGTTTCTAGCCAACAACCGCGAGAAACGAGGCCTCGCTCTGGACGGGAAACTGAAGCACGAGGACACGAACTTGGCCTCCAGCACACTGTGAGTCCAACAGCACTTGTGATGCCTTCCAGGCCTGTAGGACAGAGGAGAATTCTCATCTGATGTTTTTAACCTTCGTTCTGACGACTCGTTGTTTTGAAACACCAACAGTCTGGAAAATATCCAATCGGTTTGACAGCTCGTTCATTGGTTGTGTTTAATCATGAAGAGAGACACTGGTTAGGGTAAGAATATGAGGATAAGCCAATCAGAGTCAGAGTTAGGCGGGTCACGCCATCGTAAGACATTAAACTAGAAAAAGCTCGGCTGTCAGAGTTTAGAGTCAGATATTTAATCGAACAAAACGTCCCCCTGGTTGAGGTTACGTCGTGTTTCATGCAGCAGTGATTTTACAGTGGCAGTGAAGACTTTATAAAGCTACCCATGTTTTCTCCACGGACTCACGGCTGTTAGTCAGGTCGGAGTTCTGATGTTTGGAGCAGCAGGGTGGTGTCGCTGGGAGGTTATCGGACGTCAGTAATGAGGTATATACAGAGATGCTCCCAGTCAGTCCAGGAAAGACGGTGTGAAACATTCGGCAGCGACTGTAGGTCATGAATCTTTCTATCTGTAGGGAGAGTCTGAGTTTTGCGCCTTTTTCCAGACTGTTGGGGTTTCGGAATAATTGACAACATCACAGCATCGACATGATGAATGTCTGAGGAGAGTTCAAGGGACTGACTAGTTTATTGCAGATCTTTGGTAAAAATTTGGAAATGAAGAATTCAGGCTGGTTGATAACGTCATCTTCGCCTTCAGTCATAAACCAAAAGTTTTACTCAGTTTCCTCCTCACCTCTTTCCTAACTCTCCTGGTTTTATGCATCCATATAATTAATGCCAGACTCCAGTTCTTCCCGTGTAAGGTGCTGTGTTCCGTCTCCACACGAGGAACACGAGTGAATCAACCTGAGTCCTGTTTGTTTCCTGTGTCTATCAGGTTAAGAGAAGGAGCCAATAAGGAGATCCTCGGCATCATCGTGTCGTACAAAGTCAAAGTGAAGCTGGTGGTGTCTCGAGGCGGGTCAGTGCACTTTGTCTTTAACTTATTACCACATATAATCAGCTGAGAGGAGCTTTAAGGTCAAACTGAAATCTATAATTAGCCGAAAATTATTATGAGTATCTGCTGGTTTTATATTTAACTGGAACTGAGGGTCTCTTTGTCTTTGTATCGATGCACTGAGTCATTACAACAACAACAAAAAAAACTTTTAATATTTTTATTTTTTATGACATTGCTCTGTGACAGCGCACGTTATTTCATGACTTTGTACGTTATTCTGTCGCCACACGTTACTCTCTGACTTTATCATTCTGACTTGATGTTTATACGTCATACTTTGTTTATCTCTGATGCTGTACGTTTTTCCATGACATCAGACGTTACTCTGTGAGAAACAATGCAGTAGTGTGATCATGGTTTATATTTTCTTACACAAAAAGACAAGAAGTTGAATTTCCGTTTTGAAGCTCAGTTTCAGTGTGAATCTGTAGTTCTGTTCCATCCTTCCCATCGTCCGTCACTGTCCGCAGACAGTTTCTGTGTTTACTGTTGTTTCTGGAGTTAAAGTTCAGGAACAAAACCACGTCTCAATACGATGGTTTCCTTTCTGTCCTAATGAAGTCTTGAGAAAAGTAATGTAGCATATTTCTTGCTCACTGTTTCAAAATGAAGTGGTGAAATTCACTCAGAGACTTGTGGATTCACTGATGATAATGTCAGTAAGAGCAGACGGTGTTCACAGGGTGAACAAAAGGACGCTCAGATCACACAGCTGGTCTTTAACAGCTCCGTGACACAGAATGAAACACTGTGCTGCTGCTTTGAAGCTGACGGTGTTAAATGTTTATCGATTTCAGGCTCCTGGGAGATCTGGCGGCGAGGTAACCTTTCATGTTTTGTCACGTCACTGAGATCATGGATGAACACACTGATACAAACCACACTGAGATTTACAAAGGTCACCTGAACGTCTCACTGATGATGCTCACACAGATACATGTCTTTAATAAGCTGCTGTGTGTTTTCTGTTTTACATCTGATGATTTGTTTTTCAGCGACGTCTCTGTCGAGCTGCCTTTCACATTAATGCACCCGAAGCCACTGGAAGAATCCATCTACAGAGACGGTGAGTCGTTTTTACAACCCACTCGTTTCTCTAAAGCCTCCTGTCTCTGATAAACTTCAGAGAATTATTTTCATTTTTTAAATTTAAGATCTTTCCCACAGTTAATGGTGTTATCAGCCCAATCACAGGGACAAATGTTGGCATTGTACGGTTTTCCAAACCAGCAACATCCATACGTTTGCACATCATGTCGCGGATATGTTGAAGCTTAACTTTTCAACAATGCTGTGATCGATGTCTGGTGAGGTTTAGGTACAAAACCACTTGGTTATGGTCAGGAAAGATCATGTTTTGGCTTTAAATACCACTTTGGGTGGCACTGTCCTGGCAGCAAACGCAGCAGTGTCTCAGAAAAGAACGATAGCTTTTTGAGGCATAGTCCTGGCAGGAAATGCAGTGATGTCTGGGTAAACATCAACCAGCCATGTTGTTGGTGTTAAACAGTGTCTGCAGCTCGGCAGGCGTCTCTCCGAGGTGTCACACCATCCACCTTCCCTCCACCTGCTGATGACACAGTCAGCTCAGATACTACGTCACTTTAAAAATGTTGATATGATGCGTATGTAACATGCAAATCTAACATATGTGTGCTTTGCCGAAACCTACCAATATTTTTACCATGACTGGGCGGAGCTTTTGTTTCAGTCCTCTCAGATATAAAAGCATCCTTTGCACTTGGGAACATCCGACATGTTTGATGCTGGACGTTCAGCTTTGATGTAACATATCTCATAACAGTGTTCCAGATATTTGGCCTTTGGATGGCGCCGGCGCTGCATGCACACATGTTGTAGAAAGCATGACTTTTAAAACGGTTAATTGGTTTTGCAGGATGGATCAATATCAACTTCCTGTCTGGTGATAGGATCAGATGATGAGATGGATTGTGTGTCTGCCCGTTTCTTTCCACATAAATGAAGCGAAAGCAGTCGCTGCTGCAGGAAAATAAAGACAGTTTGGGAAATAATCAGCAGTTTGTAGAGGATGTAACACAAATTCATTAGAGGTGAAACATAATCTTTTAGCTCAAAGAAAAAGAAACAAAGTCAAGAAACATAAATGACTTAAAGGGAAAGTGAGAAGAAGAAAACAAGAACAAATATCATCGATAACTATTTCATGTCTGAAAGGGAGTCTGAAGAAGTGTGTAGCCTTTATTAATATTTGATCAATAAACGCAACACTAGACGTGAATATTCCAACTTTATGTCCCAGTGTTACCAAATCCATCCAACCAAACAATAATATGAAAACATGTATCTGGGCTGAGATGACAGAGCCGTACAAATCGGTATAAAGAATATTTGTGATGATAATCTGAAACCTGAGCAGTAATGTAACGTGTCTGTGTCTCTGTCTCTGCAGCTCCTGATGAAGCTCCGATCGACACAAACCTGATTGAGTTTGACACAAAGTAAGCAGCTGTCTCTGTCCGTCTCTCCGTCCGTCTCTCCCTCCTCCTCAGCCCTGTGATGTGATTGGCTCTGCTCTGGTTTACGGCCCGGTCGATAACCCTGACAGCAGAGAGGGTTTTCCTCTCGGCCTGCTGAAGCATTAACTGTGATGGACTCGTCTCCGGAGTCTCAGCCTTAATGCGTCTTAATGTGAGCTGCTGCAGGAAATGGGCTGTAAACTGGAAACTCATCCTGCTGTCAGCAGAGCCTCCGAAAAACGACAGACAGTAACTCTGCGTTTACAGCTCATTATTTCACACTCACACAACCACAGGGAAACAACAGAGAGGAGTTTATTATTACTGCACAGATCATCTCCCCGTCGGCTCGTTATCCGTTTCATATGAAACAGATTGTACAGCTCAAATAAAGACTGAAGGAGTCCTGTTTGTCCCATTCAGCACAACTTTATTTATTTCAGTGCATCGTATGAACACAGTATCAGGACAGAATGATACCCGACAGGCTGCACGTTATGGAAGGCAATTTAAGGAAATATTAAAAAAAAAAAAAATTACACGAATAAGTAAATATGTGGCGATATAAATGTAGAATTATAAAAGACTTTTTTTTATGTTTCTTTTTGTTGTTATAAATGAACTTCCACCTCTCCTCTCCTCCCCTCCTTCCCATCCTCCTTCACTCCCTCCTCCCTTCTTTTCCTCAGCGACGACGACATCATCTTCGAAGACTTTGCCCGCCAGCGGCTGATTGGGGCGAAGGACGACAAAGAGGAAGAGGAGGAGCCGGTGGACTCGCCCAAACTGGATGACAGATAAAGGCTCGGAGTGCCGCCGCCACCACCGCTGCTGTTGTTGTCTCGCTGCTGTTCGTAGTGTGGAGCTGACGGAGGTCACCTTTAGGTCAAACCACAGTCTGGACACCTTCAAACACTCGGTGGTGCCGTGTTTGTGTTCTCGTTCATGTTCGTCCTCTCTGCGTCCTGCTGGGGTGTAAAAAGCTAGAATACCGCAGCCTAGACGTCGGTCGTGTTTTCAGACGGAGCAGCTCTCCACTCCTTCGCCAGCTGGCCGGAGACCTGGATGGCGGCGTTGTATCGACGGCTGGTAGCATGCCTCTAATGTCACTTAGTTGTACGTGTTTCCATTAGGGACGAACAGGAATACCGTTGTGTTGAGATTAGTTTCGATGTGTCGTATCAGAGGGTCTTCATAAACAACAACAACACTGCCAACTCGGGTCGATCCGGACACTTCACCGCTCGGCGTGGACATCAGCTGACGGAGGTCTTTGTTCACAGGCGGTCTGCGCGCAGACGAAGCTGCAGGACGTCCTGACAGAGAGTGCCACCAACCAGCTGAGAGGAACCGGTGGCCTCATTTGCATGAAATTCATCAGTACTTTATATGATTTATTAACATCATGAATAATCAACCTTTGTAGGGGACGGCCCGGATTTTAACCTGTTTGTTTACATGTTGATGTTTTTTTAAAAATCTTCATCAGTGTTTATCGTTCGTCCTTCATCTGCTGGTTCCACCTCATCTCACATAGAATCTTTCAGAGACGACAAACTTTTCTAACAGTCACCAGATAAATCATCTGACCCGTTGTCATCCCAACTCTTCAAATATGGCCGCTTTGTCAGTGGAGCTAAACGTCAAAATACGACACTCTGGGTCCCTCCTGCGTCGTATTCAGATGTTCATATACAACGTCGTCACTGAGGCTTGTTCCGTGCAAAATAACCTTACTGCTTCTGTGTTTTTAGGTTTATTTTTTTAAGTTAACGTGACAAAAGCTTGTGGTCAGGTTCAGAAAAAACATCATGTTTTGGCTTCAAATACATCAATCAATCAATCAATCAATCAATCAATCAATTTTATTTATAAAGCCCAATATCACAAATCACAATTTCACAGTTGCTCTTCTCAGGAAGAGCAACTGAGGAGGGATCCCTCTTCCAGGACGGACAGACGTGCAATAGATGTCGTACAGAACAGATCAACATGATAAATTAACAGTAATCTGTATGACACAATGAGACAGAAAGAAAGACAGAGAGAGAGATGCAGGACAGACGGTAATGACAGTAGCTTACAACAACATTAATGAAAGTAATAATATTATAATTAATAATAATATATTAATATCTGATAGTATACATGTGTGACAATAATCATATGTGTATAATAACAGTAGAAGTATGACTAATGATAACAGCAGCAGCAGGAGGCATCTGGCAGGACCACGGCAGCAGCACAACCACACACGTCACACTATCCAGGCACCGCTGCAATACGAGTTAACCTGAGAGATAGTGGAGCACAAAGGCTCCGGAGAAGAAGCCGAGTTAGTGACATCCAGAATGGCCGAGTTAACAAGATGCAGTAATAGGATACGAGAGAGAGAGAGAGAGAGAGAGAGAGAGAGAGAGAGAGAGAGAGAGAGAGAGAGAGAGAGAGAGAAGGTGCCCGGTGTATTATAGGGGGTCCTCCGGCAGACTAGGCCTAAGTCAGCCTAACTAGGGGCTGGTACAAGGCAAGCCTGAGCCAGCCCTAACTATAAGCTTTATCAAAGAGGAAAGTCTTAAGTCTAGCCTTAAATGTGGAGACGGTGTCTGCCTCCCGGACCGTAACAGGAAGATGATTCCACAGGAGAGGAGCCTGATAGCTGAAGGCTCTGGCTCCTGATCTACTTTTGGAGACTTTAGGGACCACGAGTAACCCTGCGTTCTCAGAGCGCAGAGTTCTGGTGGGATAATAAGGCACTATGAGCTCTCTAAGATATGACGGAGCTTGACCATTTAGAGCTTTATAAGTTAACAGTAGGATTTTAAATTCAATTCTGGATTTTACAGGGAGCCAGTGCAGAGAAGCTAAAACAGGAGAAATATGATCTCGTTTCTTAGTTCCTGTTAGTACACGTGCTGCTGCATTCTGAATTAGCTGAAGAGTTTTTAATGATTTACTAGAGCTACCTGATAATAGAGAGTTACAGTAATCCAGCCTCGAGGTAACAAAAGCGTGGACCAATTTTTCTGCATCTTTTTGGGTCAAGATAGGTCTAATTTTTGCAATATTACGCAGATGAAAAAATGCAGTCCGTGAGGTTTGTTTTAAATGAGAATTGAAAGACAGATCTTGATCAAATGTTACTCCGAGGTTTCTTACGGTAGTGGTAGAGGCCAGAGCAATGCCATCGAGAGAAACTATGTCATCAGATAAAGAGTCTCTGAGTCTTTTGGGGCCAAGAACAATAACTTCAGTTTTGTTTGAATTTAACATCAGGAAATTGGTGCTCATCCAAGTTTTTATGTCTTTACGACAATTATGAAGTTTAGTTAATTGATTACTTTCTTCCTGCTTCATCGATAAATACAACTGTGTATCATCCGCATAACAATGGAAATTTATAGAGTGATTTCTAATGATGTTGCCTAAAGGAAGCATATATAGAATAAATAGGATTGGTCCAAGCACAGAACCTTGCGGAACTCCAAAACAAACTTTAGTACAAACTGAAAACGATCAGATAAATACGATTTAAACCAGCTTAGTGCAGAACTGTTTTCTTCTATTAATGCTGAGTAATAGTTTGCTCTGGCATTGCGGAGGCCCCTCTTATACATTTTGAGACTGTCTGCCCAGATTAAACGAGATTCTTCCAGTTTGGTTAATTACCAATTAAAAATAGCAGCTTTGTGCATTTAGTCCTTCTCAGGCAAGCTCAGGGGTTTAGTGTTGCTGTAGCCCACAGGAAGTGAGGATTAGAATATATGACCTTCACATAATCCGCTCCAAATTAATCTATATTTTAAAGTCATTACTAAAAGTGTGTGTCATATAAAAACTAAAGTGATGCTCAAAGTTGTCACAGTGAAATTTGTCCAAACAATTGTATTAAAATGTTGATAAATATGAATAAAATATCACAAAAATGTCAATGAAATGTCCAAAAAATAATATTTATTTTTTAAAATAAAATTTCCCTAAAAAAAGATTAAATTTTGATTGTGTGATGTCATCATGCTGTCTAACAATCACACACTGTAGTCACATGATGCCGCCGTCGTTTGGTTCTGTGTAAACATTTAAACACAGCGTGAAGATGGGACATCCTAACAGCTCTGTGGCGCCACCTCTATGTAAAAGAGGGCAAGACATAGCTGCCGCCCAATGCCTCTCATGCTGTCGTGAAAGGTGGCTCTGTATATCTGAAACCAAATACAATGACAAAGCGGCACTATTTGACGAGTTAGGAGTGAGAATGGGCTCAATTATCTTTATTATAATGAATTATATTTATGATAAGTATAACAGCTGCGTGTGTTTGACTTGTTTACGACAGTAGGTCTGTGATGTGCAGGCGTCCCTGAATGCGTCATGAGCATCACAACATGAAAAGTAAAGAGTTACATTTCTGTCTGTCACAAAAATAAAGACAAAAGAAGGAAATGTGTTTAAAAACTGATGAACAGAAAATGATCAGCTGATATGATGTAAACAGGATGTCTTCATGTGAAAAACAACAACAAACAGTCTGGTTCTTTAATGAACGTGTTATTCATCAGGAGACTGGATAAGATTAATACAGTCATTCCTGAGCTTTTATTTTGAAAAACACATTTTTAATTTGAACATTTTAAGTAAAACAGTCACTGAAACGTGTGTGTGTGTGTGTGTGTGTGTGTGTGTGTGTGACTGAACCATGACATCATCACAGGTAAAGATCAAAAACGTCTTTATTATTTCTAACATGATTTGATTTGACTTTTATTTTGACAGGGCCTGGAGGAAACCTGTATATTCTGATGCATCTTTAATAAAAGGACGTTTGTGGCCTGTGTGTGTTCGAGCGTCGTCGTGTGTGTGACGGGGGTGATGATAAACTCATTGCTGGATTCTGAGGTAATGAGACATCAGATGATGTCATTCTTTGATATTAATGAACATAAAGTATTTTAAAGAACTGGGACAGTTTATGTGTCTGTTGGCGCCCTCTGGTGGACAGACCCTGTAAATGACTTCAGACGCACCTCTGATAATGTCTGGATAATGATAATCTGAACTTCACTTCTGCAGCTCAGAGTTTAAACTCAGTGACGGTCGCTGACATCATCATCATCATCATCATCATTTTTCTGTGTCAGAGGAACTTTTTGTCCACACGGTGGCGCTGGAGTTAAACTCAGAGTCTCCATCAGTCAGCTCCACCCGCAGGACTTATCATCAGGGTACAAAGTCAATCAGGTTTAATTATAGAGCATGCAATGAATGACTATAATATGTATGTATGTATGAATGTATGAATGAATGAATGAATGAATGAATGTACGAACAAATAAATGAGTGAATGCATGAATAAATGCACTTAGGTTTGAATCAATGAATGCATGTATTTATGTGTGGATGAATGAATCAGTGTATGAAAAAAATGTATGTGTGAATGTATGAAATTGATTTGTTTATGTATGAATGTATGTTTGTATCTATTTATGAATGAATTAATGAGTTTGAATGAATGTGTGACTGCATGAATGGATGAATGTATTTACTGAGTTTCAAACACTGTGTGTGTCAGTGCGCAGAGTACATACAAGAAATACAAGAAATTTTACATCGGTCAAAATACAAAGAAAGCTGAACATATATGACACATGTATGAAACATGAACAGAAAATGTGTCTGAGCCATCAAACGCTAAGGGGCTGATCGTTATTTAAATAGGACCGGGGTATAGTTGGGACGTGATTATGATTTTATTTTTTCCTTAAACCCCCCCAGGCGTCCAAAAAAAACGTTTTGGCCCCCCCTGAGGGATTGGAGAAACATGTATGTACACTGTAAAATAAAGACAGATTGGGAGCTATATTTTTCGTATTTAAAACAAACAGCTGTGAGTATAAAAGCTTTCATTATCAGCTTTCAGGCGTGAGTTTTTTCTCTCCTACCTTCCCAGCTGTAGAACAGTGTTGTGTTTTAAACCAAATGGACCGGTAGCAGCCGCAAAAATCCATTTTGTGTCCTCTTGTAGTATTCCAAAGCGGTACTTTAAAGAGCCATCCAGCATTCAACATAAGAAGGAGGAGAACAGTTCATACGCATACTCGTAGTCCAGCCATCCACAAGGTTTGCTCTCACCAGTGGCTGGGAGGGGTCCATGTCATTGGTTCGACCTGTCTGATCTGTTCGTACTAATGGGAGGTCCCGTTAGTTCGACCTACGGCCCAGTCGAACCAATGGGCAGTTCCCGGCTGGGAGCAGCAGCTCACTCAGCAGCCGACTTAGAGCTAGAAGTTTGTCACGCAAGTTCTTATTCTTTGTCGACTCTGTAATAAAATTAAATATGTCCAGTGTCTCATCCGCTTTTCAGGTCTGCAAAGACACTCTCAAATTAGCATGAAGGAAACTTTCCTTTCGATACACTGATTTCCTCACAGCAGCCATTATGCTTGAATTGTTTGTGTTCCGCGGTCGTCTTCTTCTGCTACTCTATTGGGTTTTTCGGTCAGTGACGTGTGCGCAAGTGGGAAATACCATTGTGGACCATGCAGGGTAACTTTATATAGCAGAGTATAAACCAAAACCTCTGAGTAAAATACGAATGGAAAACAAACAAAAAATCATACAAAACTTAACAAATTAAAGTTGCATGACCCCCCCGAAGCCAAAATAAAAACCATATGCCCCCCCCCCCAGTGCTCAAAAAAAAGTTCGGGAACCCCCCCTGTTTTGGACCAGCCCCATTTGCATATAAATATCGATCAGCCCCTAACCTGTCTGTAAAACTTCAAATTATTACAATAAAAACACACCACAAAATAGTTTTATGTTCTGTGGCAAAGAACTGAAATGTTTTTAAATTCAGCGGCTAAACATATTAATTCAGATTTAGTCAGTTCTTTCATGACATGGACAAAAATCTCAAAAACAAAGAGACGTTCAGGTGAACGTTAGAGAATCTGTGACTCAGAGACACAAACAGTCGACTGGAGAACCGGGGGAGTTTTCTTGAAGCAGAGGAACTTTGTCACGTTTGTCTTTCTCCAGCCGGAGAAACTTTCACCATCAAAACTTTTTCCACTCGCACTTTAAAAATCCGTAAAAACCCATTTCGGATTTCTTTAGTCCGAACACCGTAGATGATGGGGTTAACTGTCGCTGGGAACAGAATGTACATGAGTCCCATGAAGGTGTTGACGTCCGTCGGGATGGGGATGTTCAGGTTGTGAGAGAGGAACGTGATGCTGCCCACCAGGTAGAAACACATCATGACGATCAGGTGAGTGCCACAGGTGTGAAACGCCTTCCAGCGGTCCTCACCGGCTGCCGCCGCTCGCAAGACGACACTCAGGATCTTCATGTAGGAGAAGAAGATGAGCGGTATGTCCACGCCCACAAAACAGACAATCACAGCGAGGCCTGCTGTGCTGTTTTTCTCCGTGTTGCCACACGCCAGGCTGACCAGTGCCATGTGGTCACAGTAGCAGTGTTGGATTGTGTTCGAGCCACAAAAGTGCAGCGAACTTGCCAAACCGACCAGCGTCGCCATGATGGAGACGCTGCGGATCAGAGTGAAGAGCAGCAGCTTCATGAACATGGAGGAGTTGATGATTTTGGCGTAGCCCAGTGGCTGGCAGATGGCGACATAGCGGTCCAGCGCCATCGCCAGCAGCAATGTTGACTCCAGCGAGGACAGGAAGTGAGTGAAGAACATCTGAGTCAAGCAGCCACCCAGTGAGATCTCGTCCCAGTCGAAGAGGAGGGCGAGGAGCATGTTGGGGATGATGGCGGTCACCACAAGGATGTCAACGATGCAGAGCGTGCAGATGAGGAGGTACATGGGGCTGTGCAGACTCTCCACGCTTCGGATCACGTACACCAGCAGAGAGTTTCCCAGCAGCGCTGTCAGATAGGACATGGAGAACGGTAGCGCCAGCAGCCGTCGGTGTTTGTGCAGCTCAGGAAAACCTCTGAACAAGAAGGTGCTGTGGGAGAAGTTCCTGTCCAGTGACGCCTCCAACATGGCCCCGGCTTTACCTGAGCAGAGACAGTCAGACACCAACAAGGAGGATTACTAAAGCTACAAGCAGCGATTTCAGGTTCAAACCAGCATCGATCTTAAAAGTTGAATGCTGTGATCAGTCCCTTGACAGTTTACAGCGACGGCACTGAAAATAACTAACAGGTTTTATGACGATCGAACAGATACTCATTCATCATTCATTAACTGGGCCACACCCTTCTATGGAAGCACCGTCACTTCCTATTAGTAGGGCTGCCCCCCCGACTAAGAATATTCCTAGTGGTCCAACAGTCCTCATCAGGGTCCATCGGTGGACCAAGTGGAAGGTGTGAGAAAGAATAGTATCAGTAACACTGTTAACACTGTGCTACATTACAGAGAAATACAAACCGTACTAATGACCCTTCATTAATATAGGCCTATATTTTATCTACAAGTGCACGTCACACACTGAGCGAGCCGCCTGTTAATGACGCTGTGGGCTAATGGGCATGTAGCTACTTCCATGTTTCACATGATACGTCATGTTTGTAGTCGACCAATGAAGATGAGTTTACATATCACCTTGGGTTCGTCCTTCACCTTCTCAAAATGATCCCACACTTTGGATTTCCTGCCCGACATGTTATTAACTAGCCTGTGGAATAACCGCAGGTACCAGCCCTGGAGATTAACCTGACGAGGACACTTCCTGTGTCTGTCCTTTCAAAGTAAAGTCACACATGCTCCAGTCATATAGGTTTGGATTTATTTTGACAAGGCGCATCTCCTGATAGAGTTTCACCTTTGTTTTTTTTTATTTTTCATTCCTGTGACTTAGCGACCAATGAAATCTTGCCGACTTATGACCTTTCTAGTCGACTAACATTTGGTGGACCTTTAGGGGGCAGCCCTATTCATTGGTCAGTTGAAAACATTTTGGTGTCATACTTTAATGGCTTAGGTTGAAAATATCCATAGAGTTTAGTGATGTTTGATCAAACTCATTTATGGCCAAAATTTTGTGGATGGTGAATGCAGTTGTTTGGAACTGGTGGTGCCACGTACCGACTAATTTGAAAATCATTTTACACACGTTTTGTCATCATTGGGCATAGAATTTCTGATTTATAGTCTGATTTGTGTATTAACACACATTTTTTACATTTGTAGCGCCCCCGTGTGGTTGATTTGTGTGAAACTTTTCAGATATGTTGAAGGTACTTTATGGACACATTAACAAGCTTTTAATAACGTTTGATAAGTTTTGTCTAAAGATGATGCAGCTAACAAATCAGTCCTACGGTTATGGAGAAGTTTATTTTTAAAAATCAAAATGCGCCCCCTTTTGACAGATTTCTAAATAATTTCACACACATAGTTTAGCATTTTTTTAAAAAAACATATCCTACAAGTTTTGTCAAGATTGAATAAACAATTTCTGATTTATATTGTGATTAGTGTCGTGCCACGTCCCCTCTTTTTGAACTTTTGGCACCCCCAAGTTGTTGATTGGTTATTCAGGGTATGTTGCTGGCACCTCTTTAGACATTTCCTGCAAGTTTCGTGATGATTAAGGAGTTAGGTCTATCTATGTTCTTGAC
This sequence comes from Epinephelus awoara, assembly GCA_035609425.1. NCBI lineage: Eukaryota > Metazoa > Chordata > Actinopteri > Perciformes > Serranidae > Epinephelus > Epinephelus awoara. The sequence goes on from CM069297.1 coordinate 43,855,675, forward strand.
CAAGTTCATTGGTCAATATCTTCAAAACCCAATCAGATATCAACAAGCTTTTGATATCCTTTCATAAGCTTGGTCCAGTGATGCTCAAGATGTTAATCAGACCTTCAGTTCAGGAGATGTCAAAAATGTGTTTTTCATAAAAATCAAAATGGGGTTGCAGTGCCCCCTATTGACAGATTTCAAAATAATCTGACATATGTGATTCAGCATTAAAATGTGATATAACCTGCAAGTCTTGTGATGATTGGACAAATAATTTCTGATTTATATTTTTTGCAGTTGTAGCGCCCCGAGTGGTTGATTTGAATAAAACATTCAGGATATGTGTAAAGTACTTAATGAACACATCAACAAGCTTCTGATAACTTTTGATAAGTCCAATAATGATCCAGGTACAGATCAGACCTACAGTTCAGGAGAAAATGTGTTTTTCATAAAAATTAAAACAGCGTTGCAGCGCCCCCTTTTGACTGATTTCAAAATAATTTTACGCATGTGGTTCAACATTATGATTTAACACAACAATTTTACTAGACAACCGCATTGGTTCTTGTGTGTTTTTCATTGAGCACATTGAGCTGTGTGAGAAATTTCAAGTCAATCAGACTTTATGAATTTAATTTTTAAATTTTTGGACTTCGATTATAGCGACCCCATCTGGTCAATTGGTGTAATATTTTTTTTTAGCAGCATTTAAACACAAAATTTTATGTGCATATGATGATCTATCTCAGGGGAATTTGTAAAAGAATTTCTCAAGAAAAAAGAAAACAAGTGTTTCAGCCCGTTGAACGTCTGAACTTGTCTGTGATGAAACGTTCTGTTCATTTATCAAACAGTTTATAAAATGTTCAAAATCAATGAGCTGTTGCTGAAAAACATTTAAAAGACAACTTTGGTACATTTTAGTCTTAGTGCTAACGAGACGATCCATACATCAAATCATACTAATTTCTTTGTAGACAGCTGCAGACAGTATTGATACTGGCTGATAATTACACACCCATCAGCTGTGAACGAACTCATTACAATTACATTTATATTATTGAGTCATTCTAAGTTTTTCGTTGTTCAGTAACATCATATTTGCTTTAAAGTCTCGACTCTCTCCATCTGTAACTCAGCCAATACTTCAGGATCAATGAGCCGGGCGATAAAACCATCTCAGTGGGAGATAGCAAAAAATTTGGACATTTTTACTTGATATGAACAAATCTAACAGCCCATTACACAGCAGAAATAAATGTAGTTGTCATGTGCTTTTGTTGACAGCTTTGGTTGCAGCATCCTGGAATGTCAACAGCAGTTAGAGGAGGATACCTAGCGAATAATATGTAGACGTAAAAGTCCACTGACAGAGTGCTGATATGTGACGAGTATACAATAATAAAAGCCGTAGTCATCAACGCTACATCACTGCTTATTGGGGAGCCCTGCGACCTCGTCACATGTCCACGTTTGGTCATGGACTTTCCACGTCCACATATGGCGTCCAAGGTACCCTGGGTGTGTTGGTTGTTGACGTTCTGGGACGCCGTGTCAACTTCAGCCTGTTACATGCATTGTCTGTTTTCAAAATACACTTCTGTTTTCACAGGAAATGTACAGTTTGATAGTCTCTTTCAAAATAAAAGCACTATGTTGGTACAACACCACCAACTGATGTTTTTGTCTTCAGCAACACATGTGGTTAGAGTTAGGTAACAAATGCACAAACCCCGCTCTCCTGGGTGAAAGTCGGAGGTTGTTGGACCCGCGGCTCCAACTAGAAAACAATGTTTTGATGCATTGGATGTGCTGAATGTGCATATTAAGGCAGTACAGGAGGAGGTGCACATTAATAATCCTCCAGGACTGTAACATGCTCATGTTTAACCCAAACAATGTGTCATGTGACTGCAGTTGCTTCACATCCAGGTCAGAACACCTTCTCACCACAAACCAACCGCACCAGAGTTCCTTTGGAACCGGACTGAGACCACCTCTTCAAGAAGGTCTCAGTCCATGATAACTGAAATGATCATTTCACCCAAATTACAAACAAAAGATATTTTGTCACTTACCTCAGCGGGCCATGCAGACCCCCGTAGGTGTCTGAGAAACAGGAGAAGTTATGTTATTGTAATTTATACAATGTTTTTATTTATATATATATATGTATATATACATATAAACACACAAACGCAAACAAGGCAGAAGTAAATCAAAATAGCATAAAAAGAAAAATATTTTTAAATCATATTAATCAAAAACAAACACGTATATCTACTCTTTAACAAACCTGCAGGGATCCAGTAACACAGATAATATTTCAATGTGTATTTACATACATATAAATATACTCTGCATCTACCATCCTGGAGCAGTGACTGCACAGTTTGTCTTTATGCTGAAAACACAAGTCAACATAATGTTTTGTTGTATATTGGAAACATAGCGATGGGAAACAACTGAGAAACTGCAGATAAAATAATAACTCACTGTACAGGTGATATTTTTAAATTTTGATATGGACGCAGATACAGGACAGACTCTAACAACTGCTCATCAAACACAACATTTGTGTCAATTTAATGTTAATTACACAGAAATAATTCCATCAGATTTTCTGTTAATATAAAAACTGTTTTTACTTCTGAGTTTCAGTCGTTTGTCATTCTTTCTTTTTTCAGCTAAGCTTTGTTAAGCTAATGTTGGAGGAATTGAATTTTAAGCATGATGGGCATGACGGCAGTGTCACTGAAAGGAAAGTATCACTGAGAGAAAAGTCAGAGCAAACATAAGAACAACAACACAGAACAAATTGAACATCATACAGTTGTTAAACAGACAGAGTGATGAACATGCCCTGACCGCTGCACTGATGGAAAAATGAAACTAAAACATGATAAAAAAAAATAATACAGATATAAAACAGGGAAGAGAAAAGAAAAAAAGGGTCATCTCTGATGACAAACAGTGGTGGAAGAAGAATTTACATTTTACAGAAGTAAAACTAAAAATACAACAGTGTTGAAATACTCCAGTTCGGAGTGCAGCAGTATCATCAGCAAAATGCACTCTTAGTATTAAAGGTTTGATGATCACAGTTACTACAGCTGTAAAAGAAATATGTTTGAGTACAATAATTCTCTCTAAAATAAAGTACAGGTGAAGCAGAATAAAATGGAAATACTTCAGGAAACTAAGCATGTAAATGACTCTCTGCAGTGGAGGAAATGATTTAATGTTTATAATAAATATAAGTTCCATTTCCAATACAACAGACAATACAATTGTCAGCAGTAAAAATCTAACATTAGGCTTTCATTTAACTTGAGGCTTTAAAACAGGAGTCCACAAACCAACAGACACACGTGTTATTATCCTCCATGCAAATGATAAAAAAAATATACATTTTATTTTGACAACATTCAAGACATTTTCTCCCAAAATGAACACAGGAAAATCAAAGATTTGTGTGGGAAAATTCACCAGAATGAAAAAATGAAACGTCCAAAAGTTTGTTACTACAGCTGTAAAAATCCATTAAAAAGTCTTAATAGTGACATACAGGTCAAATGTAAAGGAGTGAAGTAGTCCATAAAATGGAAATACTCAAGGAAACATGAAGTAACTAAAACTGTACTTGACTCTCTGCAGTGGAATTGAATGAGTGAATATCTATATTTAATGTTATTCAGATTAGAGACAATGAAAACAACCATTTAACTTTGAAATAAAATCCTCAACACAAAAAACAGATAAACTAATTACTAATTAACAGCAGAGATCAATGAAGGTGTGAGCATGAGAACATTAACAAGCCAGTCGAGCATCATGTCTGATAATTCAGATTTAAGTAGGAGTACTCTAAAACACTCACATGGCCTCCTCAGTTCAGGTTTGGACAGTGACTGAAAACTGTTTTTATCACACAGAATAACAAAGTGAACTTTCCTACCTGCTGCGGCTCGTCAGCTGGTCAACAGGAAGAGCTCTGACCGCTCTCACTTCATCTTATAGTAGAAAACCAAACGTCCCACGGGAAGACGGCTCCCAAATGCAGCAGCACTCTAATGAGCTGAAACCAGTTTGAACCAATTAAAATGTCCCAGAGCCAATTACAGGAGACTCTCCAGAGGTTAAGTCACCAGGTTTTTTTTTTAAATAACATACCAGACAATTACTTTTTGTATAACACAATGCAATGACTTTTTTCCGCCATACTGGACCTTGACTTTTTAAACATACTATGCTATGACTATTACTCAGCGTGGGTTTCCTCCAGGTGCTCCGACATGTTCTCCCTGTGTCAGCGTGAGTTTCCTCCAGGTGCTCTGACATGTTCTCCCTGTGTCAGCGTGGGTTTCCTCCAGGCGCTCCGACATGTTCTCCCTGTGTCAGCGTGGGTTTCCTCCAGGTGCTCTGACATGTTCTCCCTGTGTCAGCGTGGGTTTCCTCCAGGCGCTCCGACATGTTCTCCCTGTGTCAGCGTGGGTTTCCTCCAGGTGCTCTGACATGTTCTCCCTGTGTCAGCGTGGGTTTCCTCCAGGTGCTCTGACATGTTCTCCCTGTGTCAGCGTGGGTTTCCTCCAGGTGCTCTGACATGTTCTCCCTGTGTCAGTGTGGGTTTCCTCCAGGTGCTCCAACATGTTCTCCCTGTGTCAGCGTGGGTTTCCTCCAGGTGCTCAGACATGTTCTCCCCGTGTCAGTGTGGGTTTCCTCCAGGTGCTCCGACATGTTCTCCCCGTGTTAGCGTGGGTTTCCTCCAGGTGCTCTGACATGTTCTCCCTGTGTCAGCGTCTCCTCTCCTCTCCTCTCCTCTCCCTGCATGCTGGGAGTTTGGGCGTGTGGGCCTTTGGTTAGTGGAGACGGGTCTGGTGTTGGATAATCTGTTTGTGGCCCTCTCACCGCTGTTTGTGCCTTCTATGCGGATTACCATGTCAGGTGTTCCTCCCTTCATCCCTAATGAACTGCCGTAAAGAGAACTGGCCTGCTTCGGAAAGTTTGCCAGCGCGTTCAAAACAGTTCGTCTTGGCTGTAGACGCCAGACTACAGCATGTTCAGTCTCTACAGAGACAGGCGTTCATGTATCTGAACGATCCTGTGCAGGTTTCAATGATACGGGGGAGATCATAACCGGCACCCTGCACCCTGATACAATGCTCAATGAAAGAACTGAAAATAGTGAGGTGAGAGACACGAACTCTGGTCATGCTGAGGCACAGGCTGTGGATGATAATGAAGGTAGTGGAGTGACTTTAATGCATACATTGCCCTGCCAGCTTTTGCTTTGAGTGCATTTACTGCCATGTTGAAACGTCGTGATGCAGATGTGGTCAGACCAATGTAAGTATAATTTTTTTGTTTGTTCAATTACCGTATTGTTTAAAGTAAAATGGTATTTGTTTTCAAGACATCTGGGCTTTTTTTGAAAGATCATAACTTGAGTTTTCTTAAAATGTACATCCAAGGCCCAGTTATAGCAGTATTGTCCCAGGATGGTCAGGTTATGTTGAAGACCATCACTGGTTGGGGACAACAGAATCAGGTCATCTGCACAGAGCAAATATCTAACCTGTGTCAGAGTGTGAGGCCTGGAGCTGCTGAGCGCTTCAACTGGTCTGCAAGTTCATTTATATACAGGCTGAATAATGTGGGCCTTAAACAGCATCCTTGTTTTACACCGCGTCCTTGAGTAAAATATTCTGTTCTTTGATTGTGAATTTTCACAGCACATTTGTTGTGTTTGTACATGCATTTAATGACATCATATGTTTTACCACCTAGTCCACTTTGAAGAATTTTGTAGAAAAGTCCTTCATGACAAATGGAAACAAGCAAATATTTCCCTCCCTTGTTTTGGTGGACATGTTTATTAATTAAGGTGTGTAAGGTGTATATATATATATGAACAGAGGTTCGGTAATTTGGAAGAAAGCCAATTTGACATTTACTGAGTATGTCTTTTCCTTGAATGAAGGCTAGGATCCTGGAATTCAGGATACTACAAAATATTTTGCCAAGGTCTGTAGTTATTAGGGTCTAATTCATTTCCATTTTTATAGATTGGGGTGATCAGCCTCTGGTCCCAGACATCAGGAAAGCAGCCAGTGGTCAGAACCATGTTGAACACTTCAACACCTGCAGACTGCAGCTCAGGGCTACTGTTCTTCAACATTTCATTTGTGATGCAATCCCTGCCACAAGCTTCTTTTGATTTAAGAGTTTTCAGTTTGTCTGTTAACTCTTTGTGTGTAACTGGGTAATCTAATGGATTTTGGTTACTCTTGATCGCTGATTCAAGGTAGATTTAGATTGAAACCTTCAGGTGGTCAGGTCATTAAAATAGTTTTTCCAGATGTCTCCATCTTGTATTGCTAATTGTTGTGGCTTTACAGTTTCCAAACTGTTCAACTTGTCCCAGGACAGACCCTGATCTACTGCGTTTTCAGTCTCCTGAAGTGTTTCATTGGTGTAGTGCAGTTTCTTTTTTCTAATGGTGTGTTTGTACTGTTTTAGTTTCAAAGTATTCATGTTGTAGTGTTGGGTCATGTTGGTGTCTGTGTCTCTGGTTTGATAATTGTCTCAAGTGTTTTCTTATTTCTCTCTGTCTCTCTCTCTCTCTGTCTCATTTTGTCATACGGATTACTGTTAATTTATCATGTTGATCTGTTCTGTACGACGTCTACTGCACGTCTGTCCGTCCTGGAAGAGGGATCCCTCCTCAGTTGCTCTTCCTGAGGTTTCTACCATTTTTCCCCCGTTAAAGGGTTTTTTGGGGAGTTTTTCCTGATCAGCTGTGAGGGTCCAAAGGACAGAGGGATGTCGTATGCTGTAAAGCCCTGTGAGGCAAATTGTGATTTGTAATATTGGGCTTTATAAATAAAATTGATTGATTGATTGATTGATTGATTGATTGATTGATTGTTACATGAAGAAAGAACCAGTGGTGCCAGCCTGCCCTCTATTCAGGACTTCTACACCTCCAGAGTTGGCAGACACATGGCAGAAACACCACTGCAGACCATCACAGCCTGGACACAACCCAGCTCAACTTCTCTCCTCTGGGAGGCGCTGCAGAGCACCAGTCCATATTGTCAGGAACAATATCTGTGCAATAAACCTGTCACACTGAGCATTCACTCCACCAGAAAATTATCATTTTGATACTTTAAATACTCACTTTTTTATCATGTTAATATCATTATCAGCACATCGACATTGCCATATGCACTATCTATCTATCTATCTATCTATCTATCTATCTATCTATCTATCTATCTATCTATCTATCTATCTATCTATCTATCTATCTATCTATCTATCTATCTATCGATCGATCGATCGATCGATCGATCGATCTATTTGTGTGTATGTAAGTTTTTATATAAAATTGTGCATTTTATTTAAATAATAATGATCATAATGTAGTTGTTGTTACACGTATGTCTGTTTTTCTGTCCGCACATTGGAGAATAAAATAATAGTCAAAGTCCTTGAATGAGTCCATACTTTTTTCGTCAATAAAAGTGAAACTGCACTATGATCTTTTGTTGACATATTATACAATAATTTTACGAGGACATACTTTACTATGACTTGCTATGCTTGACATGCTATACTATGACGTTTTTTTATAATTTTGGACGACATGCTATACTATGACGTTTTTTCATCATTTTGGACGACATGCTATACTATGACTTTTTTTCATGATTTCGGACGACATGCTATACTATGACTTTTTTTCTTGAGTTTGGACGACATGCTATACTATGACTTTTTTTCTTGAGTTTGGACGACATGCTATACTATGACTTTTTTTCATGATTTCGGACGACATGCTATACTATGACTTTTTTCATGATTTCGGACGACATGCTATACTCTGACTTTTTTTCATGAGATTGGACGACATGCTATACTATGACTTTTTTCATAATTTCGGATGACATGCTATACTATGACTTTTTTTCATGATTTCGGACGACATGCTATACTATGACTTTTTTCATAATTTCGGATGACATGCTATACTATGACTTTTTTTCATGAGTTTGGACGACATGCTATACTATGACTTTTTTTCATGATTTTGGACGACATGCTATACTATGACTTTTTTTCATGATGTTGGACGACATGCTATACTATGACGTTTTTACATGAGTTCGGATGACATGCTATACTATGACTTTTTTTCATAATTTTGGACGACATACTATACTATGACTTTTTTCATAATGTTGGACGACATGCTATACTATGACTTTTTTTCATGATTTTGGACGACATGCTATACTATGACATTTTTTCATAATGTTGGATGACATGGTATACTATGACGTTTTTCATGATTTTGTACGACATGCTATGCTATGACATTGTTTCATAATGTTGGATGACATGCTATACTATGACTTTTTTTCATAATTTTGGACGACATACTATACTATGACTTTTTTCATAATGTTGGACGACATGCTATACTATGACGTTTTTTCATGATTTTGTACGACATGCTATATTAAGACTTTTTTTCTTGAGTTTGGATGACATGGTATACTATGACGTTTTTCATGATTTTGTACGACATGCTATGCTATGACATTGTTTCATAATGTTGGATGACATGCTATACTATGACTTTTTTTCATAATTTTGGACGACATGCTATACTATGACTTTTTTTCATGATGTTGGACGACATGCTATACTATGACGTTTTTACATGAGTTCGGATGACATTCTATACTATGACTTTTTTTCATAATTTTGGACGACATACTATTCTATGACTTTTTTTTATAATGTTGGACGACATGCTATACTATGACTTTTTTTCATGATTTTGGACGACATGCTATACTATGACTTTTTTTCATGATGTTGGACGACATGCTATACTATGACGTTTTTACATGAGTTCGGATGACATTCTATACTATGACTTTTTTTCATAATTTTGGACGACATACTATTCTATGACTTTTTTTTATAATGTTGGACGACATGCTATACTATGACTTTTTTTCATGATGTTGGACGACATGCTATACTATGACGTTTTTACATGAGTTCGGATGACATTCTATACTATGACTTTTTTTCATAATTTTGGACGACATACTATTCTATGACTTTTTTTTATAATGTTGGACGACATGCTATACTATGACGTTTTTTCATGATTTTGTACGACATGCTATATTAAGACTTTTTTTCTTGAGTTTGGACGACATGCTATACTATGACGTTTTTTCATGATTTTGTACGACATGCTATGCTATGACATTGTTTCATAATGTTGGATGACATGCTATACTATGACGTTTTTTCATGATGTTGGACGACATGCTATACTATGACGTTTTTTCATGATGTTGGACGACATGCTATACTATGACTTTTTTTCATGATTTTGGACGACATGCTATACTATGACTTTTTTTCATGATTTTGGACGACATGCTATACTATGACATTTTTTCATAATTTCAGACGACATGCTATACTATGACATTTTTTCATAATTTCAGACGACATGCTATACTATGACATTTTTTCATAATTTCAGACGACATGCTATACTATGACATTTTTTCATAATTTCAGACGACATGCTATACTATGACATTTTTTCATAATTTCAGACGACATGCTATGCTATGACATTTTTCCATAATGTTGGACGACATGCTATACTATGACATTTTTTCATAATTTCAGACGACATGCTATACTATGACATTTTTTCATAATTTCAGACGACATGCTATACTATGACATTTTTTCATAATTTCAGACGACATGCTATACTATGACATTTTTCCATAATGTTGGACGACATGCTATACTATGACTTTTTTTCATGATTTTGGACGACATGCTATACTATGACATTTTTTCATAATTTCAGACGACATGCTATACTATGACATTTTTCCATAATGTTGGACGACATGCTATACTATGACTTTTTTTCATGATGTTGGACGACATGCTATACTATGACTTTTTTTCATGATGTTGGACGACATGCTATACTATGACATTTTTCCATAATGTTGGACGACATGCTATACTATGACATTTTTTCATAATTTTGGACGACATGCTATACTATGACATTTTTTCATAATTTCAGACGACATGCTATACTATGACATTTTTCCATAATGTTGGACGACATGCTATACTATGACTTTTTTTCATGATGTTGGACGACATGCTATACTATGACTTTTTTTCATGATGTTGGACGACATGCTATACTATGACGTTTTTTCACGAGTTCGGACGACATGCTATACTATGACTTTTTTCATAATTTCGGATGACATGCTATACTATGACTTTTTTTCATGAGTTTGGACGACATGCTATACTATGACTTTTTTTCATGATGTTGGACGACATGCTATACTATGACGTTTTTTCATGAGTTCGGACGACATGCTATACTATGACTTTTTTCATAATGTTGGACGACATGCTATACTATGACTTTTTTCATAATGTTGGACGACATGCTATACTATGACTTTTTTTCATAATTTTGGACGACATACTATACTATGACTTTTTTCATAATGTTGGACGACATGCTATACTATGACTTTTTTTCATGTCGTATAGTATGACATTTTTTCATAATTTCAGACGACATGCTATACTATGACATTTTTTCATAATTTCAGACGACATGCTATGCTATGACATTTTTCCATAATGTTGGACGACATGCTATACTATGACATTTTTTCATAATTTCAGACGACATGCTATACTATGACATTTTTTCATAATTTCAGACGACATGCTATGCTATGACATTTTTCCATAATGTTGGACGACATGCTATACTATGACATTTTTTCATAATGTTGGACGACATGCTATACTATGACTTTTTTTCATAATGTTGGACGACATGCTATACTATGACTTTTTTTCATGATTTCGGACGACATGCTATACTATGACTTTTTTTCTTGAGTTTGGACGACATGCTATACTATGACTTTTTTTCATAATTTTGGACGACATGCTATACTATGACTTTTTTTCATAATTTTGGACGACATGCTATACTATGACGTTTTTTCATGATTTTAAACGACATACTATACTATGACGTTTTTTCATGATTTTAAACGACATACTATACTATGACGTTTTTTCATGATTTTGAACGACATGCTATACTATGACTTTTTTTCATGATTTCGGACGACATGCTATACTATGACTTTTTTTCATGATTTTAAACGACATACTATACTATGACGTTTTTTCATGATTTTAAACGACATACTATACTATGACGTTTTTTCATGATTTTGAACGACATGCTATACTATGACTTTTTATCATGATTTCGGACGACATGCTATACTATGACTTTTTTTCATGATTTTAAACGACATACTATACTATGACGTTTTTTCATGATTTTAAACGACATACTATACTATGACGTTTTTTCATGATTTTAAACGACATACTATACTATGACGTTTTTTCATGATTTTAAACGACATACTATACTATGACGTTTTTTCATGATTTTAAACGACATACTATACTATGACGTTTTTTCATGATTTTAAACGACATGCTATACTATGACGTTTTTTCATGATTTTAAACGACATACTATACTATGACGTTTTTTCATGATTCTAAACGACATACTATACTATGACGTTTTTTCATGATTTTGAACGACATGCTATACTATGACTTTTTTTCTTGAGTTTGGACGACATGCTATACTCTGACTTTTTTTCATGATTTCGGACGACATGCTATACTCTGACTTTTTTTCATGAGTTTGGACGACATGCTATACTCTGACTTTTTTTCATGAGTTTGAACGACATGCTATACTATGACTTTTTTTCTTGAGTTTGGACGACATGCTATACTATGACTTTTTTTCATGATTTCGGACGACATGCTATACTCTGACTTTTTTTCATGAGTTTGGACGACATGCTATACTATGACTTTTTTTCATGATTTCGGACGACATGCTATACTCTGACTTTTTTTCATGAGTTTGGACGACATGCTATACTATGACTTTTTTCATAATTTCGGATGACATGCTATACTATGACTTCTTTTCATGATTTCGGACGACATGCTATACTATGACTTTTTTCATATTTTCGGATGAAATGCTATACTATGACTTTTTTTCATGAGTTTGGACGACATTCTATACTATGACTTTTTTTCATGATGTTGGACGACATGCTATACTATGACGTTTTTACATGAGTTTGGACGACATGCTATACTATGACTTTTTTTCATGATTTTGGACGACATGCTATACTATGACTTTTTTACATGAGTTTGGACGACATGCTATACTATGACATTTTTTCATAATTTCAGACGACATGCTATGCTATGACATTTTTCCATAATGTTGGACGACATGCTATACTATGACATTTTTTCATAATTTTGGACGACATGCTATACTATGACATTTTTTCATAATTTCAGACGACATGCTATGCTATGACATTTTTCCATAATGTTGGACGACATGCTATACTATGACATTTTTTCATAATTTTGGACGACATGCTATACTATGACTTTTTTTCATGATTTTGGACGACATGCTATACTGTGACTTTTTTTCATTATTTCAGACGACATGCTATACTATGACATTTTTTCATAATTTCAGACGACATGCTATACTATGACATTTTTTCATAATTTCAGACGACATGCTATACTATGACATTTTTTCATAATTTCAGACGACATGCTATGCTATGACATTTTTCCATAATGTTGGACGACATGCTATACTATGACATTTTTTCATAATGTTGGACGACATGCTATACTATGACATTTTTTCATAATTTTGGACGACATGCTATACTATGACTTTTTTTCATGATTTTGGACGACATGCTATACTATGACATTTTTTCATAATTTCAGACGACATGCTATACTATGACATTTTTTCATAATTTCAGACGACATGCTATACTATGACATTTTTCCATAATGTTGGACGACATGCTATACTATGACTTTTTTTCATGATGTTGGACGACATGCTATACTATGACTTTTTTTCATGATGTTGGACGACATGCTATACTATGACATTTTTCCATAATGTTGGACGACATGCTATACTATGACATTTTTTCATAATTTTGGACGACATGCTATACTATGACATTTTTTCATAATTTCAGACGACATGCTATACTATGACTTTTTTTCATGATGTTGGACGACATGCTATACTATGACTTTTTTTCATGATGTTGGACGACATGCTATACTATGACTTTTTTTCATGATGTTGGACGACATGCTATACTATGACTTTTTTTCATGATGTTGGACGACATGCTATACTATGACGTTTTTTCATGAGTTCGGACGACATACTATTCTATGACTTTTTTTTTATAATGTTGGACGACATGCTATACTATGACGTTTTTTCATGATTTTGTACGACATGCTATATTAAGACTTTTTTTCTTGAGTTTGGACGACATGCTATACTATGACGTTTTTTCATGATTTTGTACGACATGCTATGCTATGACATTGTTTCATAATGTTGGATGACATGCTATACTATGACGTTTTTTCATGATGTTGGACGACATGCTATACTATGACGTTTTTTCATGATGTTGGACGACATGCTATACTATGACTTTTTTTCATGATTTTGGACGACATGCTATACTATGACTTTTTTTCATGATTTTGGACGACATGCTATACTATGACATTTTTTCATAATTTCAGACGACATGCTATACTATGACATTTTTTCATAATTTCAGACGACATGCTATACTATGACATTTTTTCATAATTTCAGACGACATGCTATACTATGACATTTTTTCATAATTTCAGACGACATGCTATACTATGACATTTTTTCATAATTTCAGACGACATGCTATGCTATGACATTTTTCCATAATGTTGGACGACATGCTATACTATGACATTTTTTCATAATTTCAGACGACATGCTATACTATGACATTTTTTCATAATTTCAGACGACATACTATGCTATGACATTTTTCCATAATGTTGGACGACATGCTATACTATGACTTTTTTTCATGATTTTGGACGACATGCTATACTATGACATTTTTTCATAATTTCAGACGACATGCTATACTATGACATTTTTTCATAATTTCAGACGACATGCTATACTATGACATTTTTCCATAATGTTGGACGACATGCTATACTATGACTTTTTTTCATGATGTTGGACGACATGCTATACTATGACTTTTTTTCATGATGTTGGACGACATGCTATACTATGACATTTTTCCATAATGTTGGACGACATGCTATACTATGACATTTTTTCATAATTTTGGACGACATGCTATACTATGACATTTTTTCATAATTTCAGACGACATGCTATACTATGACATTTTTCCATAATGTTGGACGACATGCTATACTATGACTTTTTTTCATGATGTTGGACGACATGCTATACTATGACTTTTTTTCATGATGTTGGACGACATGCTATACTATGACGTTTTTTCACGAGTTCGGACGACATGCTATACTATGACTTTTTTCATAATTTCGGATGACATGCTATACTATGACTTTTTTTCATGAGTTTGGACGACATGCTATACTATGACTTTTTTTCATGATGTTGGACGACATGCTATACTATGACGTTTTTTCATGAGTTCGGACGACATGCTATACTATGACTTTTTTCATAATGTTGGACGACATGCTATACTATGACTTTTTTCATAATGTTGGACGACATGCTATACTATGACTTTTTTTCATAATTTTGGACGACATACTATACTATGACTTTTTTCATAATGTTGGACGACATGCTATACTATGACTTTTTTTCATGTCGTATAGTATGACATTTTTTCATAATTTCAGACGACATGCTATACTATGACATTTTTTCATAATTTCAGACGACATGCTATGCTATGACATTTTTCCATAATGTTGGACGACATGCTATACTATGACATTTTTTCATAATTTCAGACGACATGCTATACTATGACATTTTTTCATAATTTCAGACGACATGCTATGCTATGACATTTTTCCATAATGTTGGACGACATGCTATACTATGACATTTTTTCATAATGTTGGACGACATGCTATACTATGACTTTTTTTCATAATGTTGGACGACATGCTATACTATGACTTTTTTTCATGATTTCGGACGACATGCTATACTATGACTTTTTTTCTTGAGTTTGGACGACATGCTATACTATGACTTTTTTTCATAATTTTGGACGACATGCTATACTATGACTTTTTTTCATAATTTTGGACGACATGCTATACTATGACGTTTTTTCATGATTTTAAACGACATACTATACTATGACGTTTTTTCATGATTTTAAACGACATACTATACTATGACGTTTTTTCATGATTTTGAACGACATGCTATACTATGACTTTTTTTCATGATTTCGGACGACATGCTATACTATGACTTTTTTTCATGATTTTAAACGACATACTATACTATGACGTTTTTTCATGATTTTAAACGACATACTATACTATGACGTTTTTTCATGATTTTGAACGACATGCTATACTATGACTTTTTATCATGATTTCGGACGACATGCTATACTATGACTTTTTTTCATGATTTTAAACGACATACTATACTATGACGTTTTTTCATGATTTTAAACGACATACTATACTATGACGTTTTTTCATGATTTTAAACGACATACTATACTATGACGTTTTTTCATGATTTTAAACGACATACTATACTATGACGTTTTTTCATGATTTTGAACGACATGCTATACTATGACTTTTTATCATGATTTCGGACGACATGCTATACTATGACTTTTTTTCATGATTTTAAACGACATACTATACTATGACGTTTTTTCATGATTTTAAACGACATACTATACTATGACGTTTTTTCATGATTCTAAACGACATACTATACTATGACGTTTTTTCATGATTTTGAACGACATGCTATACTATGACTTTTTTTCTTGAGTTTGGACGACATGCTATACTCTGACTTTTTTTCATGATTTCGGACGACATGCTATACTCTGACTTTTTTTCATGAGTTTGGACGACATGCTATACTCTGACTTTTTTTCATGAGTTTGAACGACATGCTATACTATGACTTTTTTTCTTGAGTTTGGACGACATGCTATACTATGACTTTTTTTCATGATTTCGGACGACATGCTATACTCTGACTTTTTTTCATGAGTTTGGACGACATGCTATACTATGACTTTTTTTCATGATTTCGGACGACATGCTATACTCTGACTTTTTTTCATGAGTTTGGACGACATGCTATACTATGACTTTTTTCATAATTTCGGATGACATGCTATACTATGACTTCTTTTCATGATTTCGGACGACATGCTATACTATGACTTTTTTCATATTTTCGGATGAAATGCTATACTATGACTTTTTTTCATGAGTTTGGACGACATTCTATACTATGACTTTTTTTCATGATGTTGGACGACATGCTATACTATGACGTTTTTACATGAGTTTGGACGACATGCTATACTATGACTTTTTTTCATGAGTTTGGACAACATGCTATACTATGACTTTTTTTCATGATTTTGGACGACATGCTATACTATGACTTTTTTACATGAGTTTGGACGACATGCTATACTATGACATTTTTTCATAATTTCAGACGACATGCTATGCTATGACATTTTTCCATAATGTTGGACGACATGCTATACTATGACATTTTTTCATAATTTTGGACGACATGCTATACTATGACATTTTTTCATAATTTCAGACGACATGCTATGCTATGACATTTTTCCATAATGTTGGACGACATGCTATACTATGACATTTTTTCATAATTTTGGACGACATGCTATACTATGACTTTTTTTCATGATTTTGGACGACATGCTATACTGTGACTTTTTTTCATTATTTCAGACGACATGCTATACTATGACATTTTTTCATAATTTCAGACGACATGCTATAGTATGATGTTTTTTCATGATTTTGAATGACATGCTATACTATGACTTTTTTTTAATGATTCTGGATGACATGCTATACTATGACTTTTTTTCATAATGTTGGACGACATGCTATACTATGACATTTTTTCATAATTTCAGACGACATGCTATACTATGACATTTTTTCATAATTTCAGACGACATGCTATGCTATGACATTTTTCCATAATGTTGGACGACATGCTATACTATGACATTTTTTCATAATGTTGGACGACATGCTATACTATGACATTTTTTCATAATTTTGGACGACATGCTATACTATGACTTTTTTTCATGATTTTGGACGACATGCTATACTATGACATTTTTTCATAATTTCAGACGACATGCTATACTATGACATTTTTTCATAATTTCAGACGACATGCTATACTATGACATTTTTCCATAATGTTGGACGACATGCTATACTATGACTTTTTTTCATGATGTTGGACGACATGCTATACTATGACTTTTTTTCATGATGTTGGACGACATGCTATACTATGACATTTTTCCATAATGTTGGACGACATGCTATACTATGACATTTTTTCATAATTTTGGACGACATGCTATACTATGACATTTTTTCATAATTTCAGACGACATGCTATACTATGACTTTTTTTCATGATGTTGGACGACATGCTATACTATGACTTTTTTTCATGATGTTGGACGACATGCTATACTATGACTTTTTTTCATGATGTTGGACGACATGCTATACTATGACTTTTTTTCATGATGTTGGACGACATGCTATACTATGACGTTTTTTCATGAGTTCGGACGACATGCTATACTATGACTTTTTTCATAATTTCGGATGACATGCTATACTATGACTTTTTTTCATGAGTTTGGACGACATGCTATACTATGACTTTTTTTCATGATGTTGGACGACATGCTATACTATGACGTTTTTTCATGAGTTCGGACGACATGCTATACTATGACTTTTTTCATAATTTCAGACGACATGCTATACTATGACTTTTTTTCATAATTTTGGACGACATACTATACTATGACTTTTTTCATAATGTTGGACGACATGCTATACTATGACTTTTTTTCATGTCGTATAGTATGACATTTTTTCATAATTTCAGACGACATGCTATACTATGACATTTTTTCATAATTTCAGACGACATGCTATACTATGACATTTTTCCATAATGTTGGACGACATGCTATACTATGACTTTTTTTCATGATGTTGGACGACATGCTATACTATGACTTTTTTTCATGATGTTGGACGACATGCTATACTATGACATTTTTCCATAATGTTGGACGACATGCTATACTATGACATTTTTTCATAATTTTGGACGACATGCTATACTATGACATTTTTTCATAATTTCAGACGACATGCTATACTATGACATTTTTCCATAATGTTGGACGACATGCTATACTATGACTTTTTTTCATGATGTTGGACGACATGCTATACTATGACTTTTTTTCATGATGTTGGACGACATGCTATACTATGACGTTTTTTCATGAGTTCGGACGACATGCTATACTATGACTTTTTTCATAATTTCGGATGACATGCTATACTATGACTTTTTTTCATGAGTTTGGACGACATGCTATACTATGACTTTTTTTCATGATGTTGGACGACATGCTATACTATGACTTTTTTCATAATTTCAGACGACATGCTATACTATGACTTTTTTTCATAATTTTGGACGACATACTATACTATGACTTTTTTCATAATGTTGGACGACATGCTATACTATGACTTTTTTTCATGTCGTATAGTATGACATTTTTTCATAATTTCAGACGACATGCTATACTATGACATTTTTTCATAATTTCAGACGACATGCTATGCTATGACATTTTTCCATAATGTTGGACGACATGCTATACTATGACATTTTTTCATAATGTTGGACGACATGCTATACTATGACATTTTTTCATAATGTTGGACGACATGCTATACTATGACATTTTTTCATAATGTTGGACGACATGCTATACTATGACTTTTTTTCATGATTTCGGACGACATGCTATACTATGACTTTTTTTCTTGAGTTTGGACGACATGCTATACTATGACTTTTTTTCATAATTTTGGACGATATGCTATACTATGACTTTTTTTCATAATTTTGGACGACATGCTATACTATGACGTTTTTTCATGATTTTAAACGACATACTATACTATGACGTTTTTTCATGATTTTAAACGACATACTATACTATGACGTTTTTTCATGATTTTGAACGACATGCTATACTATGACTTTTTTTCATGATTTCGGACGACATGCTATACTATGACTTTTTTTCATGATTTTAAACGACATACTATACTATGACGTTTTTTCATGATTTTAAACGACATACTATACTATGACGTTTTTTCATGATTTTGAACGACATGCTATACTGTGACTTTTTTTCATTATTTCAGACGACATGCTATACTATGACATTTTTTCATAATTTCAGACGACATGCTATAGTATGATGTTTTTTCATGATTTTGAATGACATGCTATACTATGACTTTTTTTTAATGATTCTGGATGACATGCTATACTATGACTTTTTTTCATAATGTTGGACGACATGCTATACTATGACATTTTTTCATAATTTCAGACGACATGCTATACTATGACATTTTTTCATAATTTCAGACGACATGCTATGCTATGACATTTTTCCATAATGTTGGACGACATGCTATACTATGACATTTTTTCATAATGTTGGACGACATGCTATACTATGACTTTTTTTCATAATGTTGGACGACATGCTATACTATGACATTTTTTCATAATTTCAGACGACATGCTATACTATGACATTTTTTCATAATTTCAGACGACATGCTATGCTATGACATTTTTCCATAATGTTGGACGACATGCTATACTATGACTTTTTTCATAATTTCGGATGACATGCTATACTATGACTTTTTTTCATGAGTTTGGACGACATGCTATACTATGACTTTTTTTCATGATGTTGGACGACATGCTATACTATGACGTTTTTTCATGAGTTCGGACGACATGCTATACTATGACTTTTTTCATAATGTTGGACGACATGCTATACTATGACTTTTTTCATAATGTTGGACGACATGCTATACTATGACTTTTTTTCATAATTTTGGACGACATACTATACTATGACTTTTTTCATAATGTTGGACGACATGCTATACTATGACTTTTTTTCATGTCGTATAGTATGACATTTTTTCATAATTTCAGACGACATGCTATACTATGACATTTTTTCATAATTTCAGACGACATGCTATGCTATGACATTTTTCCATAATGTTGGACGACATGCTATACTATGACATTTTTTCATAATTTCAGACGACATGCTATACTATGACATTTTTTCATAATTTCAGACGACATGCTATGCTATGACATTTTTCCATAATGTTGGACGACATGCTATACTATGACATTTTTTCATAATGTTGGACGACATGCTATACTATGACTTTTTTTCATAATGTTGGACGACATGCTATACTATGACTTTTTTTCATGATTTCGGACGACATGCTATACTATGACTTTTTTTCTTGAGTTTGGACGACATGCTATACTATGACTTTTTTTCATAATTTTGGACGACATGCTATACTATGACTTTTTTTCATAATTTTGGACGACATGCTATACTATGACGTTTTTTCATGATTTTAAACGACATACTATACTATGACGTTTTTTCATGATTTTAAACGACATACTATACTATGACGTTTTTTCATGATTTTGAACGACATGCTATACTATGACTTTTTTTCATGATTTCGGACGACATGCTATACTATGACTTTTTTTCATGATTTTAAACGACATACTATACTATGACGTTTTTTCATGATTTTAAACGACATACTATACTATGACGTTTTTTCATGATTTTGAACGACATGCTATACTATGACTTTTTATCATGATTTCGGACGACATGCTATACTATGACTTTTTTTCATGATTTTAAACGACATACTATACTATGACGTTTTTTCATGATTTTAAACGACATACTATACTATGACGTTTTTTCATGATTTTAAACGACATACTATACTATGACGTTTTTTCATGATTTTAAACGACATACTATACTATGACGTTTTTTCATGATTTTGAACGACATGCTATACTATGACTTTTTATCATGATTTCGGACGACATGCTATACTATGACTTTTTTTCATGATTTTAAACGACATACTATACTATGACGTTTTTTCATGATTTTAAACGACATACTATACTATGACGTTTTTTCATGATTCTAAACGACATACTATACTATGACGTTTTTTCATGATTTTGAACGACATGCTATACTATGACTTTTTTTCTTGAGTTTGGACGACATGCTATACTCTGACTTTTTTTCATGATTTCGGACGACATGCTATACTCTGACTTTTTTTCATGAGTTTGGACGACATGCTATACTCTGACTTTTTTTCATGAGTTTGAACGACATGCTATACTATGACTTTTTTTCTTGAGTTTGGACGACATGCTATACTATGACTTTTTTTCATGATTTCGGACGACATGCTATACTCTGACTTTTTTTCATGAGTTTGGACGACATGCTATACTATGACTTTTTTTCATGATTTCGGACGACATGCTATACTCTGACTTTTTTTCATGAGTTTGGACGACATGCTATACTATGACTTTTTTCATAATTTCGGATGACATGCTATACTATGACTTCTTTTCATGATTTCGGACGACATGCTATACTATGACTTTTTTCATATTTTCGGATGAAATGCTATACTATGACTTTTTTTCATGAGTTTGGACGACATTCTATACTATGACTTTTTTTCATGATGTTGGACGACATGCTATACTATGACGTTTTTACATGAGTTTGGACGACATGCTATACTATGACTTTTTTTCATGAGTTTGGACAACATGCTATACTATGACTTTTTTTCATGATTTTGGACGACATGCTATACTATGACTTTTTTACATGAGTTTGGACGACATGCTATACTATGACATTTTTTCATAATTTCAGACGACATGCTATACTATGACTTTTTTTCATGATTTTAAACGACATACTATACTATGACGTTTTTTCATGATTTTAAACGACATACTATACTATGACGTTTTTTCATGATTTTAAACGACATACTATACTATGACGTTTTTTCATGATTTTAAACGACATACTATACTATGACGTTTTTTCATGATTTTGAACGACATGCTATACTATGACTTTTTATCATGATTTCGGACGACATGCTATACTATGACTTTTTTTCATGATTTTAAACGACATACTATACTATGACGTTTTTTCATGATTTTAAACGACATACTATACTATGACGTTTTTTCATGATTCTAAACGACATACTATACTATGACGTTTTTTCATGATTTTGAACGACATGCTATACTATGACTTTTTTTCTTGAGTTTGGACGACATGCTATACTCTGACTTTTTTTCATGATTTCGGACGACATGCTATACTCTGACTTTTTTTCATGAGTTTGGACGACATGCTATACTCTGACTTTTTTTCATGAGTTTGAACGACATGCTATACTATGACTTTTTTTCTTGAGTTTGGACGACATGCTATACTATGACTTTTTTTCATGATTTCGGACGACATGCTATACTCTGACTTTTTTTCATGAGTTTGGACGACATGCTATACTATGACTTTTTTTCATGATTTCGGACGACATGCTATACTCTGACTTTTTTTCATGAGTTTGGACGACATGCTATACTATGACTTTTTTCATAATTTCGGATGACATGCTATACTATGACTTCTTTTCATGATTTCGGACGACATGCTATACTATGACTTTTTTCATATTTTCGGATGAAATGCTATACTATGACTTTTTTTCATGAGTTTGGACGACATTCTATACTATGACTTTTTTTCATGATGTTGGACGACATGCTATACTATGACGTTTTTACATGAGTTTGGACGACATGCTATACTATGACTTTTTTTCATGAGTTTGGACAACATGCTATACTATGACTTTTTTTCATGATTTTGGACGACATGCTATACTATGACTTTTTTACATGAGTTTGGACGACATGCTATACTATGACATTTTTTCATAATTTCAGACGACATGCTATGCTATGACATTTTTCCATAATGTTGGACGACATGCTATACTATGACATTTTTTCATAATTTTGGACGACATGCTATACTATGACATTTTTTCATAATTTCAGACGACATGCTATGCTATGACATTTTTCCATAATGTTGGACGACATGCTATACTATGACATTTTTTCATAATTTTGGACGACATGCTATACTATGACATTTTTTCATAATTTCAGACGACATGCTATGCTATGACATTTTTCCATAATGTTGGACGACATGCTATACTATGACATTTTTTCATAATTTTGGACGACATGCTATACTATGACTTTTTTTCATGATTTTGGACGACATGCTATACTGTGACTTTTTTTCATTATTTCAGACGACATGCTATACTATGACATTTTTTCATAATTTCAGACGACATGCTATACTATGACATTTTTTCATAATTTCAGACGACATGCTATACTATGACATTTTTTCATAATTTCAGACGACATGCTATGCTATGACATTTTTCCATAATGTTGGACGACATGCTATACTATGACATTTTTTCATAATGTTGGACGACATGCTATACTATGACATTTTTTCATAATTTTGGACGACATGCTATACTATGACTTTTTTTCATGATTTTGGACGACATGCTATACTATGACATTTTTTCATAATTTCAGACGACATGCTATACTATGACATTTTTTCATAATTTCAGACGACATGCTATACTATGACATTTTTCCATAATGTTGGACGACATGCTATACTATGACTTTTTTTCATGATGTTGGACGACATGCTATACTATGACTTTTTTTCATGATGTTGGACGACATGCTATACTATGACATTTTTCCATAATGTTGGACGACATGCTATACTATGACATTTTTTCATAATTTTGGACGACATGCTATACTATGACATTTTTTCATAATTTCAGACGACATGCTATACTATGACTTTTTTTCATGATGTTGGACGACATGCTATACTATGACTTTTTTTCATGATGTTGGACGACATGCTATACTATGACTTTTTTTCATGATGTTGGACGACATGCTATACTATGACTTTTTTTCATGATGTTGGACGACATGCTATACTATGACGTTTTTTCATGAGTTCGGACGACATGCTATACTATGACTTTTTTCATAATTTCGGATGACATGCTATACTATGACTTTTTTTCATGAGTTTGGACGACATGCTATACTATGACTTTTTTTCATGATGTTGGACGACATGCTATACTATGACGTTTTTTCATGAGTTCGGACGACATGCTATACTATGACTTTTTTCATAATTTCAGACGACATGCTATACTATGACTTTTTTTCATAATTTTGGACGACATACTATACTATGACTTTTTTCATAATGTTGGACGACATGCTATACTATGACTTTTTTTCATGTCGTATAGTATGACATTTTTTCATAATTTCAGACGACATGCTATACTATGACATTTTTTCATAATTTCAGACGACATGCTATACTATGACATTTTTCCATAATGTTGGACGACATGCTATACTATGACTTTTTTTCATGATGTTGGACGACATGCTATACTATGACTTTTTTTCATGATGTTGGACGACATGCTATACTATGACATTTTTCCATAATGTTGGACGACATGCTATACTATGACATTTTTTCATAATTTTGGACGACATGCTATACTATGACATTTTTTCATAATTTCAGACGACATGCTATACTATGACATTTTTCCATAATGTTGGACGACATGCTATACTATGACTTTTTTTCATGATGTTGGACGACATGCTATACTATGACTTTTTTTCATGATGTTGGACGACATGCTATACTATGACGTTTTTTCATGAGTTCGGACGACATGCTATACTATGACTTTTTTCATAATTTCGGATGACATGCTATACTATGACTTTTTTTCATGAGTTTGGACGACATGCTATACTATGACTTTTTTTCATGATGTTGGACGACATGCTATACTATGACTTTTTTCATAATTTCAGACGACATGCTATACTATGACTTTTTTTCATAATTTTGGACGACATACTATACTATGACTTTTTTCATAATGTTGGACGACATGCTATACTATGACTTTTTTTCATGTCGTATAGTATGACATTTTTTCATAATTTCAGACGACATGCTATACTATGACATTTTTTCATAATTTCAGACGACATGCTATGCTATGACATTTTTCCATAATGTTGGACGACATGCTATACTATGACATTTTTTCATAATGTTGGACGACATGCTATACTATGACATTTTTTCATAATGTTGGACGACATGCTATACTATGACATTTTTTCATAATGTTGGACGACATGCTATACTATGACTTTTTTTCATGATTTCGGACGACATGCTATACTATGACTTTTTTTCTTGAGTTTGGACGACATGCTATACTATGACTTTTTTTCATAATTTTGGACGATATGCTATACTATGACTTTTTTTCATAATTTTGGACGACATGCTATACTATGACGTTTTTTCATGATTTTAAACGACATACTATACTATGACGTTTTTTCATGATTTTAAACGACATACTATACTATGACGTTTTTTCATGATTTTGAACGACATGCTATACTATGACTTTTTTTCATGATTTCGGACGACATGCTATACTATGACTTTTTTTCATGATTTTAAACGACATACTATACTATGACGTTTTTTCATGATTTTAAACGACATACTATACTATGACGTTTTTTCATGATTTTGAACGACATGCTATACTATGACTTTTTATCATGATTTCGGACGACATGCTATACTATGACGTTTTTTCATGATTTTAAACGACATACTATACTATGACGTTTTTTCATGATTCTAAACGACATACTATACTATGACGTTTTTTCATGATTTTGAACGACATGCTATACTATGACTTTTTTTCTTGAGTTTGGACGACATGCTATACTATGACTTTTTTTCATGATTTCGGACGACATGCTATACTCTGACTTTTTTTCATGAGTTTGGACGACATGCTATACTATGACTTTTTTTCATGATTTCGGACGACATGCTATACTATGACTTTTTTCATAATTTCGGATGAAATGCTATACTATGACTTTTTTTCATGAGTTTGGACGACATGCTATACTATGACTTTTTTTCATGATGTTGGACGACATGCTATACTATGACGTTTTTACATGAGTTTGGACGACATGCTGTACTATGACTTTTTTTCATGAGTTTGGACAACATGCTATACTATGACTTTTTTTCATGATTTTGGACGACATGCTATACTATGACTTTTTTTCATGATTTTGGACGACATGCTATACTATGACATTTTTTCATAATTTCAGACGACATGCTATGCTATGACATTTTTCCATAATGTTGGACGACATGCTATACTATGACTTTTTTTCATGATTTTGGACGACATGCTATACTGTGACTTTTTTTCATAATTTCAGACGACATGCTATACTATGACATTTTTTCATAATTTTGGACGACATGCTATACTATGACTTTTTTTCATAATTTGGACGACATGCTATGCTATGACATTTTTCCATAATGTTGGACGACATGCTATACTATGACATTTTTTCATAATTTTGGACGACATGCTATACTATGACTTTTTTTCATGATTTTGGACGACATGCTATACTGTGACTTTTTTTCATAATTTCAGACGACATGCTATACTATGACATTTTTTCATAATTTCAGACGACATGCTATAGTATGATGTTTTTTCATGATTTTGAATGACATGCTATACTATGACTTTTTTTTTAATGATTCTGGATGACATGCTATACTATGACTTTTTTTCATAATGTTGGACGACATGCTATACTATGACTTTTTTTCATGATTTTGGACGACATGCTATACTATGACTTTTTTTCATAATGTTGGACGACATGCTATACTATGACTTTTTTTCATGATTTTGGACGACATGCTATACTATGACTTTTTTTCATGATTTTGTACGACATGCTATACTATGACTTTTTTTCATGATTTTGTACGACATGCTATACTATGACTTTTTTTCTTAATATTGGACGACATGCTATACTATGACTTTTTTTCATGATTTTGTACGACATGCTATACTATGACTTTTTTTCATAATGTTGGACGACAAGCTATACTATGACGTTTTTTCATGATTTTGTACGACATGCTATACTATGACATTTTTTCATAATGTTGGACGATATGCTATACTGTGACGTTTTTTCATAATGTTGGACGACATGCTATACTATGACATTTTTTCATAATTTCAGACGACATGCTATACTATGACGTTTTTTCATGATTTTGGACGACATGCATGACGACATAGCATGTCGTCCAAAATCATGAAAAAACGTCATAGTATAGCATGACTTTTTTTCATGATTTTGTACGACATGCTATACTATGACTTTTTTTCATAATGTTGGACGACATGCTATACTATGACGTTTTTTCATGATTTTGTACGACATGCTATACTATGACTTTTTTTCATAATGTTGGACGACATGCTATACTATGACTTTTTTTCATGATTTCGGACGACATGCTATACTATGACTTTTTTTCATAATGTTGGACGACATGCTATACTATGACTTTTTTTCATGATTTTGGACGACATGCTATACTATGACTTTTTTTCATGATTTTGGACGACATGCTATACTATGACGTTTTTTCGTCATTTCGGACGACATGCTATGGTATGATGTTTTTTGGGGATTTTTGAGGAAATGATATTCTATTGAGTTATTCATAATTTTGGACAACATGCTTTATTATGATGTTTTTCTGTGATTTTGGATGACATACTTTATAATGTTTTTTTTCATCATTTTTGACAACACACTTTGTTTTCGATTGATTTTGGATGACATTCTTTACTGTGACATATTTTCATGATTTTTAATGATGTATTATACCCTTATATTTTTTAATGTTTTTTGCCGACAATGCTATACCATGACATTTTTTGATTTTTGACGACATACTTTACAATGACATTTTTTAAGTTGTTTGATGACATGGTAAATCATGATTTTCTGTAAGATATCTTATACTATGACTTTTAAGAAATTGACATAATATACTAATATATTTACGAATGCTTTACAATGATTATATTTTGAATACTTTGTTTCATATTTCTTTGCCATATAATGATGTGTTTTTTTCCAACATACTTAAGCATGATGTCTTTCTTTTTTTTTTACATATATACATTGTCATTCGTGGTTTCATTGATTAATTTTGTTCATTTTGTTTTTCTTTTGTTGACTTCTTTTATTTTGCATTTTTCATGTTTTCCTATCGTTTAATGGACCTTTATGCCTTGGGTTTATATTCATATCTGTTATACTTCCTGAATCAGGAATGCCAATCCAAGAGCTCCGATCCAGGTTTTCTGGTCAGCCCAGCGCTCCGCGATTCAAGCAGTCCATTCCAGTGATCCCCTCCAGCACTTACTATCAATCCACGAGGCCAGCATGCAGACGCACAGGAAACAGCAGCACCAGGCTGGCACTGACACGACTGAAATAACTGAAAAGGAAAGGCTGCATTGTTTGTTAAATGTCAACAATGTCTTGTGGTGTTAATCTATTTTTTATTTATTAGGGAGCAAAAGCACAAGTTTGTGGAGTCTTGTTGCTATTTTAATTTCAATGTTAGACATTTTAAAGATTTCTTCATTCATTCATCTTCTAACTGCTTCATCCTCTACAGGGTCACAGGGGGGCTGGAGCCTATCCCAGCTGACATCGGGTGAGAGGCAGGGTTCACCCTGGACAGGTCGCCAGGCTGACACAACCATTCACGCTCACATTCACACCTGCGGACAATTCAGAGTTATCAATTAACCTTTGGACTGTGGGAAGAAGTTGGAGTGCCTGGAGAGAACCCATGCTGACACTGGGAGAACATGCAAACTCCGCACAGAAGGGCTCCCACACCCGGGATCGAACCAGCAACCCTCTTGCCGTGAAGCGACAGTGGTAACCACCACACCACTGTGCCGCCCTAAAGATTTCTTGTGTTGATTTATTTTCTATTTATTATGGGGCCAAAGCAAACCTGCTATATTTTTTATTTAATGTTAATGTTCAAGTTTAAAGTTTGTTTATTTAACCCTGTTAACAATAAACAGGTCAGTTTCTCATAGCAACTGTTGTGGATCATTCTAACTAACCCGATTAAGTAATTGTTCTTGTTAGAGTAATATCGCTTGATCAAACTTTTTCTAACATGACTGACAACAAAATAAGTAAATATGTATAATACGCGCTTGGATCGGATCGGTATCGGCCAAAATTCAAGGCTGTAATATCGGTGTTGGATCGAAAGTGAAAAAGCTGGATCGGGACATCCCTAGTATTTATATAGCACGTTTTATAACATGCGAACTCAAAGTGCTTTACATCGAAAGACAACGGATAAAAGAAAGTATGAGAAGTCGAGTAGCAGAAACACGTAAGAACACAGTATCTGCATTAGTCATCACCATCAACACAAAAATACAGAGAACAATTGGCAGGTAAACCAATACTGAAAATAATTAGTTGTAGCCTTATCATTTTCTTCTTAATGAAAGAACATCGCACTTAATCCTCTTTCAATCAACAAAACACAGCTGCTTGTAAAAATGATATTTATCTCATTAAAACAGAAAATTTTACATTTTTCCTAAAACAGATAAATATTTTTTTCCTTGTTACGACAAATATGACTATTAAAACTCTATAATGGTGTTCAGGTGTTTAATTGTTTTTTAGCTGATATTTTCTTCTTCTTCATCTCTGTTTCAACAGATGATGCTGATTTAAATCATCAGTACAAAAGCCAGTGACAGTGTTTCCTGCCAAAGAACATCCCTGAAATCAAAATGATATCACAGTCTAATATTATCTCCTCCAACCTCAATATTGAAACAGTAAATCAGAGGAGGGAACATGTTTCCTCTGAGGTTTGAACTGTGAAATCTAATTAGTCTGCAGCTCATCCCTACAGGATCCAATTTGTTGTCACTGTTTCTCAAAGCCAATTGGCCCAGAGGTCAAAACAGCGGAGTAAAGTTTCCTCTGAGAAGGACGCTGGGATTAATTATCTGCTCTGCTTCATTAGTCTCTTCAGTCAGACTGCTGGGACTCCGAGCTGCAGCTGTAATGAGATTTTTGTGACTCCAGGTTTTGTAAACGAACACATCTGACAACTCAACTGAAGCACTGCAGATCAGTCAAACATCACAGACTCAGGAACAACAGTGTTTTATAGAAACAAAACATTTTCATACAAAACCAGTTAAGGCGAGACACCACAGGTGTATGATGTAAAGCCTTTAACAGATATCACCATGAAACTTCCCCGTTGATAACTAACATCAAGACAATTATCTTTTGTATTACAAGTTCTTTTGTATTACAAGTTTTCTGAAATGTGTGTTTAAATATGCAAATGAGGCATTATCAAATTAAAAATGCATGTATACATTTCTTGAACATAAATCTGAACATTGGAGAAAGTCTGGTTCAAAATTCTTGTTTCATTTTGTTGACATATTAAAGTCAAAGGGTTTTTTAGGGAAAAATATTTTTTTTTTTTTTAAATTGGACAGTTTGGTGGATGTCAGAGCTGCTGAGGTGGAAATTTATGACTCAGAGGAAAAAGCTCATTTTGACTAAAATTTTAACTAATAGAAATCAGAATGAATCTTTTGCAGCTAAATAATTACTTTTTCATAATAATGTTTTGTATTACAAGGTTTCAGAAATGTTATTTTTAGATTTGAAAATGAGGCATTATCTAATTAAATATGTCCTTTTTTGCATGAATTTTCAGAGATGTGTTGCACTGCGTGAGGCAAATGGTGGTCACACCAGATACTGACTGGTTTTCTGACGACAAAATGAGAAATGGTCTTTTGTGTGTATAGAAAATGTTTTAGATCTTTGAGTTCAGCTCATGAAAAATGGGAGCAAAAACAAAAGTGTTGCGTTTATATTTTTGTTCAGTGTATATATATATATATATATATATATATATATATATATATAGATAGATAGATAGATAGATAGATAGATACATGGATAGATAGATAGCCTTTATTGTCCCATGGGGAAATTTGTTTTCACAAGCTGTCACACAAAACTCCGCCAACAAACACCACGCACAAACACCAAACATTGAACAACATATGAATACACACACAATGCACAAACACCACCACATTGACATTGAACAACCGACACATATATCACACTCAGGAGGGATATATATATATATATAAACATTAAAACTGCTATACAGCATTACTAAAGAAAAAGAAAAAAAGTTTACATATGCAAAAGTATACACATAAACAAAAACCTACATACACATAGAACCTTTAAAGAAACAGGCAGCTGCAGAAGATAAAGGCCTAATCAGGGCCTATCCTACCTATTGTGATTGGCTACAAGATGTAAATAAATAAATACATTTGGAAAAAACAAAAACAAAAAAAACCCAAAACAAGTGAGTGTTATCAGTGAAGTGGGGGTTTAGAGTCTAGCTTTTATATATTGCAAAAATGGATTCCAATTTCTCCTAAATTTATCAGAGGAGCCATTTAATGTGAAACTTTGTTTAAGATGTTGAATTACTCCCCTCAACCACTGAGTCCAGCTCAGTGGATGGAGGATTAACCTCTGTGCTAACCTCTGTGCTAATGAAGTGACAAATTATGTTACTTTGATTGTATGGATCCTTAGAGATTCTTATTTTCCTCTCCTGCTATCAATTTTCATTGTAAGATATCTGATAGTGTTTTGTAGATCGAACTCCAATAAGTGGACAAATTAGGACACAGCCAGAGTGTGCTGAGGATGAAGGAGGAGAAAGTGTGCACCTGTCACAAGTGGAATTAACATCTGGAAACATTTAAAAATTTTGACTTATGAGTGATGAAGCCCATGCAGCACCTTAAATTGAATGAGGCCATGCCGAGCACAGACAGAGGCCGTGTGGACCTCCATGAGGGCTCTTCCCCACTGCTCCACTGTCACAGCCAACCCCAACTCCATCTCCATATAGATCTCAGATATTTGCGTGATGGGTCTTGTAAATTTGAAGAAGAAAAACCTTCTAAATAAAAGATATTGCACCCATTTGGAGGGCTCAAAAGAAAACAGAGATTCCATT
Organism: Epinephelus awoara; assembly: GCA_035609425.1. Lineage (NCBI taxonomy): Eukaryota > Metazoa > Chordata > Actinopteri > Perciformes > Serranidae > Epinephelus > Epinephelus awoara. The sequence goes on from CM069297.1 coordinate 43,888,266, forward strand.
GGTGTTTCTACTGGCAAGTTGGGAAAAGTAGGTGTATGACTTTTAAAACTACGAACTTGGAGGAATCTGTAGAAATGAGATTGTGATACATTTATTTTGCAGTTGTTCAAAGGTAGAAAACACGTCATCTATAAAAATGGTCCTCATATTTCCTATGCCATTCCAAATATCAATTTTCAATTTTTTTATTGGCAATATTAGTTATATATATTAGTTATAGAATTGCTCAATTTACCATCTGCAGATTTCCAGCTGAGCCTCTATATGTTTTTATTTGTAAAGATGGTGCGGTATCATTCTGCATACCTGTGTGGTGTAAGTGTCCGTCACCCTCTTGCCATCTCACACACACACACAGCTGCGAAGCTGCGGGAACACCAAACTGCAAATATGACAGGCACTTGATGGTGTAGTCGTCACCAGGTGATGATCATTGCCTCTGTTGACTTCATATCTGTTGAAGCACTTTGGACGGTGAGTGAGCAGCTCACAGAGAAAATGGGATGGTGGTATAGTGACATCTAGTGATCTACTGTAGCACTGCACTCTGTTTCCTGTTTATAGTTTACACAATGTCATGTTTCAGTTTGTGGTAAAGTCAGTTTACAGTTGCCTCTCTAATCTAAAGACGTGACTGTAATCACTTGTAATAATTTGCATTATCACTCTGGTACTGTGGCAACCATCTTAAAAAAATATTTGCTCAGTGTAAGATCTTTTTCACTTTAAAACATGATTTTCATTATCCAAATGAATGTTATCCAAACAACAAAGTTATCTTGTTATAACAAATATTGTTTCATCAGAAAACACAAAATCAGTGTATAATGTTTAAATCATATTGTCATTACGCCTCCCGATGCAGACAGCTCCATGTGATGGTGTCTCCTCTCTGGTTCTTCCATGCTTAGCTTTATTTTTTACAGCCTTATTTTTCCTCTTATTTTTCTTCTTTTCTTTTTATTACATCGGAATGGGGGGTGGGGGAGGTGAGGGTGTCTGTGGGCGATCTGTTGGGAATGGAGGGCCTCTGCTTTTAACATGTAAAGCACTTTGTTCTACATTTTCTTGTTGTAACTACAATTAATAACAATGAAAATAACAATGATGAACCTTATAAATTAAGCGCTTTTCAAAACAAAGTACTTTACATTGTTGTTCCCAGATTTATAACTGCTGATCAAAGCAAATGAAATGAGGTAATTTCAAAAAATACAAAGACCAATAAAAATAGAATAAAGAAAAATAAAGAAAAATACCATCACTCTCACTCTACCATCACTATCAGGCAGATAAGCAAAGTTGGCAACTAACTATCCTGTATGTTGCACTGAGGTGTATCAAAATCAAAGCATTATAAAAATACAAAAATAAAAAGACTGCAAAGGTAAAAGCAAGATACTTTTATTATTGAATTAATAAATTAAAGTCATTACATTTATTAAACATCCAATTGTGTTTGTCCGTGTTGTAGATCAGATCTTCCCATAAAACACCAAAAACTATGTGTGACAATATGTAGCAGGAATATTTGTTTCGTAAATAGATATACATAACAATAATTCTGAAAACATTAAGTGTATTTCTTACATGTTTTTGATCATGTATGTACTGTGAAAAATGTACCTTTTACTACATATATCCAATCAACCAATAAAATGTGTATGGCATATGTGAGTTTTACATGTTTATGCCTTTAATGTGTTGTAAAAATATGTCAATACATTATTAATTAAAGACAAGGGCAAGGCTTTTGTAAAAAGCACAGAGTAATCAAATTGGTTACATCAAATTCTTAATTCTAATCAAAGTTACAAAGCAGAGTTTCAAATAAATTTGTCTGATTTAATGCACTTCTTAGCTGCACTTCTTCCATGAGGGATGTCAATTTCGGTTAATATGGCTTAAAATAGACCAACACCAATAAAAAGTTTCTAATTGGTTGACAAAAAACAAAAAAACCAAAAAACAAAACAATGACGAGAAATTAAAGCTTGGCGATATGGCTTAAAAAATATCACAATTTTTGCAGTCCATATCACAACACACAATATGTATCCCCTCTTGTACTTAAATCCTAAACTAATACAATTAAGTTAAATAAAATACCTACTGTTACAATAATATGAAACACAGTACTGATACAATAAAGATAAGTATGCTGTTATAAAGTAAAATAAAGTGCTGTTTAACTAACGTTAAATAAAATACTGTTATGATGAAGTCAAAGTACTGTTAGAAAAAAATGAAATCAAGTGTTGTTAAAAGTCAGGTGAAACTACATACTGTGATAATACATTTCAATAAAGTGTTGTAATGACAAAGTTTTAATAAAGTTAAATAAATCACAGTTAATAAAGTTAGATATTAACTTTAATATTTAGATAAATAACTTACCGATATGATAAAGTTAGAAGAAGTGCTGTTCTTATAAAGTAAAATAAAGTACAGTTCTAATAAAATTAAGGATGTGAACACCGGCCTCTGAACTTCTGCCCCCTTAACTTACATTATTGTCCCACCACATTTCCCCCTGACGTCGCCAGGCATTTTTTTAACAATAAATGGTGAGCAGCAGCGTATCATGCCGATGTGAAAGGACAGCTTTTTTTGTCGGTGTCTGACGCTGCAAGTCAATGACCAGGCATAGATTTTCAATGACTTCGGAGTGAGACCAGGTTGATGTATACAAGTGACATCTTAGATCTCAGAAACTATAAAAAGGCAAAGTGTTTATTTAAGAATAATGCACAGTCTTGATAAAGCGACAACACGTGAGTATTTTCACAATGTGCTGTCGGATCTCTGCGGTTCTGATGCTGTAGATGATCGGGTTGAAGCAGCTTGGGAACAACATGTACATGGTGCTGAAGAAAACTCAAATGACGGCAGGAAGTCTGTTTCTGATCTGATATGACAGTAAAGCAACAATTGCCAAGGTCAGGCTGACGGTTATTACCACAATGTGAGTGACGCAAGTGTGGAGCGCTTTCACACCCGACTTACCGGAACTCAGCATGGAGGTAAATATGACCACATAGGAAGAACTGATGAAGATGAAGTCTGCTAAAGGGGTGAAGAAGACACCCAAAAGCCCAACCAGGTTGTTTATGGCGGTGCTTCCGCATCCAAGTCCCACTAAGGTCATGTGCTCACAGAGACAGTGGTTCATCACGTTCCAAGAGCAGAATGACAACGATCCTGCCAGACTCACCACAAGTGTATTGAGGAAGATGTTTCTAATAAGAAGTGGAATTACGAATTTGAGGAATCGTGGAGTGGCGAACAGATGGCCAAGTAGTGGCCCAGTGCCATCCACACCAACAATGTGGACTGAAAACCTGCTACAAGCTGAACAAAGTAAATCTGAGTCAGGCAGCCAATCAGAGAGATTCCCCTCCAGCCAAACAGGAAGCTCAGCAGCATGCTGGGGACAGATAACAGTGGTTGGCTCAGGTCCACACACGCCATGCCGGCCATGAGGATGTACATCTGTAAGTGGAGGCTTCTCTGTGAAATGATGATATACAGCAGCAGGGAGTTAGCCGACAGTGACACAACCAACATGATGAAGAATGAGATGAAGAGGACGGACCTCAGAACTCCGAGTTCACTGAAGGAATTGAGGATGAAATGTTTGTGCGAAGAGACGTTCTCCATCTCCTTCTCATAAAATGTCCTTGATCAGGGTTTCAGTTGGATAACCTGAAAAACAGAGAAACATTTTTAAAAGTTCCTTCACCTCTTCAAAGACACAATCTGTGATCTGAATAAAATCAAAACACATCTACACACATCAAACAGCCCGGTCATCAGAAGAAAATGTCAGCAAACACAAATAAGTTACATTTTTATGTTTCATCAATATCATATCAACATTTCTAAAGTGATGTAATATATGAGCTGACTTTGTCGTCTGCCAACATATTATCATCTCAAGTCATCACATACAGCTCTGTTATCAGTGGACTTTCACTTCTACAGGTGCAAACACTCCCCCCCATTCCAGTGAACATCCAGGGAATGGGACAATTACAGGATTATCTCATCTCATCTCATCTCATCTCATCTCATCTTACCTTACCTTATTATCTCCTGTTAATATACCCTGTATTACCAAAGAAGCCTAAGAGTCGAGAACTGTACTGAGATATTTAAAGTTTTCCACAGTTTCAACAAGTTGACCATCAAGTGGAACTGGCCCTGTTCTTAGATCTTGTTTTGTTACAAATAATTAATTCTAATTTTTTGTGCCTAAACTTAACCACGCATTAACCATTGTTAAGAGGCATTAAGACGCAACATATCTGCTACAAAATAATGTACAACTGTAACTTATCAGTGCCAATGATGCCAACATTTTTCAAATCTAATCTAACTTTAGCTGACTGGCAGTGTCAGAAAAATGTTGTGTAATCTATCTCACTCAGCTGGAGCCACAGATGCAGATGCAGCTCTCGATCTCGCCAAACAAAATTGATGAAATACTGATGAACATGTTTTACAAAGACATGTACATTTGTGTTAAAGGTTAAAAAAATGCCCCATTTGGAATAAGATAATGAGAAACCATTCTATTGCCAGAGACTTGTCTGTGTAGTTCTTTTTTTTTTTTTTTACCATTTTATTTCAAATGGAAGGGATCCCTCTTCCAGGACGGACAGACATGCAATAGATGTCGTACAGAACAGATCAACAAGATAAATTAACAGTAATCCGTATGACACAATGAGACAGAAAGAGAGAGAGACAGAGAGAGATGCAGGACAGACGGTAATGACAGTAGTTTACAACAACATTAATTAAAGTAATAATATTATAATTAATAATAATTTATTGATCTCTCTAATATCTGAAAGTATACATGTGTCACAATAATCATATGTGTATAATAACAGTAGAAGTATGACTAATGATTAATGATGGCAGCAGCAGCAGGAGGCATCTGGCAGGACCACGGCAGCAGCGCAACCACACACGTCACACTATCCAGGCACCGCTGCAATACGAGTTAACCTGAGAGACAGTGGAGCACAAAGGCTCCGGAGAAGAAACCGAGTTAGTGACATCCAGAATGGCCGAGTTAGCAAAATGCAGTAAGAGGGAGGGAGAGAGAGAGAGAGAGAGAGAGAGGGAGAGAGAGAGAGAGAGAGAGAGAGAGAGAGAGAGAGAGAGAGAGAGAGAGAGAGAGAGAGGGAGAGAGAGAGAGAGAGAGAGAGAGAGAGGGGAGAGAGAGAGAGAGAGAGAGAGAGAGAGAGAGAGAGAGAGAGAGAGAGAGAGAGAAGGTGCCCGGTGTATTATGGAGGGTTCTCCGGCAGACTAGGCCTAAGTCAGCCTAACTAGGGGCTGGTACAAGGCAAGCCTGAGCTAGCCCTAACTATAAGCTTTATCAAAGAGGAAAGTCTTCAGTCTAGTCTTAAATGTGGAGACGGTGTCTGCCTCCCGGACCGCAACAGGAAGATGATTCCACAGGAGAGGAGCCTGATAGCTGAAGGCTCTGGCTCCTGATCTACTTTTGGAGACTTTAGGGACCACGAGTAACCCTGCGTTCTCAGAGCGCAGAGTTCTGGTGGGATAATATGGCACTATGAGCTCTCTAAGATATGACGGAGCTTGACCATTTAGAGCTTTATAAGTTAACAGTAGGATTTTAAATTCAATTCTGGATTTTACAGGGAGCCAGTGCAGAGAAGCTAAAACAGGAGAAATATGATCTCGTTTCTTAGTTCCTGTTAGTACACGTGCTGCTGCATTCTGAATTAGCTGAAGAGTTTTTAATGATTTACTAGAGCTACCTGATAATAGAGAGTTACAGTAATCCAGCCTCGAGGTAACAAAAGCGTGGACCAATTTTTCTGCATGATTCAAAAGCATATACTTGTTAAAAGGAAAAACACATCAGCACCATCACACATTTTAACAAATAAACCTCACCAGAAGCAGAGCTGGTTCATCTCTCCTCAGAGTGTTTGGTTTCACATCAAAGAGAACACTGAAAACAATCAAATTCATTAGAAGACTCAGACAATCATTTTCACAGTCTCTAAAAATGGCATCAAAGAGCATATCATTGCACAAGAATCAAGATGACAACAACTCTAGAAAATGTCTGAAACAATTCCAGGTGAAATATCTCCCCCACTGTCAGAAAATCAGATTTGGGAACTCAACCATGAAAAGTTCAACAAGAGGAGCTGCTGACAGTTCAGCTCTGTAGAAAAGAAATCAGCAGCTTTTACTTGTTCTTGGTGTTTGGGAATTTGTCTTGTCTGCCAGATGTTAAAGTCCTCCATCCATCCCTTCGACCACATGTCCCTGCTGAACGCTGACTAAGCACTTTAATACCCTCCGTCTGATGCTGCCATAGGCTGCAGAGAATATGTAGTGGAATCTAGAGCCACAGATACAGATGCAGCTCTCAATCTCTCCAAACCAAAGTGAAGAAAAATTAATGAACATGTTTTATAAAGATACGTACATTTGTGTTAAAGGTTCAAAACATGTAAAAAGGGTCCATGTGCACATTCTGAAAGATTCTATTTTAAATTAAGATAATGAGAAACTTTTTTATTGTCAAAGACTTTTCTGTGAAGTTCATATTACATCATTTTATTTTAAATGAAAGTAGGTTGTCTTTAACCATTTAGTTGTTAATACTGTTACTACTAACACTACTACTACTACTATGTCTGCAGCAACATAGAAATATAACAAACAAAATGTCCCACGCTCTCCCTCTCCCTCTATATAGTGTGACGTGTGTGGTTGTGCTGCTGCCATGGTCCTGCCAGATGCCTCCTGCTGCTGCTGTTATCATTAGTTATACTTCTACTGTTACTATACACATATGATTATTATCACATATGTATACTATCAGATATTAATATATACTTTCAACATATTGTACCACAGTAGCCAGAACTATAATTATAATATTATTACTTTCATTAATGTTGTTGTAAGCTACTGTCATTACCGTCTGTCCTGCATCTCTCTCTCTCTTTCTGTCTCATTGTGTCATACGGATTACTGTTGATCTGTTCTGTACGACATCTATTGCACGTCTGTCCGTCCTGGAAGAGGGATCCCTCCTCAGTTGCTCTTCCTGAGCTTTCTACCATTTTTCTCCCATTAAAGGGTTTTTTTGGGGAGTTTTTCCTGATCAGCTGTGAGGGTCCAAAGGACAGAGGGATGTCGTATGCTGTAAAGCCCTGTGAGGCAAATTGTGATTTGTGATATTGGGCTTTATAAATAAAATTGATTGATTAATTGATATATGAAGAATAGAAGAAGATAGCAGAGTGTTTTCAGGGAGCTGTTTCCTCAGTTGGTAATGTCATTAAGAAATGGCAGTCAACAGGAACTGTGGAGATCAAGTTGAGGTCTGGAAGACCAAGAAAAACCTCAGGAAGATTTCTCAGACTCTGGAGTGGTGGTGCACTGTTCTACTGTGCAGACACACATGGACAAATATGACCTTCATGGAAGAGTCATCAGAAGAAAACCTTTCCTGTGTCCTCACCACAACATTCAGCGTCTGTGGATAGAGCTCAAAGAGCAGAGCATGAAGATGGCCCAAGAATCTCACAGAGCTAGAAGCCTTTTGCAGGAAGAATGGCTGAAAATCCTCCAAACAAGAACTGAAAGACTCTGAGCTGGATACAGAAAGTGTTTAGAGGCTGTGATATGCTGTGATGCCAAAGGGGGCACTGCTGAGCACTAACCATGCAGGGTGCCCAAACTTTTGCTTCAATACTTTTTGTTATTTTGAAATTGTAATATATCAAAATTAAAAAGTAATCTTGCTTAGAATGTTGAAGAAATGTTTAACTTTATGCCTTTTGGAGATCAGTTCATCTTCTACTTACTTAACTATTCACAGTAAACGAAACTTTGACCAGGGGTGTCCAACCTTTTGCACGCCACTGTACAAGTTATGGCTGCTGACAATGTATCTGTCAACTGCTGTTGTACTATAGTGTAGTACAGTGTGTAGTAGTAATAATAATAATAACGATAATAATGATAATAATAAAAATAATTATAATAACAATAATTACTAAGTATTATTATTTGTGGGTGCTGGAATGAGCTAATTCACAGTGATACCACTTCCTGTGTCCATCATGTCATGCTGGAGAGCCCAAGAATTATACATCATGTTGCTCTAAATCAATCATAGACCACAGCATGCAAATTTAATGTAAATCAAATTGTAATTGTCAGACAACAATTACTTCCTGTTGCCAGTGGGTGGCAGATCACCATGACACCTAAATCAGCTGTGGATTTGTTTCATGTGTCACTACAAGATTGATAAAGCTGCAATACCACCTAAATGTCATATGAGCAATATGACAGTTTATATATATATATATATATATATATATATATATATATATATATATATGTTTCATATAGATGTATCATAAAGATTTGATTGCCTGACATATACGATTTATGAAAATGTTAGCATTACCCAAAGGTGGGCAAAATGGAGTATATTGGCTTGTTGATGATGTGTTCCAGCAAATGTTGTGCACACTAACAATTTGTTGCCCTGTTCTCATATGAACAGATCTTTGCTGCGTGTAAAACTGAAGCATTAGCTAACTTATAAAGGGCATAATGATTATTAGTGTGTTGACACTATGCACATAAAGCAAGCATTGCAATATTCAAAACTGACAAATTTGCATCATAAAAACATAGAGTTTAATAAAGCTTGGCTCAATGAGTTTTGTAGGGAACAAAATAATGAGGTTTTAGGAAAGCAGGGTGATACTAATGTAAAAAGTGGAGAAGCATCTACAGATGTGAAGGTAAGCTTTTTCATCAAAGACAGCAACATCGTATATTCCAGGATACATGCATTACACCTGTTGAGATTGGTCAGGAATCACTGGATCAGTATTTTGGTGATATATTGAATGTGGTACCAGTTGAAGGGAATAATCCTATTAAATTGCTTTCTGATAATACAAACAAAGCCAAATGCTTCCCAGTGTTATCTCCATAGAGACATACATACAATAAAAGTAAACCATATCAATTGACATTGTCACTTAATTTCAATAACAGGATTGTTTGAGATTGAACAGGTTGTGACAAATACATCCATTGCACTACAAAAAGGAAATGAGGGGTTGTACATCCCAAAAGCAAAGTGATGATCTGTTGAAGAATAAGGAATCTCGAAAGAAGTTGGTGGAGTTTAATGATGGGTATCTTTTCTTAAACATATTAGAGGTCTCCCACCTTTTTGGCAGGGAGCAAAAGTGTAAACTAGATAAGAAAGTCAGTTTAATACAATGTGCAAGTGCAAATCAGAAAGATCAGAAAGATCTGGGTAGAAAGATTCTACCCAGGCAGCAGAGATTATGACAGCAATCAAGAAGGCTCTTTCAGATGAGAACAGTGGCTATGATAGCATGGCACATTTGTTTGAAAATTCAGGTATAAATAAACCTAATTGGCATGTTGATGCCTTCACACCTGGGGCCATATGAAACGAATGAAATTTGGGGCAGACTGGACAAGGTACACGGAAGTTACATCAACTTCCGGTTTCACCAAGGCAACATAATTCAAAGTAAGCTCACAATCTTAATTAGTAAGCATCATACAGGTCTTGACTATGATATGGATGGGGGAGGAAGGGGCTGGAAGGTGTACATCAAAGTCAAAAACATGTCATTTCTCGTGGCCAGTAGGTGGAGCTATAACCATAAGTCCATTCTGGCATGCATGTGCCACAAGGCCAGGACTGTGAAGAAACATGCCAAGTTTGGGGCAGATTGGACAATGTTTGCTTAATTTACAACTTCCTGTTTTATGATGAAACATGCAAAATGGCCGTTGTGCCATATCAAACCCATTAGATGAAAGCTCATAATTTTCATCAGGAAGCATCATCAAGGTCTTGAGATTTTTGGGGTTTTATAAAAAGCATAAAACATGTTGTTTCCTGTTGCCATTAAAGGGACACCAGGTGTTGGCCAGTTGACAGCCCCACTCCTCTCTTGAGCCAAGTTAGTTTGTAAGACTTACAGCTGGTGATTTGATGATGAATCAAGAATCAAGAGAATCAAGCATCACATAATTTTAAAACAGTTCGTCTTAATTGCTACGTTCCATGAGCATTTTCATTTATGACATGACAAAATTCTGATCTATTTTTGTTTTCCTCATTAAATTGACATTTTACATTTCAGATTTTTAATACTTCTTTTAAGAATGTGTAACAGTTCGCATGAAGCAACAGGATGTCATGGTCTTCATGATGTGCTGTCGAATCTCAGTGGTTCTCATGCCGTAGATGATCGGGTTGAAACAGCTCGGGAACAACACATACATGATACTAAAGAAAACCCGTACAGCAGCAGGAAGACCGTTTCTGATCCGATATGACAGTAAAGCAACAAGTGCAAAGGTCAGGCTGACGGTCATTACCACAATGTGAGTGACGCAAGTGTGGAGCGCTTTCACACCCGACTTACCGGAACTCAGCATGGAGGTAAATATGACCACATAGGAAGAACTGATGAAGATGAAGTCTGCTACAGGGGTGAGGAAGACACCCAAAAGCCCAAACAGGTTGTTTTTGGCAGTGCTTCCACAGGCCAGCTCCACTAAGGCCATGTGCTCACAGAAACAGTGATTTATCACATTTGAAGAGCAGAATGACAACGATCCTGCCAGACTCACCACAAGTGTATTCAGGATGATGTTTCTAATAAGAAGTGGAATTACGAATTTGAAGAATCGTGGTAACGCCATGCGTTCATGATAGTAGAGAGGCGAACAGATGGCAAAGTAGCGGTCCAGTGCCATCCACACCAACAATGTGGAATGAAAAGCTCCTGAAAACTGAACGAACTGCATCTGAACCAGGCAGCCAATCAGAGAGATTCCCCTCCAGCCAAACAGGAAGCTCAGCAGCATGTTGGGAACAATGACCAGTGGGGAGCTCAGGTCCACACATGCCATGCCAGCAATGAGAATGTACATTGGTGAGTGGAGGCTTCTCTGTGAAATGATGATATACAGCTGCAGGGAGTTGGCCGACAGTGACGTAACAAACATGATGAAGAATGGGATGAAGAGGACGGGCCTCAGAACTCCGAGTTCATTGAAGCCATTGAGAATGAAATGTTTGTGTGAAGAGACGTTCTCCATCTCCACTTAAAACGTCCTCATTCAGGGTTTTAATTGGATTACCTGAAAACAGAGAAACATTTTTAAAAGTTCCTTCATCCCTGAAAGACACAATCTGTGATCTGAATAAAGTCAAAACACATGCACACACATCAAACAGCCTGATCATCAGAAGAAAATGTCAGCAAACACAAATATGTTACATTTTTGCATTTCATCTGTAACTGAGGTTCAATGAATCCTAGATGACCCCTGCCAAACTGCAGACTGCTGCTGACAACAAACAAGAAAACTGATTGTTGGCAACCCTTTGTGATGTTTCCATTGGTGTTGAGCCACTGAACCTCTGTGTTTTTCATTGACCCGTCCCTGCTTTTCAAATGTAGGTATTTTATGCCAAAATGTGAACTTTTCTTGACCATAACCTAAAGGTCTCTTTGCCTGAACCTCACCACACGTTAACTACAGCATTGTTGAGAAGCATCATGATTCAACGTATCCACAACAAAGTCATGTACAACTGTAACTCATTTGTGGTTGGCAGAAATTTAAAATACCAATATTTTTCAAAATAAAGTGTAATATAGACAAGGTCATTAGAAACACTTAACACGTTAAATCAGTTCATGTCAGTGTCTGTGGCTCTTAACTTATTGGTCACGTCGCTGAGTTAAGAATATTAATGGCATTTGGGATGAGGGACTTCCTTTATACATTTGTTTTGGCCAAAGAGACTCTGCAATGCCTCCCAAAGCTCAAGAGTTCAAACTGGCTGAAGACAGAATGGCAGCTATCAGCTAAAATACTCCTCGCTTTCTTCTTTGTCCTCTCTGTAAAGAGTTGGCTCAAGGGCTTTTATGCTTTGGCAAATATTGTGCTGTCAATTGATGCAGTCCTAGAAAGGTTTTTCCTAGATATAGAGATAAAATGACCATAACAAGCAGAAAGGTAAAAACACTCTCAACCATAATTTACTACATGGTGTCTACAATCTGCTGGCTAACAGTGAGGCCACAAAGTTTCACTTGAGAGTCGAGAACCGTACTGAGATATGTAAAGTTTTCAACATGTCAAGTGAAATTGGCTCTGTAATTAGATCTTGTTATGTACAAATAATTAATTCTAGTTTTGCCTAAACCTGAACACATGTTAACCTCAGTGTTGCTGAGAAGCATTAAGATTCAAGGTATCTGCTACAAAATAACATACAACTGTAACTTATCTGTGGTTTACAGAAATGATAAATGCCAACATTGTAAAAATCAAATGTAATTTTTAGCTGGTTGATTGAAATATGTAGTGGAAGCTAGAGCCACATACAGATGCAGCTCTCAATCTCTCCAAACAAAAGTGAAGAAATACTGATGAGCATGTTTTATAAAGATACGTACATTTGTGTTAAAGGTTCAAAACATGTGAAAAGGGTCCATGTGCACATTTGGAAAGATTCTATTTTAAATTAAGATAATGAGAAACCTTTTTATTGCCAAAGACTTTTCTGTGAAGTTCATATTTCATCATTTTATTTTAAGTGAAAGTAGGTTGTCTTTAACCATTTAGTTGTTAATACTGTTACTACTAACACTACTACCACTACTATGTCTGCAACAACATAGAAATATAACATACAAAATGTCCCACGCTCTCCCTCTCCCTCTACAAAACAGTAAAATGCTGCTGACGCTTTAATTTATTTTTTAATATACACTTGTTTACATCAGTTATACTGACTTTGTATACTGTTAGTAAACAAAGCAGGGTAAACATATTTAAATTCTGATCAGCTGACAGACACAATACTAATTATTTTCTGTTTCTTGGTTAAATTGCAGTCATCTGGAATTTACTCTCTTACCGCAAAATCTAAATCTAAATAATTTAAAATGATTGGTTTAAATAGTGAGTTTTGTGTTTTGTAGTTTGTTGATGGGGCTACCCTTTTGTAGACATTTTCAGTAGTGACTGTACCTGTAAGACTCCTATCCTACACCCTGAAATATCGTCACTAAAATTAAAGTATTTAAAAACCGGATTTGTAATTTTATCCATGATAACTAAACTTTCTGGCAAAAAACTACTTTTCTTCAGTGACCACAGAACAAAGCGACAACTTCATCAGGAACGGAGAAAGGAAAAGAAATTCAGGCCTGCAGTCAGAGTCGTTACCGCCTCCTGAAATTCTTAAAATTTTCTCTTGTCTGCATCTTTGTGACTTAGCTGCCTTTGTCTAGACTCACAGAAGTCAAATGTGTCTCCAAATGTCACCTTTTCACATTTTGCAAGGGTTTGACTGTTTTGTTGAAGAGGAAAATACGAGCAACAAGAAAACAGGCACAGGAGTGACTGCAGAGAAATAACTTCTATCAGAAAAACAGCAAGAACATTATCAGTTAATACATCTGCTGGCTGAAGGGAAACTTTGAAAGGATTCAAAAGCATATACTTGTTAAAAGGAAAAACACATCAGCACATCACACATTTTAACAAATAAACCTCACCTGAAGCAGAGCTGGTTCATCTCTCCTCAGAGTGTTTGGTTTCACATCAAAGAGAACACTGAAAACACTCAAATTCATTAGAAGACTCAGACAATCATTTTCACAGTCTCTAAAAATGGCATCAAAGAGCATATCATTGCACAAGAATCAAGATGACAACAACTCTAGAAAATGTCTGAAACAATTCCAGGTGAAATATCTCCCCCACTGTCAGAAAATCAGATTTGGGAACTCAACCATGAAAAGTTCAACAAGAGGAGCTGCTGACAGTTCAGCTCTGTAGAAAAGAAATCAGCAGCTTTTACTTGTTCTTGGTGTTTGGGAATTTGTCTTGTCTGCCAGGTTTTAATGTCCTCCATCCATCCCTTCGACCACATGTCCCTGCTGAACGCTGACTAAGCACTTTAATACCCTCCGTCTGATGCTGCCATAGGCTGCAGAGATGACGTTCAACACCTCATTCCATTTCAGCCAATACACAATAAAAAAATCTAAGAACTACAAGTCACGATTGTTAACAAGGTATTCATCAGCTGTAGTACTGTACACATGGTAACAACCCACTGATCTGGATCAATACATCAATTTATTGATCAATAATTTAATATCATGGATGCAAAGTGAAAACATTTCACCCATATTATCATCTCTTGGATATGCCTTTATTTTGAAAATCTGCCACAGTCAAACAGCTGCAGGTAGGCGGCAAACAGCCAAGAAAAAAAACAATGAGGTTAAGGATATTTACTGAGGAATAAATCAGCAGTGTGACGTTTGTAAAAAATGCTGTAATGAGATTGAACATCATGTAATGTTTGTAATGTCCAGCACCTGGCATATACTTTCCAGAGGGGACTCAGCAACGTGATACCCTCGATGATCAGAGCACACCCTCCCGATCCCTGCCATTCCAAATTTACTATCCCCATCCACCACAAAACATTAAAAAGGTCACCTAAGTCACCTGAGAAAGCCCAACATTACCCTGGCCTTTCAGCATGGGCAAGTGCAAATATCATCCACCCTTGGCAGTTGGTAATTCCAGGGCTTGACAACTACTTGACTGATCTCTGGGTAAGGCTTTCCCTGAGTCCTCCAAATCTGCTTTTCTTCATGTTGGTTCAGGAGTTCCCCAATGTTTTCAATGCCCCGCGTCAAGTCTAGCAGTTTCCTGGTTCCCTTCTCCAGGGCGTCCCTGAAGTCCTTCCACATGCAGGAGTTGTTTCAGTGATTATCAAGCTGCAGCTCCTCTATTGTCCTGGTACTATTCTGCTACTTGAGGAGAAGTCTAGAGAAGCTTCTTTGCAGGGTCTCAGGTTACCACAACAAAAGGGATTAATAATCTTATGACCTCAATTGCCAGCAGCTTCCTTCACAGTGGAGACTTAAAACATTGCCCAATCTGATTCCATATCTCTAGCCTCCCCAAAGATTTAGGGAAAAATCTTCCAGAGATGGTGTTGGAAAATTAGAGGAACTCACCCTCATAACACATTTGAGTTTACCAGGTCCATCTGGCAGCCTCCCCCACCACCTCATCCAACTCAACAGCAGGTGTTGATCAGCTGACAGCCCTGCTCCTCTCTTCAGCCAAGTTTCTAAGACTTACAGCTGCGGATTTGATGATGATGGATGTTTGGACGAAGCTGTCCAGTAATAAGCACTGGGCTCAATGACTATCCCCACTGTTGCCTGGCACCTTTCAGCATGGGCAACTCTTACAAAAGAGAGAATCAAGCATCACATAATTTTAAAAATAGTTTGCCTTAATTTTTATGTTGTGCATTTTTCATTTATGACATGACTGAATTCTGATCTATTTTTGTTTTCCTCATGAAAATGACATTTTACATGACAGATTACAGTTTCTTTTAAGAATGGGGAACAGTTCGGACAAAGTGGCAACATGTCAAGGTCTTTACAATGTGCTGTCGAATCTCGGTGGTTCTCATGCCGTAGATGATCGGGTTGAAACAGCTCGGGAACAACACATACATGATACTAAAGAAAACCCGTACAGCAACAGGAAGACCGTTTCTGATCCGATATGACAGGTATGCAACAAGTGCAAAGGTCAGGCTGACGGTCATTACCACAATGTGAGTGATGCAAGTGTGGAGCGCTTTCACACCCGACTTACCGGAACTCAGCACGGAGGTAAATATGACCACATAGGAAGAACTGATGAAGATGAAGTCTGCTACAGGGGTGAGGAAGATACCCAAAAGCCCAAACAGGTTGTTTTTGGCAGTGCTTCCACAGGCCAGCTCCACTAAGGCCATGTGCTCACAGAAACAGTGATTTATCACATTTGAAGAGCAGAATGACAACGATCCTGCCAGACTCACCACAAGTATAGTCAGGATGATGTTTCTAATAACAAGTGGAATTACGAATTTGAGGAATCGTGGTAACGTCATGCGTTCATGGTAGCAGAGTGGCGAACAGATGGCAAAGTAGCGGTCCAGTGCCATCCACACCAACAATGTGGACTGAAAAGCTGCAACAAAGTGAATGAATTGCATCTGAACCAGGCAGCCAATCAGAGAGATTCCCCTCCAGTCAAACAGGAAGCTCAGCAGCATGTTGGGAACAATGACCAATGACCAGCTCAGGTCCACACATGCCATGCCAGCAATGAGGATGTACATTGGTAAATGGAGGCTTCTCTGTGAAATGATGATATACAGCTGCAGGGAGTTGGCCGACAGTGACGTAACAAACATGATGAAGAATGGGATGAAGAGGACGGGCCTCAGAACTCCGAGTTCATTGAAGCCATTGAGAATGAAATGTTTGTGTGAAGAGACGTTCTCCATCTCCACTTAAAACGTCCTCATTCAGGATTTTACTTGGATTACCTGAAAACAGAGAAACATTTTTAAAGGTTCCTTCATCCCTGAAAGACACAATCTGTGATCTGAATAAAGTCAAAACACATGCACACACATCAAGCAGCCTGATCATCAGAAGAAAATGTCAGCAAACACAAATATGTTACATTTTTGCATTTCATCTGTAACTGAGGTTCAATGAATCCTAGATGACCCCTGCCAAACTGCAGACTGCTGCTGACAACAAACAAGAAAACTGATTGTTGGCAACCCTTTGTGATGTTTCCATTGGTGTTGAGCCACTGAACCTCTGTGTTTTTCATTGACCCGTCCCTGCTTTTCAAATGTAGGTATTTTATGCCAAAATGTGAACTTTTCTTGACCATAACCTAAAGGTCTCTGTGCCTGAACCTCACCACACGTTAACTACAGCATTGTTGAGAAGCATCATGATTCAATGTATCCACAACAAAATCATGTACAACTGTAACTTATTTGTGGTTGGCAGAAACTTAAAATACCAATATTTTTCAAATTAAAGTGTAATATAGACAAGGTCATTAGAAACACTTAACACGTTAAATCAGTTCATGTCAGTGTCTGTGGCTCTTAACTTATTGGTCACGTCGCTGAGTTAAGAATATTAATGGCATTTGGGATGAGGGACTTCCTTTATACATTTGTTTTGGCCAAAGAGACTCTGCAATGCCTCCCAAAGCTCAAGAGCTCAAACTGGCTGAAGACAGAATGGCAGCTATCAGCTAAAATACTCCTCGCTTTCTTCTTTGTCCTCTCTGTAAAGAGTTGGCTCAAGGGCTTTTATGCTTTGGCAAATATTGTGCTGTCAATTGATGCAGTCCTAGAAAGGTTTTTCCTAGATATAGAGATAAAATGACCATAACAAGCAGAAAGGTAAAAACACTCTCAACCATAATTTACTACACGGTGTCTACAATCTGCTGGCTAACAGTGAGGCCACAAAGTTTCACTTGAGAGTCGAGAACCGTACTGAGATATGTAAAGTTTTCAACATGTCAAGTGAAACTGGCTCTGTACTTAGATCTTGTTATGTACAAATAATTAATTCTAGTTTTGCCTAAACCTGAACACATGTTAACCTCAGTGTTGCTGAGAAGCATTAAGATTCAATGTATCTGCTACAAAATAACATACAACTGTAACTTATCTGTGGTTTACAGAAATGATAAATGCCAACATTGTAAAAATCAAATGTAATTTTTAGCTGGTTGATTGAAATATGTAGTGGAAGCTAGAGCCACATACAGATGCAGCTCTCAATCTCTCCAAACAAAAGTGAAGAAACACTGATGAGCATGTTTTATAAAGATACGTACATTTGTGTTAAAGGTTCAAAACATGTAAAAAGGGTCCATGTGCACATTTGGAAAGACTCTATTTTAAATTAAGATAATGAGAAACCATTTATTGCCAAAGACTTTTCTGTGAAGTTCATATTTCATCATTTTATTTTAAGTGAAAGTAGGTTGTCTTTAACCATTTAGTTGTTAATACTGTTACTACTAACACTACTAACACTACTATGTCTGCAACAACATAGAAATATAACATACAAAATGTCCCACGCTCTCCCTCTCCCTCTATAAAACAGTAAAATGCTGCTGACGCTTTAATTTATTTTTTAATATACACTTGTTTACATCAGTTATACTGACTTTGTTTACTGTTAGTAAACAAAGCAGGGTAAACATATTTAAATTCTGATCAGCTGACAGACACAATACGAATTATTTTCTGTTTCTTGGTTAAATTGCTGTCATCTGGAATTTACTCTCTTACCGCAAAATCTAAATCTATATAATTTAAAATGATTGGTTTAAATAGTGAGTTTTGTGTTTTGTAGTTTGTTGATGGGGCTACCCTTTTGTAGACATTTTCAGTAGTGACTGTACCTGTAAGACTCCTATCCTACACCCTGAAATATCGTCACTAAAATTACTGTATTTAAAAACCGGATTTGTAATTTTATCCATGATAACTAAACTTTCTGCCAAAAAACTACTTTTCTTCAGTGACCACAGAACAAAGCGACAACTTCATCAGGAACGGAGAAAGGAAAAGAAATTCAGGCCTGCAGTCAGAGTCGGTACCGCCTCCTGAAATTCTTAATATTTTCTCTTGTCACCATCTTTGTGATTTAGCTGCCTTTGTCTAGACTCACAGAAGTCAAATGTGTCTCCAAATGTCACCTTTTCACATTTTGCAAGGGTTTGACTGTTTTGTTGAAGAGGAAAACACGAGCGACAAGAAAACAGGCACAGGAGTGACTGCAGAGAAATAACTTCTATCAGAAAAACAGCAAGAACATTATCAGTTAATGCATCTGCTGGCTGAAGGGAAACTTTGAAAGGATTCAAAAACATATACTTGTTAAAAGGAAAAACACATCAGCACCATCACACATTTTAACAAATAAACCTCACCAGAAGCAGAGCTGGTTCATCTCTCCTCAGAGTGTTTGGTTTCACATCAAAGAGAACACTGAAAACACTCAAATTCATTAGAAGACTCAGACAATCATTTTCACAGTCTCTAAAAATGGCATCAAAGAGCATATCATTGCACAAGAATCAAGATGACAACAACTCTAGAAAATGTCTGAAACAATTCCAGGTGAAATATCTCCCCCACTGTCAGAAAATCAGATTTGGGAACTCAACCATGAAAAGTTCAACAAGACGAGCTGCTGACAGTTCAGCTCTGTAGAAAAGAAATCAGCAGCTTTTACTTGTTCTTGGTGTTTGGGAATTTGTCTTGTCTGCCAGGTTTTAATGTCCTCCATCCATCCCTTCGACCACATGTCCCTGCTGAACGCTGACTAAGCACTTTAATACCCTCCGTCTGATGCTGCCATAGGCTGCAGAGATGACGTTCAACACCTCATTCCATTTCAGCCAATACACAATAAAAAAATCTAAGAACTACAAGTCACGATTGTTAACAAGGTATTCATCAGCTGTAGTACTGTACACATGGTAACAACCCACTGATCTGGATCAATACATCAAATTTATTGATCAATAATTTAATATCATGGATGCAAAGTGAAAACATTTCACCCATATTATCATCTCTTGGATATGCCTTTATTTTGAAAATCTGCCACAGTCAAACAGCTGCAGGAGGCGGCAAACAGCCAAGAAAAAAACAATGAGGTTAAGGATATTTACTGAGGAATAAATCAGCAGTGTGACGTTTGTAAAAAATGCTGTAATGAGATTGAACATCATGTAATGTTTGTAATGTCCAGCAACCTGGCATATACTTTCCAGAGGGGACTCAGCAACGTGATACCTCGATGACCAGAGCACACCCTCCCGATCCCTGCCATTCCAAATTTACTATCCCCATCCACCACAAAACATTAAAAAGGTCACCTAAGTCACCTGAGAAAGCCCAACATTACCCTGTCCTTTCAGCATGGGCAAGGGCAAATATCATCCACCCTTGGCAGTTGGCAATTCCAGGGCTTGACAACTACCTGACTGATCTCTGGGTAAGGCTTTCCCTGAGTCCTCCAAATCTGCTTTTCTTCATGTTGGTTCAGGATTTCCCCAATGTTTTCAATGCCCCGCGTCAAGTCTAGCAGTTTCCTGGTTCCCTTCTCCAGGGCGTCCCTGAAGTCCTTCCACATGCAGGAGTTGTTTCAGTGATTATCAAGCTGCAGCCCCTCTATCGTCCCGGTACTATTCTGCTTCTTGAGGAGAAGTCTAGAGAAGCTTCTTTGCAGGGTCTCAGGTTACCACAACAAAAGGGATTAATAATCTTATGACCTCAATTGCACAGTGGAGACTTAAAACATTGCCCAATCTGATTCCATATCTCTAGCCTCCCCAGAGATTTAGGGAAAAATCTTCCAGAGATGGTGTTGGAAAATTAGAGGAACTCACCCTCATAACACATTTGAGTTTACCAGGTCCATCTGGCAGCCTCCCCCACCACCTCATCCAACTCAACAGCAGGTGTTGATCAGCTGACAGCCCTGCTCCTCTCTTCAGCCAAGTTTTTAAGACTTACAGCTGCGGATTTGATGATGATGGATGTTTGGACGAAGCTGTCCAGTAATAAGCACTGGGCTCAATGACTATCCCCACTGTTGCCTGGCACCTTTCAGCATGGGCAACTCTTACAAAAGAGAGAATCAAGCATCACATAATTTTAAAAATAGTTTGCCTTAATTTTTATGTTGTGCATTTTTCATTTATGACATGACTGACTTCTGATCTATTTTTGTTTTCCTCATGAAAATGACATTTTACATGACAGATTACAGTTTCTTTTAAGAATGGGGAACAGTTCGGACAAAGTGGCAACATGTCAAGGTCTTTACAATGTGCTGTCGAATCTCGGTGGTTCTCATGCCGTAGATGATCGGGTTGAAACAGCTCGGGAACAACACATACATGATACTAAAGAAAACCCGTACAGCAGCAGGAAGACCGTTTCTGATCCGATATGACAGGTATGCAACAAGTGCAAAGGTCAGGCTGACGGTCATTACCACAATGTGAGTGATGCAAGTGTGGAGCGCTTTCACACCCAACTTACCGGAACTCAGCACGGAGGTAAATATGACCACATAGGAAGAACTGATGAAGATGAAGTCTGCTACAGGGGTGAGGAAGACACCCAAAAGCCCAAACAGGTTGTTTTTGGCAGTGCTTCCACAGGCCAGCTCCACTAAGGCCATGTGCTCACAGAAACAGTGATTTATCACATTTGAAGAGCAGAATGACAACGATCCTGCCAGACTCACCACAAGTATAGTCAGGATGATGTTTCTAATAACAAGTGGAATTACGAATTTGAGGAATCGTGGTAACGCCATGCGTTCATGGTAGCAGAGTGGCAAACAGATGGCAAAGTAGCGGTCCAGTGCCATCCACACCAGCAATGTGGACTGAAAAGCTCCAACAAAGTGAATGAATTGCATCTGAACCAGGCAGCCAATCAGAGAGATTCCCCTCCAGTCAAACAGGAAGCTCAGCAGCATGTTGGGAACAATGACCAATGACCAGCTCAGGTCCACACATGCCATGCCAGCAATGAGGATGTACATTGGTAAATGGAGGCTTCTCTGTGAAATGATGATATACAGCTGCAGGGAGTTGGCCGACAGTGACGTAACAAACATGATGAAGAATGGGATGAAGAGGACGGGCCTCAGAACTCCGAGTTCATTGAAGCCATTGAGAATGAAATGTTTGTGTGAAGAGACGTTCTCCATCTCCACTTAAAACGTCCTCATTCAGGATTTTACTTGGATTACCTGAAAACAGAGAAACATTTTTAAAGGTTCCTTCATCCCTGAAAGACACAATCTGTGATCTGAATAAAGTCAAAACACATGCACACACATCAAGCAGCCTGATCATCAGAAGAAAATGTCAGCAAACACAAATATGTTACATTTTTGCATTTCATCTATAACTGAGGTTCAATGAATCCTAGATGACCCCTGCCAAACTGCAGACTGCTGCTGACAACAAACAAGAAAACTGATTGTTGGCAACCCTTTGTGATGTTTCCATTGGTGTTGAGCCACTGAACCTCTGTGTTTTTCATTGACCCGTCCCTGCTTTTCAAATGTAGGTATTTTATGCCAAAATGTGAACTTTTCTTGACCATAACCTAAAGGTCTCTGTGCCTGAACCTCACCACACGTTAACTACAGCATTGTTGAGAAGCATCATGATTCAATGTATCCACAACAAAATCATGTACAACTGTAACTTATTTGTGGTTGGCAGAAACTTAAAATACCAATATTTTTCAAATTAAAGTGTAATATAGACAAGGTCATTAGAAACACTTAACACGTTAAATCAGTTCATGTCAGTGTCTGTGGCTCTTAACTTATTGGTCACGTCGCTGAGTTAAGAATATTAATGGCATTTGGGATGAGGGACTTCCTTTATACATTTGTTTTGGCCAAAGAGACTCTGCAATGCCTCCCAAAGCTCAAGAGTTCAAACTGGCTGAAGACAGAATGGCAGCTATCAGCTAAAATACTCCTCGCTTTCTTCTTTGTCCTCTCTGTAAAGAGTTGGCTCAAGGGCTTTTATGCTTTGGCAAATATTGTGCTGTCAATTGATGCAGTCCTAGAAAGGTTTTTCCTAGATATAGAGATAAAATGACCATAACAAGCAGAAAGGTAAAAACACTCTCAAACATAATTTACTACACGGTGTCTACAATCTGCTGGCTAACAGTGAGGCCACAAAGTTTCACTTGAGAGTCGAGAACCGTACTGAGATATGTAAAGTTTTCAACATGTCAAGTGAAACTGGCTCTGTACTTAGATCTTGTTATGTACAAATAATTAATTCTAGTTTTGCCTAAACCTGAACACATGTTAACCTCAGTGTTGCTGAGAAGCATTAAGATTCAATGTATCTGCTACAAAATAACATACAACTGTAACTTATCTGTGGTTTACAGAAATGTTAAATGCCAACATTTTAAAAATCAAATGTAATTTTTAGCTGGTTGATTGAAATATGTAGTGGAAGCTAGAGCCACATACAGATGCAGCTCTCAATCTCTCCAAACAAAAGTGAAGAAACACTGATGAGCATGTTTTATAAAGATACGTACATTTGTGTTAAAGGTTCAAAACATTCAGAAAGATTCTATTTTAAATTAAGATAATGAGAAACCTTTTTATTGCCAAAGACTTTTCTGTGAAGTTCATATTTCATCATTTTATTTTAAGTGAAAGTAGGTTGTCTTTAACCATTTAGTTGTTAATACTGTTATTACTAACACTACTAACACTACTATGTCTGCAACAACATAGAAATATAACATACAAAATGTCCCACGCTCTCCCTCTCCCTCTATAAAACAGTAAAATGCTGCTGACGCTTTAATTTATTTTTTAATATACAATTGTTTACATCAGTTATACTGACTTTGTTTACTGTTAGTAAACAAAGCAGGGTAAACATATTTAAATTCTGATCAGCTGACAGACACAATACTAATTATTTTCTGTTTCTTGGTTAAATTGCAGTCATCTGGAATTTACTCTCTTACCGCAAAATCTAAATCTATATAATTTAAAATGATTGGTTTAAATAGTGAGTTTTGTGTTTTGTAGTTTGTTGATGGGGCTACCCTTTTGTAGACATTTTCAGTAGTGACTGTACCTGTAAGACTCCTATCCTACACCCTGAAATATCGTCACTAAAATTAAAGTATTTAAAAACCGGATTTGTAATTTTATCCATGATAACTAAACTTTCTGCCAAAAAACTACTTTTCTTCAGTGACCACAGAACAAAGCGACAACTTCATCAGGAACGGAGAAAGGAAAAGAAATTCAGGCCTGCAGTCAGAGTCGTTACCGCCTCCTGAAATTCTTAATATTTTCTCTTGTCTGCATCTTTGTGACTTAGCTGCCTTTGTCTAGACTCACAGAAGTCAAATGTGTCTCCAAATGTCACCTTTTCACATTTTGCAAGGGTTTGACTGTTTTGTTGAAGAGGAAAACACGAGCGACAAGAAAACAGGCACAGGAGTGACTGCAGAGAAATAACTTCTATCAGAAAAACAGCAAGAACATTATCAGTTAATGCATCTGCTGGCTGAAGGGAAACTTTGAAAGGATTCAAAAGCATATACTTGTTAAAAGGAAAAACACATCAGCACCATCACACATTTTAACAAATAAACCTCACCAGAAGCAGAGCTGGTTCATCTCTCCTCAGAGTGTTTGGTTTCACATCAAAGAGAACACTGAAAACACTCAAATTCATTAGAAGACTCAGACAATCATTTTCACAGTCTCTAAAAATGGCATCAAAGAGCATATCATTGCACAAGAATCAAGATGACAACAACTCTAGAAAATGTCTGAAACAATTCCAGGTGAAATATCTCCCCCACTGTCAGAAAATCAGATTTGGGAACTCAACCATGAAAAGTTCAACAAGACGAGCTGCTGACAGTTCAGCTCTGTAGAAAAGATACAGCAGTTTTTACTTGTTCTTGGTGTTTGGGAATTTGTCTTGTCTGCCAGGTTTTAATGTCCTCCATCCATCCCTTCGACCACATGTCCCTGCTGAACGCTGACTAAGCACTTTAATACCCTCCGTCTGATGCTGCCATAGGCTGCAGAGATGACGTTCAACACCTCATTCCATTTCAGCCAATACACAATAAAAAAATCTAAGAACTACAAGTCACGATTGTTAACAAGGTATTCATCAGCTGTAGTACTGTACACATGGTAACAACCCACTGATCTGGATCAATACATCAAATTTATTGATCAATAATTTAATATCATGGATGCAAAGTGAAAACATTTCACCCATATTATCATCTCTTGGATATGCCTTTATTTTGAAAATCTGCCACAGTCAAACAGCTGCAGGTAGGCGGCAAACAGCCAAGAAAAAAACAATGAAGTTAAGGATATTTACTGAGGAATAAATCAGCAGTGTGACGTTTGTAAAAAATGCTGTAATGAGATTGAACATCATGTAATGTTTGTAATATCCAGCAACCTGGCATATACTTTCCAGAGGGGACTCAGCAACGTGACACCTCGATGATCAGAGCACACCCTCCCGATCCCTGCCATTCCAAATTTACTATCCCCATCCACCACAAAACATTAAAAAGGTCACCTAAGTCACCTGAGAAAGCCCAACATTACCCTGGCCTTTCAGCATGGGCAAGGGCAAATATCATCCACCCTTGGCAGTTGGCAATTCCAGGGCTTGACAACTACCTGACTGATCTCTGGGTAAGGCTTTCCCTGAGTCCTCCAAATCTGCTTTTCTTCATGTTGGTTCAGGAGTTCCCCAATGTTTTCAATGCCCCGCGTCAAGTCTAGCAGTTTCCTGGTTCCCTTCTCCAGGGCGTCCCTGAAGTCCTTCCACATGCAGGAGTTGTTTCAGTGATTATCAAGCTGCAGCTCCTCTATTGTCCTGGTACTATTCTGCTACTTGAGGAGAAGTCTAGAGAAGCTTCTTTGCAGGGTCTCAGGTTACCACAACAAAAGGGATTAATAATCTTATGACCTCAATTGCCAGCAGCTTCCTTCACAGTGGAGACTTAAAACATTGCCCAATCTGATTCCATATCTCTAGCCTCCCCAAAGATTTAGGGAAAAATCTTCCAGAGATGGTGTTGGAAAATTAGAGGAACTCACCCTCATAACACATTTGAGTTTACCAGGTCCATCTGGCAGCCTCCCCCACCACCTCATCCAACTCAACAGCAGGTGTTGATCAGCTGACAGCCCCGCTCCTCTCTTCAGCCAAGTTTCTAAGACTTACAGCTGCGGATTTGATGATGATGGATGTTTGGACGAAGCTGTCCAGTAATAAGCACTGGGCTCAATGACTATCCCCACTGTTGCCTGGCACCTTTCAGCATGGGCAACTCTTACAAAAGAGAGAATCAAGCATCACATAATTTTAAAAATAGTTTGCCTTAATTTTTATGTTGAGCATTTTTCATTTATGACATGACTGACTTCTGATCTATTTTTGTTTTCCTCATGAAAATGACATTTTACATGACAGATTACAGTTTCTTTTAAGAATGGGGAACAGTTCGGACAAAGTGGCAACATGTCAAGGTCTTTACAATGTGCTGTCGAATCTCGGTGGTTCTCACGCCGTAGATGATCGGGTTGAAACAGCTCGGGAACAACAGGTACATGGTGCTGAAAAAAACCCGAATGGCAGCAGGAAGATCGTTTCGGATCCGATAAGACAGTAAAGCAACAAGTGCAAAGATCAGGCTGACAGACATTACCACAATGTGTGTGACACAGGTGTGGAGTGCTTTGATCCCAGACCTACCAGACCTCAGCACGGAGGTAAATATGACCACATAGGAAGAAGAGATAAAGATGAAGTCTGCCACGGGGATGAGAAACACACCCAAGAGCCCCACCAGGCTGTTCATTGCGGTGCTTCCACAGGCCAGCTCCACTAAGGCCATGTGCTCACAGAAACAGTGGTTCATCACATTTGACGCACAGAATGATAACGATCCTGCCAGACCCACAAATGGTGTGATCAAGAGGACATTTCTCACCACAAGCGGGATGATAAACTTGAGGAATCGTGGAAACGCCATGTGCTCATGATAGTATAGAGGCGTACAGATTGCAAAGTAGCGGTCCAGTGCCATCCACACCAATAGAGTCGAGTGAAAAGTTCCAACAAAGTGAATGAAGTGCATCTGAACCAAGCAGCCAATCAGAGAGATTCCCCTCCAGTCAAACAGGAAGCTGAGCAGCATGTTGGGGACGAAGAACAAAGGGACGCTCAGGTCCACACATGCCATGCTGGCCATGAGGATGTACATCGGCGAGTGGAGGCTTCTCTGTGAAATGACGATGTACACCAGCAGGGAGTTGGCCGACAGCGCCACAACAAACATGATGAAGAACGGGATGAAGAGGACGGGCCTCAGAACTCCGAGTTCACTGAAGCCATCGAGGACGAAATGTGTGTGTGAAGAGACGTTCTCCATCCTCCCCTCCTCTTAAAATGTCCTCTTCAGGGTTTTAGTTTGATCAACCTGAAAACAGAGACAAAGATTTAAATACTTCAGTCACTTCTCCAAAGTGACTTTCTGTAAGGTATGTTGAAGTTGCACACAGACACATTAGAAATTATTCTGCTTGCTTTGAGGACCCACACTACAATTATCTTTTATTCTTAAAGGTACACCCGCATCTAAACATAAACAAAAGAGCAGACCCACCACCAAAAGTACAAAAACAATACTGGCCTACTAAGGCTAACAGCAGTCACTGCAACTTTGGTCAAAACTGAGTTATGACTGAAATTAAAACTTTTCTTCCGACAGAATTTCTGGTTCAGTCTTGTTCTCTTTTAGAGGAAATATGGTGTAACAAAAAAAAAAAAAAAAAAAAAAAGGAGTAACAATAAAAATGAACCAAAACCGTAATAAGTGTCATGACTACACTCTGCCTTGTGTTCCCAGAGATTTGTGATTCTGTCGGGGAAACCCAGTGAATGTGTGACAGCGATCAGTCAGTGTGAGAATGAGGAGGATGCCAACAGCAAAACAATAACATCACAATGATCGTAGCAAGATCAGTGATGAAGATGATGATGTCAAGTAATCTTAATTAAGGTTCAACTTCATAAAGTAAATATAACCACTTAGTAATACTTGCGGGTTGCTTAAAATCATCAATCATAGTTTTCAGACATAAAAAATATTTCAGGAATATCTATGTAATTAGTGAATTATCACTTTTCTACCTATAACATGTTTGTCTGGACAGTCAAACATCTTTCAGCCATTTTTCCTCAGTTTCAGTGAACTTACTGTGGTTAATATTGTTAAGGCAGAGTAATGGAGCCGAACACATGACGGAACATTAAACAATAACTTCATATAAGTTACAGGCATTCAAATAATTCAAAATATGCAATGTACCTAAATCTCAAAACAGAGAGAATTGTTTAAAACATTTCTAAAAATATGAGGAGAACTCATCTCTGATGACATATTCACAGGACAAATCTGCTCAAAATGCATCCAAATCGCTTGTTTTACACAAACACTGTGCAGTTATGCATTCACTTCTTCTGTTAATTTTACAGTATATCAGTTATTTTGTACTGTTATTGTTGTGCATTGAATTTAATATGAAATATCCATAAAATATGTCACTTAGAAAAAGGTCCCTAAAGGGAAAAGTTTAGGAACCACTGAATGAGACTGTGTACTGGGAGACCTATTCTGGGTGTCGCAATGCAGTAAATTCCTACTTTAATAAATCTGCTTCTCTAAATAATTTCCCTCATGAATATGAACACAACTGTAACATTTAATTCAAATAAAAGCTCAGGCTCTAAAAAACAACAAAAAAACAGTATCACAGTTTTAATGTTCAGCTCTGTGAGGACTCCTGTGATTTTGGCATCAATCCAACAGAAATAAACTGGAACTTTTAGTTGATTGACACTGATGAGAAAAAGTTCTGGACACGCAGCTCTCTATCTCACCTAACAGGCCTCACTGACTGCTGGTAACACCGCTACTACTAACACTAGTACTGCTACCTCTGAGACTGTCCCTCACAGCTCAGCTTGGGTTCTGACTGTTGAGGTTAACTAACCTCCAACATTATGATCTTTTATCTCCCCTTGTACTTTTTAAATCAGCAGCGTAGCATTTAAAGGACATTTATGTGACATTAAATGAGTCCACTTTCTAGATTTGACCCCCACCTGAAAGCTCACCTTACTTTGCAGGATTATTTTTGAAGTTTGAATAACCAACATGAGCGGACACAAACAACTGTGGAAACATTAGTGGGAAAAAACTATGAGCAACATGAGAACAACAGACACAGTGGTGACACAGAGGAGGCTGAGAAATCATGTCCACCACAAACACAGCACTAACATTCACCAGTCTGTAGGTGGAAGCTTTGAAATATTTCACAGCAAATATTTGTCAGGGAAAAATCACACCAGGACCATTAGTTATTACAGCAAACAAACCTGACAAAGAGCGGAGGTGGCTCGTCACTCTTCACGGTTTCACATCGAAGAGAAAACTGACAACACACTGAAGTGAAGAAAAATGTAGTGAATGGAGTGAAATAATTCAACTTGTGCTCAGTTCAGGTTCTCTGGTTTTAAGAGTTTTCCAGAGATGTCAGCATCGAAAAGTAGAAGAGAACACCAGGCCCCCACAACATACACATAAGAATCCAGATATATGACATTAACATTATTTTAGAAAACCTCTGAAAACAAGCCGAGGTTAAATAATCTCGCCCGGCTGTGATTGTCCTGCTGCTTTGAAGAAATCTGATTTCAGGACTCAAACATGAGCTGCTGACAGTTCAGCTCTGAACCAAACAGATCAGCAGGTTTAACTTTTTCTTGGTGTTTGGGAGTTGGTCAGTAAATCTTGTCTGCAGGTTGATGATGTCAGCCGCTGACTCTCCTCCATCCACCTGTCTCTGCTCAACGCTGACTCAGCACTTTAATACCCTCTGGCTGAGGGTCATTGGCTACAGAGTCGAGGTCCAACACCTAGTCATGCTGTTGGTGTGACGGACTGAAAATCCCAGAGTGCAGCAGCATCACACAGCCAAACTTACAAGTCGAATTCTTTAAATAAATGTAAAGTTTCATGGAAATTGCCTTTTAAACAGAAAATGCAGGCATTTAATTTTTTTACAAGACATAAGGGCAGCAATTCAGACGACAAAGAGGGTGAGCAATGCTCTTAAAAATGCTTTTTGCCCCTCACCCCATCAAATGACATCACACGAGGGAGTCAGTTTCTCTGACTCTGCTGTGTACGGTACTAAGTGATAGTGAGTGTGAGCCATTGTCGTTTAGCACCATATCCTCATATAGCTGTTCACATGAACGAATTAGGGCCTCACGTTTCGCACTTAATGTAAAGTCACATACTAAACGTAAAGTAGAGAGAAAGATGGTGATGACGAACCTTGAAATAACTCACTTGATTTCACAGGACATGACCGCAGGTCTCCTGGGCGAAAGTCCTGTGTTCGTTTGACCCATCCACAACTCCAACTTTCTTCACTTCCATCAGCAAAGTGGTCACCTGACTGCAGCCTACCTGCTGAGGTAGGTTATATACGAATTCTGGTGCATTACTTCTCATAATATATGTAAGAACAGTGTATAAGAACAGTCTGGCTTTAGTGAATCGGCCTTTTTTCACTAGTTGTGCATTGCACTCCAGTATTTCAGCATTTCACGGCACAAACTCCACCCTGTCAGGACTTGAAGTCCACAGTTAATAGAGCTTCTACGCCCGTCCCCCACTTCTTCCCACCTCTGCTATATGAAGTAGCAAACAATAGCTCTCTGAACTTGGCTCAAACAGACACAAAGTTTACTGGCTAACGTTCCAAGCAAAGCAGAACAAAGCTGAGTTAGTGCCAAATTGTTAACTCTTTAAGGAGACACAGTGCAATTAAATTCCTCTGATCTGCACCATTGGCATACGGCACAGCAATGACAGCACTGGAACCAAAACTCATCTAAACCAGGCTCATCAAAAGAGATAACTGCCGTCTAAGAAGCATCACAACAATCAACTCTTCCTTCCATTAATGGACTGGTAACGTAACAACTGGGCACAGCTTTGGTTCAACAGTGCAAGCTAAATAGGAC
This sequence comes from Epinephelus awoara, assembly GCA_035609425.1. Classification (NCBI taxonomy): domain Eukaryota; kingdom Metazoa; phylum Chordata; class Actinopteri; order Perciformes; family Serranidae; genus Epinephelus; species Epinephelus awoara. Next base: position 43,918,965 of record CM069297.1, read on the forward strand.
TGTTAGATTTTGCCAGTGTATGTGTAACACGTGTTGATTTAATGTTTTCCAATGAGTTTCTTGTTGTGATCTCTTTGTACTCAGGTCATTGGTTATCTGGCTTTGCCTAAGCCAAGTTGATGTTAGTTAGCCAACGCTTCACACAGACAGTCTTACATGCAACTAAACATGTACAGCACAGATCACAAATATACCAATTTGGCTTTTACACCCAGCTACACATGTAGAGAGGGAGCCTATAGTTTTCACTCTCACATGCTCTATTCTGAATGATCTCATGTGGTGAGGAAGAACCCTCCCTGCTTTGATTTGGACATCTTTGTAGTTGTCCCTGGTCAGCCATTTTGTCCTGTAAGCCATTTGGCCTTAGATAGTGGCGTGTAGCTGTAGGTCTTCATCAGGATGAGGAAATCAGCTCGCCAGTCTGTAAACTTTCCTCCTGCTGACTTCTAGCAGCTAGCCAGCCAAGTCCATGTTTCCAAATGTAAACATCAATTAACACTGAGGAAAAGATGTAGATTAGCACCAGCTGAACTAACATCCTGCCAGCCACTGTACAGGGGTTAATCAGGAATTGTAATATCCTTTGATTGACTGAAACTCTGTTCAACCAGGTGGCTTCCTTTCTATATGCAGATCCGACGAAGCAGAGGACTCTGATGAGAGATGGAGAGGAGGAGTGAGTTTAATGCCATATAAGGAGTGGTGTGTTGGCGGGAATGTGAGGTGCTGTCCTGTTTCTGCCGTGGATAACTATCATAATATTTCACAGTGTGGAGATCACTGCCTTGTTCAGTGGAAGCAGCCATGCGCATCATCTTGTTGAGGTTGAGATTTGTGGACAGTTAAATTAGTCAACAACCAGAAACCATGCAGAATCCTGGAGAATAAGGCGGCAGATAACAATGGAAGAAAATATAATGAGAACTAAATCACAGTTAGTGTTGCTTTCGTCAACGAAAAGTATGACTAAATATCGTCGCCTTTATCACGTGACGAAAACGAGACGAGACGCAATGTAAATGGTGGTCATGTGACGATGACTATAATTAAATATATATGCAATGTTGTTGACGAATAAAAACGAGACTAAATGTGGTTTACAAAATAAAACCTCTGCTAAAATGTCTCTTCATTTTCATTGACCAAAACGAGACGAAATAACGTTATAACATTTAGTCGCGTTATTATTATTATTATTTTGCAGTATTTGTTTCCTTGGCTGTGCGTCGCACTGCGCAGACGGATTACAGCCGTGACGATATACAGTACATCACTCGCTCTCATGTGATATTGCTTTCATACAACAGTTCATCAACAGCTTAAACAGCAATGCTGAGTAAGGAAATGTTAACAAAAGGTGATGAAATAAATCATTTAAGTATGTTATGTAGCTCCGCAAAAAAAATAAAACAGTTCCCCCAGTCTGTTGCCAGGCAACGCAGCACACACACCAGGAACTCACAAGCTATTTTGTGTTTACGTTGATCTGCAGCTGTGTAACTTCGTCCAGTTCGGCTGATGAGGTGTTGCCACGGCCGGATTCAGCTTCCTCTCTCCCTCATCCTCATCAGTACCTCATCACATGATCACTGATAATTCCCGACTGTGTTCGCTTCATTTTTGCTCCTCTCCAGTTTGTCGAGGTCGGCTGATGTTACACAAACACACCTGGAGGTCTGCACAGAAGAGTCCTGGCTTTCCTTTTCCTCGTCCTCTCCTGACGACCACTCATAATTCAATTCAGATGTAATTCTGGGGGAAAATATCCATCTTGTTGGTGTAACGCTAGAGTCAGTTTGTGTCAGTGTAGTGAGTGTGACAGTTGGTTAATTAACGGCTGTATTTATATTTATAACACCTGTGAGCGCAGTGATTTTACTGTTACATGTCCCAGTGATGTTATACTCTATATCAGCACTCAGGGAATGCCTCTCGTCCAATCAAATTACTCGGTTGGAACTAACTGTTGTATAAATAAATATATATTTAGCTCTAACTGGGAGCTAATTTAGAAAAGAACATTTTGGTTTGTTTATACTATACTAGGTACTTATACTATATTGACTGGGTATAACAGAATTGCATTACTAAAAAGAGACTAAAATACAATTTGCACTGGCTAAAACTAGACTAAAATGTTATCAGTTTTTGTCGACTAAAACGAGACGAAAATAGTCATGGATTATTCTGTCTAAAAAAAGACTAAAATGCTCAGACTTTTAGTTGACTGAAACTTGACTAGACAAAAAAGAGTATGAACGTGACTAAAACTAATAAAAACTAAAATGACAGTTTTACAAAGACTAGACTAAAACTAAATTAAAACAAAAACAACACTAATCACAGTGCACAAATCAAAGGATGATATTTTATTGGAATTGTACCTTGTGTTAATTCCATGTGACAAAAATATGATGATAGGATACATTTTACATCACAGATTTTTAATCGTTCCTTAAGAATGGGGAACAGTTTGGACAAAGCGACAACACGTCAGGGTCTTCAGGATGTGCTGTCGGATCTCTGCAGTTCTGATGCCGTAGATGATCGGGTTGAAACAGCTCGGGAACAACACGTACATGGTACTAAAAAAAACCCGAATGGCGGCAGGAAGTCCATTTCTGATTCGATATGACAGGAAAGCAACAAGTGCGATGGTAAGGCTGACGGTGATGACCACGATGTGGGTGACGCAGGTGTGAAGTGCTTTGACCCCAGACCTACCAGAACTCAGCACAGAGCTGAATATGACCACATAGGAAGCAGCGATAAAGACAAAGTCGGCCACGGGGTTGAGAAATATGGTCAGTAAACCAGCCAGGTTGTTGATGGCGGTGCTTCCACAGGCCAGCTCCACTAAGGCCATGTGCTCACAGAAACAGTGGTTCATTACATTTAAAGCGCAGAATGACAACGATCCTGCCAGACACACAAACAGTGTGACCAAAAAGACATTTCTCACCACAAGCGGGATGATAAACTTGAGGAATCGTGGTAACGCCATGCGCTCATGATAGTAGAGAGGCGTACAGATGGCAAAGTAGCGGTCCAGTGCCATCCACACCAGCAATGTGGACTGAAAAGATGCAACAAAGTGAATGAAGTGCATCTGAACCAGGCAGCCAATCAGAGAGATTCCCCTCCAGTCAAACAGGAAGCTGAGCAGCATGTTGGGGACAATGACCAGTGGGAGGCTCAGGTCCACACATGCCATGCCAGCGATGAGGATGTACATCGGCGAGTGGAGGCTCCTCTGTGAAATGACGACGTACAGCAGCAGGGAGTTGGCCGACAGCGCCACAACAAACATGATGAAGAACGGGATGAAGAGGACGGGCCTCAGAACTCCGAGTTCACTGAAGCCATCGAGGACGAAATGTGTGTGTGAAGAGACGTTCTCCATCCTCCCCTCCTCATTACTCCTTGTTCAGGGTTTTAGTTGGATTACCTGGAATCAGAGAAACATTTATAAAAGTTCCGTCACCTCTTCAAAGACACAGTCTGTGATCTGAATATAACATGTCCAGGGGTGTATTCCAGAAGCGGGTTCAGTAACAACTCTGAGTTAGTTGTCGGTTTGGTAAAGCTGTTACACTAAAGTGTTTATTGCACGTAATGTGTCATCTTAGTCTGAACTGTAAAAATCTGTAAGAAGCTTCTGACACATCAGATCAATTAATAATTCTCTTCATCACTAATGATGTGATTGGCCGCACTAATGGAACATTATTCCTATAATATTGGACATTATATGTTAACAGGCTGAGTGAGCAGGATGGTGGTGCGATTGCAGAATATGAATGCGAGGTTTTGTTAAATAGATTGTGTTTATAGTCTGAATATGTTTTAGAAGCATTTCATTTAAATGTTGACATTTACTACATGTGTTGTAGTAGCCAAAGGCTCTACTGTATCCTGTTACTCAATTACAAATCATCAACCACATTATATCCTGGACCTGGTTATAATTATGTCTCTGTGTCTTTGATTTATATATATATATATTTTTTAAAACTTTTACCATTTTTGCCATCTTCAGTTTCTGCCCCTGTGTTTTGTCCCGGTCAAATTAAAGCTGAACTTATAGATTTAAGATGTAATGTAGCCTGAAGCCTAAATGATGAATTAATGGACACTGAATCTAACTTTATTCTTCTTATTTATCGACACTTTTCTGCATTCTGACTCAGTTTAAAAAGAAAAAATAAGATAATTGTGCACAGTCTGTATATCTGCTGACAAATTTATGTCAAATTCATCATAATTCTGCCAAGTTCCAGCAACTGAGCTTGCGATCCCAGTTATTAATATCACCATGTGGTCTGGAGTAAAATGGAGGCTCTGCCTTTTGTTGAACCGCTGCCATGTTGAATCTTAGAATCAGAGCTCCACTCATGATGGCTTTTCTTTTTCACCGTGCACAAGCTTAACTCAGAGTCACCATACTCAGAGTTGACCCAACTGACCAAGATCAGCTGTTATGAAACTGAAAACTCGGTTTTCCATCTCAGGGTTCAGGGTTAGACTCAGAGTTTGTTAAACCTGCTTCCTGGAGTGGACCTGAGCTCTGTGACGACACCTGTGCTTTTCGTGTCAATCCAACATAAATAACATGTAACTTTCAGCTGATTGACACTGACGTGACAATTGTCCTGAATGTGTCTCACACACAGCTGAAGCCACAGATTCGCCTGCAGCTCCCTAACAAGCTTTACTGACCACATTTGCATGCACAAATTATTGTTTTGTTGCCCTTATTCTGAAAAAGGTAACATTCCTACTGAGCTGTAAAGCTGTGTAAGTGAATATTCCACTAATATTCCTGTTTGTATGCGGCTGTACATACTCTGATTAACATGTCCTAAAATGTTGTTTGTCACATCAAACTACAGTAAAGTGGAACAGCTGAAGCCGCTTGTGTCATTTTGCTTCTTTGTATCAAAATAGCATTTTTTCAGTTTTCCACGGGTGGTGAACTTGTTGGACTGTGTGAATGCAGCCTCCGACTGTCTTCTCCAAAAGGCTGGCGCGTTGATATGTGCACATACCCAGAAACCTGTTGCTATCCAAGTCTTTCATCATGTTTAAAAGTAGGTGCATTTCTTTTTCCAGTCAGATATGTGGGCTTTTCTTCCGACCGTGCATTTCTTCACCAGCCTGAAAAACTGTGGGTGAGTTAGTTTGTGATTTAGGGCTGACAGGAAACAGACGAGAGGCCGTGTGTCACAGTGAAAACACCACCTGAGAAACATATTCTGAATTCATTATACAGTAAACATGTCCAAAGAACACTGTTAAAGCCTGAATAATATCAGCATATCTTGCATGTCTTAATTGGAAAATGCTACATTCTAAATAAATCCTAATTTAGAATATCTAAGCAGAATATTTCCTGTATCAAATTCAGAAAATTATTCAGAATAATAGCAGTGATATTAGTGTGCATGTAGACATAGTCACTGACTGTTGTTAATTTTGCTACTACCAACACTAACACTATCATGTAAAATGAGCAACAGTCTGTATTCCTTGACTGAGCACTGATATTGTCTTCACAGAGTAGACAGCTGGACCAGTCCTAGAATTACAATGTTGAGTAAATAAATACATTTAAATACATAATGGTGACTTTTTATTTGTAATGTTTTGTGTCATTATGTGAATAGAACTGTAACATTTTAGCAGGCACATAGCCAAGTGACCTTTTTAAGGTCTATTTTTTTGTTTAGGAAATCACATTGCATTGCATTCATTCCACAATCATTTTGGGTTTTACTGCATCAAATAAATAAATAAATACAATATTTAAAACGTTTAAAACAATCGCTGTAATGGGTATAAAGATTTTTTTTCACTCGCTATAATGAAATCTTTTGTGTTGCATTGATGACCTGGTGATTTTTAGTATTTGGATCATGGATTTTATATCTAAACTTCCTCCTCACCGTCCTTGCAGCTCAGCTGCCTATTATGTGACCAACATTTTCTTTAACAAAAGCCTTTGCAACTTTTATTTGGCCTAAAGCTGAGCTGAAACAATAAGCTTACTACTCTTTAAACAATTCAGCATTAGCTGTAGTTCTGTAGTTTTAATTAGCAAAAGCAGAGAGTGAGGCACAGATGTGACACGCGCCAAAATTCTGGATGTATTCAGCAGAAAAACCAACAGGTCTGTGATATCATAAGACCCAAACTCATAAGGATTATCATGTCATTTAAGGTCTGTCAGTACCTTTTGGTGATGTTGCCTGATCCTGTTTTTGGGGCCATGCTGTGTGTTCTCTGACTCTCAGTCTTTACTGTTACAAACACTCTTCCTAAAACTCTTTAAATTATTACTATTTACCAAACACTCACTTTGTGTTTCTCCATATTGTGATTGTATTCAAGGTCCATCTGTCTACTTTGTGGAGCAGATATCCTGGTGGAAGGCACCCTCCTCTGTTGCTCTTCCTAGGTTAAATCCTTTAACAGGATAAACAGTTGAGTGTTTCGTGATCCTAATCTGGGGTCAAAGGACAGAGGGCGCTAAATGTTGTTCTGTTTGTGAGGATGTCTGAGAAAAAAATGATTTTCATTCACATAAATTAGACTGTGTTGAAAAAACACTTCTAACAGAAACGCCGCAACATTTACCACATTTCTTCACATTGCTTCACATTCAAGTCTCATCTGGCTTCATGGGAGCTTTGAAAGGACTAAACAGCAAATATATGACAAGGCAACAACATAAAAAGCTGGCTCATCTCTCCTCGGGCTGCTGAGCTTCACATTTAAGAGAGAACTGAAAAATACTGTAAACAGAACGACAATAATTAAAAGATTCAGCCAGTAGAGTCAGATCATTTCACTCTTCAAAAACATCTACAGTAAGGTACATCAGATCACAAGAGTCAAAATATATGCTGATATAGAAAAAGTCTGAAATAATCTGAGGTGAAATTATCTCTACAATGTTTCTCTTGTTTGAAGGAAATTAGATTTAAGGACTCAGACATGGTGAGATGCTGACAGTTAAGCCCTGTACAAAAAGAGATCAACAGGTTTTACTTGTTCTGGGTGTTCGGGAGTTCATCAGTAAATCTGTCAACCGCTGACTCCTCCGTCCATCTCTTTCCTGCTGAACCACTGACTCAGCACTTTAATACCCTCTGTCCGAGGCTGCTATTGGCTGCAGAGACAAGAAGAAGAAGACGAAGAAGAAGTCAGACTGAATGTCTCAGAAAGTGTCAGTGTCATGCAGTCTGGAAAACTTTATCCATTCTAAAACACATGAAAACAATTTAAAACGTTCCTCCCAGTAAGGTAAGAGGGACTGAACCATCATCATCCTCACTGTGACCTCGTCACATGTCCACGTTTGGTCATGGACTTTCCACGTCCACATATGACGTCCAAAGTATGCTTTAAGAAGGGACTTAAAAGATATCAGTGACTCAGCCGACGTACTTCTTCTTCTTTTTCTTCTTCTGATGTTTAAAGTCGGTTGAACAGCTTTTAGGTGCATTACTACCACCTTCTGAAATGGAGTGTGGATCGGAGCGGCCTCATGCCTACATTATATTATTCTGCTTATCCCTGTGTTGTCCAAAAATGTAAATATTGCCCTATAACATACACGCCCTGAGTTCAACTGTAGCATTTCCTTTAGTTCCAGATGATGCGTCTTTCCTGCCAATACTTTGGACAATTCATTATGACGTGCTCTACTGTCTCCTGCATGTTACAATATTCCAACATGCCTGTTTCATTTTTACCAATTAACCTAAGTGCACTATTCAGACCAGTGTGTCCAAATCTCATCACTGAAATTATATCTTCCTCTTTTTTAGTTGTGCTAGTTTCTCTCATTTCTTCTGCTTTATTTTGGATACTGTAGTAATGGACTCGGCTGACCTGATTTCCTTGTGCAGATCGATGCAGAGCCTCGAGGCCTGACTGCAAACACTCTGTCCTCTTTAGTTCTCAGCCGGGCCTCTGAAAAAGACAGAGGACCTCTGCTCCCGAGTATCTCAAAGTACGTACCAACGTGTACAGAGTTAAGAGGTCTGAGATATAGCTGGGAGAGAGAAAATGAAGAGCCTTAAAAGTAACTTGTGAACATACTTGTGCTGTTATTTTCCTTTATTTCAATAAAGGGTTAAAATGTCTGCAGCTCATTCAGCAGCAGACTCTCGTGTCTTCTGTGTCTCTGCATCAAAAACCAAACTTTTTTTGGAAATATTTGAACTGAAGAAGCTCAGGAATCAACAGTTTACAGGAAACAACGACCTGAACCACAGCGCTAACACATGACGTCCGCCTGTTCAAGGTCAGTGAAGGTCATAGATGGATTCATTGTCCTTGTTTGTGTGATGTGTGGTGGACAGAGAGTGGGCAGTGGGGACTCTGCTGTGTGATTTCATCATGTTTACTGTTGCATCTGACGGTAATGAGCTCGGGAGGAGAAACAACACCAGACCCCAGAGGCATCTGTGGACACTTGGACACTCTGGAGGCTCTCAGCAGCTCCATAACAGGCCAATTAGCACACTGTGCATCATGGGAAATCATGGTAGGAGACCGCTGTAACCATGGTTACTGCTGAACACAGAGCAGTGTTGATGCTCCAGAGGAAAAAGTTCCTGTGCCAGCCGTCACACTGATGTATAATTGGCAGATTATAAAGATGAGGAGGAAAACTTTCCACAGTTTACAGTTCTTTTTCATGTTTTATCCAAATAAGCACAGATACAGTTTACATCTGTCCCCACTAATCATTTTCCAAATCATCACCAGTTTTTAGATTGATGTCCACCCTCCAAATAGCCACTGGTTCTAATTCATTTATAAAACATTTCATCTTGCCAATAAATTATCAATCACATTAAACATTTAGTCACGTTTATGTTTAGTCAGAATTACAATATTATAAAGTGAAGCAGCTGAAAACAGGAGCGGATTGGAAGATGTCTCCCTGCTGTCAAACATCCGATCTTCAGGCCCTCTAAAGGTCCGGGTCACTTCAACCCTAATGTCTGTGAGTTAACTATGACTGATGAGAAAAGCAGTGAATGCAGTGAGCTGTTGATTTACTGCCCCTCCTGCCTACTCCACTTTTTACCGCCTTAACTTTCGTCCTTGTCCTGCTGCGTTTCCCCCTGAGGCCGCCACGCACCGTTAAACGATGACAACTGGTTGCGTGTCATGCCAGTGTTAAAGGATGCCTTTTTTGTTGGTTTCTGACGCTGCAAGTCACTGCCCAAACACCGCTTTTTGACGACTTCAGAGTGAGACCTGGCTCTGATATCTGTCTTTTACTTTGCATGGTAGAGTCTGAACTGTCATTGGTAGATGCAGTGATGTGTTCACTGACAGTGGTTTCCAAAGTGTTCCTGAGCCCATGTGATAATATCCTTTACACAGTTAAGCTGGTTTTTACTGCAGTGCAGTCTGAGGGGTCAAAGGTCATTCAGTGTTGGTTTTCAGCCTTGTCCCTTACATACAGAGATTTCTCCAGATTCTCGAGATATTTTGATGATATTATGGATTGTAGATGTGAATTCATTAAATTCTTTATAGTTGTGCGTTAGCTTAGTGAAAGTAGTAACGGTAGAAACGAAGGGAAATGAACTGATTCCATGAATGCTTTTTTGCATTCCCACGTTGCTGAATATTGGCGCTTGGGCAGTAACTTCAGACACTGACGGAAAAAGCTGTCCTTTCACGTCAGTATGACACGCGGCCAGGCACCATCAGCGTGTGAATTATATTTACTTATATAATCTCTTTTCAAGGCAACTGGGCTGTAATCATGGTGCCCACCAATGTTTTCTAAAGTGTTGCATTGCTATTAGTATAAATAGATTAGCAGATTAACGGATTATTTACAGTTCAGTAGATGTGTTTATTTCTTCACACTGAAAGAGAATACATTTTCATAACACAATGGAGCACTTATCTAAACAAGGTTACAAAGTGTTTCACACAGTGTATGAAAATAAAACAAGGATAATAAAAATAACAATTAGCCTAATAAAAATAGAGATTACAATGATTCAAAGCAATGTTAAGAGTGAAGACAAATCATGTGCAAAAACAGAACAAACGGAAATAAAACAAACAAGTAACGTGCTTGCAAGCCTGATTTCCTCAGGCAGAGAATTCCAGAGCCTTGGGCCTTGAAGGCAACAGCCCAGCAACTAGTGAGGGCGGGGTCATCCCTATGTTTCCAGGGTTCTATGTTTCCAGGGTCTATGTTCCCCACTTAACCCTGCAAAAAAGGGTTCTATGTTTCCCGCTTGGTTGAGCGGGAAACATAGAACCCTTTTTTGTGTAAGCGGGAAACATAGAACCTTTTTTGTGTAAGCGGGGAACATAGAAGCTTTTTTGCAGGGTTAAGTGGGGAACATAGAAACATAGAACATAGAACCCAGGAAACATAGATACCCTCCCGTGAGGTCAGGCTTTAGGATCTAAGTGCATGACTTGCAGCACACAGAGTCAAATGCTCAGCTATATAACTGGGAGCCAAAAGAACCTAAAAATCAAATCTGAAGTTCACTGGCAACCAACAAACAGAGGCGAGATTGGGGTGATATGTGACCTACGATTTGTTCCAGTTAAAATATATCATACCTTTACATGTCACACGGATTTTAGACAGTTTCAGGCCATACATCACGGGGTTAAAGAGCGGCGGGCATGTGAGAAAGTATAATGACAAAAAAATGCGCAGCATATTGGGAACACCACTCATCTTAAACCTACTCTGTATTATTTCAAAGCAAGCGCCAAAAGAAAAGTTGAGCAGAGAGGCGAGGTGAGGTGTGCAGGTGTTGACAGCTTTCTGTCTGGTCTGTTTAGAGCCAGAAAAACAAACTTTAAAAATCTTTATGTAAGTGTAAAAGATTAAAAACAGAGGACAGAAAACTGATAAAGAAGTTACAATGAGTCCATAAATGTTATTGATGGTTGTGTCAGAGCAGGCCAGTTTCACTACAGAGTGATTGTCACAGTACACTTTGTTAATAATGTTCCCACACAGCTGTAAAGGCACAATCAAAGTTAATGTGAAAATATTTACAAAAAATGTGAGTAACCATATCAGAGCAATAAGAACAACAACTTTTTTAGCTGTCATACGTGTGTTATATTGTAGAGGAAAACAGATGGCCAGATATCTGTCATAAGACATGACGGCTAAGTTTAAAAATTCTATGTTTCCATATGAATACACACAGAAAATCTGCAGGAAACAAGCTGCAGCAGAGACAGTGTGAATGTCAGAGAGGATCTGAAGCAGCAGCAATGGAAACAACCCTGTACTACCATACAGTTCATTTACAAACAGGCTGCACAGAAACATGTACATAGGTTCATGTAAGCTTCTGTTCACACAGATAACCACAATCAGCAGGAGGTTGGCACAGATAATTAAAACGTATAGACACATGACAATCAAGAAATATAAATACTGGAAATGGCTGCTGTCAAAGTAGGCAGTGAATGTGAAGTATGTCACCTGAGATGAGTTTACCATGATCCTTCTTTTGGCTTGTGAAACATTCATAATGCTGTTTAAAGATAAAACTAATTTTACTAATCAAATTACATTTCAGCAGATTTTTAACTCATCTAAACTAAACAGCATCAAACACCAAGTAGCCATCACATTCACCTGCTGTCCTGCTGTAGTCATACCACAACTGTGCCCTAACTGAACTGAAACGCTGCTTCTTTAAAACTTTTAAAGACGCCCACAGCACTGACTTCATCATTAAAGGGACCCACAGACTGATACTGATTTCTAAATGATGGAAAAACAAACATTTTAGCCCACTCACTGGAAAAAATATGAAGATGACAAAAAGAAAGCTGTGAACTAGCTATATTTTAGTATTTGGACATTGACCCTCTCCAGTCAATCTATGGCTTTGGGCATAAACCCCTGCTGGGACCTGACCTCGTAACGGGACACCAATTGTTGGGAACCCATGGTTCTAAGTATCAAAATGGCTACCAGAAATAATTATTAATTACCATTAAAAATAATTATGTTAAATATTGTTACTTAAATGACATTAAATCACCGCGTAGGGCACCGTTCCCAAAAAGGCAAAAAATGATAGGCAGTTAATGAAATCAGTCTCATAAAATACACAAACCATCAATTTGGAATTCTGATTCATAAAGAAATTAATAATTATAATCAGTCATGTTGAAAGTAAAATTTGTCTTGAGTGCATGTGTATGTGATATATGTTGCAAAGGATCTGGGTTAGTAAAGAGGATGTTTAGTTGCAGGCAAGACGCATTGGCAAACTAACATCACTTAGCTTTGGTGAAGCCAAGTAACCAATTACCTAACTACAAACACTCAAATGCAGCACACTGCATGAGTTGTGTCTGAAAATTCTGTGAGTGTGAGTTCATTTACAAACAGGCTGCACAGAAACATGTACATAGGTTCATGTAAGCTTCTGTTCACACAGATAACCACAATCAGCAGGAGGTTGGAGCAAAGAATCAACATGTATAGGAACATGACGATCATGAAATATAAGTAATGGTGTTTAAAATAACCAAATGTGTCAAAGTAGGCAACAAGTGCAAAATATGAACTTTGCGTCAAGTTTACCATGAGTCTCTTATTTTTACAGTTTCACTGAGCACATGGACCATTGATCATGTTGCATTTTGCTTTCGATTCAAAAATATTATCTGATTTAAAGTCGCACTTGTTTTTCCCAGCATGCAGCGAACACATCGAACACACATGAACAGAAGCCAGTGTCATGATAATGTTATAATTGAGTCATCATCCTGGAAAACAAATATTTTGACGGCAACATTTTCTTTTTAGTCAATATAACATTTGGTTATTTATAGTATTGTTTATGGCATTGTGTAAAACTCTGCATTTGGCTGCTGACCTGCTGTGATCGCACTGTGAGTCTGTCCCAACTGAGGTCGAAGTCTCAACAAAAAAAGGCAGGCTCCGCCCCACAGCAGCAGACTGACGTCATTATATAACCCATTAAGAATCCAATTGATAATAATAATAATAATAACAATAATAATAATAATAATAATAATAATTATAATGATTATGATAATAAATTTTATTTATGGAGCCCTTTTCATAGTACGCAAAGACATCTGTCATTAGTTAACAATAACAACTAATAATTATAATAATGATAATAATTATTATTATATGTTCCATGCACAAAAAATATTGTAATTGCGGATTTCTACTCGAAATGCACCCACAAATTATTATTATTATTTTTTAAATTAGGATACTGATTACTTGACTAATGTTTTTTTTCCTGTCTATTCCAATGGACGAAGATACTTAAAGCATAAATCACCCAACAGGAAAAACGCCTGTAAATAATCTCAGCAGATATTTTTTAAACAAACCTCCTCATGAATGTTGAGTGTACAGAATCAATAAAATGCTATATAAGCTGATGGTGTCATTAAAAAAATCTATTCAGAACAGTATTTTCCTGTTTAAACAGTATTTCATTTTCTGGTGACACTTGGGTCCAAAGGACAGATATTTTTGAAAAAAAATCCTGATTAAAGTATTTTACATGATTTTTTTTAAAATGTAAAAGTAAAATAACATCTCACGTTTACTTTACATACAGTTTAAACACAAATTTTGTACTTAAATAAACTGAAATGTGTCTTGTGCTTTCTCCTTGCCTAACAGTTGACCATGCTTGTTAAAAATGATGATGTGGAAAGCTGTGATTGGTTTAAAGACATCCCATTTTGGGTGAGATATTTTTGGGGGGCATTTTTAGCCTCTATTTGATAGGACAGACAAGCATGAAGGGGGAGAGAGAGAGGGAGTGACATGCAGCAAAGGGCCACAGGCTGGAGTCAAACCCGGGCCGCTGCGGCAACAGCCTTGTACATGGGGCGCCTGCTCTACCACTGAGCCTCCGACTCCTCTTGCCAAAGCTAAGTTGATGTTACTTTGCTAGTGCTTTGCACAGACAGAGTCTCACACGCAACTTAAAATCCTTTCTACTACCCAACACCTTTTCACAACATAGATCACATACACATATGTTGTTATTTGGCTCTCAACATAGTTTCTGCTTCACAGGTTTTCATTGTTTCTTTGTCCCTGACTGACCACATGTGGTCGGACAGAACCATCCCCACTCTGAGGCTATCTTTGATCTAGCCAACACATTTGTAGTCTATGTTGTCAGCCATTTTGTCTTTGATTGTTCACACTCACACTCTCACACACTGGCAGCAACCTGCCAATTTACACATTTTCCACATGTCCACACTATTAATTAATTAATTAATTATTAATTAATTTCTTTAAATTTGGCAGACTGGTTCACTTGGACTCAACAATGAACTGGAAAGATTTTGTTGGCCAAAGTTCAAGGTCACTGTGACCTGGTTTGCCCCACTCTCTGAAGACGATATCTTTCTCCTTCTCCTTCATGGAATTTATTCAAATTTGGCAGGAATCTCCTCTTGGACACAAGAATGAACTGATCAGATTTTGGTTAAGGTCAAGGTCAAGGTCAAGGTTATTGTGACCTTGTTTTTGTCTCGTCATGAATGCAATATCTGAAGTACTCCTAAAGAGAAGTTTGGCACGAACATGCTTTTGGACTAAAAGATAAACTTGTTAGATGTTGGTGGTCAAAGGTCAATGCAGATATGACCTTGCATCTCTGTTGTTCTACTGAATGCCATATTTGAATAAGGCCTTGTGAGAAGTTCTTCAAATCTGACACAAACATCCAAATAAAATAAGTTGTTCAACAGAGTTCAGTGTTTTGCTGGCATTAATTAAACATGAGTATGAATCAGTGTGCCCTTTTACAATGAGGTCACTCTGCTGCTGTGGGTGTCCTCTGTCTGGAAAACTTTAAGAGGAGTCAAAGCAGAGTTTCAGCTCAGTGAGGAGGGACTCTCAGCATGACTGCTGCAGGTGAAGGCTCACATTTACACAATGTCACAAAAGTGTTTTGTTCTAATTTCTGACCAAAGGATTTCATTGACTCTGAAATTGAAACGACACATCTGGGGTTGGTTGATAAGATTTTTCCTGTCACAATGGATCTGTTTATATGTGCTTCATGTTTAAGCTGCACATTGTGCCAAACAACCAGACTCACTGTAACTACCAGTTGAATCTACAACATTTTAACAACTCTGTTGCTTTGTGTGCACAGTAGAGTTGTGGTGAAGCAGACGGAGGCTCATGACTAACTCTACACAAATTTCATATTTCATGTTTGCAGCCTACTTTGACACTGGGCTGTTTAAACACTTATATTTCATGATCGTCATGTGTCTCTACATGTTGATTATCTGTGCCAACCTCCTGCTGATTGTGGTTATCTGTGTGAACAGAAGCTTACATGAACCTATGTACATGTTTCTGTGCAGCCTGTTTGTAAATGAACTGTATGGTAGTACAGGGTTGTTTCCATTGCTGCTGCTTCAGATCCTCTCTGACATTCACACTGTCTCTGCTGCAGCTTGTTTCCTGCAGATTTATTGTGTGTACTCTTATGGAAGTATAGAACTTTTAAACTTGGCCGTCATTTCTTATGACAGATATCTGGCTATCTGTTATCCTCTGCAGTATAACACACGGATGACAAATCATAAGGTTGTTGTGCTCATTTCTCTGAGTTGGTTATTCCCTCTTCTTGCATTTATTGTTTTGGTGTTTTTAATTGGTTCTTTACAGCTGTGTGGGAACATTATTAACAAAGTGTACTGTGACTACTACTCCATCGTTAAACTGGCATGTGATGACACAACACTCCAGAACATTTATGGGCTAACTCATGCCACTCTTGGTATCTCGTGTCCTGTACTGTTAATCTGTTACACATATGTAAAGATCCTTAAAGTTTGTTTTTCTGGCTCTAAACAGACCAGACAGAAAGCTGTCAGTACCTGCACACCTCACCTCGCCTCTCTGCTCAACTTTTCTGTTGCTGCTTGCTTTGAAATAGTTCAGAACAGGTTTAATATGACTGGTGTTCCCAATATGTTGCGCATCTTTTTATCCTTGTATTTTCTCACATGTCCTCCCCTCTTTAACCCTGTGATATACGGCCTGAAACTGTCTAAAATTCGTGTGACATGTAAAAATCTGATTTTAAATGTAGGCTGTTAGCATTAGCAGACACACAACAGATGTGCCTGTTGTCTTTAATGATGTTGTATCTTTTTATTGTTCTGTGCATTGTGTTGCTATTATACTTTGATAAGTATTTCAGCCTGTTTTGCTTTTGTGCACACAGAGACATGATGGCCACAGTAGTAATGCTAAAGCTGTACAACAGTTGTAGAAACAGTTGTGTGCACCACGTTGTGTCGATTGGATTCAAATATGTAGAAAACCTCAGGAAGAGAAACTGAGAGGAATCCCTCTGCCTGCACGGACAGACGAGCCATAGATGCCGTGTGTACAGAACACGTCAACATAATGAATTTACAGTGATTCATATGACACAATGATACATAGAGACATCCAGAGAGACAGACGGATGCACAAGAACAACAATAATAACAATAAATGTAACTGTAGAATATGTAGTAATAAAGTATGAGTAATATAAATAGTTAAAGACTGTATATATATTATTTGTAAACATTAATATGACTGTACATGTCTGTAAGAATAATAATTATGCATGTATAATAATGGTAGAGGTATGACTAATAATAATAAAACATATTTGGCACAAACGGCCACTCGTACTCAAGAATAAATCGAGTGGTTTGTACCTTATCAAAAGCTCTGCAATTTTATGCTTCAGCCCAGGGGCGTTTCTTGGGACTGAGAACATTGGGGGCTGAGCCCAGAACCTTATAGGGAAGTCTAGGGGATCCTACCTGGGAAAAAAGCTCTATGCTTTCTTACTATATCAGGAGCCATATTTTCCCCCAAAAATGCACATTACATGAGTCAGTTTAATTTTTGGTATTTTATTTTTCCTTCCACCCCTACTGTGTTGTGTTGCACCTCTGTCTCTGCTGCTCTTTTTTCTCCATCTGCTCATTCCTTCCATGCTTTGCATCTGCTGCCAGAAAAACAAAGAAATGTATACTGAATGACAACAGAACATATTAAATGAAATATTTTAAAAACATTTCTTTTTTCACTTGGACAATTTTCAGATAAATGTCATTGAGTGTAACTGTACCTTTCACTTTTCCAGACTGCTGCTGTTTCCCTCCATGACTCATGTTTCTCTCTGTCACACATCTTCTGAAAAAACAAAACAAAACAAAAAGAACAGATAAACAAACTGATTTCAGGCACACACCATTTTCTGATGAGGCTAACTCACCATGCTGTAGGTTTTAACTCTCCATCTGATTCTCTCTTCTCTCTTTCCCTCCATCACTTGCTGCTCTCCATTGACTTGCTTGTTTCCCTCTTTCACTTGCTTGTTTCCTTCTTTTACTCTTTCACTTGCTTGTTTCCTTCTTTTCCTCTTTCACTTGCTTGTTTCCTTCTTTCCCTCTTTCACTTGCTTGTCTCCTTTCACTTGCTTCTTTCCCTCCTTCCTTTTATCTTCCTTCTCTGTACTGTCATCTGTAAACAGAATATAACATCAGATTCATTTTATCATAGTAGACGTTATCAAAAAGCAATCATATAAGGGAACTGGCCCTTGCAACAGGATTACCTCTACTAAAAAAGCCCACCCTGGATCCAGAGGTGTTAGCCAACTATAGACCAATATCTAATCTTACCTTTATGTCAAAGATCCTTGAGAAAGTAGTCGCAGACCAGCTGTGTGATTTTCTCCAGGATAATAATTTATTTGAGGAATTACAGTCAGGATTTAGAGCGCATCATAGCACTGAGACAGCTCTAGTTAAAATTACAAATGACCTTCTGATTGCTTCAGACAAAGGACTCGTCTCTGTACTTGTTTTATTAGATCTTAGTGCAGCGTTTGACACTGTTGACCATGAAATTCTGTTACAGAGACTGGAACACTTAATTGGCCTAAAAGGTTCTGCACTAAGCTGGTTTAAATCTTATTTATCTGATCGTTTTCAATTTGTTGACGTTCATAATGAATCATCCGTACGTACTAAAGTTTGTTTTGGAGTTTCGCAAGGTTCTGTGCTTGGACCAATCCTATTTATTCTATATATGCTTCCTTTAGGTAACATCATTAGAAATCACTCTATAAATTTCCATTGTTATGCGGATGATACACAGTTGTATTTATCGATGAAGCCAGAAGAAAGGGATCAATTAACTAAACTTCATAATTGTCTTAAAGACATAAAAACCTGGATGAGCACCAATTTCCTGATGTTAAATTCAAACAAAACTGAAGTTATTGTTCTTGGCCCCAAACAACTCAGAGACTCTTTATCTGATGACATAGTTTCTCTCGATGGCATTGCTCTGGCCTCTACCACTACCGTAAGAAACCTCGGAGTAACATTTGATCAAGATCTGTCTTTCAATTCTCATTTAAAACAAACCTCACGGACTGCATTTTTTCATCTGCGTAATATTGCAAAAATTAGGCCTATCTTGACCCAAAAAGATGCAGAAAAATTGGTCCACGCTTTTGTTACCTCGAGGCTGGATTACTGTAACTCTCTACTATCAGGTAGCTCTAGTAAATCATTAAAAACTCTTCAGCTAATTCAGAATGCAGCAGCACGTGTACTAACAGGAACTAAGAAACCAGATCATATTTCTCCTGTTTTAGCTTCTCTGCACTGGCTCCCTGTAAAATCCAGAATTGAATTTAAAATCCTACTGTTAACTTATAAAGCTCTAAATGGTCAAGCTCCATCATATCTTAGAGAGCTCATAGTGCCTTATTATCCCACCAGAACTCTGCGCTCTGAGAACGCAGGGTTACTCGTGGTCCCTAAAGTCTCCAAAAGTAGATCAGGAGCCAGAGCCTTCAGCTATCAGGCTCCTCTCCTGTGGAATCATCTTCCTGTTACGGTCCGGGAGGCAGACACCGTCTCCACATTTAAGACTAGACTTAAGACTTTCCTCTTTGATAAAGCTTATAGTTAGGGCTGGCTCAGGCTTGCCTTGTACCAGCCCCTAGTTAGGCTGACTTAGGCCTAGTCAACCGGAGGACCACCTTTAATGCACCGGGCACCTTCTCTCTCTCTCTCTCTCTCTCTCTCGTATCCTATTACTGTATCTTTTTTACTCGGCCATTCTGGATGTCACTAACTCGGCTTCTTCTCCGGAGCCTTTGTGCTCCACTGTCTCTCAGGTTAACTCGTATTGCAGCGGTGCCTGGATAGTGTGACGTGTGTGGTTGTGCTGCTGCCGTGGTCCTGCCAGATGCCTCCTGCTGCTGCTGCTGCCATCATTAATCATTAGTCATACTTCTACTGCTATTATAGACATATGATATTATCATACATGTAGACTGCCTGATACTAATATATACTTTCAACATGTTGTACCACAGTAGCCAGAACTATAACGACAGTATTATTACTTTCATGAATGTTGTTTTAAGCTACTGTCATTACCGAGGATGTCATACAGATTACTGTATTGTGTCATACAGATTACTGTTAATTTGTTATGCTGATCTGTTCTGTACGACATCTACTGCACGTCTGTCCGTCCTGGAAGAGGGATCCCTCCTCAGTTGCTCTTCCTGAGGTTTCTACCATTTTTTTCCCCGGTAAAGGGGTTTTTTTGGGGAGTTTTTCCTTATCAGCTGTGAGGGTCCAAAGGACAGAAGGATGTCGTATGCTGTAAAGCCCTGTGAGGCAAATTGTATTTGTGATATTGGGCTTTATAAATAAAATTGATTGATTGAATTGATTGATTAGCATTTACTTGTCTTTTTCCTTCCTTGCTAAAGTGGCACTCACTGGGCTCAATTATATTGTTTTAATTATGAAATACAAGAGATGGTAGTAAAGAGTTTAAATGTTGCAACAATATATGAGTAGCCTAATCAATAACAACATTGACAAATATCTACATGAATAACTGTAGACATGCAGGCAAAATGAGATAGAGGTGCTCGGCAGCCCTTCGGAAGTCCTCGGGAGTTTTATTGTGAAAGCTCACCTTTCACACTAAAAAGAAAAAGGCCAACACTTCAACCCACACAGCAACGTTAGAAGGACATAACAACAGTTACGTAGTTGTGTGCGGTATCTTTGGTAACTTATGTGAGAAAAATATCACTGAATTTATGTGTGGGAAAAGTCGCCAGCCGTACCGAGCCTTCAGGGATTTTCAGCCCGCCTAAGAGCGTCTATCAGCGGGGAGGACTGTCCCGCAGCTCCGCCGGCACGCCCCCCTAACACTACACGTTTTACATAATTTTGAAGGAATAAACAGAATTTAAATTATTCATTTACCTGTTTCTGGTAACGGCTCCCGGAGACGTGAGCCTCAGCCGAGTCAGCCTCCTTGTTTTTGAAAAAAACGTCTTATATCCATGATCTTTCGTGTTGTTGCTGAAACGTCTCCCTCCAGCGCGCCAACGGTTTAGATACCGGAAGAGCCTGGTGACGCGAGGCTATCAGCCAATAAAACACGGACGCTTCACGCAACCCCTCCCTCTGATTAACCAGTCTCGACGTCATCCTGTGTTGCATTCACTGAAAATGGAAAACTACAACTTCTTTAGTGGCTCGTTAATGTACAGTTATCATTATTTCTTCTGAAGTTGAATTATCCGGGGCTTAAGAAAAAACGTTCGGGGCTAAAGCCCCGGATGCCCAGGCCAGGCGACGCCACTGCTTCAGCCTCCTTTCATTTGGGTTCAGTCATTTTTTGAAGTGGCCCATTTGATTCAGTGTCAAATAAATCGAGTAGATTTAACTCTTGCACTTCACCCCCATTCTGTAGCAAAAACACCTAAAATGACATACCCACATTAAAATGACTGTAACTTCTGAACCGCTCTGACTACATGCATGCATGAGGTCTTGCCAGAAAGAAAACTCTCTGAAGTTTCTTGTGAAAGTGTCAGAAACACTCTAGGTGATACAGAGACAGAGTAATGGGCCTCTGAAGTCAGTAACAAGTTGAAGATCTTGCCTAAAATAAAATAAAAAATGTGTTTCAGGATGAATAACTGTCTGTGGCTTCATCTGAGCAGGTAAATGACACTGTGGGGCTGTAGGCACACTATCAATGAACACTTGTTTCACATTTGAAGAAGACTGCTCAAAGTATGACCATTCTACAGTGTTTTTACCATGAAAAGATCCAGGCGGAGCTCCAAATGACATGTCGGTCACTCTGCTTCAAAACAGTACTATCAGTGATCAAACAACACTCAGCCAGCTTCAAACATTGTACCTTATTGAAATCAGGTGTAATTATGATAGCTGATGTTGTTTATGACAGAAACACCATAAAATATCACCAAATAAAGCCATATGAAACGTGAAGGTTATGATCCCACTTTCTAGACGGTATATCTCAGCCAAAAATAGTGGTAGGAGTGAGACTCTTACTTTTTATAAACCAGCTAAGTCCCCACTAACAGCTCCACATAAGATCGCGAGTAATCCTTTAACTTTTCCCGTTGAAAAACGTCATGACATGACTTGTCACCACTCATTGTGATTTTGGACTTTATGTGTTTAGGCTGCTCTGGTGGGAAATACATAATAAATAAAAGAAAAACAATGTTATTTTTTGAAAAGTCGAGAGCTTCCTGAATCCAGCAATCCCAAACATCACATGGTTTGATGACGTAGTGCGCCTGGGAGATACCATTTAGAGGAGGGGGGGAGCGAGGACGTCACCATCCTGGCAGAGGTAGAGAGGTTAAATGAATGCCTGGCTAAAATGGACACAATTGAGCTTTTGCTAAGTCCTGCACCTTAAATACAGACTGGCCAATTATAGCGTAGCATCAGCTGGCTCCAAAAAGAGTCCAACAACAACACGGCTGTACTCTGTAGACTGTCACGATTGCTTCAGGTCTTGTTCATTTTTAGAAGCTCAACACTGTGCCTGGAGCTCGTCGTGTGTTAATGACACTCGATGGATGGAGATATACGTTTCTTTCCTGTTGTAAGACCAAAATCAAACACTGAAAAATGTAGGGTTAGCTAGCTAGCTGCAGGAGATAAAGCCTACTGAATGTATACACATGCTGCTTTCCCTTGTTAATGAATATAACAGTGAATAAAGGCCGACCTGCTCTAAAGAAACCAGTGAAGGGAAACTTTGCCAATGTTTAACCAGCTGTGTGTCATCACAGTGTGTGCAGATAAACAGTGTTTGGCTTCCCCTGAAGCTCCCTGCCTGTGCGGCAGTGGAGATCCAGGCACTGGTTGCATGGGGGAAGCCAAACACCATTCATCTGCACACACTGCGATGACACACAGCTGGTTAAACATTGGCAAAGTTTCCTGTTTAATTCATTGTCTTCTGTCTGAATCACCGGTAATGTGGTGTTTCAGGTTTACACTGTGATCTGTAGCCTACAGTTCGGCTTTAGCTCTGATCGTCTGTAATCTTTGTGACCTTTTGTTTGTGAGTTTGACATTCTGATACATCCTTGAACCACATATTGTAGACCTTCTGTCTGCTTCTTTTTGAAATCGCATTTTTTTTTGTGTGTGTGTGGGTTTTTTTTAAATTGGACATTGTTTCTTCAGGGAGTGCAGTTAGTGACAGTCGGGGCTCCATGCTAACTCCAACAACTTGATGGACCATCATAAAGGGGCGGGGCTTAGCAAAGGGTCAACTGACTGAAACATGTTGTTTTATGGTACAGGACCAAAATCATTCCTTTTGCTTTGTTCAACAGAGTTCAGTGTTTTGCTGGCATTAATTAAACATGAGTATGAATCAGTGTGCCCTTTTACAATGAGGTCACTCTGCTGCTGTGGGTGTCCTCTGTCTGGAAAACTTTAAGAGGAGTCAAAGCAGAGTTTCAGCTCAGTGAGGAGGGACTCTCAGTATGACTGCTGCAGGTGAAGGCTCACATTTACACAATGTCACAAAAGTGTTTTGTTCTAATTTCTGACCAAAGGATTTCATTGACTCTGAAATTGAAACGACACATCTGGGGTTGGTTGATAAGATTTTTCCTGTCACAATGGATCTGTTTATATGTGCTTCATGTTTAAGCTGCACATTGTGCCAAACAACCAGACTCACTGTAACTACCAGTTGAATCTACAACATTTTAACAACTCTGTTGCTTTGTGTGCACAGTAGAGTTGTGGTGAAGCAGACGGAGGCTCATGACTAACTCTACACAAATTTCATATTTCATGTTTGCAGCCTACCTTGACACTGGGCTGTTTAAACACTTATATTTCATGATCGTCATGTGTCTCTACATGTTGATTATCTGCTCCAACCTCCTGCTGATTGTGGTTATCTGTGTGAACAGAAGCTTACATGAACCTATGTACATGTTTCTGTGCAGCCTGTTTGTAAATGAACTGTATGGTAGTACAGGGTTGTTTCCATTCCTGCTGCTTCAGATCCTCTCTGACATTCACACTGTCTCTGCTGCAGCTTGTTTCCTGCAGATTTTCTTTGTGTACTCTTATGGAAGTATAGAACTTTTAAACTTGGCCATAATTTCTTATGACAGATATCTGGCTATCTGTTATCCTCTGCAGTATAACACACGGATGACACATGAAAATGTTGCACTCTTTATTGTTCTGATATGGTTAGTCGTATTTCTTGTGAATTTCTTTACACTGCCTTTGATTGTGCCTTTACAGCTGTGTGGGAACATCATTAACAAAGTGTACTGTGACAATCACTCTGTAGTGAAACTGGCCTGCTCTGACACAACAGTCATTAACATCTATGGACTCATTGTCAGTGCCTTCTCAGTCTTTGGCCCTCTAACTTTAATCTGTTACACGTATATAAAGATCCTTAAAGTTTGTTTTTCTGGCTCTAAACAGACCAGACAGAAAGCTGTCAGTACCTGCACACCTCACCTCGCCTCTCTGCTCAACTTTTCTTTCGGGGCTTGCTTTGAAATAGTTCAAAGCAGGTTTAATATGGCTGGTGTTCCCAATATGTTGCGCATCTTTTTATCCTTGTATTTTTTCACATGTCCTCCCCTCTTTAACCCTGTGATATACGGCCTGAAACTGTCTAAAATCCGTGTGACATGTAAAAATCTGATTTTAAATGTAGGCTGTTAGTATTAGCAGACACACAACAGATGTGCCTGTTGTATTTAATGATGTTGTATCTTTTTATTGTTCTGTGCATTGTATTACCATTTTAAACACAAGTGCATTTATTCATACAAAAAACAAAAAAAATCTCATCCTGTTTAGCTTTTGTGTACACGGGGACATGATGGCCACAGTAGTAATGCTAAAAGGACTGAATATATTCAGTAGCAGAGGGGGAATTAAAAGCTCTTTGTAATCAGAAAATAGCATATTAAACACATTTTGCTTTTTAAGCACGTATTTGTGGAGACAAGTGGCTGCATCTTGAATGAGACTGTTCACATATTTGCCATTGTGTTATGTTAACATCAGAAAACTCAGACCATTCAGAACTTTATAAACATGATGACATTCGAGGAGGTTACGATGTTGTTAATTCTGAGATCACAACAGAAATAGTGACGGCGGCGCCATCATAGATTGTAGAGGTGGGACTGAGTCCCAAGTAAGTACAGCCATGAATTATTTGTGTTAAAGTCCAAGTTAAGTCCATCCATTTATTCATTGTCTGTAACATCTAATCCTGTTGAGGTCACAAGGAGGGTGGACCTATCCCAGGTGACACTGGGCAAGAGGTGGGGTTCACCCTGGTCACAAGTAAGCCCCAAGTCCGAGTCAAGTCCCAAGTCATGACCAACAAGCCCCTGGTTTAGTCCCATGTCAAGATTGACAAGTCCCAAGTCCTCAACTTTGAGTATCAAGTGCTTCACAAGTCATTACATGTTCTTCACCAAATGTAATGCCGTTTTAACAAAAAGTAATAATACATGACATATACAAAAATCATGGATGCTTTTTTAAAATTTGTATTTATTTGTTGACTTTTTGTTTTGTTTTGGTCAAACACGTGCAGCTGAACTTCATCCTAAAAAAAAGCAGTGCTGACAATGCACCTTTGTAGCATATAGCACTGTTAACAACAACATAGTGAAATGTGTATGTTTATATCCTGTCTTGTATAATATGAATGTACATTATGTAAATTGGTAAATACAGTAAACTGTCATTGTTTACTATATCAGCGACTGTAAAATACTCTTTAATCTTTGGATTTATGGAAACGTTTCAAGCATTTTTAAGCCAAAAGACTCAGGTCCAAGTATAGCCATAAATTATTTGTGTTAAAGTCCAAGCTAAGTCCATCCATTTATTCATTGTCCATAACGTCTAATCCTGTTGAGGTCACAAGGGGGGCGGAGCCTATCCCAGGTGACATTGGGCAAGAGGCAGGGTTCACCCTGGACAGGTCACCAGACTATCACAGGACTGACACATAGGGACAATCAACCACTCACACTCACATTCACACCTACGGACAATTTAGAACAGGGGTGTCAAACATACAGCCCGGGGGCCAGACTGGCCCCGCCAAAGGGTTCAATCAGGCCCACTGGATGACTAGGCTAAGTACAAAGTTTTAAGGGACAGGTTAAGAAGTGATTAGCTGCATCAGAGGCCTCTCCACCCCAACTACAATATACTTCTCTGGAAAAAAACCCAAAATAGTTACAGATATTAAACAATGTGCAAAATATTGTCAGTCAGCAAGAATCTTTATTAAAAATCCGTCTTAAAACAATATAAGTGGAGCTGTATCACTAAAAAAACATGTAGTGACTGCGAGGTATAACTGAATGTGGGAAAACTGAGACATATTATTGAAACTGCACCTATTTTTCTGAAGATCTCTCAGGTTGTTTATCCGTTTTATGAAAGGGTGAACATTCACAGAATGTATTTGTGCTTGTTTACATGGACAGAAAAATGGAAGCTGTTGTTATTTGCAAGTTATTTTTTAATGTTTTAATCGGTCCAAACCACTTGTGATCAGCTGGTTGGATGTGGCCCATGAACTAAAATGAGTTTGACACCCCTGATTTAGAGTCACCAATTAACCTGCATCTCTTTGGATTGTGGGAGGAAACCGGAGCACCAGGAGAAAACCCATGCTGACACAGGGAGACCATGTAGGAGCACCTGGAGGAAACCCGTGCCGACCACACCACATATATGTGAATGTCCGCCTCCTCCGTTCACTGAGTTTTTCCTACTGACTAAAATATGAGCCTGTACACATCTACTGTGGACAAGGGTGCAACTTAACACTTTTCCTGCCTCTGACAAGATTTTCCGTCATTCATGACACATTGCTTCCTGCCTTTGATGGGATATTCCGACAATCCGTGCTTTCACTGCTTTAAGATAGGGGGCACATCTCGTGAAATAGAACAGCACTGCCGTGTCCAAAAATAAATGAAGAAGAAAATCTGCTGGAAACCGGAGAAAGATGTTGCAGCTTGTAAACTGCACGACGGAAAAGTTTACAGTTGCACAAGCCGTGGAGATGTTGATGGACTCGGACTCTGACACTTACTGTTTTGATCAACATTCTGAATGTGATTTGGATGAAGAAACAAACGAGTTTGGTGGGACGAAACAGGATCTTCTTGACGACCACAGAGGAGACGGAGACAACAGAACACTGAACGATCACTAAACGTGTGTTTAGCTATACTTTAAAGAGAATTTTATTATTATTATATTATATTATATTATATTATATTATATTATATTATATTTTCATTTATACAATGCAAACTTATGTAAGGAAATAAGAAAACACAAAAAAATGTAAATGTGAATTGATTTTGTTCTAGAAAATGACTTGTTGACAAAAATGCCTTTTTCTCAACTTTTTGTCTGAAAAGGATAAATAATTTTTTTTGTGTATAAAAACAGGAGGACTGTTCTTTATTTTGATGTATATACTGTTCACATAATTATAGAACAAATTATTCTGTGGGTCACCTTACCGTGGTGGAGGAGTTTGAGTGCCCTAATGACCCTAGGAGCTGTGTTGTCGGGGGCATTTTGCCCCTGGTAGGGTTTCCCATGGCAGATTGTTTCTGGGTGAAGGGTCAGACGAAGAACGGTTCAAAAGACCCTTCATGATGGAAATCAACGAGAGCTTGTGTACCCGGCCTGGAGGGTTACCAGGGCCCTGCACTGGAGCCAGGCCTGGGGTTGGGGCCCGTGGGCAAGCGCCTGGGGTCAGTGCCTCTGGAGTGGCAGACCAGGGTGGTGGTCCCCATTTTCAAGAAGGGGGACCAGAGGGTGTGTTCCAACTACAGGGGGATCACACTTCTCAGCCTACCTGGTAAGGTCTACTCCAGGTTGCTGGAGAAGAGGGTCCGGTTGATAGTTGAACCTCAGATTGAGGAGGAGCAATGTGGTTTTCATCCCAGACGCGGAACCGTGGACCAGCTCTTTACCCTCGCCAGGGTGCTAGAGGGGGCATGGGAGTTTGCCCAACCGGTCCACATGTGTTTTGTGGATTTGGAGAAGGCTTACGACCGTGTCCCCAGGGGCATCCTGTTGGGGGTGCTCTGGGAGTATGGG
Source organism: Epinephelus awoara (assembly GCA_035609425.1). Lineage (NCBI taxonomy): Eukaryota > Metazoa > Chordata > Actinopteri > Perciformes > Serranidae > Epinephelus > Epinephelus awoara. Next base: position 43,946,562 of record CM069297.1, read on the forward strand.
GTTGGTGGCCCCTTGCTAAGGGCCATCCAGTCCCTGTAATGAAGAATGAATGTCTGGTTCGTGTGGCCGGCAGTAAGTCGGACCTGTTCCCGATGAGGGTTGGACTCCGCCAGGGCTGCCCTTTGTCACCGGTTCTGTTCTTAATTTTTATGGGGAGGTCCTGCCTCAGGTGGAGGACTTTAAGTATCTTGGGATCTTGTTCACAGTGAGGGTAGGATGGAGCAGGAGATTGACAGGCAGATTGGGGCGGCGTCAGCAGTGATGCAGGCACTTAACTGGTTGTGGTGAAGAGGGAGCTTAGCCAGAAAACGAACCTCTTGATTTACTGGTCAATCTACGTTCCAATCCTCACCTATGGTCACGAGCTCTGGGTAGAGACCGAAAGAACAAGATCATGAGTGCAAGCGGCTGAAATGAGTTTCCTCTGTAGGGTGGCTGGGCTCAGCCTTAGAGATAGGGTGAGGAACTCGGACATCCGGGAGGAACTCGGAGTAGAGCCACTGCTGCTCCGCATCAAGAGGAGACAGTTGAGGTGGTTCGGGCATCTGGTAAGGATGCCTCCCGGACGCCTCCCTTGGGAGGTGTGTCGGGCATGTCCAAGAGGGAGGAGACCTCGGGGCCGCCCCAGGACACGCTGAAGGGATTACATCACCCGGCTGGCCTGGGAACGCCTTGGGGTTCCCTCGGAAGAGCTGACGAAAGTGGCTGGGGAGAGGACTGTCTGGGCTTCTTTGCTGAGGCTGCTGCCCCCGCGACCCGGACCCGGATAAGCGGAGGATGATGAGTACGGGTACGAGTCTCCGACAGTGGCTGGCGACAGTGGCTGGCGACTTAAAAATAATACTCTGGCAGGGAAAGTGTAAGTGTAAGTGTTTCTGCTTTTTACATGTTATTGTCATTCTTTTTCATAAGTTATTTCCTTCTTGGTTCAGCTCTGTACTCTGCAAAGATTATGTCTTAAACATGTCTGCCCTTTCTGGAAGAGGAATCCTTCCTCTATAGTTATTATTGAAGTCAGAGGAAAACGTGGTGGGACAACAACGAAAGTTAAGGGGGCAGGATGATTGTATGATTGCAAACACAAACCCTTTTCTTTTTTCCTTAACCCAACAATGTGTGTTTGTTGTTTAAGGGAAAAAATAAAAAATAAATAATGGTGGTCGATGTGAGAATGTGTTGGTTTGTTACATCAATACGTACTGCTCTGGGAAGACACTTGTTCTTGTGACTTTTCCAGAAATAAAAAGTAGCATCTACTCAAATGTTGTGCTGAAGTACCATTAAGAGATAATTGTACCAAAATAATAAGAGGCTGAAATGTTGAGTGAATTAATTTTATTTTTCATAACAATAACAAAATGCACAGTTCTACATTAGAATACTTCAAAGGTCTGATTAAATTAAAGCTGATAAGTAAACCTGTTCAGCAACTTGGCAACAGCTTATATCAACCATCTTTAATAAATGATTATTTGATAGTTCATTAAATTTTAGGTGGGGTATTTTACTGTAAATAACCAAATTAAGCCGATATTTACAACACTTTGTAAATGGTTAATATTTGGTTTGGAAACAGTCTATAAATATTATTTTCGACAGCTATTACAAAAATCATAACACCTTGTTTGATGACCGTACCGTGCAATACATCTGTAAACATTACCTGGATGGTTATTATAAAGTAACGGTGGTTGTAGCTGCACTACGGAGTATTTACTAACCATCTCATCAGGTTTATAACAGCCATCCAAAATATAGTTTATGGACTCTTTACAAACCAGTTTTTATCCTTTACAAAGTGTTACGAATATCCAATCCATTTATCAACATATCTATACAAATCATCTGATCATCACTAACAAATACTTAATACAGTATATTAAAAGTTTTGCAATGTGGACAACAAAAAACTGTTAACATAGATAATAACATCACTTATAATGACTGAACACTATCAATTATTACTTCATTGATTTTTAACAGAAAAATATGTACTAACTTCAGTTTAATTAACTGTTAATTTTTATCGTGTGTTAATGATGGTTTTGAGAAATTGTTACAGACAACATTAATATCCTTTATTTGACAACAGACTTTTACCTATTTCACGGATCTTGGACATGTTCAAGCCATACAGTACAGGGTTGAACAGTGGCGGGCACGTAAGGAAGTATAAGGATAAAAATATTCGCATCATGTTGGGCACACTGCTCATATTAAACCTGCTCTGTATTAATTCAAAGCAAGCACCAACAGAAAAGTTAAAGAGGGAGATGAGGTGAGGTGTGCAGGTACTGACAGCTTTCTGTCTGGTCTGTTTAGAACCAGAGAAACAAACTAAAAGAATCTTCATGTACGTGTAAAGTATGAAAATTAAAGCCCCAAAGATTGTGCCAAAAGATGCAAGGAGCCCATAAGCATTAACAACAACAGTATCTGAGCATGCCAGCTTGACAACAGAGTGGCTATCACAGTAAACTTTGTAGATGATGTTCCCACACAGCTGGGAATCAGAATTCAAATATGTATAGACAACACATGCAAGCAAAGGATATAACCATGTTAAAGCAATAAGAGTGGCGATCTTGTTATGAGTCATCCGTGTGTTATACTGCAGAGGATAACAGATAGCAAGATATCTGTCATAAGACATTATGGCTAAGTTTAAATATTCAACAGCTCCATAAGTGTGCACACAATAAATCTGCAGGAAACAAGCTGCAGCAGAGACAGTGTGAATGTCAGAGAGGATCTGAAGCAGCAGCAATGGAAACAACCCTGTACTACCATACAGTTCATTTACAAACAGGCTGCACAGAAACATGTACATAGGTTCATGTAAGCTTCTGTTCACACAGATAACCACAATCAGCAGGAGGTTGGCACTAACAATGAAAATATATAAAGACAAAACAATAATAAAATACAAGTACTTCAAAGCTCCGGTGTCAAAATAGGCAGCAAGTGTGAAATATGAAACCTGTGTAAGGTTAATCATGATCCCTCTTTAGGTTCACAACAACTCCTCTGTACACACCAAGCATTACTTACCTTTTGTTATAGATCTGTAAAAATTTAACTAACTTCAGCTTTGAATTGTTTGGCACGATTATCAACTTAAACATAAAGCACACATGAACAGAGGTCAGTGCAGTAATGCTAAACAGATTCATCATCATGGAAACTACTGTAAAAAGCATCACTAAATGGACCATTTTCGTTTCAAAGTCACAGCAATATCCTGGTTAAAATGTACAAAACAAAGTCAGAATCATCGTGTGAATGTGATTATTCACCTGCTGCCCCTTTGTGCTGAAACTGTGAGAGCCTCTAAGCTCAAACCCTTCTTCAGCGTGTTATCAAAACTTTTAAAGACAGAGAACACCCACAGCAGCAGCGTGACCTCACATCAAAAGGTCCCAATGATCCTCAAACTGTTGTTTAGTGTTAGTAAAAAAAAAAGAAAAGTTTGTAGCTTGCTCTTTGTAATTTCTAACCCTAACCTCAAAGATTGATACTGATCATTTAAATTCCCTAAAAGAACAATTTCCAGTCAATTGTGATTCCTTCTTTCAGAAGTTACTGAATACTGGATTGTTGTTCCCAAAGTGGTAGACTCCACCAGTGATAAAACAATTCAGAACCATCTCACTGCTGACTGCGGTTGGATTAAAAGAGAAATACAGAAAAGCAAAAAACAAACAAAACAGAGGTAGAATAAATATATCTATCAACGAGCACACCACATTCACATTCAATAAATAAAAACAACTCTATTATTGCACATTTATAATTTGTGTTATGTGCTAGTTGGTCAATCGAGCTGTGTTTAGTGCAGTTATGCATAAAAGCTGTTTCTCAGTCTATTTGTTCCTGACCTAAGAGTCCTGAACCGTCTGTCAGAGGGCAGCAGTTTAAAAAGTGTGTTTCCAGGGTGGGTTGAATCCCTGAGGATGTGTTGAGCCTTCTTGAGGCAGTGAGGGCTGTGCAGTTCCTCCAGCGAAGGAAGATCGCAACCGATGATCATCTGGGCTGAGGCGACGACTCTCTGCAACGTTTTTCTGTCTGCTGCTGTGCAGCTGGAAAACCACACGCCGATGCAGTATGTAAGAATGTTCTGAATGGAGCATTTGTAGAAGGACATAAGCAGTTTCTGATTGAGGTCGTTGTTTTTCAGAATCCTCAGAAAAAAGAGTCTCTGCTGTGCCTTTTTGATGGTGGCTCTGGTGTTGGTGCTCCAGGTCAGGTCGTCCTCGATGTACACGCCCAGGTATCGGATGTTGGGGACCCTCTCCACACACTCCCCACCAATGAACAGGGGCCGGATGGGTGTTGTCTTCCTCCTGAAGTCTGTCATGATTTCTTTTGTCTTGTTAGTGTTGAGGATTAGGTTGTTTGCATTGCACCATACAGACAGCTGCTCCACCTCATCCCGGAACGCAGACTCGTCCCCTCCTGGAATGAGTCCCACCACGGTGGTATTGTCAGCAAACTTTATAATGCTGTTGCTGGGGTGTATGGCGGTACAGTCGTGTGTGTAGAGTGTGTATAATAAGGGCTCAGCGCACAGCCCTGAGGGGAGCCAGTGCTGAGGCCGATGGCTGGGGAGACATGGGGTCCCACTCTCGCCCTCTGGGGGCGGTCTGTCAAAAAGTTTTTGATCCAGCGGCAGATGGGGTCAGATATTCCCAGATGACACAGTTTTGACACCAGTCTAAAAAATCAGACCTTAACAAATAACAAATTTACAAAAAATCAATCATGGGTACTGTATTTATAGATCATGATCTATTGCTTCTAAAGCTATCTGCATATGGATTCAAAACTTCAGCGGTAAATTGGATGAAAAGTTATTTATTCAGTAGACAGCAGTGTGTTTTTTTTTTGTTGCCCTGTCAGACATTAAAACATTACAATATGGAGTTCCCCAGGGCAGCTGCCTAGGACCACTCCCTTATTCAATCTTCACAACTGATATGACACATTTCTTAAAAAATGCATGCACGGTTATGTACACAGATGATACAACAAAGTGTGTATCTGCAAAAAATGCCAAGTTGAGGTGGGTTTTTAAATGGATTTCTGAAAGCAGGCTAAAGTTGAACATCTCAAAAACAAATGGTCTGATTTTTTGCTCCAGGTATACATCATGGACACGTCAAGAGCTGTGCATGTCTTTGCATGGAGTGGCTATTGAGCAGGTTTAGGAGGCCAAATTGTTGGGGGTCACACTTGAAGGAACACTTTCATGGTCAGCTCACATTAATAACGTGGTTGCTAAAATGAGTAGAGGCATCTCAGTTATCAGGAAGTGTGCTTACTTTTATTTTTATTTTTTAACAGAGATGACGATTAAACAAGTAGTACAGTCTTTAGGTTTATCACACCTGGACTTCTGTCCAGGGATCTGATCTAGTGCCTCGAAACAAGAGCTTAATAAAATTCAGCTTGTTCAAAACACAGCTGCCCGTCTTGTCCTTCACTGCTCTATGAGGAACAGTGTGGAGGGGATACAGACAGCCTGTCATAGCGACACGTCCTCACTGCGACCTCGTCACATGTCCACGTTTGGTCATGGACTTTCCACGTCCTCATATGACGTCCAAGGTACCCTGGGTGTGTTGGTTGTTGACGTTCTGGGACGCCGTGTCAACTTCAGCCTGTTACATGCATTGTCTGTTTTCAAAATACACTTCTGTTTTCACAGAAAATGTACAGTTTGCATACAGTCTCTTTCAAAATAAAAGCACTACGTCGGTACAACACCACAATTTGACATTTTTTTTCCTTCAGCAACACACACACACGTGGTTACCATCGCCGGTTTAAGTCCCCGTCCAGACCAAATACGGAGCATGGACTGATGATTGGAGAGGTGCCAGTTCACCTCCTGGGCACTGCCGGGGTGCCCTTGAGCAAGACACCGAACCCCCCAACTGCTCGGGGCGCCTGACCAAAGCAGCCCCCTCACTCTGACATCTCTCCACTTTGTGCATGTGGGTGTATTTCAGACCTGTGTGTTAATGACAACAGAGTGAAAAAAACTGAATTGAATTGAACTGAATTGATAAAGTATATAATTAAAAATTAAATTAAAAAAAATAAATGATAAAGAGATGCTGTGGCGTGCTGCTTTTGTTAGCTGGCAGTTGAAGGCTGGAAAGAAATGTTGTTCCAGAATGTGTCTTTGTTCCAAAGGCGCAGTATACTTGCAGAGTTAGAAGTCTTGTGCCAACTCGACTTGGCTCTTCTTGTTGAAAAGTTAGTTGCAAACCTTGTGTTTGGCAGACTAACTTCTCTGGTCTTCAGGTTCTGTGTCTGCTGGGAGCAGCCACATTCAAAGCAAAACTTAGGTCAAGGAACAAGAGCGTCTGCAGAGATCTAGGAGCAAGAGCCCCCTTCAGTGATTCAGGGACAAAAAAACATCATACCAAATCAAGAAGCTGAGGTCTGTTGGCCTGGTGACATCACAGTGTCAAAGGTCACTGTGACGGTAACACCCAATCGAGTTTAAAAACTGGGTCCATGGGCAGGACTCTCACTGAGGTGTGACAATGAGGCATCCTTCGGAGTTGAGTGCCAAATGGCTGATGAACAAAGATCATGTTGTCTCAGCCGACATTTCAGACCACAGATCCAGAAGAAAAGCCTCCACATGTCAAGTTTAGATCTTAAGAAATGACAAATCATCTGTGGTCCAGTGAATCCAAACAGATGTATCGTAAATTATAAAACGGGAAGGTGAAATCCGGCAATCTGATTGGCTGTTAACTGTGATATAATGAGCGTATATCACAGCTGGTATTCTAAAAAGCCTTATCACAGCATATCGCTCCGCTTCAGGGAAGCAACAATGTTTCCATGACAACAACCAACTGTTACAGTACGCAGCAAAAAGTAGCCGGTTTTATTTTTTGACGGCATTAAATATGTTCACGATCAACTTTGATCTCCGGGGAGGGCTGACCATGGATGATTGGATTGACGAGTGCCTGTCTCCGAAAAAAAAGCGGAGCAAAAGAAGACATGCGGAGCTGACGTCTGGAGAGGTTGACCAACTGGAGAAGGAGAGAAGCGAGGCCAATACAGTTAAACAGACCAAGTGGGCAGTGAAGTGCTTCGCAGACTGGTGTCAAGATAAAGGTGTGGCGGTGGACTTTCAGACAGTGTCTAAACAACAATTCAATGACATTTTAAGAGAATTTTACGGCACTGTCAGAAACTGTAAAGGTGAACTATACGGACTGAGCAGCTACATCGGTCTCCGCGCTGGACTCAACAGACACATCAACGACCCCCCACTCAGCCTCTCCTGGTGCCTCCTCAAAGACACAGAGTTCACAACGTCTAATAATGTGTTCACCGGCGTTGTGAAAATGTTGAGGAAGAAAGGACTTGACACTACAGTCCATCACACATCAATTACAGATGCTGACTTCAACGCCATAAAGCGAGCCCTAAATCCAAACAATCCGGTGGGCTTGGTTAATAAAGTATGGTTTGACATACAGCTGCACTTTGGGCGCAGAGGAAACGAAGGAAATCGACAGCTCAAACCGTCGTCATTTGTAATCAAAACGGACGAAAACGGTTTGAAATATGCAACGCTGACGTTCAACGAACACACCAAAAACCACAACGACCCACAAGGGAGGAACAGAGAGAGTACAAGGGGATTCATGTATGAACTGCCTGGTGATCCTCTATGCCCTGTTTCCTCGTTGGCAAAATACCTCTCCCTCCTGCCTCCCGACGCACCAGCATTTTATCTACATCCAAGAAGAAACGTCAACTGCGATTTTGACAAAGTTTGGTAAGTGTATTGTGCGTAGTGCATATTTAGATGAAAGTTAAATTTATATGACAACTAAAATCTGTGTGGTAACATTCAGGTTTACACGAGAGCCGATGGGCGTCAATCACCTCGCCACAATGTTGCCCCGACTCTGCAAGCAAGCTGGCACACAGCAGAAATACACCAACCACTGCATCCGCAGCACCACCATACAAAAGCTGTCTGATGCAGGCCTCCACACCAGACAGATTATGACTGTGAGCGGTCACAAATGTGAAACGTCTCTACAGAGCTACTGGAGACCAAATCAAGAAGACCGCAGAAAGTGGAGCAACATCCTCGCCACACAAACACACACACACTACACACCCGCTCCACCTGAAAGTAGAGGTGGTATACCTGATGCTGCACAGTTTTTCAGTGGATGCACAATCCACGGAAATATTGAAATTAATGTAAATAAAATCTAAGTCTGAAAAACTGCAGAAATGGAATGTAAATAAAATCCAAGTCTAATGTTATGGAGTAAAAGCTGCAGGAATTAATGTATAAAAGTATAACGTTATTTTTCATTTATTTTTTATTTATTCGAACAAGTTAAACTTTTTATTTATTCAGCCAGGTTAAATGGAGTAAAAGTGGGACTATTTTATGCGATAATCAGCTATGTATTTCACATTGAATTAAAAACTACAATAAATCGATTGTGTACTCCTCTTCAGTGTTGTCATTATTGTCAGCTGGGCCATATTATTATTAGATTATCAAATCCTGCACTGTGCGCCAATGAGTAATTAGGAGTCAAATAGCTCCTTACTAATGAAATTCGTTAAGGCAAGTAATTTGGTGCTTTCTAAGTCATGATATTCAGATGCCGCTGCTGCGTCTCCAGGTGTCTGCCACGATATAGTCGGCTTAATAAAGTCAGTGATCACTCAAAGCTAAAACTCTCAAAAACTCTCATTCATTGAGGTTTTGGGTGGATTCTTCCGGACCACTCACTCATAGTTAACTGCGGGGGACCCTCGCATGTTTACGTTATGGTGCTGATTGTCAGAGAAGTAACAATGTATCCATGACAACAAACTGTTACAGTAGGTAGCAAAAAGTTACTGCGGTGTTTTGACAATGTTAACAAATAGACTAAATTAGTTGAATTCACATGTTTAAGGTTACCTTTCACCTCCAGATAGGGTTAACAATGGTAGAGTTGATTGAGCAGTGACTTTCCGCCCCTTAGCTGTGATATAATGAGCGTATATCACGGCCTGTCGTGATGTATTGCTTAAATGACAAATTGGACTGATTGATTGATTTGTTGACTGACTATCAGGACTGTGTCTCTTCCACTGCAAAGATGCAGCTGCAGGCTACTGTAAGCTACACTGTGTCAGCTTTGAAGTGTTTTTTTTTTTTTTCTTCTTCTTCAGACTCACGCAAGTCGGCAAAAAAATCACTTGTGAAGATTTAATGACCTTTTAATGAAACCTAATGACACGATGGACATCTCAAATTCTTTGTGCTTGTTGCAAAGACAATTAATCTATTAATCTATTCTATTCTATAACCAGTCATCTGTTAACTGCGTTACAGCTGTACATGTTGAGTAACCCACCTTATAAGCATGCTGGAGTTCAGAGTAAATGTTATTTTCTGAAAAATTGTGCTGAATCTGTTCAAATACAAAACCCTCCATAACTTTGCTCAGGACAGGCAAAATGTTTATCGGGTGGCTATTTGGTCCTGTAAATTACTTTTTGCAATTTTTTGGTACTGGAGAAACCTTTGCAATTTTCCACATTTGTGGATAAACACCTTCATTCAGACATAAATTAAAAACATGACATAGTGGATTTGCTACAGTCCTAGCTGACAGCTGCAGTAATCTCCCATCCAGATTGTCATAGCCACACTTAAATGACAATAAATGCTTTTCCATTTCTTCAGTGTTTACATTTGTAAAATTAAATTCACATTTTCAACACACAAAATGCCATTTAATTAGTGACTGAGAAAGTTTACCATACCACCTGGTTTCTAATTATAGCCACTTCACTTGTGAAGTGATTATTGAAAAAGTCAGCTACATGTTGAGGTTTGGTAATAAATTCTTCACTTGTTTTAATAAAACTTTATCTTTACTCATGACTTAATTTGGGTTCTCCATAACTTTTTACTATCACCCTTGATCTTCTCAATCTATGAATAATAAGATTGCTTCTTCTTTTGTTTATTAATTTTTGTAACTCTGTTTCTCGGTGAATAGTAGGCGGGCCAATCAGCTGAGCTACCAGATGTAATGACAGCTTTTTTAGTTGGTCCCTCTCTGTCATACAGCTTCTTAGCTCCGAACCAATCCAAGTAGCTTTGATGGCTATGACAGTTTGTTTCCTAACAGGAACTGCTTGTACAGATAAAACACATGCATAAACAACTGTAATGCAGCCTCTGTATGAGTTAGATTAATGACATTATCCCCTTGTATCGTATTTATGTCTTCAATGAATGCATCTCTACAAAAGTTTCGATTAATTCTTTTGTAAATCACTTTTGGCCCAGTTTTAGGAACCTTCATTTTCCTCACCACAGCAACAATGTTGTGATCACTGTAGCCCACTGGTACTGATATAACCTTCAAACATTATAAACTGTTACAGACAACATTAATATCCTTTATTTGACAACAGACTTTTACCTATTTCACGGATCTTGGACATGTTCAAGCCATACAGTACAGGGTTGAACAGTGGCGGGCACGTAAGGAAGTATAAGGATAAAAATATTCGCATCATGTTGGGCACACTGCTCATATTAAACCTGCTCTGTATTAATTCAAAGCAAGCACCAACAGAAAAGTTAAAGAGGGAGATGAGGTGAGGTGTGCAGGTACTGACAGCTTTCTGTCTGGTCTGTTTAGAACCAGAGAAACAAACTAAAAGAATCTTCATGTACGTGTAAAGTATGAAAATTAAAGCCCCAAAGATTGTGCCAAAAGATGCAAGGAGCCCATAAGCATTAACAACAACAGTATCTGAGCATGCCAGCTTGACAACAGAGTGGCTATCACAGTAAACTTTGTAGATGATGTTCCCACACAGCTGGGAATCAGAATTCAAATATATAATGAGAACACATGCAAGCAAAGGATATAACCATGTTAAAGCAATAAGAGTGGCGATCTTGTTATGAGTCATCCGTGTGTTATACTGCAGAGGATAACAGATAGCAAGATATCTGTCATAAGACATTATGGCTAAGTTTAAATATTCAACAGCTCCATAAGTGTGCACACAATAAATCTGCAGGAAACAAGCTGCAGCAGAGACAGTGTGAATGTCAGAGAGGATCTGAAGCAGCAGCAATGGAAACAACCCTGTACTACCATACAGTTCATTTACAAACAGGCTGCACAGAAACATGTACATAGGTTCATGTAAGCTTCTGTTCACACAGATAACCACAATCAGCAGGAGGTTGGCACTAACAATGAAAATATATAAAGACAAAACAATAATAAAATACAAGTACTTCAAAGCTCCGGTGTCAAAATAGGCAGCAAGTGTGAAATATGAAACCTGTGTAAGGTTAATCATGATCCCTCTTTAGGTTCACAACAACTCCTCTGTACACACCAAGCATTACTTACCTTTTGTTATAGATCTGTAAAAATTTTACTAGCTTCAGCTTTGAATTGTTTGGCACGATTATCAACTTAAACATAAAGCACACATGAACAGAGGTCAGTGCAGTAATGCTAAACAGATTCATCATCATGGAAACTACTGTAAAAAGCATCACTAAATGGACCATTTTCGTTTCAAAGTCACAGCAATATCCTGGTTAAAATGTACAAAACAAAGTCAGAATCATCGTGTGAATGTGATTATTCACCTGCTGCCCCTTTGTGCTGAAACTGTGAGAGCCTCTAAGCTCAAACCCTGCTTCAGCGTCTTATCAAAACTTTTAAAGACAGAGAACACCCACAGCAGCAGCGTGACCTCACATCAAAAGGTCCCAATGATCCTCAAACTGTTGTTTAGTGTTAGTAAAAAAAAAGAAAAGTTTGTAGCTTGCTCTTTGTAATTTCTAACCCTAACCTCAAAGATTGATACTGATCATGTAAATTCCCTAAAAGAACAATTTCCAGCCAACTGTGATCCCTTTAGTTAGCCAATCTATACCCATTTACCCTGAACAGGTCTACCACTGGGCTGACATTAAGAATATTAACAGACAACATTCACACTAATATCCACACCTAGATGCCATTTAGTGTAATCAGTTTCCCAAACCCTTTGTCTTTGACTCGTCAGAGGAAAAACATGTAGACAAGAACGTTTAAACTCTACAAATAAAGACCCCAAACAGTTTGTGGAATCCCAGGACATTCTCCCTGTATGGTGACAATGCTAAATACCTTTTATCAAAGGTCCCATCATGATATCAGATTATGGTGTGTAAAAACAAACGGAAGTAGCATGTGGTAGTTAAACCTTAAACAAAAGATGTCTGACAGAAGTTATGGAATACAAGTTTTTAAAGTAAAATAGGACAGTGACTATTAGAAAAAAATAGTGAGAAACCTTTGAGGCATGGTAACAGATTGGACTCACTCTGAAGTTGTAAAATCTTGGTGCTTGGTCAGTGACCTCCGGTATCAGACGCCAACAAAAAAAGCTGTTTCATGTCAGAATGATACGTGGCCAGTCTTTGTTATTGTTATTGTGCCCAGGAGGATCCTGATCAGATGCCTGAACCACCTCAACTGACCTTTTTTGACACAAATGAGCAGCGGCTCTACTCCGAGCTCTGTCCGGATGTCTGACTCCTCAGAATCTGAGACAAGGGACAACCCTGGAGGAGAAACAAGACCCACTGAAAATGTGTTTGTGCCAAGTATTTGGACACAGCTCTCAAGGTGGCAAACCACCATGACCCCTCAAGCAGCCCTGCAAGGGTAAAGAGCTGTCTAAAAGAGCTAAATAGCTACTGTTCCATGACCAGGACAGAATCAGCATTGCTCCTCCTGAATACAAGGTTCGACAGTCGGTTGGAGCCCCCTTTCCAGCAACCTGGAACAAACTTTCGCAGAGAAGCTGAGCAATGTGATACCCTTGTAATTGGAGCAAACCCTCTGGTCCTCTTTTTTTTTTTAAATGGGAACCACCACCCTGGTCTGCCACTCCACAGGCACTGTACCCAACTGTCAGGTGACACTGAAAAGGTGTGTCAGCCCAGACAGCCTAACAAAGTGTGAGAAAGATATTGACATACTAAGACACAGCTGATGTAAACTTACACTGAACAGAGAAATCTTATGACACAGTTTCACTCTGGATGATGGCAGCGAGGGATGTCATAATTTTGTTATTGACTCACTGTATGAAACATGGCCATGACCATGTTCATTTTGCTGACCTCCATATTGTCTGTTGTGTTTATGTGTGTGTGTGTTTACATAAGAACCACCAATCACCAACATTTTAGTCAACATAATGTCAGAATAAACATTTAGCCCTCAGTAATTACTTTATGAGTTTTTGAAAACTTCTAACTATTAGAGACAAAATTCATCACCCCCTGCCCTTCACTGGTACCAATCTGCCTTCAAATACAGGGACCTTAGACTCAGCTGTAAGAGCTGATATATATATCAGGATTGCAACAACTGACCTCAATGATTTCCTCTTCTAAATCATCATTTCTCTTAGACCTCATCCCATCTAGGCTGCTTAAAGAAGCTTTACCTTTAGTTAACACTAATTTATTTGAGGAATTACAGTCAGGATTTAGAGCGCATCATAGCACTGAGACAGCACTAGTTAAAATTACAAATGACCTTCTGATTGCTTCAGACAAAGGACTCGTCTCTGTACTTGTTTTATTAGATCTTAGTGCAGCGTTTGACACTGTTGACCATCAAATTCTGCTACAGAGACTGGAACACTTAATTGGCCTAAAAGGTTCTGCACTAAGCTGGTTTAAATCTTATTTATCTGATCGTTTTCAGTTTGTTGACGTTCATAATGAATCATCCTTACGTACTAAAGTTTGTTTTGGAGTTCCGCAAGGTTCTGTGCTCGGACCAATCCTATTTATTCTATATATGCTTCCTTTAGGCAACATCATTAGAAATCACTCTGTAAATTTCCATTGTTATGCGGATGATACACAGTTGTATTTATCGATGAAGCCAGAAGAAAGTAATCAATTAACTAAACTTCATAATTGTCTTAAAGACATAAAAACCTGGATGAGCACCAACTTCCTGATGTTAAATTCAGACAAAACTGAAGTTCTTGTTCTTGGCCCCAAACAATTCAGAGACTCTTTATCTGATGACATAGTTTCTCTAGATGGCATTGCTCTGGCCTCTAGCACTACCGTAAGAAACCTCGGAGTAACATTTGACCAAGATCTGTCTTTTAATTCTCATTTAAAACAAACCTCACGGACTGCATTTTTTTATCTGCGTAATATTGCGAAAATTAGGCCTATCCTGACCCAAAAAGATGCAGAAAAATTAGTCCACGTTTTTAAAAGCGCTATATAAATAAAAAAAATTATTATTATCATTATTATTATTATTATTACTTTAGGACTATCACTCTGACTCTGTCTTAGAAAAATGTCTTACACATGTTGTTTTTCGATCAATCTATTCTGCTTTTAAATACATTTCACTCATTTCTTAATGTGTTTCTGTACAGATTTATCATTGGGATTGTGAACATCAAAAGCAAAACATTTCAAATCAATTATTAGTTCATACACTTTATTTTTCATTTTATAACAAAATGAACGTGTCTAAATAAGCATACTACAGGTCTGGTTACATCAGAGATGATGTGCTGATCTGTTAGACAACTTAACCTTGACGGAGAACATTTGCAATCAGATTTTTACATGTGACACGGATTTTGGAAAATTCAGGCCGTACATTAAAGGATTGAAGAGTGGAGGGCAAGAGAAAAAGTATAAGGATAAAAAGATGCGCAACATGTTGGGCACACCACTCATATTAAACCTGCTCTGTAACATTTCAAAGCAAGCAGCAACAGAAAGGTTGACCAGAGAGGCGAGGTCAGGTGTGCAGGTACTGACAGCTTTCTGTCTGGTCTGTTTAGAACCCAAAAGACAAACTTTAAGGATCTTTACATATGTGGGAAGACCTCATGCATGTAGTCAGAGTGGTTCAGAAGTTACAGTCATTTTAATGTGGGTATGTCATTTTAGGCGTTTTTGCTACAGAATGGGGGTGGAGTGCAAGAGTTAAATCTACTCTATTTATTAGACTACTGAATCAAATGGGCCACTTCAAAAAATGACTGAACCCAAATGAAAGGAGGCTGAAGCATAAAATTGCAGAGCTTTTGATAAGGTACAAACCACTCGATTTATTCTTGAGTCCGAGTGGCCGTTTGTGCCAAATATGTTTTATTATTATTAGTCATACCTCTACCATTATTATACATGCATAATTATTATTCTTACAGACATGTACAGTCATATTAACGTTTACAAATAATATATATACAGTCTTTAACTATTTATATTACTCATACTTTATTACTACATATTCTACAGTTACATTTATTGTTATTATTGTTGTTCTTGTGCATCCGTCTGTCTCTCTGGATGTCTCTATGTATCATTGTGTCATATGAATCACTGTAAATTCATTATGTTGATGTGTTCTGTACACACGGCATCTATGGCTCGTCTGTCCGTGCAGGCAGAGGGATTCCTCTCAGTTTGTCTTCCTGAGGTTTTCTACATATTTGAATCCAATCGACACAACGTGGTGCACACAACTGTTTCTACAACTGTTGTACAGCTTTAGCATTACTACTGTGGCCATCATGTCTCTGTGTGCACAAAAGCAAAACAGGCTGAAATACTTATCAAAGTATAATAGCAACACAATGCACAGAACAATAAAAAGATACAACATCATTAAAGACAACAGGCACATCTGTTGTGTGTCTGCTAATGCTAACAGCCTACATTTAAAATCAGATTTTTACATATCACACGAAATTTAGACAGTTTCAGGCCGTATATCACAGGGTTAAAGAGGGGAGGACATGTGAAAAAATACAAGGATAAAAAGATGCGCAACATATTGGGAACACCAGTCATATTAAACCTGTTCTGAACTATTTCAAAGCAAGCAGCAAGAGAAAGGTTGAGCAGAGAGGCGAGGTGAGGTGTGCAGGTACTGACAGCTTTCTGTCTGGTCTGTTTAGAACCCAAAAGACAAACTTTAAGGATCTTCACATATGTGTAACAGATTAAAATTAAAGCAATAAAGACTGTGCCAAAAGAAGTTATGAGTCCATAAAGATTAACGACATTGGTGTCAAAGCACGCCAGCTTCACAACTGAGTAGTTGACACAGTAAACTTTGTTTATGATGTTCCCACACAGCTGTAAAGAGGAAGTCATAAATATCATGCAAATGCACACTATCAAAGGGTATAACCATGTTAACGCAATAAGCACGGCAATCTTATGAGATGTCATTTGCATATTATATTGCAGAGGATAACAGATAGCAAGATATCTGTCATAAGACATGACGGCTAAGTTTAAATATTCTACACCTCCATAAGAGAACAAGCAAAATGTCTGTAGTAAACAAGCTGCAGC
The DNA here is from genome assembly GCA_035609425.1 of Epinephelus awoara. Classification (NCBI taxonomy): domain Eukaryota; kingdom Metazoa; phylum Chordata; class Actinopteri; order Perciformes; family Serranidae; genus Epinephelus; species Epinephelus awoara. The sequence continues at coordinate 43,963,009 of CM069297.1, forward strand.
AGAGACAGTGTGAATGTCAGAGAGGATCTGACCCAGCAGCAATGGAAACAACCCTGTACTACCATACAGTTCATTTACAAGCAGGCTGCACAGAAACATGTACATAGGTTCATGTAAGCTTCTGTTCACACAGATAACCACAATCAGCAGGAGGTTGGAGCAAAGAATAATAATATAATGCGACATTACAATGATAAAATATAAGTATTTGAGCAGTCCGGTGTCAAAGTAGGCGTCAAGTATGAAAAACAAACCCTGTGTAGAGTTTATCATGATCCTCTCTTTGATCCTTAAGATCACTACATCTATTCTGTGAACACAGAGCAAAAATTATTGCATTCTCTTAAAGATCTGTGAAAACTTCTTTAAACTTGCATTTTGGCACAATGTGCAGCTGAAATATCAAACACACAATAACAGTGGTCTGCGTAGTTACACTGAACAGATTCATTATCATAGAGAAAACTGTAAAATACAACCCCAAACAGACCATTTACTTTTTAAAGTGGTCAGAAATAACACTTTGGATGAGTACATTTGAACATTCACCTGTTAACCTGCTGCAGTCACACTGTGAACCCCTCCTAACTGAACTGAAACTCTGCTTCAACCTCTTTTAAACTTTTCAAGACACAGAGGACACCCACAGCAGGGAGATGACCTCATTATTAAAGGTCCAGTGATATTTCTTGTTTGATGAATGTCAGAAAAACAAGTACACTCTGTCCATGTTCCCAATGTCTATAATTCTTCCACCTTTACTATCGATCTGGTAATTTTTCAGAATTATTAATCACGGTTTCAAATCAATAGTTTATTTTATTTTATGAGAATTTATTTCTTGGTTCTCATTTTCCCTCATTTAGAAGTGTAGCCCCACAAGGTGATTTAATGCAAGTTAAAACATTATTTGATCTCATTCATAAATCCATCCGGTCCCTGTATGACCACGGTGAGAGCTGTGTCCGAATACTCTCAGTGGATGTCAGCCTCCACCAGGGTTCCTTGTCACTGATCCTGGGGCTGGTTTGGGCCCCTCTGAATTTTTATCTCTGCTTTTTGCAGATGATGTGGTTCTGTTGGCTTCATCACACCGTGACCTCCAGCATGACCTGGGGCGGTTTGAGTGTAATGAGTTCAGGATGAAAGTCAGCACCTCCAAATCTGAGGTCATGGTTCTCTGCTGGAAACTGATGGATTGCTTCCTTGTGATTGGGCGACAGTGCCTCAAGCAAGGGAGTTCAAGTATCTCGGGGTCTTGTTCACAGTGAGGGTAGAATGGATCGTGAGATGGATCAGTGGTTTGGTGCGGCTTCTGCAATGATGCGGGCACTGCGCCAGAGCGTCATGTAGTGACTGAAAGAATGAGGTCACAGATACAAGTGTCTGAAATGAGTTTCCTCTGTAGGGTGTCTGGGCTCAGCCTTAGAGATAGGGGGAGGAGTCAGACATCTGGAGGGAGCTCGGAGTAGAGCCGCTGCTCCTTCATGTTGAGGTGGTTCAACATCTGATCAGGATCCTCCTGGGCACAATAACAATAAGAAAGACTGGCCACTTATCATTCTGACATGAAATAGCTTTTTTCGTTGGCATTTGATACCAGAGGTCACTGACCAAGCACCAATATTTGACAACTTCGGAGTGAGTCCAGGTTGATCTGTTACCATGCCTCAAAGGTTTCTCACTAGTTTTTTCTAGTAGTCACTGTCCTATTTTAGTTTAAAAACTTGATCAGGATCCTCCTGGGCGCCTCCCCACCCCCGATGTCTGGGGTGCTTTGCCAGGCCTGCTACCCCTGAATGAGTGGATGAAAATGGATGGATGGACAATTCATAACTATTTTTAATAATAATTAATAATTTCTGATAACCATTTAAATACTTTGAACCACAACTTGCAGGTCTTATAAACTTAGACTATCAAGAAAGAGAATTGATATGTACCCACCACAACAATTAGGTGTTGCCCAAGGTGGCTGTGGGACTGCAGAAAATGTAAGTTATACACATGGTTTTCCTGATCAGTGACCCTCGCTTCTTCAGGTGTCCATCATCCTTTGGTCTAAGTGTTCAGAACAGGGAGCAAGTTGAGAAGGGCAGGAAGCACAAAAGGGTGACCTTGAACAATTCTAGTCTCTGGAACTTGAAAGCCAGGAGTTGAGATGGCAATTCTGGAAATTTCCAGGTGGGCTACAGTGAGTTTGCAGTGCAATCACTCCCGCAAGCTTTAGGGGTTTGAAGGCTTTACCAGCAAGAAGTTAGTGGCTGACATCAGTAAACAGGCAAAGGCTGTGACTCCGTCTCAACAGAAGTGTGCACTGACAGAAACTACTTGGTGGAAGTAAGAGACTTAAGGTGATGCCAGCTGAGAGACTGAGGGCACAGTTCAAGGATGCTGGTTTTGTTATTGAGCCTGCTTTGGGTGTTGTGGGCAAACCACCAAAACAATAATGAAGGAGCATGATAAATCAAAAAACATGTTTAGTCCAAATGTCTCAAAATGTCCCAAATATCTGCCCTAAGGCCACAGTGGCCTTGATGCCCGGCCCACACTGCCTCAGGTGATTTTGCGGTTTTCTCCTCTGCCTCTTTCCTGTCAACACGGATTTGACACCTGAATGTCATCAAAAGAGGCATTTTTTTCTCAAAAGACGAAAAAAATGCCTCTTTTGATGACATTCTAGATTCTTATTGGGCAACAACAAATGAGACGATGAGTACATCACCACTGGTGGGTTTGATTCGAGCCTGGCATGAACCGCTCAGACAGGCTATAGTAAGAACGCAAGTAAAACTTTATTTTTATAGCAGCTTTTTAACGCAGGTTACAAAGTAAGTGAAATTGGGACACAAAGAAAAGAGGACCCCAAGACCATAAAAGACACATTCAAGAACACATACAGACACACACTTCCTTTAGGTAACATCATTAGAAATCACTCTATAAATTTCCATTGTTATGCGGATGATACACAGTTGTATTTATCAATGAAGCCAGAAGAAAGTGATCAATTAACTAAACTTCGTAATTGTCTTAAAGACATAAAAACCTGGATGAGCACCAATTTCCTGATGTTAAATTCAGACAAAACTGAAGTAATTGTTCTTGGCCCCAAACAACTCAGAGACTCTTTATCTGATGACATAGTTTCTCTCGATGGCATTGCTCTGGCCTCTACCACTACCGTAAGAAACCTCGGAGTAACATTTGATCAAGATCTGTCTTTCAATTCTCATTTAAAACAAACCTCACGGACTGCATTTTTTCATCTGCGTAATATTGCAAAAATTAGGCCTATCTTGACCCAAAAAGATGCAGAAAAATTGGTCCACGCTTTTGTTACCTCGAGGCTGGATTACTGTAACTCTCTATTATCAGGTAGCTCTAGTAAATCATTAAAAACTCTTCAGCTAATTCAGAATACAGCAGCACGTGTACTAACAGGAACTAAGAAACGGGATCATATTTCTCCTGTTTTAGCTTCTCTGCACTGGCTCCCTGTAAAATCCAGAATTGAATTTAAAATCCTACTGTTAACTTATAAAGCTCTAAATGGTCAAGCTCCGTCATATCTTAGAGAGCTCATAGTGCCATATTATCCCACCAGAACTCTGCACTCTGAGAACGCAGGGTTACTCGTGGTCCCTAAAGTCTCCAAAAGTAGATCAGGAGCCAGAGCCTTCAGCTATCAGGCTCCTCTCCTGTGGAATCATCTTCCTGTTACGGTCCGGGAGGCAGACACCGTCTCCACATTTAAGACTAGACTTAAGACTTTCCTCTTTGATAAAGCTTATAGTTAGGGCTGGCTCAGGCTTGCCTTGTACCAGCCCCTAGTTAGGCTGACTTAGGCCTAGTCTACCAGAGGACCACCTTTAATGCACCGGGCACCTTCTCTCTGTCTCGCTCTCGCTCTCTCTCTCTCTCTCCCTCTCTCTCTCGTATCCTATTACTGTATCTATTTTACTCGGCCATTCTGGATGTCACTAACTCGGTTTCTTCTCCGGAGCCTTTGTGCTCCACTATCTCTCAGGTTAACTCGTATTGCAGCGGTGCCTGGATAGTGTGACGTGTGTGGTTGTGCTGCTGCCGTGGTCCTGCCAGATGCCTCCTGCTGCTGCTGCTGCCATCATTAATCATTAGTCATACTTCTACTGCTATTATAGACATATGATATTATCATACATGTATACTGCCTGATACTAATATATACTTTCAACATATTGTACCACAGTAGCCAGAACTATAACGACAGTATTATTACTTTCATGAATGTTGTTGTAAGCTACTGTCATTACCGAGGATGTCATACAGATTACTGTATTGTGTCATACAGATTACTGTTAATTTGTTATGCTGATCTGTTCTGTACGACATCTACTGCACGTCTGTCCGTCCTGGAAGAGGGATCCCTCCTCAGTTGCTCTTCCTGAGGTTTCTACCATTTTTTTCCCTCGGTAAAGGGTTTTTTTTTGGGGAGTTTTTCCTGATCAGCTGTGAGGGTCTAAAGGACAGAGGGATGTCGTATGCTGTAAAGCCCTGTGAGGCAAATTGTATTGTGATATTGGGCTTTATAAATAAAATTGATTGAAATTGATTATTATTGTCACATACACTGCACATAATCATCACAGTGTAACTCAAAGTCAATAAAACTCCTGGGATATCAACCTATCCAGTTAGGAAGCAATATTGATTGTGAATGAGTTTCACCTGCTGTTGTGCAAATTGGACAGACAACAGGTGGGAAGGAGAGGCAATTACCAAGACAACCCCTATTTAGGGATGGTTTTGCTGGTGGTGGCCACAGACCATTTCCCTCTCTGCATCCTTTCTGATTGATTTTTGGCTAGTTTTGCATTTTTCCAGTGCCCTCACCACTAGTGGTATTATGAGGCGCTATCTGCAGTCCACAGAAGTTGCTCAGGTAGTGCAGCTACTCCAGGATGGCACATCCACACGCACAGTGGCCAGAGGGTTTGCTGTGTCTCCCAGCAGTGTCAAGAGCATGGAGAAGATACCAGGAGACAGGCCAGTACACCAGGAGAGGTGTAGGGGGCCATAGGAGGGCAAGAACCCAGCAGCAGGACCGCTATCTGCTTCTTTGTGCAAGGAATATGAGGAGCACTGCCAGAGCCCTACAAAATGACCTCCAACAGGCCACTCATGTGCATGTTTCTGCCCAAACTGTCAGAAACAGACTCCATGAAGGTGGAATGAGGGCCCCACGTCCACAAGTGGGGCCTGTGCTCACACCAAGGCACCGTGCACCCCGACTGACATTTGCATGAGAACACCAAATTGGCAGATTGGCCACTGGCGCCCTGTTCTCTTCACAGATGGGAGCAGGTTCACACTGAGTACATGTGACAGACGTGACTGAGTCTGGAGACGCCATGGAGAACGTTGCTGCTGCCTGCAACATCCTCCAGCATGACCAGTTTGGTGGTGGGTCAGTGATGTTCTGGGGAGGCATATCCTTGGAGGGTTGCACAGACCTCCACGTGCTAGCCAGAGGTACCCAGACTGCTAGTTCAATGGTGTTCATTATGTCTTTAGTTTCTGATAATGACTTTAGTTGTTCTTTTATTGGGTGGTTGTGACACGTCTTTATCAGCTGGTCTGTCAATCAGCTGATATTAGGGAGGCGTAACCGTGCGTAAATAAGGAAGCGGGGCCCAGGGATGATGAACAGGGACGAGGGGGCATACATGCTCTCCCATACTTGGAGCAGCGCCCTGGAGAGGCGGCGGATGGACAGCAGGTGGCATAACCATCCTGACAGGACGGTCATGCCACCTGCTGTCCATCCGCCTCCCTAATATCAGCTGATCAGTCAATCAGTTGATATTAGGGAGGCGAATGGACAGCAGGTGGCAAGATGCGTCACAACCACCACCAAGTGACACTTGTTTCGGAAGTTTCCGCCAAAACATGTCAAGGTATGTAACATTCTAACATTTCTGAGATAAAAGAACAACAAAAGTCAGTACCTTGACTGCTGTTAGGTAACGGGATGAGATTTTCAGACCCACTGTCAGACCAGGTACAGTGGGCCCTGGGTTCCTTCTGATGCATGACAATGCCCGGCTTCATGTGGCTGGAGTGTGTCAGCAGTTCCTGGATGACAAAGGCATTGCTGCTATTGACTGGACCACCTGTTCCCAAGACCTGAATCCAATTGAGCACCTTTGGGAAATCATGTATCGTAGCATCTACCGCTGCCACATCGCACCACAGACTGTCGAGGAGCTGACTGATGCCCTGATCCAGGTCTGGGAGGAGATCCCCCAGGGGAACATCCGTCATCTCATCAGGAGCATGCCCAGACGTTGTAGGGAATGTATACAGGCACATGGAGGCCATACACACCACTGAGCCACATTAGAAGTTGTCTTGAGGAATTTCACAGAAGTTGGATCAGACTGTGATCTGATTTTTCCACTTTGAGTTTGGGTATGATTCTGAATCCAGTCCCAAATGAGTCAATGATTTTGGTTTCCATGGATTGTTCCTACATTATTTTGTTCTCAACAAATTACACTATGTAATCAATAAAGATTTTCATCAGAATATTTCATTCATCGAGATCTGGGATGTGTGATTTAGGTTTTTCCTTTATTTTTTGAGCAGTGTATATACTATCATATATTTTACCATGGTCTGGGTGAATACTCAGTTCTGATTGGCTGCAGAGTGTCCACTAAAAACTGATCATGAACATCTTGTCAGGCATTACTTCTTACAGAATGTATACATATCACATATAGCGTCCCAATGACGAGATGTTCCTTTCAACCTGAATAATCTCACTGCATTAAAACATGGGGAGAGGTGAAAAAGGCTAGCGGTAAGGCTTGTGGGAGCAAGGAACATCAGGCGTTATGCACTACCAGTGAGTTCTCATCCCACGTCGTCACATAATGCCACTTTGTCAGTGGACTTTCACATTACATATTAGGTGCCAAGTATCCTCCAGCATCTGCTGTTGACATTCAGGGATGTTGCAACCAAAATCAACACTTCAAGCACTTGATTATATTTAGGCAACAAAGCACATGGTTAGGTTGATGAAAAAAAAACAAAAAAAACATCATGATTTGGCTCTACATTAGAGATGAACACGAGGCTCCAGGGCCATGTTGCAAAGTGACTATGCCTGGCGACAAATCGGACCACTGCGAATGGTGGGTTTTGAGGCCAGTATGTGACACTGAACTTCATAATGAGAACAACAATACCTACTTTAGGACTATCACTCTGACTCTGTCTTAGAAAAATGTCTTACACATGTTGTTCGTTAATCACAATCTATTCTGCTTTTAAATACATTTCACTCATTTCTTAATCTGTTTCTGTACAGATTTATCATTGGGATTGTGAACATCAAAAGCAAAACATTTCAAATCAAATTATTAGTTCATACACTTTATTTTTCATTTTATAACAAAATGAACGTGTCTAAATAAGCATACTACAGGTCTGGTTACATCAGAGATGATGTGCTGATCTGTTAGACAACTTAACCTTGACGGAGAACATTTGCAATCAGATTTTTACATGTGACACGGATTTTGGACAAATTCAGGCCGTACATTAAAGGATTGAAGAGTGGAGCACATGTTAGAAAGTATAAGGATAAAAAGATGCGCAACATGTTGGGCACACCGCTCATATTAAACCTGCTCTGTAATATTTCAAAGCTCGCTCCAACAGAGAAGTTCAAGAGGGAAGCAAGGTGAGGTGTGCAGGTACTGACAGCTTTCTGTCTGGTCTGTTTAGAACCAGAAAAACAAACTTTAAAAATGTTCACATAAGTGTAAATAATTAAAATTAAAGCACCAAAGATTGACCCAAATGTGGCAATGAGTCCATAAATGTTATTTACTTTGGTGTCAAAGCATGCCAGCTTGACAACAGAGTGGGTATCACAGTAAACTTTGTTAATGATGTTCCCACACAGCTGTAAAGAGGAAGTCATAAATATCATGACAACACATGCAAAAAAAGGGTGCAGCCATGATACAACGATCAACATGATAATCTTGGTAGATGTCATCCGTGTGCTATATTGCAGAGGATAACAGATAGCAAGATATCTGTCATAAGACATGACGGCTAAGTTTAAATATTCTACACCTCCATAAGAGTACAAGCAAAATGTCTGTAGTAAACAGACTGCAGCAGAGACAGTGTGAATGTCAGAGAGGATCTGACCCAGCAGCAATGGAAACAACCCTGTACTACCATACAGTTCATTTACAAGCAGGCTGCACAGAAACATGTACATAGGTTCATGTAAGCTTCTGTTCACACAGATAACCACAATCAGCAGGAGGTTGGAGCAAAGAATAATAATATAATGCGACATTACAATGATAAAATATAAGTATTTGAGCAGTCCGGTGTCAAAGTAGGCGTCAAGTATGAAAAACAAACCCTGTGTAGAGTTTATCATGATCCTCTCTTTGATCCTTAAGATCACTACATCTATTCTGTGAACACAGAGCAAAAATTATTGCATTCTCTTAAAGATCTGTGAAAACTTCTTTAAACTTGCATTTTGGCACAATGTGCAGCTGAAATATCAAACACACAATAACAGTGGTCTGCGTAGTTACACTGAACAGATTCATTATCATAGAGAAAACTGTAAAATACAACCCCAAACAGACCATTTACTTTTTAAAGTGGTCAGAAATAACACTTTGGATGAGTACATTTGAACATTCACCTGTTAACCTGCTGCAGTCACACTGTGAACCCCTCCTAACTGAACTGAAACTCTGCTTCAACCTCTTTCAAACTTTTGAGGACACAGAGGACACCCACAGCAGGGAGATGACCTCATTAGGAAAGATCCCACTGATTGATGCTCATGTTTAATTAAAGTTAGCAAAAACGTTAAACATTACCGAGAGCCTGTTGTTTGGCAAGCAAGATGGCGCCGGTGTGTATGGCTGACCGTCTGCTGCTTCCACTTTTGTTGTTCGTAATCCTTGGCACTGTACAGATCGAGTCTCTGCTGGTGTATGATCGCCAATCCCTCTTAGATCTGAGACATAATGTCAGAGATCTAAGTATATTTGATCACTGTGGACAGAAAACTCTGCCCCCGCTCCTGTCAGGAATCCCGACTAACCTTTACTGGGCCTCGGCTGTACCCCCCCCGGCGGAAGCGTCTCCGTCGCCGCGGTAAACGCGGCGGTCGGCTGGTGAAGCTGAAGGTCTGCCTGGCACAATCTTTGTCCACTTCGTGGTCAGGACATGGATTATCCTTTCCCTTCGCTGTGCCCCGGCGCTTCCTGGACCCGATCGACGCCTGCCTGGTACCTGTCGCCGGTCTGGTTGAGGGTTTCCGGCCCCGCCGCCCCTGCTCTCCCCGGCTCTCTCAGCGCGGGGTGAATCTCCGGAACCTGAAGACGCTGCCCCGGGCTCCCCGATCCGCCGAAACACAGGCCCCGGCTCCTGCCAGGATTGGGCTGGTAAATGCCAGATCTCTGGCAAACAAAACTTTTATCCTGAGGGATTTCTTCAGCTCCCGCGGCCTGGATTTTCTCTGTGTGACAGAGACCTGGATCGGTGCTGGTGAGTGCAGCGCTCTTGTCAAACTTTTACCGGCTGGTTGTTCTTATTTTAACTCCCCGCGGACGTCAGGCCGTGGGGGAGGAACGGCGACTGTTTATAAAAATGACTTTAAATGTAAGCAGTGCACTGTGTCATCCTCTTTCTCCAGCTTTGAAGCGACTTTTTTTGAGGTGGGTCGCTCTGACCCGGTGATGTGTGCTGTCATCTACCGGCCCCCCAAGTACAACAAGGACTTTGTGAAAGACTTCTCGGATTTTCTGGCTGAAATCATGCCAAAATACGATCGTGTCCTTTTTCTTGGGGATTTTAATATTCATGTGTGTTGTCCAGATAAGCCGTTGGTGAAGGACTTTTTAAGCCTTATTGACTCTTTTAATTTGGTGCAGTGTGTGTCTGGTCCCACACACGAACACGGTCACACATTAGATCTCGTTCTTTCTCATGGTTTGTCTGTGTTTAACTTGAAGATCTGTGAAAATGTAATTTCTGACCATATGCCCGTATTGTTTGAAGTTGCTTTTTCTTGTACTGCAGTTAAATCTTGCGCTCCTGCTCAGCGCCGTCAGACTTTTAACCCTTCCACTGCTGGTCAATTCTCTGCTGCTTTCGATCAGCTCTGTGCCTCCTCTGACTCAATGTCTGCTGACACGGAGGAGCTCAGCTCCTGGTTCCACTCCTTATGCCGAACCATTCTGGACTCTGTGGCTCCATTAAAAACAAAGCAGCCTAAAGTGAAACCCGAGCCCTGGTTCAGTGACAGGACTCGTGCAGTTCGACGGGAGTGCCGCAAAGCTGAACGCAGGTGGAAGAAGCACAAGCTCCATGTCTCATTCCAAATCTTAAAGGACTGTTGGCACTGTTATCAGAACACTATTAAGGAGGTCAAGAGAGAATACTTGTCAAACCTCATTGTGTCAAATAGCCATAACCCTCGTGTGTTATTCAAAACTATTGACTCTGTTTAAATGCCCCGCAGTCTGTCTGCTTGGAAGCTTCCCCTGAGCTATGCAATAACTTCCTGCACTTTTTCATAGACAAGGTTGTTAACACAAGGGCTACCATTTCAGCGCCTGCCTCTGACCCCTCTGTCTCTGTCCCTTGCCAGGCTGTGTTTGATAAATTTGAGCTTGTGACCTTGTCACTTTTAGGTGATGTGGTTGGCCATATCAAGCCATCAGGTTCCCCTTGTGATGCTGTCCCTCCTCACTTTTTTAAAGAAATCTTCCCTTGTATAGGGCAGCTGGTCCTTGCCATCATTAACAGCAGTCTGTCTTCTGGTGTTGTGCCCATAAGCTTTAAACATGCAGTAGTGCAGCCCCTGCTGAAGAAACCTGGCCTCGACCACACTGTATTAGCTAATTTCAGGCCCATCTCCAAGCTGCCTTTCATTTCAAAAATCTTGGAGAAAATTGTTCATGGGCGGTTAAAATCTTTTCTGGATGAGCATGATATCCTGGAGGTCTTTCAGTCTGGTTTCAAAACCCTGCACAGCAGAGTCAGCTCTACTAAGGGTTTTTAATGACATTCTCCTGGCAAATGATTCTGGTGATTATGTAATTCTTGTCTTGTTGGACCTAACAGGTGCCTTCGACACTGTGGACCACAATATTTTAGTATCCAGGTTGCAGCACCATGCGGGCATCTGTGGTAGTGCTCTGGAATGGTTTAGATCCTATCTGGCAGACAGAACTATGTGTGTAAGCCTTGCTGGTTCTGAGTCCCACTCTGCTCCTCTGTCATATGGGGTTCCACAGGGTTCAATTTTAGGGCCCCTGCTTTTTTCATTGTATTTGCTTCCTCTGGGGTCCATTCTTAGAAAGCATGGTATCTCTTTCCATTGTTACGCTGATGATAGTCAGATTTATGTGCCGCTGAAGAAGAGAGATGCTTTCTCCCTACAACGGATTCTGTCATGTCTTGATGACATTAAAGCCTGGATGGCCTTAAACCTTTTAAATTTCAATGAAAAGAAAACAGAGGTGATGGTGTTTGGTCCAGATAGCTCTAATGATCCCCCCCCCCCCCCCCCCCCCCCTGTTGATTTGGGCCCCTTGGCAGTATATGTGAAGCCAACAGTTTCTAACCTGGGTTTTAAGATGGACAGTGGTTTTAAATTGGAGCGTCAAATTGGTGCAGTGGTTAAGTCCAGCTTCTTTCATCTTAGACAGCTGGCAAAGGTCAAACCTTTTCTTGCACATAAGCACTTTGAAATAGTAATCCATGCCTTCATCACGTCCCGGCTGGATTACTGTAACGCACTTTATTTTGGAGTCAGCCAGTCTTCCCTCGCACGTCTCCAGTTAGTTCAGAACGCCACTGCACGGCTACTAACTGGAACACGTAAGAGGGAACACATTACGCCCATTCTGGCCTCCCTCCACTGGCTGCCCGTGCACTTTAGAATTCATTTTAAGATTCTTTTATTTGTTTTTAAATCTTTAAATGGTCTTGCCCCGCCTTACCTCTCTGAGCTGCTTCATCCTTACGCTCCTGCTCGGTGCCTCAGATCAGCTGATCACCTGCTCCTGGATGTACCGAGGTCTATGCGGAAGCTCAGAGGGGACAGAGCCTTTTCTGTGGCAGCCCCCAGATTGTGGAATGATTTACCTGTCCACATTAGACTGGCCCCCTCACTGTCCGTTTTTAAAACCAGTCTTAAAACCCATTTTTACTCCTTGGCTTTTAAACCAGCATGAGACTCTGCTCTTGTTTTACTGTTTTATTGTTTTTTTGGTTTTTTTTTATTGTTTGTCTTATGTTTTTATTTTTGTACAGCACTTTGTTTCAACTGTGGTTGTTTTTAAAGTGCTCTATAAATAAAGTTGAGTTGAGTTGAGTTGAGTACAATTTTTGATTTTTCCCCCCATTAAAATAACTATCAGAACTAATGTTGGCACTGTCTGCAAACTACTGATATGTTCAAACTTCAGATTTCTCTTTTTGTTGTGAGAACGTTGTGGTTGTTTATGCACAAACACTGGGTTAGAGTTACAAAATCAACTGTGGAGACAGTGTCTGCCTCTCGGACCAAAATTGAAAGATCGACCCTTTTTCCCATAGTTTAAGATATATCCTAAAATTTTGATTATTTTTGAAAACTTCACACATTTGTTTGTACTTGGTGAATGCAAGAAGGAGTAGTAGGACCACCACCACCATTGATATTCTGGATCAATTTTTGTCCAGGAGGCAGACACTGTCTCCACAGTTTAGACTACACTGAAGACTTTCCTCTTTGATAAAACTTATAGTCAGGGCTGGTTCAGGCTAGTCTTGAACCAGCCCCTAGTTAGGCTGATGTAGGCCTTGTCAGCTGGGGGGCTTCATATGATACACTGAACTCCTTTCTCCCTCTCCCTGTCTTAATAATAATAATAATAATACATTTTATTTATAACGCGCTTTTACAAGTGCTCAAAGACGCTTACATAGAAATAATAACAGTTTAAAATACAAGACAATGTAGAATAATAACACAATTAGAATACAGAAACAATGTGAAAGATCAGGGAGAGATAGAATATGATGGGATAGAACAGAAAATTAGACATATATAGTTTACAGATTAAAAGCCAATGTAAAAAGGTGGGTTTTTAGGAGAGATTTGAAGGTGTGGGGGTCTGTACAGTCTCTGATGGATTTGGGGAGTGAGTTCCAGAGGGTGGGGGCGGCAACAGAGAAGGCTCTGTCCCCCCAGGTTTGGTGCTTGGTCCGAGGGGGTACGGCGAGGAGATTTCCTTCTGAGGATCGGAGGGAACGGGGGGGGTTGTAGTGGTGGAGCAGGTCTGTGAGGTAGGTGGGGGCCAGGTTGTTAAGTGATTTGTAGGTCAGTAGGAGGATTTTGTATTGTATGCGGTGTGAAATGGGGAGCCAGTGTAGTTTTTGGAGGACAGGGGTGATGTGTTCTCGGGAGCGGGTGTGGGTGAGCAGGCGGGCAGCGGAGTTCTGGATGTGTTGGAGTTTATTAAGGACTTTTGATGATGAACCGTATAGGATGCTGTTGCAGTAATCTAGTCTGGATGTTATGAAAGCATGGATGAGGGTTTCGGCAGCAGAGTAGGTGAGTGAGGGGCGGAGACGGGCAATGTTTTTGAGGTGAAAGAAGGCGGTCCTGGTGATGTAGTTAATATGGTGGTCAAACTTAAGTTGGCTGTCAAAAATGATACCAAGGTTCCGGATGTGCGTGGATGAGGACAGAGTGCTGTTGTTGAAGGTGAGGCTGAAGTTCTGGGTGGTTCTGGTGTGTGATGTGGGACCAATGATGATAATGTCTGATTTGTCACTGTTTAGTTGCAGATAGTTTCTTTGCATCCAGTTTTTGATTTCAGAGAGACAGTTACTGAGTGTGGAGAGGGTGGTGTTGGTGATGGCTTTGGTGGAAATGTACAATTGGATGTCGTCGGCGTAGCAGTGGAACTGTAGTCCGTAGAGATGGATGATTTTGCCAAGGGGGAGCATGTATAAAATGAAGAGGAGGGGACCAAGCACCGATCCCTGGGGGACGCCTTGGGACAGAGGAGCGGTGGTGGAGGTGCAGTTGTTGGTGTTGATGAACTGGTGTCGGTTGGTGAGGTAGGAGCGGATCCAGGTGAGTGCTGTGCCAGTGATGTGAGCTGAAGATTTCAGTCGGGAGAGCAGGATGGAGTGGTTGATGGTATCAAAGGCTGCTGTGAGGTCGAGGAGGATGAGGATGTTGAGGTGTCCGGAGTCTGAGGAGAGGAGGAGGTCGTTTGTAATTTTGAGGAGGGCTGTCTCGGTGCTGTGTTTTGATCGGAAACCAGATTGGAAGCATTCAAAGAGATTATTGGAGGTGAGATGGGTCCTGAGTTGGGAGGCTACAGCACGTTCCAGGATTTTGGATAGGAAGGGGAGATTGGAAATAGGGCGGAAGTTATTTGGATTATCAGTGTTGAGACCAGGTTTTTTGAGGATGGGTGTGATGGCAGCCAGTTTGAGGGTTTGGGGAACAGAACCAGAATTGAGGGAGGTGTTAATGATGTCGGTGATGAGCGGGGAGATGGCAGAGAGGCAGTCCTTAATGAGTTTGGAGGGTATGGGGTCCAGGGTGCAGGTGGAGGTTTTTATCCCGGTCATGAGGGTTGTTAGCTGGGCTGGAGATATTGGAGAGAACTGTGACAGGGGCTGGATGGTGGCAGGTGGTGAGGCAGGTGGGGAGATGGGGGGGGTTCCAGGGGTGTTGAGGTTACTGTAAATGGTGTCTATTTTTGATTGGAAGTATGAGAGGAATGATTGGCATTTTTCAGTTGTGAATGATGAGGGAGTGTTGTCCAGGGGTTTAAGGAGTGAGTTTATGGTGGAAAACAGAGCCTTGGGGTTGTTGGAGCCAGAGTGGATGAGGTGGGAGTAGTAGGTGGTCCGGGCTGAGTTGAGTGCATCTTTGTATTGTTGTAGATGGTCTGTGTAAGCGAGAAGGTGAACAGATAATCCAGTTTTCTTGCAGAGTCTTTCCAGTTGTCGTTTCCGGGATTTCATTTGGCGGAGTGCGGGAGTGTACCAGGGGGCAGAGTGAGTGAATGAGACAGTTTTTGTTTTGGTGGGGGCGAGCTGATCCAAGCAGGAGGAGAGTGTGCTGTTGTAATAGTTTACCAGGTCAGCAGGGTCATCGGAGGGCGGGGGAGGTGAGGCAGACAGACAGTAGGTGAGAGAGGCTGAGAGAGCTGCAGGTGAGAGGGAGTTAAGGTTTCTGAAGGTTATTGTCCGGCTCTGAATAGGGGAGGGGGTAGGGATTTCAATGTTCATTGTGATTACCAGGTGGTCGGAGATGTGCAGATTGTGACTGGATAGCTGTTGAATGTTTAGATTAGTGGAGCAAACCAAGTCCAGAATGTGACCACGGCTGTGTGTTGGGAAGGTTATGTGTTGAGTGAAATTGAAGCATTGCAGCAGTTCTAAGAATTCTGTGGCCGGTTTATTGTCAGTACTGTCAATATGTAGATTGAAATCGCCCAGGAGAAGAACAGATGGTGAGATGGCGGATAACTGGGTCAAAAGGTCAGCAAAATCAGGAAGGAAGGAGGGATGTGGTTTTGGGGGGCGGTAAATGATGGCTGTGACCAGAGGGGATGGACCAGACAGTTTGTAGGTGAGGTGTTCAAATGAGGGTGTTAGAGGAATGGAGATGGGGGATGTTTTGATGTTTTTTCTGTGGATGGCAGCAATGCCACCTCCCCGGCCCTCTGTGCGGGGTTTGTCCATGTATGTGTATCCTGTGGGGGTGACTTGGTTTAATGAGAAATAGTCCAGAGGTGTTTGCCAGGTTTCAGTGAGACAGAGAAGGTCCAGGTTATTGTCCACTATGAATTCATTTAGAAGGAGACTCTTGTTGGTGAGGGAGCGGGTGTTGAATAAGGCTACTTTGAGGTATTGTTGCTTCATGAGTGGCTCTGATGACCGGGGAAGTGGATGAAGGTTGACCAGATCAATATGTCTTGTGCAGGGTGGACGGGGGCGCCTGTATGTGGTGATGGTCTTAATGTGAAAAATTACAGGTTGTGTATGTAATGACTGATGTGGCCAGGGGGAGGAGTTAGAGGTCATGTCAGAGGCAGTGTTGTGTAATGGCGGCTGGAGCCTGTGGGGGGAGTGGTTGAAACAGGCCGTGCTCGCATGAGTCTCAGGGGGAACCGTAGAAGAAGAGGGGAGCACGACCGAGGGGGCGTGGTACGTAAATAGTCAACACGTGTGTGCCAGTACGTGTACGGTGTGCTGTATGTTTGCAGTAAGCATGCGGCTACCAAGTTTACCTGGGTGTAGTCCGTCATGCCGATAAAAAGGGGAGCGATTCCAAAAAAGGTTAAAATTGTCTATAAAATCAAAACCAAGGCTGTTGCAAGCAGACCGGAGCCAAAAATGAAGGGAGAGGAGTCTGCTGTAGCGATGATCACCAAGGCCAAGAGTGGGAAGCGGTCCGCTAACGAAGATTGACTTCCCACAGTCCTTCAGGATGGTGAACAGATTTTTAAAGTCGACCTTCAGCAGCTCGGACTGACATCGGACCACATCGTTCGTGCCAATGTGCAAAATGATGCGCTTAATGGAGTCTGGAAAGGACTGTAGTAAACCGGGGAGTTTATCTACGATTTTTGAGACAGTGGCTCCTGGGAAACAGTAGGTGGTGGCGTTGAAAAAACGGACGTTTCTTATTATGGAGTCACCCACTATAGCCGTGGTTGGTGGGAACAAGGGGCGAGGAGAAGGAGGTGGGCACCGCTGCTGTGTAGTGGGTGTCGGCGGTGATTGTGACCTGGGCACAACTGTGGCTGTGGGCTCGCGGGTTTCCTTAGTGCGGGGAGACACACCGGAGCGTCTCGCTCTGAGAGCTGCCTCCTTTACAATCATCCGCCGGGAGGAGGAGGTCGAGGGCTTGGCCGAGGATGCCGATGCAGGACCACTAGCCCCACGGGCCCCTAGAGTCGCGTCCGTCCAGAGTGGCGAAAGTGCAGGTCGGTTTGGGGTGGAGCAGAGGAGCGGCAGGACTTTTGATTTTGCTCCAACCATGACCATCGGTTTATCCCCAACCTTGATCCATTCATCGTCGGGGTGTGCGTGAGCAGTCGCCGGAGGAGAGGGTGTTGAGCGGTCAGACGGCTGCGGACAGGTGGAGGAATTCCAAGGGACTGTGTCGTGGAAGGCAGCAGAGAGTGAGGAGATTTTCCGGGACTGCTCATGGGCCAAATCCATAAATTGGGACAGTAAGGACTCATTGGTTTTAAGTTCTGCTGCGAGTCGACGGTTTTCATCAGACAGGTAAGCAATTTTTTTGTTGGCATTGATGAGCAGGCTGTTATCCCCAGTTGACACGGCTGTGGTCATGGATGTGGCTGGAGTAGGTAGATGGTGGTGGTGACTGGAGTGCAGTGAGGTATCCACAGGAGACAGGGCTGTAGCCATGGATGTTGCTGGAGAGACAGATAACAACTGCGGCAGCAAAGGTGTATTGTGTAGCAGATGAGATTGACAATTTGCCTGGTGGGGCTTCAGGACGTTAAAGGCAATAGACAGAGACTTACACGCGAGGACTCCAAAAAGGAGTCCGCAGCGTTGAGATGATAGTAGCACAATTCAGTCCGTTTAGAATCTTCGAGTGGAATGGAAACTTACCGGCGAGGGCCCAGAAACTGGGCCCGATGAGAAGTTTAGGCGTCCGGTAAGCAGGGCAGGTGAGCAGACGAGTGGTTAGCTTCAGGTGCTAAAAACAAGCCGGTATAGCTAGCCAAGACGATCCGGTGAGCTCAGCTTGACCACTTCGTAGAAAATTTCAAACGATCGGTTTGTCGGATGATTAAAACTACAATCCGATCGAATGAGGAGCCATTTAAGAAGCAAGGCTTAGGGATAAAACCATTTATAAAATGATTAAATAGGCTTTAAAAGACTACTTTTCAGAGCTGCTCAGGGCTGCGCTCTCACTAGCTGACGCTGCGCTCTCACTAGCTGACGCCATCTTAACTTCATCTGCTTACATTCACATCCTATTACTGCATGTCACTGACTCAGCCGTGTTGCATGTCACTAACTCGGCTTCTTCTCCGGAGCCTTTGTGCTCCACTGTCTCTCAGGTTAACTCGTATTGCAGCGGTGCCTGGATAGTGTGACGTGTGTGGTTGTGCTGCTGCCGTGGTCCTGCCAGATGCCTCCTGCTGCTGCTGTTATCATTAGTCATACTTCTACTGTTATTATACACATATGATTATTGTCATATATGTATACTATCAGATATTATACCATGGTCTGGGTGAATGCTCAGTTTTGATTAGCTGCAGGGTGCTCTTTAAAAAATTATCATGGACACCTAATCAGGCATTACTTTTCACTGAATGTTTACATATCAGTCATAATACTACATAAATCAAGTGTCTTATTATTAGTAGTATTATTTGTATTATAATTCTACAATCACATTGTACTATTAATAATAATCATATTTCATATTTATATTATTGTTGTTATAGTTGTTATTGTTATTTAAGTTGTTGCTGTGCATCTCTTCCTCCATCTCTGTGTGAAAGAAGGTTGCCAAACATTATTATGAGTCCACAGAGACCTGTCCTTCTCAGGCGTTTGATAACCTTGTGATCTGTGTGTCTGACTGATTTATGATGGAGTTCTGACTTCTGTATCAAACTGCAGCATTTGCATCATTATTATCTAAAATAATTGATGTTGACTAAAGGCTGGACAGTGATCAATACCTACTTTAGGACTATCACTCTGACTCTGTCTTAGAAAAATGTCTTACAGATGTTTGTTGATCACAATCTATTCTGCTTTTAAATACATTTCACTTATTTCTTAATCTGTTTCTGTACAGATTTATCATTGGGATTGTGAACATCAAAAGCAAAACATTGCAAATCAAATTATTAGTTCATACACTTTATTTTTCATTTTATAACAAAATGAACGTGTCTAAATAAGCATACTACAGGTCTGGTTACATCAGAGATGATGTGCTGATCTGTTAGACAACTTAACCTTGACGGAGAACATTTGCAATCAGATTTTTACATGTGACACGGATTTTGGAAAATTCAGGCCGTACATTAAAGGACTGAAGAGTGGAGGGCAAGTGAAAAAGTATAAGGATAAAAAGATGCGCAACATGTTGGGCACACCACTCATATTAAACCTGCTCTGTAACATTTCAAATGTTAAAAGTTAAAGGATTACTCGCAATCTTATGCAGAGCTGTTAGCAGGCATGTAGCTGTTTTATAAAAGGTAAGAGTCTTCCGGGTCACTGAGCAGGATAGCTGCTTGAGTTTGTAGTTTGCTCGCTTGCAAAACTTAATTAACTGATTAAGGATGTTCCCTATCCCTGTTTCGATGCCACTGCTAAAAGAAACAACCAAAAGATGGATCCTCCTACACCTTCTCCAACTTCATCCCAAGATGATAAAAAAATTAAATTGGGTGAGTCAGACTATGCAACTGATATGACGTGCGAGACAGACACGGCTGGAGCCAACGCCTAATTTCATTCAGCCCACTCATCCCCTGACTGCTGATTTCGGTAAGCAAACTGCTGTCGAAAGTGCAACAATATCGGAACATTTGATTGGTCTGGGGAGAGGGATCACTGATCTAAAGAGGCCATAATCACAGCCCGCGCCGATGTAAGAACTACGCAGATCACTGTCAGTCAGATTCAATCAGACACTAACTGCCTCAAAACTACTGTGTCACGCATGGAAAATGACTTTGCTACTCTCTCTGGTTCTCTCAAGCTGCTGTCAAAAAGAACTGATATTATTCAGATAGAAGTGCGCAGTCAGCGCGAGCTGAGCAAATCAAACGAAACACATATTGAAACTCTTGAGTCTCAACTAGCGGCGCAGGAGGATTATAACCGCAGATCCAACCTGAGGCTTGTTTTCCTACCTGAAGGAGAGGAGGGCGAGGATTGTATTGGCTTCATCCGGCGTCAGCTACCTATATGGCTCCCAAACTTGGCACAGAGGGGAGTCATGGAGAGCGGGCCCATAGGATTTACTCCAAGTCGGCAAAAGATAACAACGGCCCCAGACCGGTGATTTTCAGGATGCTTCGCTACCTGGACAGAAAGGCTGTCCAGGCAGGATCTTCACTTTCCCACCGCGGACACAAGTTGCTCCTGTTCGCCGATTACTCCCCCCACACGTCCAGTTGCAGACAGACTTTCTCCGAGGCCATGAAGGGATTGCGCAAGAAGGGAATTAAAAACTTTCTGCTGTAACCCGCCAGACTGAAAGTTACCCTGAATAACGAGAACTTTCTGTTTGACACCCCTGAAGAAGCGCACAAGTTTTTGGAGGATTATTAGACATTGTTCATCCTGATCCCTCTGTGACTCTTGATAGATAGGATGGACATTTGCGCGCGCACACACACACACACACACACACACACACACACACACACACACACACACCTACACACACACTTAAAGCCTTTGGAAACACAGCCTGAAATAGTAAAAATGCAGATATTATATCAAAGTCGAGTGTCTCATTAATCCACATCCAAGTCTGAGTGAAAATAACTATTCATAACTATTAGAAAACCTGCTTTAAAAACAGCTCATTTTGCTGTTTAGACCACCTGCCAGGACAGAGTGGGCGTGGCAGATAACGCTCTGATTGACAGCTCCCTCGTTTTGATTGACAGCTCCCTGGCTCAGCAATGGCTGCCACAAATTTAATCCAGCCGTACATGTTTGAGCCCTCTGATGATTCAGAGGACGAAGCAGAAGCTGAAAATGACTCCTTTCAGGTGGTCACTGAATAATAAGTTTCAAAATGTTTTGTGATTCATATTAATGTGACTTCGTAGAATAGTTAGCATAACTTTTACATGCAGTGTTAGCTGAGATGAATGACAGCGGGAGGCTGGCGCGTTGCCTTTCTTCACTGAGATACGTTTTCATTGAAAACATAAATCTGCTCCGTTTTTCTGATAATAGCCTTTTTCATTCAAACACATCCAGTCTTAACAGATTAAATATGTCTTTACTCTGACACACACACCGACCCTCAAAGCGGGAGAGACCGGTGCCGGCCGGCCGTCTCTCTGGCGTTGTGTAGAAGTATTTGTCCGCCTCGAATAATGTTCCCCTCCGGCTAAAATTGTGTTGTTTCCCGCAGCATCACCTCCGCGATTGGGGATATGTTTATGCGTAGCTAAGCTAACTGCTTGAGGTTGGGGTTAGGGGTGAGGAAGGGTGCACATTACGTCCCCTCCCCGCGAGCCGACACCGGCACCGGGCCCGGGGGGGGGCAAGACCGGCCGCTCACAAGCCGATCAATAGATAGATCGATGGATAGATAGATGGAAAGATAGATAGATGGAAAGATAGATAATGTTAGCTAGCTAGATCGCTAACGATAGATAGCTAGCTAACGTTAGATAGACAGACAGACAGACAGACAGATAGACAGAGAGACAGACAGAGAGACAGATATATAGGCTATATAAAATTAGTTGGGTGTCTAATCGCAGATGTCTATGTAGAGACGAGTTGGCTCAGACTCAAAGAGGCAGATTTAGCTGGAGCAGAAAGGTTTTGTTGCGCTGCCACTGGGGGGCGGGATGAGACAACTGATGGATGATTTATGATTGGTTTGGAATTTATTGCGTAATAAATCTGAGAGATAACCACGGCCCAATCAAACCCAATTTCAAGAATGTACAAAAACTTAAAAGACAGATATTTCGAATTTGGATGGAAACTGATTTCTAATTGTTTTACATGTTTAATATTATGTACATAAGACCCTAAATTACATAGTTAGAAGGCTATTGTGGATTTGGGTTTCCAGAGGCTTTAAAGGCTACACTGGCACGCATACACACATGCTGATATCCTCTCTATCTTTCTCTCACTCTCTTTTTCTATCTCTCCTTGTATATCTTAATCTTTATTTCTAATGTTAATAGCTCATCCTGGTAAATTTATAAGCTCTCACTGTGCTCCTTGAGATCAGTTGATGCTTAGGTTTTTTTTGTTGTTGTTATTGAGCTGTTTGCATTTTATATATTTTTCTTATAATCTAGAAAGCTAAGTAAAATAGGGGAGAGTGCTAAAACTAGAGAGGTAGACTGAGGGTGTATAAGGGGATAATAATAGTAATAATAATAAACTGTTTTATTTTTATTTTTATTTTCACTAGTTAAAATAGTTACTAACTGATAGCCTATGTTAGTAAGTGTATTATTTCTCCTCTACTAAGTCTTTCTGTTTCTCTAAAGTAGGGATGATAGATTTAAAGCAACCCTTAAGAACTTTCAGTTTTGGTTGATTTTGGCGGCGCCAGTGGTCCAAAGCGGTAGTGTTTTGCCTGAAGGAAGACCACATTTCCCATGAGGACCAGCGCATAGTGTCGTAAAATCCTGATCTCCCGGTCGCCTGTAGTTGGATTGAGCTACATTTCTGTTTCCAGTGGCTGTGTGAAGGATGAATAGCGATGAGGTAATTAATGTAATTGTGGCTAAACAATATCATATGACGACGCTGAAAATAAGAAACGTTTAACTTTGGTTTAGTGCCGTATTCCCCCACCGCCCCCCCTCACCCGACTTGTCAGCGGCGGCTGACGAGTTGAGCCTTGAAACAGATAAATAAAACGTTATGTTGGATCATTTCACAGTAAACACACGTACAGATACCGGCAGGAAGGTGCCGCATTGCCTGAATATCAACCCTGCACAATGCGCACGAATATACAGTTCAGTCTCTCAGGGAAAGTACTACTGTTCATTCTAAACAGTTTCTTCACATTGTATTGTTTCCTATACTGTTAGAATTCTATTATTAGGATTCTATATGGAGAATTATACATACATTTATTACTAAAATTACTCTATGCAAGTCTGTTATTGTCACTGTCATTTTTGAATTACTAAAAGCCAAGACGAATTCCTGTATGTCCTCGGCAATAAAGTTCAATATGATTCTGATGCTTATTGAACATCAAAAATTTTTATATTTGTTACATAACATTTCTGTCTGTTGTTTTATCAGGAATTTGCTGTCCCGGACACTACCTCCACCAGTTTGAGCCCCCACACACTAGTGCTGGCAGAGGCAGGGGCAGAGGGGCGAGGGGAGTAGGTGCAGGCAGAGGGAGAGGGAGAGGGAGGGGAAGAAGTAGGACACCAGAGGACTTGAACCCCGAGACCCAGACAGACCCAGACAAACTTTTATTTCTACACCCTCTTTCACAGTTGTCAAAATTCAAGTACTTTGTCACATTCAACACATTCAAATTGTTATTTTGCCACTTGTCCCTTCACAGTAAAGGAAGTAACAAGTAAAACATACAACCTAGAGAAAAAAGAAAAACATTTCCAGGTACATGCACAGTGTTACGCAAGAAATATCATGAAAAAAAAAAGAGTGGAGTAAATGCAATGTGCATTTTTGCAATGACGGGGTATGTGTATGATTTGAATAAATAAATGGCACAACAACACTGTATTACAGTGGTAGTAAATGAACGACAGTGACAGCTGAAAAAAATTACTGTGAATAAAAAAAACAAAACAAAAGGGGAGTGTGATGCATGTACATGGATAAATAGAGCAGGATAAAAAATAAACTATGACAGTTAAAATAAGAAACACTGAATAATCTGTGTGACAATGTTAGAAGTTATCTGGAGTCATCTGGAGAGTCATGCCGCTCTTCTTCCTCCACAACACTCAGAGAACGCATGCTGCAGATAGAGTAGATTGTAAGATTCTGCCACAGCGCCTTCTTCCAGCATTTGGACACCCTCTATCGGTTCTCCCGAGTCAAAACAGAAAATAGGACATGTTGAAAAATACTAAACGTTGCCCAAAACAAACAAATGCAGGCCCTGGGAAACACAAAGTACCTAACATGATCCGACTCTTGTGTAAAGCTGGAAACTATAGGCTGTAGCGGTTGGAGGTGTTGCTTGTGGGGAGTAGACGTTACTTGCTTCTTTTGATAGCTGTAGAGAAATAACATGTAAGAAATTTATATGGATAAAGAGTAATGCAAGACAAACAAAAGTATACACACTGGAAATAAAGGCACTATATAAACATCACACTGTAATAAAATGCATCATCTATGTTATACTAGAGAATTATAAGATAAGAATAACAATAATTAGCAATACAACATAAAATATAAAAAGATAATAACATGAAAAAAATAAATATGGAACAACACCGTACACCTTACACAACATAATGTCCAATAGACACATAACAATAACAAAAATATCTTGTTATCAGACTGACTTGAAGATGTCAAGTTTACTGGCTAACTGAGATTGTAACCTTCAAAGTTAGGTGCTTGGTGCTACTGAAGTGAGCTGCACACAGACCCTTCAGGACTGACTAAATAAACATTACATGTAGAATTTTAAACATGCAACAATCCCTGTAGTTTTAGCTACACTCAGCACAAGGTGCTATTGATAAGCAGGACTATGAAAAGTCATAACTCAATGCACATTGCACACGGGTTTTGTTTTACTGATTATTTAGAGCAAGCAACATGGTTTGACTTCTTTTGCAATCACTGTAGTCAACTCAACAAAAACACGACAAGAATCCTGTTATTCTCTGAAACTATTGCATAACAATCATCAGAAACTACTGTCACGTACACACAAACTGACACGATAACACCACAATGATTCAGTATGACTGATCTTTCCACAGTAGGAACCTACATATTTTACTCAAACTCTATATTTGCGGTTTGCAGCCATCGCATTGTTTTATCTTTATACAGTACTTTTGAGCTTGTTGCGTGGCTGGTCGCGTCAGTGTGGAGCTGCAAACTATCACGCTGGTGGCTATTCATTGCTACCACGCATATTTCCGATAGCTCACATCAGCATTATCATTTTGATTTGAGCATCGAAAGCTACTTACTAGTCCAGCAGGAACAGAGCCAAGGCAGCATCGGTCGGAAATCCCTCCTCGTCTTTGAGCTCAGCGAGTGAAAGCCGGGCCAATGTTGATCCTTGGCTGTCCTTTCATCCGGGTAGCCTCCCTCTTTCTTTTTTTGTCTCCTCAGACAAAACTTTTCATTTCCTTGGTTGTTTTGCAGCTTCTGCCATGACAGCAGTAATTGCGCGCAGGCTTTCGCATCGACTTCCGCCTTTGTAACGAATGGGGAAAGGGGGAAGTGACGTATGCCGTAAAGCAGTCAACACATTTGTAGTTTTTTGTGTGGCAGGGTTCCTGCCACCCTCCTCGAAGTTGCTTAGTGCCAGTTAAAACAATACAGACCCCCTCAGGCCATGACAGAGGTGTCATTCAACTAGTTGTAAGTCGATGTATCATCACAAAAGTTATGAAAATATTTTATGAAGGTTGAAAAGTTACTTAGTGCTGGTTTAATACAAAATGTTTATTTCTTCTATTAAAAAGATGCTAATGCATGATATATCATTTGCTTCTTGCTTATTTCTTGCTGTTATGGTTACTGTTGTTTAGATCCCCGGTTTATTCTTTGGGAACACCTATACGTTGTATTGGTATAAAGCGAGCTCGGACAGAGCTACCTTACCCTGTGTCAGGTACTCGAGGTCCCTTATTATGCTTCTCATTGCCAGTTACTTTACAGAGGTGCTTTTGGCTTCTCCCCTGGCATACTGGCTTATTTATGTTCTTTGTCATGCAGTGATATACATTTTGGCACAAGGGTTGTTTTTTCCTGCTAGTTTTCTAGCATTTTTTGATGGGGCTGTTTTTTGTTTTCTGTTTTTGTTTTATGGTTGTATTTATTCAATAACACATGGCCTGTGTTACTGATGATAATACTGCAGTTCTTCTCTGCATTAAGATAAGATGACCTCCCTTAATTTCCTGACTTTGAATACTCGTGGCTTAAATTCACCAGTAAAAAGGACAAAATGTTTAGAATATCTAAAACAAAAAAATGTGGACATTGCTTTCATATAGGAGTCTCACTTAAAATTCTCTGACTTTAATAGATTTCAGAATAAAACTTTTAAAGTGATTTCTTCTTCTTCTTCAGCTTCAAATAAGACTAAAGGTACCTTGCTCGTAGTCAGAAGGAAATTTGATATTGTATTAAGTACTGTGGGTTCTGATAATGAAGGCAGATTTTGTTATGCTGTTGTCACATTAAATGGCACTAAGTTCTGTTTAGGCAAGGCAAGGCAAGTTTATTTGTAGAGCACAATTCGTACACAAAGTAATTCAAAGTGCTTTACAGAAGAAGAAAATGCATTAAAATCACAATACAAAATAAAAACATAAATAATCATTATAAAATGAACTTTAAAAGAGAAGAGTGCAGATAAGATCCTTTCAGTCATATGCACAGTGAAATAGAGCTGTTTTGAGCCTAGATTTGAACATTGTCAGAGTAGAGGCCTGTCTCACATCTTCAGAAAGACTGTTCCAGATTTTAGCTGCATAAAACTGGAACCCTGATTCCCCATGTTTAGTCCTGACTCTGGGCACCAGCAGGAGGCCGGTCCCTGAGGTCCTCAGAGTCCGAGATGGTTCATATGGCACTAACATGTCAGAGATGTACTTTGGTGCTAGGCCGTGGAGAGACTTGTACACAAGCAGAGCTGCTTTAAAGTCTATTCTCTGAGCCACAGGAAGCCAGTGTAGAGACCTGAGCACAGGACTAATGTGCTCGTACTTCCTGGTTCTGGTCAGGACCCGAGCAGCAGCATTCTGGATGTACTGCAGCTGTCTTACGGCCCGTTTGGAGAGGCCAGTGAGCAGGCCGTTACAGTAGTCTAACCTACTAGAGACAAATGCATGGATAAGTCTCTCCAAGTCAGGTTTAGACACTATACCTTTGATTTTGGCAATGTTTTTTAGATGGTAAAAGGCTGCTGATGTTATTGATTTGATGTGGCTGTTAAAGTTCAAGTCTGAGTCCATTATTACCCCGAGATTTCTAACCTGATTTGTAGGTTTTAGAGAGAGAGACTGGAGGTGACTGCTGACACTTTCTCTTTGTTTCTGTGGACCAAATACGATGACTTCAGTCTTGTCTGAATTTAGCTGGAGAAAGTTGTTTTGCATCCACACACTGACCTGTTGGATGCAGTGACAGAGTGAATCTACTGGTCCATATTCACCTGCTGTCAGTGACACATAGATCTGAGTGTCGTCTGCATAATTGTGGTAGGACACATTATTACTTTGTATTAACTGGCCTAAAGGCAGCATGTATAGATTGAACAGAAGGGGTCCCAGGATTGACCCTTGGGGCACCCCACAGGTCAAGGCCATGTGGTCTGAGGCACAGTTACCAATTTCAACAAAGTACCTCCTGTCTTCTAGATAGGACTTCAACCAATTTAGAGCATTGCCAGAGATGCCCACCCAGTCCTCTAATCTCTGTAACAGGATCTCATGATCGACAGTGTCAAAAGCAGCACTCAGATCTAGCAGGACTAAAACTGAGACTTTGCCTGCGTCAGTGTTCAGGCGGATGTCATTTGTCACCTTAATAAGAGCAGTCTCAGTGCTGTGATGGGGTCTAAAACCTGACTGGAAAACATCAAAGGAGTTGTTCATTAGGAGAAAGTCAGTCAGCTGTTGGTAAACAACTTTCTCAAGGAGTTTGCCTAAAAACGGCAGATTTGAAATGGGCCGGTAGTTGTTCAGTACTGTGGCATCAAGACTGCTCTTCTTTAGGAGAGGCTTTATGACCGCAGTTTTCAAGGCCTTTGGGAATGTTCCAGACTGTAGTGACATGTTAACTATGTGAGCGAGTGGTGGTAACAAACTGCTCAGCACAGACTTTAGAAATCTAGTGGGTAACACATCAAGGCAGCATGTAGATGAACTCAGACTGGTGATGATCTCTTGGACAGTTTTGTCAGTTACAGGTGCAAAATGAGTCAGCTCTAAGTGTCTAGGTGGCCGCAGGGTTGTTATTGGTGTTGTGGAAATGATGGCCTTTTTAATGGTCTGAACCTTGTCGCAAAAGAATACTGCAAACTCATTACACTTAGATGTGGAGATCAGTTCCAACGGCAGTTGAGCTGGAGGGTTTAGCATCTATATATGCACCGAATACATTTAATATTAACTTCTTCAACAATATTAAGTCAATTTTGCTGGACTTCTCTGACTCTATCTTGATACTGGCTGGAGATTTTAATTTGATAATTGATCCTACTTTAGATACCACCAAATGTGAATCTGCCTTCCGGAAACCCACATCTTCCTATATTACTGCTTTTTTAAAAGACCTAAATATTATAGATGCTTGGCGTCTGTTAAATCCTTCTAATAAGGATTACACTTATTTTTCTACACGTCATCTTTCTCACTCTCGCATTGATTTCTTTTTTGTATCTCCTATCCTTTTGAAATATAATCCCAAATCTAATATACTTCCCATGCTTCTTTCTGATCATTCTCCCATCATATTTTCTTTAAAAAAAATTCTCAGCACCTAATAGATGCAAGAGATGGCGTTTTAACACCTCTCTTCTTCAAAATAAAACCTTCTTATCTCATATTACTGAAAGTGTAAAGGAATTTCTCCAACTTAATATTCAATTCCAGGTTAATCCGCATGTACTGTGGGAGGTAACTAAATGTCACATAAGGGGCGTTTGTACCTCCTTCTCATCACACCTGAACAAAAAACGCAGAGAGACTCTTGAAAATCTTGAAAAAAAGATATCCTCTCTTGAAGCCCATCAGAAATCCAACTTTTCTGAAGTCAACCAAAAACTCTTGACTTCTGCCAGGTCAGAGCATAGGTGTCTTACTACAGCACATGCTGAGTTTCTGCATTTAAAAACCAGACATTACCAATACTCATAAAGGCAGAGTAAACTTTTGGCTTTGAAGCTTAAACAATCTGAACATATGGCCTCTATAAATCGCATAAAAAAGGAAACTGGTGAGTTATGCACACTCCCATCTGATATCAATTGTGTTTTTGCAAGTTATTTTTCGATATTATATACTTCTGAAGCTCCAGGAGACCACTTGCAAATGGAATCTTTTTTAGACTCCCTTAATTTTCCCACTCTCTCTGACGCACAGTTTTCTCTCTTAGAAGCCCCAATTACATTAAAAGAGCTTGAAGATGCTCTTATATCAATGCCAAAAGGAAAGTCTCCTGGCCTGGATGGAATTCCACTCGAATTACTTTCTGTTTTGTGGGATTTGATCGGTCCTATTGTTTTTGACTCCTTTAATTTCTCATTAGAGATAGGTTATTTTCACAGAGATCAAAAAAATGCACTTATCTCCTTACTCTTAAAAAAAGGCAAAGACCCAGTTGAATGCTCTAGTTATCGCCCTCTATCTATCTTAAATGCTGACTTTAAACTGTTTTCCAAAGTTATTTCAAGAAGGTTAGACTCTTGTATCGTTTCTCTGCTTCACCCTGATCAAACTGGCTTTGTTAAGGGTCGGATGGCCTCGGACAATATTCGCCGCCTCTTACATATTATTGATTCAGCTTCTGAGTAACATCCATCTGCAATCTTATCCTTAGATGCGGAGAAGGCCTTTGACCGTGTAGAGTGGAGTTTTTATTGGCAGTATTAAAACATTTTGGTTTTGGTCCCTCTTTTATCCACATGGTCAAGACATTATATACATCCCCATCAGCTCGTGTCCAAACCGGTCATCCTGGCACATGTAACTTCTCATTAACAAGAGGAACCAGACAGGGTTGTCCACTGTCTCCCGCTCTATTCGCTCTTTCACTGGAACCATTAGCTTTAGCACTGAGACAGAACAATGTTATGTCACCTATTAAAATCATGAATACATCTCACTATATTTCTTTGTATGCAGATGACATCCTTCTGTATTTCACTGATATCACTAACTCCCTTCCTCGCATTTTGAATCTCTTTCGAAAGTTTGGCTCTTTTTCTGGTTAGAAAATCAATTGGTCAAAATCCAGCCTTATGCCCCTTCACATTAAATTCTCAAATTTAGATTTGTCAAATTTTCCAGTATCTATACAACCCCATGGCTTCACATACTTAGGCATTCTCATAAGACCCACAATCTATCAAATAGTCAAAGACAATTTCAATATGGTTTTAGAAAAAGTAAAAAGAGATTTTAATTCCTGGTCTTCTTTGTATTGTGGTCTTTTTGGCCGTATCTCCACCATTAAAATGAATATTCTGCCCAGAATTACCTTTTTGTTTTCCATGCTCCCCATCTCCCCGCCAAGTACCTTTTTTAAAGAACTAGAGTCGCTATGCAGAAATTTCATCTGGAAGGGGAAACGGCCCAGAATTAGTCTTTCTACTTTCTCTCGTCCTAAATTAGTTGGTGGTCTCACTTTGCCGAATTTTAAATATTATTACTGGGCTTTCCAAATAAGAGCTATTAAAATCTGGATGGACTAAAGGATGCCCGGTCATACCCTATTAGAATTCAGGACCTACCATTCTCTGCCGTTAAAGTCAAAACCACTAAAACACACATGGCTTCCATCATTGCTAACACGTTATCTATCTGGCACTGTATTGAAAAGCATCTATCTTTTGCATGCAAATTTCATACATTTTCTCCAATTTGGCATAATAATTCCTTTTTATCTGGTTCAATGCCCTTCACTTCTCCTCATTGGTCTAAACAAGGCATTCATATACTAGGCGATATTTTTAATGACCAAGGCCTCCGATCCTTCCAAGACCTCAAAAACTCATATTCTATCCCTGGCACTTCCTGGTTCTTTTACCTCCAACTCCCCACTGCCTTAAAGACTTATGGGGTTCCATGGGATGTCCCCCTTGGCAAAAATCCTATCATCGCATTGCTCTCTCCAAATTCCAAGTTAGTAGCTCGGATTTATAGCAAACTCTCATCAACTGGTAACAAAACTCTCCCAGTTCTGCAGGTTTGGGAAAATGAATTACAATCCCTTGGTCTCATTTGCGACTGGCATTCAATCTGGACTAATGTATTCTCTTTATCTAAAAATCTGGCTCATCAGCTAATTCATTATAAGTTTATTCATAAATTTTACTTCACCCCTGAGCGCAGATTTAAGTTGAAATTAGCAGACACTGACTCTTCTCCCAACTGTTCCAACACTGAAAGGGGATTATCTTCATATGTTCTGGCATTGCCCAATGATTAGTCAGTGACTTACTTGATAAATCTCTTCCCACCTGCTCTGCTCTTTATCTACTAGGGTTCGACCCTAATGTTTATTTTTCTTTTCAGGAAAAGCATATCTTAATGGCAGCTTCAACAGCAGCTAAGAAAAGTATTATTAAGAACTGGTTTGAACCCTCCATCTCTTTGAGGAGACTTTGGCTTAATTTCTTTTTTGATATCTGTGTACTTGAAAGATCCACTCCAAGACTTAATGATGCAAAATCTGATTCCCTTCTGAACTGGTCTAATGCCATTAAGAGTATTCAAAGAATCAACTAATTTTACAACAACGTCATCTTTTTCTTTATCCATATTCCGTGCATTGTTTGTCGCTCAATTTCACAGGCCCTAAATTAATTATTTTTATTATTATCAATTTCCTTTGTTTTGTTTTCTTGTTTGTTGTTTGTTATTTTACCTCCCTGTGCCTTTGTATTATTCGCTCTTGCTCTCTTTGTTATTCAAATTGAAAATGAAAATAAAATTTTGATTAAAAAAAATAAGTAAATAAAAGGTAAGAGTCTCACTCCTACCACTATTGCTGGCTGAGATATACCGTCTAGAAAGTGGGATCATAACTTTCACGTTTCATATGGCTTTATTTGGTGATATTTTATGGTGTTTCTGTCATAAACAACATCAGCTATCATAATCACACCTGATTCAATAAGGTACAATGTTTGAAGCTGGCTGAGTGTTGTTTGATCACTGATAGTACTGTTTTGAAGCAGAGTGACCGACTTGTCATGTGGAGCTCCGCCTGGATCTTTTCATGGAAAAAACACTGTAGAATGGTCATACTTTGAGCAGTCTTCTTCAAATTTGAAGCAAGTGCTCATTGATAGTGTGCCTACAGCCCCACAGTGTCATTTACCTGCTCAGGTGAAGCCACAGACAGTTATTCATCCTGAAATTCATTTTCTATGTTGTTTTAGCAAAATCTTCAACTTTTTACTGACTTCAGAGGCCCATTACTCTGTCTCTGTATCACCTAGAGTGTTTCTGACACTTTCACCAGAAACTGCAGGGAGTTTTCTTTCTGGCAAGACCTCATGCATGCATGTAGTCAGAGTGGTTCAGAAGTTACAGTCATTTTAATGTGGGTATGTCATTTTAGGCGTTTTTGCTACAGAATGGGGGTGAAGTGCAAGAGTTAAATCTACTTGATTTATTAGACACTGAATCAAATGGGCCACTTCAAAAAATGACTGAACCCAAATGAAAGGAGGCTGAAGCATAAAATTGCAGAGCTTTTGATAAGGTACAAACCACTCGATTTATTCTTGAGTCCGAGTGGCCGTTTGTGCCAAATATGTTTTATTATTATTAGTCATACCTCTACCATTATTATACATGCATAATTATTATTCTTACAGACATGTACTGTCATATTAACGTTTACAAATAATATATATACAGTCTTTAACTATTTATATTACTCATACTTTATTACTACATATTCTACAGTTACATTTATTGTTATTATTGTTGTTCTTGTGCATCCGTCTGTCTCTCTGGATGTCTCTATGTATCATTGTGTCATATGAATCACTGTAAATTCATTATGTTGATGTGTTCTGTACACACGGCATCTATGGCTCGTCTGTCCGTGCAGGCAGAGGGATTCCTCTCAGTTTCTCTTCCTGAGGTTTCCTACATATTTGAATCCAATCGACACAACGTGGTGCACACAACTGTTTCTACAACTGTTGTACAGCTTTAGCATTACTACTGTGGCCATCATGTCTCTGTGTGCACAAAAGCAAAACAGGCTGAAATACTTATCAAAGTATAATAGCAACACAATGCACAGAACAATAAAAAGATACAACATCATTAAAGACAACAGGAACATCTGTTGTGTGTCTGCTAATGCTAACAGCCTACATTTAAAATCAGATTTTTACATATCACACGAAATTTAGACAGTTTCAGGCCGTATATCACAGGGTTAAAGAGGGGAGGACATGTGAAAAAATACAAGGATAAAAAGATGCGCAACATATTGGGAACACCAGTCAT
Organism: Epinephelus awoara; assembly: GCA_035609425.1. Lineage (NCBI taxonomy): Eukaryota > Metazoa > Chordata > Actinopteri > Perciformes > Serranidae > Epinephelus > Epinephelus awoara. The sequence goes on from CM069297.1 coordinate 43,996,242, forward strand.
ATTAAACCTGTTCTGAACTATTTCAAAGCAAGCAGCAAGAGAAAGGTTGAGCAGAGAGGCGAGGTGAGGTGTGCAGGTACTGACAGCTTTCTGTCTGGTCTGTTTAGAACCCAAAAGACAAACTTTAAGGATCTTCACATATGTGTAACAGATTAAAATTAAAGCACCAAAGATTGTACCAAAAGTAGTTATCAATCAATTCAATCAATTTTATTTATAAAGCCCAATATCACAAATACAATTTGCCTCACAGGGCTTTACAGCATACGACATCCCTCTGTCCTTTAGACCCTCACAGCGGATAAGGAAAAACTCCCCAAAAAACCCCTTTACCGGGGGAAAAAAATGGTAGAAACCTCAGGAAGAGCAACTGAGGAGGGATCCCTCTTCCAGGACGGACAGACGTGCAGTAGATGTCGTACAGAACAGATCAGCATAACAAATTAACAGTAATCTGTATGACACAATACAGTAATCTGTATGACATCCTCGGTAATGACAGTAGCTTACAACAACATTCATGAAAGTAATAATACTGTCGTTATAGTTCTGGCTACTGTGGTACAATATGTTGAAAGTATATATTAGTATCAGGCAGTCTACATGTATGATAATATCATATGTCTATTATAGCAGTAGAAGTATGACTAATGATTAATGATGGCAGCAGCAGCAGCAGCAGCAGGCATCTGGCAGGACCACGGCAGCAGCACAACCACACACGTCACACTATCCAGGCACCGCTGCAATACGAGTTAACCTGAGAGACAGTGGAGCACAAAGGCTCCGGAGAAGAAACCGAGTTAGTGACATCCAGAATGGCCGAGTAAAATAGATACAGTAATAGGATACGAGAGAGAGAGGGAGAGAGAGAGAGAGAGAGCGAGAGAGAGAAGGTGCCCGGTGCATTAAAGGTGGTCCTCCGGTAGACTAGGCCTAAGTCAGCCTAACTAGGGGCTGGTACAAGGCAAGCCTGAGCCAGCCCTAACTATAAGCTTTATCAAAGAGGAAAGTCTTAAGTCTAGTCTTAAATGTGGAGACGGTGTCTGCCTCCTGGACCGTAACAGGAAGATGATTCCACAGGAGAGGAGCCTGATAGCTGAAGGCTCTGGCTCCTGATCTACTTTTGGAGACTTTAGGGACCACGAGTAACCCTGCGTTCTCAGAGCGCAGAGTTCTGGTGGGATAATAAGGCACTATGAGCTCTCTAAGATATGATGGAGCTTGACCATTTAGAGCTTTATAAGTTAACAGTAGGATTTTAAATTCAATTCTGGATTTTACAGGGAGCCAGTGCAGAGAAGCTAAAACAGGAGAAATATGATCTCGTTTCTTAGTTCCTGTTAGTACACGTGCTGCTGCATTCTGAATTAGCTGGAGAGTTTTTAATGATTTACTAGAGCTACCTGATAATAGAGAGTTACAGTAATCCAGCCTCGAGGTAACAAAAGCGTGGACCAATTTTTCTGCATCTTTTTGGGTCAAGATAGGCCTAATTTTTGCAATATTACGCAGATGAAAAAATGCAGTCCGTGAGGTTTGTTTTAAATGAGAATTGAAAGACAGATCTTGATCAAATGTTACTCCGAGGTTTCTTGCGGTAGTGGTAGAGGCCAGAGCAATGCCATCGAGAGAAACTATGTCATCAGATAAAGAGTCTCTGAGTTGTTTGGGGCCAAGAACAATAACTTCAGTTTTGTTTGAATTTAACATCAGGAAATTGGTGCTCATCCAGGTTTTTATGTCTTTAAGACAATTATGAAGTTTAGTTAATTGATCCCTTTCTTATGGCTTCATCGATAAATACAACTGTGTATCATCCGCATAACAATGGAAATTTATAGAGTGATTTCTAATGATGTTACCTAAAGGAAGCATATATAGAATAAATAGGATTGGTCCAAGCACAGAACCTTGCGGAACTCCAAAACAAACTTTAGTACGTACGGATGATTCATTATGAACGTCAACAAATTGAAAACGATCAGATAAATAAGATTTAAACCAGCTTAGTGCAGAACCTTTTAGGCCAATTAAGTGTTCCAGTCTCTGTAACAGAATTTCATGGTCAACAGTGTCAAACGCTGCACTAAGATCTAATAAAACAAGTACAGAGACGAGTCCTTTGTCTGAAGCAATCAGAAGGTCATTTGTAATTTTCACTAGAGCTGTCTCAGTGCTATGATGCGCTCTAAATCCTGACTGTAATTCCTCAAATAAATTATTATCCTGGAGAAAATCACACAGCTGGTCTGCGACTACTTTCTCAAGGATCTTTGACATAAAGGTAAGATTAGATATTGGTCTATAGTTGGCTAACACCTCTGGATCCAGGGTGGGCTTTTTTAGTAGAGGTTTAATTACAGCTACCTTAAAAGACTGTGGTACATAGCCTGTTAATAAGGATATATTGATCATATCTAATATATGGGTGTTAACTAAAGGTAAGACCTCCTTGAGTAGCCTAGTTGGGATGGGGTCTAAGAGACACGTTGATGATTTAGATGATGAAATCACTGCGGTCAATTCTTGAAGAGAAATTGGGGAGAAGCAATCTAAATAAATATTAGGTGTTACAGCTGTGTTTGAGGTTAGATAGGTACTATCTGAGGACAGGTCGTCATGAATTTTGCCTCTAATAGCTAGAATTTTGTCATTAAAGAAGCTCATAAAATCATTACTGCTAAGAGTTAAAGGAATACAAGGCTCAATAGAGCTGTGACTCTCAGTCAGCCTGGCTACAGTGCTGAAAAGAAACCTGGGGTTATTTTTGTTTTCTTCTATTAAAGCTGAGTAATAGTTTGCTCTGGCATTGCGGAGGCCCCTCTTATAAGTTTTGAGACTGTCTGCCCAGATTACACGAGATTCTTCCAGTTTGGTTAATCGCCAATTCCTTTCAAACTTTCGCGATATTTGCTTTAATTTACTGGTTTCAGAGTTATACCAAGGAGCGAACTTTCTTTGTTTTGTTAACTTCTTTTTAAGAGGAGCTACAGAGTCAAGTGTTGTTCGCAGCGAGCTTACGGCGCTATCAACAAATTGATCAATTCGGGAGAGGTTAAAATCGGTACGGGAAACCTCTGTTACTGAAGGACTTGGGATTGAATTTAACGACGGAGTAATCATTTTCTTAAATTTTGCGACAGCACTATCTGATAAACATCTGGTATAGTAACTGTTGCTAAGTGGCGTGTAGTCAAGTAAAAAGAAATCAAAAGTAATCAAATAATGATCCGATAGCGAGGGATTCTGTGGAAAGACTGTTAGGTTATCAATTTCAATTCCATACGTCAGAACTAGATCGAGGGTATGGTTAAAACAGTGAGTGGGTTCACGTACACCCTGACTGAAGCCAATGGAGTCTAATAATGAGATAAACGCGGTAGCCAGGGAGTCATTATCAACGTCGACATGAATGTTAAAGTCGCCTACAATAATAACTTTATCTGATTTTAGAACTAAACTGGATAAAAACTCTGAGAATTCAGATATAAATTCAGAATACGGGCCAGGAGCACGGTACACAATAATAAATAAAAGTGGCTGCGAGGATTTCCAGGTCGGATGTAAAAGACTAAGAACAAGGCTTTCAAAAGAATTATAATCTAGTTTAGGTTTGGCGCTGATTAACAGACTAGAGTTAAAAATGGCTGCAACTCCCCCTCCTCGGCCGCTGCCTCGAGGAATGTGGGTATTATTATGACTGGGAGGAGTGGATTCATTTAGACTGACATATTCATCTTGACACAGCCAGGTTTTAGTGAGACTGAGTAAATCAATATGATTATCTGATATTAATTTGTTTACTAACACTGCTTTAGACGAAAGAGACCTGATATTTAACAGTCCGCATTTAATTCTCCTGTTTTGTCTTTCTGTCACAGAAGAGGTTTTAATTTCTATGAGGTTGTTTTGCACAACTCCTCTTTGTTTAATTTTAGATTTAAATAATTTAGGTGGTCGAGGGACAGACACCGTTGGTATAAAACTATGAAAACTATGGCTGGGTAAGTGAACTAGAAGCTCAGAGAGGCGTATAGGCAGCTCTCTGTCCTGGTCTCAACTCTGGGTTGTCAGGGATTTAATCTGCTAATAAAATTTTCCAGGTTCCTAGAAATGAGAGCAGCTCCATCCAAAGTGGGATGAATGCCGTCTCTCCTAATGAGACCAGGTTTCCCCCAGAAAGTTTGCTAATTATTAACGAAACCCACATCGTTTGCTGGACACCACCTGGACAGCCAGCGATTAAATGATGACATGCGGCTAAACATGTCATCAGAGGTCAGATTAGGGAGGGGTCCAGAGACAATGACATGCACATCTACCTGTCCTTTAAGCCAGATAATGTTAACTGTGTGAGCACTTCTCCGCTAAAGAAATGGATGACCTGTAATTTTCTGTAGCCAAACCCAGACAAGACAGAATGAATAAACTTTGGAACTGATCATCTAGCAAGCAAATGACAACCTTTTATTGGTCCTCCAGCAACCAATATAAAATCTACAGTGAGAAATGTAGGCATCACTTTGATTCTCAATTGAACTTTGAACCACATTATATATACTGTATATATATATATAATCTCATTAAATCCTGCGACTTCCACCTATGAAATATTATCAACATTAAATCAGCTGTGTCTTTCCCTGACCTAGAAAGGCTTCTTCATGCTTTTGTTTTCTCACGCCTTGACTACTGTAACACATTGTTTACATGTTTACATCAGTAAATCTTCAGTAGCAAAGAAAAAATCGTAGGTCACATATTACCCTGATCATAGCCTCCCTCCACTGATTGCCAGTCAACTTCAGAATTGATTTTAAGATTATTTAATAACTTTTAAAGTTCAACATGATTTAGCCCCCAGTTGTATAGCTGAGCTTCTGACTACATACGCTCCAAGTTGTGACCTGAGATCCTCAAGTCTGCCTTCACTAGTCGCCCCTAGATCAAGGCTGGTAACTAAAGCTGACCAGGCTTTTGCCATCAAGGCCCTGAGGCTCTGGAATTCTCTGCCTGAAGACATTAGGCTTGCTAGCTCATGACCTTTTTTTAAATCATTGTTTGAAACATATTTCTGTAAGAAAGCTTTTCCTTTTATACCTGATTTGTACTTTTGTGATTTGTAACTTTTTTTTGTTTTGTCTTGTTTTGTTCTATTTTTGTCTCTGTGCACACTATTTTTTCTTTGCTCTTAACATTATTTTAATTAATGCAATTTTATCTTAATGCACTTTGTGAAGCACTTTGTAACCTTGTTCTGATAAGAGCCATACAAATAAAGTTACTATCATTTATTATCATTATTGGCTCCCAAAAGGCCCCGAAGAAAGAAAGGAAAAGTTAAGGCATTTGAAGTGTTTATTTTGTAGAACTTTTTACTTTCAAAGGTGACAAATCAATGTATGACACAAACTGTACTTGACACAGTCAAGTCCTGCTGATTAACAAAGGCTTTTGTTTTCCATTCTTCTATCAAATACTGCAAGTCATGTTTCATAACTCTAAATGTTGCTTGTATTTGTAGGAAAAAAAAAAACTTTTTCACTTGTACACAACAGGTAATTTTACATGATTCTCCATCCAAAGGTTAAATGATCAGTCATTTGTTAAGCACAACAAATTCAAATCAAATCAGCAAATCTCTGGGATGAATGTTAGTGGTCTACATTTTAAAATGAATCAGATTTTTACATATGATACGAATGCTGGACACATTCAGGCCGTATACGACAGGGTTAAAGAGAGGTTGGCACGTGAGCCAGTATAAGGATAAAAATATTCGCACCATATTTGGTACACTGTTCATATTTAACCTGGTCTGATACACTTCAAAGAAAGCCCCAAAGGAAAAGTTGAGCAGAGAGGCGAGGTGAGGTGTGCAGGTACTGACGGCTTTATGTCTCGTGTGTTTAGAACCAGAAAAACAGACTTTAAAGATCTTTGTGTAAGTGTAAAGAATCAAAGATACAGGACAAGAGATTGTGACAAAAGTGGCAATAAGTCCATAAATGTTATTGACTGTTGTGTCAGAGCAGGCCAGTTTGACGATGGAGTAGTTGTCACAGTACACTTTGTTAATGATGTTCCCACACAGCTGTAAAGGGACACTTAAGCACATTGGAAGAAAACACACAACAGAACAATAAAACCATATCAGGGCAATAAGTATTGCAATTTTGTTATGTGTCATAAGTGTCTTATATTGTAGAGGATGACAGATGGCCAGATATCTGTCATAAGACATGATGGCTAAGTTAAAAAATTCCACACAAGCATATGAATACAAACAGAATATCTGCAGGAAACAAGCTGCAGCAGAGACAGTGTGAATGTCAGAGAGGATCTGACCCAGCAGCAATGGAAACAACCCTGTACTACCATACAGTTCATTTACAAGCAGGCTGCACAGAAACATGTACATAGGTTCATGTAAGCTTCTGTTCACACAGATAACCACAATCAGCAGGAGGTTGGAGCAGATAATCAACATGTATAAAATCATCACAATGATGAAGTATAAGTATTTCAGTACCCCGGTGTTAAAGTAGGCACCAAGTGTAAAATATGAAACCTGTGTAGAGTTCATCATGATCCTCCTCACGTAAACAGAATTCACTATAAAGACACAAAACAGGTTATCATTCATTCCCTTCATTAAAATCCATATTGTGTTGAGATTAAAAAACCACAGTCAGTTTATGACACTGTACGAATTCCTATATTCAGTTTCATATTCATGTCTCACTGTCCCTCCAAACTGAACTGGAACTTATACTGCTTTTCACGTCAGTGGGTGCCCACAGCAGCACACTCACGTCATTACCACAGGGACTTTAGTTTCTAACGTGGGGAAAGGACTGCTGTTTGCAATTTTCAAAACAGAGCTCAGAGAAGAAAACAAAATCTTCTGTACTTTAATGTAACATGTTACTCCTTAATTCTTGACTTGTAAGTCAGAGACTCCACACCAAAAACACACCACTGAATGGGTGATATTAAAGGACAACCAGCTCTCTCTTTACTTATGAATGAACGATCGAGAAATTTATGTCTCCAGGGTGATAACAGAAAATCAAGACTGCATTATGTTATACCCACGAATAGAATAAGCAACAAAGCACATGGCTAGATTAAGGCAAGACAAAGAGCAAGTGGTTAGGGTTAGGTAACATAATAATGTGGTTACGTGTAAGCCACAGAAGCACGTTGTCAGGTTAAGATAACAAAAGCACATGGTTAAGTTTAGGTAACAAAAGCATATTGTTAGGTTCAGGTTACAACATCACCTGGTTGGGGTCAGGGAACAAAATGAAACTGTTAGGTTCAGGTGACAAAAGCACGTGAGTAGGTCCAAGAAACAAATGCAGGTGGTTAGTTTTAAGCAACAACAGCATGTGGTTAGCTTAAGAAAAGACATCATGGTTTGGCTCTACATTCTATTTCATACGCACAAGAACTGCTCGATGCATCATCATCTCAAAACAGCCTAAAGGAGATGAACTGAGGTCAACCTTGCCCAAAATTCAACATTCTTCTCAGGGATGAGGAAGTGTATTTTGAAAACAGACAATGCATGTAACAGGCTGAAGTTGGCACGGCGTCCCAGAGTGTCAACAACCAACACACCCAGGGTACCTTGGACGCCACATGTGGACGTGGGAAGTCCAAGTGTTGACATGTGATGAGATCAGAGTGAGAATGTGTTGGTACAAACATGCTCTCGAGCCTTCAGTTAGCTCTCTCATAAAAGTTGGTGAGGCCTGTGTGAACACGACCACCTACAGTACAGAGACACAGATAGATAGATCTTTATTTGCCATTTCAACACACATGGTTGATTGGAAATTGCCTTGGTGTAGATTGCTCATACAGGCAAGGAGTGACAAGATAAAACATTTGGAGTTTGTTGACATCACGGCCACAAGCTATCCTGGTGTGTGCAGCGCAATAACTCTGTCAGGTCAGTGCCCCCTGATATAATGTAGGGAAACACTGAATCAAGCAACAAGACTCATGATACCATTTATTGATTATATTTTAAATGCAATCGCAAATCGCGATGTTGTCCACTCAAATTGCAATCGCACATTTTTATTAAATCATGCAGCACTACTTAGAAGACAATAAAAACACAATGGACCATAGCTCAAAAACCATACATTTAAAAACTTAAAACAATAGCAAGGACACAATGGGCAGTAAAAGTAGCTTAAAAGTATAGAAAAAAGTGCTTAGTAGTGCAAGGTGCTTAGAGGAGTGCAAAAAAATTAACTTGTCTTGGCCCTCCTAATACAAAGTGCACTTGGGCTAGGGTTGAGGTGACGGACAGCCTCAGGGTATGTGCTGTTTCTAAAGCCAGATGTCCTACACCTAATACTCCAGAGTAAAGCTGGATGTGAGGGATCTCCCATCACCTTCTCCCCCTTTTGCTTAATGCGTGTGGCATATAAGGAAGCCACAGAAGGAAGGTCACAGGGTCCGTGTACGTCGCGGCCATCCGTTTTCTGTTTTGAAATTACAAGATAAAAATAGAAAAATAACCCGTTTCCCGTTTTTTTGTTTTATAATGAAAAACAAAAAACGGAAAACGAATCGTTTCCCGTTTTGTGTTTTATAATGAAAAACAAAAAACGGAAAACGAATCGTTTCCCGTTTTTGTGTTTTATAATGAAAAACGGAAACGGAAAACGGATCGTTATCCATTATCCGTTATCCGATTTAATTTGATGTGTTTATAAATCGAAATTGGGAATTAAAATCACGAGGGAAAACAGTTTCTGCACTGTGATAATGTGACACGGCTCCAAAATTCTCTCTGTGACCCGGAAGTTGTAGGTCTGTTTACCTGTACCGCATTACAACACCAGAAGAAGACGAGGGCACATGTGGTTGCTAACGTTAGCTTCAGAAAGATGGACAGTACTACGGTTGTACTATAGACTATGGGTTGCACTCTATCGAGCAGTGGAGAAGATTGCAGAATTTTTCAGGTAAGTCATCAACTATGCTCCGTCTTGTCATTTCAAAACAAAAAACGGATGGCCGCGACGTACACGGACCGTCACAGCCTACAATCTGTGCCGTGCGTGCCACTCTTTCTAGCTGTGCCTTGTCGTGCTCAGTTATGTTTCCATACCACACTGTCACTGAAAAAGTGAGAACACACTCAACTGTAGCTCTATAGAAGCTGAGTTTCCAATCCCTGGAGACGCCAAACTTCCTTAACTGACGCAGTGAGTGGAGCCTCTGGTGGGCATTATTAATAATGTTGCTGGTGTTCCTCGGAATTTAAAATTACTTACTCGCTTCACCTGTTGACCACTGATAAGCAGGGGAGGGTGAGCTGCATGGCCACGCCGAAAGTCTATGATCATTTCTTTTGTTTTGGTGATGTTGAGGAACAAGTCATTCTCTTCACACCAGTCGACAAGGCTATCTACCTCAGCTCTGTAAGCTGACTCGTCATCGTTCTTAATTAAGCCCACTACTGTTGTATCATCTGCATATTTAAAACATTTAACAGAGTCAGAGTGGGAAACAGTACAAGTCGATCAAACACCTTCATTATAACAGAGGTCACAGGAATGACTGTAGCAGATTTATACAGTGCCGGGATTTTAAGTGTGCTCAGTAACAAATTATACAGGTCAGTAAAAACAGGGGCAAGTTGATCGGCACAATGTTTCAAGGTAAAAGTAAACACATTGTCTGGCCCTGCAGCTTTCCTGAGGGAGGGCTCTAACCTGGTGCTCCTCAACTGTGAAAGGAGGGGTTACAGGCCCCACACTGTCAGCTTCTCTCAGTCGATCACCTGACTGTACATCAGAGCGACAATAAAATTATTTAATTTATCAGGGAGTAGGGGATCTACGTCCTGGAACAACTGCTTTTATTGGTCTTGGACCCAGTGATTGTATATAGGCCCTGCCGACCCCTCTAACATCCCCAGCTTTCAATTCATCCTCCAGGCTCTCTCTGTATCTAGCCTTAGCTGCTTTAGCTGCCCGTTCAAATTCATACCTGGCAGTCTTGTAGATATCTGTGTCTCTGCTTTTGAAGGCCTGGGAGCTTTTAGCCTCTTTGTTAAACCAAGGTTTTCTGTTGCCATGCACAGTAGGGCTGTCACTTTTTCAAAAACTCAAGTTCGAACGAATTTGAAATGACCCGTAATTCGTTCGGATAAATTCGAATTACAACAACAACAGATACGCAGCACTTCTATTTTTGCCGGACGCCGGAGCACAACGCAGCAATTCAGCACAGAGCAGATCGTGCGGGGCAGGAAGTCGTGCAGAGAAATACAATAAAACATCCGGTTAATTTTCAAAATAAGATACACAGTGTTCACAGCGGATCATATTTCCCTGCACTACACCTTGAAAACTACATAATGTGCAGAGGCAGGCCTGAAGTCAACAGGTCAGAGGTTTTCAGACGTCATTTCACCCTGTTGACACCGTGGACGAGGAGATATCCATCATGGCAGTGCACCGAGATGTCTTCCGGCGGAGCTGCACCGCTCCGCACAGCAAACGCAGCCGGTGGGTATTGACGGACGGTGGAGCACGCAGCGGATAACCAGCGCTGCCGTTCTGCAACGGACACGCATCCAGTTGAAATCCGGGGTAAGACATCTGCTTCTTATAAAGTCGACAAACAGCCTTATCTTTGTTCGTAACTTTGCGATCCACGGGGTAGAACCCAAAATACTTCCACACGCTGCTTCTCAGATGTTTTGGTGTCGTGATTGTCCGCTCAGGACGGCTTTGCTCGCTGTTGTCCTCCATTTTCAGTGCAAAACAACACATTAACATCAGCTTAGTTTAGTGATAGGTCAATAGGGCATGCAATAGGTCAAGATGATAGTGAATTCTTTGAGCGCCCTCTGTTGGATCACACGGCGAACTACATCAAACGGTCTGATGCGCCTATAGAGACTGCAGCTTGCATTTCGAACAGGTAATTACAGCTCGAATATGAACTTTTCACCCCTCCATCGAACGAATGTCCGAAATTCGAATAAAAAGTGACAGCCCTAATGCACAGACACCATTTCTGATGGAATACACATCTCCCGAGAAAAGTTTATATAGGAGGATAGTGTACCAGTGTATTCGTCTACCCCATCACATGCTTCTTTAAGAGCAGAAAAATCGGTGGTTTCAGTGGTGTCTTAGCTCGTCAGCAGCCTCTGGTGAAAAACGCCCCACAGGCCTGACAGTCCGTTTAACAGTCTTTAGCTGCTGGCGAAGCTGGGGGATAAGAAAAACCTGCAGTGGTCTGATTGGTCTAGAGGAGCGCGCAACATGGCGTGAAACGTCTGGGAGATTGTACAGTAACACTGGTCGAGTGTTCTTTCACCCCTGGTGGCAGCATGTACTTGCTGTTTGTACCTGGGTGCTGACTTCCTCAGGTCAACGTGGTTGAAGTCTCCCATCACGACAAGGACGGAATCTGGGAGTGCGTTTTCCAAGTCTGTAATCCATGCGGCCAACTGCTGTAGTGCCAATTTGTCTACGGCCTCTGGAGGGATGTATATTGCCACAATGACGATTGAGGTGAATTCCCTTGGCAAGTAGAAAGGTCTGCATCGGATGGCGAGGGTCTCTAGCTCAGGTGAGCATGACTGATGTAATGTTCTCGTGTCGGTACACCACCTTAGGTTGACGTAACAGCCGAGGCCGCCACCTCACTGTTTCCCCGACTTTATGGTGCGATCTGCTCGGTGGAAAGAAAACCCCTCCAGCTGTAGTGCTGAGTCAGGAATGCCGGAGTGGAGCCACGACTCGGTGAAAACCTGCGTAGTCCTTCCCCGACGATGTTAACATGGCAAGTTCGTCTAGCTTGTTGGTCAAAGATCTCAACATTAGAGAGTATTATACTCGGTAGCAGGGAGCGGTGTCTGCGTCTTCTGCTTCACACAAGAGCGTCCGCCCTTCTTCCGCGTCTCCTGGGCCCAGGCCAGGCGTGTGTAGAGTTAGGGAGGGATAAACAGAACCACTTGTGCTTTCCACGTCCACACGTGGCGTCCAAGGTACCCTGGGTGTGTTGGTTGTTGACGTTCTGGGACGCCGTGTCAACTTCAGCCTGTTACATGCATTGTCTGTTTTCAAAATACACTTCTGTTTTCACAGGAAATGTACAGTTTGCATACAGTCTCTTTCAAAATAAAAGCACTACGTCGCTATTACGCCGCAATTGACATTTTTTTCCTCCTGGGTTTCGGAAAAAAGAACAGGGTTTGGCTTTTCAGTCTTACAGGAAGTGAAAGTGAAAGAGAAAGTCGGTGTTTGTTGGAACCATCCACCACCCCTCTCACCCTCCCCCACTCGGACTTAGCTACCTTAACTTTCGTCCTTGTCATACCGCGTTACCCCCTGATGCGGCAAGTTGCCGTTAAACTACGACAGCAACTGGCTGCTTATCATGCCAACATTAAAGGACGCCTTTTTCCGCTGGTTTCTGACGCTGCAAGTCACTGCCTTAGCACCTGATTTCGACAAGTTCTGACTGAGACTGTAATACCCTCCGCCATGTTACCTCCTGACACCACCGGGCCCTGTTAAACAATAACGGCGACCGACGTGTATCATACCAATGTGAGAGGACTGCTCTTTTGTTGGGGACTGACGCTGGAAGTCACTGACTAACTGCTTGATTTCAACAACTTGAACAATGGACTACATTTAACGGCATTTAAATACTGCATCTAAAAAGAAGAAGATTCAACATCAAGTGTCTTAGTGCAACCATGAGTTGAACAGCTTTATGGCTGCTCGTCACAGATAATTGGATGATATTAAACTTTACTGGTGGGATGATCAGCCAACAGATATTGCTGTTTAGTTGTTCTGATGGTGGTGAGGAGCTCTGCAATTGTATTCTGTATTGACATGTTTTACAAAACTGGAATCAATATTTGGTCTGAAATGTTTTTGCTTTTTTCCCCTCTCGGTGAGATGTGTCCTTTGATAGTGAGATCAGATCGCTGCAGTGGGCGTCCACTGACTTATAAACTTCATAAGAGGCAGAATGAGTCTTTCATTCCAGGTAGGAGGGGCTGACAGTCTGACTGCAGCGGGACAGATGATTACACAGTGTCTTTAACTGTGTGTCACTTCTAACCTCAGCATCACTCGACTGGTGAGACTTTTGAATCTGTCACATTTGATTTTATAGGAATAAATCCTGAATACAAAGCTTTGACGTTTAAACTGTTATAAATCCACACAAAATCTGCACCACACCATCCTGCAACTAGTTTGTCTGAAATAACCCAGAAGAGGATCATGATCAACTCTACACAGGTTTCATATTTCACACTTGCTGCCTACTTTGAAGCCGGGATTTTTAAATACGTCTTCTTTCTAATTGTTATGTTGTTATACATGTTGATTATCTGCTCCAACCTCCTGCTGATTGTGGTTATCTGTGTGAACAGAAGCTTACATGAACCTATGTACATGTTTCTGTGCAGCCTGTTTGTAAATGAACTGTATGGTAGTACAGGGTTGTTTCCATTGCTGCTGCTTCAGATCCTCTCTGACATTCACACTGTCTCTGCTGCAGCTTGTTTCCTGCAGATTTTCTGTGTATACACATATGCAAATGTACAGTTTTTTAATTTAGCTGTCATGTCCTATGACAGGTGCCTCGCTATCTGTTTCCCTCTTCAGTATAACACACGGATGACTTCTGACAAAATAGCCATTCTCATTGCTGTGATATGGTTACCCCCTTTTCTTGTGGTCCTTATGGCGATAATGTTGAGTGCCTCTTTACAGCTGTGTGGGAACATCATTAACAAAGTGTACTGTGACAACTACTCTATTGTGAAACTGTCCTGCTCTGACACAACAGTCAATAACATCTTTGGATTGATTTACATTTACATCTCAAAACTTGCTCTTGTAACTTTAATCTGTTACTCGTACATGAAGATCCTTAAAGTCTGTTTCTCTGGCTGTAAACAGACGAGACAGAAAGCCGTCAGCACCTGCACGCCTCACCTCGCCTCTCTGCTCAACTTCTCCTTCGGGGCTCTCTTTGAAATAATGCAAAACAGGTTTGATATGAGCAGTGTGCCAAATATTCTGCGCATCTTTTTGTCTTTATATTGGCTCACATGCCAGCCGCTCTTTAACCCCGTGATGTACGGACTGAATCTGACCAAAATTCGCATCATATGTAAAAGTCTTGTTTTTGGTAAAAGCTAAACTGTTAATGTTAAAAGTCAAATATTTCATCAAATCAAATAACCTTCACAATCTGGAGGAAAGTGTTGCTTTAACAAGTAACAGTAGTGACAGTTTATAGTGTGAACCATTTATTTACCATTTCTCTTCTCTCAGTGCTACGGGGATCACTCCTATTCTATTATTTATTTATTCATGTATTTATTTAGAATTGCTTATGTATGTATATGTTGATTTTTATAATTAGATTATTTATATTTTTCTGTATACATATGCATATTTATTAATAATAATACATTTTATTTATAGAGCACTTTTCACAGTACTTAGAGTAACTTTACATAAGTTAAAACGGTCATAAAATAGAATACACTAAATCATTCATACATTAAAAGCAATTTGCTTTGTATATGGTTTTAATTGTTTTGGGGGGTTTTTACATATTAATATGTTCTCGTCTGTGTTATCATGATGATTATGATTATTATTAATTTGAATCATCACTTGCTTGAGAGACAAAACAAGGAAAGACATTATGGTTGTTCTTTGGTGACAGATTTGTGTGTCATATGTACGACTGCTGTGTCTCTTACATGTTAATCACAAAATAATATAAAGTTCTATATTAACTTATAAAAAATGCTTGTACTGTGATTCCAAAAATGTGATTAAAGATAAGTTAATAATAGTTTGGTGAGTCTGGAGAATGTTTTTATGTGAGCTCACAGTTTGTGCAACGCGTCTCCAGCTGGTCCAAAATACACATAAACCGAGTATTTCAACTATAAACCAGTCAAAGCATCACCAGAACGCCTCGGAGAAAAGTTTCTGCTCTCATTTTTCATTTTAATGATCACTTGAGAGACAAGAGAGCTTCCTTGTCATCTATTTGTATCCAGCACAGTATGGTACAGAGGGGAACACGAGATGTGATTCAAAACAAAGACTGACGCAACAGTCTGAGAGGGAAAGGCAGACATTCAGGCGAAGGTGCAAACAAGTTACGACAACAGGAACAAACGTGAAGTGCAATACACAGAACATCTTTACAAGGCTGTAATAAGAGAATATAAAAGTACTGATATAAATGAAGGTATCGTCAAAGTGTTAAATGAAAGTATTTAATAACTGAAGCGTACAACCCCGATTCCAAAAAGTTGAGATGCTGTATAAAATGTAGATAACGACAGAATGCAGTTATTTACAGCTCCTGTTTGGCCAATGCTCAGCTGAACCTAGCACAATGTCAAGATATTCAAAGTTCAAACTGATAAACTTTGTTTTTTCTTTTTGTAAGTATACAATCATTCTGCAACATGTTATAATAAAGTTGGAACAGGAGCAACAAAAGACTGAGGAAAAAAAACACCTGTCTGAAACCTTCCACAGGTGAACAAGTTAACGGATAACAGATTATTATGACTGGGTATGAAAGGAGCATCCTCCAAAGGCTCAGCTGCTCACAGGCCGGGACGAACACTTAGTAAAAAACTCTGAGGACAAGCAGTCCAACAGTTTGAGAATGAGTCTCAACGTGTAACTGCAAAGAATTTAGTGATTTCACATCTGCAATCCATAATATCATCAAAAGTTTCAGAGAATCTGCACAAATCTCTGCATGTAAGGGACAAGGCTGAATGTCGGTGACCTTTGACCCCTCAGACTGCACTGCAGTAAAAACCAACTTAACTGTGTAAAGGATATTATCACATGGGCTCAGGAACGCTTTGGAAACCACTGTCAGTGAACACATGGCTGCGTCTACCAATGACAGTTCAGACTCTACCTTGAAAAGACAGATATCAGAGCCAGGTCTCACTCTGAAGTCGTCAAAAAGCGGTGTTTGGGCAGTGACTTGCAGTGTCAGAAACCAACAAAAAAGGCATCCTTTAACACTGGCATGACACGCAGCCGCTTGCCGTTATAGTTTAATGGTGTCTGGCACCCTCAGGAGGGAACGCAGCAGGACAAGGACGACAGTTAAGGCTGGGAAAGTCCAAGTGGAGTAGGCAGGAGGGGTGGGGGATGAGTCAGACAAACAGACTTTCACCTGAGAGAGCGGTGTTTGCATCCTGTAAGATTCTAAAGCCAAACCCTGTTCTTTTTTCCTAGATCTAACCACGTGTGTTTGTTGACAGAAAAAAGACGTCAATTCGTGGTGTTGTACCGACGGAAATTACCTGTGAAAACAGACGTGTATTTTGAAAACAGACAATGCATGTAACAGGCTGAAGTTGACACGGCGTCCCAGAACGTCAACAACCAACACACCCAGGGTACCTTGGACGCCATATGTGGACGTGGAAAGTCCATGACCAAACGTGGACATGTGACGAGGTCACAGTGAGGATGATGATGGAAATCAACAACATCCAGAAACAGCTCCGCCCACTTCTCCGGGCTCATCTGAGATGGACTGACACAAAGCAGTCTGACCAGTCCATCATGGACGTCCTGTCCTCCGGGACCATCCAGATTGTTATCAGCTCAAGGTTCAAAGCCAGCATCTGTTATGGGATGGAGAGGTGCATGTGTAACTTCACATCTGTGAAGGCTTCATGAATGCTGAAAGTTTTGGATCAACATATGCTGCCATCCAGACGCCGTCTCTTTCAGGGACGCCCCGTCTTCTTCCAGCGAGACAATGAGACACATTGAGACGTGTCCCAACAGCGTGTCTCCGTAGTGACAGAGTGCAGGTACCAGACTGACCTGCCTGCAGTCCACACCTGTCTCCCACTGAACATGTGTGGGACATGATGAAGCATCGACCCCGGAGAGGTGCATCATGGGACTGTTGAGACACTGAAGTCGGATAAACGCTGACTGAGCGTTGGTCAAAGCAAAGGTGATGATGTCACAACTTTATCACAACCTGCTGCAGAATGAGTGATTTACAAAGAACAATAAAGTTCATCAGTTTGAACATTAAATATCTCGTCTTTGAACTGTGTTCAACTGATTATGAGTCAAAAGGATTTACAGATCATTGCATTATGTTTTTATTCATATTTCATACGGCGTCCCAAATGATTTGGAATCAGGGTTGTAAGCAGTGCAGTAGCAGCAGTTCGGGGCTCACTGAGGATATATCCAGGATAGTATATATGGTAAAAAGTAAATGGACTTCTCTTCTATAGCTCCTTTCTAGTCTTCTGATCACTCAAAGCGTATTTACACTACGAGTCACATTCACTCATTCACACATGCATGCACACACTGGAGGCCGAGGCTACCTCCTGCTACTCAGTAACCATTCGCACGCACTTACACTCCAATGGAACAGCCATCAGGAGTAATTTGGGATTCAGTATCTTGCCCAACTTGCACACCGGAGGAACCGGGGATCGAAACCGCCAATCTTCTGATTCATGGACGACACGCTCAACCTCTGGGCCACAGCTGTCCCTTATTTGGTAGGTATGCAGTAAGGTACAAGACGTCAAACTGGCGGAGGAAGCTGCTGGATCTGGAGGATCTATGATCCTGAAGGCCCTGTTTGTGCATCCATCCACCTCTCCTGGAGGATTCCCAGACCAGATGAGATATATAATCCCTCCACTGTGTTCTGGGTCTGCTCCGGAAACTCATTTCAGACGATTGTATCTGCAATCTCATTCTTTCAGTCACTACCCAGAGCTCATGGCCATAGGTGAGGGTTGGGACATAGATAGACGGGTAAATTGAGAGCTTTGCTTTCTGCCTCAGCTCCCTGTTTACCACAACAGTCTTGCACAACACCTGCAACACTGCTGACAGCACACCAAACCACCAGTCCACTGCATTACTTCATTTTAACCTCACTCATGAACAGAGTTGGGTCTAACACAGCGTTACAGAGTACTTTGATTACTTTTTGCAGTAACGAGTAACGTAACACGTTAGTTTGCTGTTTGAGTAATTAAATACTTGAGTACATTTTCAAACAAGACATCAGTTACTTCCGTTACTTTTACAACGCTGGTCCTTCAGCTCTGAAACAGCAACGGCTGTCGTTTGGTTCTAATAACGGAGATAACGTTAAACCTATCAGTCTGAAAGAAGCCACGGAGCTTGTGGCTCGCTACATGGTCTGAGAAATGCTGCCGTTGTCTACGGTGGAGTCTAAATAGGTGGAGTAGGACTCGCTGACAGACATATTTCAGACTCAGGACTTGCATTATGCCTGGTAAACGATACACGCTGGTACTCACCAATTATCCCCGGTCGTCTTTCACGGTGTGTGAAGTCATCAGGTTATTCTCGTCCTGTTTTTATCACTTTCACTATTATTTGAGTCACTGTGTGTGTTCATGTGCCAGCCGACATGTTGTTGTAGTCACCTAAAAGCGTCAGCAGATGGCAGGAGCTACATTTGAAGCGCCGCACGTAAACTATCAAGCTACTGTATCTTCCACAGGAAGTTCTGACAAATGTTTCAGAGTAAAAGTCTATTTAGAAAATGGAGGGATTCTCTCAGCCGAGGTTATAAGGGGCTTTTAATTTGAAACAAGTGTTGAGTTTGAAATGACGGTGCGATATGTTAACTTTACAAAGACAATGGAGCGGATAAAAAGTAAATATATAAACACACAGAGGGATTAATAAATAACGGAGCGTCTATAATGTAGTTTGTTTCACATGAAGCTGGAGTCTCTGCAGTTGTGGTGAGTAAAAGCCCCGCCGCTATTTGTTAATGTTATTACTTTATGTCCGACCGTGAGGATGTACCATTGTTTGCTAGCTGGATGCTAATGACAGTAACGTTAACTCAGCGGGTTGACAAAGTGCCTCTGCTGTTTCACACCATCATTTCCCCCTTTTACTCTGTGTGGTAACATCCCTAGAGGAAATATTAAAAATGCTGGGGTGTTGCTGTCACACAGTTGTCTACGGCAGCAGATGGTTCTGTGTTTCTACCGGTCACAGTGACGGCTGTGATGGGAGAACTGGATCTCAGTGAAGGGCAAGTGGTCCATAGCTTTCATTTTGGAGACAAACAAATGTAGGCTTAGCGCCCTGTGGTCCATTGACCAATAGGAAATGTAGAATACTCAAAAGTACTTTAAAAGTGCTTGAGTTACTTTTCTCAGGGAGTAACGTTGGAAGTACTTTTAAAGTGCTTGAGTTACTTTTCTCAGGGAGTAACACAGTAAAGTAACTGGTTACTTTTTTAAAAAGTACCGCAGTAACGTACTTTGATTACTTTTAAAGTAACCCTTACCCAACTCTGGTGATGAACAAGATAGATACTTGAACTCTTTCCCCCGGGGCAGTAACTCTCTCCCAGACCAGAGGGAACGATCCACGGTTTTCTGGCAGAGAACCATGACCTCAGATTTGGAGGTGCTGAATCTGCGTCTGGACTGCGTCACACTCGGCTGCAAACTGCCCCAGGTCATGCTGGAGGTCACAGTGTGATGAAGCCAACAGAACCACATCATCTGCAAAGAGCAGTGATTTAATAACTGTCATGGATGGAGGGGAAAGTGTTCCCAATGTGTAGTCCTCTTCCTCGCCATCATTATCCCTTTGAATATTACTAACTGACCTGCTATCAGAGGTATGAAAGGATGGCATGCAACTTGTTCCTCTGTCGTTGTGGATGTGTCCCACTGCCACATTTTCTTCACCGCTTTTTGGTCAATTGACTCTCTAAATGCTACAAAACACTGAAAATCAAACCTGTTCAAAAAACTTAAATGATGGGTGAAAGTTTCGAAGTTGTCGTCGTCGTCCTCCTCCTCCTCCTCCGCTTATCCGGGTCCGGGTCGCGGGGGCAGCAGCCTCAGCAAAGAAGCCCAGACAGTCCTCTCCCCAGCCACTTCTGTCAGCTCTTCCGCAGGAACCCCGAGGCGTTCCCAGGCCAGCCGGGCGATGTAGTCCCTCCAGCGTGTCCTGGGGCGGCCCCGAGGTCTCCTCCGGGTTGGACACGCCCAAAACACCTCCCAAGGGAGGCGTCCGGGTGGCATCCTCACTAGATGCCCGAACCACCTCAACTGGCTCCTCTTGATGTGGAGGAGCAGCGGCTCTACTCTGAGTCCCTCCCGGATGTCCGAGCTCCTCCCCCTATCTCTAAGGCTGAGCCCAGACACCCTGCGGAGGAAACTCATTTCGGCCGCTTGCACTCGCAATCTCATTCTTTCGGTCACTACCCAGAGCTCGTGACCATAGGTGAGGGTTGGAACGTAGATCGACCGGTAAATCGAGAGCTTCGCTTTTTGGCTAAGCTCCCTCTTCACCACAACAGACCGGTTAAGCGCCCGCATTACTGCTGACGCCGCCCCAATCCGCCTGTCAATCTCCCGCTCCATCCTACCCTCACTCGTGAACAAGACCCCGAGATACTTAAACTCCTCCACCTGAGGAAGGACCTCCCCCCCGACCCGGAGTGGGCAATCCACCCTTTTCCGGCTGAGGACCATGGCCTCAGACTTGGAGGTGCTGATTCTCATCCCAGCCGCTTCACACTCGGCTGTGAACCGTCCCAGCAAGAGCTGGGGGTCACTGTTCGATGGAGCTAGGAGGACCACGTCATCCGCAAAAAGCAGGGACGAGACCCTCCCGTCACCGAACCTGACACCCTCCACCACTCGGCTGCGCCTAGAAATTCTGTCCATAAAAGTTATGAACAGAAGCGGTGACAAAGGGCAGCCCTGGCGGAGTCCAACCCTCACTGGGAACAGATCCGACTTATTGCCGGCCCCGCGAATCAGACTTGTGCTCCTTCGGTACAGGGACTGGATGGCCCTTAGCAAGGGGCCACCAACCCCATACTCCCGGAGCAACCCCCACAGGATGCCCCTGGGGACACGGTCGTAAGCCTTCTCCAAATCCACAAAACACATGTGGACCTGTTGGGCAAACTCCCATGCCCCCTCCAGCACCCTGGCGAGGGTAAAGTTTCGAAGTCAGTGTCTAAACACGACTGACGCAATGTGAGGGTGTGTTTATTTCAGATGAAAAAATGGACTGAGTGTTCAAAGACCTTAACATTACATTACAGTAACATTTAACACCTTAACTCAAAATGGCTGCTTCATCCATGCACACCGTTATTTTGGTATAACTGCACCTCAGCCTTCGTTATGATAGCAACCCTTGAGTGTGGTCGGACTGACTGGCTATAGACACTTTCTGTAGACATGGTTGGACAACAGTTTGTACGAAACAGTTTCAAGAAATAGCTTCTAGAACACTCTGGCCTTTAGGCAGCAACATAGGCTTTCTCTTTTATCACTGTGTATTCTTCCTGTAGCTTTTTTTCCAATCTAACATTCTGGTCACTGATGGTTCAGTTGTTCTCCCACTGGATCACGAATCATCACTCTAACAAGGTCTTCAGTTAAAAAGCAGATGTTGCTGGGAGACTTGTAATTCCATTCTTTGCTAAAACACATGATGAACCTCAACACAACTAGATATTTTAGCATTAAAATATATTTCTGATTTCTTTTAGTACAAGACTGTCCCTCAGGGGCCCGAGGCTCCAGGTCCATTGCGTGGCAGTTGATTTTGTGATGAGGAGGTCAGTCTGCTGCTGTGAAGCAACAAACAGTGATTGTGATGAACAAAGTTTTCAAATTTAAACCTACTGTAGATCTCTCCACTTAACAAAAATGAGAAATAAGTAAGTAGGGCTAAGAACTGCTTGTAAAAACAAGTTGTTGGGTCACATTTTGGATGACGGTGTCTGTGGTTATCACTTTTTGTGAATCGAATCATATCGCAGCTTTTCTGTTCAAATAAACGGCCGATGATTTGTGTCCAAGACAAATGTCCCTGCAGGGAAAAATGAATTAATGTTGAATCTTCCTGTAGAGTCGCTGCTGTGTCTTCAGTTAGATGAGTCCAGTGGGGATGAGGTCCGACTGCCGATGTCATCTGACTTGAAGATTTTAAAAGAAGCAGAGGCAGAGTTTGATTTCAGTCACAGCAGGACTGCAGTCAGACAGCAGATAAATGTAAGGATTCACACGTGTCATAAACTCCTCTGTAATTTGTAACCCGAACATTTTACTGACTTTGAATAAAGGAAATGGTGAGTGTGTGTGTGTGTGTGTGTGTGTGTGTGTGTGTGTGTGTGTGTGTGTGTGTGTGTGTGTGTGTGTGTGTGTGTGTGTGTGTGTGTGTTGATGCAGTGAGTCCAGAATTTTAAACCAGCTTGATGTCTGCAGATCTCCTCCACACAACATAAGACTGTGAATCGTTCATCCTGTGCAAACTTGACTTGTTGGACGGTCATGATCAACTCCACACAGGTTTCATATTTCACTTTTGGTGCCTACTTTGAACTTGGGGCTCTGAAATACTTCGTTTTCATGCTCGTTCTGTGTTTTTACATGTTGATTATCTGCTCCAACCTCCTGCTGATTGTGGTTATCTGTGTGAACAGAAGCTTACATGAACCTATGTACATGTTTCTGTGCAGCCTGTTTGTAAATGAACTGTATGGTAGTACAGGGTTGTTTCCATTCCTGCTGCTTCAGATCCGCTCTGACATTCACACTGTCTCTGCTTCAGCTTGTTTCCTGCAGATTTTCTGTTTGTACACGTATGCAAATGTGCAATTTTATAACTTAGCCGTCATGTCTTATGACAGATATCTAGCTATCTGCTGTCCTCTGCAGTATAACACACGTATGACGTCTAATAAGATCACCTTTCTTATTGCTGTAACGTGGTTATTCCCTCTTCTTGCAATTGTTGCCATGATTTCCCTAAACGCCTCCTTACAGCTGTGTGGCAACTTCATTGACAGACTGTTCTGTGACAACTACTCGGTTGTGAAACTGGCCTGCTCTGACACGACCGTCAACAACATCTATGGACTCATTTACACTTTCATTTTATTAGCTAGTCTTCCAACAGTGATATTTTACACGTACATGAAGATTCTTAAAGTTTGTTTTTCTGGTTCTAAACAGACGAGACAGAAAGCCGCCAGCACCTGCACACCTCACCTGTTGTCTCTGCTCAACTTCTCCTTTGGTTGTTTTTTTGAAGTGGTGCAGAGCAGGTTTGATATGAGCCATACACCAATTATAGTACGCATTTTATTATCTTTGTATTTTCTCACTTGTCAGCCGCTCTTCAACCCTTTAATGTATGGACTGAATCTGACCAAAATCCGCATCGTATGTAAAAGTCTTGTCTTGGGTAAAATGTAAAATACTCATGTTGAAAGTCGTGTAGTTTATTTCCTCAGCTACGATGACATGAAAACAATGTAGAAAGACTGATGCTCTGACAAAAGCCTGTGTTTGTAATGTGGGTAGTAAATGTAATAAATATAAGATTTAAAATAAATATGTGAACAAACGCTGTGAAGGTTTGAATTTTTGAGTGATAAATGTTTAAGTTTGTAATTTGTTGAGTGTGTATAAAAGGTGCATCTTCACAAAAGATGAAATAGTGTTTTATATTTATTAAAACAGCAGCTTTTTTCAAACAAGGCAGGAAATTAAAATCAGCTCAAATCTGGTAACACTTTCTATGAAATCAACACGAGAGCATTCACAGTGAATTTTACTGCTTTCAAGATGTTTATGATCAGGCCCAAACAGAATCTGCAGACTTTTTAAACCTAAAATGACCTCAAGCAGGATAAACAAACTACTGAGCAGATTTTAGGAGAAACTTTGAGTCAGAATTTAGATTTAATCCTGAATACTTCAAGAAAAAATGTAAACATTTGTTGGACAACTCAATCAACACACTGTGGGTTACATGGCCGTTAAAACTGGAGCAGAGAACAAATATTAACAATCTATTAACAGTAAATCTGATTTGTAACATTTCTTCTCTCTACACCACTAACTCTGATTTTAATGCTCACTGCATACAACACACGATTGTCACACACATGCACAAGGAGGTGCAGGAGACAGTGACAACTTTCTGAGTTTTACAAGCAGCATCTTGATTCCTAAATTCTGCAGAAAATCTGTGGCTGCAGATTCAGTATGGATCTGGTTATGACACACTGTCTCCGGGTGACAGACTTCAGTCAGTATTCTCGTGTATGGTAGGTGTTAGTCATTTCTGATGCAGCATAGATTCTTTTAAATACATGAAAATGCATCACACTTTACTTCACGCCAACAATGAAACATTATGATGAAGCATGCGTTACTATAGACGCCTCAATATTTACTTCTCTTTACTGAACACACAGAATGATAACTTACAATACTGCATGAACTATTATAATGTTCTACGAGTCCTCACTACAGTTGATTATAGGTGAGTAAAGGTATTCATGATGAATTATAAATCCCATCAGTCCACTTCTACACCATATCCCCGATCCATCCATGTTACAGTTTAATGTAAAGTCTTCACAAATGTCCCGCATTATCAAAATTATGTTCACTTCAAACTTATGTTTGTCAACATGTTAAGTCAACAATTCTTGTGACTGAAATGTATGAACCCAATTTCACCTAATTAGTTTAAGCAAAATAAACAACACTATCATTGTGCACTTATCATATTGTGGCATGTTGGGGCTAACTGGGTGGAGTTTCCCAGCATGCCTTGTGTTCAAGGCCATAAGATAAACAAACTGTGTTTAAATGTGTTGTAAATCACGGACGTTACCCAGTGATTGATGTTTCTGTATTTCACAGTGGTTCTAGTGGGTTGCAGTTAATGTTGTGGTGACGAATATTTTGCACCGTGAGTGAATATATTATTATAGTTCATTCATTCATTTTCCATAACCGAGAACATGTTGGAGC
The DNA here is from genome assembly GCA_035609425.1 of Epinephelus awoara. Lineage (NCBI taxonomy): Eukaryota > Metazoa > Chordata > Actinopteri > Perciformes > Serranidae > Epinephelus > Epinephelus awoara. The sequence continues at coordinate 44,021,161 of CM069297.1, forward strand.
ACCTGGAGGAAACCCACGCTGACACAGGGAGAACATGTCAGAGCACCTGGAGGAAACCCACGCTGACACAGGCAGAACATGTCAGAGCACCTGGAGGAAACCCACGCTGACACAGGGAGAACATGTCAGAGCACCTGGAGGAAACCCACGCTGACACAGGGAGAACATGTCAGAGCACCTGGAGGAAACCCACGCTGACACAGGGAGAACATGTCAGAGCACCTGGACGAAACTTACGCTGACACAGAGAGAACATGTCAGAGCACCTGGAGGAAACCCACACTGACACAGGGAGAACATGTCAGAGCACCTGGACGAAACCCACGCTGACACAGGGAGAACATGTCAGAGCACCTGGAGGAAACCCACGCTGACACAGGGAGAACATGTCGGAGCACCTGGAGGAAACCCACGCTGACACAGGGAGAACATGTCAGAGCACCTGGAGGAAACCCACGCTGACACGGGGAGAACATGTGGGAGCACCTGGAGGAAACCCACGCTGACACAGGGAGAACATGTCGGAACACCTGGAGGAAACCCACGCTGTTACAGGGAGAACATGTCACAGCACCTGGAGGAAACCCACGCTGACACAGGGAGAACATGTGGGAGCACCTGGAGGAAACCCACGCAGACACAGGCAGAACATGTCAGAGCACCTGGAGGAAACCCACGCTGACACAGGGAGAACATGTCAGAGCACCTAGAGGAAACCCACGCTGACACGGGGAGAACATGTGGGAGCACCTGGAGGAAACCCACGCTGACACAGGGAGAACATGTCGGAGCACCTGGAGGACACCCACGCTGACACAGGGAGAACATGTCAGAGCACCTGGAGGAAACCCACGCTGACACAGGGAGAACATGTCAGAGCACCTGGAGGAAACCCACACTGACACAGGGAGAACATGTCAGAGCACCTGGACGAAACCCACGCTGACACAGGGAGAACATGTCAGAGCACCTGGACGAAACCCACGCTGACACGGGGAGAACATGTCAGAGCACCTGGAGGAAACCCACGCTGACACAGGGAGAACATGTCGGAGCACCTGGAGGAAACCCACGCTGACACAGGGAGAACATGTCGGAGCACCTGGAGGAAACCCACGCTGACACAGGGAGAACATGTCAGAGCACCTGGAGGAAACCCACGCTGACACAGGGAGAACATGTCAGAGCACCTGGACGAAACCCACGCTGACACAGAGAGAACATGTCAGAGCACCTGGAGGAAACCCACACTGACACAGGGAGAACATGTCAGAGCACCTGGACGAAACCCACGCTGACACAGGGAGAACATGTCAGAGCACCTGGAGGAAACCCACGCTGACACAGGGAGAACATGTCGGAGCACCTGGAGGAAACCCACGCTGACACAGGGAGAACATGTCAGAGCACCTGGAGGAAACCCACGCTGACACGGGGAGAACATGTCGGAACACCTGGAGGAAACCCACACTGACACAGGGAGAGCATGTTAGAGCACCTGGAGGAAACCCACGCTGACACAGGGAGAACATGTCACAGCACCTGGAGGAAACCCACGCTGACACAGGGAGAACATGTGGGAGCACCTGGAGGAAACCAACGCTGACACAGGCAGAACATGTCAGAGCACCTGGAGGAAACCCACGCTGACACAGGGAGAACATGTCAGAGCACCTGGAGGAAACCCACGCTGACACAGGGAGAACATGTCAGGGCACCTGGAGGAAACCCACGCTGACACAGGGAGAACATGTCAGAGCACCTGGAGGAAACCCACGCTGACACAGGGAGAACATGTCGGAGCACCTGGAGGAAACCCACGCTGACACAGGGAGAACATGTCGGAGCACCTGGAGGAAACCCACGCTGACACAGGGAGAACATGTCAGAGCACCTGGAGGAAAACCACGCTGACACAGGCAGAACATGTCAGAGCACTTGGAGGAAACCCACGCTGACACAGGGAGAACATGTCGGAGCACCTGGAGGAAACCCACGCTGACACAGGGAGAACATGTCAGAGCACCTGGAGGAAACCCACACTGACACAGAGAGAACATGTCAGAGCACCTGGAGGAAACCCACGCTGACACAGGGAGAACATGTCAGAGCACCTGGAGGAAACCCACGCTGACACGGGGAGAACATGTCGGAACACCTGGAGGAAACCCACACTGACACAGGGAGAACATGTCAGAGCACCTAGAGGAAACCCACGCTGACACGGGGAGAACATGTCAGAGCACCTGGGCGAAACCCACGCTGACACAGAGAGAACATGTCAGAGCACCTGGAGGAAACCCACACTGACACAGGGAGAACATGTCAGAGCACCTGGATGAAACCCACGCTGACACAGGGAGAACATGTCAGAGCACCTGGAGGAAACCCACGCTGACACAGGGAGAACATGTCGGAGCACCTGGAGGAAACCCACGCTGACACAGGGAGAACATGTCAGAGCACCTGGAGGAAACCCACGCTGACACGGGGAGAACATGTCGGAACACCTGGAGGAAACCCACACTGACACAGGGAGAACATGTCAGAGCACCTGGAGGAAACCCACGCTGACACAGGGAGAACATGTCACAGCACCTGGAGGAAACCCACGCTGACACAGGGAGAACATGTGGGAGCACTTGGAGGAAACCCACACTGACACGGGGAGAACATGTTGGAGCACCTGGAGGAAACCCACGCTGACACAGGGAGAACATGTGGGAGCACTTGGAGGAAACCCACACTGACACGGGGAGAACATGTGGGAGCACCTGGAGGAAACCCACGCTGACACAGGGAGAACATGTCAGAGCACCTGGAGGAAACCCACGCTGACACGGGGAGAACATGTCGGAACACCTGGAGGAAACCCACACTGACACAGGGAGAACATGTCAGAGCACCTGGAGGAAACCCACGCTGACACAGGGAGAACATGTCACAGCACCTGGAGGAAACCCACGCTGACACAGGGAGAACATGTCACAGCACCTGGAGGAAACCCACGCTGACACAGGGAGAACATGTGGGAGCACCTGGAGGAAACCCACACTGACACGGGGAGAACATGTGGGAGCACCTGGAGGAAACCCACGCTGACACAGGGAGAACATGTCAGAGCACCTGGAGGAAACCCACGCTGACACGGGGAGAACATGTGGGAGCACCTGGAGGAAACCCACACTGACACGGGGAGAACATGTGGGAGCACTTGGAGGAAACCCACACTGACACGGGGAGAACATGTTGGAGCACCTGGAGAAAACCCACGCTGACACAGGGAGAACATGTGGGAGCACTTGGAGGAAACCCACACTGACACGGGGAGAACATGTGGGAGCACCTGGAGGAAACCCACGCTGACACAGGGAGAACATGTCAGAGCACCTAGAGGAAACCCACGCTGACACAGGGAAAAGATGTCGGAACACCTGGAGGAAACCCACGCTGACACAGGGAGAACATGTCAGAGCACCTAGAGGAAACCCACGCTGACACAGGGAAAAGATGTCGGAACACCTGGAGGAAACCCACGCTGACACGGGGAGAACATGTCAGAGCACCTGGAGGAAACCCACGCTGACACAGGGAAAAGATGTCGGAACACCTGGAGGAAACCCACGCTGACACAGGGAGAACATGTGGGAGCACTTGGAAGAAACCCACGCTGACAAAGGGAGAACATGTCAGAGCACCTGGAGGAAACCCACGCTGACACAGGGAGAACAAGTCAGAGCACCTGGAGGAAACCCAGGCTGACACAGGGAGAACATGTTGGAGCACCTGGAGGAAACCCACGCTGACACAGGGAGAACATGTCAGAGCACCTGGAGGAAACCCACGCTGACACAGGGAGAACATGTTGGAGCACCTGGAGGAAACCCACGCTGACACAGGGAGAACATGTCAGAGCACCTGGAGTAAACCCACACTGACACGTGGAGAACATGTGGGAGCACCTGGAGGAAACCCACGCTGACACAGGGAGAACATGTCAGAGCACCTAGAGGAAACCCACGCTGACACAGGGAAAAGATGTCGGAACACCTGGAGGAAACCCACGCTGACACAGGGAGAACATGTCAGAGCACCTAGAGGAAACCCACGCTGACACAGGGAAAAGATGTCGGAACACCTGGAGGAAACCCACGCTGACACAGGGAGAACATGTCAGAGCACCTAGAGGAAACCCACGCTGACACAGGGAAAAGATGTCGGAACACCTGGAGGAAACCCACGCTGACACGGGGAGAACATGTCAGAGCACCTGGAGGAAACCCACGCTGACACAGGGAAAAGATGTCGGAACACCTGGAGGAAACCCACGCTGACACAGGGAGAACATGTGGGAGCACTTGGAAGAAACCCACGCTGACAAAGGGAGAACATGTCAGAGCACCTGGAGGAAACCCACGCTGACACAGGGAGAACAAGTCAGAGCACCTGGAGGAAACCCAGGCTGACACAGGGAGAACATGTTGGAGCACCTGGAGGAAACCCACGCTGACACAGGGAGAACATGTCAGAGCACCTGGAGGAAACCCACGCTGACACAGGGAGAACATGTTGGAGCACCTGGAGGAAACCCACGCTGACACAGGGAGAACATGTGGGAGCACCTGGAGGAAACCCACACTGACACGGGGAGAACATGTTGGAGCACCTGGAGGAAACCCACGCTGACACAGGGAGAACATGTCAGAGCACCTAGAGGAAACCCACGCTGACACGGGGAGAACATGTGGGAGCACCTGGAGGAAACCCACGCTGACACAGGGAGAACATGTCGGAACACCTGGAGGAAACCCACGCTGACACAGGGAGAACATGTCAGAGCACTTGGAAGAAACCCACGCTGACAAAGGGAGAACATGTCAGAGCACCTGGAGGAAACCCACGCTGACACAGGGAGAACAAGTCAGAGCACCTGGAGGAAACCCAGGCTGACACAGGGAGAACATGTCAGAGCACCTGGAGGAAACCCACGCTGACACAGGGAGAACAAGTCAGAGCACCTGGAGGAAACCCAGGCTGACACAGGGAGAACATGTCAGAGCACCTGGAGGAAACCCACACTGACACAGGGAGAACATGTGGGAGCACCTGGAGGAAACCCACGCTGACACAGGGAGAACATGTCGGAGCACCTGGAGGAAACCCACGCTGACACAGGGAGAACATGTTGGAGCACCTGGAGGAAACCCACGCTGACACAGGGAGAACATGTCAGAGCACCTGGAGGAAACCCACGCTGACACAGGGAGAACATGTTGGAGCACCTGGAGGAAACCCACGCTGACACAGGGAGAACATGTCAGAGCACCTGGAGGAAACCCACACTGACACAGGGAGAACATGTCGGAGCACCTGGAGGACACCCACGCTGACACAGGGAGAACATGTCAGAGCACCTGGAGGAAACCCACGCTGACACAGGGAGAACATGTCGGAGCACCTGGAGGAAACCCACACTGACACAGGGAGAACATGTCAGAGCACCTGGAGGAAACCCACACTGACACAGGGAGAACATGTCAGAGCACCTGGAGTAAACCCACACTGACACGTGGAGAACATGTCGGAGCATCTGGAGGAAACCCACACTGACACAGGGAGAACATGTCCCTTACTGTACTTGTATGGGAACATGTGGGAACGTGTAATATGTGTATTTATTGCTTTGTGTATGAGCAGTATAGGTAGTATTGTATTTATTGTTGTGTATACGTGCAAGTTTTGTTTATCTGTGTGTTTGTTGCGCGAATGTGCAACTCTGTTGTTATTCTGTTGTGCAACTATGCAACTTTACCTGTCTTCTCCTTCTGTAATTTTAACTATGGCGGCAGCTTGTCTCAGCTCATGGAGTCCAAGACAAATTTCCCTTCGGGGACAATAAAGTATCTATCTATCTATGTAAGTTTGCCAGTTATTAATGAAACCCACATTGTTTGCTGGACACCACCTGGACAGCCAGCGATTAAATGATGACATGCGGCTAAACATGTCATCAGAGGTCAGATTTGGGAGGGGTCCAAAGAAAACTACGGAGTCCGACATCGTTATTGCATATTCACATACTGAGGCAACATTAATTTTATTGACCTCCGATTGGCGTAACCGGGTGTCATTGCCGCCGACGTGAATAACAATCTTACTGAATCTACGTTTATCTTTAGCCAGCAGTTTTAAATTTGATTCGATGTCGCCCGCTCTGGCCCCAGGGATACATTTGACTATGGCCGCTGGTGTTGCTAACTTCATGTTCCTCAGAATAGAGCTGCCAATAACCAGAGTTTTATCCTCAGTGGGTGTGTCGCTGAGTGGGGAAAAGCGGTTGGAGACGTGAACAGGCTGGTGGTGAGCCGTGGGCTTCGGCTTGGAACTACGCTTCTCACGGACAGTTACCCAGCCTCCCGGCTGAACGGGGGTTATAGGGGGACCGCTGGCAGAGGCTACGCTACCGGCTACAGGGGACTGGCTAACTACCGCAGCTACTGAATGGTTTTCCATGGTGCGGAGCTGCGCTTCTAATTCAGTAGGCCTCGCCTCCAATGCAACAAATAAACTACACTTATTACAATTACCACTGTTGCTAAAGGAGGCAGAGGCAGAGCTAAACATCTGGCACAGCAAACCTGATCTTAACACCGCATTCCGTGGTGGCAGCACGTAATGGGTTGAAATTACGTGCCGGTACCACGGAAACAATGCCAATTTAAAGTCACTTAGGATCCACTGTCATGGTGCACACAAATTCCCAGATTCAACAACGTCCTGTATACACACAAAAACACAAAAGTGTTCTTGTTCTTGTATTAAAACGGCAAATATATTCCTCTGTTATAATTTCCCACCAATAATAATAATAATAATAATAACATGATAGTTCGGCTGTAATAGATATTTGATATATTCAGTAGATTTACTTTTTCACAACACTATTTGACAACTCTACAACTGGAGTCCCTAAAACGCCGTTTCTAGAGAACTTGCTAAAATATCTGAAATTAATCATCATCCTTACTTTTTCTAAACATAGTTCATCTAGGTACAGTGTCATTACTAGTTCGGCTTTCCTAGACATTTGATATATTCAGTAGATCTATCTTTTTACGACTCTATTTTACAACAAGCCGCAAAAAACTACCATCCCAAAAATGCTGTTTCTAGAGTACGATCTAAGATATCCAAAATTAACCTTCATCCTTACTTTTTCTAAACATAGTTCATCTAGATGCAGTGTAATAACTAGTTCGGCTTTACTAGATATTAGATATTAGATATAGTCAGTAGATCTATCTTTTTATGACCCTATTTAGAACCCTACTTTGCAAATCAGTAGAACTACAACTATGTTACTAACATGCATCAAGCTGCAAGGCGCAGTCCTAGAGAATTGTAGTTGTTAAAAAATATAAGTGTTTTTCCTAGATTTGGAAGTTGTAAATACTGAATTGAGAGTACACTGTGGACTTTAAGAGGATGGTAAACACACTTGTGTAATCAGATTTTAAATATCTAATTTCTAAATGGGCAAAAATTAATTGTATCCATATTTTACCCATATCTGACAGCACCCCCAGTTGTTGACTACACTCACATGATAGTTGAGGTCAAGAGCTCTCTATAACAGTTGGTCCCATGTCTGTTCCCCCTTTAGTTGCTGAGTTATAAGCCCTCAAACATGCACTGAGGTCAAGGTTAAAAGGTGAATGGCTGAAAGCAGGAGCCATGTAGAATCTTCATACTGACATATGTTACTCTTTGGTTTAGCTCTACGACAAAGTTTTGATTTTTTTCATTTTTTGGACACAAGCCATGCCAGGTGTAGTTTCAGAGAGGACTCTGAAGGCCCAGAGTATAAAATGATTTTTGTTTGTTTCTTTTTTACTGTAGATAGTTACTAACATGAGTCATCCTCACACAATACAATACGACTAAAAAGTAAACAAATAATAACAATAATGAAATTGCAAAAACAATATTGAAATTATATTTAAAAGCTATTTAGAGTGAAATGGCAGCCTAATAGATATCTTAGATGCAATTTATTATTGTTAAGACACTTTATTATTGCTTAGATACTATTTAGCCTATTATTGTATTTACTTTTAGCATGTTCTACTTTTATATCTACTGTAGGCTTTATGTTTTAATTTATTTAATAACGAATTTATTTTATGTTAGGCCTACATCTTAATATTTTATGTCATTTATCATAGTTTAGTTCTGAACTCCAGTGTTTCCTCAGTGGGAGCGTGTGCGCCGGGGGCAGCGGCTGCTGGTTCTGTGGTGTTGGCTTGAGGTCCGCTCTCCCCTGGTGTAGTGGAGGGTGGCCGGGTTGCTGGGGGCAGACGGCTCCACGTGATGGTGTTTCCTCTCTGGTTCTTCCGTGCTCAGCCTTATTTTTCTCTTCTTATTTATTTATTAATTATTGGCATTTGGATTTGGTTACGGCAGACGGACGGCAATCTGAAATGGAATGAAGCCCACAGACGGCAGACAGTAGCTACAAAACAGTAGTGGAATGCGCCCAATCCGCCCACAGCACAATGCTCTTAAAGCTCTACGCTATCAAAAGCTGGCAAAATACATTTATTTTATTTTATGGCATTGACATGAACCTGTCACGTTGTTGAGTTATTAAGGACACTTCCATGTTTTTGTGTGTATACAGGAATGTTAAAGACATCATTGAGCAAAACGAGGTTGACGTGACATTGTTGAATCAGGGAATCCGTGTGTGCACCATGACAATGGATCCTAATTGACTTTACATTGGCAATGTTTCCATGATACCAGCACGTAATTTCAGCCCATTACGTGCTGCCACCACGGAATGCGGTGTTAAGAGGTCGTGGTCATTTCACATATTTCTGTGAGATCAGGTTGAGCACACTGAGCAAGAACGAGCAGAAGGAGAAGCCATTGCTAACTATTAAGCTAATGTGAGCTGAGAGCTATAAGTGCTTAAACAGAACTAGTGTGGGTTAAGACTTGGAGTAGATGTTAAGCAACTGAAGTGAGGAAAAGCAGAAAGCAAGCTGGTAGAGTTCGCTAGAGCAGCACAGAGACACTCACAGAAACACCGGAAATGACAAAACACGCTTACCGAGTACACCAGTCAGCTAACAGCCTGAGCGAGTTGTAAATGTCTAGCATTCATGAACAAATAAAACCTCAACCAACTTTGATGGTAAAATGTATTTCAAACCTCAATAAAACTTGTTAAAAATATTCACATTCAATAAACAAACATCATTACTGATGTAAAAGGATCAACCTCTTCAGAGTTCTCATGTTACAGAGGATACAAATATACACTGCATGATTTTTTATATTCTACCCAAGACAAGATGTTTACATAAGGTATAAACTTTAGACAGTTTCAGTCTGTATATTACAGGGTTAAAGAGTGGCTGGCATGTCAGAAAATATAAGGATAAAGATATTCATACTATGTTGGGCACACTGCGCATATTAAACCTGCCCTGCATTATTTCAAAGAAAGCCCCAAAGGAAAAGTTGAGCAGAGAGGCGAGGTGAGGTGTGCAGGTGCTGACGGCTTTCTGTCTCATTTGTTTAGAACCAGAGAAACAGACTTTAAGGATCTTCACATACGTATAACAGATTACACCTACAGTACATAGTACTATGGCTAACATGTAATAATGCCAGAGATGTTGTCCACTGTTGTGTCAGAACATGCCTGTTTGACAATGGCGTAATTGTAACAGTACACTTTGGGAATAATGTTCCTACACACCTGAAACATAGCAGTCTGACATATCATGGACGCAACTTTACTAACTGGAAATAACCACACTACAGCAACCAGCACTGCGACCTTTTTCAATGTCATATGTGTGTTATACTGCAGAGGATAACAGATAGCAAGATATCTGTCATAAGACATGACGGCAAATCTGCAGGAAACAAGCTGCAGCAGATATATATAGTATATATATACATATATGGCACTGGAGACTGCCAAGCAAAGGTTCTCGGCTCTGGCTACCTGCCTAAAGAGATACACAAGAGAAGAGGAAGCCAGAATTCAAATAAACACAAGAAGTTTGTGCTCCAGAGAAAGGATCAGCACTCAGTGAATAACCTCCTAAGCCCTATGATAAGCTATTATGGCAAGGCTTAACTATACAGACCAGTGAGCAGTGATAACTAACATGTCTTTGGGGTCAACGGGTGGGAACCTCCTTTCACCGGTGTTTCGTCTAGTTGGTCCCACGACACCTCCAGGAGGCTAGACAGTGATCTCTGGCGTCCCAGAGACACTCCCCTAATGCCAGGTCTCACTGCTCCCCGCACCAACCCAACAGCCTCCTTTACCTTACTTACACATGGCTTTCTCAGCCCAAACAGCACTGCCACCTTCAACCAAACCCAGAAGAATAAACAGGATGTTCTCCACCGAACCATCCAAAGTGTACTCTCAGTGGCAAGGTAACAATTAGACATGTGCCGGTTACCGACGTCAGGGTTCACCACGGTAAAAGAATGTCACAGTGTCACTAACCGCCCATTTTCCGTCCCGACGGTAAAGGCCGACTGTGTAACCTACGCTACGTTTCATAAATGGGAACTTCAGGAACTCAGAAATAACTCTGTGCCAGTCGTACATTTTAACTGGCACACACTCTGAAATCATGCATGTGCAGCCGCTGCAGTCAGCACAATTATTGGGGGGGGGGCAGCCTCAGTCAGTCAGTCAGTGCGTCAGTAATCAGTGTAAATCACTGGTATTACCACAGTAATACCAATTACCGTGGTATTTTTGCCCACGGTTATCATACCGTCAAAATCAAACACAAGATTAGATCCACCCAGGGCTGAAACTGAACAATACTGAAAAAGCATATGGGAGAAGGAGGCATCACATAACACTGGTGCTAAGTGGCTAGTGGAACTAAGAGCAGACCACAGCAATCTTCCAGAACAAGGGCCAGTTACCATGACAACGGCAGACTTCCAACGAAGAGTGTCAGGTACAAAGAACTGGACAGCACCGGGTCCTGACATGATCCACACCTACTGGCTAAAGACACTAACTGCACTTCATGAACACCTGGCAGCATAAATGAACCAGCTGCTGATGGATAGGACCCATCCAGAGTGGATGAACCAAAGACGGACAGTCCTGATCATGAAGGATCCCCAGAAGGGCACGGTCCCATGTGACTACTGGCCAATAACCTGCCTCTGTACAACATGGACGCTCCTGTCAGGCATCATAGCAGCTAAGATGAATAGGCACATGGCCCAATACATGAGCAAGGCCCAGAAAGGAATTGGTGGTAATACCAGGGTGGCCAAGCACCAGCTGCTGGCTACCCAAGACTGAAAGACCAGGCAGACCAACCTGTGCACCGCCTGGATCAACTACATCTTGTCAGATAATGTACAGGTTTACATTCATACTGCGCAGAGCAACATGCCTCATTTCAGCTGAAATTTAGTTATAATTTACATGGTGTTTTGTTAAGGGCGGCACAGTGGTGTGGTGGGTTAATTGATAACTCTAAATTGTCCGTAGGTGTGAATGGTCGTTTGTCTCTATGTGTCAGTCCTGTGATAGTCTGGCGACCTGTCCAGGGTGAACCCTGCCTCTCACCCAGTGTCAGCTGGGATAGGCTCCAGCCCCGCTGCGACCCTCAAGAGGATGAAGCGGTTAATAGATGAATGAATGAATGAATGGTGTTTTATTAACTTTGAAGTGAAGTGCTCTCACTGCCTTTGAAGTTTCAAATAAGCTGAAAACTTTGTGTAACCATTTTAATGTCCGTCATTTTAATGAAGAGCTGTCAGTCTTTCCAAATGTTGCTCCTGCTCCTGAGGGGAACTGTGTTCATGTAGATAAGGGCAAAGTCACCAAACTCTTCAGGAGTGTAAAAGAAATGAAAAGTCCTGGCCCTGACGTCATTTCAGGACATATTCTCAAACACTGTGCCGAAAGAAATGATTTATTCTGGTTTATCTGTAATTTGTCACTTCAACTACATAAAGTTCCTTTTTGTGGAAGGATTTAATTATCTGACCTGTTGTTTTTCATGAACTCCTAAATATTAATTAAAGATGTATTATTTAAAAATGTGGTAGCAACGTGTAATACCATATACAAACTAATCATAAAAATGTTTAAATGTACGTACTTATATAAAATATACTAACACGTATATAATGTTCCTATATATTAATCCAAAAGCCCATCAATATATGTTGATATTACATATGTTAACATATGGAAATAAATATACACACAAAATTGTTGTATATTTGTTGATTTCATAAGCTTATATGTATTAAATGAATCTTTTCATTAAATATATGGTAGCAACAAATCATACCATATTAAAATGTATCTTGCAAATGTTTTTTTTAATATAAGCACATATATATTCATCCCAGTCAATATGTTATTATTTAAGTTGACAAAAGTGATGTAAAAAAAAACCCTCAAAAACATATAGAATTGTTGTATATATGTTGTTTTCATAAACTTGCGCATATTAAATATTCATCATTAACATATATTGTAACAATATGTAAAAGCACAAAAATTCATCATATAATTCTTTTTAATTTATGTTTATATGCTCATATTGTGGACATACATTATGCATATTAACAATGTTTTCATACATTTCTTTATATGAAATATTCATTTTCTGAAATACATCGTAGCAGCATTTAATACCATATAAAATCCATCATATAAATGCTTTTAATATGCACATAAACAAAACGTACAGTGGGTATTTCACATATGTTATAAACTTCTATCTTCATACATAAAAAGGATTATGTATGTGCTAATACCATATCACCTTATAGGAAACGTTTGTAGCAACATCACTCTTGATTTAGGGGCATATGGGTCATGTATTACATTTGTGTAAGAGGTGAGGTTAAGAGGTCATGAGTTTTATTTTCCACAGCTGGTTTGTGTCAGTGATTGAATGGAGATTTAACACTTTACAAATAACACGTAATACCAGAGTTAAATTAATGAACTGCGCAGAAATACAAGTTGATCTGTACTGAACCTACATATTGTTTTTACATCTCTCAAATTGCAGATGTCTCGAACTTTGCAACAAAGAGACATTTGTAGAAAATTTGCGTTAAGTTTTGAATTTTAGGATAAGTAAAGATCGTACAGATGTCATTACTGTTGACACAATTATAATCAAAGACAGACTTTTCTTCCTCACTGGGCCAGACTTTTAAATATGTTACGAATTTTGGACATATTCAGTCCATACATTACAGGGTTGTATGTATATATATACATACATACATACATACATACATATATATATATATATGTGTGTGTGTGTATGTATATATATATATATATATATATATATATATATATATATGTTAATGGGCTTTAGGATGAACATTGTTGTATAAAACATTTATGTCTACAATATAAGCATAAACTGTAACATATTTGTCAAAAATACGTATAGCATGAGTTTCTATGCATTACTTTATGGTGCAACCATTTCTGTTAAGGACATATAGTTAATTTTTATATGCAGATTCATGGATATAATATATATATAACAATTCTGTATTTGTATATCTTTCTCTTAGTAATTTTCGACATTTATATCTATCGTCAATGTAAAATATAAACATTTATTAATGAGTTTTGGGATGAATTCATATGTACAAAACATATATGTCTACGGAATAAGCATTTAAACATATATTTTTAACAGGACATTCATACGCTGAATTGTTTGACAGTATTACGTGCTGCTGTCATATATTTTAATAATGAATATCTATTATATATACAAGATTATGAAAACAACATGTACACAAACATTCAGTATATTTATATATGTCATTAATTTTCCCATACATGTATATCATTTATGTTAACATAAATAAGAGCATATTGATGGGCTTTGGATGAATATATTTGTGCAAATATTAAAAAGAAAACATTTATGTGATGAATTATTTGATGGGGTTATAGGTTGCTATCATATATTTAACAATAAATATTTTATTGTTTATAAGAAACACATATACGCATAAAGGTGTTTTATGTTGTTTAACAAAAACTTGTAAATTTTAGATATTTTTTGTTAAAATATATGATAGCAACATGTAATACCATTTAAAAGTTCATCATAGTAATGTTTTTATTATATGAACTTCTATGTTTATGTGGTAATATTGTACACATATATGTTTTGTACATTAAAATTCATCCCTTTGCTCATCAAAGTATGTTGATATTATGAATGTACACATAAAATATAGATGTGTATGTAATTAATAAGAAAAACATATACACACACAGAACTTTGTATATATGTTGTTTTCATAAACCTGCATATATAAATTCAATATTTATCATAAAAATAGAAAGCAGCATATATTACCATATAAAAATCTATCATATACATGCTTTTAATATGCACATACACAAAACGTACAGTGGGTATTTCACATATGTTATAAACTTCTATCTTCATACATCCAAAGGATTATGTATGTGCTAATACCATATCACCTTATAGGTAACGTTTGTGGCAACATCACTCTTGATTTAGGGGCATATGGGTCATGTATTACATTTGTGTAAGAGGTGAGGTTAAGAGGTCATGAGTTTTATTTTCCACAGCTGGTTTGTGTCAGTGATTGAATGGAGATTTAACACTTTACAAATAACACGTAATACCAGAGTTAAATTAATGAACTGCGCAGAAATACAAGTTGATCTGTACTGAACCTACATATTGTTTTTAGATCTCTTTAAATGAATGCAAGTGCAAATTGCAGATGCCTTGAACTTTGCAACAAAGAGACATTTGTAGAAAATTTGCATTAAGTTTTAAATTTTAGGATAAGTAAAGATCATACAGATGTCATTACTGTTGACACAAATATAATCAAAGACAGACTTTTCTTCCTCACTGGGCCAGACTTTTAAATATGTTACGGATTTTGGACATATTCAGTCCATACATTACAGGGTTGAAAAGAGGCTGACATGTAAGAAAGTGTAATGACAAAACGATTCGCAACATGTTGGGCACACTGTTCATATTAAACCGATTCTGTATTATTTCAAAAAGACCACCAAAGCAGAAGTTCAAGAGGGAAGCAAGGTGAGGTGTGCATGTGCTGACAGCTTTCTGTCTGGTCTGTTTAGAACCAGAAAAACAAACTTTAAGGATCTTTATATAACTGTAAAAGATTAAAGACAGAGCATATAAGACTGTGACAGAAGCACAACTTAGTCCATAAATGTTCTGGACTGTGGTGTCATAACATGCCAGTTTAACGATGGAGTAGTAGTCACAGTACAATTTATTGATAACGTTCCCACACAGCTGTAAAGGACCAATTAATGACACCAAAACAACAACTGTAAGAACAGGGAGTAACCAACTCAAACAAATAAGACAGACGACCTTGTTAAATGTCATATGTGTGTTATATTGTAGAGGATAACAGATGGCCAGATATCTGTCATAAGACATGACAGCTAGGTTGGAAAATTCTACACATCCATATGAATACACACAGAAAATCTGCAGGAAACAAAAGGAGGTAGAAACAGTGTGAATGTCAGAGAGGATCTGAAGCAGCAGCAATGGAAACAACCCTGTACTACCATACAGTTCATTTACAAACAGGCTGCACAGAAACATGTACATAGGTTCATGTAAGCTTCTGTTCACACAGATAACCACAATCAGCAGAAGGTTGGCACAGATAATTAAAACGTATAGACACATGACAATCAAGAAATATAAATACTGGAAATGGCTGCTGTCAAAGTAGGCAGTGAATGTGAAGTATGTCACCTGAGATGAGTTTACCATGATCCTTCTTTTGGCTTGTGAAACATTCATAATGCTGTTTGCAGATAAAACTAATTTTACTAATCAAATTACATTTCAGCAGATTTTTAACTCATCTAAACTAAACAGCATCAAACACCAAGTAGCCAATCCATTCACCTGCTGTCCTGCTGTAGTCATACCACAACTGTGCCCTAACTGAACTGAAACGCTGCTTCTTTAAAACTTTTTAAAGACGCCCACAGCACTGACCTCATCATTAAAGGGACCCACAGACTGATACTGATTTCTAAATGATGGAAAAACAAACATTTTAGCCCACTCACTGGAAAAAATATGAAGATGACAAAAAGAAAGCTGTGAACTAGCTATATTTTAGTATTTGGACATTGACCCTCTCCAGTCAATCTATGGCTTTGGGCATAAACCCCTGCTGGGACCTGACCTCGTAACGGGACACCAATTGTTGGGAACCCATGGTTCTAAGTATCAAAATGGCTACCAGAAATAATTATTAATTACCATTAAAAATAACTATGTTAAATATTGTTACTTAAATGACATTAAATCACCGCGTAGGGCACCGTTCCCAAAAAGGCAAAAAATGATAGGCAGTTAATGAAATCAGTCTCATAAAATACACAAACCATCAATTTGGAATACTGATCCATAAAGAAATTAATAATTATAATCAAAATGACCACATTAATAGTTAAGGTTGAAGGATTTTGGATTTCTTGACATAGCAGAGGATGACTACTCATTCACTTTTGTATAATATTTAAAAGACAACAGGTATGATTCCAGTATTTACTCACATAGAAAAAAAGCTAAACAAACACACAAACTCTAACTAGTCACCATATACAAGCATGGATGTGTGTGTGTGTGTGTGTGTGTGTGTGTGTGTGTGTGTGTGTGTGTGTGTGTGTGTGTGTGTGTGTGTGAGAGACTGAGAGAGAGAGAGAGAGAGAGAGAGAGAGAGTGAGACAAAGGCCATCTGGCCTACAAATAACATGGCTGACAACAGGAAGCTATATATGGATTGGACTGATCAAAGATGGCACAATCAAAAATGACCTTGGAGTTCAGGGAGGGGTCTACCTGACCGTGTGGTCAGTCAGACCATGGAACAAAGAAAAGACGCGCAAACTTCTAGTTTCCTCTCAAAGAGTAGTCATGTTGAAAGTAAAGTTTGTCTTGAGTGCATGTGTATGTGATATATGTTGCAAAGGATCTGGGTTAGTAAAGAGGATGTTTAGTTGCAGGCAAGACGCATTGGCAAACTAACATCACTTAGCTTTGGTGAAGCCAAGTAACCAATTACCTAACTACAAACACGTCTCACTTTGCCTGTATAACTGTAATAATACTATGCACAGTTGTTCTGCTACCAGTCCTCAAATGCAGCACACTGCATGAGTTGTGTCTGAAAATTCTGTGAGTGAAAGAAAACCCAGTAACTATTCCAACAGACTAACATACTCAGATTTTTTTACTGAAGCAAAAGTAGCGAGTGTAGAAATACTCTGTTGCAAGTCAAAGTCCAGCATTCAAAATATTATTAGAGTGCAAAAGTATTCGCAACAAAATATACTTAAAATAGCCTTCCAAAACTGAAAGTATTTTAATAATCATAATTATTAATGCATTAATGTGTTTATCACTTTAATGATGCAGCTCATTTTAAACACGGGCTTACTGCTGGGTAGTTTCATCTATAATAATACACAGAAAGCTATTAGTTTGTTAATATGTTGTTTTAGTAATCTGAATCTGTGAAGTAACTAAAGCTGTCACATAAATGTAGTGCAGTAAAAATTACAATTTTTACCTCTGAGATGAAGAGGAGTAGAAGTAGCCTACAAAATACCATAAAATGGAAATACACCTGCACAAGTACCTCAAAATTGTACTTAACTACAGTACTTGGGTAAATGTACTTAGCTACATTCCACCACTGTTCAATACAGCTGTAGTCAAAAAAAAGGTTCATTGATAATAGCTGTGATTCTACTCAAAACCCAGAATAATTACTAACAGACGCTAATGTTTTTAACATCATACTTCACAATTGATCCAAAGAGGAAGTGACACTTTCTAACGCACACATTTTCAACTTTTTAATTATCAAGATGTGGTTCATTTTTGGTAAACTAGCTCTATTTTGATGCTTGTAATGGACTCTGGCATCTTGTTTACATTCAAAGTGCACGTCTTGATCATTAAAAAGTTGAAAATGTGTGCATCAGAAAGTGTCAATTCCTCTGTGGATTAATTGTGACCTATGATGTTAAAAACATTAGTGTCTGTTAGTAATTATTATGGGTTTTGAGTGGAATCACAGCTATTATCAATGAACCTTTATTGACTACAGTTGTATTTGTTAACAACACATACATAAATATACAACCTGTATGTATGTAAAAGATTATTATGAAAATCATATAGAATTTAGAGAGGCTCATGAAAAATACATAAAGCCTTTACAACCTGTATGTATATGTTGTTTTATTTATCTTTTGACCCACACATACATCTTTTATATTTATATATATATGATCTCAATATATGTTGATGGGCTTTAGGATGAACATTGTTGTATAAGACATTTATGTCTACAATATAAGCATATACTGTAACATATTTGTTAAAAATATGTATAGAGTTTTTATGCATTAATTTATGGTGTAACCATTTATGTTAAGGACATGCAGTTAATTTTTATATGCAGATTCATGGAAATAATATATTTACAACAATTCTGTATGTATATATCTTTCTCTTAGTAATTTTCGACATTTATATCTCTCTTCAGTGTAAAATATAAACATTTATTGATGAGTTTTGGGATGAATTCATATGTACAAAACATATATGTCTACGGAATAAGCATTTATACATATATTAAGGACATTCATACACTGAATTGTTTGACAGTATTACGTGCTGCTGTCAGATATCCATCATTGAAATATATATTATATATACAAGATTATGAAAACAACATGTACACAAAACTTCAGTATGTGTATATATGTCATTAATTTCCCCATACATGTATATCATGTATGTTAACATAAATAAGGACATATTGATGGGCTTTGGATGAATATATTTGTGCAAATATTAAAAAGAAAACATTAATGTGATGAATTATTTGATGGTGTTATAGGTTGCTATCGTATATTTAACAATAAATATTTAATCAATTTATAGAAGTTTATGAAATCAGCATATATACAACATAAGCTGATATTACACATCAATTAAAGATATGTATGTCAGAATTTATAAGAAACACATATACGCATAAAGGTATTTTATGTTGATTCCAAAAACTTGTAAATTTTAAATATTTTTTGTTAAAATATATGATAGCAACATGTAATACCCTTTAAAAGTTCATCATAGTAATGTTTTTATTATATGAACTTCTATGTTTATGTGGTAATATTGTACACATATATGTTTTGTACATTAAAATTCATCCCTTTGCTCATCAAAGTATGTTGATATTATGAATGTACACATAAAATATAGATGTGTATGTAATTAATAAGAAAAAACATATACACACACAAAACTTTGTATATATATGTTGTTTTCATAAACCTGCATATATAAATTCAATATTTATCATAAAAATAGAAAGCAGCATATATTACCATATAAAAATCTATCATATACATGCTTTTAATATGCACATACACAAAACGTACAGTGGGTATTTCACATATGTTATAAACTTCTATCTTCATACATCCAAAGGATTATGTATGTGCTAATACCATATCACCTTATAGGTAACGTTTGTGGCAACATCACTCTTGATTTAGGGGCATATGGGTCATGTATTACATTTGTGTAAGAGGTGAGGTTAAGAGGTCATGAGTTTTATTTTCCACAGCTGGTTTGTGTCAGTGATTGAATGGAGATTTAACACTTTACAAATAACACGTAATACCAGAGTTAAATTAATGAACTGCGCAGAAATACAAGTTTATCTGTACTGAACCTACATATTGTTTTTAGATCTCTTTAAATGAATGCAAGTGCAAATTGCAGATGCCTTGAACTTTGCAACAAAGAGACATTTGTAAAAAAAATTTGCATTAATTTTTGAATTTTAGGATAAGTAAAGATCGTACAGATGTCATTATTGTTGACACAAATATAATCAAAGACAGACTTTTCTTCCTCACTGGGCCAGACTTTTAAATATGTTACGGATTTTGGACATATTCAGTCCATACATTACAGGGTTGAAAAGAGGCTGACATGTAAGAAAGTGTAATGACAAAACGATTCGCAACATGTTGGGCACACTGTTCATATTAAACCTGCTCTGCAATACTTCAAAGAAAACCCCGAAAGAAAAGTTCAAGAGTGAAGCGAGGTGAGGTGTGCATGTGCTGACAGCTTTCTGTCTGGTCTGTTTAGAACCAGAAAAACAAACTTTAAGGATCTTTATATAACTGTAAAAGACCAAAGACACAGGACATGAGATTATGAGAGAGCCATAAATTAGTCCATAAATGTTCTGGACTGTAGTGTCATAACATGCCAGTTTAACGATGGAATGGTAGTCACAGTACACCTTATTGATAACGTTCCCACACAGCTGTAAAGAACCAATTAATGACACCAAAACAACAACTGCAAGCAGAGGGATTAACCAACTCAGAGAAATAAGAAAGACGACCTTGTTAAATGTCATACGTGTGTTATATTGTAGAGGATAACAGATGGCCAGATATCTGTCATACGACATGACAGCTAGGTTGGAAAATTCTACACATCCATATGAATACACACAGAAAATCTGCAGGAAACAAAAGGAGGTAGAAACAGTGTGAATGTCAGAGAGGATCTGAAGCAGCAGCAATGGAAACAACCCTGTACTACCATACAGTTCATTTACAAACAGGCTGCACAGAAACATGTACATAGGTTCATGTAAACTTCTGTTCACACAGATAACCACAATCAGCAGAAGGTTGGCACAGATAATTAAAACGTATAGACACATGACAATCAAGAAATATAAATACTGGAAATGGCTGCTGTCAAAGTAGGCAGTGAATGTGAAGTATGTCACCTGAGATGAGTTTACCATGATCCTTCTTTTGGCTTGTGAAACATTCATAATGCTGTTTGCAGATAAAACTAATTTTACTAATCAAATTACATTTCAGCAGATTTTTAACTCATCTAAACTAAACAGCATCAAACACCAAGTAGCCAATCCATTCACCTGCTGTCCTGCTGTAGTCATACCACAACTGTGCCCTAACTGAACTGAAACGCTGCTTCTTTAAAACTTTTTAAAGACGCCCACAGCACTGACCTCATCATTAAAGGGACCCACAGACTGATACTGATTTCTAAATGATGGAAAAACAAACATTTTAGCCCACTCACTGGAAAAAATATGAAGATGACAAAAAGAAAGCTGTGAACTAGCTATATTTTAGTATTTGGACATTGACCCTCTCCAGTCAATCTATGGCTTTGGGCATAAACCCCTGCTGGGACCTGACCTCGTAACGGGACACCAATTGTTGGGAACCCATGGTTCTAAGTATCAAAATGGCTACCAGAAATAATTATTAATTACCATTAAAAATAACTATGTTAAATATTGTTACTTAAATGACATTAAATCACCGCGTAGGGCACCGTTCCCAAAAAGGCAAAAAATGATAGGCAGTTAATGAAATCAGTCTCATAAAATACACAAACCATCAATTTGGAATACTGATCCATAAAGAAATTAATAATTATAATCAAAATGACCACATTAATAGTTAAGGTTGAAGGATTTTGGATTTCTTGACATAGCAGAGGATGACTACTCATTCACTTTTGTATAATATTTAAAAGACAACAGGTATGATTCCAGTATTTACTCACATAGAAAAAAAGCTAAACAAACACACAAACTCTAACTAGTCACCATATACAAGCATGGATGTGTGTGTGTGTGTGTGTGTGTGTGTGTGTGTGTGTGTGTGTGTGTGTGTGTGTGTGTGTGTGTGAGACTGAGAGAGAGAGAGAGAGAGAGAGAGAGAGAGTGAGACAAAGGCCATCTGGCCTACAAATAACATGGCTGACAACAGGAAGCTATATATGGATTGGACTGATCAAAGATGGCACAATCAAAAATGACCTTGGAGTTCAGGGAGGGGTCTACCTGACCGTGTGGTCAGTCAGACCATGGAACAAAGAAAAGACGCGCAAACTTCTAGTTTCCTCTCAAAGAGTAGTCATGTTGAAAGTAAAGTTTGTCTTGAGTGCATGTGTATGTGATATATGTTGCAAAGGATCTGGGTTAGTAAAGAGGATGTTTAGTTGCAGGCAAGACGCATTGGCAAACTAACATCACTTAGCTTTGGTGAAGCCAAGTAACCAATTACCTAACTACAAACACGTCTCACTTTGCCTGTATAACTGTAATAATACTATGCACAGTTGTTCTGCTACCAGTCCTCAAATGCAGCACACTGCATGAGTTGTGTCTGAAAATTCTGTGAGTGAAAGAAAACCCAGTAACTATTCCAACAGACTAACATACTCAGATTTTTTACTGAAGCAAAAGTAGCGAGTGTAGAAATACTCTGTTGCAAGTCAAAGTCCAGCATTCAAAATATTATTAGAGTGCAAAAGTATTCGCAACAAAATATACTTAAAATAGCCTTCCAAAACTGAAAGTATTTTAATAATCATAATTATTAATGCATTAATGTGTTTATCACTTTAATGATGCAGCTCATTTTAAACACGGGCTTACTGCTGGGTAGTTTCATCTATAATAATACACAGAAAGCTATTAGTTTGTTAATATGTTGTTTTAGTAATCTGAATCTTTGAAGTAACTAAAGCTGTCACATAAATGTAGTGCAGTAAAAATTACAATTTTTACCTCTGAGATGAAGAGGAGTAGAAGTAGCCTACAAAATACCATAAAATGGAAATACACCAGCACAAGTACCTCAAAATTGTACTTAACTACAGTACTTGGGTAAATGTACTTAGCTACATTCCACCACTGTTCAATACAGCTGTAGTCAAAAAAAAGGTTCATTGATAATAGCTGTGATTCTACTCAAAACCCAGAATAATTACTAACAGACGCTAATGTTTTTAACATCATACTTCACAATTGATCCAAAGAGGAAGTGACACTTTCTAACGCACACATTTTCAACTTTTTAATTATCAAGATGTGGTTCATTTTTGGTAAACTAGCTCTATTTTGATGCTTGTAATGGACTCTGGCATCTTGTTTACATTCAAAGTGCACGTCTTGATCATTAAAAAGTTGAAAATGTGTGCATCAGAAAGTGTCAATTCCTCTGTGGATTAATTGTGACCTATGATGTTAAAAACATTAGTGTCTGTTAGTAATTATTATGGGTTTTGAGTGGAATCACAGCTATTATCAATGAACCTTTATTGACTACAGTTGTATTTGTTAACAACACATACATAAATATACAACCTGTATGTATGTAAAAGATTATTATGAAAATCATATAGAATTTAGAGAGGCTCATGAAAAATACATAAAGCCTTTACAACCTGTATGTATATGTTGTTTTATTTATCTTTTGACCCACACATACATCTTTTATATTTATATATATATGATCTCAATATATGTTGATGGGCTTTAGGATGAACATTGTTGTATAAGACATTTATGTCTACAATATAAGCATATACTGTAACATATTTGTTAAAAATATGTATAGAGTTTTTATGCATTAATTTATGGTGTAACCATTTATGTTAAGGACATGCAGTTAATTTTTATATGCAGATTCATGGAAATAATATATTTACAACAATTCTGTATGTATATATCTTTCTCTTAGTAATTTTCGACATTTATATCTCTCTTCAGTGTAAAATATAAACATTTATTGATGAGTTTTGGGATGAATTCATATGTACAAAACATATATGTCTACGGAATAAGCATTTATACATATATTAAGGACATTCATACACTGAATTGTTTGACAGTATTACGTGCTGCTGTCAGATATCCATCATTGAAATATATATTATATATACAAGATTATGAAAACAACATGTACACAAAACTTCAGTATGTGTATATATGTCATTAATTTCCCCATACATGTATATCATGTATGTTAACATAAATAAGGACATATTGATGGGCTTTGGATGAATATATTTGTGCAAATATTAAAAAGAAAACATTAATGTGATGAATTATTTGATGGTGTTATAGGTTGCTATCGTATATTTAACAATAAATATTTAATCAATTTATAGAAGTTTATGAAATCAGCATATATACAACATAAGCTGATATTAGACATCAATTAAAGATATGTATGTCAGAATTTATAAGAAACACATATACGCATAAAGGTGTTTTATGTTGATTCCAAAAACTTGTAAATTTTAAATATTTTTTGTTAAAATATATGATAGCAACATGTAATACCCTTTAAAAGTTCATCATAGTAATGTTTTTATTATATGAACTTCTATGTTTATGTGGTAATATTGTACACATATATGTTTTGTACATTAAAATTCATCCCTTTGCTCATCAAAGTATGTTGATATTATGAATGTACACATAAAATATAGATGTGTATGTAATTAATAAGAAAAAACATATACACACACAAAACTTTGTATATATATGTTGTTTTCATAAACCTGCATATATAAATTCAATATTTATCATAAAAATAGAAAGCAGCATTTAATACCATATAAAATCTATCATATACATGCTTTTAATATGCACATACACAAAACGTACAGTGGGTATTTCACATATGTTATAAACTTCTATCTTCATACATCCAAAGGATTATGTATGTGCTAATACCATATCACCTTATAGGTAACGTTTGTGGCAACATCACTCTTGATTTAGGGGCATATGGGTCATGTATTACATTTGTGTAAGAGGTGAGGTTAAGAGGTCATGAGTTTTATTTTCCACAGCTGGTTTGTGTCAGTGATTGAATGGAGATTTAACACTTTACAAATAACACGTAATACCAGAGTTAAATTAATGAACTGCGCAGAAATACAAGTTTATCTGTACTGAACCTACATATTGTTTTTAGATCTCTTTAAATGAATGCAAGTGCAAATTGCAGATGCCTTGAACTTTGCAACAAAGAGACATTTGTAAAAAAATTTGCATTAATTTTTGAATTTTAGGATAAGTAAAGATCGTACAGATGTCATTACTGTTGACACAAATATAATCAAAGACAGACTTTTCTTCCTCACTGGGCCAGACTTTTAAATATGTTACGAATTTTGGACATATTCAGTCCATACATTACAGGGTTGAAAAGAGGCTGACATGTGAGAAAGTGTAATGACAAAACGATTCGCAACATGTTGGGCACACTGTTCATATTAAACCTGCTCTGCAATACTTCAAAGAAAACCCCGAAAGAAAAGTTCAAGAGTGAAGCGAGGTGAGGTGTGCATGTGCTGACAGCTTTCTGTCTGGTCTGTTTAGAACCAGAAAAACAAACTTTAAGGATCTTTATATAACTGTAAAAGACCAAAGACACAGGACATGAGATTATGAGAGAGCCATAAATTAGTCCATAAATGTTCTGGACTGTAGTGTCATAACATGCCAGTTTAACGATGGAATGGTAGTCACAGTACACCTTATTGATAACGTTCCCACACAGCTGTAAAGAACCAATTAATGACACCAAAACAACAACTGCAAGCAGAGGGATTAACCAACTCAGAGAAATAAGAAAGACGACCTTGTTAAATGTCATACGTGTGTTATATTGTAGAGGATAACAGATGGCCAGATATCTGTCATAAGACATGACAGCTAGGTTGGAAAATTCTACACATCCATATGAATACCCACAGAAAATCTGCAGGAAACAAGCTGCAGCAGAGACAGTGTGAATGTCAGAGAGGATCTGAAGCAGCAGGAATGGAAACAACCCTGTACTACCATACAGTTCATTTACAAACAGGCTGCACAGAAACATGTACATAGGTTCATGTAAGCTTCTGTTCACACAGATAACCACAATCAGACAGAGATTAATGCAAATAACTAAACCATATAGACACATGACAATGATGAAATACAAATATTTTAAATGACGAGTATCAAAGTAGGCAGTGAATGTGAAGTATGTCCCCTGAGTTGAGTTTACCATGATCCTTCTTTTGGCTTGTGAAATATTCATAATGCTGTTTGCAGATAAAACTAACCATACTGACTAAATTACATTTCTACAAATGTCTAACTCATCTAAACTTAACAACATCAAACACTCATGAATGCTTTTCATATTTCCGTATGATCCTTACATTCATCTGCTCTCCTAGTTATACCACAAAAATTGCTTAACTGACCTGAGCCTCTGCGTCTGCTTTTTTCAAACTTTTAAGTCAGCAGACGCCCACAGCACTGACCTCATCATTACAGGGACACAAAGATTGACACTGATTTCTATCTGATGAAAAACTTTTACGCCCACCTACTGGTCAAAGTATTACGAAAAATAAAATAACAACGATGAAAGACATATATTTAGGCAACCTAATATTTGACCATACGTTCTACGGTAGCTATATTTTAGTTTTTAGACTCACACAAATTCCTAACTGGACGGAACATGGGTTTGCATCAGTGATAAAATCGGTTTGACTGCACTGTCTGCTTTTGAACTGTCATAACTGCACGTATGTGACATGGAATGATGCAGTACACAGTTTTAAGCTAAACTTTTGTCGTACGGCCCATTTCACATTGAAAGGGCTGAAGATGGACAAAGAATGGCTTATTTACGAGGTTGAAATGAAGCTGTTTTTTTAGGATACCTCCTCATTTTACTACAAAAACCTAAATAAGTTGTCATGATCACCAGGGAGCTGAACGTTTCTGGTAACTACTGTGTGGGATGTTTAGCAGAGCTCTCTAGCAAGCTAGCTTGTTTTACAAAGTGGAGATGGTGGTATGACATAGTAGCTACACCAAGATATCTATAAGTTACCCACGAGAGTATTGTTGTGAATATTAACAACGAAGTATGTATTCACTCATCTTTTCCACAGCTGTTCAGTGAGACGTTTGTTTACGTGACGTGACCAGAGTTCCATATTTAACAGATCCAGTGTGGACAAAGAGCATCTGATGTAACGCGATGTGGTGTGATAGTCAGACAAGGTGTTGGACCCCATCCAGTTACTCTATAGCTTTGGGCATCACCCCCTCTTATTCAGAGGTTTACAAAGGTAACAGGTCATAAGAGTTCATGTCAGTGGGGTTTGAGGACTTATTGATGAGTCCAGCTATGGTCAGGGAGAAACTGTTCTTGGTGAAATGGGTTTCGGTCCTGATGGACTGCAGCCTCCTGCTGGAGGGGAGTGTTCCAAGGACTTTGTGTCCAGGGTTTGAGAAGTCGTCCACAATCTTTCCTGCCTGCCTCAGAATCCTGGAGGGACGGATGATTGCAGCCAATCCCCTTCTCAGCAGAGTGGATGATACCCTGCAGTCTACCCTTGTTCTTGGCGGTGGCAGCAGTATGCCAGATAATGATAGTGGAAGTAAGGATGGACTCAGTAATGGCACCATCATCGACTTTATCAAGTATAACTTTGTGCTCCTTCACCAACTTCTTAGGTAAAGGAGTAGGGCGGTGGTTCTTCAGTCTTCAAGTCCTTTGGTCCTTGGCTTTTGAGGATGATGATGATGGTGGAGGTCTGGAGGCAGAATGGGACATAGCATGTCTCCAGTGAGATGTCAAAGACTTCTGTGAACACCATAGCTGACTTTTGCCTCCTCAAAAACATAACTTCCTAGTGGGGCAATGGAAGGTACAGAGACACCACATGGTGACGGCAAGAACTTTAATGTGTCTGTTTCTGATGGCAGTAGAGATTTCTGGGAGAAAAAACATGAAGCTTCTTTAAAAAAAAAAAAGTATTTTCCTTTTCAGTTACACATCTATCAAAGCAAATGAAACATGAAGACTGCAGGGAATAGTCTCCTATTTAGTCATGAAACAAGTCGGACTGTCCCACTCTGTATCACAAAGTAAAAGGTAAATGAACTGCATTTAAAGTGTATTTGCCTTAGGCAAGGTGCTGGCCTGACCATCAGAAGCTTGGAGTTACCTGAGGACACTCTGACAAGTAGAAAGGAGGAGGCCAGGATCATTAGTGGTTGACCCACTCTATGAATCAAAACTAATGTCACAGGTAAAACACAGTTTGACTCTGGATAAGCCCCTGCATCAAATTTAACTTGATCCTGTCTGACCTGAACCTCACTGCTAGCGAGCTCCTCCAGTCTGCATGTCAAAGTATCCTTGAGCTTGAACCCCAAACTGCTCCCGATGATGCTTCCAGTTAAAAACTGAGTAGCAGGTGGAACCTTGTAGGGTAGCCTCAGCCACCAGTGTATGAATGTGTGTGTGAATGGGTGAATGTGACTTGCAGTGTAAATCGCTTTGAGTGATTGGATGACTAGAAAGGCGCTATACAATAGCAAGTCCATTTACCAACTCTTAATGGACCATTTTCAAATCCTCCATGGTTGCACAAAGTTACAGCCAGAAGATCATTTGTGTCCTAAATGACCAAATTCCCAAGAATCCACTGGCCATGGGGTTTTGGGTTCTTCCATCTTGGGAGCTCTGACAGAAGAAAGGTCTTGGTAGGCCTGAAAGACTGTCCACTATAGGGTGGACCGGTGTGATTTTAAGCCAAACACTGGAGCGACCAGTATACCAAATGTTACCTGGTGTCGCACTTGACTCAGCAGCTGCTCCTGAGTGGATCATAATGACACCGTGTCCAAACAGCTAAAGAGCATCAGACTATCGTGTTGCATCACATAACATCAGAGCACTCCATCAATCAATCAATTTTATTTATAAAGCCCAATATCACAAACACAATTTGCCTCACAGGGCTTTACAGCATACGACATCCCTCTGTCCTTTAGACCCTCACAGCGGATAAGGAAAAACTCCCCAAAAAAACCCCTTTACCGGGGGAAAAAAATGGTAGAAACCTCAGGAAGAGCAACTGAGGAGGGATCCCTCTTCCAGGACGGACAGACGTGCAGTAGATGTCGTACAGAACAGATCAGCATAACAAATTAACAGTAATCTGTATGACACAATACAGTAATCTGTATGACATCCTCGGTAATGACAGTAGCTTACAACAACATTCATGAAAGTAATAATACTGTCGTTATAGTTCTGGCTACTGTGGTACAATATGTTGAAAGTATATATTAGTATCAGGCAGTCTACATGTATGATAATATCATATGTCTATAATAGCAGTAGAAGTATGACTAATGATTAATGATGGCAGCAGCAGCAGCAGCAGCAGCAGCAGGCATCTGGCAGGACCACGGCAGCAGCACAACCACACACGTCACACTATCCAGGCACCGCTGCAATACGAGTTAACCTGAGAGACAGTGGAGCACAAAGGCTCCGGAGAAGAAACCGAGTTAGTGACATCCAGAATGGCCGAGTAAAATAGATACAGTAATAGGATACGAGAGAGAGAGGGAGAGAGAGAGAGCGAGAGCGAGAGAGAGAGAGAGAGAAGGTGCCCGGTGCATTAAAGGTGGTCCTCCGGTTGACTAGGCCTAAGTCAGCCTAACTAGGGGCTGGTACAAGGCAAGCCCGAGCCAGCCCTAACTATAAGCTTTATCAAAGAGGAAAGTCTTAAGTCTAGCCTTAAATGTGGAGACGGTGTCTGCCTCCCGGACCGTAGCAGGAAGATGATTCCACAGGAGAGGAGCCTGATAGCTGAAGGCTCTGGCTCCTGATCTACTTTTGGAGACTTTAGGGACCACGAGTAACCCTGCGTTCTCAGAGCGCAGAGTTCTGGTGGGATAATAAGGCACTATGAGCTCTCTAAGATATGACGGAGCTTGACCATTTAGAGCTTTATAAGTTAACAGTAGGATTTTAAATTCAATTCTGGATTTTACAGGGAGCCAGTGCAGAGAAGCTAAAACAGGAGAAATATGATCTGGTTTCTTAGTTCCTGTTAGTACACGTGCTGCTGCATTCTGAATTAGCTGAAGAGTTTTTAATGATTTACTAGAGCTACCTGATAGTAGAGAGTTACAGTAATCCAGCCTCGAGGTAACAAAAGCGTGGACCAATTTTTCTGCATCTTTTTGGGTCAAGATAGGCCTAATTTTTGCAATATTACGCAGATGAAAAAATGCAGTCCGTGAGGTTTGTTTTAAATGAGAATTGAAAGACAGATCTTGATCAAATGTTACTCCGAGGTTTCTTACGGTAGTGGTAGAGGCCAGAGCAATGCCATCGAGAGAAACTATGTCATCAGATAAAGAGTCTCTGAGTTGTTTGGGGCCAAGAACAATAACTTCAGTTTTGTTTGAATTTAACATCAGGAAATTGGTGCTCATCCAGGTTTTTATGTCTTTAAGACAATTATGAAGTTTAGTTAATTGATCACTTTCTTCTGGCTTCATCGATAAATACAACTGTGTATCATCCGCATAACAATGGAAATTTATAGAGTGATTTCTAATGATGTTACCTAAAGGAAGCATATATAGAATAAATAGGATTGGTCCAAGCACAGAACCTTGCGGAACTCCAAAACAAACTTTAGTACGTACGGATGATTCATTATGAACGTCAACAAATTGAAAACGATCAGATAAATAAGATTTAAACCAGCTTAGTGCAGAACCTTTTAGGCCAATTAAGTGTTCCAGTCTCTGTAACAGAATTTCATGGTCAACAGTGTCAAACGCTGCACTAAGATCTAATAAAACAAGTACAGAGACGAGTCCTTTGTCTGAAGCAATCAGAAGGTCATTTGTAATTTTCACTAGAGCTGTCTCAGTGCTATGATGCGCTCTAAATCCTGACTGTAATTCCTCAAATAAATTATTATCCTGGAGAAAATCACACAGCTGGTCTGCGACTACTTTCTCAAGGATCTTTGACATAAAGGTAAGATTAGATATTGGTCTATAGTTGGCTAACACCTCTGGATCCAGGGTGGGCTTTTTTAGTAGAGGTTTAATTACAGCTACCTTAAAAGACTGTGGTACATAGCCTGTTAATAAGGATATATTGATCATGTCTAATATATGGGTGTTAACTAAAGGTAAGACCTCCTTGAGTAGCCTAGTTGGGATGGGGTCTAAGAGACACGTTGATGATTTAGATGAAGAAATCACTGCGGTCAATTCTTGAAGAGAAATTGGGGAGAAGGAATCTAAATAAATATTAGGTGTTACAGCTGTGTTTGAGGTTAGATAGGTACTATCTGAGGACAGGAGGTCATGAATTTTGCCTCTAATAGCTAGAATTTTGTCATTAAAGAAGCTCATAAAATCATTACTGCTAAGGGCTAAAGGAATACAAGGCTCAATAGAGCTTTGACTCTCAGTCAGCCTGGCTACAGTGCTGAAAAGAAACCTGGGGTTATTTTTGTTTTCTTCTATTAAAGCTGAGTAATAGTTTGCTCTGGCATTGCGGAGGCCCCTCTTATAAGTTTTGAGACTGTCTGCCCAGATTACACGAGATTCTTCCAGTTTGGTTAATCGCCAATTCCTTTCAAACTTTCGCGATATTTGCTTTAATTTACGGGTTTCAGAGTTATACCAAGGAGCGAACTTTCTTTGTTTTGTTAACTTCTTTTTAAGAGGAGCTACAGAGTCAAGTGTTGTTCGCAGCGAGCTTACGGCGCTATCAACAAATTGATCAATTCGGGAGAGGTTAAAATCGGTACGGGAAACCTCTGTTACTGAAGGACTTGGGATTGAATTTAACGACGGAGTAATCATTTTCTTAAATTTTGCGACAGCACTATCTGATAAACATCTGGTATAGTAACTGTTGCTAAGTGGCGTGTAGTCGAGTAAAAAGAAATCAAAAGTAATCAAATAATGATCCGATAGCGAGGGATTCTGTGGAAAGACTGTTAGGTTATCAATTTCAATTCCATACGTCAGAACTAGATCGAGGGTATGGTTAAAACAGTGAGTGGGTTCACGTACACCCTGACTGAAGCCAATGGAGTCTAATAATGAGATAAACGCGGTAGCCAGGGAGTCATTATCAACGTCGACATGAATGTTAAAGTCGCCTACAATAATAACTTTATCTGATTTTAGAACTAAACTGGATAAAAACTCTGAGAATTCAGATATAAATTCAGAATACGGGCCAGGAGCACGGTACACAATAATAAATAAAAGTGGCTGCGAGGTTTTCCAGGTCGGATGTAAAAGACTAAGAACAAGGCTTTCAAAAGAATTATAATCTAGTTTAGGTTTGGCGCTGATTAACAGACTAGAGTTAAAAATGGCTGCAACTCCCCCTCCTCGGCCGCTGCCTCGAGGAATGTGGGTATTATTATGACTGGGAGGAGTGGATTCATTTAGACTGACATATTCATCTTGACACAGCCAGGTTTCAGTGAGACTGAGTAAATCAATATGATTATCTGATATTAATTTGTTTACTAACACTGCTTTAGACGAAAGAGACCTGATATTTAACAGTCCGCATTTAATTCTCCTGTTTTGTCTTTCTGTCACAGAGGAGGTTTTAATTTCTATGAGGTTGTTTTGCACAACTCCTCTTTGTTTAATTTTAGATTTAAATAATTTAGGTGGTCGAGGGACAGACACCGTTGGTATAAAACTATGAAAACTATGGCTGGGTAAGTGAACTAGAAGCTCAGAGAGGCGTATAGGCAGCTCTCTGTCCTGGTCTCAACTCTGGGTTGTCAGGGATTTAATCTGCTAATAAAATTTTCCAGGTTCCTAGAAATGAGAGCAGCTCCATCCAAAGTGGGATGAATGCCGTCTCTCCTAATGAGACCAGGTTTCCCCCAGAAAGTTTGCCAATTATTAACGAAACCCACATCGTTTGCTGGACACCACCTGGACAGCCAGCGATTAAATGATGACATGCGGCTAAACATGTCATCAGAGGTCAGATTAGGGAGGGGTCCAGAGAAAACTACGGAGTCCGACATCGTTTTTGCATATTCACACACCGAGGCAACATTAATTTTAGTGACCTCCGATTGGCGTAACCGGGTGTCATTGCCGCCGACGTGAATAACAATCTTACTGAATCTACGTTTATCTTTAGCCAGCAGTTTCAAATTTGATTCGATGTCGCCCGCTCTGGCCCCAGGGATACATTTGACTATGGCCGCTGGTGTTGCTAACTTCACGTTCCGCAAAATAGAGCTGCCAATAACCAGAGTTTTATCGTCAGCGGGTGTGTCGCTGAGTGGGGAAAAGCGGTTGGAGACGTGAACAGGCTGGTGGTGAGCCGTGGGCTTCGGCTTGGAGCTACGCTTCTGGCGCACACTTATCCAACGTCCCGGCTGAACGGGAGTTACCGGAGGACCGCTAGCAGGAGCTAAGGCTATGCTATGTGGCTCCGCACCGGCTACAGGGGACTGGCTAACTACCGCAGCTGCAGAGTGATTTTCCATGGTGCGGAGCCGCGCTTCTAATTCACTAAGCCTCACCTCCAACGCAGCAAATAAGCTACACTTGTTACAATTACCACTGTCACTAAAGGAGGCAGAGGCATAACTGAACATGTGGCACACCGGGCAAGAGAGAGCAGAGGGAGAAGCCATCGCTAGCAGTAAAGCTAATGTAGCTACCAAGGCTAGTAACGTGCAAACAACAGGTAAGAGATTAGCGAGAAAGGGGAAAACGTGGTGTGACAGTAATTAAAGTTAAGGCGGCAAAAGTCTGAGGCTTGTGGGAGGGGTGGTGTGTGCGTCTAACACCCACCAACTTCCACCCAGGAGGCCGGTGTTCACTGTAAGATTGTAAATCCAAACCCTGTTCTTTTTTCCTAAACCTGAACACGTGGGTTTTGTTGGCTGAATGTAACCCTGTGCGTTTGCTGTTGACGGAAACAAACGTCAATTGGTAGTGTTGTACCGACGTAATGCTTTTATTTTGAAAGAGACTGTATGTAAACTGTACATTTCCTGTGAAAACAGAATGCATGTAACTGAAGGTGACCCGGCACCAAACGGCGGTTGGTCGCAGTCTGGAGCCCTCTACAAGAAATGCACTCAGTAAATCTAAAAGTGCTACAGGCAGCCTGGGTCCAGGAATTGAGGGCGAGGAGCCTGCTGAAGTGTTCGGCACCACGGGACAGTGTTGCAGGGGACCTTTCCACAGTTTTTTCAAAGAGCATCAACACAAAATCCATTTTTGTCAGCTCTGATTGCCGACGGGCCGTGTCGTTCGAGCCCAAATGAAAAATCAGCCATGGAGGAGGGGAGTGAATGAAGCAGTTCAGGAAGTTTGTCAAGGATGACCGGAACTGTGGCTCCAGGAAAGCAGTGAGTTGTGGCATTGAAAAACAAATATTCCTGATGATGCTGTCCCAAAACAACACAGTAGAAGGAGGAAAAAGAGGACGAAGAGGAACAGGATGGGGATTGGGGGACTCACGTGAGGCAGGTGGATGGTCCATGCTGCATGACCGGGGGGGCAGGTGTTGCGGTGACTCAGCGGCCCCGGCAGGGGGAACACCATCCCGGCATCCCGGGTCCTCCAGAGCGTCTCAGTACAGCCTCTTTTAGGAGCCTCTGACGCACCGCAGAAGCCGATGCTCGGGAAGGGAGTCGATGGTCGGGTCCTGCAGCAGAGACACTCCGGTCCTCAACAGGTGCCAACGAGGAAGATGCAGATCCATCCGTGCAGGGCGCCGCAGGAGTACCACCGGTTGGCGGAGAGGGAGCCACAGCGCCGTGGGACACCGAGGCTGACCCCTCCACGCGGGGAGCGGCTGGAGCAGCATTGGTCAGCGAGGAAGGAGCCACAGTGGCAGCGTCTGCAGGGCCAGTGTCTGGGTCTCCGTCCGATGCCAAGGCGCTGTAGCGGTTTGACAGGCTGAGGCGCGGAGGTGAGGCAGCACAGCCAGGGGCTCTCTTACCCCTGCCGACCACCTCCACCCAGGGCCACCGGCGACTCGGTGTTGAGCTGCACTGGGATCCCAGTGCACCGTGTCTTGAAGGGCCGCCGTGAGTGAGGAGCGACTGTTCATGAGCCACCTCCTGGAGGGCGGTCAGCATGGAGGATTTGTCGTTTAGTTCACCAGAGAGCCGGCGAATGTTCTTTTTCAGGTCAGCAATCTTTTTGTCTGCTTTTGAAGCTGGGGGTCCACATCAGGGTGCATAGATGTAGCCATAGATGTATCGCTGTGCTGTCAGCTGGCGGAAGTTTTCCCACCTGTCAAGCTGGCCAGGTAGTGTTTGGCTGTTAAAACCCCTAATGGTTGGACATCCAGTGATTAAAAGATAACATCCGATTAAAGGAGATAAATAAAAACAACTGATGTCCAAGCAGATAGCTTAAACGTCACTTAAAAGCTAAAATAAATCAGTTTAAAATCGCAGGTTAGGGAGAGCACAGACAGGCAGCTACAGACGCCGACACATGCGCTGATCTCTCTATATATATACTGTATATAGAGGAGGACAGGTTGTGTTAGGGAAGTACATATTTATTCTGTAACACTAGATCGTACTGTAAATAAATTGGGTTCATTACTTATATATTTAATTAGGTGGTAAACAGACTGAGGATTGTTGTAAATAAATTTGCCAATTTATTGAAATAATATGAGTTAAAAGAAGAAATGTAAGAAAGGGGTAGAGACAGTTTCACTTCTACCTACTCCTTTTCGGACACTGTTATCTTTGTCTTGCTAGTCGTTTTGTTTTTGGTTCGTTTACATGAGGTTATTTAAAGCTAACATGATTTCAGCTCACCACACTATTATTCTTTTTATTATTATCATTTTATTTTATTTTATTTAAGCAGGAGGTCCCATTAAAATTGAAAATCCCTTTTTCAACAGAGACCCGGCCGAGGCAGCAGCCAATCAGAACACGTTTAAAATGCAACTAATACGACATATAATCCAAAAATCCACAATAAAACAACAGCTATTCAAACACAGCGGCCTCTCAGGAAGAACCACATTCTTTATGGTGCCCTTAAATTCAACAGTGGATACAAGTGTTTCTACTTTTAGATATTTTTGTGGATTATTTCATGTCCATGGTGCGGAGTAGGAAAATACAGTTTCCCCCAGATCTGTTAAAACCTGCAGTTCATTAAAAAGCAGCCATCTGGAGGAGCGTAGCTAGAAACTGTCAGAGCTGACACACAGAAAGGTGCAGACTTCGGCTGGGAGTTTGACCAGTATTGCTTTATAGATAAAAAACAAAAACAATAGCAGTGCTGCCAGAACTCAGAAGAACTCAGTGACAAGTCAGGGACTCTGCATCTGTAATAAAACCCTAAGATGGATGGTGCACTGAATCAAGGCTGCGTAAAACAGTGACAAAACAGTCTCATGTTTTTAATGGGCACATTCACTGAAACATTATCAGCACATCTGCATCTGATCTCTGCGGCCGACCAACAGTTTATAACACAGGACATGTTTACACGTGTTCCGTATCTTTGACATCTGCAGTCCGTACATGATGGGATTCAACAGCAGCTGTATGAGAAAATACAGCGACAGAATGATCCGCAGCATGCTGGGCATGCCGCTCGTATCAAACCTGCTCTGAATGATGTGAAAGCAGCAGCCGATGGAGAAGTTGAGCAGAGAGGTGAGGTGAGGTGTGCAGGTGCTGACGGCTTTCTGTCTCGTCTGTTTCGAACCAGAAAAACAAACCTGGAAAATGTTCACGTAGGAGAAAAGGATGGGGAGCAGAGGGACTACGACGGTGAGGACGGTCCCAAATATTCCATAGAAGTTATTCACTCGAGTGTCAGAACACGCCAACTTTACGACTAAGTAGTTGTGACAGTACAAACTGTGTATGATGTTTCCACACAGCGTCAGACGGATATTTAAAGATAAAGTGATCATGAATTTCACAAAAGTGTAAAACCATACTACAGCAATGAGGATAAGAGCCTTGTTAAATGTCATCCGTGTGTTATACTGCAGAGGACAGCAGATAGCCAGATATCTGTCAAAAGACATGAGGGCCAAATTACAAAACTCAATTCCTCCGTATGTGTACAGACAGAAAATCTGCAGGAAACAAGCTGCAGCAGAGACAGTGTGAATGTCAGAGAGGATCTGAAGCAGCAGCAATGGAAACAACCCTGTACTACCATACAGTTCATTTACAAACAGGCTGCACAGAAACATGTACATAGGTTCATGTAAGCTTCTGTTCACACAGATAACCACAATCAGAGACGTGTTGATGAGAACTATAACACTGTATAACACTGCAGTCATCATAAAGCACAAGTATTTTAAAGCTCCTACATTGATATAAGCGCTGAGAATAAAATAAGATAAAGTTGAATTTACAGTCATTCTTGTTCCAATTTTAACACGTTCACTCTTCACTTTTTAACCCACAACCAGTCAGACCCTGTTCAGAATAACACACATTATTTTCATAGCTGCTGAGCTGTCACTGACCATGTGAAGCGTGTCACAGGCAGGATGAACTCATCATTCACCCTGCGCCTTTCAAATGACAGAAACACGTCACACAGCTCAGCTCAGGCAGAGTGGGAGGCTGCACTGATGTCTGCTGTTTATACCTTTACATGACGAGGACACGTCACCACAGCGCTCCCCCCTCAGTCACATCATGTCAGACAGGAAACACCACAGTTAACCCTCCAACACACGCTCAGATCTTTATGATCACTCTGCAACGTCAAGGGAGTTAATATCTGATGTCAGAACTGGGGCGACAGATGAAGACCAACATCATCATCACAAGTTAACAGAAGATTAATACATGAAGTATTAAATATAAACAGGAAAATTATTGATCTGAAGCTTAAAATCCTTTGAACTTGCAGGTGTCAGTACAACACCACCAACTGATGTTTTGTCCTTCAACTACACACACACGTGGTTACGTTTAGCCGACACACACGTGGTTACGTTTAGCCGACACACACGTGGTTACGTTTAGCCGACACACACGTGGTTACGTTTAGCCAACACACACACACGTGGTTACGTTTAGCCTACACACACACGTGATTACTTTTAGCCAACACACACGTGGTTACGTTTAGCCAACACACACACACGTGGTTACGTTTAGCCAACACACACGTGGTTACGTTTAGCCAACACACACACACGTGGTTACGTTTAGCCAACACACACGTGGTTACGTTTAGCCAACACACACGTGGTTACGTTTAGCCAACACACACACACGTGGTTACGTTTAGTCAACACACACACGTGGTTACGTTTAGCCAACACACACACACATGGTTACGTTTAGCCAACACGCGCACGTGGTTACGTTTAGCCGACACGCGCACGAGGTTACGTTTAGCCGACACACACATACGTGGTTACGTTTAGCCGACACACACACACGTGGTTGCGTTTAGCCGTTATGTTTAGCCAACACACACACACACGTGGTTGCGTTTAGCCAACACACACACACGTGGTTACGTTTAGCCGACACACACACACGTGGTTACGTTTAGCCGTTACGTTTAGCCAACACACACACGTGGTTGCGTTTAGCCAACACACACACGTGGTTACGTTTAGCCGACACACACACACGTGGTTACGTTTAGCCGACACACACACACACACGTGGTTACGTTTAGCCGACACACACACACGTGGTTACGTTTAGCCGACACACACACACGTAGTTACATTTAGCCGACACACACACGTGGTTACGTTTAGCCGACACACACACGTGGTTACGTTTAGCCAACACACACACACGTGGTTACGTTTAGCCAACACACACACGTGGTTACGTTTAGCCGACACACATATGTGGTTACGTTTATCCGACACACACACACGTGGTTACGTTTAGCCGACACACACACACACACACACACACGTGGTTACGTTTAGCCGACACACACACACGTGGTTACGTTTAGCCGACACACACACGTGGTTACGTTTAGCTGACACACACACACACACATGGTTACGTTTAGCCAACACACACACGTGGTTACGTTTAGCCGACACAAACACACACACACACGTGGTTACATTTAGCCGACACACACGTGGTTACGTTTAGTCGACACACACGTGGTTACGTTTAGCCGACACACACGTGGTTACGTTTAGCCAACACACACACACGTGGTTACGTTTAGCCTACACACACACGTGATTACTTTTAGCCAACACACACGTGGTTACGTTTAGCCAACACACACACACGTGGTTACGTTTAGCCAACACACACACACGTGGTTACGTTTAGTCAACACACACACGTGGTTACGTTTAGCCAACACACACACACGTGGTTACGTTTAGCCAACACGCGCACGTGGTTACGTTTAGCCGACACACACACACGTGGTTGCGTTTAGCTGTTACGTTTAGCCAACACACACACACACGTGGTTGCGTTTAGCCAACACACACACACGTGGTTACGTTTAGCCAACACACACACACGTGGTTACGTTTAGCCGTTACGTTTAGCCAACACACACACGTGGTTGCGTTTAGCCAACACACACACGTGGTTACGTTTAGCCGACACACACACACGTGGTTACGTTTAGCCAACACACACACGTGGTTACGTTTAGCCGACACACACACACGTGGTTACGTTTAGCCGACACACACACGTAGTTACATTTAGCCGACACACACACGTGGTTACGTTTAGCCGACACACACACGTGGTTATGTTTAGCCAACACACACACACGTGGTTACGTTTAGCCAACACACACACGTGGTTACGTTTAGCAGACACACACATGTGGTTACGTTTATCCGACACACACACACGTGGTTACGTTTAGCCGACACACACACACACACACACACACGTGGTTACGTTTAGCCGACACACACACACGTGGTTACGTTTAGCCGACACACACACGTGGTTACGTTTAGCTGACACACACACACACACATGGTTACGTTTAGCCAACACACACACGTGGTTACGTTTAGCCGACACACACACACACACACACGTGGTTATGTTTAGCCGACACACACACACACACACGTGGTTACGTTTAGCCGACACACACACACACACGTGGTTACGTTTAGCCGACACACACACACACACGTGGTTACGTTTAGCCGACACACACACACGTGGTTACGTTTAGCCGACACACACACACGTGGTTACGTTTAGCCGACACACACACACACACGTGGTTACGTTTAGCCGACACACACACACACACGTGGTTACGTTTAGCCGACACACACACACACGTGGTTACGTTTAGCCGACACACACACACGTGGTTACGTTTAGCCAACACACACACACACACGTGGTTACGTTTAGTGATACACACACACACATGTGGTTACGTTTAGCCTACACACACACGTGGTTACGTTTAGCCGACACACACACGTGGTTACGTTTAGCCAACACACACACACGTGGTTACGTTTAGCCGACACACACACGTGGTTACGTTTAGCCGACACACACACACGTGGTTACGTTTAGCCGACACACACACACGTGGTTACGTTTAGCCGACACACACACACACACGTGGTTACGTTAAGCCGACACACACACATGTGGTTACGTTTAGCCGACACACACACGTGGTTACGTTTAGCTGACACACACACACACACATGGTTAAGTTTAGCCAACACACACACGTGGTTACGTTTAGCCGACACACACACGTGGTTACGTTTAGCCGACACACACACACGTGGTTACGTTTAGCCGACACACACACACGTGGTTATGTTTAGCCGACACACACACACGTGGTTACGTTTAGCCAACACACACACACACACGTGGTTACGTTTAGCCGACACACACACACGTGGTTACGTTTAGCCGACACACACACACGTGGTTACGTTTAGCCGACACACACACGTGGTTACATTTAGCCGACACACACACACACGTGGTTACGTTTAGCCGACACACACACGTGGTTACGTTTAGCCGACACACACACGTGGTTACGTTTAGCCGACACACACACACACACACGTGGTTACGTTTAGCCAACACACACACGTGGTTACGTTTAGCCGACACACACACACACACGTGGTTACGTTTAGCCGACACACACACACGTGGTTACGTTTAGCCGACACACACACACACACACACACGTGGTTACGTTTAGCCGACACACACACACGTGGTTACGTTTAGCCGACACACACACACACACACACACACGTGGTTAAGTTTAGCCGACACACACACACGTGGTTATGTTTAGCCGACACACACACACGTGGTTACGTTTAGCCATCACACACACACACACGTGGTTACGTTTAGCCGACACACACACACACACGTGGTTACGTTTAGCCGACACACACACACGTGGTTATGTTTAGCCGACACACACACACACACACGTGGTTACGTTTAGCCGACACACACACACGTGGTTACGTTTAGCCAACACCCACACGTGGTTACGTTTAGCCGACACACACACGTGGTTACGTTTAGCCAACACACACACGTGGTTACGTTTAGCCGACACACACACACGTGGTTATGTTTAGCCGTTACGTTTAGCCGACACACACACACGTGGTTACGTTTAGCCGTTACGTTTAGCCGACACACACACGTGGTTACGTTTAGCCGACACACACACACGTAGTTACGTTTAGCCAACACACACACACGTGGTTACGTTTAGCCTACACACACACGTGATTACTTTTAGCCAACACACACGTGGTTACGTTTAGCCAACACACACACACGTGGTTACGTTTAGCCAACACACACACACACACGTGGTTACGTTTAGCCGACACACACACACGTGGTTACGTTTAGCCGACACACACACACGTGGTTACGTTTAGCCGACACACACACGTGGTTACATTTAGCCGACACACACACACACGTGGTTACGTTTAGCCGACACACACACGTGGTTACGTTTAGCCGACACACACACGTGGTTACGTTTAGCCGACACACACACACACACACGTGGTTACGTTTAGCCAACACACACACGTGGTTACGTTTAGCCGACACACACACACACACGTGGTTACGTTTAGCCGACACACACACACGTGGTTACGTTTAGCCGACACACACACACACGTGGTTACGTTTAGCCGACACACACACACGTGGTTACGTTTAGCCGACACACACACACACACACACACACACACACGTGGTTAAGTTTAGCCGACACACACACACGTGGTTATGTTTAGCCGACACACACACACGTGGTTACGTTTAGCCATCACACACACACACACGTGGTTACGTTTAGCCGACACACACACACACACGTGGTTACGTTTAGCCGACACACACACACGTGGTTATGTTTAGCCGACACACACACACACACACGTGGTTACGTTTAGCCGACACACACACACGTGGTTACGTTTAGCCAACACCCACACGTGGTTACGTTTAGCCGACACACACACGTGGTTACGT
Source organism: Epinephelus awoara (assembly GCA_035609425.1). Lineage (NCBI taxonomy): Eukaryota > Metazoa > Chordata > Actinopteri > Perciformes > Serranidae > Epinephelus > Epinephelus awoara. The sequence goes on from CM069297.1 coordinate 44,063,559, forward strand.
TTAGCCAACACACACACGTGGTTACGTTTAGCCGACACACACACACGTGGTTATGTTTAGCCGTTACGTTTAGCCGACACACACACACACACGTGGTTACGTTTAGCCGTTACGTTTAGCCGACACACACACGTGGTTACGTTTAGCCGACACACACACACGTAGTTACGTTTAGCCAACACACACACACGTGGTTACGTTTAGCCTACACACACACGTGATTACTTTTAGCCAACACACACGTGGTTACGTTTAGCCAACACACACACACGTGGTTACGTTTAGCCAACACACACGTGGTTACGTTTAGCCAACACACACACACGTGGTTACGTTTAGCCAACACACACGTGGTTACGTTTAGCCAACACACGTGGTTTCGTTTAGTCAACACACACACGTTATTACGTTTAGCCAACACACACGTGGTTACGTTTAGCCAACACACACACACGTGGTTACGTTTAGTCAACACACACACGTGGTTACGTTTAGCCAACACACACACACATGGTTACGTTTAGCCAACACGCGCACGTGGTTACGTTTAGCCGACACGCGCACGAGGTTACGTTTAGCCGACACACACATACGTGGTTACGTTTAGCCGACACACACACACGTGGTTGCGTTTAGCCGTTACGTTTAGCCAACACACACACACACGTGGTTGCGTTTAGCCAACACACACACACGTGGTTACGTTTAGCAGACACACACACACGTGGTTACGTTTAGCCGTTACGTTTAGCCAACACACACATGTGGTTGCGTTTAGCCAACACACACACGTGGTTACGTTTAGCCGACACACACACACGTGGTTACGTTTAGCCAACACACACACACACACGTGGTTACGTTTAGCCGACACACACACACGTGGTTACGTTTAGCCGACACACACACACGTAGTTACATTTAGCCGACACACACACACGTAGTTACATTTAGCCGACACACACACGTGGTTACGTTTAGCCGACACACACACGTGGTTATGTTTAGCCAACACACACACACGTGGTTACGTTTAGCCAACACACACACGTGGTTACGTTTAGCCGACACACACATGTGGTTACGTTTATCCGACACACACACACGTGGTTACGTTTAGCCGACACACACACACACACACACACACGTGGTTACGTTAAGCCGACACACACACACGTGGTTACGTTTAGCCGACACACACACGTGGTTACGTTTAGCTGACACACACACACACACATGGTTACGTTTAGCCAACACACACACGTGGTTACGTTTAGCCGACACACACACACACACACACGTGGTTATGTTTAGCCGACACACACACACACACACACGTGGTTACGTTTAGCCGACACACACACACACACGTGGTTACGTTTAGCCGACACACACACACACACGTGGTTACGTTTAGCCGACACACACACACGTGGTTACGTTTAGCCGACACACACACACGTGGTTACGTTTAGCCGACACACACACACACACGTGGTTACGTTTAGCCGACACACACACACACACGTGGTTACGTTTAGCCGACACACACACACACGTGGTTACGTTTAGCCGACACACACACACGTGGTTACGTTTAGCCAACACACACACACACACGTGGTTACGTTTAGTGATACACACACACACATGTGGTTACGTTTAGCCTACACACACACGTGGTTACGTTTAGCCGACACACACACGTGGTTACGTTTAGCCAACACACACACACGTGGTTACGTTTAGCCGACACACACACGTGGTTACGTTTAGCCGACACACACACACGTGGTTACGTTTAGCCGACACACACACACGTGGTTACGTTTAGCCGACACACACACACACACGTGGTTACGTTAAGCCGACACACACACATGTGGTTACGTTTAGCCGACACACACACGTGGTTACGTTTAGCTGACACACACACACACACATGGTTAAGTTTAGCCAACACACACACGTGGTTACGTTTAGCCGACACACACACGTGGTTACGTTTAGCCGACACACACACACGTGGTTACGTTTAGCCGACACACACACACGTGGTTATGTTTAGCCGACACACACACACGTGGTTACGTTTAGCCAACACACACACACACACGTGGTTACGTTTAGCCGACACACACACACGTGGTTACGTTTAGCCGACACACACACACGTGGTTACGTTTAGCCGACACACACACGTGGTTACATTTAGCCGACACACACACACACGTGGTTACGTTTAGCCGACACACACACGTGGTTACGTTTAGCCGACACACACACGTGGTTACGTTTAGCCGACACACACACACACACACGTGGTTACGTTTAGCCAACACACACACGTGGTTACGTTTAGCCGACACACACACACACACGTGGTTACGTTTAGCCGACACACACACACGTGGTTACGTTTAGCCGACACACACACACACACACACACGTGGTTACGTTTAGCCGACACACACACACGTGGTTACGTTTAGCCGACACACACACACACACACACACACGTGGTTAAGTTTAGCCGACACACACACACGTGGTTATGTTTAGCCGACACACACACACGTGGTTACGTTTAGCCATCACACACACACACACGTGGTTACGTTTAGCCGACACACACACACACACGTGGTTACGTTTAGCCGACACACACACACGTGGTTATGTTTAGCCGACACACACACACACACACGTGGTTACGTTTAGCCGACACACACACACGTGGTTACGTTTAGCCAACACCCACACGTGGTTACGTTTAGCCGACACACACACGTGGTTACGTTTAGCCAACACACACACGTGGTTACGTTTAGCCGACACACACACACGTGGTTATGTTTAGCCATTACGTTTAGCCGACACACACACACACACGTGGTTACGTTTAGCCGTTACGTTTAGCCGACACACACACGTGGTTACGTTTAGCCGACACACACACACGTAGTTACGTTTAGCCAACACACACACGTGGTTACGTTTAGCCTACACACACACGTGATTACTTTTAGCCAACACACACGTGGTTACGTTTAGCCAACACACACACACGTGGTTACGTTTAGCCGACACACACACGTGGTTACCTTTAGCCGACACACACACACGTGGTTACGTTTAGCCGACACACACACACGTGGTTACGTTTAGCCGACACACACACGTGGTTACGTTAAGCCGACACACACACATGTGGTTACGTTTAGCCGACACACACACGTGGTTACGTTTAGCTGACACACACACACACACATGGTTAAGTTTAGCCAACACACACACGTGGTTACGTTTAGCCGACACACACACGTGGTTACGTTTAGCCGACACACACACACGTGGTTACGTTTAGCCGACACACACAAACACACACGTGGTTACGTTTAGCCGACACACACACACGTGGTTATGTTTAGCCGACACACACACACGTGGTTACGTTTAGCCAACACACACACACACACGTGCTTACGTTTAGCCGACACACACACACGTGGTTACGTTTAGCCGACACACACACACGTGGTTACGTTTAGCCGACACACACACGTGGTTACATTTAGCCGACACACACACACACGTGGTTACGTTTAGCCGACACACACACGTGGTTACGTTTAGCCGACACACACACGTGGTTACGTTTAGCCGACACACACACACACACGTGGTTACGTTTAGCCAACACACACACGTGGTTACGTTTAGCCGACACACACACACACACGTGGTTACGTTTAGCCGACACACACACACGTGGTTACGTTTAGCCGACACACACACACACACACACACGTGGTTACGTTTAGCCGACACACACACACGTGGTTACGTTTAGCCGACACACACACACACACACACACACACGTGGTTACGTTTAGCCGACAGAATTTAACATCAGGAAATTGGTGCTCATCCAGGTTTTTATGTCTTTAAGACAATTATGAAGTTTAGTTAATTGATCCCTTTCTTCTGGCTTCATCGATAAATACAACTGTGTATCATCCGCATAACAATGGAAATTTATAGAGTGATTTCTAATGATGTTACCTAAAGGAAGCATATATAGAATAAATAGGATTGGTCCAAGCACAGAACCTTGCGGAACTCCAAAACAAACTTTAGTACGTACGGATGATTCATTATGAACGTCAACAAATTGAAAACGATCAGATAAATAAGATTTAAACCAGCTTAGTGCAGAACCTTTTAGGCCAATTAAGTGTTCCAGTCTCTGTAACAGAATTTCATGGTCAACAGTGTCAAACGCTGCACTAAGATCTAATAAAACAAGTACAGAGACGAGTCCTTTGTCTGAAGCAATCAGAAGGTCATTTGTAATTTTCACTAAAGCTGTCTCGGTGCTATGATGCGCTCTAAATCCTGACTGTAATTCCTCAAATAAATTATTATCCTGGAGAAAATCACACAGCTGGTCTGCGACTACTTTCTCAAGGATCTTTGACATAAAGGTAAGATTAGATATTGGTCTATAGTTGGCTAACACCTCTGGATCCAGGGTGGGCTTTTTTAGTAGAGGTTTAATTACAGCTACCTTAAAAGACTGTGGTACATAGCCTGTTAATAAGGATATATTGATCATGTCTAATATATGGGTGTTAACTAAAGGTAAGACCTCCTTGAGTAGCCTAGTTGGGATGGGGTCTAAGAGACACGTTGATGATTTAGATGATGAAATCACTGCTGTCAATTCTTGAAGAGAAATTGGGGAGAAGGAATCTAAATAAATATTAGGTGTTACAGCTGTGTTTGAGGTTAGATAGGTACTATCTGAGGACAGGTCGTCATGAATTTTGCCTCTAATAGCTAGAATTTTGTCATTAAAGAAGCTCATAAAATCATTACTGCTAAGGGTTAAAGGAATACAAGGCTCAATAGAGCTTTGACTCTCAGTCAGCCTGGCTACAGTGCTGAAAAGAAACCTGGGGTTATTTTTGTTTTCTTCTATTAAAGCTGAGTAATAGTTTGCTCTGGCATTGCGGAGGCCTCTTATAAGTTTTGAGACTGTCTGCCCAGATTACACGAGATTCTTCCAGTTTGGTTAATCGCCAATTCCTTTCAAACTTTCGCGATATTTGCTTTAATTTACGGGTTTCAGAGTTATACCAAGGAGCGAACTTTCTTTGTTTTGTTAACTTCTTTTTAAGAGGAGCTACAGAGTCAAGTGTTGTTCGCAGCGAGCTTACGGCGCTATCAACAAATTGATCAATTCGGGAGAGGTTAAAATCGGTACGGGAAACCTCTGTTACTAAAGGACTTGGGATTGAATTTAACGACGGAGTAATCATTTTCTTAAATTTTGCGACAGCACTATCTGATAAACATCTGGTATAGTAACTGTTGCTAAGTGGCGTGTAGTCGAGTAAAAAGAAATCAAAAGTAATCAAATAATGATCCGATAGCGAGGGATTTTGTGGAAAGACTGTTAGGTTATCAATTTCAATTCCATACGTCAGAACTAGATCGAGGGTATGGTTAAAACAGTGAGTGGGTTCACGTACACCCTGACTGAAGCCAATGGAGTCTAATAATGTGATAAACGCGGTAGCCAGGGAGTCATTATCAACGTCGACATGAATGTTAAAGTCGCCTACAATAATAACTTTATCTGATTTTAGAACTAAACTGGATAAAAACTCTGAGAATTCAGATATAAATTCAGAATACGGGCCAGGAGCACGGTACACAATAATAAATAAAAGTGGCTGCGAGGTTTTCCAGGTCGGATGTAAAAGACTAAGAACAAGGCTTTCAAAAGAATTATAATCTAGTTTAGGTTTGGCGCTGATTAACAGACTAGAGTTAAAAATGGCTGCAACTCCCCCTCCTCGGCCGCTGCCTCGAGGAATGTGGGTATTATTATGACTGGGAGGAGTGGATTCATTTAGACTGACATATTCATCTTGACACAGCCAGGTTTCAGTGAGACTGAGTAAATCAATATGATTATCTGATATTAATTCGTTTACTAACACTGCTTTAGATGAAAGAGACCTGATATTTAACAGTCCGCATTTAATTCTCCTGTTTTGTCTTTCTGTCACAGAAGAGGTTTTAATTTCTATGAGGTTGTTTTGCACAACTCCTCTTTGTTTAATTTTAGATTTAAATAATTTAGGTGGTCGAGGGACAGACACCGTTGGTATAAAACTATGAAAACTATGGCTGGGTAAGTGAACTAGAAGCTCAGAGAGGCGTATAGGCAGCTCTCTGTCCTGGTCTCAACTCTGGGTTGAGCGTGGTTACGTTTAGCCGACACACACACACACGTGGTTACATTTAGCCGACACACACACGTGGTTACGTTTAGCCGACACACACACGTGGTTACGTTTAGCCGACACACACACACGTGGTTACGTTTAGCCAACACACACACGTGGTTACGTTTAGCCGACACACACACACACGTGGTTACGTTTAGCCGACACACACACACACACGTGGTTACGTTTAGCCGACACACACACACACGTGGTTACGTTTAGCCGACACACACACATGTGGTTACGTTTAGCCAACACCCACACGTGGTTACGTTTAGCCGACACACACACACACACACGTGGTTACGTTTAGCCGTTACGTTTAGCCGACACACACACGTGGTTACGTTTAGCCGACACACACACACGTAGTTACGTTTAGCCGTTACGTTTAGCCGACACACACACGTGGTTACGTTTAGCCGACACACACACGTGGTTACGTTTAGCCGACACACACACGTCGTTACGTTTAGCCGACACACACACACGTGGTTACGTTTAGCCGACACACACACACATGGTTACGTTTAGCCGACACACACACACGTGGTTACGTTAAGCCGACACACACACACGTGGTTACGTTTAGCCGACACACACACGTGGTTACGTTTAGCCAACACACACACGTGGTTACGTTTAGCCGACACACACACACACGTGGTTATGTTTAGCCGTTACGTTTAGCCGACACACACACACGTGGTTACGTTTAGCCGACACACACACGTGGTTACGTTTAGCCGACACACACACACGTAGTTACGTTTAGCCGTTACGTTTAGCCGACACACACACGTGGTTACGTTTAGCCGACACACACACGTGGTTACGTTTAGCCGACACACACGTTGTTACGTTTAGCCGACACACACACACGTGGTTACGTTTAGCCGACACACACACACGTGGTTACGTTTAGCCGACACACACACACGTGGTTACGTTTAGCCGACACACACACACGTGGTTACGTTTAGCCGACACACACACACACACGTGGTTACGTTTAGCCGACACACACACACGTGGTTACGTTTAGCTGACACACACACGTGGTTACGTTTAGCCGACACACACACACACGTGGTTACGTTTAGCCGACACACACACACACGTGGTTACGTTTAGCCAACACCCACACGTGGTTACGTTTAGCCGACACACACACGTGGTTACGTTTAGCCGACACACACACACACGTGGTTATGTTTAGCCGTTACGTTTAGCCGACACACACACACACACACGTGGTTACGTTTAGCCGTTACGTTTAGCCGACACACACACGTGGTTACGTTTAGCCGACACACACACACGTAGTTACGTTTAGCCGTTACGTTTAGCCGACACACACGTGGTTACGTTTAGCCGACACACACACACGTAGTTACGTTTAGCCGTTACGTTTAGCCGACACACACACGTGGTTACGTTTAGCCGACACACACACACGTGGTTACGTTTAGCCGACACACACACACGTGGTTACTTTTAGCCGACACACACACACGTGGTTACGTTTAGCCGACACACACACACGTGGTTACGTTTAGCCAACACACACACACGTGGTTACGTTTAGCCGACACACACACACGTGGTTACGTTTGGCCGACACACAACAAACATAGCTAACTTTACTACATTCATTTACATTTAAGATGCCGTTTTTTTGCTTTGTGTGAACGTTCAGGGGACAGAACGTGTCTCAGCATTAATGATCATTAGGACTCATGTAGATATTTAATATAATCACCACTTTCTTTTCTGTTGTGTTTTATTAATATACTGTGAATTATCTGCACATGACACATGCAACAATGTAAATTCTGCCACCGTCTGTTTATCATTATATCTTGCAGCGTTTTTTTTACTGCAGACAAAGTCTCAGGGCTGCTGTGACACTGCACCGACTGAGGGCAACATAAAAAAGTCTTGGGTGCGTCAACCAAGAAAGGACGTCAGAGGACAGACACAAAAAGCTTCACAGGCTGAGATCGATGCAGACACACGTCAGTTTATTTCAAACATCCGTCATACTGATGATCGACAAGGACCGAGATGTTTGCTGCTTTTTATTCACTTCTTTTTGTGCACAGATGTTTGAAATAAACGGACATGTCTCTGCATTGATCTCAGCCTGTGAAGCTTTTTGTGTCTGTCCAGCTCAGTCACACTGGTGTGCAGGTGTCTCCTCTGACGTCCTTACTGCATTACAATCACTCACCTTTGATATCAGTGTTGTTAAACTGTGTAATATCTGTACTTCCATCAGTCAGTGATGTGAAATCAGCCCCTCAGTCTGTCTCTGTATTATATTCTGCTTCTGTCTGATGCCTCCTTATTATACTGCTCTTTGTCTCTCTACACTGTACTTGTTTTACAGACTTATATATTGCTCTGTATTTGTTTCTCCTGGTGCTTCCTGTTTGCACTCTGCTGCTGTGATGTTGCAAACGTCCCCGCTGTGGGACGTCTAAAGGGTGATCTTCAAGCTGACATGATTTCAGTTCATCACACTCCACATTAACAGTGACACAAACACACTGTTTCCACCCAGTCTCATGTTTTTAATGGGCACATTCACTGAAACATTGTCAGCACATCTGCATCTGATCTCTGCGGCCGACCGACAGTTTATAACACAGGACATGTTTACACATGTTCCGTATCTTTGACATCTGCAGTCCGTACATGATGGGATTCAACAGCGGCTGTATGATGAGAAAATACAGCGACAGAATGATCCGCAGCATGCTGGGCATGCCGCTCGTATCAAACCTGCTCTGAATGATCTCAAAGCAGCAGCCGAAGGAGAAGTTGAGCAGAGAGGCGAGGTGAGGTGTGCAGGTGCTGACGGCTTTCTGTCTCGTCTGTTTCGAACCAGAAAAACAAACCTGGAAAATTTTCACGTAGGAGAAAAGGATGGGGAGCAGAGGGACTACGACGGTGAGGACGGTCCCAAATATTCCATAGAAGTTATTCACTCGAGTGTCAGAACACGCCAACTTTACGACTAAGTAGTTGTGACAGTACAAACTGTGTATGATGTTTCCACACAGCGTCAGACGGATATTTAAAGATAAAGTGATCATGAATTTCACAAAAGAGTAAAACCATACTACAGCAATGAGGATAAGAGCCTTGTTAAATGTCATCCGTGTGTTATACTGCAGAGGACAGCAGATAGCCAGATATCTGTCAAAAGACATGACGGCCAAATTACAAAACTCTACATGTGCATATGTGTACAGACAGAATATCTGCAGGAAACAAGCTGCAGCAGAGACAGTGTGAATGTCAGAGAGGATCTGAAGCAGCAGCAATGGAAACAACCCTGTACTACCATACAGTTCATTTACAAACAGGCTGCACAGAAACATGTACATAGGTTCATGTAAGCTTCTGTTCACACAGATAACCACAATCAGAGACGTGTTGATGAGAACTATAACACTGTATAACACTGCAGTCATCATAAAGCACAAGTATTTTAAAGCTCCTACATTGATATAAGCGCTGAGAATAAAATAAGATAAAGTTGAATTTACAGTCATTCTTGTTCCAATTTTAACACGTTCACTCTTCACTTTTTAACCCACAACCAGTCAGACCCTGTTCAGAATAACACACATTATTTTCATAGCTGCTGAGCTGTCACTGACCATGTGAAGCGTGTCACAGGCAGGATGAACTCATCATTCACCCTGCGCCTTTCAAATGACAGAAACACGTCACACAGCTCAGCTCAGGCAGAGTGGGAGGCTGCACTGATGTCTGCTGTTTATACCTTTACATGACGAGGACACGTCACCACAGCGCTCCCCCCTCAGTCACATCATGTCAGACAGGAAACACCACAGTTAACCCTCCAACACACGCTCAGATCTTTATGATCACTCTGCAACGTCAAGGGAGTTAATATCTGATGTCAGAACTGGGGCGACAGATGAAGACCAACATCATCATCACAAGTTAACAGAAGATTAATACATGAAGTATTAAATATAAACAGGAAAATTATTTATGTGAAGCTTAAAATGCTTTTAACTTGCAGTTATAGTTTATGTCATCACGTCCTCACTGCGACCTCGTCACATGACCACGTTGGTCATTAACATATGGCGTCCAAGGTACCCTGGGTGTGTTGGCTGTTGACGTTCTGGGACGCCGTGTCAACTTCAGCCTGTAACATGCATTGTCTGTTTTCAAAATACACTTCTGTTTTCACAGGAAATGTTCAGTTTGATACAGTCTCTTTCAAAATAAAAGCACTACGTCGGTACAACACCACCAACTGATGTTTTGTCCTTCAACAACACACACACGTGGTTACGTTTAGCCGACACACACACACGTGGTTACGTTTAGCCGACACACACACGTGGTTACGTTTAGCCGACACACACACATGGTTACGTTTAGCCGACACACACACACATGGTTACGTTTAGCCAACACACACACACATGGTTACGTTTAGCCGACACACACACGTGGTTACGTTTAGCCGACACACACACACACACGTGGTTACGTTTAGCCGACACACACACACGTGGTTACGTTTAGCCGACACACACACAAGTGGTTACGTTTAGCCGACACACACACACACAAGTGGTTACGTTTAGCCGACACACACACACGTGGTTACGTTTAGCCGACACACACACACGTGGTTACGTTTAGCCGACACACACACACGTGGTTACGTTTAGCCGATACACACACGTGGTTACGTTTAGCCAACATACACACACACGTGGTTACGTTTAGCCGACACACACACACGTGGTTACGTTTAGCCGACACACACACGTGGTTACGTTTAGCCGACACACACACACGTGGTTACGTTTAGCCGACACACACACACGTGGTTACGTTTAGCCGACACACACACATGGTTACGTTTAGCCGACACACACACACACACACGTGGTTACGTTTAGCCGACACACACACACGTGGTTACGTTTAGCCGACACACACACACATGGTTACGTTTAGCCGACACACACACACGTGGTTACGTTTAGCCGACACACAACAAACATAGCTAACTTTACTACATTCATTTACATTTAAGATTCGTCATGACTAAAAGTTTTCAATAGGCTGCTCGCTGCTAAAAAAAAAAAAAAATGTCTGGTCAATCATTTTTTTCTGGTTTTAAAATCCGGCCCAGTTGAATTCATAATTGAACAGCTCTGCTGTTGGATATTTTCTGTTCTTACACCACGACAGCGTCTCAAACATTTTACAACAGAGCATGTTTCAATAGATTCAATATTTTTAAAGGACTTTAATTTGTTGTTGTTTTATTAATTTGGTTTGAGGGATTTTGCCGTTTTTTTGCTTTGTGTGAACGTTCAGGGGACAGAACGTGTCTCAGCATTAATGATCATTAAGACTCATGTAGATATTTAATATAATCACCACTTTCTTTTCTGTTGTGTTTTATTAATATACTGTGAATTATCTGCACATGACACATGCAACAATGTAAATTCTGCCACCGTCTGTTTATCATTATATCTTGCAGCATTTTTTTTACTGCAGACAAAGTCTCAGGGCTGCTGTGACACTGCACCGACTGAGGGCAACATAAAAAAGTCTTGGGTGCGTCAACCAAGAAAGGACGTCAGAGGACAGACACAAAAAGCTTCACAGGCTGAGATCGATGCAGACACACGTCAGTTTATTTCAAACATCCGTCATACTGATGATCGACAAGGACCGAGATGTTTGCTGCTTTTTATTCACTTCTTTTTGTGCACAGATGTTTGAAATAAACGGACATGTCTCTGCATTGATCTCAGCCTGTGAAGCTTTTTGTGTCTGTCCAGCTCAGTCACACTGGTGTGCAGGTGTCTCCTCTGACGTCCTTACTGCATTACAATCACTCACCTTTGATATCAGTGTTGTTAAACTGTGTAATATCTGTACTTCCATCAGTCAGTGATGTGAAATCAGCCCCTCAGTCTGTCTCTGTATTATATTCTGCTTCTGTCTGATGCCTCCTGATTATACTGCTCTTTGTCTCTCTACACTGTACTTGTTTTACAGACTTATATATTGCTCTGTATTTGTTTCTCCTGGTGCTTCCTGTTTGCACTCTGCTGCTGTGATGTTGCAAACGTCCCCGCTGTGGGACGTCTAAAGGATGACCTTCAAGCTGACATGATTTCAGTTCATCACACTCCACATTAACAGTGACACAAACACACTGTTTCCACCCAGTCTCATGTTTTTAATGGGCACATTCACTGAAACATTGTCAGCACATCTGCATCTGATCTCTGCGGCCGACCGACAGTTTATAACACAGGACATGTTTACACGTGTTCCGTATCTTTGACATCTGCAGTCCGTACATGATGGGATTCAACAGCGGCTGTATGATGATAAAATACAGCGACAGAATGATCCGCAGCACGCTGGGCATGCCGCTCGTATCAAACCTGCTCTGAATGATCTCAAATGTGCAGCAGCAGAAAAAGTTGAGCAGAGAGGTGAGGTGAGGTGTGCAGGTGCTGACGGCTTTCTGTCTCGTCTGTTTCGAACCAGAAAAACAAACCTGGAAAATTTTCATGTAGGAGAAAAGGATGGGGAGCAGAAGGACTACGACGGTGACAGCAATGGCAAACAGTCCGTAGATGTTGTTGACTCTGGTGTCAGAACACGCCAACTTAACAATGAGGTAGTTCCGGCAGTACAGGTTGTTGATTATGTTCCCGCATAGTGTCAGACGGAGGTTTAAAGAAAGGGTTATTAAGAATTTAACAAAACAGACCAGCCAGATGACGATAATAAAGACAACTGCTCTGTCTGGGGTCATGCGTGTGTTATACTGCAGAGGACAGCAGATAGCCAGATATCTGTCATAAGACATGACGGCTAAAGTACAAAACTCTATATTTACATATGTGTACAGACAATAAATCTGCAGGAAACAAGCTGCAGCAGAGACAGTGTGAATGTCAGAGAGGATCTGAAGCAGCAGGAATGGAAACAACCCTGTACTACCATACAGTTCATTTACAAACAGGCTGCACAGAAACATGTACATAGGTTCATGTAAGCTTCTGTTCACACAGATAACCACAATCAGAGACGTGTTGGCAACAACAATAACAACATACAACATCGCAGTGATCAGAAAATAAAAGTACTTCAGGTTTCCAACCTGCACATAAGCTCCGAGGATGAAAAAAGACAAAGTTGATAAAGTTGAATTCAACATCATTCAAATAATACAGACCTCACAAACAGCCTGAACTCACCACCGAGTCCTGTCTGAATGTTTCAACACCTTCACCTGTGGAAACGAGACACGTTCACATGACACACAGCGAGGTGTTTGTCACCTGTTGTGCTGCAGACGGCTGCAGTCAGTGCTGTCAGTTGCACAAACCTGCTGCTTTATACCTTCTCACAACCCACGAGACCAACAGGACTTTTACTTGAGTAGAAGTTTTCAGTACTTTTTCCACCTCTGTACAACAGTTAACTTGACTGCAACGTTGTTGTACCGATACCAGTATCAGAAATGCCTCCGATACCGCCTCAAATGTGGTATCAGGTATCGGCGAGTACAGCCTATGACCAATCCGATACCACGTAATGCCTCACGTCATTACACACACGCACGCTACAGGCAAACGAAACAAGTATAAAAAGCATTCTACTGCAGCCTTTAAAATGTCTTTTTACCAAATTGTGTGGCTGCACTTTAACCTGTGTCTTGATCTGTGTCAACACTGGATAATAATAATAAAAAAACTTTTACGGCATTAATTCTACTATTATGTATTTATTTCTTAATATTTTACACAGAGTTTTAGGAGTTGAGACGTACAACAATTCATATCTGATGACATAGTTTCTCTCGATGGCATTGCTCTGGCCTCTAGCACTAACGTAAGAAACCTCGGAGTAACATTTGACCAAGATTTGTCTTTTAATTCTCATTTAAAACAAACCTCACGGACTGCATTTTTTCATCTGCGTAATATTGTGAAAATTAGGCCTATCTTGACCCAAAAAGATGCAGAAAAATTGGTCCACGCTTTTGTTACCTCAAGGCTGGATTACTGTAACTCTCTATTATCAGGTAGCTCTAGTAAATCATTAAAAACTCTTCAGCTAATTCAGAATGCAGCAGCACGTGTACTAACAGGAACTAAGAAACGAGATCATATTTCTCCTGTTTTAGCTTCTCTGCACTGGCTCCCTGTAAAATCCAGAATTGAATTTAAAATCCTACTGTTAACTTATAAAGCTCTAAATGGTCAAGCTCCGTCATATCTTAGAGAGCTCATAGTGCCATATTATCCCACCAGAACTCTGCGCTCTGAGAACGCAGGGTTACTCGTGGTCCCTAAAGTCTCCAAAAGTAGATCAGGAGCCAGAGCCTTCAGCTATCAGGCTCCTCTCCTGTGGAATCATCTTCCTGCTACGGTCCGGGAGGCAGACACCGTCTCCACATTTAAGACTAGACTTAAGACTTTCCTCTTTGATAAAGCTTATAGTTAGGGCTGGCTCAGGCTTGCCTTGTACCAGCCCCTAGTTAGGCTGACTTAGGCCTAGTCTGCCGGAGGACCCCCTATAATACACCGGGCACCTTCTCTCTCTCTCTCATATCCTATTACTGTATCTATTTTACTCGGCCATTCTGGATGTCACTAACTCGGCTTCTTCTCCGGAGCCTTTGTGCTCCACTGTCTCTCAGGTTAACTCGTATTGCAGCGGGCCCTGGATAGTGTGACGTGTGTGGTTGTGCTGCTGCCGTGGTCCTGCCAGATGCCTCCTGCTGCTGCTGCTGCCATCATTAATCATTAGTCATACTTCTACTGCTATTATAGACATATGATATTATCATACATGTAGACTGCCTGATACTAATATATACTTTCAACATGTTGTACCACAGTAGCCAGAACTATAACGACAGTATTATTACTTTCATGAATGTTGTTGTAAGCTACTGTCATTACCGAGGATGTCATACAGATTACTGTATTGTGTCATACAGATTACTGTTAATTTATTATGCTGATCTGTTCTGTACGACATCTACTGCACGTCTGTCCGTCCTGGAAGAGGGATCCCTCCTCAGTTGCTCTTCCTGAGGTTTCTACCATTTTTTTCCCCGTTAAAGGTTTTTTTGGGGGAGTTTTTCCTGATCAGCTGTGAGGGTCCAAAGGACAGAGGGATGTCGTATGCTGTAAAGCCCTGTGAGGCAAATTGTATTTGTGATATTGGGCTTTATAAATAAAATTGATTGATTGATTGATTGATTGATTGATTGATATCCCATCCATTTTTATTTTACCCACTGGTATCGGATCTGTACTCGGTATTGGCAGATACCTAAGGTTCAGGGATCGGAATCGGTATCGGGAAGGAAAAAGTGGTATCGGTCAATCTCGACCTGAAAGCTTACAGATGCTGGTGAAAACAGAGCAGCAGCACCAGAGACTGTGGAGGCAGTGTAGCGTAGCTCAAGCGTGACAGACTGAAGGAGACCAAGAGGACATTTTAAAAAAGATAGAACGGAACGAATCATGGTGAAAACAGTTCTCCGTCCGCATGTCATCATGTGTTTAATAGATGTGTTTAATGTGTTTAGACTGTATAGACCTGTGGCTCAGAGGTAGAGCGGGTTGTCCACTAATTGGAAGATCGGTGGTTCAATCCCTGGGTCCTACAGGCCACATGTCAAAGTATCCTTGAACCCCAAATGTCTCCACATGGCAGCTGAACAAGTGCAGGTCCATTTAATTGGATTAAACAGAGAAAACTTTTTGACATGAGGTAATGACTCAAACTAACGAACATTTCTGTCTTAATCTAAAATAACCTCCATAACTATTGTTACTGTGGCACTGCCTCCAGCAGCACCACGGTCAGGCACATTCCAGTTTTAACAAAAACCTGCCTGAACTTCCTGTGTTTGCTCTGAAAGTCCGAACCATCAAAAATGTTTCCACACCAAAACTAAGCAATGAAAGCAGTCACAGTGAAGTGGAGCTACTGTCCCAGCTGGACGAGGACATCTAACTGGGCTGCTGTCCTTGTCCCAGTATGGTCGCGGGAAGTTTCACATCTGAAACTTTGGTTCAGATCAAACTGAAAAATCTGGACCAAGTGAAGAAGTGCCCTCATAACGTCACAGGAAGCGTTCATGTGTTCATCAGTGCAGAGATTCACCCAAATCTGGAGGTTACAATTCATATCCAACATTTAGTGATTATTAAAAATATTATTTTCTAATCTGTGTCCGTCCGTCTGTCCTGACGCTGTCACAGAGCGGTCTGAGGGGAGGTCATTATCAGCCCTCTGAGGACCAGTGAAACCAGTCCTGAGCTGCTGATTGGTCTCACTGGTCAACAGCTCAGAGTGTAATTTGCTTCAGAGGGAATTGGTGGAAACTGTGGCGAGCGTGAAGACGCCTCAGGGACAGACATGTTGACAGGCTGAATTGACCTCTGACCTGAGGGACCTGTTAACGAGCTGCTGTGATGTAACTTCCCCCGACACCTCTGAGGGGTTTGCATCAGTCACAGGCGGGAGTGAAGTTAGTTTGTGTTAACGAGCTTTGCTTCAGATTGTTTGTCAGAGTTTACAGCTCCAATAATCAGATGTTTTCATATTAACTGATAAAGCGTGACAGGAAAAGGCTTTTGAGACTCTGAACTCGGGTCCACACGCTGCTGCTTGAAACACTGGAGCGCTCAGAGTCTAAATTTAAAAAAATAATAACTAATAATGACACGAGGCCGTTCATGAGACGGACAAATAAATACCTAAATTAATACATATGCATCACATCAACATGTGATGGGGAGGTGGAGGAGACGTGGAGGCGCACGCCGGCACGAGATGCTTGCCAAGCTGCAGACCACTGTCTTTGCACTTTGCACTTCCAGCAGTATGCAGCTACCGAACATGTGTGTTCTTTGGCGACACATCACTGTGTTTCCAGCAGAGCTTTTGCCACCAAAGGTGTATTTTAGGCCCAAAAATGATCTTTTTCTAACCGCTAAACATAACTACACGTTAACCACTGTGTGTTTTAAAACAAAGAGTTTCAACATACAAATGTAACGTGTCACTGGTTTGTACTGGTTTCTGACCAGTTACGAGGCTTTAATGATTCTGATCAACACAGCAGCTGCAACAGCAACTGAAATATCCTCTTCCTGCTGCTCAGACCTCACAGACAAACCTGGGCTGTTAAACATTTACTTGATAAAACAAACTTAAAGACACGAGAACAAACATTTCTCATGTTTTCTGATCTTTTAAATGTTTGGTTCAGATCGTTGCTGCACCCCGGGAGAAAACAGTGTGTGCTGCGTCACAGCATCACAAGCATAAAGACGTCATAACTGAAGACACGTGATGACACTGAATGTGCTGCTGCTGCTACACACAGAACGTTATATCATGATCAAAGCAAATAAACAGATGTGTGTGATTTATAACATGACAATGTTCTGTTTCTCCTGCAGTTTAAAACTTCACGAGCAACACAGAGAACACAGGAACACTGCAGGAAGGACACACAGCTAAACACTCACACGCATGTTGTCCCACCACGAAAAATCTCACGTGCCAACATCATGACATCAACATCATGACCCGGAACGAGCTCAGACGCATTGAGAACATCTGAGTGAAACAAGCAGAACAGGAAGTCGTATATCAAACAGAACCCGAGAGAACCTCGTCATCATGAACAATCAGCAAACCTCAGAAACAAAGTCAAGACTCAGGAGAACATGAAGATGTTCCTGCAGCCGTTAAAACAACCAGCTCCTCCTCCACAGCAGGAAAAAAACAAGAGACTCACCTAGTTCTCCTCTGTGGGGTTCTCCTCTCTGTTTGGGTTCTCCTCTCTCTGTATGGTCCTCCTCTCTCTGTGTGGTTCTCCTCTCTCTGTGTGGTTCTCCTCTCTCTGTGTGGTTCTCCTCTCTGTGTGGGGTTCTCCTCTCTGTGGGGTTCTCCTCTGTGTGGTTCTCCTCTCTCTGTGGGGTTCTCCTCTCTGTTTGGGTTCTCCTCTCTCTCTGTGTGGTTCTCCTCTCTCTCTGTGTGGTCCTCCTCTCTCTCTGTGGTCCTCCTCTCTCTGTGTGGTTCTCCTCTCTCTGTGTGGTTTTCCTCTCTGTGTGTGGTTCTCCTCTCTGTGTGGGGTTCTCCTCTCTGTGGGGTTCTCCTCTGTGTGGTTCTCCTCTCTCTGTGGGGTTCTCCTCTCTGTTTGGGTTCTCCTCTCTCTGTGTGGTTCTCCTCTCTGTGGGGTTCTCCTCTGTGTGGTTCTCCTCTCTCTGTGGGGTTCTCCTCTCTCTGTGTGGTTCTCCTCTCTCTCTGTGTGGTTCTCCTCTCTGTGTGGGGTTCTCCTCTCTCTGTGTGGGGTTCTCCTCTCTCTCTGTGGTTCTCCTCTCTCTGTGGGGTTCTCCACTCTCTGTGTGGTTCTCCTCTCTCTCTGTGTGGTTCTCCTCTCTCTGTGTGGTTCTCCTCTCTCTGTGTGGGGTTCTCCTCTCTCTGTGTGGTTCTCCTCTCTCTCTGTGTGGTTCTCCTCTCTCTGTGTGGTTCTCCTCTCTCTGTGGGGTTCTCCTCTCTCTGTGGGGTTCTCCTCTCTGTTTGGGTTCTCCTCTCTCTCTGTGTGGTTCTCCTCTCTCTCTGTGTGGTCCTCCTCTCTCTCTGTGGTCCTCCTCTCTCTGTGTGGTTCTCCTCTCTCTGTGTGGTTTTCCTCTCTGTGTGTGGTTCTCCTCTCTGTGTGGGGTTCTCCTCTCTGTGGGGTTCTCCTCTGTGTGGTTCTCCTCTCTCTGTGGGGTTCTCCTCTCTGTTTGGGTTCTCCTCTCTCTGTGTGGTTCTCCTCTCTGTGGGGTTCTCCTCTGTGTGGTTCTCCTCTCTCTGTGGGGTTCTCCTCTCTCTGTGTGGTTCTCCTCTCTCTCTGTGTGGTTCTCCTCTCTCTCTGTGTGGGGTTCTCCTCTCTCTGTGAGGGGTTCTCCTCTCTCTCTGTGGTTCTCCTCTCTCTGTGGGGTTCTCCACTCTCTGTGTGGTTCTCCCCTCTCTCTGTGTGGTTCTCCTCTCTCTGTGTGGTTCTCCTCTCTCTGTGTGGGGTTCTCCTCTCTCTGTGTGGTTCTCCTCTCTCTCTGTGTGGTTCTCCTCTCTCTGTGTGGTTCTCCTCTCTCTGTGGGGTTCTCCTCTCTCTGTGTGGTTCTCCTCTCTCTCTGTGTGGTTCTCCTCTCTGTGTGGGGTTCTACTCTCTCTGTGTGGGGTTCTCCTCTCTCTCTGTGTGGTTCTCCTCTCTCTGTGTGGTTCTCCTCTCTCTGTGGGGTTCTCCTCTCTCTGTGTGGTTCTCCTCTCTCTCTGTGTGGTTCTCCTCTCTGTGTGGGGTTCTCCTCTCTCTGTGTGGGGTTCTCCTCTCTCTCTGTGGTTCTCCTCTCTCTGTGGGGTTCTCCACTCTCTGTGTGGTTCTCCCCTCTCTCTGTGTGGTTCTCCTCTCTCTGTGGGGTTCTCCTCTCTGTTTGGGTTCTCCTCTCTCTGTGTGGTTCTCCTCTCTGTGGGGTTCTCCTCTGTGTGGTTCTCCTCTCTCTGTGGGGTTCTCCTCTCTCTGTGTGGTTCTCCTCTCTCTCTGTGTGGTTCTCCTCTCTGTGTGGGGTTCTCCTCTCTCTGTGTGGGGTTCTCCTCTCTCTCTGTGGTTCTCCTCTCTCTGTGGGGTTCTCCACTCTCTGTGTGGTTCTCCTCTCTCTCTGTGTGGTTCTCCTCTCTCTGTGTGGTTCTCCTCTCTCTGTG
This sequence comes from Epinephelus awoara, assembly GCA_035609425.1. Classification (NCBI taxonomy): domain Eukaryota; kingdom Metazoa; phylum Chordata; class Actinopteri; order Perciformes; family Serranidae; genus Epinephelus; species Epinephelus awoara. The sequence continues at coordinate 44,083,673 of CM069297.1, forward strand.
TGGGGTTCTCCTCTCTCTGTGTGGTTCTCCTCTCTCTCTGTGTGGTTCTCCTCTATCTGTGTGGTTCTCCTCTCTCTGTGGGGTTCTCCTCTCTCTGTGGGGTTCTCCTCTCTGTTTGGGTTCTCCTCTCTCTCTGTGTGGTTCTCCTCTCTCTCTGTGTGGTCCTCCTCTCTCTCTGTGGTCCTCCTCTCTCTGTGTGGTTCTCCTCTCTCTGTGTGGTTTTCCTCTCTGTGTGTGGTTCTCCTCTCTGTGTGGGGTTCTCCTCTCTGTGGGGTTCTCCTCTGTGTGGTTCTCCTCTCTCTGTGGGGTTCTCCTCTCTGTTTGGGTTCTCCTCTCTCTGTGTGGTTCTCCTCTCTGTGGGGTTCTCCTCTGTGTGGTTCTCCTCTCTCTGTGGGGTTCTCCTCTCTCTGTGTGGTTCTCCTCTCTCTCTGTGTGGTTCTCCTCTCTGTGTGGGGTTCTCCTCTCTCTGTGTGGGGTTCTCCTCTCTCTCTGTGGTTCTCCTCTCTCTGTGGGGTTCTCCACTCTCTGTGTGGTTCTCCCCTCTCTCTGTGTGGTTCTCCTCTCTCTGTGTGGTTCTCCTCTCTCTGTGTGGGGTTCTCCTCTCTCTGTGTGGTTCTCCTCTCTCTCTGTGTGGTTCTCCTCTCTCTGTGTGGTTCTCCTCTCTCTGTGGGGTTCTCCTCTCTCTGTGTGGTTCTCCTCTCTCTCTGTGTGGTTCTCCTCTCTGTGTGGGGTTCTCCTCTCTCTGTGTGGGGTTCTCCTCTCTCTCTGTGGTTCTCCTCTCTCTGTGGGGTTCTCCACTCTCTGTGTGGTTCTCCCCTCTCTCTGTGTGGTTCTCCTCTCTCTGTGTGGTTCTCCTCTCTCTGTGTGGGGTTCTCCTCTCTCTGTGTGGTTCACCTCTCTCTCTGTGTGGTTCTCCTCTCTCTGTGTGGTTCTCCTCTCTCTGTGTGGGGTTCTCCTCTCTCTGTGTGGGGTTCTCCTCTCTCTCTGTGGTTCTCCTCTCTCTGTGTGGGGTTCTCCTCTCTGTGGGGTTCTCCTCTCTCTGTGTGGGGTTCTCCTCTCTCTCTGTGGTTCTCCTCTCTCTCTGTGGGGTTCTCCTCTCTGTGGGGTTCTCCTCTCTCTGTGTGGGGTTCTCCTCTCTCTCTGTGTGGTTCTCCTCTCTCTGTGTGGGGTTCTCCTCTCTCTGTGTGGGGTTCTCCTCTCTCTGTGTGGTTCTCCTCTCTCTCTCTCTGTGGTTCTCCTCTCTGTGTGGTTCTCCTCTCTCTGTGTGGTTCTAATCTCTGTGGGGTTCTCCTCTCTCTCTGTGTGGTTCTCCTCTCTCTGTGTGGTCCTCCTCCCTCTGTGTGGTTCTCCTCTCTCTGTGGTTCTCCTCTCTCTGTGTGGTTCTCCTCTCTCTGTGTGGTTCTCCTCCCTCTGTGTGGTTCTCCTCTCTCTGTGGTTCTCCTCTCTCTGTGGTTCTCCTCTCTCTCTCTCTTTGGTTCTCCTCTCTCTCTGTGTGGTTCTCCTCTCTCTCTGTGTGGTTCTCCTCTCTGTGTGGTTCTCCTCTCTGTGTGGTTCTCCTCTCTCTCTGTGGTTCTCCTCTCTCTGTGTGGTTCTCCTGTCTGTGGTTCTCCTCTCTGTGTGGTTCTCCTCTCTCTGTGTGGTTCTCCTCTCTCTGTGTGGTTCTCCTCTCTGTGTGGTTCTCCTGTCTGTGGTTCTCCTCTCTCTGTGTGGTTCTCCTCTCTCTCTCTCTGTGTGGTTCTCCTCTCTGTGTGGGGTTCTCCTCTCTGTGGGGTTCTCCTCTGTGTGGTTCTCCTCTCTCTGTGGGGTTCTCCTCTCTGTTTGGGTTCTCCTCTCTCTCTGTGTGGTTCTCCTCTCTCTCTGTGTGGTCCTCCTCTCTCTATGTGGTCCTCCTCTCTCTGTGTGGTTCTCCTCTCTCTGTGTGGTTTTCCTCTCTGTGTGTGGTTCTCCTCTCTGTGTGGGGTTCTCCTCTCTGTGGGGTTCTCCTCTGTGTGGTTCTCCTCTCTCTGTGGGGTTCTCCTCTCTGTTTGGGTTCTCCTCTCTCTGTGTGGTTCTCCTCTCTGTGGGGTTCTCCTCTGTGTGGTTCTCCTCTCTCTGTGGGGTTCTCCTCTCTCTGTGTGGTTCTCCTCTCTCTCTGTGTGGTTCTCCTCTCTGTGTGGGGTTCTCCTCTCTCTGTGTGGGGTTCTCCTCTCTCTCTGTGGTTCTCCTCTCTCTGTGGGGTTCTCCACTCTCTGTGTGGTTCTCCTCTCTCTCTGTGTGGTTCTCCTCTCTCTGTGTGGGGTTCTCCTCTCTCTGTGTGGTTCTCCTCTCTCTCTGTGTGGTTCTCCTCTCTCTGTGTGGTTCTCCTCTCTCTGTGGGGTTCTCCTCTCTCTGTGGGGTTCTCCTCTCTGTTTGGGTTCTCCTCTCTCTCTGTGTGGTTCTCCTCTCTCTCTGTGTGGTCCTCCTCTCTCTCTGTGGTCCTCCTCTCTCTGTGTGGTTCTCCTCTCTCTGTGTGGTTTTCCTCTCTGTGTGTGGTTCTCCTCTCTGTGTGGGGTTCTCCTCTCTGTGGGGTTCTCCTCTGTGTGGTTCTCCTCTCTCTGTGGGGTTCTCCTCTCTGTTTGGGTTCTCCTCTCTCTGTGTGGTTCTCCTCTCTGTGGGGTTCTCCTCTGTGTGGTTCTCCTCTCTCTGTGGGGTTCTCCTCTCTCTGTGTGGTTCTCCTCTCTCTCTGTGTGGTTCTCCTCTCTGTGTGGGGTTCTCCTCTCTCTGTGTGGGGTTCTCCTCTCTCTCTGTGGTTCTCCTCTCTCTGTGGGGTTCTCCACTCTCTGTGTGGTTCTCCCCTCTCTCTGTGTGGTTCTCCTCTCTCTGTGTGGTTCTCCTCTCTCTGTGTGGGGTTCTCCTCTCTCTGTGTGGTTCTCCTCTCTCTCTGTGTGGTTCTCCTCTCTCTGTGTGGTTCTCCTCTCTCTGTGGGGTTCTCCTCTCTCTGTGTGGTTCTCCTCTCTCTCTGTGTGGTTCTCCTCTCTCTGTGTGGTTCTCCTCTCTCTGTGTGGGGTTCTCCTCTCTCTGTGTGGGGTTCTCCTCTCTCTCTGTGGTTCTCCTCTCTCTGTGTGGGGTTCTCCTCTCTGTGGGGTTCTCCTCTCTCTGTGTGGGGTTCTCCTCTCTCTCTGTGGTTCTCCTCTCTCTCTGTGGGGTTCTCCTCTCTGTGGGGTTCTCCTCTCTCTGTGTGGGGTTCTCCTCTCTCTCTGTGTGGTTCTCCTCTCTCTGTGTGGGGTTCTCCTCTCTCTGTGTGGGGTTCTCCTCTCTCTGTGTGGTTCTCCTCTCTCTCTCTCTGTGGTTCTCCTCTCTGTGTGGTTCTCCTCTCTCTGTGTGGTTCTCCTCTCTGTGGGGTTCTCCTCTCTCTCTGTGTGGTTCTCCTCTCTCTGTGTGGTCCTCCTCCCTCTGTGTGGTTCTCCTCTCTCTGTGGTTCTCCTCTCTCTGTGTGGTTCTCCTCTCTCTGTGTGGTTCTCCTCCCTCTGTGTGGTTCTCCTCTCTCTGTGGTTCTCCTCTCTCTGTGGTTCTCCTCTCTCTCTCTCTTTGGTTCTCCTCTCTCTCTGTGTGGTTCTCCTCTCTCTCTGTGTGGTTCTCCTCTCTGTGTGGTTCTCCTCTCTGTGTGGTTCTCCTCTCTCTGTATGGTTCTCCTCTCTCTGTGTGGTTCTCCTGTCTGTGGTTCTCCTCTCTGTGTGGTTCTCCTCTCTCTGTGTGGTTCTCCTCTCTCTGTGTGGTTCTCCTCTCTGTGTGGTTCTCCTGTCTGTGGTTCTCCTCTCTCTGTGTGGTTCTCCTGTCTGTGGTTCTCCTCTCTGTGTGGTTCTCCTCTCTCTGTGTGGTTTTCCTCTCTGTGTGTGGTTCTCCTCTCTGTGTGGGGTTCTCCTCTCTGTGGGGTTCTCCTCTGTGTGGTTCTCCTCTCTCTGTGGGGTTCTCCTCTCTGTTTGGGTTCTCCTCTCTCTGTGTGGTTCTCCTCTCTGTGGGGTTCTCCTCTGTGTGGTTCTCCTCTCTCTGTGGGGTTCTCCTCTCTCTGTGTGGTTCTCCTCTCTCTCTGTGTGGTTCTCCTCTCTGTGTGGGGTTCTCCTCTCTCTGTGTGGGGTTCTCCTCTCTCTCTGTGGTTCTCCTCTCTCTGTGGGGTTCTCCACTCTCTGTGTGGTTCTCCTCTCTCTCTGTGTGGTTCTCCTCTCTCTGTGTGGTTCTCCTCTCTCTGTGTGGGGTTCTCCTCTCTCTGTGTGGTTCTCCTCTCTCTCTGTGTGGTTCTCCTCTCTCTGTGTGGTTCTCCTCTCTCTGTGGGGTTCTCCTCTCTGTTTGGGTTCTCCTCTCTCTCTGTGTGGTTCTCCTCTCTCTCTGTGTGGTTCTCCTCTCTCTGTGTGGTTCTCCTCTCTCTGTGGGGTTCTCCTCTCTCTGTGTGGTTCTCCTCTCTCTCTGTGTGGTTCTCCTCTCTCTGTGTGGTTCTCCTCTCTCTGTGTGGGGTTCTCCTCTCTCTGTGTGGGGTTCTCCTCTCTCTCTGTGGTTCTCCTCTCTCTGTGTGGGGTTCTCCTCTCTGTGGGGTTCTCCTCTCTCTGTGTGGGGTTCTCCTCTCTCTCTGTGGTTCTCCTCTCTCTCTGTGGGGTTCTCCTCTCTGTGGGGTTCTCCTCTCTCTGTGTGGGGTTCTCCTCTCTCTCTGTGTGGTTCTCCTCTCTCTGTGTGGGGTTCTCCTCTCTCTGTGTGGTTCTCCTCTCTCTCTCTCTGTGGTTCTCCTCTCTGTGTGGTTCTCCTCTCTCTGTGTGGTTCTCCTCTCTGTGGGGTTCTCCTCTCTCTCTGTGTGGTTCTCCTCTCTCTGTGTGGTCCTCCTCCCTCTGTGTGGTTCTCCTCTCTCTGTGGTTCTCCTCTCTCTGTGTGGTTCTCCTCTCTCTGTGTGGTTCCCCTCCCTCTGTGTGGTTCTCCTCTCTCTGTGGTTCTCCTCTCTCTGTGGTTCTCCTCTCTCTCTCTCTTTGGTTCTCCTCTCTCTCTGTGTGGTTCTCCTCTCTCTCTGTGTGGTTCTCCTCTCTGTGTGGTTCTCCTCTCTGTGTGGTTCTCCTCTCTCTGTATGGTTCTCCTCTCTCTGTGTGGTTCTCCTGTCTGTGGTTCTCCTCTCTGTGTGGTTCTCCTCTCTCTGTGTGGTTCTCCTCTCTCTGTGTGGTTCTCCTCTCTGTGTGGTTCTCCTGTCTGTGGTTCTCCTCTCTCTGTGTGGTTCTCCTCTCTCTCTCTCTCTGTGTGGTTCTCCTCTGTGTGGTTCTCCTCTCTCTCTCTGTGGTTCTCCTCTCTGTGTGGTTCTCCTCTCTCTGTGTGGTTCTCCTCTCTGTGTGGTTCTCCTCTCTCTCTCTGTAGTTCTCCTCTCTCTGTGTGGTTCTCCTCTCTGTGTTGTTCTCCTCTCTCTCTCTGTGTGTGTGGTTCTCCTCTCTCTCTGTGTGGTTCTCCTCTCTCTGTGTGGTTCTCCTCTGTGTGTGTGTGTGTGTGGTTCTCCTCTCTCTGTGTGGTTCTCCTCTCTGTGTGTGGTTCTCCTCTCTCTCTCTCTGTGGTTCTCCTCTCTGTGTGGTTCTCCTCTCTCTGTGTGGTTCTCCTCTCTGTGGGGTTCTCCTCTCTCTCTGTGTGGTTCTCCTCTCTCTGTGTGGTCCTCCTCCCTCTGTGTGGTTCTCCTCTCTCTGTGGTTCTCCTCTCTCTGTGTGGTTCTCCTCCCTCTGTGTGGTTCTCCTCCCTCTGTGTGGTTCTCCTCTCTCTGTGGTTCTCCTCTCTCTCTGTCTGGTTCTCCTCTCTCTGTGTGGTTCTCCACTCTCTGTGTGGTTCTCCTCTCTGTGTGGTTCTCCTCTCTCTGTGTGGTTCTCCTCTCTCTGTGTGGTTCTCCTCTCTGTGTGGTTCTCCTCTCTCTGTGTGGTTCTCCTCTCTGTGTGGTTCTCCTCTCTGTATGGTTCTCCTCTCTCTCTGTGTGGTTCTCCTCTCTGTGTGGTTCTCCTCTCTCTCTGTGTGGTTCTCCTCTCTGTGTGTGGTTCTCCTCTCTGTGTGGTTCTCCTCTCTCTCTCTCTCTGTGTGGTTCTCCTCTCTCTCTCTCTGTGTGGTTCTCCTCTCTCTCTCTGTGTGGTTCTCCTCTCTGTGTGGTTCTCCTCTCTCTCTCTGTGGTTCTCCTCTCTCTCTGTGTGGTTCTCCTCTCTCTCTCTTTGTGGTTCTCCTCTCTGTGTGGTTCTCCTCTCTGTGTGGTTCTCCTCTCTCTGTGTGTGGTTCTCCTCTCTGTGGGGTTCTCCTCTCTCTCTGTGTGGTTCTCCTCTCTCTCTCTGTGTGGTTCTCCTCTCTGTGTGGTTCTCCTCTCTGTGTGGTTCTCCTCTCTCTCTGTGTGGTTCTCCTCTCTCTGTGTGGTTCTCCTCTCTCTCTGTGTGGTTCTCCTCTCTCTGTGTGGTTCTCCTCTCTCTCTGTGTGGTTCTCCTCTCTGTGTGGTTCTCCTCTCTCTCTGTGTGGTTCTCCTCTCTCTCTGTGTGGTTCTCCTCTCTGTGTGGTTCTCCTCTCTGTATGGTTCTCCTCTCTCTCTGTGTGGTTCTCCTCTCTGTGTGTGTGGTTCTCCTCTCTCTCTGTGTGGTTCTCCTCTCTGTGTGGTTCTCCTCTCTGTATGGTTCTCCTCTCTCTCTGTGTGGTTCTCCTCTCTGTGTGGTTCTCCTCTCTGTATGGTTCTCCTCTCTCTCTGTGTGGTTCTCCTCTCTGTGTGGTTCTCCTCTCTCTCTGTGTGGTTCTCCTCTCTGTGTGGTTCTCCTCTCTGTATGGTTCTCCTCTCTCTCTGTGTGGTTCTCCTCTCTCTCTGTGTGGTTCTCCTCTCTCTCTGTGTGGTTCTCCTCTCTGTGTGGTTCTCCTCTCTGTATGGTTCTCCTCTCTCTCTGTGTGGTTCTCCTCTCTCTGTGTGGTTCTCCTCTCTCTCTGTGTGGTTCTCCTCTCTGTGTGGGGTTCTCCTCTCTCTGTGTGGGGTTCTCCTCTCTCTCTGTGGTTCTCCTCTCTCTGTGGGGTTCTCCACTCTCTGTGTGGTTCTCCCCTCTCTCTGTGTGGTTCTCCTCTCTCTGTGTGGTTCTCCTCTCTCTGTGTGGGGTTCTCCTCTCTCTGTGTGGTTCTCCTCTCTCTCTGTGTGGTTCTCCTCTCTCTGTGTGGTTCTCCTCTCTCTGTGGGGTTCTCCTCTCTCTCTGTGGTTCTCCTCTCTCTGTGGGGTTCTCCACTCTCTGTGTGGTTCTCCCCTCTCTCTGTGTGGTTCTCCTCTCTCTGTGTGGTTCTCCTCTCTCTGTGTGGGGTTCTCCTCTCTCTCTGTGGTTCTCCTCTCTCTGTGGGGTTCTCCACTCTCTGTGTGGTTCTCCCCTCTCTCTGTGTGGTTCTCCTCTCTCTGTGTGGTTCTCCTCTCTCTGTGTGGGGTTCTCCTCTCTCTGTGTGGTTCTCCTCTCTCTCTGTGTGGTTCTCCTCTCTCTGTGTGGTTCTCCTCTCTCTGTGGGGTTCTCCTCTCTCTGTGTGGTTCTCCTCTCTCTCTGTGTGGTTCTCCTCTCTCTGTGTGGTTCTCCTCTCTCTGTGTGGGGTTCTCCTCTCTCTGTGTGGGGTTCTCCTCTCTCTCTGTGGTTCTCCTCTCTCTGTGTGGGGTTCTCCTCTCTGTGGGGTTCTCCTCTCTCTGTGTGGGGTTCTCCTCTCTCTCTGTGGTTCTCCTCTCTCTCTGTGGGGTTCTCCTCTCTGTGGGGTTCTCCTCTCTCTGTGTGGGGTTCTCCTCTCTCTCTGTGTGGTTCTCCTCTCTCTGTGTGGGGTTCTCCTCTCTCTGTGTGGGGTTCTCCTCTCTCTGTGTGGTTCTCCTCTCTCTCTCTCTGTGGTTCTCCTCTCTGTGTGTGGGGTTCTCCTCTCTCTGTGTGGGGTTCTCCTCTCTCTGTGTGGTTCTCCTCTCTCTCTCTCTGTGGTTCTCCTCTCTGTGTGGTTCTCCTCTCTCTGTGTGGTTCTCCTCTCTGTGGGGTTCTCCTCTCTCTCTGTGTGGTTCTCCTCTCTCTGTGTGGTCCTCCTCCCTCTGTGTGGTTCTCCTCTCTCTGTGGTTCTCCTCTCTCTGTGTGGTTCTCCTCTCTCTGTGTGGTTCCCCTCCCTCTGTGTGGTTCTCCTCTCTCTGTGGTTCTCCTCTCTCTGTGGTTCTCCTCTCTCTCTCTCTTTGGTTCTCCTCTCTCTCTGTGTGGTTCTCCTCTCTCTCTGTGTGGTTCTCCTCTCTGTGTGGTTCTCCTCTCTGTGTGGTTCTCCTCTCTCTGTATGGTTCTCCTCTCTCTGTGTGGTTCTCCTGTCTGTGGTTCTCCTCTCTGTGTGGTTCTCCTCTCTCTGTGTGGTTCTCCTCTCTCTGTGTGGTTCTCCTCTCTGTGTGGTTCTCCTGTCTGTGGTTCTCCTCTCTCTGTGTGGTTCTCCTCTCTCTCTCTCTCTGTGTGGTTCTCCTCTCTGTGTGGTTCTCCTCTCTCTCTCTGTGGTTCTCCTCTCTGTGTGGTTCTCCTCTCTCTGTGTGGTTCTCCTCTCTCTCTCTGTAGTTCTCCTCTCTCTGTGTGGTTCTCCTCTCTGTGTTGTTCTCCTCTCTCTCTCTGTGTGTGTGGTTCTCCTCTCTCTCTGTGTGGTTCTCCTCTCTCTGTGTGGTTCTCCTCTGTGTGTGTGTGTGTGTGGTTCTCCTCTCTCTGTGTGGTTCTCCTCTCTGTGTGTGGTTCTCCTCTCTCTCTCTCTGTGGTTCTCCTCTCTGTGTGGTTCTCCTCTCTCTGTGTGGTTCTCCTCTCTGTGGGGTTCTCCTCTCTCTCTGTGTGGTTCTCCTCTCTCTGTGTGGTCCTCCTCCCTCTGTGTGGTTCTCCTCTCTCTGTGGTTCTCCTCTCTCTGTGTGGTTCTCCTCCCTCTGTGTGGTTCTCCTCCCTCTGTGTGGTTCTCCTCTCTCTGTGGTTCTCCTCTCTCTCTGTGTGGTTCTCCTCTCTCTGTGTGGTTCTCCACTCTCTGTGTGGTTCTCCTCTCTGTGTGGTTCTCCTCTCTCTGTGTGGTTCTCCTCTCTCTGTGTGGTTCTCCTCTCTGTGTGGTTCTCCTCTCTCTGTGTGGTTCTCCTCTCTGTGTGGTTCTCCTCTCTGTATGGTTCTCCTCTCTCTCTGTGTGGTTCTCCTCTCTGTGTGGTTCTCCTCTCTCTCTGTGTGGTTCTCCTCTCAGTGTGTGGTTCTCCTCTCTCTCTCTGTGTGTGGTTCTCCTCTCTGTGTGGTTCTCCTCTCTCTCTCTCTCTGTGTGGTTCTCCTCTCTCTCTCTCTGTGTGGTTCTCCTCTCTCTCTCTGTGTGGTTCTCCTCTCTGTGTGGTTCTCCTCTCTCTCTCTGTGGTTCTCCTCTCTCTCTGTGTGGTTCTCCTCTCTCTCTCTTTGTGGTTCTCCTCTCTGTGTGGTTCTCCTCTCTGTGTGGTTCTCCTCTCTCTGTGTGTGGTTCTCCTCTCTGTGGGGTTCTCCTCTCTCTCTGTGTGGTTCTCCTCTCTCTCTCTGTGTGGTTCTCCTCTCTGTGTGGTTCTCCTCTCTGTGTGGTTCTCCTCTCTCTCTGTGTGGTTCTCCTCTCTCTGTGTGGTTCTCCTCTCTCTCTGTGTGGTTCTCCTCTCTCTGTGTGGTTCTCCTCTCTCTCTGTGTGGTTCTCCTCTCTGTGTGGTTCTCCTCTCTCTCTGTGTGGTTCTCCTCTCTCTCTGTGTGGTTCTCCTCTCTGTGTGGTTCTCCTCTCTGTATGGTTCTCCTCTCTCTCTGTGTGGTTCTCCTCTCTGTGTGTGTGGTTCTCCTCTCTCTCTGTGTGGTTCTCCTCTCTGTGTGGTTCTCCTCTCTGTATGGTTCTCCTCTCTCTCTGTGTGGTTCTCCTCTCTGTGTGGTTCTCCTCTCTGTATGGTTCTCCTCTCTCTCTGTGTGGTTCTCCTCTCTGTGTGGTTCTCCTCTCTCTCTGTGTGGTTCTCCTCTCTGTGTGGTTCTCCTCTCTGTATGGTTCTCCTCTCTCTCTGTGTGGTTCTCCTCTCTCTCTGTGTGGTTCTCCTCTCTCTCTGTGTGGTTCTCCTCTCTGTGTGGTTCTCCTCTCTGTATGGTTCTCCTCTCTCTCTGTGTGGTTCTCCTCTCTCTCTGTGTGGTTCTCCTCTCTGTGTGGTTCTCCTCTCTCTCTGTATGGTTCTCCTCTCTCTCTGTGTGGTTCTCCTCTCTCTCTGTGTGGTTCTCCTCTCTGTGTGGTTCTCCTCTCTGTGTGGTTCTCCTCTCTCTCTGTGTGTGGTTGTCTGATGAAATGATGCAGAACATGAGGAGTAGAACACGTCAAAGAGCTTCAGTCGTCTGCGTCTTATTCTGCAAACACTTTGTGGCGCCTTCAGAACCCAGTTTTCTGCTTCAGTCTAAAACAGACGACCAAACACAAACGATTAATCTCTTCACTCGTCGGCACCACAAACATCACTCAGTGTTTTCTTCATGTAGCTGTGTTGAGCTACAGACAGCAGCCGTCTCTCCGCAGTCACGCTGCAGGACACTGCAGCGTGACTGCGGAGAGACGTTCTCTCATGAACCAGCGCGGTTTGATGTAGAACATGAGTTCAGCAGCAATGAATCTTTTTGAGACGTTATTTAATTTAAGTTTAAGAGTTGCTGTCAGACAGTGTGCAGGCCTCATTTCATCTGAAGACAGAGACAGGGAGGTGCCAGAGACAGGGAGGTGCCAGAGACAGGGAGGTGCCAGAGGGGAGGTGACAGAGACAGGGAGGTGCCAGAGGGGAGGTGACAGAGACAGGGAGGTTCCAGAGGGGAGGTGACAGAGACAGGGAGGTTCCAGAGGGGAGGTGACAGAGACAGGGAGGTGACAGAGGGGAGGTGACAGAGACAGGGAGGTGACAGAGACAGGGAGGTGCCAGAGACAGGGAGGTGACAGAGACAGGGAGGTGACAGAGGGGAGGTGACAGAGACAGGGAGGTGACAGAGACAGGGAGGTGCCAGAGACAGGGAGGTGACAGAGACAGGGAGGTGACAGAGGGGAGGTGACAGAGACAGGGAGGTGACAGAGGGGAGGTGACAGAGACAGGGAGGTGACAGAGGGGAGGTGACAGAGACAGGGAGGTGACAGAGGGGAGGTGACAGAGACAGGGAGGTGACAGAGGGGAGGTGACAGAGACAGGGAGGTGACAGAGACAGGGAGGTGACAGAGACAGGGAGGTGACAGAGACAGGGAGGTGACAGAGACAGGGAGGTGACAGAGGGGAGGTGACAGAGACAGGGAGGTGACAGAGGGGAGGTGACAGAGGGGAGGTGACAGAGGGGAGGTGACAGAGACAGAGGGGAGGTGACAGAGACAGGGAGGTTCCAGAGACAGGGAGGTGACAGAGGGGAGGTGCTAGAGACAGGGAGGTGACATCAACATCAACACTGAACAGTTTTACCTCAACATAATGTGTTTTTCCAACGCTGTCGTTGCAAAGAGGACGTGAACACATGAATGTCTCCATCTAGAGTCGGTGTTTGGTTTGTCCACTCTGGGCTACTGTAGAAACACGGCGGAGCAACATGGTGACCTCTGTGGACGAGCTCATATGAACAGCTCATTCTGAGGGAACCAGAACAAAACGGTCAGATCAGATTTAAATCCTTCACACCGCAGCTTCAAGCGTTCTCCGTATTTAGAATAATCTGACGTCACACACAGCTGTCCAACCAGGAGCTGATGACATCACCAGCGTCAGTTTCCTCTCAGACGCCAGCAACAAGTAATATTTCAGCTGCTGCAAACCACAGATAGATTAAAATGATGCACATATGATCTAATGTGTGCAGCTGTTATAGATTCCATGTCTTTGAATTGTAATAGAGTACTTCAACTCTGAGGTACTTTTACTTTACCTGAAATCTGTTGGTGCAGAAACAAAAGTAGATTTAATTTATGTTTTTTTCTCCTCAGTCAGTAAAAACTGAACATATTTTAATATAAATGAGAAATCAATCGATAATCAGTTAATAATCAGCTGATCAGATGTATTGATGATGATTGTTTGGACTTTGTTAATGAGGAGTGAGAAAATGAACACCTGCAGGCACAGGTGAGTTAGCATTAGCCTCAGAGCTAACTGTGGCTCATAATAAAGTTTGAGGCACGAGCTAAATCTCCTCCTCGCGCAGTTCAGACTCTCAGGTGTTACTCACCTGTTGTTTCAGTCACGACCCACTGTACCGATCGATCCTCATGACGTCAGTCACTTTAATTATCACGGGCCACAGGTCACACTTCTTCTTCTTCTTCTTCTTCTTCTTCTCTTTCTTCCTCGCGTAGTTTTAAAAACACTCGCCAACAGAGCGACCTCCTGAGGGAGGGGGCGGGGCTGACCCTTTACCTGTGATGACGTCACGTGCCATGACAGGTTCACATACGTGCTGTGGTGTTTTTGGACTGTATATTAAAGTGAAACCAAATCATGACGTCAAAACTGAGTGTAAAAATGTCATTCAACATTTTGAATGAAAAATATGAGCAAGAGTAAAACCAGAGTGATAATCTGAGAGTTCGCACCATCGCTGATTTATAAACATTTGGATTTATTTGTGAAAACAACTTAATCTTAAAATAGTCCTGATGTTAAACTTTAATAACATATATGTCAGTATTGTAAATTACCAAAAGTTACGTCCAAACTTTCCTAAACTGTGAATTTTAAAAACGTGTAGACTCAAAAAAGTTCATTTGTAAATATCACTGATGACATCAGAGACTCCTCTTCACTCTGCACCTTCAACACACCCCTCAAATCACACCTCTAAAGACCTGTTTCTATCAATCAATCAATTTTATTTATAAAGCCCAATATCACAAATACAATTTGCCTCACAGGGCTTTACAGCATACAACATCCCTCTGTCCTTTAGACCCTCACAGCGGATAAGGAAAAACTCCCCAAAAAAACCCTTTACCGGGGAAAAAAACAGTAGAAAGCTCAGGAAGAGCAACTGAGGAGGGATCCCTCTTCCAGGACGGACAGACGTGCAGTAGATGTCGTACAGAACAGATCAGCATAACAAATTAACAGTAATCTGTATGACACAATACAGTAATCTGTATGACATCCTCGGTAATGACAGTAGCTTACAACAACATTCATGAAAGTAATAATACTGTCGTTATAGTTCTGGCTACTGTGGTACAATATGTTGAAAGTATATATTAGTATCAGGCAGTATACATGTATGATAATATCATATGTCTATAATAGCAGCAGAAGTATGACTAATGATTAATGATGGCAGCAGCAGCAGCAGCAGCAGCAGCAGGAGGCATCTGGCAGGACCACGGCAGCAGCACAACCACACACGTCACACTATCCAGGCACCGCTGCAATACGAGTTAACCTGAGAGACAGACCTGTTTCTACAGACCTGTTTCAAAAGACCTGTTTCTAAAGGTCTGTTTCTAAACACCTGTTTCTAGAGACCTGTTTATAAACACCTGTTTCTAAAGGTGTGTTTGTAAAGACCTTTTTCAAAAGACCTGTTTCTAAACACGTGTTTCAAAAGACCTGTTTCTAAACACCTGTTTCAAAAGACCTGTTCCTACAGACCTGTTTCTACAGACCTGTTTCTACAGACCTGTTTCTAGAGACCTGTTTCTACAGACCTGTTTCTAGAGACCTGTTTCTAGAGACCTGTTTCAAAAGACCTGTTTCAAAAGACCTGTTTCTAAAGACCTGTTTCAAAAGACCTGTTTCTAAAGACCTGTTTCTACAGACCTGTTTCAAAAGACCTGTTTCTACAGACCTGTTTCTAGAGACCTGTTCCTACAGACCTGTTTCAAAAGACCTGTTTCAAAATACTTGTTTCTAGAGACCTGTTTCAAAAGACCTGTTTCTACAGACCTGTTTCTAGAGACCTGTTTCAAAAGACCTGTTTCTACAGACCTGTTTCAAAAGACCTGTTTCTAGAGACCTGTTTCAAAAGACCTGTTTCTAGAGACCTGTTTCAAAAGACCTGTGTCAAAAGACCTGTTTCAAAAGACCTGTTTCTAGAGACCTGTTTCTAGAGACCTGTTTCAAAAGACCTGTTTCTAAACACCTGTTTCTAAAGGCCTGTTTCTAGAGACCTGTTTCTAAACACCTGTTTCTAAACACCTGTTTCTAAAGACCTGTTTCAAAAGACCTGTTTCTAAACACCTGTTTCAAAAGACTTGTTTCTAGAGACCTGTTTCAAAAGACCTGTTTCTAAAGACCTGTTTCTACAGACCTGTTTCAAAAGACCTGTTTCTAGAGACCTGTTTCAAAATACCTGTTTCTACAGACCTGTTTCAAGAGACCTGTTTCTAAAGACCTGTTTCAAAAGACCTGTTTCAAAAGACCTGTTTCTACAGACCTGTTTCAAAAGACCTGTTTCTAGAGACCTGATTCAAAAGACCTGTTTCTACAGACCTGTTTCAAAAGACCTGTTTCTACAGACCTGTTTCAAAAGACCTGTTTCTAGAGACCTGTTTCAAAAGACCTGTTTCAAAAGACCTGTTTCTACAGACCTGTTTCAAAAGACCTGTTTCTAGAGACCTGTTTCTACAGACCTGTTTCTAGAGACCTGTTTCTACAGACCTGTTTCAAAAGACCTGTTTCTACAGACCTGTTTCAAAAGACCTGTTTCAAAAGACCTGTTTCTAAACACCTGTTTCTAAACACCTGTTTCTACAGACCTGTTTTTACAGACCTGTTTCTACAGACCTGTTTCAAAAGACCTGTTTCTAGAGACCTGTTTCTACAGACCTGTTTCTACAGACCTGTTTCTACAGACCTGTTTCAAAAGACCTGTTTCTACAGACCTGTTTCAAAAGACCTGTTTCTAAACACCTGTTTCTAAACACCTGTTTCTACAGACCTGTTTCAAAAGACCTGTTTCAAGAGACCTGTTTCTAAACACCTGTTTCTAAAGGTCTGTTTCAAAAGACCTGTTCCTAAAGACCTGTTTCAAAAGACCTGTTTCCAAACACCTGTTTCAAAAGACCTGTTTCTACAGACCTGTTTCAAAAGACCTGTTTCTACAGACCTGTTCTACAGACCTGTTTCAAAAGACCTGTTTCTAGAGACCTGTTTCAAAAGACCTGTTTCTAAACACCTGTTTCTAAAGGCCTGTTTCTAGAGACCTGTTTCTAAAGACCTGTTTCAAAAGACCTGTTTCTAAACACCTGTTTCAAAAGACTTGTTTCTAAACACCTGTTTCAAAAGACCTGTTTCTACAGACCTGTTTCAAAAGACCTGTTTCAAGAGACCTGTTTCTAAAGACCTGTTTCAAAAGACCTGTTTCAAAAGACCTGTTTCTAGAGACCTGTTTCAAAAGACCTGTTTCTACAGACCTGTTTCTAAAGGCCTGTTTCTACAGACCTGTTTCAAAAGACCTGTTTCTAGAGACCTGTTTCAAAATACCTGTTTCTACAGACCTGTTTCAAAAGACCTGTTTTTAGAGACCTGTTTCAAAATACCTGTTTCTACAGACCTGTTTCAAAAGACCTGTTTCTAAAGACCTGTTTCAAAAGACCTGTTTCTAGAGACCTGTTTCTAAAGTCCTGTTTCTCGTCTTTCATTTCATTTTTGTTTTGTGATTTTTCTTCTGTTCTCTGAACAGCAGCTGATGATCCAGAAACGCGCTGTATAATCTGTTATATTATTATTAATGTAGGAGCCATCCATGTGTGTAGGCTGCTAATTTGTCCTGTAGGGGGCACTGTACTGTCATGGCTGTCTGTCAATAGTCTTGTTGGAGATGAGTCAGGCCTGCGCAGATTCGATCACCGACGATCGCCACTCAATGCATGCTGGGTAGTTTTGTGTCCGACTTCATCCGGACTTGCTCTGAGGTCGTACAAAAGTGGACAGCGATAATTTCATGAGGACGAGGCGACCACAGTTTTTACATCCAGGCGCTGCAGCTGCTCTCCACCGACTGCAAGGCCCAGGGCATGATGGGAAACGCCTGGTTCTCACCTGATCTAACAGCTGATTGGTTCAGATGTTGACTCAACAAGATGACGTTTTATATAAACTCTTAATTTTTGTTGAATGTCAGAGATACATTTCCACAGGTCTCCATCTCATCTCATCTAAAGTCTCCGTTGCCCCTCCCTGGCTGCTGCCTTCAGGACGTCAGGAGTTGGATGAGCAGGAACTTTCTGAAGCTCAACGGCAGCAAAACTGAGATCCTGCTCATTGGCTCCAAAAACACCCCGGCTGAAGTCCAGAGCACCCAAGTCCCACACATCATCACTGATAACTTCTCTGCACCCTTCTCCACCCGTGCCAAGAGCGCCAGTGTCGTCCTGGACACCACTTTGTCATTCGAACATTACCCAGACTGCTTTCTTCCATTTCCAGGCCCCGCCCATCACCCTGTTCAGTACCAGACTGACTACAAGAACCTTCAGCTCACCGTCACAGCCCCCCCGCCCACCTCACGCCTCAGCACCATGGATGCTTTCAGCTGCTCCAGGCGCTGGAACTCTCTGCCTCCACACATCCGACAGTCCGATAGCAACATCCTTCAAATCCCACCTGTTCAAACTGGATTATTCACTTTAACAAAGACTGAACCCTCTGAGATCACAGGAGACAAAGACTCAGGAAATAACTGGTCTGTACTTTATTGATCGACAGTCTGATACACAGTGTTTGTGAGGACACTGAGCCTCAGAGATTAAACTATATTAACATGAGTGTCTTCGTACTGAATCGGTCCAGAGTCTGTCCCACCTCCTCATCCCGACCGCCTTTCATTGTGATGGCCGTGAAATAAAAATCAGGTGTTCTCCTGTTTCTTGTGGCACAGTTCAGGAGTCAGGAGACCAGCTCCGTCCTCACTTTGTCCTCTGCTGACACTCAGAGACCTTTAAACCAGCTCTACGTCTCACATCGTCTCTTCTTTGTGTCGCTTTGTTTTAACATAGAGCCAAAGTAGATTTCAGTGTTCACATGTAGACCAACTTCACAGCTACACGCCAACTTTGGCCTAAAGGTTTGGTCCTAAACGCCGCAGGCTGCCGCTCAGATCTCCTCCTCCTCCTCCTGCTCCTCCTGCTGGTCTACCTCTCAGCGCTGATCTTGTACCGCAGGACAAAGTAAGCGATGAGCCTCAGAGAGAAGAAGAAGATGCCGAGGACGATGAAGTCCAGGTAGAGTTTGGCATCCAGCATGTCCAGCTCCTTCAGGATGGCTTCGGACTTTTGGAAGTGACAGGTGTCGTCCTCGTCGCAGTGCAGATCCTCTCGGTCCAGGCTGTAGATGGCCAGAATGACGCCCTCGAAGCCGTACCTGAAACACAGCACAGGGAGTGGTTTTATAATCAGCTGATGTAGATACATCGGACTCCTGCTAGTAGGATTCATTATTATTTCTGATGCTTCAGACGAGGAGACCTGCACCTGCCAACAGGTAAATATCAAAGGGGCCCAGAATAAATGACAGGGAGACATCACCCTGTGGGCCCACCGCCTGCAGGGACAGGAATCAGAGTTCGGTGTGTTGTGTGCCAACCGGCAGGCAGAGGCGGGGCCCCGGACATGCTGATCCCTGCCGTTGCGACCTGGCTCTGGGAACATGGCACTGAACAGTATCAGGTGAAGTTCTCCAACAACGTTACGCCAGGTTATCACACTATAATGTGAAACGTTATAACAAGACAAATCATGTACTAAAAAATTCTCTGAAGGAAGGACGCGGTAGAATCCGAAGGATCTTTGGCACTGGAAGAGTCCTTCAGCGGATTCGATGACATAACCTCCCTGAAATTCAGCTGTTTAAGGATCCGTCTTTGACTTTGAGAAACAGTTAACAATGCTTTAATGTGAAAATGTCAGAGATTCTTCTTCTCTCTGCTCTGCGTCATAGAACTGTAATCAGACAGCGCCCCCACCTGACGTAGGAGATGTAGGACATCCACTGCAGGTACCAGGGGATGGTGTCGAAGCTGACGAAGAACCCGGAGAACAACAGGACAGGGATCGCTGTGACCGGACCCACAAACGTCGCCACCTGCAGGAGACAAACAAACACACCTGAGCGAACACACACACACACACACCTGTCGGTGAGGTCACACAGGTGAGTCTTCAGGTGAACTGACCTGCAGAGAGGTGGAGGCGGCTCCGATCAGCAGACCCAGACTCTGAGCCACCAAAGAGGTCAGAACTCCCAGAGACAGGAAGAGGAAGAAGCGTCCGGCGTCCGGAGGCTGAGCCGTCATCCAGTACACGATACTGCAGTACACCACCGGGAACACGACCTGTACAGGAGAGGGTCGGCGATATTCAGTTGTCAGTGCCACGACCTGCACCACGAACATCCTTCAGTCAGACGCTGCTGTGTGGAGAACACGTGTGTTTACCTGGAAGGGAACGTCCGCCATGGTTTTGGCGAGATAATACGCCTTCAGACTGTACCAGTAGTTCAGGTGCTCCCTCAGGAACACTCCCATCTCCAGAGGAACTGAGGCACAAACACACACATCAGATCACATCAACTCATTGAAAAGCACCTGCCGTGCGCACAGCACTGTCAGTCCTCATGAAATGGTGCAGCGGGTGACGGCAGGAAACATCAGACTGATAACAAATAAACAGACACATCGCACGCTAGAGGGCTGAACTTCTTTCTTCTGATGATTTAAAATTCACTTGAAATTATACCAGCAATACGTTTTAGCCATGGCTGGGCAAATCAAACCACACTGAATCGAATCGCAACAACTCGAACTGAATCACATCAAGTTGAATCAGATCAAAACAAATTCAGCTGAATCTTTGTTCCTGCACTCATTTGAATATTTATTAAAATATTAATGATTGTCTTTAAATTATATTGACTTCTGTGTGATGACACAGGAAGTACTCACATCCTTTACTTGGGTACACAGTGTTAATACTGCAGTGTGGACATACTTTGAGTCGTGCACACTCAGGTGTTCAGAGTCTTGAGTTTGTGTGTAAGGACTCACAGGTGAGCACTGTTGGCATCAGAGCAGCGAACATGAGGAACAACATGGAGAAGAAGAGGAACCCTGAGTTACTCAGAACCTTCTTGGCCTCGTTCCCGATGCCCAGGTACAACAGACCAATCAGGACGCCGATCCCAATGTGGGAGGAGATCCTCAGGTGAGTCAGCACCTGCTCGACCAATGAGAGTAGAGATCGGTTACTCTGTGTCACAGATATATTCAGACGTGGAGACGTTTCTGCAGACCGTGGGTACATTCGTACGTCATTACGTAGCAGCTACGTTTAAACAGCGCTGTGGTTGATCATGTTCAGGCTTCAGATAACCAGTTTGGAATCTGGCCGAAAAATCTGCTGATTTCACGAGTGACTCAAAATACTGACAAAATAAACAAATACATATATATATATCAAAATAAATACATGTCTAAATTAATGAATAATGTCAAAATAAATCACTGACTTTATGTTAAAATAAGAAAATGAATGAATAAATAAAAACTAAATGTAAATATAAACAAATATATGATCTAAAAATAAATAAAGTATATTTTAAATTTGTGTCAAAATAAATAAATAAATGTGAAAATGAAAGTGAACAAATAAATAATAGAAAATCTCTAAATAAATTAAACAAATATTTATTAATAAATAAATGTCAAAATAAATAAAAATAATTATTAAATTTATATCAAAATAAATAGATAAGTAAATGACTAAATAAATAACAATGTCAAAATAAATAAATGAAATAAAACAGATTCTTGATGTGTTGTGATGGTATTGTGTGTGTGTGTGTGTGTGTGTGTGTGTGTGTGTGTGTGTGTGTGTGTGTGTGTGTGTCCCTCTCTCTCTCTCTCTCTCTCTCTGTCTGCGCTGCAGTAGCTGTGTGCATCCACCAGGTGTCGCTGTGTGTCCTCACCGAGTCTCTGAGGATGCTGAGGAAGGTTCTCCGGAACAGGATGGAGAACTGGGTCATACAGCTGGCTGAGAAACTGTGACACCCTTCAGACGACGAGCTCTCCTGACCGACCACAGAGGGACAGACACACATGTCAGGCGTCTCCTTTAAGATGACATCACAGCTGTGTCATCAATAATCAATAATCTGCACTGATTCATTACAAAGCTCAGTTACAACACAAATATATATTTTACCTTTGAATAAATGTGTTTGATTGATCCACAGAGTGTTTGAGTGAATCACGACACATGATAACACATGTTCATGTTCTGGTGTTTTTTAAACGTGATCCTTGAAACAACACGAAATGATTTTATGAAAACATGTTTTAACTCTCAGAGCTGACAGCGGCTGTGCTCGCACTTATTCCCTCCTTCTGACTGTGTGACATCAGAGCGCTGACGGGACGCTAAACGCCAGGTAAAGTTCCTCTGATCGCAGGAAGTGATGACTTTTTGACTCGACGTCTCTGCGTCACGAACTTTGACATTTTTAAGCTAAAAAAAACAAAACTTTCGAGGTGAGAAATGATCGACGCAGCGACAGAATGTTGGTTCAGAGTTGATCGACGCCGCCTGGTTTGACAGTTTGAGCGCAGGTCACCAGCAGTGATCGACGTTCTTGACAGCGGCGTCAGAGACTCCTCAACTCTGATTGGATGTCACTGAGTGCCGTGCGAGTACGGAGACCAGCTGCAGCTTTAAACCTGTCGAACACTGCTTGTGAATGTGTGGAAATGATGACATCATGAAGGATTCACAAACACGTTAAGAACACGTGAACAGAGCGCAGTCATCGCTGCACAGTTCTTTGTCCTTTAACGAATGAGAGCCAGTTAGTTAATGATGCGGCAGCTGTCTGTCCTGCATCAACACGCAGCTGATCTTCATCAACACGCAGCTGATCGTCATCAACACGCAGCTGATCTTCATCAACACGCAGCTGATCATCAACACGCAGCTGATCATCAACACGCAGCTGATCTTCATCAACACGCAGCTGATCATCAACACGCAGCTGATCTTCATCAACACGCAGCTGATCTTCATCAACACGCAGCTGATCATCAACACGCAGCTGATCTTCATCAACACGCAGCTGATCTTCATCGACACGCAGCTGATCTTCATCAACACGCAGCTGATCGTCATCGACACGCAGCTGATCTTCATTGACACGCAGCTGATCGTCATCGACACGCAGCTGATCTTCATCAACACGCAGCTGATCTTCATCAACACGCAGCTGATCTTCATCGACACGCAGCTGATCATCATCGACACGCAGCTGATCTTCATCAACACGCAGCTGATCTTCATCGACACGCAGCTGATCATCATCGACACGCAGCTGATCTTCATCAACACGCAGCTGATCGTCATCGACACGCAGCTGATCGTCAGACGATGGAACTGATTGACTTAACTTTGCTCTCGGCGTGACAGATGCTGAATGAATCTGGACAGATATAATATACATAAATATGAGTCAGAAAGTTTTAAACGCCAAATTACAGTTCGCATTTGTGTGAAATCTGGTCATAATTAGTTTGAATGAATGAACTCTTGAGTTATGGCCGTGTGAGGTCACACTGACCTTTGACCTTTGAAGAAATTCTAATCAGTTCATACTCGAGTCAAACTGGATGTTTGTGCTAAATGTGAAGAAATTCTCTCACAGTGTTTCTGAGATATTATGTTCCTGAGAATTGGATGTACGGACGGACACAGAGACAGACGGACACAGAGACAGAGACAGACACGGACGGACACAGAGACAGACACAGAGACAGACAGACACAGAGACAGACAGACACGGACGGACACAGAGACAGACAGACACAGAGACAGACTGAGTCCAAGCGCAGCAGTGCGCTGCCCATGTCATGTGACGAGGACCAACCAATCACAGCCCACAGACATGTTTCTTCAGTAAATATCAGTGTGTGATAAAATGGAGGAGGAGCTGATCGTGTTGGTGCAGAGCTGTCAGAGCGTCTCCTCTGTCCCTCTGTCAGACAGGAAGTAGATCAGCTGTGACCTCAGGGTTTCAGGTAAACAGGCCATGATGTGTTGCTGGTTATGGTTGCTTAGCAACCACAGACGCAACCTGCCGCCGCGCTCTTGAAAGCTGGCGCAGCGAGGGCGCCAGAGTAGCAGCTCGTGTGTGTTCACCTCGTCCGTGCGCTGCCACAGGAGCGGGTGGAGGTTCGTGTCTCCGTTCAGTTCGGTCTGATGATCCTTCTCACACTTCCTGTCCTGCACCGCCTTCTCCAGTCGCACCATCTGATCTCCGTATTCTCCAGACGCCACCTCCATCACTAAAAACACACACACGTACTTTAACTACACACTCCATGTACTTGTACTTTACCACAGTACTTCCAGTCTGAGAGGGAGAGAACTCTCTGATCAGTGTCTCCGCAGTGTGATGTCACAGCGTCTACAGAGGTCAGTACTCTGAGTATTCATGTAGAAAAGTAATCAGCAGTAAAAACTGAAGTGTTTCCCTCTGAGATAGAAACATAAAGTAACTGAGTACATAGAGTAACTGACTACATAGAGTAACTGATTACATAGAGTAACTGAGTACAAGAGTAACTGACTACATAGAGTAACTGAGTACAAGAGTAACAAGTATTAACAAGTTGTGTTCAACAGTCCGTTCTCTGTTTCTGTGACCTCGCGTTTCAGACTGGACTCTGATTGGCTCCAGACTACGTGTGATGTCATAAATCCTGCAGCTACGTCAGGTGTTGAAGTCACA
Organism: Epinephelus awoara; assembly: GCA_035609425.1. NCBI lineage: Eukaryota > Metazoa > Chordata > Actinopteri > Perciformes > Serranidae > Epinephelus > Epinephelus awoara. Next base: position 44,106,345 of record CM069297.1, read on the forward strand.
TTCAAGGTGAAACACGGAAACAGGTGGAGCAGGTGGAGCAGGTGGAGGGGCCCTTTACATGCCTGTGTTGCATTTCCTGTAAACATGTGAAGCAGGGTGGAGACACAGGGTCTCAGGGTCTTACCGAAGTCAGCCGGGTTGTGGTAGGTGGGGCAGTTGAGTCCCAGGTCTCTCAGGTAGGGAACCAGACTGGAGACTTTACCTCTGTAGATACACTGACCCTGACTCAGAACGTAAAGCTGCAACACAGAGACAACACCACCCACATCCTTTACTGCAGTGACACCACTACCACCACCCACATCCTTTACTGCAGTGACACCACTAACACCACCCACATCCTTTACTGCAGTGACACCACTAACACCACCCACATCCTTTACTGCAGTGACACCACTAACACCACCCACATCCTTTACTGCAGTGACACCACTAACACCACCCACATCCTTTACTGCAGTGACACCGCCCACATCCCTTACTGCAGTGACACCACCCACATCCTTTACTGCAGTGACACCACTAACACCACCCACATCCGTTACTGCAGTGACACCACCCACATCCCTTACTGCAGTGACACCACTACCACCACCCACATCCTTTACTGCAGTGACACCACTAACACCACCCACATCCTTTACTGCAGTGACACCACTAACACCACCCACATCCGTTACTGCAGTGACACCACCCACATCCCTTACTGCAGTGACACCACTAACACCACCCACATCCTTTACTGCAGTGACACCACTAACACCACCCACATCCTTTACTGCAGTGACACCGCCCACATCCCTTACTGCAGTGACACCACCCACATCCTTTACTGCAGTGACACCACTAACACCACCCACATCCGTTACTGCAGTGACACCACCCACATCCCTTACTGCAGTGACACCACTAACACCACCCACATCTGTTACTGCAGTGACACCACCCACATCCCTTACTGCAGTGACACCACTAACACCACCCACATCCGTTACTGCAGTGACACCACCCACATCCCTTACTGCAGTGACACCACCCACATCCTTTACTGCAGTGACACCACCCACATCCTTTACTGCAGTGACACCACTAACACCACCCACATCCTTTACTGCAGTGACACCACTAACACCACCCACATCCTTTACTGCAGTGACACCACCCACATCCTTTACTGCAGTGACACCACTAACACCACCCACATCCTTTACTGCAGTGACACCACTAACACCACCCACATCATTTACTGCACTGACACCACCCACATCCTTTACTGCAGTGACACCACTAACACCACCCACATCCTTTACTGCAGTGACACCGCCCACATCCCTTACTGCAGTGACACCACCCACATCCTTTACTGCAGTGACACCACTAACACCACCCACATCCTTTACTGCAGTGACACCACTAACACCACCCACATCCTTTACTGCAGTGACACCACTAACACCACCCACATCCTTTACTGCAGTGACACCACTAACACCACCCACATCCTTTACTGCAGTGACACCGCCCACATCCCTTACTGCAGTGACACCACCCACATCCTTTACTGCAGTGACACCACTAACACCACCCACATCCGTTACTGCAGTGACACCATCCACATCCCTTACTGCAGTGACACCACCCACATCCTTTACTGCAGTGACACCACTAACACCACCCACATCCGTTACTGCAGTGACACCACCCACATCCTTTACTGCAGTGACACCACTAACACCACCCACATCTGTTACTGCAGTGACACCACCCACATCCCTTACTGCAGTGACACCACTAACACCACCCCCATCCGTTACTGCAGTGACACCACCCACATCTCTTACTGCAGTGACACCACCCACATCCTTTACTGCAGTGACACCACTAACACCACCCACATCCTTTACTGCAGTGACACCACCCACATCCTTTACTGCAGTGACACCACTAACACCACCCACATCCTTTACTGCAGTGACACCACCCACATCCTTTACTGCAGTGACACCACTAACACCACCCACATCCGTTACTGCAGTGACACCACCCACATCCCTTACTGCAGTGACACCACTAACACCACCCACATCCTTTACTGCAGTGACACCACCCACATCCTTTACTGCAGTGACACCACTAACACCACCCACATCCGTTACTGCAGTGACACCACCCACATCCCTTACTGCAGTGACACCACTAACACCACCCACATCTGTTACTGCAGTGACACCACCCACATCCCTTACTGCAGTGACACCACTAACACCACCCACATCCTTTACTGCAGTGACACCACCCACATCCTTTACTGCAGTGACACCACTAACACCACCCACATCCTTTACTGCAGTGACACCACCCACATCCTTTACTGCAGTGACACCACTAACACCACCCACATCCTTTACTGCAGTGACACCACCCACATCCTTTACTGCAGTGACACCACTAACACCACCCACATCCTTTACTGCAGTGACACCACCCACATCCTTTACTGCAGTGACACCACTAACACCACCCACATCCTTTACTGCAGTGACACCACTACCACCACCCACATCCTTTACTGCAGTGACACCACCCACATCCCTTACTGCAGTGACACCACTAACACCACCCACATCCTTTACTGCAGTGACACCACTAACACCACCCACATCCTTTACTGCAGTGACACCACCCACATCCCTTACTGCAGTGACACCACCCACATCCTTTACTGCAGTGACACCACTAACACCACCCACATCATTTACTGCAGTGACACCACTACCACCACCCACATCCTTTACTGCAGTGACACCACCCACATCCCTTACTGCAGTGACACCACTAACACCACCCACATCCTTTACTGCAGTGACACCACTAACACCACCCACATCCTTTACTGCACTGACACCACCCACATCCTTTACTGCAGTGACACCACTCACACCACCCACATCCTTTACTGCAGTGACACCACTAACACCACCCACATCCTTTACTGCAGTGACACCAATAATCCTTGTATGTAGTTGAAGTGGTAAAAGTAAAAGTATGTGGCAGTAAAAAGTTTCCTGGTGGATCTGAGGACCTTGTCAAAGAGTTCGAACAGTTTGGCGCTGGGTTGGTGGATGGTGCAGATGACGGTTCGTCCTCCCTGAGCCAGAGCTTTCAACAGAGAGACCACCTGGAAACAGGACGAGCTGTCCAGACCGCTGAGACACAGAGACACAGGAAGTACTTTAATATTTTATCTCATCTGTTCTATCACATTAGTGAGTACAGAGTTTCTGATCCAGTCTCTGAAAGATGAACTCCTGGTGCTGTGAACAGTAGAATAAAACCCTCACTGTCTCCTTTGTGAAGTCTGATAAACGTCCTCCAGTGATGTCACTTGAGTCGGCGCCAGTTGAAAACGACAGGTTTGAAAACTAAACTAGAATTACCGCTTCAAGGTTTTATGCTAAAGGCTGCATCCATGTGTGAGAAAACGTAGGTGCATCACACACCTCGACCTTCAACCACGAAAATCTAATCAGTTTATTATTGACTGAAGTGGACGTTTGTGCCAATTTTGAAGACAGCCATCACTTTCACAGGAATGAGACGAACGAGGTCACAGTGACCTTGACTTTTGGTCATCCAAATCTAATCAGTTCATTGATGTGTCCAAGAGGATACCTGTGCTAAATTTGAGGGACTGAGACATTGTGTTCACAGGATTGAGACAAATGCAAGGTCACAGTGACCTTGACCTTTAACTACCAAATTCTAACCAGTTCACTGAAGTGACAAAGAGGACGTTTGTGCCAAACTAGAAATTCCCCTAAAGCGTTCTTGAGATATTGTTTTCATGACAATGGGACAAACGTACAGACAACTGTAAAACATGATGCTTCCAGCCTCAGCTGAGGTTCAGAGTCAGACAGAAGATGCTGCTCGTCTCCATCAGGCCTCTTTCATGAGATGATGGTAAATCTGTGAGTAAACTTGCACATAAAAAACCTTGGTACTAAAAACCTACACCGGATTCATGAACGCTGGGAAAACTTGGATTTGTTAAAGTGTATTTTCATGAATGCCAATCAATCGTAAACTAACAGTGCTCTCTGGCTAGTCAGCAATTAGCATACATCCCCGCCCATGAATATGTAGTGACGACCATATAAGGAGGTGATAATTACTTTGGACAGGTGCATCCTGTCGAGATGTTGTATTCATTCAGAGAACAGTGCTTTCCAGGTTTAGAGTCACAATTTTAAGAAATGTAATCTTAAATTTAAATCTGCTAAATGCCAACCAATACATCTACATGTTTCATTTCTAATATTTTCTCATGTTTAACTCAAGTGTTTCAAAGACAGCTGTGTATTGTGAACATGACAGAGCACAAAAAGAAACTAGAAAAGCACTCAGAGCGCAGACCTCCGCCAAGTAGGTGATATCCCCTCCCCCTCTGCATCAGATTTTGCAGCCTGCATCACAATTAGGTTATTTGCATCACTATCATTATGAGGTTATATATGCCGTCACCATGGAGACACTGTGGTGTATTTATGTCATTTTTATTTTGTACCAACACAGAATATAATATGGTTTTTTTTTTTTTTTTTACTTTCTTTTTTTTCCAACACAGAACATTAATTTCAACTTTAGAATTACAACAATATTTAGCAAGTAGAACAAGACGTGCTTTCTGCCCACCAGATAACGCTATTTTCACCGTCTCATCAGACAATAGACTTTATTATTTTATCCACTTTGCTTCAACTGATCACCACCAAAATTTTATCATCTGTTCCTTGTCCCATTAAAATCCGTTCATAACTATTTGAGTTATTTTGCAGACAAACAAACAAACAGACCAATGCTGGCGAAAACATAACCTCCTTGGTGGAGGTAATAAAATTGTAATTTCTTATAACACGCAACATTTATTTGTGATTCATTTCAAAGTGTCTGACAGGTGTGTGACGATAAATCCAGACTCCACCCTGCCTCCTGATGGAGGTTCAACAGAAACAAAACTTCCGTCAGTGTTTAGTAACGTCAGTCTCGCAGCACCGACAGCAGATAGAGAATATCTGAGGCGGAGCAGATGGAGAGAATCAGGACACACCTGCTGTGAGTGAGGAGGACAGGTGAAGACTCTGAGCTCTGACAGCAGCCAGGTCAGATTTATTTATAGAGAATGCCGAGTCACAGAAGGTTTTACAGTCCGATCCTGAAACGCTGGACTCAGATCAGGAAAAACTCGGCTGAAGTGGGTCAATCTGACCGAGCGACAGAAACAGAGCTGCTGCAGCTGCTCCAACAAACAGTCACCTTGTTTTCTACAACAGGAACTAAATCAGGAGGAAACCTGGAAACAGTTTGGGAGGGTTATTAAATCTGTGTGTGTGTGTGTGCGTGTGTGTGTGTGTGTGTGTGTGTGTGTGTGTGTGTGTGTGTGTGTGTGTGTGTGTGTGTGTGTGTGTGTGTGTGTGTCGGACCTGGTGGGTTCATCGAAGAACATGACTGGTGGATTGTTGACAAGCTCCAGAGCGATGGCCAGTCTCTTCCTCTGACCCCCCGACAGGTGGGACGTCCTGGTTTTAGCACAGTCCAGTAAACCCAGAGCCATCAGGATCTCCTGTACCTGAACACACACACACACACACACACACACAGAGTACCCATTAAAGGGACAGTTGCAATGGGGTTGTATGAGTTACTTCTCCACAGTCAGTGTATCATCTTCAGTAGAGTCAGTTCACCCCCAGTCTGGAGAAGCAGGCAGCACACTGTAAACCCCAGTCCATCCATGACACAGTGTTTTACTGTAAAGTCTACACAGATGCCCCGAATAGGGAATGGGTACAGTGACGTCACCATGGACATCGCCGCCATGTTGATGGCTACGGGCAGCAGTAAACAAACGCAGTAGTTAAGTCGCATCGAGTGGAGAAAGCGAGGGAGAAGATGTTAAGATGTCAGAAAGGAAAGAGAATTCACCGGGATACATTGAAGCACGACGCCAGGGACCAGTATATGGAGAAAATGAATGCTATCAATGGTTTGGACCTAGCCTTGGACCAAAAAACCCCGTTTTACGTTTGGGGGTTCCCGGTCTAGACCGATTCATGTCTCCATAAACGTGGTGTACGGGGGGTTGCAGTGTGTTTGTAAACGTTATTGTTCAGTAAACATGCAGCTTTATCTAGGATGTCTGAAATTTTCTTCACGCCTTCTTCGTCCAGCAATGAATGAGTGCACCGGCTTTTACTGCGCCACAGCACCACTATAGCGGTTGGGAGGTGTACTGCACATTGGCAGAAAGAGGCTCTAGCCTTGGACCAACATAAAAGCTTTATGTTCTCTTGACATTTTTGAGTTAATTTGACTCAAATTAATAAAACTGATTTCTGCTAATTAGCCAAAAAACTGTGGAGCATGCTCAAAACGCCTGTTTCGTCAGACAGCGATTTCCAACCGGGAACTGAAGCTGACACCAGGCTCCACTGACAAAAACAGTCAGTCCAGCTCACTAAACAACCCAACCGCCAGAGCAAATGGTGGCATTGACCACAGATAATAACATTTGTAGGTTATTATGCAGCACATTATGTTAAACTATGTTTCAGCAGCGCTGTTTAACATGTTGTGAGGTTGAGGCACAGAAACCTCTCAGTTATAATCAAGAACGATCATGATTTCACTTTGAATACTCATTTGTGGGGGCACAACCCGCTGGAAACACAGTGATGACTCGCTTAAACACAACCGGCTTAGTATTTCGTTGGTGTTGAACAGTGCTCATCTCTCCGAGGTGTCACGCCGTCCACCATCCCTCCACCTCCTGATGACGCAGTCAGCTCATATACTTTGAGCTGATATGAGACCACTGAAACATAGCAATGTAACATATCTGTGGTGTGCAGGAACATACAATGCCAGCATTTTCCTCTGGCAACTGGGCGGAGCTGCTGATTTACCACGGCCTCCATCAGTTAGTTAGTTTGTGTTACCGTGTGACTGCAGTGAACTAACCATTGACGTGTTGACTGACATCTCCTGTAGGCAACACACTGACTGTGGACCAGTACCTCGTACAACCCCACTTCTAAAACATCAGGGTCATCCCTTCAACCTCTGAGACCCATATGTAACCAGGAAGTAGTCTGGGGTCAAAACCTCACCATCTCTCTGCGGGCCTCCGCCTTCTCCTGCAGCTTCAGGTTGGCTGAAACCTGCAGAGACAAGATTCATGAAAACCTGCAGAAAACACCGAGAAACTCTGTTTAAATCTTTCCTGGCAGAATTAAACTAAAGTAGAAACCCGACGAGACTGCTGACGGACACGTTAGTAGACAGAACATGAAACTAGTTTGATGGTTGAGGTTGTTTTTCCTGTTAAATCGTTTCTGCTCTCATCTGTGAAGAGAACGGGGCTCCAGTGGTGGACCTGCCAGTTCTGGTGTTCTCTGGTGAGTGGTGGAGCTGCACGGTGCTGGGCTGTGAGCACAGGTCCCACTAGAGGACGTGGGGCCCTCACGCCACCCTCATGGAGTCTGTTTCTGACAGTGTGGTCAGAAACATGCACACCTGACTGATATGCCTGAAGTTTAGCTGACTTCCTGTTAGACTGTGACCTTTAACCCTTCAGGTTTTGAGCAGTGTGGTTAAATATTTACTGAAGCAACATTTTACTATGCACAACTTTTACTGTAACACTGCAGTGTGAGTACTTCCTGTACCATCATGGCCTCCTGCACGGTGAGGTGAGGCAGCAGCATGTCGTCCTGCATGATGTAACAGGAAACCTTCCTGAAGGAGCGCAGGTCTCTGGGCTGACTGTTGATCAGGATCTCTCCCTTCATCCCCGTCTCTCTGGACACACACAGAAACATACATGTTACACAAACACACGCTGACTCTGGACGGTGCAGGTGTGTGAGTGTTAAATGTGAGTACTGTTAGTGTTCTGCCACCAGAGGGTGCTCTAACACCTCTCATGATTTCTCTGTGATACTGATGACTCAGTGATTCTGAGCTGCTCAGATGGACGTACAGCGTTTCATGCACTGCTCAGCCACTGGTCGCTGCTCTTAGATCAGTGCAGTGAAGTGTAAAGGACAATATGTCCAAGTACCAAAATACATAAATAAACATCTTGTTTACCTTCTTTAATAAAAACTGAACAAATATTGTGCAGGTCTGTGCACAACCCTTTCAAGTTTTCTGAAATTGAATGTTTAAATAAACAAATCAGACATTATATTGCTTCCATAATATTTTTAGACTCATGGAAAGGAAACGTCCAAAACACACATTTAGGTTTATTTACATCAAACTGTTTCAGATTAGTTGTTTGTATAAATGTGATTATTGGAGGTATGAAGCGGACTGAGTCTGTCCTGCTGACAGATTCAACTCTTAAAGTTTTCTGTCAGAAAAGTACTTGTGAACTTTTTGTTATCAAAACATAAACTAGTTGTGATGTAGAGTTTATTGTTCCTGAGTATTTACACTGACTGCAGCTGTTCAGAGTGAAACATGTTCATCACCTCAAAGTACAAAAACTTCCTGCTGTGTCACAGTTAATTAATATTTATCTCCTGCTTATTCAAAATGACATGAATCTGATTTCTGCATGTTTCTGAATATAAATAAAAGACTAAGTTTGTTATATTTAGAATTTATTTTTCATTTCCTCCTGTTAATGTTTATTTGTTATGTTTTGTACTGGTATAAGTGGCTTTTAAAAATAGGTCACTAGACTTTTTTGTTTGTTTAAATTTTGCATTGTGTGTGTTTTTATGGACCCTGAGTCTGGAATAAAGAATATCTATCTATCTATAAACTGACACGTTGTGATTTGAAGCTACAGATGAATCACCTTCCTCTCAGGATCAGACCGTCGTTATAAAGTCCCATTAAAATGAACGTTCACATTCACAGTGTCGGACAGCACGGCGGGACCCACCTGTACCCGGCCAGAATATTCATGAGGGTGGACTTCCCGGCTCCAGAGGGCCCCATGATGGCCACCAGGTCCCCGCTGGTGAATTTCCCAGAGATCCCTTTGAGGAGAGTTTTGTAACCTGAGACAGAACAGAAACAATCAGTCTGCAGGTTCCCAGCCGCTCTGAGGACAGCTCTTTGTCCTCCAGTCCTCCAACCACGACTCAGGTTTCACCTCAGTTTGGACGTTTTTCTTTTTCACATCAATCTGACACCCAAAAAACCCAAGCTCCCCCCATACACACCTGAACACACCTGAACACACCTGAACTCTGACACAACTTTGTCCCGGTCGATCCTCTCTGAGGACAAAGTGTCCAGATGTTCGTACAGCTGACAGTGAGTTTTATCTGACACAGATTTATGTCCAACAGATTGGGGACAAAATAAAACAACCGACTGAGGCCTCTGATTTTTAAACAGTAAATCCCACAGCAGGAAACTAAAAGTACAGAAACATGATTCATATAAATCAGATGTGAAACTAACAGACTGCTTTTAGAAAGAAAGTCCATGAATCTCCCGTTTTAATCAAGTTTGTTCACTATGTCAGAGTGAAAGACTCATTTGTTAAATACTTTAGATTTGATCATTTCATACTCACTCACTCATTCACTCACTCACTCACTCACTCAGTGACTGACTGAATGAGTGAGGAAAGGATGGAGGATGGATGGAGGATGGATGGAGGAAAGGATGGAAGAAAGGATGGAGGATGGATGGAGGAAAGGATGGAGGAAGGATGGAGGAAAGGATGGAAGAAAGGATGGAGGATGGATGGAGGAAAGGATGGAGGAAAGGATGGAGGATGAATGGAGGAAAGGATGGAGGAAAGGATGGAGGATGGATGGAGGAAAGGATGGAGGAAAGGATGGAAGAAAGGATGGATGGAGGAAGGATGGAGGAAAGGATGGAGGAAAGGATGGAGGATGAATGGAGGAAAGGATGGAAGAAAGGATGGAGGATGGATGGAGGAAAGGATGGAGGAAAGGATGGAGGATGAATGGAGGAAAGGATGGAGGAAAGGATGGAGGATGGATGGAGGAAAGGATGGAGGAAAGGATGGAGGAAGGATGGAGGAAAGGATGGAAGAAAGGATGGAGGATGGATGGAGGAAAGGATGGAGGAAAGGATGGAGGATGAATGGAGGAAAGGATGGAGGAAAGGATGGAGGATGGATGGAGGAAAGGATGGAGGAAAGGATGGAAGAAAGGATGGATGGAGGAAGGATGGAGGAAAGGATGGAGGAAAGGATGGAGGAAAGGATGGAGGATGAATGGAGGAAAGGATGGAGGAAAGGATGGAGGATGAATGGAGGAAAGGATGGAGGAAAGGATGGAAGAAAGGATGGATGGAGGAAGGATGGAGGAAAGGATGGAAGAAAGGATGGAGGAAAGGATGGAGGAAAGGATGGAGGATGAATGGAGGAAAGGATGGAGGAAAGGATGGAGGATGGATGGAGGAAAGGATGGAGGAAAGGATGGAGGATGGATGGAGGAAAGGATGGAGGAAAGGATGGAGGAAAGGTTGGAGGAAAGGATGGAGGATGGATGGAGGATGAATGGAGGAAAGGATGGAGGAAAGGATGGAAGAAAGGATGGAGGAAGGATGGAGGAAAGGATGGAGGAAAGGATGGAGGAAAGGATGTGTGACGGTGAAGCCAGTGTTTTCCTCCCTCAGCTGTGACTGTCAGGTAAAGCCAGTACAACCTGGCAGACAAACAGCAGCTCCATCAGATTAGTGACAATGAACTGTAGTGACCTCTGTTACAGTCAGTGTACTGCTGACAGCAGGTCACCTGACCATCATCATCATCATCATCATCATGGGGAGGGGGAGGAAGAGCAGCAGGTGTGTATACCCACCCCCCCCCCCCCCCCCCCCCCCCCCCAGTGAAACTCAGACATGAACAAGAACAAAGAGCTAAAGTTCTCTTCTCTGATTACACATGAACACAACAGCCAGGGACTGAAAGCACACACAGGGATTAGTGAGCATTGTCCTCTACACACTGTAATACACACTGTAGTACACACTGTAGTACACACTGCACTGACAGTGCAGGTACTTCATGTACTTTAAAGTACTGACAGGAGGAGCCTGTGAGACAAGACATCAGCTGCAGCCAACATGTTGGTGTGTAACGTCCTGTAGTTTCTCTGACTGATTCTTTTTCTCTTCTGTTTGTACCTCAGATTAATTTGCTCTTCACTACAGCTCTGATGTGTTTTATATAACCAGAGAACTGAGACACTGTTGAGACAAAACAATCAGTTACAGTTACAGAATAAAGTTCACAGAAAGTTTTATATATTATTATTTATCTACTGAAACCTGAACAGAGCAGAGGTCAGATTTATTTTCACTTCAGTTTGAAATCACTAGTTAATAAAGGTGTGTATTCATAAAGTCCAGTGTGCTCAGCTGGATTAATGAGACGAGCTGTGTGACACTGTTAACACATGTTTGGACCTTTCTATGCATCATGTATATACGTGTACATATATACATATTTTTATATATATATATATATGTGTGTATATAAGGACAGACTGCGGCTCTTCAGGCAGATTAACTGGTTATTATCAAACATCATCACGTTTCCTGTTTTCAGTCTCAACTCTTTGTGTTTTCACTCTTACAAAAAACTGAAACATGATATGAGATTTTTTGTCCAGACTCACTGAGAGTTAAAAATATATTTACATTTATTTGATCTTGTTTAATGTGTTTGTTTATCTATTTTTAATCATTTTTTTAATAACTTGTTTGTTGTTGTTCGTAGCAAAGATTTAAACTTTAAAATGTTTAAATAAAGTTTGTGTTCTGAACAAAGAAACTAAACCACTGACGGATCTGGATACAGTTTGTGTAGTTTAATAAATACAATTAGTATGATTCTTAAAACATCAACTTTTATCTTCTAAACTCTAAAACTATATCAGAAGGTGTCAGGACAGTTTTATTGTATTTAAATATATTTGTTGTGACTTCAGAGACCATGTCATTTATTTTCATGATCACATCTGGAACATTGATATGTTTTTAAATCGTACAGACGTGTGTTGTGTTTGTGGAGGAGTTTGATGTTCATAATCCTACAGATTATATAATTAGTGTATCACTGTGAATATTAACGAGTCCTTCAGATGTCAGTCGGCTCCTCGTTCGTCTCTGTTTCTGTTGTCTGTATTTTATTTCCTCTCTGTGCAGCAGAGCGGCGTCTAATCTGACCTGCAGCTATTTACAGCAGGAGACCCTGCAGAGATTAACAGATTACAGCCCGATAATCCAACACACACACACACACACACACACACACACACACACACACACACACAGCGTCCCATATCAGGTTCTGATAATAATAAACTGTTGCTTGTGGTTAAACTGAAGCTCTACAGGGAAGTCCCCAAACACAAATAGAACAGAAGTACAGTCAGTACACTGAGGAGGTGTTTACCTCTAAGGTGACATCACAGGAAGTGACAGCGCCGAAACAACTTCTGTATGGCGGGAACATACAGCTGGACGGGTGACGTTTTGACATCATGTTATGTGTACGACCCAGTGCAGGAGATTTAAAAAGCAGCTGTTCACTGTTAGCAGCTGACTCAAAGAAGAACAGCAGCAGCAGTGAGCAGTTAGCAGCTAATTGAAAGAAGAATAACAGCAGCTGTTACCAGTTAGCTGCTAACTCAAAGAAGAAGAACAACAATAGCTGTTAGCAGTTAGCGGCTAACTCAAAGAAGAAGTACAGCAGCTGCTAGCAGTTAGCGGCTAACTCAAAGAAAAACAGCAGCTAAATCAAAGAACAAGAACAGCAGCTGTTAGCAATTAGCAGCTAACTCAAAGAAGACAACCTGCAGGTGTTAGCGGCTAAGTCAAAGAAGAAGAACAGCAGCTGCTAGCGGTTAGCAGCTAACTTAAAGAAGAAGAACAGCAGCTGTTAGCAGTTAGCTGCTAACTCAAAGAAGAACAGCTGTTCGCAATTAGCAGCTAACTCAAAGAAGAAGAACAACAGCTGTTAGCAGTTACCTGTTAACTCAAAGAAGAAGAAGAACAATGGCTGCTAAATGCAATAGTGCGTGTTTGACCATTTCTTCTATGAAACTTAGGGGAAGTTCAGCCTCCCTAGTTGTCTAAGAGGAATCACCCCAACAGCTGGTAGCAGTTAGCAGCTAAATCAAAGAGGAAGAAGAGCAGCAGCTGTTTGCAGTTAGCGGCTAACCCAAAGAAGAAGAGCAGCAGCTGTTAGCAGTTAGCAGCTAACAGGAGCTCTTTACCCTCCGAGCAGAGGACGAGATCAGCCGCCATATAACAGAGACGCTTAATGATGTTATTGACATGTGATGTCATTGTTATTGTTTATAAAGGGCTGCTGACACGTATGTTGTGTGTCACACTAGAGGCTGACGCTGTTGTGTTACATGTCACACCTGTCACACCAATCTGAAGCACCTCTCTGTGTGAAAAGGACTAGAATGACATCATCATCATTATCGTCAGGTGCTGCTCAGGTGTATCACCGTACCTTTCCTCCTCCACCAGGGTCCGTCTCTGACAGAATACGAGACGTCCTTGAACTCGATGTTGACCGCTGGTCTCCGTGGTAACGAGGAGAACCTCTGGGCCTCCGTCAGGTTGTTGTCCACCTTCTTCAGGTGTCCCTGCAGCAGCGGCGTCTGCTGGCCGCCCGCCGGCCGCTTGTTGACCACCTCATCCAAACAAACGCACACCGTCCGGGGGTCCAACATGAGGTCCGGGGGCCCGTTGGTGTTCTGAGGGACAGAATCAGAGAGACATGTCGTCATTTCAACTCATCCCAAACAGCACATTTAATCTGAGAGTTCTCACCCTGTTATATCACGCCATAACTGTAACTGGATCTTAATCTGTTTACCCACTCTAACAACCTCTGTACGCACAACAATATTCCAGGACTTTTCCAAAACTTCCAGGCCTGGAAAATGTGATTGCACCATTACATGACAGTGAGAATCCTAAAAGTTGATGTGATCGACTCATCACTTGTTTCTCTGGCGCCACCATGTGGTTTAACACAGTTTTGCACCGCACATAACATAACGCACCGACGTCATTATGCATGTACAACGTGATGCAACGTGACAAGTGAAAACCGAAGATCGGCGACGAGACAAAACTGTTTGAGAATGTTGCAGGGAAAAGTGTCAGCCGATCTGAGCTGGACTCAAGCCGGCCGATGGTGTCACCTGACACTTAGCTGGTCAAATGGCCGGCGGCTGGTTTTGAAGCACGTCACCTGTTTCAACAGCCAATCAGCTTGTAGTGAAGTCAGCTGGTCAAGTCACAATGACCGCAGACGGCGTGTTGGCTTGCTGCAGCAGGTGCTCCGTCCCCACTGAGCCCTCTGTTTAAGTTTCATGGTGGTCACTTCCTGTCAACGTCACAGATCAGAAGCGCAGAGAGTTGTTGACTAGAGATGATACGCCGTCTCATGGTGGTCACTTCCTGTCAACGTCACAGATCAGAAGCGCAGAGAGTTGTTGACTAGAGATGATGCGCCGTCTCATGGTGGTCACTTCCTGTCAACGTCACAGATCAGAAGCGCAGAGAGTTGTTGACTAGAGATGATGCGCCGTCTCATGGTGGTCACTTCCTGTCAACGTCACAGATCAGAAGCGCAGAGAGTTGTTGACTAGAGATGATGCGCCGTCTCATGGTGGTCACTTCCTGTCAACGTCACAGATCAGAAGCGCAGAGAGTTGTTGACTAGAGATGATGCGCCGTCTCATGGTGGTCACTTCCTGTCAACGTTACAGATCAGAAGCGCAGAGAGTTGTTGACTAGAGATGATACGCCGTCTCATGGTGGTCACTTCCTGTCAACGTTACAGATCAGAAGCACAGAGAGCTGTTGACTAGAGATGATACGCCGTCTCATGGTGGTCACTTCCTGTCAACGTTACAGATCAGAAGCACAGAGAGTTGTTGACTAGAGATGATACACCGTCTCATGATGGTCACTTCCTGTCAACGTTACAGATCAGAAGCACAGAGAGTTGTTGACTAGAGATGATGCACCGTCTCATGGTGGTCACTTCCTGTCAACGTTACAGATCAGAAGCGGAGAGATGTTGACTAGAGATGATACACCGTCTCATGATGGTCACTTCCTGTCAACGTTACAGATCAGAAGCACAGAGAGTTGTTGACTAGAGATGATACACCGTCTCATGATGGTCACTTCCTGTCAACGTTACAGATCAGAAGCACAGAGAGTTGTTGACTAGAGATGATGCACCGTCTCATGGTGGTCACTTCCTGTCAACGTTACAGATCAGAAGCACAGAGAGTTGTTGACTAGAGATGATACACCGTCTCATGGTGGTCACTTCCTGTCAACGTTACAGATCAGAAGCACAGAGAGTTGTTGACTAGAGATGATGCACCGTCTCATGGTGGTCACTTCCTGTCAACGTTACAGATCAGAAGCACAGAGAGTTGTTGACTAGAGATGATACACCGTCTCATGGTGGTCACTTCCTGTCAGCGTTACAGATCAGAAGCGCAGAGAGTTGTTGACTAGAGATGATACACCGTCTCATGGTGGTCACTTCCTGTCAACGTTACAGATCAGAAGCACAGAGAGTTGTTGACTAGAGATGATGCACCGTCTCATGGTGGTCACTTCCTGTCAACGTTACAGATCAGAAGCACAGAGAGTTGTTGACTAGAGATGATACGCCGTCTCATGGTGGTCACTTCCTGTCAGCGTTACAGATCAGAAGCACAGAGAGTTGTTGACTAGAGATGATACACCGTCTCATGGTGGTCACTTCCTGTCAACGTCACAGATCAGAAGCACAGAGAGTTGTTGACTAGAGATGATACGCCGTCTCATGGTGGTCACTTCCTGTCAACGTTACAGATCAGAAGTACAGAGAGTAGTCGCCTGTTTCAACTCGTCTCGCTGTGAATGTTTGGTCTGAACTGGACGTTACTGTCGACAGTCTGTCCTCTGAGCAGCAGCAGGTGTCCAGATGTCTCAGGTGTGTTACTGCTGATTGTGTCAACAAATATAATAAATCATATTCACCACACTTTAAATCAGCTCTACAGGCCATCATAGAAAATTCTGATTGTTCAGTCGTTGTGATTTACAGTAATTATACGACAACACAAATATTTGACACATTTTTATTCCTGTTATATTCATAACTCTTGACCTCTGCAGTTTACAATTACAATTTATTTATTTGAGGTAGGGATAGCATATATTAATAAACATAGTACAGTAGTACATGTAAATATACCAGATTGTAGCCCACGGCTAATTTCCATCTGTCCTCCCTAGTTCTTGTTTTTTATTTTCTGTCACTGTTTTTGTTGTGACCGAGACGAGAGGACAAACAGGAAGCAGTTTTGTGTGGCATCAGTCGATCAGCTGCTCCTCTCTGTTGTTGTGTTTGTGAGTCGCCTGTAAACATCATCCTGCCTCCATGTAGGGCACTAATCTGCCTCCATACAGGAGCTGCAGGAGGTCACTGTCGGTCACGCTGCAGCGCGACTCACCTGCACCACACGTCCTGTCTATACAGACGACATCTGTAAGTGTCATTCATTATTTGGAGGCTTCAGAACTTACAAATAAGAGTCGATTTAAATTGATGGTGTGAACTTCCTGTGTGTCTTTAACACTCGTTATAATAATGTTGGTTAATTTAATTCAAAGCAGCTTCATGTTGTTTTTAACTGCCGTACGAAACGTCTGCGACAGACACAACTTTAAGTTCATCGTATTAAAAGAAGACGCGTCTGAAACATCTGCTGATCAGACCTCAGGTTTTCTAAAGTTCAGCTGACATCACCAACAGAAGTGTCGCACTGCAGCGCGTCAACAGGAAGTATGTCTACTTCTACTACAGTAAGACATTGCAGCACTTCCTCCACCTGCTCTGGCTACAGATCTGATGATGTCACCATCTACTTAAACCTGATTTCCTGTCCGAAGAGCCGGTCTCCAGAGCTGCGGCTCAACAGGAAGTCACTTTCTGTCACTGTCTTTAAAGTGATGTAAACGATGTCGTAAAGTTCTTCATCCACCCGTCGACACACAGAGAGACAACAAGAGGCGAGAAGAGTCGAGCTGCTACAGGAGCTGAGACGTATGAGCAGGGAGCGAGGGCGGAGGAAATATGTTGTCTCAGAGGTGGTGAGGATGGAGTCAGTGTGTGCCCTGCCACCCGCAGTGTGGGGACCGACGTAACAATAATAATAATAAGAAGAAGAAGAATAGCTGTTTTCATCTTAAATGTCCAGTATGTCTCCAGTGTGTCTCCAGTGAGTCTCCAGTGTGTCTCCAGTGTGTCTCCAGTGTGTCTCCAGTGAGTCTCCAGTGTGTCTCCAGTGAGTCTTCAGTGTGTCTGCAGTGTGTCTGCAGTGTGTCTCCAGTGAGTCTCCAGTGTGTCTCCAGTGTGTCTCCAGTGAGTCTCCAGTGTGTCTCCAGTGTGTCTCCAGTGAGTCTCCAGTGTGTCTCCAGTGAGTCTTCAGTGTGTCTGCAGTGTGTCTCCAGTGAATCTCCAGTGAGTCTCCAGTGAGTCTTCAGTGTGTCTGCAGTGAATCTCCAGTGTGTCTCCAGTGAGTCTCCAGTGAGTCTCCAGTGTGTCTCCAGTGAATCTCCAGTGAGTCTCCAGTGTGTCTTCAGTGTGTCTGCAGTGAATCTCCAGTGTGTCTCCAGTGAGTCTCCAGTGAGTCTCCAGTGTGTCTCCAGTGAATCTCCAGTGAGTCTCCAGTGTGTCTCCAGTGAATCTCCAGTGTGTCTCCAGTGAGTCTCCAGTGTGTCTCCAGTGTGTCTCCAGTGAATCTCCAGTGAGTCTCCAGTGTGTCTCCAGTTTGTCTCCAGTGAGTCTCCAGTGAGTCTCCAGTGAGTCTCCAGTGTGTCTTCAGTATGTCTACAGTGTGTCCTCAGCATGTCTCCAGTGTGTCTTCAGTATGTCTCCAGTGTGTCCTCAGTGTGTCTCCAGTGAGTCTCCAGTGAGTCTCCAGTGTGTCTCCAGTGATTCTCCAGTGAGTCTCCAGTGTGTCTCCAGTGTGTCTCCAGTGAGTCTCCAGTGAGTCTCCAGTGTGTCTCCAGTGTGTCTCCAGTGAGTCTGCAGTGTGTCTGCAGTGTGTCTCCAGTGAATCTCCAGTGTGTCTCCAGTGTGTCTCC
This sequence comes from Epinephelus awoara, assembly GCA_035609425.1. Taxonomy (NCBI): domain Eukaryota; kingdom Metazoa; phylum Chordata; class Actinopteri; order Perciformes; family Serranidae; genus Epinephelus; species Epinephelus awoara. The sequence goes on from CM069297.1 coordinate 44,124,531, forward strand.
AGTGAGTCTCCAGTGTGTCTCCAGTGTGTCTCCAGTGAGTCTCCAGTGAGTCTCCAGTGAGTCTTCAGTGTGTCTCCAGTGAATCTCCAGTGAGTCTCCAGTGTGTCTGCACTGAATCTCCAGTGTGTCTCCAGTGAGTCTCCAGTGAGTCTCCAGTGTGTCTCCAGTGAATCTCCAGTGAGTCTCCAGTGTGTCTCCAGTGAATCTCCAGTGTGTCTCCAGTGAGTCTCCAGTGTGTCTCCAGTGAATCTCCAGTGAGTCTCCAGTGTGTCTCCAGTTTGTCTCCAGTGAGTCTCCAGTGAGTCTCCAGTGAGTCTCCAGTGTGTCTTCAGTATGTCTACAGTGTGTCCTCAGCATGTCTCCAGTGTGTCTTCAGTATGTCTCCAGTGTGTCCTCAGTGTGTCTCCAGTGTATCCAGTGAGTCTCCAGTGTGTCTCCAGTGTGTCTCCAGTGAATCTCCAGTGAGTCTCCAGTGTGTCTCCAGTGAGTCTCCAGTTTGTCTCCAGTGAGTCTCCAGTGAGTCTTCAGTGTGTCTGCAGTATGTCTCCAGTGTGTCTCCAGTGAATCTCCAGTGTGTCTCCAGTGAGTCTCCAGTGTGTCTCCAGTGAGTCTCCAGTGTGTCTCCAGTGTGTCTCCAGTGTGTCTCCAGTGAGTCTCTAGTGAGTCTTCAGTATGTCTCCAGTGTGTCTCAAGTGAATCTCCAGTGAGTCTTCAGTGTGTCTCCAGTGAGTCTCCAGTGTCTCCAGTGTGTCTCCAGTGTGTCTTCAGTGAGTCTTCAGTGTGTCTCCAGTGTGTCTCCAGTGTATCCAGTGTGTCTCCAGTGTGTCTCCAGTGAGTCTCCAGTATGTCTCCAGTGTGTCTCAAGTGAATCTCCAGTGAATCTCCAGTGAGTCTCCAGTGAGTCTCCAGTGAGTCTCCGGTGTGTCTCCAGTGAGTCTCAAGTGAATCTCCAGTGAGTCTCCAGTGTGTCTCCAGTGTGTCTCAAGTGTCTCCAGTGTGTCTCCAGTGAGTCTCCAGTGAGTCTTCAGTATGTCTCCAGTGTGTCTCAAGTGAATCTCCAGTGAATCTCCAGTGAGTCTCCAGTGAGTCTCCAGTGAGTCTTCAGTGTGTCTGCATTATGTCTCCAGTTTGTCTCCAGTGTGTCTTCAGTGTGTCTCCAGTGAGTCTCCAGTGAGTCTCCAGTGTCAGTGTGTCTTCAGTGTGTCTCCAGTGAGTCTCCAGTGAGTCTCCAGTGTGTCTTCAGTATGTCTCCAGTGTGTCCTCAGCATGTCTCCAGTGTGTCCTCAGTGTGTCTCCAGTGTATCCAGTGAGTCTCCAGTGTGTCTCCAGTGTGTCTCCAGTGAATCTCCAGTGAGTCTCCAGTGTGTCTCCAGTGAATCTCCAGTGAGTCTCCAGTGAGTCTTCAGTGTGTCTGCAGTGAATCTCCAGTGTGTCTCCAGTGAGTCTCCAGTGAGTCTCCAGTGTGTCTCCAGTGAATCTCCAGTGAGTCTCCAGTGTGTCTCCAGTGAATCTCCAGTGAGTCTCCAGTGTGTCTCCAGTGTGTCTCCAGTGAATCTCCAGTGAGTCTCCAGTGTGTCTCCAGTTTGTCTCCAGTGAGTCTCCAGTGAGTCTCCAGTGTGTCTTCAGTATGTCTACAGTGTGTCTTCAGCATGTCTCCAGTGTGTCTTCAGTATGTCTCCAGTGTGTCCTCAGTGTGTCTCCAGTGTATCCAGTGAGTCTCCAGTGTGTCTCCAGTGAGTCTCCAGTGAGTCTCCAGTGTCTCCAGTGTGTCTCCAGTGAGTCTCCAGTGAGTCTCCAGTGTGTCTCCAGTGAGTCTCAAGTGAATCTCCAGTGAGTCTCCAGTGTGTCTCCAGTGTGTCTCAAGTGTCTCCAGTGTGTCTCCAGTGAGTCTCCAGTGAGTCTTCAGTATGTCTCCAGTGTGTCTCAAGTGAATCTCCAGTGAATCTCCAGTGAGTCTCCAGTGAGTCTCCAGTGAGTCTTCAGTGTGTCTGCATTATGTCTCCAGTTTGTCTCCAGTGTGTCTTCAGTGTGTCTCCAGTGAGTCTCCAGTGAGTCTCCAGTGTGTCTTCAGTATGTCTACAGTGTGTCCTCAGCATGTCTCCAGTGTGTCTTCAGTATGTCTCCAGTGTGTCCTCAGTGTGTCCTCAGTGTGTCTCCAGTGTGTCTTCAGTGTGTCTCCAGTGTGTCCTCAGTATGTCTCCAGTGTGTCCTCAGTGTGTCCTCAGTATGTCTCCAGTGTGTCTCCAGTGTGTCTCCAGTGAGTCTCCAGTGTGTCTCCAGTGAGTCTCCAGTGTGTCTCCAGTGTGTCTCCAGTGTGTCTCCAGTGAGTCTCTAGTGAGTCTTCAGTATGTCTCCAGTGTGTCTCAAGTGAATCTCCAGTGAGTCTTCAGTGTGTCTCCAGTGAGTCTCCAGTGTCTCCAGTGTGTCTCCAGTGTGTCTTCAGTGAGTCTTCAGTGTGTCTCCAGTGTGTCTCCAGTGTGTCTCCAGTGTATCCAGTGTGTCTCCAGTGTGTCTCCAGTGAGTCTCCAGTATGTCTCCAGTGTGTCTCAAGTGAATCTCCAGTGAATCTCCAGTGAGTCTCCAGTGAGTCTCCAGTGAGTCTCCAGTGTCTCCAGTGTGTCTCCAGTGAGTCTCCAGTGTGTCTCCAGTGAGTCTCAAGTGAATCTCGTGAGTCTCCAGTGTGTCTCCAGTGTGTCTCAAGTGTCTCCAGTGTGTCTCCAGTGAGTCTCCAGTGAGTCTTCAGTATGTCTCCAGTGTGTCTCAAGTGAATCTCCAGTGAATCTCCAGTGAGTCTCCAGTGAGTCTCCAGTGAGTCTTCAGTGTGTCTGCATTATGTCTCCAGTTTGTCTCCAGTGTGTCTTCAGTGTGTCTCCAGTGAGTCTCCAGTGAGTCTCCAGTGTGTCTTCAGTATGTCTACAGTGTGTCCTCAGCATGTCTCCAGTGTGTCTTCAGTATGTCTCCAGTGTGTCCTCAGTGTGTCCTCAGTATGTCTCCAGTGTGTCTCCAGTGTGTCTTCAGTGTGTCTCCAGTGTGTCCTCAGTATGTCTCCAGTGTGTCCTCAGTGTGTCCTCAGTATGTCTCCAGTGTGTCTCCAGTGTACTAAAAAAATGTCCAGTATGTGTACAGTGAATCTTGAAGAAATTGTCTCCATTGTAACTCCACTATGTCCCTAGTATGTCTCCAGTATGTCTCTATGAAATGTCCAGTATGCCTCCACAATACTCCACTGTGTCCCCAGTATGTGTCCCGTCTACTTTATCGCTAGTATGTCTCCAGTTTATTTCTTTAAAAAAAAGTCCAGTAAGTCTGTGATGTATTTTTAAGAAATGTCCAGTACATGTCCTCAGTATATTTCCACTGTGTCCCCAGAGTCCAGTGTCAGCAGTGTGTCCTCACTTGGACAGAGACAGAAGGTGTGTGTTTTATAAAGCTGGTGTTGGAGGTTGATTATTTGGACATAGTTTAATCATATGTTTATATATGTGTGTCTGATTTTAGTTTTCAGTTTATTTCCACCTCGTCTGGTTTAATTGCATTAGTTGTATTTAGATCTGTGTGTCCCTCTGAGAGCTTAACGCTGTCCCACATGTCCCCAGCAGATTGATGTGATGGACAGAGTGTCTCGTGCGTACTCACCATGATGATGGAGTTGGTGACGGTGGGGTTGTGGACGGACCAGGCGGCCATCAGACAGGCCATGGCCGAGACACAGCAACACACTCTGCTCCCCTCACACTCATCTGATCAGTGCTTACTGAGCCACAGCTGACCTGCCTACTTATCCCGCCCACCGCTGCACTGGCCCCGCCCACCTGCTCCTGCTCTCTGATTGGTCAGTGTCTCAGCTGTTTGGTCTTTTTCAGCTAGATGCTGGTTGTGGACTTGGTTTTTACATTTTCACAAGTTTTTGTGTGTCCGAATTCATAGATAAACCAGTTAGAATAAATGATAATAATAATAATAAATAAAATGATAAAGCTGAGATCCTCCCTCCAGTTACGTTGTTTTAAATGCCATAGATACATAAATGAACACAGGATGATAACGTCAATTTTTAAACCACAGTATATATTTTTTAAATCTTTGCGGTGTTCCACAGGGAAGGTAACTGGGTCCAGTTTTAATTTAAATCTTTGTAAAGTATTTGCTGTAAGATGTTAAAAATGTTTGCTAACAACTCAACTTTGTTCTGCGCTTCACCAACACTCACTCATGGAATATAACAAAGTACATTTACTCAAGTACTGTGCTTATGTACAATTAAGTACAATTTTGATTACTTAAAATTTTCTATTTTTTACATAAGAGCGACTGTAACGAATCGTAATTTCCCCTCGGGCGTCAATGAAGTGTTTCTGATTCTGGAAAACTATTACTATTATTATTATTAGAATTGTTGTTGCTATCATTATTATTGTTATTATAATCATTATTATTATTATTGTTGTTGTTATCATTATTATTATTATTACATCTTAAATTATGTCACAGAACTGCTACTAATTTTTAAGCACTCTTTCCAGGTTAAAATGTTTGTGTTGAACTTTATTTATCTACACTAATTTTCTTGTTTTTGAATTTTGTCTTTTTACTAATGTTTTGCTTATTTTTTGGGGTCATTTTCTTCCTTTGTTGCCGTCTCCCCATGTTTTAAAAGAAAACATATTTTTGTATTTAATTTTTTTCACTAAATAAAATTTAGAAAGCAGGACATTTAGTTGTAATGGTTTGTCTACACTGGAGTTTTACTACTTTTATTTTAGTTTATTTGTGTATTTTTAATACATAAGACAAGAAGCAAAAAAATGCAAAGTTGTTTTTTTGTTTTTTTTGTAAATTGTACGTCTCTAATAATTTTGTATTTCTTGGTCTGGATCTCTTTTTCCAGTTCTTTAATCTTTGAGGGCCCGGTGTCCCTTTACCGGACCTGGTGCCCAAAGTGGAAATGTTGCGTTACATCGAGGTCTCCCTGGAGAAGGAAGCGGAGGGAGCTCGGAGTAGAGCCGCTGCTCCTTCATGTTGAGGTGGTTCAACATCTGATCAGGATCCTCCTGGTCCAGCTGGTAGGAGGCCCCGGGGCAGACCCAGAACACACTGGAGGGATTATAGATCTCATCTGGTCTGGGAACACCTCGGGGTCCTCCAGGAGGAGCTGGAGAGTGTTGCTGAGGAGAGGGACGTCTGGGTTGCTTTGCTCAGCCTGCTGCCCCCGAGACCAGACCTCAGGTAACAGGATGAAAATGGATGGATGAAACTTCAGAAGCCATTTTTGGCTTCTAACTTCTCCTGCACAGTGTTTTAACTTATATTTTCTTTTTTCCTGTATTTTCTGTACAACTAAACAAAAAAAACTACATTTAAATAAACTAATCTAACATAAATTAACCAAAATAAACTGAACTACAAATAAAGTAATTTGAAATGAAATAAACTGAATCTAAAATTAATTAAACTAAAATAAATAATCTGAAATACACACAATAAAATAAACTAAGCTTGGGTTCTTAAATCGATAAATGTCAACATTTCCTCTGTGAGAGACGAAGTAGAAGTACGTTCTTCTGTAGTGCAGTGCTTGAGTAAAAGTACTCAGTTACTTTAGTTACTTTACACATGTTCTCTGCTGGTTTCATTAACAAATGAGGAGAATTTAAATTTAAAGATCTTTCTCTATCTGAAGCTTAGTCACAAAAACTTAAACTGATTCATGTCACTGTTTCTTTTATTTCTTATTCAAACTGCTGTTTTCTCTCTTTTCATCTGTTGAGTCATTCAGTTCTTTATTCTGTTGTTGATTCAGTGTGATTTTAAGTTGTCTGTTTGTTTGTTTGTTGTGTGCTGAGGAGCAGAGACACTCTGCAGAGGCTCATGGGATCTAAATAAAGACTAAATTACCAGCCGCTGAACTAAATCCACTTTAAACACAGTGACCATCAGCGAGCTGCAGGACGACGGCGCCACCTGCTGGATGAACAGAGGTACTGCAGGACAAACATCACCTGTAAACTCACTCTGAACAATTTCCATCTTTAATGTGTCCATAACAAAGTCACAGAGAAAGAAATATGACATTCAAAAGTAAAGTGTGGTCGACATTTGGTCCACTTCCTGTTGTAAGGTATCGACATGTGCGTCCGTCTGTGTTCGACATCCTTTCACTTCCTCTCATCAATGTTCATCTGTCGTTGAGTCGCACGCTAACCAAGAGCTCCTGACGGTGGTGTCATCAACACCGAGACAGAAATCAAATCTTTTTACAAACCACGGTGCCGTGGACCCAACGTCTTTCTGTTCTGGTTTTATATCTTTTATTTTGTCGGCTGCTTGTTTATGACCTGTGTGACCTTCACTGCTGGTTTGGCCGCCCTCACAAGGCTCCGCCCACCAGTGATGTCACAATGAAGGGCCATACGATGACATCATGTCGAGATAAGTTTTGAGTTTAGAGATAAGGGAGTCATTATTTCTGAAAATCACGTTGAGGTTTTGAGATACGAAGTCATTATTCTAAAATGCTGTCTTTACATTTTTAGATACTGTTCGTTTATTTCGAGATCTCTTTTTACTAACTGGATCTTTCTTTTAATCACATTAGTGCAAATGGACTCCCGTAAAGACTTATTAAAATCAGAATTTAGAAAACTGAAATAATCCTCTCAGAGAATCTGAGCAGTCATAAAACGACGTGACGGTTTTTAAAAACCTCCAACAGGAAGTCTGGTGGCGCTGAGACGTTATGAACCTGCCAAGTTCAGAGAAATACTGACAACACCTGAATCAACACTTTGTCGCAGCATGATGAGACAAAAATACGTGTTAATAATATTACAGTATGAGCTGCTGAACAGAGCTGACCGAGAGGAATGCCACACTTTATTCAGCGTGTTTGCACGTTAGCATTAAACTGTGAAAACTCTGACAGCAGAGCTGCAGCGATCAGAGCAGACGGAAAAATATTTAGATAACTGAATGTTTAAGTTGTTTTACATCATGTTACACTGAACGTCTTTAAGATTTAGACTGATGAAACATTTAAAGACACCTGGGACTCCGAGACAAACGTTAAGAGATGCTACGTCATTATTTTTGAGATGCTAGGTCTTTTTTTCCCAAGACAGGTTCGTTCTTATTTTGAGATGTGATGGTTTGTTTGTTTGTTTTTCAGGATACAAAGTCATTATTTCAAGACAGGCGAGTCATCGTTGAGGTAACACACACCAATAATTATAAGGAGGTGCTGATTACAGGCAACACACCTGATGTAGAAAACAAGTGTCGCACACTCCGGCTGTATTTCTTTTACTTTGATGACGTTTGGGCCAAAATGTCATCAAAGTAAAAGAAACGCAGACAGAATCTGAGAAGTCATTTGACATTTTATAGCCCAAATACTGACGGAGAAAATAATGAGCAGATTGATCGATAATGAAAATAATGCAACTAAACATTATTTTCATTATTTTCTGTTGCTGTGACTTCAGACGGTTTATCTGACCAACAGTCCAAAAATCCAAAGCCGTTCACTTTATTTTCATGTGACAAAGAAAAGCATCAAACCAGAAAACATTAGAAATGAAAAAGAAAATGGCTACAGCTGCAAAAATAAAAAACAACGATAAACAGATGAAAATAAAATAAAATAAAATAAAATAAAAGCAACAGGCGACGGTGACGGTGTGTCCGTCAGGTGAAACTATAAAAAGGTTTTTTAATTCACTTGTTTCACAACAGAAGAGTCGATGTTATCGTCACTAGTCACTCTGTGAGGAAACTCTTCGTTACTGCGGCTAAAAGCTTCGAGGCGAGCGAACGCTGACAACCTGACAGGAAGCGCTTTACTTCCTGTCGAGGACTTCGTTTGGTTTCAGGTCATCTCCATAAAAATGACCGACAGCGAGAGAGAAAATCCATCAGCAGCTCCTGATGAAGACGACAGAGGGAACGCTGAGACGTGTGGTCTTCCTCTGCGGACGCTCGGTGGTCAGCGTCATCAGGTGTTAGGGTGAACAACTGAACTGTCAACATGTCACCATGACAACCGAGAAACCCTCTGATGAAGACCACAAGACGCAGCTGAAAACTCAAACGAGAAACAATTTGAGGAGTTAAGTTTAATTAAAATCAAAGGAACAGACTGTTCAGCAGTCGGCTCTCTGAACGACCCTGAACGCATCACCAGGAGCTGCACTGACAGGTAACGATGAGGTCGTCTTCACAAACTCAGACGGTGATGGAGTTTCTCTCTGCAGGCTGAAATGAAACCAAAGACGTTCCTCCTGAATCAAACGCCACCTCGTGACTTCACAGATGTTCTGGTTTTATTTGGTCTTCTTCTCCGACGCCAGCGTGTCGTGAAGTTTAGAAACACACTTCTCAAACTGGTCCATGGCCAGCGTCCCGTTCTCGTCGAAGAACGCCGACACAGATTTGGTAAACTCGGCTTCCCGCGAGGTCTTCGACTTTCCATCGCAGAAGGAGACTCTGAGAGTGTACTGGTCATCGAACCTGCGACACAAAACACACACAGTTAGCACACATTAAGATAAATGATGACGTCACTGATGAAGAGCTGTGGTCTCATTTAGAAACACTGAGTACACACAAAACGAGGCCTGAAAGAGGCGAACGCCACTTCCTACGGAAAAGCTGTGATCTATAAAAACAGACTTAACGGGAAAAACTTTGACCCATGATGATCAGCATTTTGGAGACAGGAAGTTGGCGACGCAGACAGTGAGGTGGAGCTTGACTGTAGAAACTGGAGAATATTATTTGGAGCACGCCATTTTAGTTTTTGTCCATCCATGCATTTTTAGAAAGTCTACAAATGGTTTTATTAATGAGACGGCAGCTGACTGAGTCTGTTTACAGTCAACAGAGTCAAACTCAGACCCTTCAAGGGCCGACGTCACCATGATGTCACGATGACATCATGTGATCAGCTGGAGGTGCAGCTGCCTCTCCCCCACAGGGCTGTAGGCTCCACAGGAGTGTTAAAATGTGTTTGTCTTGTTGTGTTATTGGAGCCAGAATAGAAGGAGTCATGGCTCAAAACCAGCCGCCACTGCCCGTCAACAAAAACAAAGACAACTATGGTTAAATGTGATCAGACCAAAGGACTGGACGGAGGCCATCATCAAAAATGCTCACATGTGCAGCGCACACTTCATATCAGGTTAGGGAAAAAGTATTTCCTGTTGTAGGGATGAATAAGGTTATGTGTATTAAGGGTTATCATGTCCACCTCATCACAAACTGGGGAGGGATTAAGAGGAATATTGGACAAACAAGTGTGATCCTCCTTTGTAAGATTGGCTTCCTGTGACATCATCCATCCACTGAGTGAGAGCATACGGGTCGGCCAGTCTGGTCCCGTTGCTCAGTGTTTACTTATTCAAGTAACACTGGCGGTCCCGGAGAGTGAGTGACCTGACATGGTGCGTTGGTAAATTCAGTCTGACGCTCTACACTAAAATGAGAGCCCTGTTGGTGGAAGAAACGCAGCGTTATATTTCTACATGAATGAACCAACGGTTAAGTTAATCACACATTCACTCCGCTCGGCGCTCTGCTGCTCCGTCTCCACAGACAGAGTGTCCAGAGTGCGCTCTGCCACTCTGAGAGTGCGCTGCTCTGGATAACCCAACGCTACATTCACACAGCGCTCCCAATTTATGAACGCTCCAGTTTGTGTCAGAGTCGCTCCCACACTCACAATGAGTGTTTCTGAACGCACCACTCACATCATCTTCCTCCATCGTCTAAAACGAGACAACACAACTTGTTAGCTAGCGCTAGCTAATGTCTGTGGAGAACTGTTGGCCTCCAGCTAAGCCCCGCCCACCAACAAACACCACACTAAACAGCACTAGCTGATAAAACTAGTGAAATTATGTCATAAATGAAACATGACTAACTTTACAGATTCAGATCTGTGAAATCAGACGGGCTTGACATGTTTCCTGTGCAGTGGGATGTGTGTGTGATCAGAGTGCATGCTGGGTAAAGAGTCGTACCGTTTAAGGGAGGAGGACAGCTGCCACATGTGGTCTGGATCCATCCCAGCTGGATCCTTCTGCAGAGACACCAGGAAGATGTTCTTCTCTCTGTAGGAGGTGTACAGCGTCAGGATGCCCATCATGATGAAGTACGTGATGGACTGTTAAGGAAAAACAACCAGTGCTCCCAGTTCCCCCAGTCACACCACACACACTGACCCCACACCACATCAGAGGCTCGTTTGAGACAAGCTGCACCAACGCAGACCTGCTCGGTCCAGATCTTTGTCCTGCACTGCATGATGGGACCATCTGACCAAACTCTGTTCCTGAGATATGCCGTCAAAACATGATGATGTCACAGTGAAGCTGACCTTTGACCTTTTGGATTTAAAATGTCAACACGTCATTATTTTATCCTGTCAGACATTTATGTAAAGTTTTGTCAAAATCAGCGCATGAATTTCTGAGCTATGGCCAAAAACGTAACCAGATCTTCTAATGAGTTCATCCTCGTGGACGTTTGTGCCAAATTAGGGGAAATTCCCTCAAAGCATTCTTGACATGTCGCTTTCATGAGAAGGTGCCCGGACGAGATCAAAGTGACCTCTGACCACCAACTTCTAATTACATTTTTGTGTCAAAGTGGACGTTTGTGCCAAATTTGAAAAATGAGCTCAAGGTATCCTTGAGAGAGCACGTTCACAACAATGAGACGGACACAGGTCACAGTGACCCTGTCCTTTGACTATTCTGATTAGTTTATTTTTGAGTCCAGCTGGATGTTTGTGTCAAACTTGAAGAAATGTCCTCAAGGTGGTTTTCAGATATTGTGTTCTTGAGAAAAGGATGGACAGACGGACAAACCCGAAAACATAACGCCACCGGCTGTGGCTATCGCTGGTGCCGAGACCTAAAAAAAACACACTGCATCAAATGTTTATTGCACGGCTTGAGTGATGTGTAAAGTGAGGTCATCAGACAGGAAGTGGTGTCATACTTTGAACTGTATACTGATGCCGCCTCCGGACGATAACAGCGGCGTTTTTACTGCCATCTTTACACGACGAGTCTAAACGACTTGACATCACGTGCTCTCGAGACACGGCTCGTCTCAAACAAGCCTCCTGACACAAGACCAGGCGGTCTCAGGTGGACTTCCTGTCCCCTGCTGCCGGTGAAGGATATGAGATGACGCAGCAGGCGAGGACTGGTCTGGACTCGGGGAAGGGGTGCAGGTAGTCCCAGACCAGAGCCAGCATGGCGAACAGACAGGAAACGGTACAGATCAACAGACGACCATCCACCAGCCCGAAGTTCTCCACGTAACCGTATTTCTCCAGCAGCACCTGAAGGCCACACGGATCAATACACAGATGGGTTATTGATGACTGATTCTGAATGTAAAACACACCAACATCCTGAGTGTGACAGATTTTCAGAATAAAAGTTGACCTTCTTGGCGGCGTCATCCAGAGAGTTCTTCACAGCAGCTCCGTCCCATTTATCGATTTTCACCGGCTTCTCATCGATTCTCCACTGAAACACAAGTTCATTGATTATCACTGATCACGCTGTTATAAAACAAATAAGAACTGTTTCATACATTTAACTCTGTTATCAGACGGCTTTATTTATTTACTGACACTTGTGTGAAATGTGCTGTGTGAGTAAAGTTGACTTGACTTTTCTCAGGCAGGACGAGGCTGTTTGACACAGTGACTGTAGCTTGTGTCTCAGTCTTGTTTCAGATTCAGCTCTTAAATAACGATCCAGACTTTATACATTAATATCACATTTATTACATTTCCTTTACAGAAGTGAACTAAAAGGGCCGAGTTACATGTCAAGTATGTAATTATAATAAAAGGTTTTCTTACAGCGCTGATCATCACGGAGGTCATGTGACCCCCTGTGAAGCTATGGTGACCCTTATTGGTGCCGGGACCCACAGGTTGGAGACCAGTGTATTAACAGCTCATCACTGCAGCCTCAGCATGTGAAGAAGTTTCCTCTGGTAACTAATGACGCAGTGTTCATGGACAAATAAACTCATTACTGGAATCAAGAATCAAAAAATAACTCCTCGCATGGGATCAATGAGCCCAAACATTGATCTGCAGGACTTAAGATACAAACTACAGCTGACAGATCTGTGTGTGCAGCTTCCGCCTCATTTCTTCAACTCAGCAACATCACTCAGGAGGAGGTGATGCAATGACGCGGGCTCAGCTGTCGCTATAAAACCATGGCCGATTTAATGACCCAGAGCTATTGTCTGCTCCTGTGCTCTGACAATGACTCCGAGTACCTTTAACATTTGAATAAACTTAAATCACCTGTTTTCTGAATGAGGTTTGGTGCAGCCGGCTGAGCACCAGCTGTTTGTAACGGCTGTGAACAGTGAACTAAACAACCCGCTGCAGTGTGAACACACACCGAGAGACGCACACACACACACAAACACAGCTTCACCTCCGGATGAACTCGGGTTGACTTAAATTAAATAAATACATGTACTTTAGCCAGCTAGCGTTAGCTTAGCAGGCTAACCGCTAACAGAGGATGAAGCTAGCCGGCGCGCAGGCAGATAAAATGTCCGCTCCGACAGCCCGTCCTCCGGGAGAAAATAAAATCCTCCACTTTTCTTTACAGCTGAAGAAAAACAAGAAAAGTTTAACTCCTCACTTTTTCCAGGAGTCCGCTCTTTCCGTTCCTCGCAGCAGCCATCTTGTCTTCCGCTACGAACACGGCACCTGTGACCTGGACGATCCTGATTGGCTCTCACCAAGATTTAAACGTTCGGCTACGTAATGACGTCCGCGTGCCCGAGGTAGTGGAGGCGGCAGCGTGCGCGCTTTTTTTTTAAATTTTTTTATCGCAAACAAAAAACAATAAATGACAATAAAACACATTTTATAAAACAAAAGGACAAAACGAGGAATTTTTTTTTAACCCCCCCCCCAAAAAGGAAGAGTTTTGTTTGAAAATATATAACAGATCTGCAAATACGCAGATTCCTAATTTAATTAAAAAATAAATAAATAAAGCGAAAAATAAAATTCTATAAACACAGAATTGAGATTCACAAATACGTGTTTGAAAGTTGCAAATGTTAGAAAAATATTCACAAATGCTTGTAATCTAAATTAAATTAATATGTTCACAGGTTTATTTTTTGTGTAATTTTGTTTGTATAGTTACAGATCTGTTTCACATTTGCAAAATATTTTGTGATTTAACATTTTTTAAATTTATTTAAATTTTTATTTATATATTTATTTTTGAATTTGTAGGAGTTTTTTATTTTCAGATCACACAATATTTAAATCTATCAGGTCTTACCTCACACAGAAACAATCAATAATTATATATTTGATGACAAAATATAAATTTTTAAGTGTGTGTGTTACAAGGACGACAGGACACAGGTTGTCTCAGGTCTTTAGGTTTTTCTTGGTCTCAGCAGCCACAGATCTCCTCTCATACAAAACTACTGAATAATTAACATGGTCCATCAGAGGGTCTCTGATCATTTGGCACTCAGCGTTAACCCCCCCCCCCCCCCCCCCCTCCCCCACACACACACTCCTCAACACTTAAGTACAACTTTATAAAATGTGCATATCAGTGTTGTACAGAGTAAAGCTCATGTGGCGTCAGTAAAAAAAAAAAAAAAAAAAAGCCCTTCAGAGTCTCTGAAGAGAAACACTCTGTCAATAACACACAATAATAATAATAATAATAATAATAATACTCATGTCACAAATCAGAACAGTCCGCTCCTCCTGATGATTTCACAACTTTAACAGAAAGAAGAAATAAACTGCAGGAATGTAAAAGACATGATGAACAACTGATGGAGCGAGGCCGCATTCACATCACAGAGGAAACCATGGAAGTAAGGACCTCTCCTACAGCGCCACGCTGCAGCACGACATACTGAACACGTTACCTTGTGTTATCTCAGAGTGACGACGAGGTTTCTATAAGTAACGACGTAGAATCTAAAAATGAGTAAGTATCTCAATATAATGACAGCGTCTTGAAATAATGACTTAATATCTCAAAAAGAGTTCCTATGTCAAAATGAAGAAGTATTTTTTTAAAAATGACAACGTATCTCTAAATAAAGAGTTGGTATCTGAAAACAGCACATAGAATCTAAACGTATGGAGAAACCTACTCATATTAATAACTCTGTGAAAAAGGCCTCAGATTAAATATTGTTTCACATTTTTAAGACTCATTATTCAGAAACATTACATCAAGATTTCAAGATACAGATTTGAACAAAATACAAACTCATTTTCTTGACATGCTAACACTCCTTCATTTTGACTCCTTAGTTTTTAGACAGTTTCTTTGTTGAGATACGAACTCATTTCTGACCTTCATTATTTCAAGATACTAATTTTGACATAACTATTATGTCATTAGTTTGAGATACGAACACATTATTTTTGAGAAACTACGTCATTGTTGGGCGATACAACCCCATTTTGAGATAATCACTCATTACTTTGACATACTGGTCTTTCATTTTGATACAGGAACTCATTTTTATAACCATGTCACTGTTTCGAGTCAGTGACCTCAGGCTGCTGTCAGCCCTAGAGTGTCTCCTCTGGTCTGAATCAGGGACTCATGTTGTTCCAAAGTTGTATAATTGCCTAGAGTTGGTTCGTGTTCTCACGGCAGCATTTACAAGAGGACCAGATCAAATGCCTTGTGTGAGAAAGCTGCTCTTGATTGGTCAGAATTTCCATGTGGGAAAAATCCAGGAAGTAAAGCAAACGTTGAAGAAGAGTACACTTGCAAGATAAATGTGACACTTTGTAATGTCACAATGGAGGGACAACTACACAGGTTGATTTTAGCGCTGCTCATCGTGGACTATATTGCTGTCATTGTTCATTTTAGTCAAACCATACAGTTTGAAAACGAGGCGCGGCTCCAACTACCACCTCTTCAAGAAGGTCTCGGTCTGGTTGTTTTGGTGTGTTTATACCTGCACAAACGAACCTGAGTTAGACTGAACCGAACCAAACAGAGCAGGTGTGAACGCAGCCTGAAATGTAACTCATCATTCATTACAAAGAATTAAAGTGTATTTTTTCCATCAAATTGGTGAAATGAGCTTTTGTAGTTCATCATTATGAGACTGATTATTTTACATTAATGAACAGAGCAACACTTTACAGTCGTTACCGCCTGCTGTATATTAATCATAAAGCCTACAGTGCTGTTACTCTGAGGGATCAGAACTCTATTGAAGGATCTGAATTCTGCTGCCTTAAAGACGATATTCATTTTAATTGTGTTCATGTCCTAAAGTATTTTTTCTTCTTCTTCTGTTTCACTGCTGTTAAACAGTTTGAACGACCACATTTCCTTCCTGTGTCATCATCGTATGTCCAGATTATCTTCAGCGTGAATTAACCAGGTGAATCCTGGAGGTCCTGATCCAGAACTTTCCAGGTTAAATCTGATTGTGTTTTTGTTTCCATGAATCAAATAATGTGAATACGGCCTCAGGTGTTAAAACACTGACTCCTCCCCCTCCCACAGGTTGAGCCCCGTTTGTTTCCATCCTGACCCCAAACACCAAACTGACTCCTCTCTCCTGATCCGCCTCCTGTTCAGTCTGTGGACTCCTAAAGGACTACAGTAACAATGAGCCTCAGCGCTCACAGAGCAGAGTCCACAGCTTCAACATGTTCAAAGACTGTCTGACAAACATTCAGACTGGAAGACTGTCACCTGCAGAGGGGGGGCAGTAACAACAGACAGTGGACCCTGAAACCTCAGATCTCCAGTGGCCCCTAAAGCCTCAACCTTTGGTTGCCCCTAAAGCCACAGACCTCCAGTGGCCTCAGCCTTTTGGCAGCCCCTGAAGCCAAAGACCTCCACTGGGCCCTGGAGTCTCAAACCTACAATGACTCCTGAAGCGTCAGACCTCAAGTGGCCTAACAACTCTGGAGGCCTCCACTGGGCCCTGGAGTCTAAGACCTGCCCGAGACCTCTGGCAGCCCCTGAAGCCTCAGACCTCTGGTGGCCCCTGAAGTCCCAGACCCCCAGTGCCTCAGACTTCTGGTTGCCCCTGAAGCCTCAAACCATTGATGGCCTCAGACCTCCAGTGGCCTCAGACTTCTGGCAGGCCCTGAAGCCTCAGACTTCCTGTGACCTTAGACCTCCAGCAGCCCCTGAAGCCTCAGACCCTCAGTGGCCCCTAAAGCCCCAG
Source organism: Epinephelus awoara (assembly GCA_035609425.1). Classification (NCBI taxonomy): domain Eukaryota; kingdom Metazoa; phylum Chordata; class Actinopteri; order Perciformes; family Serranidae; genus Epinephelus; species Epinephelus awoara. The sequence continues at coordinate 44,140,773 of CM069297.1, forward strand.
ATTATATCATCTGAAGCTGCTGTGTTAGCAGCTCCGATCGTTTAGTCCATGTTCAACTCGTTGTGGACGTTCTTTAATGAAACAAACTGACTGACACACAGAAGACCTGGACCAGGTCTGGACCAAGATGGTCTCTGGGTCTGGAGAGAGTCAACAGGGACCAGCCACAGGTGTGAAAGGTGTGAACGCATGTTGCACCTGTGTAAGTTGATTTTACAGCCACAATCTGGTTGTATGAGTTAGTCTGGATTTTGGTAAATGAACCGAATCTATGGAGAGTTTGTTTGTCCTCCGGAGACGTGATGAGAGTTCAGATTTCAGGCTGCAGCTGATTTTCATTCAGTTTTTGGTGATTTGCTGGTGAACAGATCAAAAGAAACAATGTTTGGAGGAAATGTTTCAGAGTTTATAACATTTTTCCTCAGCAAGAGTTTCACTGTTGTCGTGTAAAAACATTCATACTTTTCATCAAACTGTTCGTCACTTTGCATATATGAACCAAGTTCCATCTGTCTTTGTGCCGAGTCAGCAGACGACTCCTCTCTAGTGCTTCTTGTTGATTCGTCGTGATCTCCTCAGGCCGCGCCTCCTGCGGTTCTGATTGGACATCCAGGACCGCAGGAAGTACTTGTCTGGGCTCCTGCGGCGGTTGGCGGTCTGGTTCTCCAGGTCAAACTGTCTCTGCAGCTTCAGGGCGAGCGCTCGGTCCTGACGTTCCTGCTGGATCTGATGGATGTACCGCTCGTCAAAGGCCTCCTGGCTGACCGACCGGCTCCTTTTCAGGTCTGAGTCCCGCTCTGAGTCCAGGTGTTTGGTCTTCTGTTCCCGCTTCTTGCCCCTCCTTGAGGTAGACTGGTTGTGGAGGCTACTGTCAGACTCCTTCCTCGGACTCTGAGAGTCCTTTGGCACTAATTTACACGACTGGAACCCAGAGTTCTTAGTGTACGGTGAGAACGACTGTTTCCGACTAAAAAGTGCTCCTCCTCCACTGCAGGATTCAGGAGCGCCGACTGCCGGCTCAAAGTCCGAACTTCCTCTGAATGTCGCCTCACTGCTGTAGCGGATTGCAGGGACCCGGATCTTTACAGACTGTTTCTGGAAGGTGTCCATGTCTACGGCTGGGGGGTCGAACAGCAGCCTCCTCTTGTTGACAGACGTCACTCCGTCTCCATCCTGTCCCGCCAGGGACTGATGGGTTTTTGCGTCCTCACCCCCGCCGTTCTTGTTGTGGAGCTCGCTGACAGGGCTCGTCAGCGTCGCCTTGGAGTTCACTTTGAGGCTCTGCCGGTCCAGTTCGATCTGCCTCCACTTCTGCAGGACAGCAGGACTGGCCTCATAGCTGGTGGCCTTCTGCAAGCCGCGGGTTAGGTTCCTAGGCGTGGACTTTACAATGGTGGGTTCCACCAGACGGCCATCAGGCAGGCGTTTGGGCGGCGTGCACGGCGAGCAGACGATGGGTTTGAAGTGGTTGAGCTCCTCGGAGATGCTGTCATTGCTCTCTGGGCTGATGGAGCGCTCGGGTCTGGGCGGAGGGAGGCCCAGCGGAGTCGATGATGATAAGATGACAGCTCGCCAGGTGAGCTTTCGGTCAGGAGCGGTGATGGGAGCGGAGACCGAGCGACTGTTCTCCGAGGAGAGGAGGATTCCTGCTGTGTAACTGTGACTGATGCCGACCTGACACACCAGAACAGACAAACCGAAGTAAACAAACAGATGTGGTCAGTGACAGACCAAAGTGTGTGTTAGCAGACAGAAGGTGCTGCACATATGCATTAATACTGTTAAGCCCCACAGGTTGCCTAACATACTCTGTCCATGAGGGCTGGCTGCGCGATGACCTTCAGCTTCCCTCCTCGGTCCTCCACCGGGTCAGTGCAGCTCTGACTCCTCCGAGAACCACTGAAGAAGAACACACAGGTGAGATGGTGGAGTAATAACACAGCCAAAGAGCATGAAAGCAGCGAAAACACTTCTGGTTGCTGATAAGTAGTGTTTAACTTTTGATTTAACACTAAAAGACTCAGAGCGCAGCGGACCGGTGGAAAATGTCACCATCAACAAATTATTTTACATCAGTAAAATCTATTTTATCATTATTTTGAGTCACATTGTTGAAAGAATTTAGTTGTCTGTGTTCAAGCAGGACAATAGGTCTCCATTCATTGCACGTCAGGGTTTCTATTTCCTTGTCAGAGATGGTGATGCGTTCAAGGTCCCCCCAAATACGGGAGAAAAAAAAGGCCAAATATTCAATTTTTTTTTTCTCAATCGCATCCTGTGCCATCTGACGAAGCTTCAAAGCCTCGAAATTTTTGGGTCAGCCCAAACGTGTAGTTACATTTCTGGAGATGTGCACATCGGGCTACGGCATAGGGTACGACGCCTTTTTGACTTTTCAACTTTGAACAAAACAAGGTCTGTGCTCTGTTGTGCATCTACTTTAGAGTGTGGTGTGGCAACCTAACGGACAGAACTTCTTGCACTCCAAAGCTGCAGCTTTCTGACCTCATGTTGGTGATTAGGTAAACAAACACGTATGTAAACACAACAGGCAATATCGAGGTCAGCAAAATGATTCAGGTCACATCCATATACTGTACGATAAGTGGGTAATTATCCTGACAGGTCTGATAATACAGTCATAGCCTTTAGGTCCAAAATGGTGGGGGCACAGCGCTGATGTAGTGATGGAACAAACAATCAGCTTTTAATTCCTATCGGTGTAATGCGGGACTGATACTTCTGCATCGAATTGACGCTGTAGCCTGACATGCACCTCCAAGAAATGTAACTACACCTCGCGGCGACGCAGACCTATGTCTATTTTTGTGAGCTGAAACCATTTCCCTCAGTGGAAACGAAGATTTTATTTACTTTAATTTCAGACTTCATATGAACAGAGGAAAACTCCACTAGTCACTAGGCTAATTTATACAATGTAAAATGCCATAGGCTTTTGCTAATAACATTAGCATGCTGTATTTGGAAAACGTGTTTAGTATGAGACAGTTGTTTTGTCAGTGAATCTTGTGAGTATGTACCGTTACCTTTGTTAAATATTGCTGTTCTTCCTGACTTCATATGAGCAGAGGAAATCTCTGCTAGCTGCTAGGCTAATTTATACAATGTAAAATGCCATAGGCTTGTGCTAATAACGTTAGCATGTTGTATTTGTGGGGAAAATGTGTCCAGATAAAGACAAGTGTTTGTCAGTGAATGCTGCGAGTTATAGTGAAGCTGATTTGTGTTTGAGACTGTCTCTATTAAGCCATGTTTAATGTGTGTTTAATGTGTGTTTACTGTGTGTATAATGTGTGTTTTGAATCAACTAATCTTAACAGCACTTCACAGAAACCCTGATACCGACTAGTGTGTTGTAGGTGTGACTGCAGAGTGATTCGTGAGTATAAATCCCACTTAAGGTGTTTGAGGCAGCTGAGTCGTGCTCACCCTGTGAAGGCTACCGAGTTTTTGGTTTTCCTGACGAAGGCCGAGATGTTTCTGATCCTCCTGCTGATCGGCTCCTCGTTCTCTGAGTCTGACAGAACTCCCTGCAGAATAACAAAAAGAAAACATCCAGACTGAGTCTGTTAGTAACCATCTGTACTTCTTTAAAAAGGTGACATCATTATAACTCTGAGACGTCTGAGCTGCTGAACGTCTCGATGCATCTTCAGGTTCAATAAAAGTGCTGCTTTGACTCACAGGCTCTTCATCGTCCTTACAGGTCCTCCTCTTCACCTCCTCTCTGTCCTCAGACAACAGCAGCTGAAACACAAACCACCGTCAGTCTGAGGCTACACGTGCTACGTTTACTGACAGCAGGAAATCGGACTCACTTTGTGTTTCCCCGTTGGTCCAGATGGAGCGTCACATTTTGGGATGAGAGCAGGAGAGACGAAGAACTCTGAAGAGACAAAACAAAACAACGCCATCACAGTTCAAGCTACAGAAAACAACTTACAGCTAATAATTAAACGCTAATTAGACACTGAGGTCAAAATCCTCGATCACAGAGGATTTAATTACACGTGGTAACACTGATTTATGTCACGTTATAACACGTGTTCTGGAAAAGAACACAGACGGAGGCTAAACTAGGCTCACAGTAATGAACAGACTTCTACATTTTAAGGCACGTTATGTTTACGACTTTTTTTTAATGCTAGTCAGAACAAAATATTTACAATCACCAAAACTGAAGAAAAATTAGGACAATTTGTCCGAAACATTACGCGGAAGCACCAGTCCCTCTGCTTTCTACGTAACTTTAGGATATGTACATAACATGACAACACCCAACTACATTTCTTTTCCTAAACCTATCCTACGTAACTTTACGCAAGTGCATCACGTGACGACACCCAACAACAATTTCTAAGATATGTAACTTTATATTAAGTAGGGAACTTTACGTTGACTATGTAACCATACTGCCCAATGCTCACCTATGTTTATTTTCCTAAACCTGATCTACATAACTTTACATTAAGTGCGTAACTTTAGGACATGTACATAACAAGACGACACCCAACCACATTTCTTTTCCTCAACCTCACCTTCATAACTTTGTGTATGTAACTTTAGAAGAGTCCTTGACCTTACACGGAGTACATAACTTTGGGATGTGTACATAACATGACAACGCCCAACCATACATTACATACATGACTTTAAGTTAGGTAAATAACCTTACATTAAGTGCGTAACTTTAGGATGTGTATCTCACATGACAATGTTTCTTTTTCTAAACCTAACCTATGTAACTTTAACTTTTCTTTTTGGAAACCTAACTTTACTTTTCTAAATCTACGTGACTTTGTGTTAAGAACGTAACATAACGAAACCTTTAATTGTCTGTTTCGGCCATGCTGTGAGATCTCAGATAAACAGCCAATTTTAGGTTAAATTTACATTTTTCAATGTCGTTCAGGATACAGTGATGGTTAGCTAGCAAACAATGGATCTTCTGCTCTGAGCATCCCGGCCAAAAACTAAATATGAGTTTTGTTGATTTCACTATTCTGACCTGTAGCAACGTAAGGCAACAGGGCGCTTGGTAAATTATTTATGAAAATAAATGTTGCCAATATTTACTGATTTCACATTTTTAAAACTTCTGAAAGATCGATTTAAGACATTTCAACACATACAAGCCTTCTTGTTAAATGACTGGAGTTAATGCCTTTTAAGAGATTGAAGGATTTGTGGGAACCCTGATTATTGATGGTTTATAATTAACAGGATGTTTAAATACAATATTGGAAAATAACTCCTACTCATCACAAAGATTCAAAGGAACAGATCTGTCTGATTTGATTTAAGAAAACACCGAGATAAAATGATTAAAATCAAACACTGCTGAGACGATGAAATCAACTCAAACCCACCGGGACACAGACACTCGGATAAAGACCTGATGAAGAGCTGTGGTTCATCAGCTCCTCCTACAGCTGTACAAGTCTGGACAAGTCCTGCAACACCAGCCCTCTTTACAGACCTGACCCCAAACTGCACAGCTACACTTTTAACTGCAGCTTTTATTCATCTAAATGAACCAGGTGAAGGAACAATGTCCACTGAGCTCTGATTTAACTGCTGCTCTCATCAGCTGACTGGAGGTCAGTGAAAAAGAAGAAGAATAAAACAGATTTTAATTCAGACCGTTTGGTTATTATAATAATAATAATAATAATAATAATGTGAACATGTAAGTAACATGTCTCCTGTCAGACTGAATAAAGTCTCCAGGCCTCCTGCTGCTCACACTTAACTTGGACTAAAGTTACACTGAACACCGTCAAACTGTTTTTCTGGCGGTCGGTTTGTGAAACAAACACCGAGCGGCGGTGCTCACACAGCGGCCACTGAGCTGCACTTCCCCCGGTAAACACACCGACCTCTCCGGCTGTCGCAGTCCCTCCTGCCCGGCCTGCTGCTGCTCCTCTCGGGGTCACTCCTCCTCCGGAACCGCTCTCCGCTGCCGGAGTGTCTCTGGGCTCGGCACAGCGGACAGGCCGGGTGTCCGCAGGGCGGGCTGCCGCCGGGCTGCCCCTCCGCGCACGCCGAGCACTTCTTCGCCTCGTTCTCCGGAGGGCTGGACCCGGACCCGCGCCCAGCTCCGGACCCGGACCGGTGCTTACCGGCGACGGCGGCGGCGCTGGCCGGTCTGCCAGGCCGTTCGGCGGACCCTGCGGTCGCCATCTTCCCTGGTGAGTCTTCTCTCTCCGGTCCGCTCTCAAAACAAACCCCGCCCTGCCGCCGCCGAAACAGCGCGAGCGAGCGCAGATTGGACGCGCGTGCAGCCCGCCAACCGCGGAGCTGGAACACGGCGCGAGCCCTTCAAAATAAATCGCGTTCATATATTTATTATATAATGACGCAACGCGCCTAACTATGAAATATATATTGAATATAAGTTAATGTATTTAGATAGCAAATATATCTTAGAGCGGACATATAAAACAATTATTATCAAAATGTAAAGCTTAACGTCAGACAAGCTCTTTGTACAATATATATATGCACATACACACACACATATATAGATATATATGTACACACACACACACATATAGATATATGTGTGTGTGTGTGTGTGTGTGTGTATACACATATATGTGTATACACACACACACACACACACATATATATATATATATGTACATACACACACACATATATAGATATATATGTACACACACACACACACATATATAGATATATATGTGTATACACACACACACATATATATAGATATATATGTACATACACACACACACACATATATAGATATATGTGTATACACACACACACACACATATATAGATATATATGTACACACACACACATATATATAGATATATATGTGTATACACACACATATATAGATATATGTGTATACACACACACACATATAGATATATATGTACACACACACACACACATATAGATATATATGTGTATACACATACACACATATATAGATATATATGTACACACACACACATATATAGATATATATGTACACACACACACACACACATATATAGATATATATGTGTATACACACACATATATAGATATATATATGTACATACACACACACATAGATATATGTGTATACACACACACACACATATATATAGATATATATATATACACACACACACACACATATATAGATATATGTGTATACACACACACACATATATATATATGTACACACACACACATATATAGATATATATGTATACACACACACACATATATAGATATATATGTACATACACACACACATATATAGATATATATGTGTATACACACACGCACACATATATAGATATATATGTATACACACACACACATATATAGATATATATGTGTATACACACACACACACACATATATAGATATATATGTATATACAGTGTAAATAGATGTTTTCTTTGGTGCACATTCTAACCCAGGCAGCCAAATTGACTTGGCCCAACATCGGCCTGAACTCAGCACAAGACAAAAGTTGGCTGCATCCGGTTGCCCTCTCTGACTTGAGAGACTCGGGGTGGCTGCCGTCCCAGAATCGAGCCAAAAAAAAATGTTGCAGCCAAATAACTTGGCCCAATTCTGGCTAGCAATACGGGCACCACGGGCCCTTATCAACAATGACCTGGCCCACCATTGGCCCAAACTCTGCATGTCAAAAGAGGTTAGCCGGCTGCATCCGGCTGAGAGTCGAGATAAATGACCCCCCAGAATCGGGCCAAATTAACTGGCGTGATCCCGACTGCCGGCACTGCCATCACCGGGCCCTCACCAACAATGACTTGGCCCTCCATCGTCCCAAACTTGGCATGCCAAAAGAAACAAGTCAGTTCAGTTGCATCCGGCTGCCCAACTCTGCTGAGCCTTGAAATAAATAACTCTGTAGAATCAGGCCGAATAACTGGTGACTGGAGACACTGCCATCACCGGGCCCTTACCAACAATGACACGGCCCAGCTTCGGTTCAATCTCAGCATGCCAGAAGAAAGAAGTTGGGCCACATCTGGTTGCCAGACTCTGCTGCATTAAATCAGCATTTAATAGACTATTTCCCCAGATGTCGACGAAACTTATTTCAAAATAAATCGTAAGATTTATCCACCTGTAGAATTTCTTCAGAAAAAGCTCAGACCGAAGTGAACATGTTTATTTTATACTGTGACAGACCAAACACCAGAACACACTTTATGCTCTGTGTCCAAAACATTTTAGTTAGATATATAAAAAATAGATATCACCTGCGACTACAGGTACTTCTCTTATTTTATGAAAAGTTCATAAATTATTTCAAATTATTTTTCTTATCACTTAAAAAATGTGAGGCAGAAAGATTTGAGGGGATGTTTCTTGTCTCTTGGTGTGTTGATTTATTGTTGAAGTCTTTACTCCTCTGTGCTTTTTTTTCCCTAATCTATGACAAGTGATTAAGAAATGACTGTTTAATTATATATTTAGTAAAAGTACTAGTAGTAAAAGTACTAATGCCACACTGTGAAAACACTCACTATGTATTTATGTAATGTATTAGAAACATTTAAAGCAAACAAACAAACAGTCAAAACAAATAAACAAACAAAACCCAAAAATTTATTAAGAAGAAAAATAGAAAATGGCTTAAATGTTTTTTCAGTTCATTGTTGTAATTTTCTGACAAGTGTTGGGTAGTTTAATATCATTTCATTTAATCTAACCTAATTTAACTTAACTTAATTTAATATCGTTTAAAACAAAACATCATATTTTATAAACTCTTCTCGTGTTCTTTGTAAATCTTAATTCCCAAATTAACTAAAGCTGTCAGGTATAAATGATTAATTTAAAATACAAGATACAGTGGAGCAAAAGTAAATGTCATGAAAAGAAAAGACTCATACAAGTACCATAAATTTGTACATAAGTATACTTATAAAATAATATTACAAAATACGATGTACTTCGTAATATTACACCACTGCTCTCATTTTATTTCTTTCCTTCATCTATTTTAAAAATGTTTATATTGTAGTATTTTGTATTGAGTGCTTGTGTGTTGACTAAAAAAAAATATATATATTTTTAACCTGAGCTGATGACGACACATTCCTAATAAACAAAATGAACTTGTTTTATTGTGAAAGGTTCCGCCTTCCGGCGGGCAGGTGGCAGCAGAGTGCTGCAGAAACCGGAAGCAGATTACACCGTCGAGGAAGAAGGCGGAAAAATAACAACTATGGCGGCTCGTGAGGAGAGGAGCCGGTAGAGGAGGATTTCTGAGAGCTGACCGGTGACGTTAGAGAAGTCAGACAGGTAAACACACCTGAGATCAAACTGATTCAATGTGAGGAAACTGACGTGATTAAAACCGGAAACGGTCAGAGAGTCTGAAACTGAGTTTGAGTTGACTCTGTCCGTCAGTGAGGTCACACTGTCCTCACTATAAAGTCATTTACCTTTAACGAGAGACATGTTTGAGGGATTTAAGGGGATCGTTCATTGATGAATTTATTCATTATAATTTACAGTATTAAAATATTTTTAATGGATTATTAATGGAGTTTTTAAGGGGTAAAATTCCCTTAAATTTGACATGAAAACACATTAAGTGGAAATTCATGGATGGATTTAATGTTTCTTTATCTGTCAAATGTGGAAATAATTAACATACCTTCATATATTATTATATAAATATTATATATTTATCAAATAATTTTAATTGTATGATGAATATCTGAATTTGTACCCAGCTGATAAAATTAAAGTCTTTAAAGGCACAAATTAAAGGGTAATTTTGGTTTTATGAAGTAATTTTTTAAAAGTAAACAAAAACAAAACCCCTTGCAGAGATAAACCATTAAACAATATAATACTATAAACTTGAATTAAAGGCCATTTTAAGGTACAGATTAATAGGGCTGTACCCAAATATTTGGATATTCGATATTCGTTTCTATGGGTAGGTATTCATGATGAAAATTTGGTATCGATATTCATTTTTTTATTTACTTTTTTTTTTTTTTTTTGGTGCTAAATGTAGTCTTTTTGTTGTCGGTAAATGTGGGTTATCAATAAAAATCAAAACTTTTCAATTGCATTGTTAAAAATGTGAAAATACAGCATGGCCTACCAACGGAGCTTGTGCGTCTGAGGCTGTGGATCAATGCCAGGTTTTACCACTTTATCACTATTCCCTCTAACTTGTAACTATTTTTTCGTTATCTTTTGAATTTAATATGAATTATGGAACCGTTTTTGTCCACGTTTGTTTCCCCCGTTTTGTACAATAAATTATTGTTTCAAGTTTCAACAAGTTTCTTTTGGAGTGCGTGACACAAGTGTGTTTTGAAAACGACCGCGGACTGTCACCTGCTCAACGCATCAGTACCTTCAGATGCCATGAGAGTAATAGATTATAGATAAATAGATTATAATAATAATGTCAAAATATCATTTACAGAGCGATTTAACAGGCGATCACTGCTGCCCGACCCACAGGTCCATTTGCGGGTCCCGTTGGTTACGGGTTGACCTGCGCATCACTACTCAGCTCAGTCTATAAAGGCTGTACACAACAGTAGACATTATATTCTATTCAGGCCGGCAGAACCAGCAGCACATCGGCTCTACAGTGCACGGCACTGCTGATTAACCATTTTATTGCAGCACAGAGTGTCTGCCAGCCAACCAATTACTTGCAGAGGCTTCCTACAACTTGTTTCAACAATTCCAATTTAATGAGAAGACAAATTAAACAGGATGACTATCCAATGTGAAAATCAAAAGAAAGCATAGAATAATGTACTGAAGGAGACTGTTGTGTCACCACATGTTTTGTGGTTTGAGAGCAAAGATCCGGTTGCCACTGTGCAAAACTCCACAATACAATTAGATCAGAAAAAAACCTGGAGTCCGGCCTGGTCTCCTGGTGTCGGTCTGATTTCAGACCAGGTCTCCTGGTTTGGTTTCAGTACTGGTCTCCTATTCTGGTCCCAGACCTGGTTGCAGTCCCTGTCTTCTGTTTGACTTGCAGTCCTGGTTTCCTGTTCAGGTTGAAGTCCTGGTGTCATGGTCTGATTCCAGCCTCTTTTTTGTCTGGTCTGGTTCCAGTCCTGGTCTCCTGTTGTTTTTTCAGTTCTGGTCTCTTGGTCTGATTCCAGCCCTGTTTTCCTGGTCTTGTTCCAGTCCTGGTCTCCTAGTCTGGTTCCAGTCCTGGATGCGGGGCAGCAGCAGGCCGGTGGTGGAGGTGGTCCGTCTGGGCCTTGTCTCCTACCAGGAGGCTCTGCGGCTCCAGCAGGTCTATGTGAACCGGCACCGGTCAGGTCCAGCTCACGCTCTGCTGCTGTGTCAGCACCCGCCGGTCTACACCACCGGGATTCGCCACAAACCTTATCCCGCCCCCTTGCTGGACCGCCTCCGCCTGCTGGGGGCTGACGTCCACCGCACCAACCGAGGAGGACTCATCACGTTCCACGGACCGGGACAGCTGGTGTGCTATCCGGTCCTCCACCTGGCCAGCTTCAAGAAGGTCTGACCTGGTCTGTTATTGGGTTTCATGTAGTTTCCATGTGACATGTATTAACATGTAATCTGTCCTCTCAGAGCGTCCGCTGGTACGTCTGCGAGCTGGAGAAGACCATCATCTCTGTCTGCAGCAGGTTTGGCATCGAAGCGTCGACATCCCCTCACACTGGAGTTTGGGTCAGAGACAGCAAGATCTGTGCCATCGGTAAGTAAACGCAACGTGACTCCTCTCGGTCGTCAGGCCTCACACAGGAACTGGTCCTTTTCCTGAATATCTCTGACTGCGCTCTGTCATGACTGTTTATTGGAAGTCAGGCTGTAAACCGTCGACAAATTGTGGGATATTTACCAATATTGTTTATTACGGAACATAGACCCATGAATTAAATGAAAATTGTATCGTGGCAGACTGTTTCGTCGTTATGAGTTCATAACCACATTTGAAGATGTCACCTTTCCTGGTTCCAGTACTTTTCTCCTAGTCTGGGTCCAGCCTTGGTCTCCTTGTCTGGTTGCACACCCGGTCTCCTGTTCTGCTTCAAGTCCCTCTCTCTAGTTCTGGTTTCAGTCCTGCTCCTGCTGGTGTGGTTCCAGTCTCGGTCTCCTGTCCTAGTTCAAGTCCTATTTCTTGGTCTGGTTCCAGACCTGATCTCCTGGTCTGGTGCCAGTCTTTTTCTCCTGGTCTGGTTCCAGTCTTGGTGTCCTTTCTTGGTTTAGACCCAGTCTTCTGCTATGGTTTCAGTCCTGGTCTCCTGTTCTTTTTCCAGGCCCAGAACCTGAGTTTGATTGAACAGGGCAGGTGTGAAGGCACCCTGAAACAACGGCTGATCAGACACACATCTGTCCAGATTCTGACATTCGTCAGGAGCAACCAGTTCAGGGTCAAAACCTAGTTTAATGTGTCCGTCTTAAATCCACCTGTTGGCTCCACCTGTGGCTTCATTCACTGGTAAAAAAGAAGAACTTTAGGGGGCGGAGCTTCAGGTCCTGAAGTCAAAAGACAAAAACAGAACAAGTTTGTCAGCAAAAAAACAAGAAGATACAACTGCAGCAGTCAGCTCTGTGTAGTTTAACTTCCTTCAGTCCGAACACATCTGGATGATTAAATCAGATCCAGATGTGTCCGTCACACTCTGCATGAGCAATCTCTCGTATGACCGTTGTTGTCTCTTTGTGTCTCTGTAGGAATCCACTGTGGTCGATACATCACGTCTCACGGCTTGGCCCTGAACTGTAACACCGACATGTCCTGGTTCGAACACATCGTGCCGTGCGGTATCGAAGGTAAAGGAGTGACGTCGCTGAGCGCCGAGCTGCAGAGAGACATTAGCGTGGAGGAGACCGTTCCTCACCTGCTGGATGCCTTCAGGGACCGGTTCAACTGTCAGCTGACAGACGCACAAACACCTGAGACTGAGCAGGACAGCGGAGCGTCGTCAGTGTAGAAGCTAAAACATCACAGACGCTCCGTTTGAACATGTCTGACATCAGTTTGATCGCCACGTGTCCAGAACAGACAGACGTCCTGGATCTCATGTACATGTTGGATCACACAGTTAGACAAGAATAAAACTTTAAACTTTACAGAAACTTATTAAAAAAAATGATTTGTATAATTAAGTTTATCCCATTTATTTGTCAGAGACAATGAACAAAACATTCATCTGACACAAGCAGACCTCGTTATATATGATTATCTCCTTAAAGCTATAGTTGGTAATGTTGGAGAGCTAGCAAGATTTGAAAGCGGCACCTCCTCTCAGCTCCGCCCCCTCCTCCCCCTCCCGTCAGTGCTCCGTCCAAAGCCACAGCCACACAAACTTGAACGCGCATCGTGCACTGCAGTAGGAGTCAGCAGCAGGGCAGAGGAGAGCCGAGTAAAATAACAAATCCCCCCGAGGCAAACAAATACTTACCTGTCCAACAGAAACACAGCAACCTCTGCATCACTTTTCAGGCCCTTCAGCTCCCTCAGCTCCTGGGTCAGTTCTCTCCACCGTTTAAAAGCTGCACCGATGTTGACTCTGGTTTGTCCTTTCTCTGCCATTGTTCAGCAAACTCCTGCTGACTCAGTATTTCTGCTGAGGAGTGTGCTGAATATTTCCGGCAATGGTGACACGTAATGAGTGCACGCAGGGAGGAGGGAGGGAGGACGAGACATGAAGGCATCTGATTGGTTCTTTCCATTCGCACCGAATGGCAGGGATTGGTCAGAGTTTTTACAGGCCTGCAGCTGCCACAGAGGTCGGATTTTTTTCATTCCTTTTTCTGAACACATTATGTGTTGACTCCTCTCAGGATGGAAGGACCATTTCACCCGGTATAACAGGAAGTGTTTCTCAACAGGATTACCAGCTATAGCTTTAAATGTCCATTTACAGTGATGACATCATCATGAGTGGGTGATTTATACTTGTGTGTCAGCTCAATGCAAACCCTACGCACGTGAGCATTTAAGCCTGATTTATGGTCGTGCGTTGAATCGACGACGTCGCTACGTTGTAGGCTACGGGGCTACGCAGAGGGCTCGCCGTAGCCCCCGGCGTAGCCTGACGTGCACCTCCCCAAAAATGTAACTATGCGTCGAGGCGACGCAGACCCAGCGCAGACCGGCACGGCTGTGATTGGTTTGCTTGGTCGCAAAGCATTTCCGGTTCCGTATTTCCACCGCCATCCCCGCCGTCTTTAAACATCTTCTATTGCCATGTAGATGTTGTTAAGGCTCATTATATATATGCCATTATGCACAACGTTCAATACGGATACGGCCGGAGCCGTCTGTCCGTGCTCCGTGTTCATTTCTCTGTGACCGAAAAAGCCGGAAGCTAAACGAAGAATCAACTAGAGACGGCGATAACAACTCAGCAAAGGAACGAAGCCTCCTACCGCTCTGGCGGTGAATTGCACCGCGACGAAACGGAGTGACGGAGAAGTTCGAAGGGTTCAACGCACGACCATAAATCAGGCTTCATACTTGTGCGGTGGTGTGTCTGTGTCAGTCTGCAGTTACACCTCCAGAACACTAGTTGGCAGCAGGGTTTATGTGAATTACTGGAAAGTTTAGTTGATTCAAAACACACATCCCTTGGCCGAGTACCAAATGCCGTTTTTACCAAAATTGGGACCCACGGTACGATACCAGTGAATGTATCATGGTTCTGAGTAGTATCAGGACACCACAGATGGCAGATGGCAGATGTGCCTTTTGTCATTTATAAAAAGAAATATCACTTTTCTATAATACATCAATGATATTTCAATGGAATAAATTACTTATTGACTTATTCATACTTCAAAAACAGCATCAATAAGTGATTAACATAGGGGGGATCAAAATAAAATAAATAAATAAAATAAAAATCAACCAGCCACCCTCCTCCCCTGACAAGTAAAGAACAGTCCCTAAAGTGCAGTGAGGTTTGTGGACCGTTACCTGCCACAACGAGTAATGTGAACGGCTCATTTCTCCTCTGACACGTCACATACCTGTGTGCCGCCACGGTTCGGCTGTTCAGGTACTACTGGACAGTCATGACACCAAGTTATTCACCTGGAGCCGGACTTCTCCGTCACCGGTAAGCCGTTATCATGCGTCGCTGTATTTGACAGGAATACGTTCTGTCCGTGTCTGTGACCCGTGTTCAACCCAGATACGGTGGGATTCGCCATTTCGTTTCTGCTGCTGGTTGAAATCTGTACTCACACAGTGTGCTGAATGATTTATTTTGCCCGCACAAAACTATTTTTAGTCGCAAATGCGAGTGCGGTGACGGACGGAGTAAAATATCGCCACACTGCCGACATTTTACTCCGTTCGTCACCACACACTGTTTGATTGCGTCATCAAAACACGCCGCTATTATTCGGCCTTGCTTTTCACTTATTCCACCGAATACCAAATGTGTGGGTTTTTTTGCGGCGGCAAAAATGAATGTAGCAGAAACACTGCTATGGCATTTTACATTGTATAAATTAGCGTAGCAGCTAGCGAGCTCTTCCTCTACTCATATAAAACCAGGGACAACAGCAACATTTAACAAAGGTAACGTTACAAAATTCAGCTCCATTACAGCTCACAAGGTTCACTGACAAAACAACTGTCTTATACTAAACACGTTTTCCAAACAAATACATCAACAGCACAAGCCTATGGCATTTTACATTGTATAAATTAGCCTAGCAGCTAGCGGAGATTTCCTCTGCTAATATGAAGCCAGGATAAATCACGCACAGTGTGTGGAGGCTTTATTGTCTTCACAATTTATTGTTTCTGATCTGTGAAATTAAAGAAAAGTTTTGTTTCCACTTCCAACACAGATTCGACGCAGAAGTATAAAACCTGTATAAGAGTGTGTTAAGAGAAAAGTTTGGGAGGGAAGTTTGACGATGTTAAGAAATCAAACAGCTGCTGAAGCCACACTGCCTTCACATACACAGTGTTTTTATATTTTACATGTCTGTTTGTACATCTGTTCAACAATAAAATCTGATGTGCATGCATCATTTGTCTGCAGTGTATAAACACACACACAATCCCAGAGAGGGATTTTCTAAAACTCTTTGCTGTAATTTAATAAAGTTTATATATGTTTCTGCATGCTCTTCAGATCAGACTTCAGACTTCTACTTTATTTATCTTCTCTCACTACTTTTTTCATTAATAACCTTTCATAACGACAGCAGGAGACGAGCTGAATCACATGTTCTGGTTGAACCGCAGAGAAATGTGTGTGTGTGTGTGTGTGTGTGTGTGTGTGTGTGTTGTTAGTGTTTCAGCTCTATTGTTCTGTTTTGTCCCAGATCTGACAAAGCTAACTGTGTTAATGATGAGGAGGCAAACACACACACACACACACACACACACACGGTGCAGTGTTTAGTTCTTGAGCCTACTAACTGCCACACACCAAAACAAAATGTTAGCTCTCAGGAAGTAGATGACACCTGACCGGAAGTGAGGGTTATCCTCTTGAAAATTAAAGCACACCTAAATATTTAAACGACAGACACTTATTAGTCCTGATAGGTTGAAATGTGCTGTTAAAACCATCATGTCAACACGTCAAAACCCGGAGTTTATTCTCTCATTAAAAATATAAACGGGACAAAGACATGCTTTTATTTTACTAAGAGGCCGGAAGTGGTCAGTGTTGCACTTTGTGGTCTTGACGGTGTTGATGAACTTCATATTTCTGTCATGTCGAACTTTACCAAAGATTATTTACCGGGTTATAATCTCGGTTGAGGTGTCGTCAGCGGGCCGGTGCCGGTGCCGGTGCTGTAACTGTAGCGTGTGGCTAAAGTTAGCCTCGGTGTGAGAAGTTAAAGGCCCACACTCAGAGTGGGAGAGACGAGATCCAGAGAGGACATGTGTGTCAGGTTCAGGGGCCGGTGGGGGCAGCCGACAGCTTGGAGCTAAACACGGTATCACTTCACAGAGCAGCCGGTGGTCAGATGGCTCTGCTGCACTGTTAGCTCGCCTGGCTCTGTATGTCTGTCAGCATGGGGGACAACAACGGCGTGAACGGGGACCTGAACGCCAACTCGAGGTGCCAGAGCACCGGCGACCCGCTGCTGGACAAGGCGGTGCACCAGTGGTTGACCTGGGACAAGGTGAGAGTCTGTCCGCCCGTCACAGCGTGATGTTCAAGCCGCTGGGAGCTCGGGTCTGTGCGGCTGAACGTGTCCGGCTGTGCGGGGGGACCGTCACACCAGACCTCCCCTAAAAATCAGCATTTTAAGAAAGACGTTGCATATTCGCAAAGAGTGGATAAAATACTTTTGATCATATTGCACTTCATAGATGATTATGATGGTCTGGTAAAATCGGCACACTAATAGTTTAGTAAAGTTGTACTTAATTCCATTTAATAGTAACTTGGTTACGTTAGCTGAGTTCCGCTGCGTTGGGGGCGTGTAGGAGTCGCTGGCGCAGCAGCTATAAAATCTAAATTTAATTAAAACAGGAGCTTTAAAGTTGAAACTTGATATGCCGAATTTTTCACTAGACCCAGCCAGTTAAGACGATCCGTCAAAACACGCTTAATGTTGTAAATTCTGTCGTCATTATGAAATAAAATGTTAAATTTCCAGATTTTGAATGGAAGCTCTGGGTGTGGGCAGAGCGGCGCGTGATGGCCGCAGTGCGGACCTGCAGGCCGGCGGTCTGGGTCGTGATGGAGATTAGTTTTGTGGGTTACCACACGATTAAACGGCAGCATGACTCAGCTGTTTCACAGGTAGGGAGAGAGGCCTGAGCAGTCAGCTATAATGATAATGCTATAATGATGATTATATTGATGCCAACCAGCCTCCATTCACATTACAGATCATTTAGTTTTGTCTGAACGCCAGTTTGAACCAGCAGGGTGATCTTCACCTCCCACACTGAGTCACACTGAGTCCATGTGCTTCACATGTTCAAACTCACATATGAACATAAATATGGGAACATATTACAAACAGAAACCGCAGCTTTTAAACCAGTTTACAGGCCTTTACACCAGTCTAACGGACTGGTAATGAAAGGAAATGTTATTTTTCAAAACTGTAATGCCACCTTGGGAAAAATAAACAAAGTGAAGAAACAATATCCCCACCAAACCTTTACAAGATGAAACTTTCAAGTGCCCTGAACTAAAAAAAAAAAAACAGCCTTAAAGGTTACACTCAGAGAAAACCTGCCAGTCAACAGAGCACAAATATCGTCCAATGAAATGAAACTAATGTAAGTAAAGTTACAGTCAGTGAAAAGTATAAAAAATTAGCTATGTTCAAACATGTATCAAATTATGAAGGAGTAAAAAATATTTTGAACTTTATAAATATGACAATTTGGGCAGTACGTGTAAATGATGGATGGTAAAGTTTCCTCCATCTTACAGCGCCCAGGTCTCTGCTCCCCTCTCAGCTTTGGCATTTTTATATGCCTTCCACCATGACACAGATAGAATTGAAGCAGATTGAGGGCTGGCTCAGGGGCTGGCTCCTTGATTGGCTGGAGGGGCTGGCTGTTGCTCAGACTACACATTGTTCTTGTATCCACCATGACACAAAGTGTATAGAAGTGGATTGATAGAGAGACCATCCCTCTCTAGGGCTGGCTGTAGGGCTGTCTCTAGAGCTGGCTGTAGGGCTGTCTCTAGAGCTGGCTGTAGGGCTGTCTCTAGAGCTGGCTGTAGGGCTGTCTCTAGAGCTGGCTCCAGGGCTGTCTCTAGGGCTGGCTCCAGGGCTGTCTCTAGAGCTGGCTGTAGGGCTGTCTCTAGAGCTGGCTCCAGGGCTGTCTCTAGGGCTGTCTCTAGGGCTGGCTGTAGGGCTGTCTCTAGAGCTGGCTCCAGGGCTGTCTCTAGGGCTGGCTCCAGGGCTGGCTCCAGGGCTGTCTCTAGGGCTGGCTGTAGGGCTGTCTCTAGAGCTGGCTCCAGGGCTGTCTCTAGGGCTGGCTCCAGGGCTGTCTCTAGAGCTGGCTCCAGGGCTGTCTCTAGGGCTGGCTCCAGGGCTGTCTCTAGGGCTGGCTCCAGGGCTGTCTCTAGAGCTGGCTCCAGGGCTGTCTCTAGAGCTGGCTCCAGGGCTGGCTCCAGGGCTGTCTCTAGGTCTGGCTCCAGGTCTGGCTCCAGGTCTGGATCCAGGGCTGTCTCTAGGGCTGGCTCCAGGGCTGGCTCCAGGGCTGGCTCCAGGGCTGTCTCTAGGTCTGGCTCCAGGTCTGGCTCCAGGGCTGTCTCTAGGGCTGGCTCCAGGGCTGGCTCCAGGGCTGGCTCTAGGGCTGGCTCCAGGGCTGGCTCCAGGGCTGTCTCTAGGGCTGGCTCCAGGGCTGGCTCTAGGGCTGGCTCTAGGGCTGGCTCCAGGGCTGGCTCTAGGGCTGGCTCCAGGGCTGGCTCCAGGGCTGGCTCCAGGGCTGGCTCTAGGGCTGGCTCCAGGGCTGGCTGTAGGGCTGTCTCTAGGGCTGGCTCTAGGGCTGGCTCCAGGGCTGCTGCTCAAACTACAGATCTAACCAGAGGATGTTGAAAAAATGAGACGGCCACTTTAGATTTACTTCTTGTATCTGTGTCACGTGTGTTTCACCTGACTTCAGCTCAGTGAACAAACACTCTTCAGTACTAATCAGAGTGTGGTGCAGAGCTGTGGGAGGTTTGTTAAAGGTTATATTAATGTTAATAAAATGTTCTCAGTAAAGTGCTGGACGTGAGGAGGAGACTCTGCTGCATAAATGTGTGTGTATCATTTTACTGCTCCTTCATATACTGTGGGATAATTAAATACACACACACACATATACACACACACTCTGCTGTGTAGTTTTTAAAGGTCATGAATGTTTCTGACCTCCACTCTAAATGTCATCAGCCAGGAAAAGACCCACAGAGAGACAGACAGGGACAGACAGAGAGACACACACACAGACAGAGAGACAGACAGACAACATGTTGGTGCAGAGCTGACACCCATCATGTCCTCAGGCTCCACCTCTCTCCTCCGCCATGATTTATATTCGTCCTCCCAAAGACACACTTGATCCCACACACATGATCACACACACACCTCCCAGGGACAAACAGATAAACTTCTATCTCTCATTAAACATTCCTGCCACCAACTAGCTGCGTGTGGCGACCATGTGATACTAGAGATGTTTCAGCCGCCACTCAGCGCAGCTCTGGATTTTAAATTAGTAACACCAGGAGCAGATTTCATGTAACATCAGACATGTTTTAGGATTTTCACAAACATGTTTTAAACCGCAACCAGATCTATTTATATTTAGAGTGTTAAAGGGAAAATGCATCAAGACACCAGACCGCCGGCATTGGCACATATTTGATGGCGGCCATAGCGAGGTCAAATAACGTCACAGCTTTGTGCCGACAGTGTGCAGACACAAAGATATGTTTGTGTTACGATGCCTGTTTCAGCACAAGAGAGTAAGAGTCTGACTTCCTGTCTGATTTCCTGTCTGACTTCCTGTTTGTCTTCCTGTCTGATTTCCTGTCTGACTTCCTGTTTGTCTTCCTGTCTGATTTCTTGCCTAACTTCCTGTCTGATTTCCTGTTTGTCTTCCTGTCTGATTTCCTGTATGACTTCCTGTTTGTCTTCCTGTCTGATTTCTTGCCTAACTTCCTGTCTGACTTCCTGTTTGTCTTCCTGTCTGATTTCCTGTTTGTCTTCCTGTCTGATTTCCTGTCTGACTTCCTGTTTGTCTTCCTGTTTGTTTTCCTGCCTGATTTCCTGTTTGTCTTCCTGTCTGATTTCTTACCTAACTTCCTGTCTGTGTCTGTCAGTTCTCCAAGTTTTTATCAGACTAACTGGACATAGTGAGTTTGTCAGGGACTGTTTTCAGCGTCAGTTTAATGTGTGTGTGTTCGTGGTGACCGGAGTTCTTCCTCTGTGGTGCAGAACCGGTGGACTCGGGCTCAGGTGGAGTCTCTGGTGGCGGCGGGTCGTCTGGAGGACCTGAGGAAGAGGCTGTGCAGCAGGATGAGCTTCGGCACGGCCGGACTGAGAGCGCCGATGGGAGCCGGATTCAACCGGATCAACGACCTCACTGTCATCCAGTCCACACAGGTCGGAGCAGCTGCCTCAAACCGGTCCAGTTGGACACTTTACTCAGTGTCTTGTGGTTAATATGAGCGGTGATGATCAAGCTGTGTGTCTGTGTGTGTCCGCAGGGTCTGTACTCGTACCTGTGCAGGTACTTTGCAGACTTCAGCAGCAGAGGAGTGGTTGTTGGCTTCGACACCAGAGGACAGGAGGACAGCGGCTGCAGCAGCCACAGGTGAACACTGAACACAACGGGACTCATTTACCCACAACATGACCATCTGTACATCAGGTACTCGCCGCGTCTAACGTTGAAGTCATTACGAAAAGTCTGCACTCACGCCTCCACAGTGAACAGAGAATCCAAAAAGGGAGAACATTTTTCTGTCTGATTTGTCTCTGTAAATTCAGAGGTTTCCGTGGGTCCATGAACGCAGCGCAGGTGGATGTTCACGTGGGTAACAGCCACAGACGGAGATATTTTAGTTTCAGGTCGTCCATCCGCCCGTCCTGTTCTCATGAACGCACTAGCTGTGTCTCATTTCATTGGTGCTACCAAGGCCGTCCCATTTCAAAGGCTCCTTTGAAATTAACAGTTGTTAACTAGCTAACAGTTAACTGTTGTTAACATAACGTTAGCTAAAAGCACACAGCTTGGAATTTAATACGTTAACCTGAAAATATATCAGATGGCGCTGAATCATCTCCTCAAGTATTAAATAAAATATAAATCTGTGGGTCCATGATTTTGGGCGAACTACCCTACTAGCTTACTCCTTGTTTCATCAAGCACAGCTGGTTGCTAGGTAACAAGAACGCCAACGGGTCAGGGTCAGCTGGTGATGCAACTGGGAAATTCTCCACAGACCAGACCGTCCCATTTCGAGGACTGTTGGGTCTGGCCGGTACGAGGGAATTTCTTCCAATTTGACACAACTGCCTAATCAGACTAAACAATTTACTGATAGAGAGATTAACTGATAAGGTCAGTGGTCAAAGGTCAAGGTCACTGTGACCTTGCATCCATGTTCCCACAGACATGGATGCAAAGTTTAGGAGCAACTTGACCATTCTGTGGAGGCGTACAACTGTGAGGCGGTAATTCGGAAAACCTGGGAAAGTCATGGAGTTAGTGAAACTCGCTGGAAGTTTTGGGAAACTCCGGGAAGTTAGTAGTTAGTAGTTACAGTAACCTTCCACATGATGTAGCAAAAACACGCTGTGGCTTGTTTGTGTTTCTTAAAACCAATCACAATCGTATTGGGCTGGGATGCAGGATGTTGCGACATGCTCTTTCAAAATAGAGTCGGGGATGAACTTGTTTTGGTGGGACATTTGCACGTGGGGTGGCGAACGCTGTCATTACAATGGCTCCGAAAAAGAAACAAAATCGTAGCCACCGTGATTCAACTTTTACGGATAAAACCAGTTTAAGACTGGACTGGCCTAAAACCGACCGCAGTATTCAGCTCAGATGTGTTTTTTTTCCTTATGTTTTTAATAATTTAGTTAATATCTGTTCAATTATTCATAAATGGAAAAAGAAGAAAAATCACATTACCAGTCGAAGTTAGGACGAAGCTAACACGGCCACTACGATACTGAGTTAATTTGACTCTAAATTAGTGCTGTTATTAAAAACTGGATCGTTTTGACTCTTTGACTCTCGTCATCTGGCAGTCCAGCCTTTATTTTGAAAGAATAAGGAAGTGTCTAATAGGATGTGTTATGAATATGTTTCACAAATATAATTTAAAATGTTGTTATCATTTATGTTTGTGTGTTTCAGGTTGGCGAAGTTGACTGCCGCTGTGATGCTCAGCAGAGACGTTCCCGTTCATCTTTTCTCCACATTCATCCCAACGCCGTACGTGGTGAGGAAACACTCACGCATCACTTCATGTCAGCTGTCAGTGTGAGGTGGTTGGGTTATTAAAGGTATGTCTGTTTCCAGCCGTACGCTGTGAAGAAGCTCGATGCCGCAGCCGGAGTGATGATCACCGCCTCGCACAATCCTAAAGAAGACAACGGGTACAAGGTCAGAGGTGACATTAGACGCTGGACAGGAAACATGTGACTGCTGCTCCAGGTGGTCCATCAGAGACCTGAGGTCTGTCTGTGTCGCCCTCTGCAGGTTTACTGGTGTAACGGCGCTCAGATCTCTTCGCCTCACGACAAACAGATCCTGCAGAATATCGAAGAGCAGCTGGAGCCCTGGAGCGCCTCCTGCTGGGACGAGGAGCTGGTGGAGAGCAGCTCCCTGAGAACAGACCCCCTGACTCAGATCAACAGCTGCTACATGGAGGAGCTCACCTCCCTCTGCTTCCACAGGTAGGACGAGGACAAAGCCGGACCTCTGTAGCTAGTCCCCAGACCTCTGCAGCTAGTCCCCAGACCTCTGCAGCTAGTCCTTAGACCTCTGTAGCTAGTCCCCAGACCTCTGCAGCTAGTCCTCAGACCTCTGCAGCTAGTCCTTAGACCTCTGTAGCTAGTCCCCAGACCTCTGCAGCTAGTCCTCAGACCTCTGCAGCTAGTCCTTAGACCTCTGCAGCTAGTCCCCAGACCTCTGTAGCTAGTCCCCAGGCCTCTGCAGCTAGTCCTCAGACCTCTGCAGCTAGTCCTTAGACCTCTGCAGCTAGTCCCCAGACCTCTGTAGCTAGTCCCCAGACCTCTGCAGCTAGTCCTTAGACCTCTGTAGCTAGTCCCCAGACCTCTGCAGCTAGTCCTCAGACCTCTGCAGCTAGTCCTTAGACCTCTGCAGCTAGTCCCCAGACCTCTGTAGCTAGTCCCCAGGCCTCTGCAGCTAGTCCTCAGACCTCTGCAGCTAGTCCTTAGACCTCTGCAGCTAGTCCCCAGACCTCTGTAGCTAGTCCTTAGACCTCTGCAGCTAGTCCCCAGGCCTCTGCAGCTAGTCCTCAGACCTCTGCAGCTAGTCCTCAGACCTCTGCAGCTAGTCCTTAGACCTCTGTAGCTAGTCCTTAGACCTCTGTAGCTAGTCCCCAGGCCTCTGCAGCTAGTCCTCAGACCTCTGCAGCTAGTCCTTAGACCTCTGCAGCTAGTCCCCAGACCTCTGTAGCTAGTCCACAGACCTCTGCAGCTAGTCCTCAGACCTCTGCAGCTAGTCCCCAGACCTCTGTAGCTAGTCCACAGACCTCTGCAGCTAGTCCTCAGACCTCTGCAGCTAGTCCTCAGACCTCTGCAGCTAGTCCTCAGACCTCTGCAGCTAGTCCACAGACTTCTGCAGCTAGTCCTCAGACCTCTGCAGCTAGTCCTCAGACCTCTGCAGCTAGTCCTTAGACCACTGCAGCTAGTCCTCAGACCTCTGTAGCTAGTCCACAGACCTCTGCAGCTAGTCCTCAGACCTCTGCAGCTAGTCCTCAGACCTCTGTAGCTAGTCCTCAGACCTCTGCAGCTAGTCCACAGACCTCTGCAGCTAGTCCTCAGACCTCTGCAGCTAGTCCCCAGACCTCTGCAGCTAGTCCTCAGACCTCTGCAGCTAGTCCTTAGACCTCTGTAGCTAGTCCCCAGACCTCTGCAGCTAGTCCTCAGACCTCTGCAGCTAGTCCTTAGACCTCTGCAGCTAGTCCCCAGACCTCTGTAGCTAGTCCCCAGGCCTCTGCAGCTAGTCCTCAGACCTCTGCAGCTAGTCCTCAGACCTCTGCAGCTAGTCCTCAGACCTCTGCAGCTAGTCCACAGACCTCTGCAGCTAGTCCTCAGACCTCTGCAGCTAGTCCACAGACCTCTGCAGCTAGTCCTTAGACCACTGCAGCTAGTCCTCAGACCTCTGCAGCTAGTCCACAGACCTCTGCAGCTAGTCCTCAGACCTCTGCAGCTAGTCCACAGACCTCTGCAGCTAGTCCTCAGACCTCTGCAGCTAGTCCTTAGACCACTGCAGCTAGTCCTCAGACCTCTGCAGCTAGTCCACAGACCTAGTCCACAGACCTCTGCAGCTAGTCCTCAGACCTCTGCAGCTAGTCCTCAGACCACTGCAGCTAGTCCTTAGACCACTGCAGCTTCTCTGCCTCTTTAGGTAAGACCGGTAGTCTCGGATGTCTCATGTGTCTCTCGTGTCTCTCAGGGATCTGAACAGAAGCTGCCCATTGAAGTTTGTCCACTCGTCATTCCATGGTGTTGGACATGTCTTTGTCCAGCAGGCCTTCCATGCTTTCGGCCTCCCTCCGCCGATCCCCGTCCCTGAGCAGAAAGACCCCGACCCCAACTTCTCGTCTGTCCGCTGCCCTAACCCCGAAGAGGGAGAGTCTGTCCTGGTAGGACGCAGATCCCAGATCTTAAATTCCGTGGGTTTTTTTACACCTGTTTTAACAACCAGTTACTATTTATCTGCAGGAGCTTTCCCTTCGTCTGGCAGAGCGGGAAAATGCTCGCATCGTCCTGGCGACAGATCCTGATGCTGACCGATTGGCTGTCGCAGAGAAGTCTGACAGGTAATTGTGATGTTTGCACTTCAGTGCCAAATCTGTCAGTGTTGATGCTCTAAGTTGAGCACAGGTGTAGTTTACCTGAGTCTGCCTGTCTCTCAGGTGTGGTTGGAAGGTGTTCACAGGTAATGAGCTGGCAGCTCTGCTGGGTTGGTGGATGTTCTTTAACTGGAAGGAGGCTCATCCGGATCCTGCAGACACCCAGAAGGTTTACATGATGGCCACCACAGTGTCCTCCAAGATCCTGCAGGCCTTCGCTCGCATCGAGGGGTTCCACTTCGAGGTCAGATTACGACTCGTGTGTGATGTCATATCTGTTAAAGTGATGATGATGATGAAGGTCTCCTGTTTGTCTGTGGTCAACAGGAAACTCTTCCTGGGTTTAAGTGGATCGGGAACAGAATACACGAACTCACCAAAACAGGAAACAGCGTCATATTCGCCTTCGAGGAGTCGATTGGTAACTAAGTTTAATTTTTACTGGAAGCCAAATATTTCTGGTTTGTCCCTCTGTCTGCCTGTACGTCCCATTCTCATGAACGGGATATCTCAGGAACACCATGAGGGAATTTCTGCAAATTTGGCACAAACGTCAACACGGACTCAACAAAGTCTGTGCCTCTGCACGGGAAACAGATGTGGTTGGAGGCATTTTGTTTTCGGGTTGTCTGTTTGTACGTCCGTCTGTCCCATTCTTGTGGGTGAGATATCTCCAGAACACCACGACGGAATTTCTTCGAGTTCTGTGCAAATGTCCACCAGGACTCATGAATGAACTGATTAGAATTAGGTGGTCAAAGGTCACTGTGACCTTGTGTCCATCTCTCTCACCAACACAATATCTCAAAAAGGTCTTGAAAGAATTTCCTTAAATTTGGCACAAACGTCCACTCGTGCTTAACGATGAATGTCTGCGACTAAAAAATGTGAGAGGGTTTTATAGTTCAGCCTAAATCTTTGTATGGTGATCAGACTGTTATGTTAAACAATGAGAATAACGTACACAAGAAATTAGAAATGGTTAAAATAATAATAATGATAATAATAAAGGTTAATGGTATTTAAATATTCACAGATGATCCCAGTGAGACATTTGTGTTTGTAAATAAAGTCCAGGTGTTGAACTCGTTGTCGGACTTTGACAGAAACTGTTGTTGTCTGGTGTCGGCAGGTTTCCTGTGCGGCAGTATGGTTCCTGAGAAAGACGGCGTGAGCTCGGCGGTGGTCGTGGCTGAAATGGCTGCTTACCTCCACAACAAGAACCTGAGTCTGAACCAACAGCTGCACAACATCTACCAGACGTACGTAAGCTGCTGCATTTCCTGCAGGACGAACCACTGACACGGTCAGAGCTCTCAAAAAAACACCAAAACAGAAGCATGAAAGCAGGCGTCTGGAGTTATTCATTTAGGAACACGTGTTTTAAAGTCAGTCAGAGTTCTCATGGGTGTTGTTACTTTTGAAATTCATGAAACATTGAACAAAATAACAGCGACATTTTCTCCTTATTTTTCTGCACATATTAAATAATTCATTCACACTTCTGTGTTACACTAATCTTCTGTGGATAACAGCAGATTAATTTTATTTAGCTGTCAATTTAACACAGCTTTAATCTGCTGTCTGACGGCTCTGTAGCTCCCCCTAGTGGCGGGCAGCTGCATGACAGTTAAGCAGCCTTGAACATGAATAAAACACTAATAGGTTTAACTGACTAATATTTCTGTTGCCGACTAGCGAGGGGCGGATGTCTTATCGCGCACATCTCTAAACCAAAGCAAGGACTTCGTCTTAACTGCAGCACGACCCAGTTTATGGTGATGAATAAAAAAAAACTAACCCACCCTGAGCAGAGAGTTCTGCGACCACGAGAACCAACAGATACACTTCTGATTTTACACTTAAGATTTGACTGAACTCATTTTTGTTGCTCCTTCCTACAGTCGTGTCTGGGGATCAAACTGACTTTGTAGTTTGTTCTTTCTGTGATTGTATTCCTCCAGAAGTTTAATCTCTTCCTCCGACTATCAGCCAACTTTGTGAAATGATAACAGGCGTCACAAGCAAGCAATCAGTCTCCATGGAAACTTACTGCTGTAAATTCTCTTTCAACGTAGTAAATGAGTTTTTCTTAAACCAAGGATATCTTTTAAGAGATTCTGTGCAACTGTGTAAGTCCCTAAGCTAAGGAGGAATTAAGCCTTAAGTGTCATATTTAAGCAACAAACTTAAGGTGTTCTGTGCAGCCAGCCCCTGGTCCAAATGTAAACTGACAGAAGTGTTTAACTCAAGACAACAAGTGAGTATGAGCTGTTGTTGTTTGTTTGATCAACATATCTACAGTTCAGATCAGCTGATAATCTGGACAATAAATCAATATAATCATTGATCAGACGTTTGGTCATTTTTACAGATTGTTCCTGTTAAGTTCAGTGATTCTGATTCAAACGTTGATAAAGATATTTGGTTTTAAACATATAAAGACAGACAGCGTTCTCACGGTAATGGAAAACCTGGAAAAGTCATGGAATAAGTAAAAATCATTGAAAGTTCTGCAAAACTCTGGAATTCTGTTGTGTATACTGAATTAATTGTTCCAGTAATCTTCAGGGATAAACGTCCACGTAACGTAACGTAACTGAATTTATTTCAATCAGCCGTCGACATAACGTCGCTCTGATATTTGTCGACTGCTCGATACATCGTTTCAGCATTGACACTGTGACGCACATTAGTCGCACTGCAACATGTGTGACGTCCCTGAATAATACCAGACAGGGCTTCACCTTTAAGAAAGGTGACTGTAGGTGATAGGCGTCCTGGAAGAGATTTGAGATTTTATCATGATATTAAAAAAGTGTCCAAACTCACATATGAGAAGTGACAAAATGTGCACGTAGAAATATTATTAAATCAGTTTTATTTCTGTGGTTATATGTGACATTAACATATATGTAAACCAACATAAACTCAGTTCTTCCACAATCTTTGAGTTAAAGTTCATTTTTAAAATTCAGTCTGTTCACCATTATGTTCAGACGAGTCGGAGCTTTGCACCAGCAGAGGGCAGCAAACACCAAGTCACCAGCCGACGTCCTCAGAGTCTCTCAGCTCTCAGAGGAGCTTGAAGCTTTACAGAAACACACATAAGAGCAATATGAATATTATCAATAATATTTGTTTTGATAACTGAGTCTCTGACAGGAGTTTAAACTCTGTCCTGACGTGTGACGCTGCTGACTGGAGAGGTCAAAGTGTGATGTCAGACGGAGGGTTGTCCTGTTACGTGTCGTGAGTTTGAGTCAGAGTCAGAATAAAGATGCTGATGTCTCTGAAGCGTTGAGATCAGAGCGTGTGGATCACTCTCACAGGATATCCAACATATTTTAACTTCAGAAGCTTTAGTTGGAATATTAACAGTTATGATCTGTACAGTTCTATCTTCCTCCTTTCTCCTCTAAATGTCCTCCCAGACAGACCGCTGTGCAGCCGGCGGAGAACAGTTTCAGGCCTCTGAGTTTGTTTGTTATCACCATTGTTATCTGTGGTCTCACGCTTTGACTCAAACGTCCATGAGCTGGAATGAAACATGAAACTTGAGCTGGAATTGATGTGCAAATACTCCACAAGAAACACGACTCCATCAGCCACATGTTGGCGCTGTAATTAACATTGAGCAAGTATGATTTTCAAAAGGCCACGCCCCTCACACTGTAAAGGCCGAAACACACTGGCAGCAGCGACACATGCGTCGGCGCTCCTGGACATGTCGCACTTCACCCCACTGTCCTGTTTCCAGTCTCGCCGCCCCCAGAATTTCCCCCACTCAACCTCTGCTGGTACAGACCAGCTCCTGTAGCAGCTCCTCTTCTCTGCTCCTGTAGCAGCTCCTCTCCTCTGCTCCTGTAGCAGCTCCTCTCCTCTGCTCCTGTTGCAGCTCCTCTGCTCCTGTAGCAGCTCCTCTTCTCTGCTTCTGTAGCAGCTCCTCTCCTCTGCTCCTGTAGCAGCTCCTCTTCTCTGCTCCTGTAGCAGCTCCTCTCCTCTGCTACGCTCCTCTTCTCTGCTCCTGTAGCAGCTCCTCTCCTCTGCTCCTGTTGCAGGTCCTCTTCTCTGCTCCTGTAGCAGCTCCTCTCCTCTGCTACGCTCCTCTTCTCTGCTCCTGTAGCAGCTCCTCTCCTCTGCTACGCTCCTCTTCTCTGCTCCTGTAGCAGCTCCTCTCCTCTGCTCCTGTTGCAGGTCCTCTTCTCTGCTCCTGTAGCAGCTCCTCTCCTCTGCTACGCTCCTCTTCTCTGCTCCTGTAGCAGCTCCTCTCCTCTGCTACGCTCCTCTTCTCTGCTCCTGTAGCAGCTCCTCTCCTCTGCTCCTGTTGCAGGTCCTCTTCTCTGCTCCTGTAGCAGCTCCTCTCCTCTGCTCCTGTTGCAGGTCCTCTTCTCTGCTCCTGTTGCAGGTCCTCTCCTCTGCTCCTGTTGCAGGTCCTCTTCTCTGCTCCTGTTGCAGGTCCTCTTCTCTGCTCCTGTAGCAGCTCCTCTCCTCTGCTCCTGTTGCAGGTCCTCTTCTCTGCTCCTGTAGCAGCTCCTCTCCTCTGCTCCTGTTGCAGCTCCTCTTCTCTGCTCCTGTTGCAGCTCCCTTTCTCTGCTCCTGTAGCAGCTCCTCTTCTCTGCTCCTGTAGCAGCTCCTCTCCACATGATGTGAAGCTGATGCAGAGGAGGAGCAAGTACCGATCGGTCAGTAACAGTAACTTTGTGTGGTCGTCTGTTGATGAGCTGCAGCGTGACGTGTCCAGTGTGTGTTAGGGGCGGCACTCAATACACATCATATGACACATCGTGGCGGTTGACTGGAAATTTGGAGCGCGTGCAGCTCGGTGTGCTACAGAAGCCTCTGAGACCGTAAAGCTCCGCCATGATGGATTGTTATGATAATTTGCATAATGAGAAGAACAGTAAAACAAATAGACTTTAATTAATTTTAACTCAGAAGGTGGGACACCATCCAACAATAACTGAGCAAGATCAGTCAAAAAACATGGCGGCTGAGGGCGGGGCTTAGCAGGAAGTCAGCAATAACGTTGTTTGAGTCCTGATTGAACTCAGTTTGGTTCAGTTGTAATGAAGGTGGAGAAAATGGCGGCACTTTGAGTGTGCTGTTGTTGAAATGCTGCAGACGGTTGGACGGGTGTGTGATCGTGTGATGCGTCCTTCGTCAGACAACATTAACCCGCTGAAGTGTCTCTGATCAGAACTGATTTGATTATCAGAAACTGAGCCGCGTCCCTCTCAGAGAGGACATTCAGAGGGTCACATCCTCAGAAACAGTTTTCATTCGCACATGAGTTTATTCTGCTCTTATTTTGACAGTTGCTACTGTTGTGACTTCCTGTGTCCAGGTACGGTCATCACGTGTCGAAGACGTCGTACGTGGTCTGTAACGACCCGCCCACCATCCAGAAGATCTTCAGCCGCATCAGAAACTTTGACGGCGAAGCGTCGTACCCAAAGACGTGCGGCGGCGTCCCGATCGCCCACATCAGAGATGTCACCAGGGGATATGACAGCAGCCGGCCCGACCTCAGATCAGTAAGAAACCATCACCTGATCAATCAGTCGATCACCTTCCTGCTGACGGTTTGATTCCCGTCGACAGGAGGTGACTTGTGTCATGAAGTAAAAGTACTCGAACGCAGCGGTAAAAAGTATGTGTGATGTATGTATCTGTTTCCTGTGGAGGTACTTCCTGTGACAAGGAGCAGTCACATGATCACCTTCACACTCCAGAACGGTGTTGTGGCAACGCTGAGAACCAGCGGCACCGAACCCAAAATCAAATATTACACGGAGTACTGCGCCGCCCCGGGGAACAGGTCAGCTGACTGTTGTACTCAGTAACTGCACATCTTAAAGTTCAACTGTGAACCTGACCAACCAGAGTCCTGCGTCTGTGTATATTATCTATTAGCTACAGTATTATTATTATTACTGTTATTGTTTATTATTATTAAATATTATTTATATTATTATTATTCAGCCTCTGTGACTATGGAATATTAATAATGAATAAAATTAAATATGAAATGTGAAGTCATTTATCAGAACCAATCAGCTCACAGATCATTCTTAACGAGATGATGATGAACCGATTACCTGAGCGTCTTGATGACATCGTGGCGGTGTGGGCGTGGTCTCTGTGTTGCAGCGAGGCGTCCAGTCTGGAGGAGGAGCTCAGGAAGACCACTGCCGCCCTGCTGGACGAGTTCCTGGAGCCCGAGAGGAACAACCTGATTCGCCGCTGTGTCTAGCCCCGCCTCCCCCTCCCATCAGCTGTTTTCCTGTTGGTGATGATGTCACATCCTGTCGTGTCTGTAGACGAATCAGAGCGGCTGCTGCTTCTCTCTGTGGTGTCGACAAAGTTCAGTTTAGACGAAAATACGAACTGATTCATTAAAAAATAAGTTTCAGGTCTGAACTGTGGTATTCTGTGTTCTCCATACAGCAGAGAGCATGATGGGTAACAGAGTCCAACCGTTGATTCTGATTGGTCATCAGGTCGGAGGACACATTACAGTATTTTCATAGAAACAAAGTCACAGATGAAGTGTGTTGAACCAAATATTTGTTTTCACAGACCTGAACTGTAAAGACTTGAAATAAATACGGAGGTTCATTCATGACAAAATCACAGAGCAGAAAACAAATTCAGAACTATCAGGTTTCCGTACGGTGGCCTGTTGCTGTCAATATTTAAAATGTTTTATTGTTTTGTCATGATGAGATCAATTCCTAATTATAACCAAGAACCAAATATTTGATCTGAACCTTAAAAACTTGAAATGAACATGGAAGTTTGTTTATGACAAAACAACAAATTCAAAGTACGTCATTAACAAGTTTCTTCACGACGGCCTGTTGCTGCCACCACTACATACATATTGTTCTATATAATTTACCTCATCATAATTAGAAACCAAATATTTGTTTACAAAGATCTGAACTACAAAGACTTGAAATAAATATGGAAGTTCATTCAGGACAAAACGACAGAGAGCAGAAAACAAATCACTGTGAGGGAAATATAGTTTTATTGTTTTGTTTTAAAAAGAAAATTTCCTCATTATTACTAAAAAACCAAATGTCTAATGTTTTACTTTGTTTTGTTTCATCAGGAAACTCATTGTTACAGACTGAATGTGAAATAAAATAAATTATGTTGTATTTATATTTACGTTCACTGTTTAAATGTTCCTTCTTGTAATCAAATATTCAGATTTTGTGTAATGAGAATATTTTGGGATGTGACCAGATAAAGTTTTTTGGTTCTTGTTTCGCAGTTTGAATTTTTTTTCTCAGATTTTTTTTTCCAATGTAAAAATGAATCTTTAAATATTGAAGAACAAGAAGAGAAAATAATGTGAATTAAAACTTTGTTCTTCGTTAAAGGTTTACGTTGATCTGAAAGTTCAGGAAGTGAAGTCAGCGGTGGGTTTTAGGACAATCAAAATCAAGCTCCCTGGTTGGACAGGTCTCGCAACAGTGAACTCTGGGAGTTGAAGTTGACTTCTCTCCTGACATTAATCCGTGACCTTTGACTTTGTTTAAACTATTAAATTAATTAATTAGTCGACAATTTTGATAATCAGTTGTTCGTTTTATGTCGTCAGTTCTTTGGTTCCAACGTCTCAGATGTGAAAACCTGCGTTTGTATGGAGAACAGAAGCTGCCAAAATCAAAAATAAATAATTGATTTGATAAATCAGTGAATATGCCATAAAATGTACCAAAAATAAAATTATAAATTAAAAGAATCCATCAAAAAATTTAGCGAGAAAATGAGACGGATTATTTTAAGTTTATCCAAAATGTATGGAGATAAATTTGTCTCAAATATTGTCAACTTGTGTGAGTGTTTGCAATTATAAAACAAATCTAAAACAAAAAAGAAAATCGCAAATAAAAATTAAAATCTAAGTACCTTAAATTAAATAAATGAAAAGCATTTGAAAATATCTTCCCAACAACTGTCACAGATATTTGTGAGTCCTGTTTCTGTTTGTGAAAAATTGTAAACTCAAAAAACAATTTTTCAAATATAAATTGGATCTGCAAAGACTCAAAGTCAAAGAATGCAAATTTGCAAGTGCAGAATTGGGATTCACAAATATTTGCTTTTCATTTATTTATAAATTAATTAATAGTCCTCACAGTAACTACAACTAACTTGTGTATTTGTAGACTCATTATATATATATACAAAATATTTTTGTGAGTTCACAAATCTTTTTGTAAATATATAATGTGTTTTATATTTAAACATTTCACATCAACACACATTTTTGATCTGTTCACACAAATGATATTGACATAAATTCATCTCCATAAAAATAAAATAATGAAAAAAATAAAATAATTTAAAAAATTTATAAATATGTATAATATAAAAATACAGAAATAAACATGGTCATTTTAAATAAAGTAAAATGGAAAATAATGGAAAAAATAATTAATAGTAAATGTTTATTAATAAATGAAATCGGAAAGTAAATAAAAAATTACTTTTAATTTAATGGCACATTATTTTATTGAATGATGTATTTATGAAGTTTATGCTTTTTTTCATCTTTCGGACAAAACGAGACGTCACTTTGGACTCTTTAACATTGTCAAACGATCAGTTCATCAAATCAGATGATAACACAGTGGTTAGTTATTGTTCAGCATCAGATTTCAGCTGTTACAGTGGTTGTTCCTGCTCAGTGGTTTTGTCCTGAATGAACTTCCGTATCTGAGATGGGGAGAGAAAATCAGCTGTTTACCTTGTTGTGGTTTTTAATGTTTAGCTGAAAGTTTCCCGCCGCACTCTGTGATCCGTGTTCCTTATTTTTCTACTCAGAGATACAGAAACATATTTATGTTGTTGTTGTTGTTGTTGTGTTAAAGCACTCGTCAGCACGTTTTCAGTGTGGTTGTTTGTAGAGGGGACACAGTGAGACCTCCGTGTGTGTTCCTGTCGATGTGGCTCTCTGATGATCCACCAATAAAACACCAGAAAACTGTAAACTGTGTTTGTTTGTGTTTACGCTGCTTCACTTTCAGTCAACAGGAAAGAACACACTCTGATCTTCATATCTGTCCTGCGGTGCTGACACACAAACACAGATCCTGTCCACCTTATTCCTGATTCACGACTGTAGAAATGATTCTGGGCGCAACTTCCTGTGAGACAGGAAGTAGCAGTGAGCTAGTTCGTCCCATAGACTGTCTGTGGTTAGTCCCAGTGGCTACTCTTGGTGGCTAACCGCCAACGCTGGTTCTTTTCCAAAGTCATTTTCCTTCAGTTTATATTTAACAAATATTTAACTAATGTTAACTCAGCATTTTCTAAGATGTCTCTGTGGAGCTCTGGCACCTGTCGCACTGTCCGTGTCTGTGACGACTTACAACCAGTCTGAGCTACGTGTTTGTCTTCAGCAACTGTGTGTTGAACATGTGACCTGAGGGTTTTGCACAAAATTAGAATAAAGAAATCCAGGATAACTGAGAAAGTGCGGCTTGACCTAGTTCAATCTGCACATCTTGGCTTAATCAGCTGCACATTTGCTGAGCCAGGATGAAAAGGCGCAGCTGTGTCGGGCCAGGTGTAGATAGTTGGGATAAGCGCACGCGCACGGCACTCTTAAATACACCATAACATACAAGAACATTTTGCAGGCTGCTAAGTGACTTCAGTGCAGACAAATGAGGTGTTTGCTGACATACTGAATGTCTGTATTTTGCAGCACTCCAAAATGATTGAAATCACAGGTTTGGCGTGCCCTGTCAAAACTCTTAACACATGTTCTCTTGGTACATGTGTGTATATGGCAGCGTGAAGACACGCCTGCAGCTGTGGAGCACACTCCAGAAGATGATGAGGAGACCCAAAGGTTTCAGGTATCATGTCAAACTGCCAGAGCTCTAAATGGAAAACATGTGGAGAGACAGACAGAGCTGCAAGAAATAGAGCTTGATCTTGAAATTAAAAGAAGGACCCTTGTGAAACTGGACCTAGAAATCCAGAAATTAGAAAGTGAGGTGAGTATTTCAGTGCACACTGTGACCATATCTGTGATACAGTGTATTAGTAGTTGTTACTTTTGCTTTCTATTTCAGGTTTGAAGCAGACAAAAGAGGGCTGGAAATAAAACAACTGAACGACAAAACATTGTGGTGTCCTCCCTTTTTCATGAACGTGCAGTATACCATTGATTTGGTGAAGTGGATTTAAAAGATAAGCTCACACTGTGTGCTACCTGCCAGATAAAATGTACAGACACAGCATAAAGTAACATACACCATCCTTCACTGAAGAGACGCTAAATTTGTTGATTTAACCTAAGTGGAAAAATGACGCAACATATTTAGAAAAAACATGAAAATGCTGTAAAACACATGAATTAGTCACATGATTGACAGTAAAACTACCAGATGAATTACTAGGATTAATCTTAGCCTGGTTGTTAGCCTGGTTAGCTGCAGAGAATAAATCGCCATAGTAACTTCACCGACTTGAAGCTAACTTCAGCCAGGACAACCAACATGTCCCGGCTTAATTCCTTATCTTGGTTTTGTGCAATACCCCTCAGAACAAAAAGGGATTGTTCCTGTTGCCATGGTTACCACTGACATGAGACGCTTAACACCTGTGTGACTCATATAATCAACACTTATCTTAACACCTGTGTATAATCAACACTTATCTTAACACCTGTGTGACTCATATAATTAACACTTATCTTAACACCTGTGTGACTCATATAATCAACACTTATCTTAACACCTGTGTGACTCATATAATCAACACTTATCTTAACACCTGTGTGACTCATATAATCAACACTTATCTTAACACCTGTGTACAATCAACACTTATCTTAACACCTGTGTGACTCATATAATTAACACTTATCTTAACACCTGTGTATAATCAACACTTATCTTAACACCTGTGTGACTCATATAATTAACACTTATCTTAACACCTGTGTGACTCATATAATCAACACTTATCTTAACACCTGTGTGACTCATATAATCAACACTTATCTTAACACCTGTGTGACTCATATAATCAACACTTATCTTAACACCTGTGTGACTCATATAATCAACACTTATCTTAACACCTGTGTATAATCAACACTTATCTTAACACCTGTGTGACTCATATAATTAACACTTATCTTAACACCTGTGTGACTCATATAATCAACCCTTATCTTAACACCTGTGTATAATCAACACTTATCTTAACACCTGTGTGACTCATATAATTAACACTTATCTTAACACCTGTGTATAATCAACACTTATCTTAACACCTGTGTGACTCATATAATTAACACTTATCTTAACACCTGTGTGACTCATATAATCAACACTTATCTTAACACCTGTGTATAATCAACACTTATCTTAACACCTGTGTGACTCATATAATTAACACTTATCTTAACACCTGTGTGACTCATATAATCAACCCTTATCTTAACACCTGTGTGACTCATATAATCAACCCTTATCTTAACACCTGTGTGACTCATATAACCAACACTTATCTTAACACCTGTGTGACTCATATAATCAACACTTATCTTAACACCTGTGTGACTCATATAATCAACACTTATCTTAACACCTGTGTATAATCAACACTTATCTTAACACCTGTGTGACTCATATAATCAACACTTATCTTAACACCTGTGTGACTCATATAATCAACCCTTATCTTAACACCTGTGTATAATCAACACTTATCTTAACACCTGTGTGACTCATATAATCAACACTTATCTTAACACCTGTGTGACTCATATAATCAACCCTTATCTTAACACCTGTGTGACTCATATAGTCAACACTTATCTTAACACCTGTGTGACTCATATAATCAAACCTTATCTTAACACCTGTGTGACTCATATAGTCAACACTTATCTTAACACCTGTGTGACTCATATAATCAACACTTATCTTAACACATGTATGACTCATATAATCAACACTTATCTTAACACCTGTGTGACTCATATAATCAACACTTAAATTAACACCTGTGTGACTCATATAATCAACCCTTAAATTAACACATGTATGACTCATATAATCAACACTTATCTTAACGCCTGTGTGACTCATATAATCAACACTTAAATTAACACCTGTATGACTCATATAATCAACACTTAAATTAACACATGTATGACTCATATAATCAACACTTATCTTAACACCTGTGTATAATCAACACTTATCTTAACACCTGTGTGACTCATATAATCAACACTTATCTTAACACCTGTGTGACTCATATAATCAACCCTTATCTTAACACCTGTGTGACTCATATAATCAACACTTAAATTAACACATGTATGACTCATATAATCAACACTTATCTTAACACCTGTGTGACTCATATAATCAACACTTAAATTAACACATGTATGACTCATATAATCAACCCTTATCTTAACACCTGTGTGACTCATATAGTCAACACTTATCTTAACACCTGTGTGACTCATATAGTCAACACTTATCTTAACACCTGTGTGACTCATATAATCAACACTTATCTTAACACCTGTGTGACTCATATCATCAACACTTATCTTAACACCTGTGTGACTCATATAATCAACACTTATCTTAACACCTGTGTGACTCATATAATCAACACTTATCTTAACACCTGTGTGACTCATATCATCAACACTTATCTTAACACCTGTGTGACTCATATAATCAACACTTATCTTAACACCTGTGTATAATCAACACTTATCTTAACACCTGTGTGACTCATATAATTAACACTTATCTTAACACCTGTGTGACTCATATAATCAACCCTTATCTTAACACCTGTGTATAATCAACACTTATCTTAACACCTGTGTGACTCATATAATTAACACTTATCTTAACACCTGTGTATAATCAACACTTATCTTAACACCTGTGTATAATCAACACTTATCTTAACACCTGTGTGACTCATATAATCAACCCTTATCTTAACACCTCTGTATAATCAACACTTATCTTAACACCTGTGTGACTCATATAATTAACACTTATCTTAACACCTGTGTATAATCAACACTTATCTTAACACCTGTGTGACTCATATAATTAACACTTATCTTAACACCTGTGTATAATCAACACTTATCTTAACACCTGTGTGACTCATATAATTAACACTTATCTTAACACCTGTGTGACTCATATAATCAACCCTTATCTTAACACCTGTGTGACTCATATAATCAACCCTTATCTTAACACCTGTGTGACTCATATAATCAACACTTATCTTAACACCTGTGTGACTCATATAATCAACACTTATCTTAACACCTGTGTGACTCATATAATCAACACTTATCTTAACACCTGTGTATAATCAACCCTTATCTTAACACCTGTGTGACTCATATAATCAACACTTATCTTAACACCTGTGTGACTCATATAATCAACCCTTATCTTAACACCTGTGTATAATCAACACTTATCTTAACACCTGTGTGACTCATATAATCAACACTTATCTTAACGCCTGTGTGACTCATATAATCAACCCTTATCTTAACACCTGTGTGACTCATATAATCAATACTTAAATTAACACATGTATGACTCATATAGTCAACACTTATCTTAACACCTGTGTGACTCATATAATCAACACTTATCTTAACACCTGTGTGACTCATATAATCAACACTTAAATTAACACATGTATGACTCATATAATCAACACTTATCTTAACACCTGTGTATAATCAACACTTATCTTAACACCTGTGTGACTCATATAATCAACACTTATCTTAACACCTGTGTGACTCATATAATCAACCCTTATCTTAACACCTGTGTGACTCATATAATCAACACTTAAATTAACACATGTATGACTCATATAATCAACACTTATCTTAACACCTGTGTGACTCATATAATCAACACTTAAATTAACACATGTATGACTCATATAATCAACCCTTATCTTAACACCTGTGTGACTCATATAGTCAACACTTATCTTAACACCTGTGTGACTCATATAGTCAACACTTATCTTAACACCCGTGTGACTCATATAATCAACACTTAAATTAACACATGTATGACTCATATAATCAACACTTATCTTAACACCTGTGTGACTCATATAATCAACACTTAAATTAACACATGTATGACTCATATAATCAACCCTTATCTTAACACCTGTGTGACTCATATAGTCAACACTTATCTTAACACCTGTGTGACTCATATAGTCAACACTTATCTTAACACCTGTGTGACTCATATAATCAACACTTAAATTAACACATGTTTGACTCATATAATCAACACTTATCTTAACACCTGTGTGACTCATATAATCAACACTTAAATTAACACCTGTGTGACTCATATAATCAACCCTTATCTTAACACCTGTGTGACTCATATAATTAACACTTATCTTAACACCTGTGTGACTCATATAATCAACACTTATCTTAACACCTGTGTATAATCAACACTTATCTTAACACCTGTGTGACTCATATAATTAACACTTATCTTAACACCTGTGTGACTCATATAATCAACCCTTATCTTAACACCTGTGTGACTCATATAATCAACCCTTATCTTAACACCTGTGTGACTCATATAACCAACACTTATCTTAACACCTGTGTGACTCATATAATCAACACTTATCTTAACACCTGTGTATAATCAACACTTATCTTAACACCTGTGTGACTCATATAATCAACACTTATCTTAACACCTGTGTGACTCATATAATCAACCCTTATCTTAACACCTGTGTATAATCAACACTTATCTTAACACCTGTGTGACTCATATAATCAACACTTATCTTAACACCTGTGTGACTCATATAATCAACCCTTATCTTAACACCTGTGTGACTCATATAGTCAACACTTATCTTAACACCTGTGTGACTCATATAATCAAACCTTATCTTAACACCTGTGTGACTCATATAGTCAACACTTATCTTACCACCTGTGTGACTCATATAATCAACACTTATCTTAACACATGTATGACTCATATAATCAACACTTATCTTAACACCTGTGTGACTCATATAATCAACACTTAAATTAACACCTGTGTGACTCATATAATCAACCCTTAAATTAACACATGTATGACTCATATAATCAACACTTATCTTAACACCTGTGTGACTCATATAGTCAACACTTATCTTAACACCTGTGTGACTCATATAATCAACACTTAAATTAACACCTGTATGACTCATATAATCAACACTTAAATTAACACATGTATGACTCATATAATCAACACTTATCTTAACACCTGTGTATAATCAACACTTATCTTAGCACCTGTGTGACTCATATAATCAACCCTTATCTTAACACCTGTGTGACTCATATAATCAACACTTAAATTAACACATGTATGACTCATATA
Organism: Epinephelus awoara; assembly: GCA_035609425.1. Classification (NCBI taxonomy): domain Eukaryota; kingdom Metazoa; phylum Chordata; class Actinopteri; order Perciformes; family Serranidae; genus Epinephelus; species Epinephelus awoara. The sequence goes on from CM069297.1 coordinate 44,181,808, forward strand.
ATCAACACTTATCTTAACACCTGTGTGACTCATATAATCAACACTTAAATTAACACATGTATGACTCATATAATCAACCCTTATCTTAACACCTGTGTGACTCATATAGTCAACACTTATCTTAACACCTGTGTGACTCATATAGTCAACACTTATCTTAACACCTGTGTGACTCATATAATCAACACTTATCTTAACACCTGTGTGACTCATATCATCAACACTTATCTTAACACCTGTGTGACTCATATAATCAACACTTATCTTAACACCTGTGTGACTCATATAATCAACACTTATCTTAACACCTGTGTGACTCATATCATCAACACTTATCTTAACACCTGTGTGACTCATATAATCAACACTTATCTTAACACCTGTGTATAATCAACACTTATCTTAACACCTGTGTGACTCATATAATTAACACTTATCTTAACACCTGTGTGACTCATATAATCAACCCTTATCTTAACACCTGTGTATAATCAACACTTATCTTAACACCTGTGTGACTCATATAATTAACACTTATCTTAACACCTGTGTATAATCAACACTTATCTTAACACCTGTGTATAATCAACACTTATCTTAACACCTGTGTGACTCATATAATCAACCCTTATCTTAACACCTCTGTATAATCAACACTTATCTTAACACCTGTGTGACTCATATAATTAACACTTATCTTAACACCTGTGTATAATCAACACTTATCTTAACACCTGTGTGACTCATATAATTAACACTTATCTTAACACCTGTGTATAATCAACACTTATCTTAACACCTGTGTGACTCATATAATTAACACTTATCTTAACACAGGTGTGACTCATATAATCAACACTTATCTTAACACCTGTGTATAATCAACACTTATCTTAACACCTGTGTGACTCATATAATTAACACTTATCTTAACACCTGTGTGACTCATATAATCAACCCTTATCTTAACACCTGTGTGACTCATATAATCAACCCTTATCTTAACACCTGTGTGACTCATATAATCAACACTTATCTTAACACCTGTGTGACTCATATAATCAACACTTATCTTAACACCTGTGTGACTCATATAATCAACACTTATCTTAACACCTGTGTATAATCAACCCTTATCTTAACACCTGTGTGACTCATATAATCAACACTTATCTTAACACCTGTGTGACTCATATAATCAACCCTTATCTTAACACCTGTGTATAATCAACACTTATCTTAACACCTGTGTGACTCATATAATCAACACTTATCTTAACGCCTGTGTGACTCATATAATCAACCCTTATCTTAACACCTGTGTGACTCATATAATCAATACTTAAATTAACACATGTATGACTCATATAGTCAACACTTATCTTAACACCTGTGTGACTCATATAATCAACACTTATCTTAACACCTGTGTGACTCATATAATCAACACTTAAATTAACACATGTATGACTCATATAATCAACACTTATCTTAACACCTGTGTATAATCAACACTTATCTTAACACCTGTGTGACTCATATAATCAACACTTATCTTAACACCTGTGTGACTCATATAATCAACCCTTATCTTAACACCTGTGTGACTCATATAATCAACACTTAAATTAACACATGTATGACTCATATAATCAACACTTATCTTAACACCTGTGTGACTCATATAATCAACACTTAAATTAACACCTGTGTGACTCATATAATCAACCCTTATCTTAACACCTGTGTGACTCATATAATCAACCCTTATCTTAACACCTGTGTGACTCATATAATCAACACTTATCTTAACACCTGTGTGACTCACATAATCAACACTTATCTTAACACCTGTGTGACTCATATAATCAACACTTATCTTAACACCTGTGTGACTCATATAGTCAACACTTATCTTAACACCTGTGTGACTCATATAGTCAACACTTAAATTAACACCTGTGTGACTCATATAATCAACACTTATCTTAACACCTGTGTGACTCATATAATCAACACTTATCTTAACACCTGTGTGACTCATATAGTCAACACTTATCTTAACACCTGTGTGACTCATATAGTCAACACTTATCTTAACACCTGTGTGACTCATATAGTCAACACTTATCTTAACACCTGTGTGACTCATATAATCAACACTTATCTTAACACCTGTGTGACTCATATAATCAATACTTAAATTAACACATGTATGACTCATATAGTCAACACTTATCTTAACACCTGTGTGACTCATAAAGTCAACACTTATCTTAACACCTGTGTGACTCATATAATCAACACTTAAATTAACACATGTATGACTCATATAATCAACACTTAAATTAACACATGTATGACTCATATAATCAACACTTAAATTAACACCTGTGTGACTCATATAGTCAACACTTATCTTAACACCTGTGTGACTCATATAGTCAACACTTATCTTAACACCTGTGTGACTCATATAATCAACCCTTATCTTAACACCTGTGTGACTCATATAATCAACACTTAAATTAACACATGTATGACTCATATAACCAACACTTATCTTAACACCTGTGTGACTCATATAATCAACACTTAAATTAACACATGTATGACTCATATAATCAACCCTTATCTTAACACCTGTGTGACTCACATAGTCAACACTTATCTTAACACCTGTGTGACTCACATAATCAACACTTATCTTAACACCTGTGTGACTCATATAATCAACACTTATCTTAACACCTGTGTGACTCATATAGTCAACACTTATCTTAACACCTGTGTGACTCATATAGTCAACACTTATCTTAACACCTGTGTGACTCATATAGTCAACACTTATCTTAACACCTGTGTGACTCATATAATCAACACTTATCTTAACACCTGTGTGACTCATATAATCAACCCTTATCTTAACACCTGTGTGACTCATATAATCAACCCTTATCTTAACACCTGTGTATAATCAACACTTATCTTAACACCTGTGTGACTCATATAATCAACACTTATCTTAACACCTGTGTGACTCATATAGTCAACACTTATCTTAACACCTGTGTGACTCATATAGTCAACACTTATCTTAACACCTGTGTGACTCATATAATCAACACTTATCTTAACACCTGTGTATAATCAACACTTATCTTAACACCTGTGTGACTCATATAATCAACACTTATCTTAACACCTGTGTATAATCAACACTTATCTTAACACCTGTATGACTCATATAATCAACACTTATCTTAACACCTGTGTGACTCATATAATCAACACTTATCTTAACACCTGTGTGACTCATATAATCAACACTTATCTTAACACCTGTGTGACTCCTGAGATGTTACCTGATGTTACCTATTTCCCTGCCAGAATGATTGGCAGGATGCTCCTGAGCTGCACATCTCGTGCTTTCTGTCGGCCATCTTGGTTTTCAGAGATTTGTGTTGCACTGACAGCACCTGGTCAGTGGGTGGCAGTGTGTGGCATGATATGAAACTACAGCATCAAGACTCATGGACATATGAGGGCATGTCTGTCACACAGCAGTTCACTGCAGAGACCAGGATGTGTGACAGAGGTCAAATTTCGAACGTTAAATTTCTCATTAAATTTGCTGTTGAAGAAACGACCTGATGTGACTGTTTCCCCTCAGAAAATAAATATAATAACAACTATGAAAAAAGTCATTAAAATGTTTCAAAGTCATAATAATTGAAAACAATCTACAGACTCAAGATGTCGGCACACTCACGTCTCTGCAGTGTTTCACTTTACTGTTGAGCTTCATCAGAGTGAACACCAGGCATCACTGGACCGACAGGTAAAAGGAAACAATGTCAGTCTAATGTAACACACCTGTGGTCAAACCTCTGCCTCCTGGGAGTTGTAGTTTTTAAGTACAGAAAGGTAAACTGTGAGGCCTACAGATGGAAGCTGGACCTGTCTTGTGCCTTTAATGGATTTGGGGCTCTCTGATTAATGATGGTGGTCAGTCACGTGTTATAAATATCTGCGTCTCTGTCTCAGTGACTTAGTTTGTTTCAAACCTCAGGTCCATGATCTGTAAAAGCTGAAGTTTGATTTCAGAAACGAGGCTGAAAACACCTGCTGCTGCTGCTGCTGCTGCTGCTGCGTCTTCACCGGTGCTGGATCACAGTGATCTGTTGTACATGAATGTCACTGTGCGCTTTATTCCAGAGCTGGTCGGCCATCTTTGACCTGTCATAGGCCCAGTCGCTGCTATTTATAAAGTATTACAAGTTATAATTTTCTCATACAATTTCCTTTTTAAAATTGCATTAATATCAAAGAATATTACAAGTCATACTTAAATTAACAATATATAAAAACATGTAAAAAAAAAAATATATATATATATATATATATATATATATTATATAATATATCTGATTATTATATAATATATCTAATATATCAGACCTCCTTTTTCCACCTAAGACATATCACCAAACTTCGCTCCACCCTCGACCGGCCAGATGCTGAGAAGCTCGTCCACGCCTTTGTCTCCTCCAGGCTGGATTAGGGGTTTTTTTGGGGAGTTTTTCCTTATCCGCTGTGAGGGTCTAAAGGACAGAGGGATGTCGTATGCTGTAAAGCCCTGTGAGGCAAATTGTATTTGTGATATTGGGCTTTATAAATAAAATTGATTGATTGATTGATTGATTGATTAGTGTAATGCGCTCCTCATCGGGATCCCGAGCAAAAGCCTCCAAAGGCTTCAATACATTCAAAACAGCGCTGCTAGAATGTAAAGCGCGTTACAAATAAAATGCATTATTATTATTATTATTATATATATCTTATATTAATATATAAAAAAGTGCATGTCATAATTTCTATACAATATATACAAAATATTGCAAGTGCTACTTTTCTAAAAAAAAATATATATTTATTTTTACAATAATAATATTTATTAAAATACAACAAGTCATACGTTTTAAATTATTACAACTTTTTTCACAGTTTCTCAGTTATTGTGACGTTTCTTTAGGAAAAATACTGCTTTTCTTTCTTTCTTAATATTTTAATTTTATTCTTTAAATCTGAGATGTTTTTATTTCCTCTGATCACCACATTCAGTGAGAGTGAAAATATTTCTTATAACAGCTGTTTAAGACATTTATTTAAAAAAAAAAAAACATAATATTTTTATAAATATATAATATTTTTTATCACGCTTTTATTTCTAGTTTTCAAGACTGAGACAAAATAAATAAATTAATATTGGTATAATAAATTTTCTTTTACTACTGCGATTATTTTTATTATATATTATTTCTTTTATATTATTTATTTATTGATCTATTTTTCCTTTGAGTTCTTTAAACTCACGACATAGAACTCAAACATAAAAAAAGAAAACCAGAAAGTGATTCATGGTTTATTTGTACATTAAAAACAACATTAAAATTAGTGTCAAACGTAAAATATCAAATTAATATTAATTATGTATTTTGTATATTGGTGTGTTTCTGTGACTTTACTGGATGTACTGCTTTACTTATTTATTATGTTTTGACTTGAATTAATTTTGTTTTTGCAGTTTTGCATCAGATGAGTACAGGAGCTGTACGGAGAAAGATTTGTGTCAATATTATTTATGTGAACAGACCAACAACCCGTGTGTAATTGTGTAATCTGTAAATATAAAACAACTTTCAAGAATACAAAAAAAAAAGGAGATTTACAAACTCCCCAAAATATTTTACATAAACAAATTATCTGTGAATACATTTAATTAATTTACAAATAAATAAATAAAAAACATTTGAGATCGTCTTTATTAAATTAACATATGGAGACAAATTTGTGTCAATGTTATTTGTGCAAACGGATCAACAACCCGTATGTACATGTGTAATCTGTTAATATATAAAACAACTTCCACTAATACAAAAAATATTGTAAACTCCCCAAAATATTTCAGGTCGAGTATAAAACAGATCTGCAATTTAAAAAAAAAAGACTAAGTGTGTAAAATGCAAATCTGCAAAAGTAACATTGAGATTCACAAAAAGGTTTCAGTTTTTCATTTATTTGCAAATTTATTTAAATTTGTGTTTTTACAGATTTGTTTTATATTTCAATTTTTTTTGTAGTTTAAAAATCGTACTTTTGTATTTGTGTGAGTTGTTTTTACACATTAACACCCGGGTTGTTTCTGCAGATAATTCTGACACCAATCTGCCTCCGTAGAGTGCTGTGGATTTCTTTATGGAAGTGGTTTCTGGACGTCGGGTCTGGTGGTGAATTTGTGAAGGATCCTGGAGCGGATCTGATGCAGGTTGATGCCGTAGATGATGGGGTTAATGAGGGGCGGGACCACCAGGAACTCTGCGGCCAGCAGGTTCTGCAGCGCCTGCAGCGTGCCGCTGCCGCCATAACGAGCGTACATGGTGTCAAACACCAGCGAGCCGGTGAAGATGAGCAGCGTGGCGAGGTGTGGCAGACACGTCTGTATGAACTTCCTGCGGTCGGAGTGCAGCCTGAGCGAGGCTCGGACCAGGTGTGTGTAGGACACGAGGATGAGTGCGATCTGCGAGATGTGCGAGAACATGAGCACAAAGCCGTAGATGTTGTTGACGGTGGTGTCGGAGCACGACAGCTTCACCACCTCCCAGTTGGTGCAGAAGATCTTCTTGATGTGGCGCCGGCAGATCGGCAGGCTGGCTGTCAGCATGATGCCGATCGCCGTCTCCAGCAACGTGAAGCACCAGGTGAGCAGCAGCAGCTGCGCCACCCTCTGCACCGTCATCAGCGTGCGGTACTGCAGCGGCTTACAGATGGCCAGGTAGCGGTCGTACGCCATGACAGTCAGGCTGGTGAACTCACAGAAGACGTAACAGTAAACGGCAAACAGCTGCAACAGACAGCCGGCGTACGTGATGACCTGGGTGTCGGCCAGGAGGTCGTGGAGCAGCTTCGGGTAGAAACTGGACGCTCCGCAGATGCCGTTAAAACACAGGTTGCACAGGAAGATGTAGATGGGGTCATGGAGCGTTTTCTCCAGGCAGACGGTGACGATGAGCGTCAGGTTGACGAAGATGGTGAAGAGGTATGACATCAGAGCGAAGGCGAAGAACAGCTGGCGGTTTGTCACAGAGTCGTTGAGACCCTGAAGCACAAACACCAGCTCCGAGTTATTCGGCATCATCATCATCATCATCACCTGACACTCTGTCACCGTGTGACACCTTAACACCCTGAAACACTGTCACACCGTCACACCGTCACACCGTCACTCTGTCACAGCGTCACACACAACATGAACCGTCACATGTCGAACCAAAGGTGTCACCTCACCTCTGCACAGCGACAGAACAATCTGAGCCGCACACGTCGTGAGTGAAACCAGGCGACAAAGAAACCCTGTGACACACTGAGATATGAGCACATGAAACACTGAGCTGTTTAAACAGAGACACAGTGACACATGTTCAAGACCTGACCTGAGTCAAACTGTCAAACATCACTCAATCACATCAGAGTCAACCCACAGAGTGAACACATGAACCATGAGCACATGAAACACATCCGTCAGCAGTGAATCATATCAGTCAAACCACAGAGTGAACACATGAACCATGAGCACATGAAACACATCCGTCAGCAGTGAATCACATCAGAGTCAACCCACAGTGTGAACACATGAACCATGAGCACATGAAACACATCCGTCAGCAGTGAATCACATCAGAGTCAAACCACAGAGTGAACACATGAACCATGAGCACATGAAACACATCCGTCAGCAGTGAATCCTGAAAACAGTGCGACACAAATGTTTAAATGTTGAGAGGAGACATCACATGGACTCAGAGACACAGATGAGACAGAGGAAGACTCCTGTCCTTCACTGTGGACAAACAGAGACACGTGACATCATGAGCATGAGACACATCAGCAGCTGACAGGTGACATCACACAGAGCTGCTCAACATCCTGCAGAGCGGCTGGAGGACGGAGACGACGATCAGCAGCTCTTATACACCTGAAACCTGCACACGGACACGTACGGGGCGACCAGGCTGAGGCCACGCCCCCTCGTCATGACTCACAGTCCAGGTTATTATCACTATGGAGGACTTTACATGTGAGGAATTTGGCTGTGAGAGCAGAAAACAAAAATATTAAAAACTAGGGCTGATTTTTAAATTCAGGATTAATTAAATGTTTAAAATTACATTATTTTGCATTTAAAACATTTTGAAGTTCAAATTAAACACACATTAAACACACATTATACACATACATTAAACACACATTATACACACATTATACACACATTAAACACACATTATACACACACATTAAACACACATTATACACACATTATACACACATTAAACACACATTAAACACACATTATACACACATTAAACACACATTATACAAACATTAAACACACATTAAACACACATTATACACACATTAAACACACATTAAACACACATTATACACACATTAAACACACATTATACACACATTATACACACATTATACACACATTAAACACACATTAAACACACATTAAACACACATTATACACACATTAAACACACATTATACACACATTATACACACATTAAACACACATTATACACACATTATACACACATTAAACACACATTAAACACACATTATACACACATTATACACACATTAAACACACATTAAACACACATTAAACACACATTATACACACATTAAACACACATTATACACACATTATACACACATTAAACACACATTATACAAACATTAAACACACATTATACACACATTAAACACAAATTATACAAACATTAAACACACATTATACACACATTAAACACACATTAAACACACACATTAAACACACATTATACACACATTATACACACATTAAACACACATTATACAAACATTAAACACACATTATACACACATTAAACACACATTATACAAACATTAAACACACATTATACACACATTATACACACATTAAACACACATAATACAAACATTATACACACATTAAACACACATTAAACACACACATTATACACATATTATACACACATTATACACACATTAAACACACATTATACAAACATTAAACACACATTATACAAACATTAAACACACATTATACACACATTAAACACACATTAAACACACATTATACACACATTATACACACATTAAACACACATTATACACACATTATACACACATTAAACACACTTTAAACCCACATTATACACACATTAAACACACATTAAACACACATTATACACACATTATACACACATTATACACACATTAAACACACATTAAACACACTTTAAACACACATTAAACACACATTACACACATTATACACACATTATACACACATTAAACACACATTAAACACACTTTAAACCCACATTAAACCCACATTATACACACATTATATACACATTAAACACACATTATACACACATTATACACACATTATACACACATTAAACACACATTAAACACACTTTAAACCCACATTATACACACATTATACACACATTAAACACACATTATACACACTTTAAACCCACATTAAACACACATTATACACACATTATACACACATTAAACACACATTAAACACACTTTAAACACACATTATACACACATTAAACACACATTATACACACATTATACACACATTATACACACATTAAACACACATTATACAAACATTAAACACACATTATACAAACATTAAACACACATTATACACACATTAAACACACATTAAACACACACATTAAACACACATTATACACACATTATACACACATTAAACACACATTATACAAACATTAAACACACTTTATACACACATTAAACACACATTATACAAACATTAAACACACATTATACACACATTAAACACACATAATACAAACATTATACACACATTAAACACACATTAAACACACACATTATACACACATTATACACACATTAAACACACATTATACAAACATTAAACACACATTATACAAACATTAAACACACATTATACACACATTAAACACACATTAAACACACATTATACACACATTATACACACATTAAACACACATTATACACACATTATACACACATTAAACACACTTTAAACCCACATTATACACACATTAAACACACATTAAACACACATTATACACACATTATACACACATTAAACACACATTAAACACACTTTAAACACACATTAAACACACATTATACACACATTATACACACATTATACACACATTAAACACACATTAAACACACTTTAAACCCACATTAAACCCACATTATACACACATTATACACACATTATACACACATTAAACACACATTATACACACATTATACACACATTAAACACACATTAAACACACATTAAACACACTTTAAACCCACATTATACACACATTATACACACATTAAACACACATTAAACACACTTTAAACCCACATTAAACACACATTATACACACATTATACACACATTAAACACACATTAAACACACTTTAAACACACATTATACACACATTAAACACACATTAAACACACATTATACACACATTATACACACATTAAACACACATTGAACACATTTTAAACCCACATTATACACACATTAAACACACATTATACACACATTATACACACATTAAACACACATTATACACACTTTAAACACACATTATACACACATTATACACACATTATACACACTTTAAACACACATTATACACACCGTAAGAAACCTCAGAGTAACATTTGATCAAGATTTGTCTTTTAATTCTCATTTAAAACAAACCTCAATCCAGAATTGAATTTAAAATCCTACTGTTAACTTATAAAGCTCTAAATGGTCAAGCTCCATCATATCTTAGAGAGCTCATAGGGCCTTATTATCCCACCAGAACTCTGCGCTCTGAGAACGCAGGGTTACTCGTGGTCCCTAAAGTCTCCAAAAGTAGATCAGGAGCCAGAGCCTTCAGCTATCAGGCTCCTCTCCTGTGGAATCATCTTCCTGCTACGGTCCGGGAGGCAGACACCGTCTCCACATTTAAGACTAGACTTAAGACTTTCCTCTTTGATAAAGCTTATAGTTAGGGCTGGCTCAGGCTTGCCTTGTACCAGCCCCTAGTTAGGCTGACTTAGGCCTAGTCAACCGGAGGACCACCTATAATACACCGGGCACCTTCTCTCTCTCTCTCTCTCTCTCTCTCTCTCTCTCTCTCCCTCTCTCTCTCGTATCCTATTACTGTATCTATTTTACTCGGCCATTCTGGATGTCACTAACTCGGTTTCTTCTCCGGAGCCTTTGTGCTCCACTATCTCTCAGGTTAACTCGTATTGCAGCGGTGCCTGGATAGTGTGACGTGTGTGGTTGTGCTGCTGCCGTGGTCCTGCCAGATGCCTCCTGCTGCTGCTGTTATCATTAGTCATTAGTCATACTTCTACTGTTATTATACACATATGATATTATCATACATGTAGACTGCCTGATACTAATATATACTTTCAACATGTTGTACCACAGTAGCCAGAACTATAACGACAGTATTATTACTTTCATGAATGTTGTTGTAAGCTACTGTCATTACCGAGGATGTCATACAGATTACTGTATTGTGTCATACAGATTACTGTTAATTTGTTATGCTGATCTGTTCTGTACGACATCTACTGCACGTCTGTCCGTCCTGGAAGAGGGATCCCTCCTCAGTTGCTCTTCCTGAGGTTTCTACCATTTTTTTCCCCCGGTAAAGGGTTTTTTGGGGAGTTTTTCCTGATCAGCTGTGAGGGTCCAAAGGACAGAGGGATGTCGTATGCTGTAAAGCCCTGTGAGGCAAATTGTGATTTGTGATATTGGGCTTTATACATAAAATTGATTGATTGATTGATTGACATTAAACACACATTAGACACAAATTAAACACAATAAACACACTCATTAAACACACGTTAAACACACATTAAACACAATAAACACACTCATTAAACACACGTTAAACACACATTATATACACATTATACACACATTAAACACAATAAACACACATTATACACACATTATACACACATTAAACACACATTAAACACACATTAAACACACATTTAACACACATTAAACATGGCTTAACAGAGACAGTGTCAAACACAAATCAGCTTCACTATAACTCGCAGCATTCACAGACAAACACTTGTCTTTATCTGGACACATTTTCCCACAAATACAACATGCTAACGTTATTAGCACAAGCCTATGGCATTTTACATTGTATACATTAGCCTAGGGTTGGCAACTCTTATGCATCTGGCGTGACTGTCACTCTCTCACGCCCATTTAAGAAAGCTCACTCCACCATCACGAGTCCTTTTTTCTTTCTTTTCACGTCCAGCCCATTGTGTGGCTTGAGCGGACCGCATACTGGATGTCCACTGGATTTGTTGCGTGCGCGATGTGGCCATGGCGCAGACCCGCTCCGTCCCATGCCGGGCATCAATGTCCACTGGAACTTTAGCAGTTCGCACATGAGCGGCTGGAATTGTTGGATCTCAAGATCATAATGTCACGCGATAATTTGCAGAAACCCTGGAGGTATAAAAAAGAGCTGGACTGGGACAATAAAATGGCCATGGCGGCCCACTATGATTGGTGAAATGCCATACGCACACACTACGCTGTTACCAAAACTAGAACAAATCTCAGTGGTACCCTACGTGCCCTGGAAGAGAGTACCAAGGCTAGAAAATCAATGTGCTCATTCACTTCTCATAATACATCCTGGTGGTAGTAGATGGCCCCGGAGCACACCACGCTCTGGTGACAGCACCTGCCAAAGAAACTCTACAAGATTTATCATTTCAATTTTTAATAAAATGTATGCAAGTACAAATAAGATACATAAATGTTGGCATTTTTGGTGACTGCGCTACCATAGATTGATGAAATTGACCTTGATCTGCGCGGTAAAACAAATATACGTCTACGAACGTATGTGGGGCTTCAGCCTATAGATACGAATATGTAAACGTACACTCATTTCTTCTGTTTGCCACATGTGTATATGAACTCTTTTAAATCAGTAAAGATTCTCAGTCATCCAGGTCATGGTAATCGTAAGTGCTAATATTGTAGGCAACTGGACTTGTCACCTCTCGTCCAAGAAGCTTCTTCAGTTCTAAATGACTGGTACGAAGTTGCAGGCTATAAACCCTGTGTGGCTGTGAACCCTTGCAGAGTCATAGGGGTCACGTGAGCTCTTAGTGTCAGAGTTGTTAAGGTCACAATGTGAGTCGTTAGGGTCAGGTGGGACGAGGGGTGAATGGGCGTGAAGTCGTTTGGGGAGGGATCCCAAGACTGCATTGTAGGTGGGGGATAAATGGTGCCCTAAGCCACGCGCCGTTATTAGACGACTTCATTGTAAGATCCGGTCGGTTCTATCAGTCCCTGAAACCTTGGAGAGGTGTCGTAAGGGGCCGCACACATGCCACGTTTTCAACCACCTGGAAACCATGAGGTCGGGCGCTGGGCACTACTCTTGTTTCTTTTCTGTGCCAGCTTTCAAGAGCGCAGCAACAGGTTGCGTCTGAGGTTGCTAAGCAACCTGAAGGGACTAGAGAGGATAACTGGGTATAAGACTGAGCAGTCAGTCCAAGAGGCAGATCCCCAGCCCCCAGATATGCTCAATGAATTCTACTGCAGGTTCGATGTGAATTCATCCAACTCGGACCTTGCAATAAGGTCACTCTCTGCCCCTCCCCCTGTGGTCATGGAGCACGAAGTAAGAGCCCTGCTCCGCAAGCAGAATATTAGTAAAGCTGCAGGACCAGACAGTGTGTCTGCCTTTACTCCCAAGAACTGTGCTCACCAACTTGCTTCTGTTTTTACAGACATTTTTGACTGGTCTCTTCGCGAGTGCAAAGTCAAATCTGCTGTGATTATCCCTGTACCAAAGAAATCAAATGTCATATTATATATATATATATTTGTAATGTTACTGTTTTCTAAATATTGTACCTATGATGTGTATTTCTTTTACTGTAATTTATTGGGGGGTTTTTACCAGGTCACTTAGCCGTGTTCCTCCTGGCAGGGGACTGCCAATGGAAATTAGCCTTTTGGCTACAATTGGGTGCATTTACATTTTATTTTTAAAATGTTCATTAATGTACATTGTCCCTCTACAACAAATAAAGATAAATGAAATGAAAATGAAACTACAGGGCTGAGGTGGATGCTCTGGTGACATGGTGTAAAGTGAATGACCTGGTTTTAAATGTTGCTGAGACAAAAGAAATTATAGCTGATTTTAAAAAGGGAGGGGCAGCCCACCTTCCTTTGGTCATTAATGACCAGATAGTGGAGAGTCTCTAGTTTTAAATTTCTTGGCACCACCATATGCCACACTCTAAAGTGGGAAGTCAACACCAGCTTACTTATAAGCAAAGCCCACCAAAGACTTCACTTTCTGTGCCAGCTCAGGAAGTTTGGTGTAGGAAGGGAGGCAATGCTCCAATTTTACCAAGCCGGGGTGGAGAGTGTCCTAGTCTTCTCCATCGTGGTCTGGTATGGCAAGTGTACTGCCTCAGAGAGGAAGCAGCTGGAAAGGGTGGCAAAAACTGCATCAAAATTCATGGATGTGAGATTCCTTCTGTGGCCTCCATCGACGACTCCTGAATGAGCCACAGGGTGCAGAAATTGCTAGCTGACCGCTCCCGCCCTGCAAAACCCCTTTTCCAGCTTCTTCCTTCTGGGAAAAGATTTAAAAGTCTAGATGGGAGAACATCCCGCTTATGTTTAGCACATACCCTGTGGCCATTAAACACCTCAATGCCCGATCACCCTGTAACACAATAATACTTAACTAAATGCACTTTAAACTGTACTGTATGTAAAGCACCTTATCTGATCCGTACTTGAAGGACTATAATGCACTAAGAAAGAAAGTTGCAATAGCACAAGGTCTGCTCATCATGTATTTATGTGTTTTAAATGTGAGTCCATGTATTCATGTACAGTACTATGTGTTCCTGTGTGTAATACGCCTTTTTAACCTGACTACACTAAGACAAATTCCAATCAACCTTGTGTTGACATTGCAAATAAAGTATTTTATTCTATTCCAACAGTTGGGTCATGGTCCGAGAGTGGGTCGCAGTTTCATTCTGAATGGACCACAAGTGACTCGCAAACGTGTCAAGTTTGTAAGTTGACACGTTTTATTTTGAAGTGACGACATGACCAAACGACAGTGTGACGCTGAATGTATTCAACTGTGTGGACGTTGACCTAATGACTGAGGAGAAATCTGGATCAGTTTTGAACCAGTGTTCTTGAGGTTCTTTAAAAGTTGAAGGCGTCGTTGAGGACGAGGCCAATTAATGAGGAGGGTTTCTGTTGTCCCATAATGCAACACTCGAGGAGCTGCTCATGAAGTGTGCAGTGAAACTTAAAACATGCTAACCCTAACAATTTAAAGACACACCTCCTGCATAAAGACGCTGCAGATCTCCGTCTGCAGGCGCCCCATGTACAAGGCTGTTGCCGCAGCGACCCGGGTTCAAATCCAGCCTGTGGTCCTTTGCTGCATGTCACTCCCCCTCTCTCTCTGTCCCCTTCACACTAACCTGTCCTGTCCATTAAAGGCAAAATGGCAAAAATAAACATATCTTTAAAGAAAAAAATCCATCTGAAATAAAAACTATAACTTGTAGAACATTTGTTGTTTTTGCAGCAGAAAGCTGAAGCTTCTGTCTGTCCTGTCATCACATCTTTATTTATGTTCCCATGATTTACACGTCATATAAACGTGATATTTTGCTGAATATTTGCAGGAATTTCCCCGTAACAGCTGCAGGAGATCACTGTTTGTATCACCCTCTATATCAATCTACAAAAAATCATAACCTCTAGAACGTTCATTGGTTTTGCAGCAGAGAGGCCTCAGTCTTCCATGTCATCATGTCATACTCCCGTAATGACGTCATCTCAAAACGTTACATGTAGTGAAAAACCACATCAAAACGTGTGGTGGCGTCAGAGGAATGAAAACGCCTTTTGACTGCTCATAAAAATGATCATATCTCAAACACTAAATAATGTCATATTTTGTTTATGTTTTTACATTTAAAATCTTTTGGATCAAAGTGTTTTTTCTTTTATTTTATATAATCTGACGAAGAAAACTGTCCATTTTTTATATTATATTTTTCTCAATGACACAATTTCAATACTTTTATCAATTATTATGATTTATTGACTGAAATAACATTTTAGCTCAGGTTGTACAGATTTTAGTGATGTGAAGTATTTACAGATACTCCAGGAAATGACATCACCATAAACACAAATACAAATGTAGGCAGTGGTGGACTGTTTCTGTTGTGCAAAGGGTTAAATCTGCCTTTTATTCAAAAGACAACCAATCTGATTTATGAGCGTCCAAAACTACCAAAATAATGCAGCATCAACATCAGTGTGTAGAGAGTCATCCTGATTATAATGTTTCATGATGAAATAAAGATGTAAAGAGATAAACAGGACAAAGGCAGCTCAGCTGAGCTTAAAGTCCACACAGACCGCTGCTGCTGGGAGAGTTACATCACTGTCCCTCAGGTCAGAGGTCATTTCAGCCTGTCAACATGTCTGTCCCTGAGGCGTCTTCACGCTCGCCACAGTTTCCACCAATTCCCTCTGAAGCAAATTACACTCGGAGCTGTTGACCAGTGAGACCAATCAGCAGGAGCACACCTCAGGACTGGTTTCACTGGTCCTCAGAGGGCTGATAATGACCTCCCCTCAGACCGCTCTGTGACAGCGTCATCATGTTTACAACAAATTGCCACAAGAAGTGGACACTGAAGTTTTCTGAAGCATCTCTGGACAGTCTTGAGTCTTAGAGTCCGACTGTGAGAAAATAAACATAAATGAATAAATAAAACATCCTCTCACGTTGGCGTGATACGCGGCTTGTCGTGGCCAATATGTAATGGTGCCCGGCAGTGATAGGGGATAATGTGGCGGGAAAATGATGAAAGTTAAAAGGGCGAAAGTAGGGCAGGTGGGAGGGTTAGTGGATGGGTCCAACAACCACTGACTTTCACCAGGTGTTCACTTCCTGTAAGACTGTAAAGCCAAACCCTGTTCTTCTTTACTAAACCCAACCACGTGTGTGTGTGTTGGATAAACGTAACCATGTGTGTGTGTTGGCTAAATGTAACCATGTGTGTGTTGGCTAAACGTAACCACGTGTGTGTGTCTTGGCTAAATGTAACCACGTGTGTGTGTGTTGGCTAAACGTAACCATGTGTGTGTGTGTTGGCTAAACGTAACCACGTGCGGGTGTTGGCTAAACGTAACCACGTGTGTGTGTTGGCTAAACGTAACCACGTGTGTGTGTTGGCTAAACGTAACCACGTGTGTGTGTGTGTGTTGTCTAAACGTAACCACGTGTGTGTGTGTTGGCTAAACGTAACCACGTGTGTGTGTTGGCTAAACGTAACCACGTGTGTGTGTTGGCTAAACGTAACCACGTGTGTGTGTGTTGGCTAAACGTAACCATGTGTGTGTGTGTTGGCTAAACGTAACCACGTGCGTGTGTCTTGGCTAAACGTAACCACGTGTGTGTGTGTTGGCTAAACGTAACCACGTGTGTGTGTTGGCTAAACGTAACCACGTGTGTGTGTGTTGTCTAAACGTAACCACGTGTGTGTGTGTTGTCTAAACGTAACCACGTGTGTGTGTTGGCTAAACGTAACCACGTGTGTGTGTGTTGGCTAAACGTAACCACGTGTGTGTGTTGGCTAAACGTAACCACGT
Source organism: Epinephelus awoara (assembly GCA_035609425.1). NCBI lineage: Eukaryota > Metazoa > Chordata > Actinopteri > Perciformes > Serranidae > Epinephelus > Epinephelus awoara. The sequence goes on from CM069297.1 coordinate 44,199,708, forward strand.
GTGTGTGTTGGCTAAACGTAACCACGTGTGTGTGTGTTGGCTAAACGTAACCATGTGTGTGTGTGTTGGCTAAACGTAACCACGTGCGTGTGTCTTGGCTAAACGTAACCACGTGTGTGTGTTGGCTAAACGTAACCACGTGTGTGTGTTGGCTAAACGTAACCACGTGTGTGTGTGTTGTCTAAACGTAACCACGTGTGTGTGTGTTGGCTAAACGTAACCACGTGTGTGTGTTGGCTAAACGTAACCACGTGTGTGTGTTGGCTAAACGTAACCACGTGTGTGTGTTGGCTAAACGTAACCACGTGTGTGTGTGTTGGCTAAACGTAACCATGTGTTTGTGTTGGCTAAACGTAACCACGTGTGTGTGTTGGCTAAACGTAACCACGTGTGTGTGTGTGGCTAAACGTAACCATGTGTGTGTGTTGGCTAAACGTAACCATGTGTGTGTGTTGGCTTAACGTAACCACGTGTGTGTGTTGGCTAAACGTAACCACGTGTGTGTGTTGGCTAAATGTAACCACGTGTGTGTGTGTTGGCTAAACGTAATCACGTGTGTGTGTTGGCTAAACGTAACCATGTGTGTGTGTTGGTTAAACGTAACCACGTGTGTGTTGGCTAAATGTAACCATGTGTGTGTGTTGGCTAAACGTAACCACGTGTGTGTGTGTTGGCTAAACGTAACCACGTGTGTGTGTTGGCTAAACGTAACCACGTGTGTGTGTGTTGGCTAAACGTAACCACGTGTGTGTGTTGGCTAAACGTAACCACGTGTGTGTGTTGGCTAAACGTAACCACGTGTGTGTGTTGGCTAAACGTAACCACGTGTGTGTGTTGGCTAAACGTAACCACGTGTGTGTGTGTTGGCTAAACGTAACCACGTGTGTGTGTTGGCTAAACGTAACCACGTGTGTGTGTGTTGGCTAAACGTAACCACGTGTGTGTGTTGGCTAAACGTAACCACGTGTGTGTGTTGGCTAAACGTAACCACGTGTGTGTGTTGGCTAAACATAACCACGTGTGTGTGTGTTGGCTAAACGTAACCACGTGTGTGTGTTGTTGAAGGACAAAAACATCAGTTGGCGGTGTTGTACCGACGCAGTGCTTTTATTTTGAAAGAGACTGAATGCAAACAGGCCTTTAGTCATTATTTGAAGTCGGACTGGGTTCTCTGGAGCTGGGGTAATAGTCCATTGAAATAAAGTTCTGCTCCGTGATGTCTCTTCCTGAGATATGATGTCAAAACATGACAATGCCACAGTGACCTTTGACCTTTTTTCTTTCGTAAAATCTTGTCCAGAAACCTTTCATTCATGCTCAGCAGACACTTTCTAATGACCTAAATTGAAACTAATAAACTGGTAACGCTGTGTTTTTCAGATCATGTGTCTTTGCCTCTCTCCTTCCTGACAAACATTTTCCTGCTGAAACTGCTGAGCCACAGACAAACATTTATTTTGTTCTTGTGTTACTCGCACTGAAAAATCTAAAAAGACTTTTACACGTGACACGAATTTTGGTCATGTTGAGTCCGTACATCACGGGGCTGAGGAGCGGCTGGCACGTGAGGAAGTGTAATGATAAACATATTCCTAACACATCAGGCACACTGCTCGTGTTAAACCTGCTCTGTAATATTTCAAAGAAAACCCCGAAGGAGAAGTTGAGCAGAGAGGCGAGGTGAGGTGTGCAGGTGCTGACGGCTTTCTGTCTCGTCTGTTTACAGCCGGAGAAACAGACTTTAAGGATCTTCACGTACGAGTAAAGAATCACAGACACAGGAACACAGACTGTGACAGAACAAGCGACGAGTTCATAGACGTTATTCACTGTGGTGTCATAACAAGCCAGCTTTATGATGGAGTGGTTGTCACAGTACACTTTATTGATGACGCTGCCACACAGCTGCAGAGACGCACTCAACACTGTCGTCACAAACACAGCAACAAAAGGAGGAAACCAAATCACAGCAATGAGCATGATCACCTTATCAGACGTCATGTGTGTGTGATACTGCAGAGGGTAACAGATGGCCAGATATCTGTCATAAGACATGACGGCCAAGTTCGTGAACTCGACACTGCCGTATGAATACACACAGAAAATCTGCAGGAAACAAGCTGCAGCAGAGACAGTGTGAATGTCAGAGAGGATCTGAAGCAGCAGCAATGGAAACAACCCTGTACTACCATACAGTTCATTTACAAACAGGCTGCACAGAAACATGTACATAGGTTCATGTAAGCTTCTGTTCACACAGATAACCACAATCAGCAGGAGGTTGGAGCAGATAATCAACATGTATAACAATATAATCAGCAGGAAAAAGAAGGATTTAAAGGACTCTGTGTCAATGTAGGCACCCAGAGTGAAAAATGCATCATGTGTGGAGTTCATCATCATCATCCTGCTTCTGCTTTAAAAACAGCGTCACTGTGCACGAGAGCAAACACAGTCCAACACTTCACATTGTGTTTGTTACAGATGATTTAACATGACAGAGTTCAAACAATCAGCACAGTGTTCAGGCTCCTCACAGCACGTTATCATCCTGACAAACAAACTTACCGCTCTGATTTAAAGTCAGTGTCCAGGTGAGAAACTACACACACCAGCCTGAGTCTCTCCTCTACTGAACCCAAACTCTTCTCCTGCTTCTTTTAAACGTTTCAAGCCAGCAGCGCCCCGACGATGTCATCACAGGAACTGCTGTGAGTTTCTAACTGAAAAACATAAAGACACATGTTGCTCTGTGGCCCCTCAGGCGCTCCGACAAAAGTTACACACAAATAGATGATGGTTATTTTTTTAAATTTTAGTGTTTAAATGTGTAGCCTGCACATGGAAGACAAAATATGTTTCATCTACAAAGTGTGCCGTCTCTAGGTGTGGATTTCAAATCCAAACAGGAAACATATGAGATACAGACGCTTTAATAGTGTGCGGGTGGATTTGTATGTTTTCACCGCCACAGCTGGAAACGCAAAGTAAAACATAATCATAATTAGCCCACTGCAGAGTCGCCCCCTGCTGGTAAAAGATATCATGGAATGTGTTTGTGACTGATGTTATATGTTAATGAACTGTTTCTTTGTTCACTTTGCATTCAGTCTCTTTCAAAATAAAAGCACTAAGTCAGTACAACACCATCAACTGATGTTTTTTCCTTCAGCAACACACACACACGTGGTTACGTTTAGCCAACACACACACGTGGTTACGTTTAGCCAACACACGCACGTGGTTACGTTTAGCCAACACACACACGTAGTTACGTTTAGCCAACACACACACGTGGTTACGTTTAGCCAACACACACACATGGTTACGTTTAGCCAACACGCGTACGTGGTTACGTTTAGCCAACACACACACGTGGTTACGTTTAGCCAACACGCGTACGTGGTTACGTTTAGCCAACACACACGTGATTACGTTTAGCCAACACGCGTACGTGGTTACGTTTAGCCAACACACGCACGTGGTTACGTTTAGCCAACACGCGTACGTGGTTACGTTTAGCCAACACATGCACGTGGTTACGTTTAGCCAACACACACACGTGGTTACGTTTAGCCAACACACGCACGTGATTACGTTTAGCCAACACGCGTACGTGGTTACGTTTAGCCAACACACGCACGTGGTTACGTTTAGCCAACACACGCACGTGATTACGTTTAGCCAACATGCACACGTGATTACGTTTAGCCAACACACGCACGTGGTTACGTTTAGTCAACACACACACACGTGATTACGTTTAGCCAACACACACACACGTGGTTACGTTTAGCCAACACACGCACGTGGTTACGTTTAGCCAACACACGCACGTGGTTACGTTTAGCCAACACACGCACGTGGTTACGTTTAGCCAACACACGCACGTGGTTACGTTTAGCCAACACACACACACGTGGTTACGTTTAGCCAACACACGCACGTGGTTACATTTAGCCAACACACGCACGTGGTTACGTTTAGCCAACATGCACACGTGGTTACGTTTAGCCAACACACGCACGTGGTTACGTTTAGCCAACACACGCACGTGGTTACGTTTAGCCAACAAACGCACGTGGTTACGTTTAGCCAACCCACGCACGTGGTTACGTTTAGCCAACACACACACGTGATTACGTTTAGCCAACACGCACACGTGGTTACGTTTAGCCAACAGACACACGTGATTACGTTTAGCCAACACACGCACGTGGTTACGTTTAGTCAACACACACACACGTGATTACGTTTAGCCAAAACGCACATGGTTACGTTTAGCCAACACACACACACGTGGTTACGTTTAGCCAACATGCACACGTGATTACGTTTAGCCAACACACGCACGTGGTTACGTTTAGTCAACACACACACACGTGATTACGTTTAGCCAACACACACACACGTGATTACGTTTAGCCAACACACGCACGTGGTTACGTTTAGTCAACACACGCACGTGGTTACGTTTAGCCAACACACGCACGTGGTTACGTTTAGCCAACACACGCACGTGGTTACGTTTAGCCAACATGCACACGTGGTTACGTTTAGCCAACACACGCACGTGGTTACGTTTAGCCAACACACGCACGTGGTTACGTTTAGCCAACACACGCACGTGGTTACGTTTAGCCAACACACACACACGTGGTTACGTTTAGCCAACACACGCACGTGGTTACATTTAGCCAACACACGCACGTGGTTACGTTTAGCCAACACACGCACGTGGTTACGTTTAGCCAACACACACACACGTGGTTACGTTTAGCCAACACACGCACGTGGTTACGTTTAGCCAACACACACACACGTGGTTACGTTTAGCCAACACGCGGTTACGTTTAGCCAACATACACACACGTGATTACGTTTAGCCAAAACGCACATGGTTACGTTTAGCCAACACACACACACGTGGTTACGTTTAGCCAACACACACGCACGTGGTTACGTTTAGCCAACACACACAAGTGATTACATTTAGCCAACACTCACACGTGGTTACGTTTAGCCAACACACGCACGTGGTTACGTTTAGCCAACACACGCACGTGGTTACGTTTAGCCAACACGCGCACGTGGTTACGTTTAGCCAACACACACACACGCGGTTACGTTTAGCCAACACACACGCACGTGGTTACGTTTAGCCAACACGCGCACGTGATTACGTTTAGACAACACACACACACGTGGTTACGTTTAGCCGACACACGCACGTGATTACGTTTAGACAACACACACACACACACACACACACGGTTATGTCTACATGTGTTTCATGTGGACATGGTGTCATGTCATGTGTTCACTGGTTTGAGTCTGATGTGATTCGGTGCTGATGAATGTGTTTCATGTGCTCATATCTCAGTGTGTCACCTGGTTTCAGTCACCAGACGTGTGTGCGTCAGATTTTCAACGACTTCAGAGTGAGACCGGGTTTGAAAAGTCTTTAACTGGACTGAGCAGTCTCGTCTTCAAAATTCTTAAATATCTGGTGGACATATTTTTTAAACAGTTACAGTGAAAGTATTAAAAGTCAGAGGGATATCTGATGAGGTCAGTGAGTGGGTGGACCCAAACTGGAAAAGGTTAAAAGAGGCAGACGCAGAGTCTCAGCTCAGTCGGTGTGATTCACTCGATGATGATGACTCGGTCCTGTGAGCACACTGCTTCATGAACCTGTGGAGGATCATGATGAACTACACACAGGTTTCATATTTCAAACTTGTTGCCTACTTTGACTCCAGGCTGTTAAACTACGTCTTTTTCTCCATTCTGACGTCCTTATACATGTTGATTATCTGCTCCAACCTCCTGCTGATTGTGGTTATCTGTGTGAACAGAAGCTTACATGAACCTATGTACATGTTTCTGTGCAGCCTGTTTGTAAATGAACTGTATGGTAGTACAGGGTTGTTTCCATTGCTGCTGCTTCAGATCCTCTCTGACATTCACACTGTCTCTGCTGCAGCTTGTTTCCTGCAGATTTTCTGTGTGTACTCTTACGTCTGTGTGGAATTTTTAAACTTGGCCGTCATGTCTTATGACAGATATCTGGCCATCTGTCATCCTCTGCAGTATCACACTCGTATGATATTGAAAAAGGTCGCCGTGCTCATTGCTGTGATTTGGTTACCCGCTCTCCTGTTAGTTGTCTGCACAACGTTGTTGAGTTCGTCTTTAACACTGTGTGGGAACGTCATCAACAAAGTGTACTGTGAGAACTTCTCTATCGTCAAACTGTCGTGCTCCAGCACCGTGGCCTTAAACATTTATGGACTCTTTGTCAGCGCCGTCGCAGTCTTTGCTCCTCTGGGTTTCATCTTTTACACTTACATTCGGATCCTTTACGTCTGTTTCTCCGGCTGTAAACAGACGAGACAGAAAGCCGTCAGCACCTGCACGCCTCACCTCGCCTCTCTGCTCAACTTCTCCTTCGGGGTTTGTTGTGAGGTGTTACAGAGCAGGTTTGACATGAGCAATGTTCCCAACATATTACGAATATTTTTATCATTATACTTCCTCACGTGTCAGCCGCTCTTTAACCCTGTACTGTACGGACTGAACATGTCCAAAATACGTGTCATATGTAAAAATCTGTTTCTGCTCTGAGGTGTGGTTCATGTGGTTCAGCCATCGCTGTGTCTGAAGGTTACTGTATGTTTGAAAAAGAGGGAAATAAAACCTGAGTGATCCAACACAAACAGCTGGAGTCTGTCTTTGTGAAGGCTGAGAGCAAGTGACTCACACGTTCATTCACTCATCATGTCATGGTGACCTGTAGGAAAAGAAGTGTCCACGTTAAGCAGAGTTTATAGTTCTGTGCTGTTCATTTCCTGTTTGATGGCTCTTCAAAGCTCTGCTGTGTCACTGCTGGAACGCACAGGGTTTGTTTTTCTAGAAGCCGAAGGCCCTCATTCTACCTTTGGGAGTTTCCTCCATTGACTTTATTGTAAATAAGAATCTGTTCTTAATGACTTGCCTGGTTAAATAAAGGTTAAATAAAATAAAATAACTCAAACTCAGGAATACAGACACTAACTTATTTATTGTTTGTCATGTTGACTGAAAGAAACGTGTTTACTTAAAGCTGTAATTTCTGTTAGTCAGATAACAGAACATGCGTTATGTGATAACACATCCGGTCTCAGTCCAAAGTCATTAAACACCGGTGCTTAGTCACACGTGTCCGGCGCTGTCAGAGAGAAACACCGCGGGACGACAACATAAGTTAGTGGGGCGGGCAGGAGGGGTGTGGATGTTGGACCCATCCACACCCCTCCTGCCCGCCCCACTCAGACCTCTGCTGCCTTAACTTACATTGTTGATCCACTGTGTTTGTCCCTCGTGCTGCCGTTCACTGTTAAACAACAATGGACTTTCTATCACCGTCTCCTCACATAAGCAAGACAGCCTTAGAATTTACTGGACCTGGAGGATTTTTGGTGAGAAGAATGTTCAGCTTCATCACCTGAGACAATAAAGAGTCTCGTCCACAACTATTACAAAAGGCTGCAAACTGTCACTGAAGCAAAAGAGGGCAACGCACACGATAAAGATCTGAGGGAACGTGATGGTTAACCACCAACCACTAGAGGAAGTCAACTCCTACATTTACGTGGGAAGTGAGGTAGCGAGTGATGGCGGATCAGAGGGGGATGTAAAGAGGAGAATAAGCAAGGCAAGAGCTGCGTTTGGCATGATGGGGGCCATTTGGAGAGCACGTAACATCACACTCAAGACCAAAATACGGCTATTCAACTCAAGTATAAAACATAAACAACATACTCCTCTACCGATCTGAGACATCTGATCAGGATCCTCCTGTGATGCCTTATGCTTAAATTTGTTTCAATTTAAATCTGTTCCAATTCTTCCCAAAGGTGTTCGATGGGGTTGAGGTCAGGGCTCTGTTCTTCCACACCAAACTCATCAATCAATCAATCAATCAATCAATTTTATTTATAAAGCCCAATATCACAAATCACAATTTGCCTCACAGGGCTTTACAGCATACGACATCCCTCTGTCCTTTGGACCCTCACAGCTGATCAGGAAAAACCATGTCTTTATAGTTGTTGCTTTGTGCACTGTTGGAGCAGCAGAGGGCCTTCCCTAAACTGTTGCCACAAAGCTGGAAGGCAAGGCAAGTTTATTTGTATAGCACAATTCAACACAAGGTAATTCAAAGTGCTTTACAGAGACATTAAAAGCAACAAGACACAATTTAAAACAATAAAAACAGTGGATTAAAAAGGGAAATAGAAATTGAGAATGATAGTGATAATAATAAAATACAGTAACATAAAATAAAAACAGGCTCAATACATTGAACAGTCAGGATAAGAAAAGAAGTAGAATAATAAAAGGCATAAATCAGCAGTGTGTAGTTAAAAAGTACGGGCAGTAGAATACAGCAGGTAAGTATTTAATCTAAGCGTACGCTTCAGTAAACAACAGTGTTTTTAGCCCTGATTTAAAGGAGCTGACAGTTTGAGCAGACCTCAGATCTACGGGAAGTTTGTTCCACAGGTGAGGAGCATAATAACTGAATGCTGCCTCACCTTGCTTGGTTCTTGTTCTTGGAACACACAACAAACCTGTTCCAGATGACCTAAGGGGTCTGGATGCTTCGTAGGGAACCAGTAGATCAAGCATGTATTTTGGTCCGAGACCATTCAGGGCTTTGTAGACCAGCAGTAAGATTTTAAAATCTATTCTCTGACTCACAGGAAGCCAGTGTAGCGATTTAATGACCGGTGTAATATGGTCCAGTTTCCTGGTGTTTGTAAGGACTCTGGCGGCAGCGTTCTGAATCAGCTGCAGCTGTCTGATTGATTCTTTGTTAAGGCCTGTAAATAAGCCATTGCAATAATCCAACCTACTAAAAATGAATGCATGAATAAGGTTTTCCATGTCTTGTTTAGACAGAAACCCCTTAATTCTAGCTATATTTTCTAGGTGGTAATAGGCAGATTTAGTAATAAGCTTCAAATGGCTGTTGAAGTTCAGGTCTGAGTCAATAATAACACCAAGATTTCTGGCTTGATTTGTAGCTGTCAATGACATAGAGCCAAGGTGGGCGCTGATCTTTGCCCTTTCATTTCTAGGGCCAAAAATTAATACCTCTGTCTTTTCTGGATTTAGCTGTAGAAAATTCTGGCACATCCAGTCATTGATTTGATCAATACAGTTACTCAGTGAGAGTAAGGGACTATAGTCGTGTGATGACACTGAGATATAGAGTTGTGTGTCGTCGGCATACGTATGATAGGAGATGTTGTGATGTTCCATAATCTGGGCTAGGGGTAGCATGTAGATGTTGAATAGAAGTGGTCTGAGAATGGACCCTTGAGGAACCCCACATGTGATCGTAGTTCGCTCAGATTCATGGTTACCAACTGACACAAAAAAGTCCCTATCTTGTAAGTAAGATTTGAACCATTGTAGTACAGTGCCGGTGAGTCCCACCCACTTTTCCAATCTACTAAGTAGTATATTATGATCAACTGTATCAAATGCAGCACTGAGATCTAGTAATACCAGGACAGAGGATTTGCATGCACCATTATTCTGATGAATAATAAGCATAGCATCGTCCAAAACGTCTTGGTGTGCTGAAGCATTAAGGTTGTCCTTCACTGGAGACAAGGGGCGGAGCTCAAACCGACTGACTGCCAAACAGAGAACAGACGAATCCACTGCTCCACAGACCAGTGTCAGTGTGCCAACACTTGGTGTTGGACTTGGTGATGTGAGGCTTGTGTGGCCATGGAGACGCGTTCCATGAAGCTCCCGCTGCACAGTTTTTGTGCTGACATTAACGCCAGTGGAAGCTCAGAACTCTTCAGCTGTGGGATCAGCAGAGTGTCGACGACTTTCGCTTCATCTTCTGCTTCGTGGCTGAGCTGCTGTTGTTCCTAAACGCTTCCACTTTCCAATATGTCACTTACAGTTGACCGTGGAATATCCAGCTGGGATGAAATTTCACAAACTGTCTTATTGCAAAGGTGACATTCGACCACAGTACCACGCCTGAAGTCACTGAGCTCTCCAGAACAACCCTTTGGTATCACAAATGTTTGCAGATGCAGACTGCATGGCCAGGTGCTTGATTTTATTCACCTGTGGCAACAGGTCTGATTGAAACACCTGAATTCAGTAACTACCAGGTGCAGCCACATGCTTTTGCTCATATGGTGTGTGATGACCTCACTGTGTTTGGTCTATTTTTACTCACTGTGTGATGATCCAGGTGCTCTGGGTGGTTTAAGAGTTGACTGATTTGCAGGATGATGCTGTGAACTGACTGTCTTGAGTGTTGCGCTTTTAAAAAATGACAACAAAAATCACCAAATAAACAGGCCTTCAAAAAACACTTCAGATCAGCGGAGTACGAAATGACTTCATCAAATGATAAAAAACTAAGATTAAGCAAACACGCGGTGTCTTCCACGCTCCACACTCACCTCAGCACACCTGCCTTTAATTAAAGGCTCCAGATGTCAGGTCAGGTGGTGCATTAAAGTGACTCCAAAAATAATAGGAAAGTAGGGCTTGTTAGAAATGGCTCTGACACTAATAAGTTGTGATTTTAAGGATTTTAAGATTTATTTATTACAGGATGTGGATCGTCCCAGTTGGTGAGTACAGGTGATGTTTAAAGTGTCTACACAGGGGCGTCGGTGGCTTAGTGGGTAGAGCAGGTGCTCCACCCCCCCTTGGCTGTCCTGTCCATTAAAGGCAAAACACCCAAATAAAATATCTTTTTTTAAAAAAAGTGTCTCCATAGTTGTTGCTTCTATGACATCAGGGAGATGAACGACGTCAGACAGCTGCTGTGCGTGTTCTCTGAAAAGCATAAAAGAAGCAGCAGCAGAGTTTGAGCTCAGTCAGGACGGACGCACGGGTTCACACAGTGTCACAAAGTGTTTCCTGTCTTATCTCAGCATCATGTAGACCTTAAGTAAGAGGCTGGTGAGTCAGGGTGAACTGTTGATGATGAATGTCTTTACTCTGCTTATTCCTGTTGCTGTGTTCAACACGTCAGCTGCTAACAGTCCTAAACATGTGCAGAGTGTGTGACAGTAAAATGTGACGCTCTGTGGAAACAGTTTTTCCTCTCAACAGTGTTGTGACTGCTTTATGAAGCCAAGGATCATGATCAACTCCACACAGGTTTCATATTTCACACTTGCTGCCTACTCTGACACCGGGCTTTTAAGATATTTATATTTCTTGATCGTCATGTGTCTCTACATGTTGATTATCTGCTCCAACCTCCTGCTGATTGTGGTTATCTGTGTGAACAGAAGCTTACATGAACCTATGTACATGTTTCTGTGCAGCCTGTTTGTAAATGAACTGTGTGGTAGTACAGGGTTGTTTCCATTGCTGCTGCTTCAGATCCTCTCTGACATTCACACTGTCTCTACCTCCTTTTGTTTCCTGCAGAATTTCTTTTTATTCTTGTACGGAGGTGTGGAATATTTCAACCTAGCCGTCATGTCTTATGACAGGTACCTGGCTATCTGTTGCCCTCTGCAGTATAACACACACATGTCCTTTAATAAAATCACCATGCTTATTGCTGTAACGTGGTTTTACCCTTTAGTGTTCTGTCTTGTGATGACGTTGCTGACTTCCTCTTTACAGCTGTGTGGGAACATCATTCACAAAGTTTACTGTGACAACTACTCTGTTGTCAAACTGTCCTGCGGTGACACCACAGCTGTTAACATCTACGGACTCTTCATCTCTTTGCTCTCAGTCTTCTCTCTGCTGTTGCTCATTCTTTACACTTATGTGAAGATCCTTAAAGTCTGTTTCTCTGGTTCGAAACAGACGAGACAGAAAGCCGTCAGCACCTGCACACCTCACCTCATCTCCCTCCTCAACTTCACCTTCGGGGCTCTCTTTGAAATAGTATCAAGCAGGTTTGATATGAACCATCTGCCCAATGTTCTGAGAATTTTTCTATCACTGTACTGGCTCACATGCCAGCCGGGTCTCAGTCCTTTAGTGTACGGTCTAAACATGTCCAAAATTCGCATCATATTTAAAAGTCTTGTCTTTGATAAAGTGTAGAGCAGTTAAGTTTATTTATTTATTTATTTTAAGGTTTAGAGATCAGGGACAATGCACATTAATAAAACATTTAAAAAATGTAAACATGCCAGAATTAGCCAAAAGGCTATTTTACATCTGCTGTCCCTGGACTGATGTTGAATAGTCACCCTGAAGGAATATAAAAGATTTAGTTACAAACATACTAATAACACATTAAAGAATAAGAAAACTAAATCTCCTCAGATTAAAATACAAAAAACAATGCAAAAATTCATACATGCACATGCATGCTAACAGAGACTCAGCTCAAACAGCAAACAGTTGCAACAGAGAAAAAAACCCCCAAAAAACACTGAGTAGCAGCACCAACATCATCAATTGATTACACATAACACATTAACAAACTGACAGCCACAAGCAAGCAGGACATAGACAATAAGCACATTATAAAAGGCCATGCACAAAGAGCAACAATGATGCAAGACAATTAGTAAACTGACAGACAACGTGACATGACAGATGGCATCAAAAGCAGCGGCATGCAGAGCAGCTGCACTCCGTGTGGATGTTGATGATATTTTTATAAACTGGCTCAATACAGGTGGAGCAAGTCCATGTATGATTTTGTACATAAGACAGGAGTGTGAATACTTAATCAAGTTTTCCCAGTGTAGCAACTTGTATTTCAATAAGATATGGCAGTGATGATAGTTGTTAGATTTCATGTCCAGCACTTTGAGAGTTTTTTTATATAGAGAAAGTAGTGGTTTGAAAGCAGTGTTGCTAGCTTGAGACCAGGTTGTGAGACAATATGTTATGTGGGAGAAGATCATTGCGTGCATGTACATTAGTGCAGCCTTTGTTGACATGCAACTGCGGACTTGTCTAAAATTTGCCAAGTTAAATTGAATGCACTTGGTAACCTTTTTGAGATGTTCTTTAAACGTGAGATTATTATCTATGAGCACACCAAGGTATTTAAAATCTGAAACAACACGTAGTCTCTCCCCTTGTACAACCACATCAGGCTCTGCACAGTGAGATTTAGTTTTACTAAAAAACATACACACTGTTTTAGAGACATTCAGCTGAAGACAGTTTTGCTTTAGCCATACTGTGATGTGTTGCATTGATTTGGTTAATTGATCAGCGACTTGGGCTGCGCTGCTACCATGCATAAAAACTACTGTGTCATCTGCATACATTATGGTGTTAGAGTTAGGGCAAACAGTTGGAAAATCATTCACATATAATGAAAATAACAGTGGACCCAAAATGGATCCCTGGGGAACACCTGCAGCCAGGGAAATAGCATCTGACTGATGATTCTTTATCCGAACAAACTGAGACCTATTTAGTAAATATGACTGTATCCAGTTGGTGGTGCCTGAGGAAAAGTTAAATGTAGAGAGTTTACCAAGAAGTACGCCATGATTGATGGTATCAAAGGCCTTCTTCAAATCTAGAAAGACAGCACCAACCACTCCACCTTTATCTAGCATTGACTTAATTTTTTCAATGAAATAACAATTAGCTGTTTCAGTGGTATGATTAGTACGGAAGCCAAATTGATTTGGATGCAATGGGTAGGAACTGGTATTTAAATGATTTATAATTTGTTCAGCAACAAGTTTTTCAGCCACTTTAGAAACCACTGGCAAGACACTTATAGGTCTATAGTTGCAGATGGATTGTTGATCGCCTCCTTTAAATATGGGGGACACTGCAGCTAGTTTCCACACATCTGGGAATATTTCCTGGTCAAATGAAAGGTTTACAATTTCTGTAATAGGACTTACTAGGGATGCAGAGAGCTCTTTGAGCATAACTGTGTTCATACCAAAGACATCTTTGGCCCTGGAGGACCTAAGAGATCCAAACACTCTCATGACATCTGACTCTGTAGTAGTTTTTAGATTGACAGCAGGTTCAGTATGTCTGACTTGGCTGGAATTAATGTGCTCAGGGGAAAAGCACTTGATAATATCAGCTACTGAATCAATGAAATGGTGATTGAGAGCAACTGCTACTTCAGCTGAGAGAGTGTTCCATTAGCATAAATTTCAATTGATTTGGTATTATTAAAGTTTTGCCCCATTAGTTTTCTTAGTTGGTTCCAAATATTTTTTGTATTACCTCCTGCTTTTTCTATTATGTTCAAAAAAAAGTTTGCCTTTGATGTCCTAAGCTCTTTGACTACCTTATTACGAAGCATGGTAAAAGTATATCTGTTAGTGCTCAATTTGGATTTAAGAGCAATCTTTAAAGCCATATCTCGTTTTTTCATTAAATTTAGGATATTTGTATTGATCCAAGGAATTATGTTTTTTCTTTTCCTACGTCTTTGTCGACATGTAAAGTCCTCAATTGTACTCTGTAGTTTTTGCATGAATCTTTGACTGTCATCTTCCAAAGAATTTCCCCTTAGTACAGCCTCCCAGTCAATGTTTTGAACAGCACTTTTAAATCCATCTTGCATATTTTTGGGAATAGTCAAAGATTCCTGTTCTTGGGCAAATGGAATAAAACGCTTTTTAGTCAGCTTCCTTGCTATCAGAGTCAAGTTATGGTCCGACAGTCCTGTCACCATATTAAAGGATTTATTGATTTGTTTTGGCCTATTGCTAAAAATAAGATCAATTTTTGTGCTGGTGGTGTTTGTAATTCTTGTAGGACCATTTACTAGCTGTGAGAGATCAAAATGATCAGTGATCTGTTTTAAAGATTTCCTTGATGATTCTACTTTCCAATTGACATTGAAGTCTCCCATGAGAATCACCTCCTTATTAAAATTACATTCCTTTAACATATTTTCAAAATGTTCATAAAAGGTATTATTGGAAGAGGGGGGGCGATACAATACAATAAGTGAGAAAGACATAGATGGAGACAAAGTCACATTAAGTCCAATACACTCTAGTTCATTGCAAGACCACTGTATTTCATGACACCGAAAACTCTCTTTCACAAAGATTAAAACTCCACCACCCTTTGAGCCTACTCTATCCTTCCTATAAATGTTATACCCAGGAACATGTAATATTGATGATGGTGAATTTTCATTAAGCCATGTCTCAGATAAACACAGGTAATCTAGGTTGGAGTCCAATAATATTCAATTCAATTCAATTCAATTTTATTTATAAAGCCCAATATCACAAATACAATTTGCCTCACAGGGCTTTACAGCATAAGACATCCCTCTGTCCTTTAGACCCTCACAGCGGATAAGGAAAAATTCCCCAAAAAAACCCTTTAACGGGGGAAATAGCTGATGAATTTGATCACATTTAGATTTAAAACTTCTTATATTCAAGTGTCCTCCTAAAATGCCCCTTGGCTTTAATTTTGGGTCCCAGATCATTCTTGAGTGGTTGACAGTCTGAAATAAGTTCAATGTCCGTTTTTTCGAGATCGCTATATTTAGAACCCTGTTTTTTACAGTGTGCGGCGTGTTGTCTGGCATGGAGGTCGCAAGGTTTCCAAACTTCTTTTTTACAGTGTTTGCAGTTATGTCCGGTGACAGCTTAGATGTAGTCTGTTGCGCCGACAGAATAGATGGACTGCTTGGTGATTTATGGACACTGTCCATGCAATCAGCATGCTGAGTGAAGCGATAATTACCTCTGTCGCATGAGAACGGAGAAAAATCTGCACCTGTTGACCCTCCGACACCGACGTTGGACACGCTCGCAGCCCGAATTTTCTCACAGCCACACTGCTGATCCGCCGGTGCGAGGCCGTCACCACTCCGGCAGTCCCTCGCTGAATCACTCGGCTCACCCACCAGACGCACCACAGGACACCGGGCAGGTAGCTCAAACTCAGCCCGCAGAACAGCCGGAAAAACATCCGTCATGCATCTTTTGTCCGCGGCACAACCAGCGCTAGTCTCTCCTCGTGGGCCAGGGCACGGATGGACATCTCCAGAAAGCAACAGACAGCTTGTAACAAGCAAAGCAAGTTGAAGCCAGCCGACAGATTTCACTGTTTTCTGACATTAAAAATGAATCTGTGGTTGTTTAACTTTAAAAAACATGAGACCTGAAATTCAGCTGCCGTGTCTTCACAACCTGCCCTCTGATGAGATCTGTTAGCTTTCCACCACGGTTTCAAATGAACGTCCATTTTCTTCTCACACTATTCTGAAATGCATTTCTACCATTATGTATGAGAGAAAGAAAGAAAAATACATGACGTGTTTTTACTGAAGAGAAGCTGTTTAATAAGCTGCAAAAGATCATTTGTCCCCGCTGTCTAAACATCATCATCCTCACTGCGACCTCGTCACATGACCACGTTTGGTCATTAACATATGGCGTCCAAGGTACCCTGGGTGTGTTGGTTGTTGACGTTCTGGGACGCCGTGTCAACTTCAGCCTGTTACATGCATTGTGTGTTTTCAAAATACACTTCTGTTTTCACAGGAAATGTACAGTTTGATACAGTCTCTTTCAAAATAAAAGCACTACGTCAGTACAACACCGCCAACTGATGTTTTGTCCTTCAACAACACACAAACACACACACACACACACACACACACACACACACACACACACAAGGTTACATTTAGCTACCTACAAACCCTTTTGTTCCAGAGGCGTCCATGGAAGAGACGTTTGACCGAGGGTCAGTGAAGAAAATGTGGCGGAGAGACACAGCTGAGACGAGACAGAGGAAAGAATCATGTCATAACCGACATACTTTGAACAGGTCAGATAGTGATATTCAGGGAAATGATGATGAAGACGTAACCATGTGTGTGTGTGTTGGCTAAACGTAACCATGTGTGTGTGTTGGCTTAACGTAACCATGTGTGTGTGTGTTGGCTAAACGTAACCATGTGTGTGTGTGTTGGCTAAACGTAACCATGTGTGTGTGTTGGCTAAACGTAACCATGTGTGTGTGTGTTGGCTAAACGTAACCATGTGTGTGTGTGTTGGCTAAACGTAACCATGTGTGTGTGTTGGCTAAACGTAACCATGTGTGTGTGTTGGCTAAACGTAACCATGTGTGTGCGTGTTGGCTAAACGTAATTACATGTGTGTGTTGGCTAAACGTAATTACGTGTGTGTGTGTTGGCTAAACGTAACCACGTGTGTGTGTGTTGGTTAAACGTAACCACATGTGTGTGTTGGCTAAACGTAATTACGTGTGTGTGTGTTGGCTAAACGTAACCACATGTGTGTGTTGGCTAAACGTAATTACGTGTGTGTGTGTTGGCTAAACGTAACCATGTGTGTGTGTGTTGGCTAAACGTAACCATGTGTGTGTGTGTTGGCTAAACGTAACCATGTGTGTGTGTTGGCTAAACGTAACCATGTGTGTGTGTTGGCTAAACGTAACCATGTGTGTGTGTTGGCTAAACGTAACCATGTGTGTGCGTGTTGGCTAAACGTAATTACATGTGTGTGTTGGCTAAACGTAATTACGTGTGTGTGTGTTGGCTAAACGTAACCACGTGTGTGTGTGTTGGTTAAACGTAACCACATGTGTGTGTTGGCTAAACGTAATTACGTGTGTGTGTGTTGGCTAAACGTAACCAGGTGTGTGTGTTGGCTAAACGTAATTACGTGTGTGTGTGTTGGCTAAACGTAACCACGTGTGTGTGTTGGCTAAACGTAACCATGTGTGTGTGTGTTGGCTAAACGTAACCACGTGTGTGTGTTGGGATATACATTGATGATGTTATTGTGACATCCTGTAAAGTTCCGTGACCTCTTTGACGTCTCGTTGTGTCTGATCTGTGTGACAAATACAGTCTGTTGTAGATTCCTGATTATTGATGTCAGCACTCACGGACTGGCCCATCTGTTTAGTCTGTCGATTTCCAGATGGCCTGGCTTCTTATTGGCCTGTATGGCTGCCATCCGGGCCAATAAGAAGCCAGGGCTGGCAGGCCATGTGCTGGCAATAAATACAATGTAGCCAATGGCCCGCTGTTGCCAGGCAGACAACACTTCTTCTAGTACACGCCCCCTCACTCGCTACTGCACAGAGACGTACGCGCTGTGAAACTGTGAAACAGAGGGTTATTAGGATTGGTCGAAAATGACAGTTTTTTTTAGAAGAATCATGTCGTGATTGGTTAGTTGATTTATGGCCTGCCTCTACACAACGAAAACACAGGAAGGAGAATGCACATGGTTACACGCGCGGCGCACTGGATCATATGTGAGAGAGAGAGAGAGAGAGAGAGAGACTGATGGATCATCCGAAGAGAGGAGGAAAAAGGAAAGGTGGACATGAAAGAGAGATGGAGAGCAAAAGAAAGGCCCTAGAAAGAGAGGGGGCAAAATGTTATAAGCTTACAGACCTGTTTAGACCGGGTCCCCCCCCCCCACCCCTCGCCACTGTCGCTAGCAAAGTGGATGGCGACGCAGCAGCGACAAGTAAGTTTATAAACGCCACACAATGCATGTCAGACGCCCCCAGAAGCCAGTTGAGAAGGCCAACATATAATAAAATTATTGGCTTTAAGACCATGCACTTTATTCCCTTTTGTCATGTGTATCCTCATGTGTATCACACCAGTTGATATGGATGGCCTTTGTTTTCTGCAAGTGCAACAATAACATCCTTCATGGCTGGTTTTCAAGAAAGAAAGGGGGGAAAAAGCTTTATTGCACATTGTAGATTTTTTTTGCTTCTGTGGCAGTGATGTGGTGGTTTGTTGTGGTACTGTCTCGCATAAACGCTACTTAACTAGACAGTGTACAGTGCAGTATATACCCTAGAGGAGAGGTGGCTAAATAAAATAGCCTATATGTGTTGCTTCTATTTTAACATGAAAAATGTACAATATGGCTAGGCAGCCAGCCAGGCCTATACTGTATACTGTACACAATCGCTCAATTCAGTTTCTGCAGTTATGTTATGGATGGTTCTAATGCTGAATGATACATTTTCTATGAGTTCTACTATGTGCATGTACAGTTACTTGCTTTCATTCAGTGGTTGTGTCTCTGAAGGTTTTGACTTACAGTTTGTCGGTGTGGTTGGTGCTGCTGCTGCTGCACTGTGTTATTTGGTTGCAGATGCTTATACTGTATGCTTACTTGACATGTTTGTAGTTTTGGTTAAAGAGAGTGAGTGAGTGAGTGTGTGTGTGTGTCTTTGCCTGGGTGGCGGACAGCCCCCCCCCCCCCCCCCCCCCCCCCCGGTCTGACGTGGCCTGGATAGCCAGTGGCCTGGATGCCTGAGTGTCCAGACTAAAAAAACGGGTCCGGTCCGTCCCTCAAATGTTCAGTCAGATTGGGATGTAGAGTATTAGGAGGTCATGTGGATGCCTGCGCAATGTTTGCAGTGTGGCATGGTGCATTGTCCTGCTGCCGTTGCCATGAGGGGGTTTGTTTTGTCCGCAGCGATGTTTGGGTGGGTGGAGCACATCAAGTAGCATCAACATGAATGTCAGAGCCCAAGCTTTGCAAACAGAACATGGTATTGTAAGGTGATCAGTGTTGTTCACTTCACCTGACAGTGGTTTGAATGTTTTGGCTGATCGGTGTGCGGACACCAGGGCGTAGAGTTTATCAGACTGATTGAGCAATAACTGAAGAATTCATTCACTAACTCTGACCAAACTTCACACAAATGTCCAACAGGATAAAATAATGAAGGTCAAAAGGTCAAAGGTCAGCTTGACTGTGACATCATCATGTTTTAATGTCATATCTCAGGAACAGAAGGGGAGACATTTGGTCACAGACTCTCCACGTCCACATATGGCGTCCAAGGTACCCTGGGTGTGTTGGTTGTTGACGTTCTGGGATGCCGTGTCAGCTGCAGCCTGTTACATGTACACATATCACACATCACGCCTCTCAGATCAGAGAAGTGACGAAGGCATCAACAGAAAGCAAACTGAAGAACGATACTCTGGTGTGGAACTTCCTTTAAGAGCAAAATAAAGCTCGACTCATCTTGTACAAATTGCACCTTTAATTTTCTCCCTTTGCACACACACACACACACACACACACACACGTTCACCTGAACACACTGATGTGTGTGTGGAGGAATTGACTCACTGCGTATGCATGTATGTAAAAGTGACGTGAACTAACCTGCTGGACGACCTACACATCTCCACACAGCAGACGTTTACATATGATGCGTATTTTGGACATTTTCAGTCCGTACAGCAGCGGCGTGAAGAGAGGCTGGCATGTTAGGAAGTATAACGACAGTAAGATGTCTAACATGTGCGGCACACTGCTCATATCGAACCTGCTCTGATAAATCTGAAAACACACACCGAAGGAGAAGTTGAGCAGAGAGGCGAGGTGAGGTGTGCAGGTGCTGACGGCTTTCTGTCTCGTCTGTTTACAGCCAGAGAAACAGACTTTAAGGATCTTCACGTATGTGTAGAGGATCAGCAGCACGGGGATGATGATGGAGATGACAGTGTAAACAAGCCCGTAGATGTTATTAAGTGTGGTGTCAGAGCACGCCAGTTTAACGACGCCATAGTTTACACAGTAAACTCTGTTAATGACGTTCCCACACAGCTGTAAAGGAGCGCTCAGTGATATCAGAACAACTATCATCAGAAAAGGGAACAACCAGGTTACAGCGATCAGCACGACGGCCTTGTTAGCCGTCATCCGGGCGTGATACTGCAGAGGATGACAGATGGCCAGATATCTGTCATAAGACATGACGGCCAAGTTTAAAAATTCCACACAGACGTAAGAGTATACACAGAAAATCTGCAGGAAACAAGCTGCAGCAGAGACAGTGTGAATGTCAGAGAGGATCTGACCCAGCAGCAATGGAAACAACCCTGTACTACCATACAGTTCATTTACAAACAGGCTGCACAGAAACATGTACATAGGTTCATGTAAGCTTCTGTTCACACAGATAACCACAATCAGCAGGAGGTTGGAGCAGATAATCAACATGTAAAGACACATGACGATCATGAAGTATAAATGTTTGAAGGCTCCAGTGTCAGAGTACACAGCCAGGGTGAAAAATGTGACATTAACCATGATCCTCATAAGCAACCATTTACAACATGTGCAAACTGTGAACTGACGGTTTTATAATGTTGAGTTAAACCTTTAAAGCTGCGCACAGGTCCTCAGACTCACCGTCCCTCACCTGTATGACACAACAGGACAGGTGAGACAGCACACAACTCGTCCCTCACCTGTATGACACAACAGGACAGGTGAGACAGCACACAGCTCGTCCCTCACCTGTATGACACAACAGGACAGGTGAGACAGCACACAGCTCGTCCCTCACCTGTATGACACAACAGGACAGGTGAGACAGCACACAGCTCGTCCCTCACCTGTATGACACAACAGGACAGGTGAGACAGCACACAGCTCGTCCCTCACCTGTATGACACAACAGGACAGGTGAGACAGCACACAGCTCGTCCCTCACCTGTATGACACAACAGGACAGGTGAGACAGCACACAGCTCGTCCCTCACCTGTATGACACAACAGGACAGGTGAGACAGCACACAACTCGTCCCTCACCTGTATGACACAACAGGACAGGTGAGACAGCACACAACTCGTCCCTCACCTGTATGACACAACAGGACAGGTGAGACAGCACACAGCTCGTCCCTCACCTGTATGACACAACAGGACAGGTGAGACAGCACACAGCTCGTCCCTCACCTGTATGATACGACTGTGTCTGCTCCTTTTAACCCTTTGATGTGAGGAGACGCCCACAGCAGTGCACAGACCTCATTACCAAACCACCTGCTGCTCACAGCTGCTTTTTAATTAATGCTTGAAAAACAATTGTTTTGCTCAGTAAAAGCAACTGTTTTTTTTCTTGAACATCGTCATCTTCATGTGGATGTTCAGTCACAGTAAGTCTGCAGGTTTATCCAATTCCTGCTGCCTGCACACCCGACCATCATCATCCTCACTGTGACCTCGTCACATGTCCACGTTTGGTCATGGACTTTCCATGTCCACGCGTGATGTCCAAGGTACCCTGGGTGTGTTGGTTGTTGACGTTCTGGAACAGTCTACAATCTTACAGGAAATGAACACCAGTCTCCTTGGTGGAAGCCGGTGGTTGTTGGACCCTCCCACCTGCCCTACGGCACCTTGACTTTTGTTGCTGTCCTGCCACATTTCCCTGATTCTGCCGGTCACTGCTGAACAACGATGGTGACGGGCTGCGTATCGTGCCGACGTGAAAGAATGGCTTTTGACCTTGGTGTCTGACACCAGAGGTCACTGACCAAGCGCCAGTATTCGATGACTTCAGAGTGAGACTGGTTTCAATTTTAGGCCATAATCAAGAGCACGATCACAGTCTGCACCCTGATCAAAGACAGCAGGACCTCATCTGTGCCCAGGGTCAAACACTAAGACACTGCTGAGTCTGTCTTGATCTTCACAGCAGCAGCAGTCCAGCTGAGTGTGTTGGATGGTCGATGGGACGATGCCATCCATAACATTTGTGCTCTGCTGTGTTTTCTGCTTGAAACACGTGAAGAATCTTGTTGAACCGTGTGCACTCACATGAGGGAAACATGTCAGTATGCACATGTGTGATCACTGAGAGCTCTAACAGCACACTGATCTGACATCAGAGCTCGACCAAACAGATGTAGTTAACCTGTTAACTTAGGTTCGGGAGCAGAACCACGCCTCAACCACACCTCTCATCACCTGCCAAGCCTACTTATGCTGGGTCAACCCATCCTACCCTGTTTGTCTCAAGATTTCTTGAGCTCAGACAGGCCGTGTGTCTCGCCTAAACGCTTCATAGAGAAAACTTCAAACAAAGACATAAAGATTGTCTAAACATTACCTACCATGGATCCGGTACTGCAGATCTACCCGACCGATTCAGTCGGCGATCTGTTTGACACCGGTCCACCAGACTCGCAGCAGGCGTAGACGCTTGCGTTCAGTGGTCAGCGTCCCTCAGTCCCGGCGTCTCCATTCCAGCTCCACCAACGAGATCTCTCCGACTCTGACTCAGACTGCGGGGGTCCGCAGATCTCAGGCCTCCTCTCCCCCTTCGGCGAGGACCAGACACCGCAGGCACGGGCGTAGGAGCCAGCTCCAACCCTGTCCTCATCGGCAGCTGACCCCAATGCCTAGGCTTCCAGCTCCCGTGCGCCCTCATCTGCGAGCCGGCAGTCTCCGCGTCCACAAACTGAGCCCAATATCAGAGACTGGACCGTCACTCGCCTCCACCGTTTCCTGCGGATTGAGGGCATCCCATTTCACCGCAACGCCAACAAAGCCACACTTTTTTGACAGTATTCAGCCTCTATCAACGCAGCAACAGACTCCATACCTCCCGCTCTTCTGGCTTCCTCACCCGTGCAGATTTCAGCGTTCTTTTCATTCCTGTCTTTGCAGGCTTCATAAAATCTCTGTGCACATACATCCTTTCATCCCATCATCCCTTCCTCTACCCTTCCTTCAGCCATTCCCAGCAACACGGCTTCTGCTCCTCTTTTTTCTGCAATAGCCAACACAGCAGCAGCAGAGCCTCAGTCAGCAACTCAAGGGGTCCCACCACAGGCTAACCAACTCGGTGATCTCCAGCCTCCTCCTTCACTTCAATTTTCAATTCAATTTTATTTATAAAGCCCAATATCACAAATACAATTTGCCTCACAGGGCTTTACAGCATACGACATCCCTCTGTCCTTTAGACCCTCACAGCAGATAAGGAAAAACTCCCCAAAAAAACCCTTTACTGGAAGAGCAACTGAGGAGGGATCCCTCTTCCAGGACGGACAGACGTGCAGTAGATGTCGTACAGAACAGATCAGCATAACAAATTAACAGTAATCTGTATGACACAATACAGTAATCTGTATGACATCCTCGGTAATGACAGTAGCTTACAACAACATTCATGAAAGTAATAATACTGTCGTTATAGTTCTGGCTACTGTGGTACAATATGTTGAAAGTATATATTAGTATCAGGCAGTATACATGTATGATAATATCATATGTCTATAATAGCAGTAGAAGTATGACTAATGATTAATGATGGCAGCAGCAGCAGCAGGAGGCATCTGGCAGGACCACGGCAGCAGCACAACCACACACGTCACGCTATCCAGGCACCGCTGCAATACGAGTTAACCTGAGAGACAGTGGAGCACAAAGGCTCCGGAGAAGAAACCGAGTTAGTGACATCCAGAATGGCCGAGTAAAAAAGGTACAGTAATAGGATACGAGAGAGAGAGAGAGAGAGAGAGAGAGAGAGAGAGCGAGAGAGAGAGAGAGAGAAGGTGCCCGGTGCATTAAAGGTGGTCCTCCGGTAGACTAGGCCTAAGTCAGCCTAACTAGGGGCTGGTACAAGGCAAGCCCGAGCCAGCCCTAACTATAAGCTTTATCAAAGAGGAAAGTCTTAAGTCTAGTCTTAAATGTGGAGACGGTGTCTGCCTCCCGGACCGTAGCAGGAAGATGATTCCACAGGAGAGGAGCCTGATAGCTGAAGGCTCTGGCTCCTGATCTACTTTTGGAGACTTTAGGGACCACGAGTAACCCTGCGTTCTCAGAGCGCAGAGTTCTGGTGGGATAATATGGCACTATGAGCTCTCTAAGATATGATGGAGCTTGACCATTTAGAGCTTTATAAGTTAACAGTAGGATTTTAAATTCAATTCTGGATTTTACAGGGAGCCAGTGCAGAGAAGCTAAAACAGGAGAAATATGATCTCGTTTCTTAGTTCCTGTTAGTACACGTGCTGCTGCATTCTGAATTAGCTGAAGAGTTTTTAATGATTTACTAGAGCTACCTGATAGTAGAGAGTTACAGTAATCCAGCCTCGAGGTAACAAAAGCGTGGACCAATTTTTCTGCATCTTTTTGGGTCAAGATAGGCCTAATTTTTGCAATATTACGCAGATGAAAAAATGCAGTCCGTGAGGTTTGTTTTAAATGAGAATTGAAAGACAGATCTTGATCAAATGTTACTCCGAGGTTTCTTACGGTAGTGGTAGAGGCCAGAGCAATGCCATCGAGAGAAACTATGTCATCAGATAAAGAGTCTCTGAGTTGTTTGGGGCCAAGAACAATAACTTCAGTTTTGTTTGAATTTAACATCAGGAAATTGGTGCTCATCCAGGTTTTTATGTCTTTAAGACAATTATGAAGTTTAGTTAATTGATCCCTTTCTTCTGGCTTCATTGATAAATACAACTGTGTATCATCCGCATAACAATGGAAATTTATAGAGTGATTTCTAATGATGTTACCTAAAGGAAGCATATATAGAATAAATAGGATTGGTCCAAGCACAGAACCTTGCGGAACTCCAAAACAAACTTTAGTACGTACGGATGATTCATTATGAACGTGAACAAATTGAAAACGATCAGATAAATAAGATTTAAACCAGCTTAGTGCAGAACCTTTTAGGCCAATTAAGTGTTCCAGTCTCTGTAACAGAATTTCATGGTCAACAGTGTCAAACGCTGCACTAAGATCTAATAAAACAAGTACAGAGACGAGTCCTTTGTCTGAAGCAATCAGAAGGTCATTTGTAATTTTAACTAGAGCTGTCTCAGTGCTATGATGCGCTCTAAATCCTGACTGTAATTCCTCAAATAAATTATTATCCTGGAGAAAATCACACAGCTGGTCTGCGACTACTTTCTCAAGGATCTTTGACATAAAGGTAAGATTAGATATTGGTCTATAGTTGGCTAACACCTCTGGATCCAGGGTGGGCTTTTTTAGTAGAGGTTTAATTACAGCTACCTTAAAAGACTGTGGTACATAGCCTGTTAATAAGGATATATTGATCATGTCTAATATATGGGTGTTAACTAAAGGTAAGACCTCCTTGAGTAGCCTAGTTGGGATGGGGTCTAAGAGACACGTTGATGATTTAGATGATGAAATCACTGCGATCAATTCTTGAAGAGAAATTGGGGAGAAGGAATCTAAATAAATATTAGGTGTTACAGCTGTGTTTGAGGTTAGATAGGTACTATCTGAGGACAGGTCGTCATGAATTTTGCCTCTAATAGCTAGAATTTTGTCATTAAAGAAGCTCATAAAATCATTACTGCTAAGGGTTAAAGGAATACAAGGCTCAATAGAGCTGTGACTCTCAGTCAGCCTGGCTACAGTGCTGAAAAGAAACCTGGGGTTATTTTTGTTTTCTTCTATTAAAGCTGAGTAATAGTTTGCTCTGGCATTGCAGAGGCCCCTCTTATAAGTTTTGAGTCTGTCTGCCCAGATTACACGAGATTCTTCCAGTTTGGTTAATCGCCAATTCCTTTCAAACTTTCGCGATATTTGCTTTAATTTACGGGTTTCAGAGTTATACCAAGGAGCGAACTTTCTTTGTTTTGTTAACTTCTTTTTAAGAGGAGCTACAGAGTCAAGTGTTGTTCGCAGCGAGCTTACGGCGCTATCAACAAATTGATCAATTCGGGAGAGGTTAAAATCGGTACGGGAAACCTCTGTTACTAAAGGACTTGGGATTGAATTTAACGACGGAGTAATCATTTTCTTAAATTTTGCGACAGCACTATCTGATAAACATCTGGTATAGTAACTGTTGCTAAGTGGCGTGTAGTCGAGTAAAAAGAAATCAAAAGTAATCAAATAATGATCTGATAGCGAGGGATTCTGTGGAAAGACTGTTAGGTTATCAATTTCAATTCCATACGTCAAAACTAGATCAAGGGTATGGTTAAAACAGTGAGTGGGTTCACGTACACCCTGACTGAAGCCAATGGAGTCTAATAATGTGATAAACGCGGTAGCCAGGGAGTCATTATCAACGTCGACATGAATGTTAAAGTCGCCTACAATAATAACTTTATCTGATTTTAGAACTAAACTGGATAAAAACTCTGAGAATTCAGATATAAATTCAGAATACGGGCCAGGAGCACGGTACACAATAATAAATAAAAGTGGCTGCGAGGTTTTCCAGGTCGGATGTAAAAGACTAAGAACAAGGCTTTCAAAAGAATTATAATCTAGTTTAGGTTTGGCGCTGATTAACAGACTAGAGTTAAAAATGGCTGCAACTCCCCTGTCATGGTTTTATTGTGACCAGTATTAGTGTTTTGTGTGTTGTTGCTTCTCTCTCTCTCCCCCTCTCTGCTCTCCTCTCACTCTCCCTCTGCAGAGCTGGATCTTGGCAGGGGGGCGGGGCTGAACTCGCAGGCTGAGCCTCATTCACCGCACCTGAGCCTCATCAGGCTGATTGACATGCAGCTTTTTAAGCCGGCTTCTTCCCCTGGTTCGTTGCCAGAAGATACCTTGTCTTGCACTGTGTCTTGCCGCGCTTCTGCCACGCGTTCAGTCTCGAGTTTTTTGCCTGTGATCCTGTTGTTCTCCCGACACGAGATCTTCCCTGAGTAAGGTGATTTTACGTTGTTACTTTGTTTTCTCAAGCTTCTCCCTGTAAAGGTGATTTTCTGTTGATACTTTGTTTTTTTTTCCCCTTGTTGTTTTTTCCCGTTACGGTGATTTTGTGTTTTTTCTTGTTATTAAATTTTTGAGCTTTAACTTTTTGTGTTTTGTTTCCAGCCAGCCGCCAGAGCCTTTTTCCCCGTTGTGGTGATTTTCTGTTCTCTTTGTGTTGATACTTTTGTGCCCGAATAAACTTGTGCTCTTGTTCTCTGCACCCTGGGTTCTGGCCTTGCTTTTTGCCTCGCGGCACATAACATCCCCCTCCTCGGCCGCTGCCTCGAGGAATGTGGGTATTATTTTGACTGGGAGGAGTGGATTCATTTTGACTGACATATTCATCTTGACACAGCCAGGTTTCAGTGAGACTGAGTAAATCAATATGATTATCTGATATTAATTTGCTTACTAACACTGCTTTAGACGAAAGAGACCTGATATTTAACAGTCCACATTTAATTCTCCTGTTTTGTCTTTCTGTCACAGAAGAGGTTTTAATTTCTATGAGGTTGTTTTGCACAACTCCTCTTTGTTTGATTTTAGATTTAAATAATTTAGGTGGTCGGGGGACAGACACCGTTGGTATAAAACTATGAAAACTATGGCTGGGTAAGTGAACTAGAAGCTCAGGGAGGCGTATAGGACTGCAGCTCTCTGTCCTGGTCTCAACTCTGGGTTGTCAGGGATTTAATCTGCTAATAAAATTTTCCAGGTTCCTAGAAATGAGAGCAGCTCCATCCAAAGTGGGATGAATGCCGTCTCTCCTAATGAGACCAGGTTTCCCCCAGAAAGTTTGCCAATTATTAACGAAACCCACATCGTTTGCTGGACACCACCTGGACAGCCAGCGATTAAATGATGACATGCGGCTAAACATGTCATCAGAGGTCAGATTAGGGAGGGGTCCAGAGAAAACTACGGAGTCCGACATCGTTTTTGCATATTCACACACCGAGGCAACATTAATTTTAGTGACCTCCGATTGGCGTAACCGGGTGTCATTGCCTCCGACGTGAATAACAATCTTACTGAATCTACGTTTATCTTTAGCCAGCAGTTTTAAATTTGATTCGATGTCGCCCGCTCTGGCCCCAGGGATACATTTGACTATGGCCGCTGGTGTTGCTAACTTCACGTTCCGCAAAATAGAGCTGCCAATAACCAGAGTTTTATCGTCAGCTGGTGTGTCGCTGAGTGGGGAAAAGCGGTTGGAGACGTGAACAGGCTGGTGG
This sequence comes from Epinephelus awoara, assembly GCA_035609425.1. NCBI lineage: Eukaryota > Metazoa > Chordata > Actinopteri > Perciformes > Serranidae > Epinephelus > Epinephelus awoara. Next base: position 44,228,425 of record CM069297.1, read on the forward strand.
TGAGCCGTGGGCTTCGGCTTGGAGCTACGCTTCTGGCGCACACTTATCCAACGTCCCGGCTGAACGGGAGTTACCGGAGGACCGCTAGCAGGAGCTAAGGCTATGCTATGTGGCTCCGCACCGGCTACAGGGGACTGGCTAACTACCGCAGCTGCAGAGTGATTTTCCACTCCATTTAACACCCACTTAGGTCACTTTGAATACCTAGTCATGCCTTTCGGACTCACAAATGCTCCTGCCGTTTTCCAATGCCTGGTTAACGACGTACTACGAGATCTGCTCAACAAAACTGTTTTTGTTTACTTAGACGATATCCTGATTTTCTCAAGCTCTATGGAAGAACACGTGTCCCATGTACGAGATGTTTTGAAAAGATTTTTAGAAAACAAGTTGTATGTTAAAGCAGAAAAGTGTATTTCATGTACCATCTGTAAGTTTTCTGGGTTTTGTGGTCGAAGGGGCAGCTGCGGGCGGATCCCTCCAAGGTGGAGGCCGTGAAGGACTGGCTGGCTCCCACCACCCGCAAGCAGCTGCAGCGCTTCCTGGGGTTTTCAAATTTCTACCGCAGATTCGTAAGGAACTACAGCCGCCTGGTGGCCCCACTCACTCGCCTCATGTCATTCAAACTCAGTTTTGCCTGGTCTCCTGTTGAACAATCTGCTTTTGAGAAACTTAAGAACGTGTTTGTTAATGCCCCTGTTCTTGTGCACCCAGATCCTGAGCGGCAGTTCGTGGTCGAGGTTGATGCCTCGGACTCCGGGGTCGGGGCCGTCCTCTCCCAACGCCTACCCTCAGACAACAAGCTCCACCCCTGCGCCTTCTTCTCACGCCGCCTCACTCCCGCTGAAAGCAACTACGACGTGGGGAACCGAGAATTCCTGGCGGTGGTGCTGGCATTGCAGGAATGGAGACACTGGCTGGAGGGGGCTGCTCAACCCTTCATTGTATGGACGGATCACAAAAACCTCGCCTACCTCCGCACTGCTCGCCGCCTGAACTCACGGCAGGCCCGCTGGGCCCTGTTCCTGGGCAGGTTCCAGTTCACGATCACCTACCGCCCTGGGTCTCAACATCAAGCCGGACGCACTCTCCCGTCAGTTTGCCCTGGAGGGGAGGGAGCCCTCTAAGGAGACCATCCTGGATCCCGAGTGTGTGCTGGGGGAGGTCCACTGGCGGGTCGAACAGGAAGTTCAGGAGGCCCTTCAGGGACAGACGGTTCCTGACGGATGTCCACCGGGTCGGTTGTTCGTGCCACAGTCTGCCAGGTCATCAGTGCTCTCCTGGGGGCACACGTACAAGATAGCCTGCCATCCGGGGGTCCACCGCACTCTGGCTCTCATCCAGCAGCGTTTCTGGTGGCCGTCCATGGCTTCTGACGTCTGGATCTTCATCGCTGCGTGCACAGTGTGCGCGCGCAGCAAGCCCTCGCACCGACCCCCGGCGGGGCTCCTGCAACCCTTGCCCATCCCTCCACGTCCCTGATCACACATCGCAGTGGACTTCGTTACCGGACTGCCCCCCTCCGAAGGTAACGACACCATACTTACTGTGGTTGACCGTTTCTCCAAGGCAGTACATTTTGTCCCCCTCCCTAAACTCCCCGCCACCTTGGAAACCGCTAACTTGTTAGTCACACATGTCTTCAGGTTGCACGGAATCCCCCAGGACATCGTGTCGGACCGTGGACCTCAGATCCCCTCGCAGGTGTGGAAGGCTTCATCCAAAAAATACGGTCCATCCAGACCTCCTTAGCAGGAATCAACTTCTTCATCATACGTTAATAAAAGCCCTGCGTAAACAGGAGCCGGCTCTCCCAGCTAGACACTCGCCACTCACATCAGACCTTCTCAGCCTCTGTCCCTATCTACTTATTCCGCCTCGAATCCTACCTCAGCCCATACGAGCCACTGAGCAAATACATCAGCTCCAGGTATGCTGCCAAGGCATCACCTCAACACCCACTCTTTCTCACTGAAACAGGAAAAATGGCCGATCGATTCTGGTTCCAGAGACACCTACACCAAGTCCTACGCATTTCAGGCGTGTCTCCAGAACTCTATTCTAGCCACTCCTTCTGCATCGGCGCAGCATCCACAGCAGCCAGACTAGGCATCTCAGACCGAGCCATTCAGGTCCGAGGCCACTGGTCATCCCGATCATATCGCTTCTACATCCACAACAATCTTAACGATCTCCGTCGACCTCATGTTCAAATCAGTTCAATTTAAATCGGACTCTTTCGGGGGCCAGTGATCAGCTCAGGTGGATTATGCCTGAGACAGAACCCCCACACTGAGTCTCCCTCCCCCCAGGTGTCCAGTACATCTTCCCTCGACCTCACCCTCATCCATTCATCCATTCATCTATTCTCAACATTCAGTAACTCCTGTATTCCATTAAACCTTTAAACGACATATTGTTGTGGTGTCGTTCTTGCTAGTGAACCAGCGTTTCATAAGAGAGTGTGTGTGTGTGTGTGTGTGTGTGTGTGTGTGTGTGTGTGTGTGTGTGTGTGTGTGTGTGTGTGTGTGTGTGTGTGTGTGTGTGTGTGTGTGTGTGTGGTGATGAGGTGGGCGTCCCCCTGACTTTACAAGGTTAAAAGAAGCAGACAGAGTGTGTCAGCTCAGGTGGGAGGGAGTCACAGTGTGACTGTGGCAGGTAAACACATCAGTGTTGATCCATCTAATGTCACAGCCTGTGTTACCCTGACTTTAGATCAGGTAAGCTCGTGTGTGTGTGTGTATGTGTGTGTGTGTGTCATGTGTTTTCCTTCACTAACATGAAGTTCAACTTGTTAAAGGTTCACAGAGCTGTGAGGAAATGTCCTTTAATGACTGCAGTGTGTTCATCCACTGACCTGTGTTACTGAGAGTCTGATGAGCTGACATGAGAATCATGATCAACTCCACACACTTGTCATATTTCACACTTGCTGCCTACTCTGACACCGGGCTCTTCAAATACTTATACTTCATCATTGTGATGTTGTTATACATGTTGATTATCTGCTCCAACCTCCTGCTGATTGTGGTTATCTGTGTGAACAGAAGCTTACATGAACCTATGTACATGTTTCTGTGCAGCCTGTTTGTAAATGAACTGTATGGTAGTACAGGGTTGTTTCCATTGCTGCTGGGTCAGATCCTCTCTGACATTCACACTGTCTCTGCTGCAGCTTGTTTCCTACAGATTTTCTGTCTGTACTCTTACGGAGGAATCGAGTTTTTAAACTTGGCCGTCATGTCTTATGACAGATATCTGGCCATCTGTTACCCTCTGCAATATAACACCCGCATGACGGCTAATAAGATCGCTGTGCTCACTGCTCTGATATGGATTTACCCTCTGCTTATCAATGCTTTGATCGTGGCTGGTCTGACGTTCCCTTTACAGCTGTGTGGGAACATCATTAACAAAGTGTACTGTGACAACTATTATGTCATTAAACTGGCGTGCTCCGACACAAGACTCAATAACATCTTTGGACTCACTCACATGTTCACAGTCATCTTGGGTCTTATACTTTTAATTATCTACACGTACGTCAGGATCCTTAAAGTCTGTTTGTTTGGTTCGAAACAGACGAGACAGAAAGCTCTCAGCACCTGCACGCCTCACCTCGCCTCTCTGCTCAACTTCTCCATCGGCTGCTTCTTTGAAATCGTGCAGAGCAGGTTTAATATGAACAATTTACCAAATATATTGCGCATTTTTTTATCATTGTACTGGCTCACATGCCAGCCGCTCATCAACCCTTTACTGTACGGACTGAAGATGACCAAAATACGCGTTTTATTCAGAAATATGCTCTTTAGAGGGAAAAACTGTAACTGACAATAATATCAGATAAAATTATTATCAACTGTCAAGATTCATGTTCTTTGGATTGTGTTCTGTTCATCAAATCATTTTAGTGTTTTTATTGTTTTAATATTAAGAACCTTTAAACTGTGTTTAAGAAGCGTCGTTTCATCATTGTTATTAATCTGATTTTCATCGTGAACACTTGTGTTTAAAAGCAGGCACATTTCCTGTCACCAGATGTCCACTCACCTGTCCTCTCCACTCACCTGTCCTCTTCACTCACCTCCTCCTCTCCACTCACCTGTCCTCTCCACTCACCTCCTCCTCTCCACTCACCTCCTCCTCCTGCAGATAGCAGATATGTATCATGTCATATTTAATCAGCTCCAAAGTTGCCGTGCGCCTCATGTCTTTGTCTTCAAGGCACCAAACCCTGAACCTGACCCCGCCCCCGACTCAGAGCCCATACCTCTACCTGTCTACCTGCACTGTCCCTGTCCACTTCCTGCTGTCCCCTGGACCTCATTCTTCTGTGTGGACACTTTGGACTTGTCTCCGTGCCCATGAGTTTCTGTGTCTTTGATTTCGGTGAATAAATCACTGAAGCGTCTCCGTCTGCCTCGACTGTTCTTCCTGCTGTCGTCTGTTCAGCAGTCGGACACCAGCAGAAGTCTGTCCACCTCCTGAGCTCATCTTTACACTTCATATTTCAGTTTTATATCCTGTTTATAACTCTGTATACATGTGTTTATTCAGACTTGTTGTTGTGCATATACATTTGATCACATTTACTATATTTCAATACATTCTGTGTATTTACTGTAACGACTTGTTATATTTGATCCCTGGACTTTAACAGGCACCACTTTATGTCTTAGATGCTCCTCATGTCTCGACATGGCTGATTTTGTTTTATATACACATTTCAGTGCATTGTCAGTTTTTTAATAAATAACTTCAACTTTGAGAGTTTTGAGTGCAGTCACAGACCAGCTGAGAACATGAGATAAACAAACACATTTATCTGAGACAGTCAGACTATAACATGCAGCTGAAGGATGGTTTTGTTGCATGAACTTACAGCTTAAAATGTAATTTGTTAAAGAACAGTGTGTGTCAATGCACAGTGTGAAGCGCCAGCTGAGAGAGCTCAGACTGTTTGATTTATCCTAAAGTTACACCTCAATTATAACAAGACACACTATATCTGAAATAATAATCAGTCTTATAATGAAGCAGGATACTTTCTCTGCACCACCTCTGTCAGTTTCGGCTAATTTTGCTTTCGGTAACTGACACCCATTACCGACAACTAACCGGTTTAAAAAATGCAAAATGATGTGAAATACGCTTTAGTTCGGCGCTCCCTTATCTCAGTGAGCTCTACAGCATTTTGAAGCGCTGTCCTTTAATCAATCAATCAATCAATCAATTTCATTTATAAAGCCCAATATCACAAATCACAATTTGCCCCACAGGGCTTTACAGCATACGACATCCCTCTGTCCTTTTGACCCTCACAGCTGATCAGGAAAAACCATGTCTTTATAGTTGTTGCTTTGTGCACAGGGAGAGAGACAGAGAGAGACAGAGACAGAGAGAGATGCAGGACATCCTCGGTAATGACAGTAGCTTACAACAACATTCATGAAAGTAATAATACTGTCGTTATAGTTCTGGCTACTGTGGTACAATATGTTGAAAGTATATATTAGTATCTGGCAGTATACATGTATGATAATATCATATGTCTATAATAGCAGTAGAAGTATGACTAATGATTAATGATGGCAGCAGCAGCAGCAGGAGGCATCTGGCAGGACCACGGCAGCAGCACAACCACACGTCACACTATCCAGGCACCGCTGCAATATGAGTTAACCTGAGAGACAGTGGAGCACAAAGGCTCCGGAGAAGAAACCGAGTTAGTGACATCCAGAATGGCCGAGTTAGCAAGATGCAGTAATAGGATACGAGAGAGAGAGAGAGAGAGAGAGAGAGAGGGAGAGAGAGAGAAGGTGCCCGGTGCATTAAAGGTGGTCCTCCGGCAGACTAGGCCTAAGTCAGCCTAACTAGGGGCTGGTACAAGGCAAGCCTGAGCCAGCCCTAACTATAAGCTTTATCAAAGAGGAAAGTCTTAAGTCTAGTCTTAAATGTGGAGACGGTGTCTGCCTCCCGGACCGTAGCAGGAAGATGATTCCACAGGAGAGGAGCCTGATAGCTGAAGGCTCTGGCTCCTGATCTACTTTTGGAGACTTTAGGGACCACGAGTAACCCTGCGTTCTCAGAGCGCAGAGTTCTGGTGGGATAATAAGGCACTATGAGCTCTCTAAGATATGACGGAGCTTGACCATTTAGAGCTTTATAAGTTAACAGTAGGATTTTAAATTCAATTCTGGATTTTACAGGGAGCCAGTGCAGAGAAGCTAAAACAGGAGAAATATGATCTGGTTTCTTAGTTCCTGTTAGTACACGTGCTGCTGCATTCTGAATTAGCTGAAGAGTTTTTAATGATTTACTAGAGCTACCTGATAGTAGAGAGTTACAGTAATCCAGCCTTGAGGTAACAAAAGCGTGGACCAATTTTTCTGCATCTCTTTGGGTCAGGATAGGCCTAATTTTCACAATATTACGCAGATGAAAAAATGCAGTCCGTGAGGTTTGTTTTAAATGAGAATTGAAAGACAGATCTTGATCAAATGTTACTCCGAGGTTTCTTACGGTAGTGGTAGAGGCCAGAGCAATGCCATCGAGAGAAACTATGTCATCAGATAAAGAGTCTCTGAGTTGTTTGGGGCCAAGAACAATAACTTCAGTTTTGTTTGAATTTAACATCAGGAAATTGGTGCTCATCCAGGTTTTTATGTCTTTAAGACAATTATGAAGTTTAGTTAATTGATCACTTTCTTCTGGCTTCATCGATAAATACAACTGTGTATCATCCGCATAACAATGGAAATTTATAGAGTGATTTCTAATGATGTTGCCTAAAGGAAGCATATATAGAATAAATAGGATTGGTCCAAGCACAGAACCTTGCGGAATGTCCAGTGGAACTTAAAGAAAAGGTCCATTTTAAATGGACCGAAAAAGGGTTTAGATGCCTGGGTATAATTATCACTCCTGGTGCAGCACAGCTATTTGAAGCTAACTATGGGAAACTGATAACTGAGATGAAGGATGATTTGGCTAGATGGGAGATTTTACCATTGACTCTGGTGGGAAGAGTAGAGTGTTGTTTCTGTTCCAGTCATTGCCTATTGTGATTTCTGGAGCTTTTCTAAAAAAAATTGGACAAAATCATATTGAAATTCTTATGGCAAAATAAAAAAGCGAGAATTAAATACAAGACGCTTCTCAGCAAAAAAGAGAAGGGAGGGTTGAACCTACCTAATTTAAGAAATTACTACTGGGCAGCACAACTCATAGCCTTAATTATGTGGATCACTAAAGAGAAAGATTCGGCGTGGGTGGAGATGGAGCAACATGCATGTCAAAATGTATCTTTAGAATCACTCCCATTTTTAAACGAAGGGGCTCGGAAGAGACTCGGGATGGGCAATGAGTGGATAAGGGGAACAATGAAAACTTGGTCAGCAGTACAAAAGAAGCTGAAACTGTCAAATTCTGTAGGCAGGGCTACTAAAATAGCAAAGAACCCAGATTTTGTACCATCTACCATGGACTCAGGATTTAACAAATGGGCTAACAAGGGGCTAATATATATTGATCAAATGTTTCAGGGACAAACAATGAAATCATTCACACAACTTCAAAAAGAATTTAATTTACCAGCTCATGACTTTTACAAATTCTTACAGCTCAGAGATTATCTACAGAAACACCAGGAATGGGAGAACATCTATAAGACACCATCTAAATTAGAGGAAGTGTTATGGTCGTTCTCAGAGGACAAGTCAAAAAAAGGGGTTATATCAAAAATCTATAAAGCACTACAACACGAATCCGATGATAACAACTTGGATATCAAAGAAAAATGGGAGCTGGAAGCGAATATCATAATATTAGAAGAAGAGTGGGAGGAAACATGTAAAGAGGGACATAAACTAACTAATAGCCCAACATGGAGGGAATTCGATTGGAAAGTGAAAATGCGGTACTTTTACACGAAATATAGCAATACAACTGATCTATGCTGGAGGGAGTGTGGAGCAGTGGGTGATTCCACTCATATATTCTGGGATTTCTGGAAGAATATTCAAAAGGAGATTAAACAGATTATGGGTATTAATTTTCCTCTGGAACCAGCGCTTTACATTTTGGGTATAATTCCTGACAATATGACTGATAAGAGCTCTAAATATTTACTGAGAATCCTGCTGCTGATAGCAAAAAAGACAATAACAGCTTCCTGGTTGAAGCCACAGCCTCCAAGCATACCGCAATGGAGAGACAGGGTAAAAAAAAATGTGTTTATCATGGAAAAAATCACAGCAAGGCTACAGCTGAAAACAGACTTGTTTGATAAAAGATGGTCATTATTAGTAAACGCAATGCCAGAACTCTAGTCACCTTTTCTTTTTCCTTTTCTTTTATTTTTATTATAAGAGTGTATGTTCTTTCCTTTGTTTTGTATTGTTGTTGTTGTTCTCACCTGTAAAAGACTCGTACTCTGTATTGTTGTTTCTCTCACTTGTATAGTATTCAAATTAACACGCAATGCTGGTCAGGGCTAATGGAACGAAGATGAGGATTGGACGGTCGGAAGTGTGACGTACAAGTACAAGAATAGTGACTGTTATCTACAAAGATCGAGTTAACAAGAAAAAAAAAAGGGAAAGGACTTTTAAAGAACCTTAAGTTAGTATAACCGAATATAATATACATCTCCTCTGTGTTTGTTGAGTTTGTGTTTGTATGTACGTATATATGTCAAATAAAAAATCAGTTCCAAAAAAACAACAACAGCGTAACACTGTTAGAGAAGTAAAAACAACAACCTTTATCAGAAGAATAATCTATTTCAGAATGTTATTAAGACTTTTAAAATAAGTTTCAACATGCTGTGGACGCAGACTGATGAGGTACATGAGTACGGTGACTTGTTTTTACATCACGTGTGTTTCTGTGAGTAGATCAGGAGCCAGAGCCTTCAGCTATCAGGCTCCTCTCCTGTGGAATCATCTTCCTGTTACGGCTTCCTGTTAGCTCCCTTTCACGTCGAAATGATACGCAGCCAGTCACCATTATTGTTTACTGGTCCCCAAACCCTGTTCTTTTTTCCCAAATGTGCCCACAGGCGTTTGCTGTGTGGTGCTGTACCAATGTAGTGCTTTTATTTTGAAAGAGACTGTATCAAACTGTACATTTCCTGTGAAAACACAAGTGTATTTTGAAAACAGACAATGCATGTAACAGGCTGAAGTTGACACGGCGTCCCAGAACGTCAACAGCCAACACACCCAGGGTACCTTGGACGCCAATTATTGGTTATCGGTATCAGCTGAAAAAAATCGATATCGGTGCGTCCTTAATTTGTTGGTTAAGCAATTACAGATAAAGACATCTCTGTACGCCTCTTGTGATGTGGCACAACAGTGCCCCCTAGCTGTATTTTGAAAGGTGCTCTTTTGTTTTTGAAGTCCTTGCTTTCCTATTGGTTGCTAAACTCACATGGGTAGGGTCACAGGTCAGGCCGGCCATCTTGTTTGTTATTGTGCATGGAAATGTGCTCCAGAGCATTAATCTGTTTCATCCACCGCCGTGTTTGTGAGTCATATCTTATCTTATATTCATACAGTTCATAGTTTGTGGATATTGTGATTGTTTACTTTTAACTTTTAGAAGCTAACAGTCCTATTTTTGTTGTATGTAGCATAGCCACTTACCTAGCTCCATGTTTTAAGCTAGCAGCATAATTTAACACCCTTTATGTATGAAGACAGAATACGGCTCGTGACATTTGTGCCAAATTTGAACACATTCCCTGACAGTGTTCTTGACATATCACATTCACAAAATTGAGATCGATGCAAGGTCACAGTGACCTTTGACCTTTGTTCATCATTGAGTCACGGCCATCGACAGTTTGGAGGCATAGAAACAGCTCAGAGGGGGTGCTGCTGACCTGAGATCTCATTTATAAACACTGCGTATGCACAAAACGCAGCCTGAAAGAGGCGTGCGCCACTTAACATGGAAAAGTTGTGTCATTCAAAAACAGACTTGATGGGAGAAACTGGGAAACTGGAAATTGGCGGCACAGATGGAGAGATGCACGCCCGACTGTAGAAACTGTCAAATGTTTTTGGATGCACGCCATCCTTGGCTTTTGTCCATAGTTACATTTTAAGTATCGATCCTACGCACTGTTTTATAAATGAGCCCCCTGGTGGTTCAGATGTTTACTCCACAACAGCTCCAGTGTCTTCAGTTTGATTCTGAGCCGACACATAAATTCACATTGTTATTGTGACATTCTGTAAAGTTACATGATGTCTTTAAACGTCTTGTTGTGTCTGATATGACAAATAAATTTTGTTGGTGGGTGCTGATGTCAGGCAGTCAGTGTGTCCACTGGGAGTGACGTCAGCGTGCTGCTGTCAGCGCCGACTGACTGCAAGGGGTTAAAGAAGCAGCTCAGTGAGTCTGAGTGCTGCAGGCGACTGTGAGGACTCACACCAGGTCTCAGACTGTGTCCTGTCAGCTTGTTTCTCTGTGACTTTTGGTCATTTGTTTCCATCATGAAGGACGAATCTGTTGACAGGTGTGTTCATGTGTGACTGAGGTGTAAACTTTATTCATCTATGACTCAGTGTCACATGATAATTGATTCAGATTATTAATCCACTGCATGATGTTTTGTCAGCTGAATGACGGATGATGACTAACTCTACACAGGTTTCATATTTTGCACTTGTTGCCTACTGTGACACTGGGCTATTTAAATACTTATACTTCATCATTGTGATGATTTTATACATGTTGATTCTTTGCTCCAACCTCCTGCTGATTGTGGTTATCTGTGTGAACAGAAGCTTACATGAACCTATGTACATGTTTCTGTGCAGCCTGTTTGTAAATGAACTGTATGGTAGTACAGGGTTGTTTCCATTGCTGCTGCTTCAGATCCTCTCTGACATTCACACTGTCTCTGCTGCAGCTTGTTTCCTGCAGATTTATTGGGTTCATTTCTACGGCAGTGTCGAGTTTTTTACCTTAGGAGTCATGTCTTATGACAGGTACCTGGCTATCTGTTGTCCTCTGCAATATCAGACACGTATGACGACTGCCAGAGTCGCAGTCCTCACTGCGTTCGTGTGGTTGTACAGTGTCCTCGCAACTGTTGTCATGATGTCTCTGAGCGTCCCTCTGCAGCTGTGTGGGAACACTATTCAGAAAGTTTACTGTGACAACTACTCCATCGTTAAGCTGGCGTGCTTCGACACCACGGTCAATAACATCTATGGTATGGTTTACATGTTCACTGTGATAGTAACTCTTATAATTCTGATAATCTACTCGTACATGAAGATCCTTAAAGTCTGTTTCTCTGGCTGTAAACAGACGAGACAGAAAGCCGTCAGCACCTGCACACCTCACCTCGCCTCTCTGCTCAACTTCTCCTTCGGGGCTTTCTTTGAAATAATGCAGGGCAGGTTTGACATGAGCAATGTGCCCATCATGCTGCGCATCTTTCTGTCGTTATACTGGCTCACGTGTCAGCCGCTCTTTAACCCCGTGATGTACGGACTGAACCTGTCCAAGATACGTGTCATTTGTAAAAGTCTGACTTTTGGTAAAAGAATATGAAACTACTGCAAGAAACAAGCTGCGTGTCATGTGTGTATAAACTGTGTCCCTACTGATGTGAAATTAAACAAGTAGATGAAGTTGGCCTTCGTCTCATTTCAGATATCAGAGGTCAGTTTTTATTCATTCACAGAGCCTGTGTGTGTGTGTGTGTGTGTGTGTGTGTGTGTGTGTGTGTGTGTGTGTGTGTGTGTGTGTGTGTGTGTGTGGCGCCTGCTTAACAATATTTACCAGGTAACATCATGAACAAATAAACTATCCATAAGTAAACATCAACAGATGCATTATTAACAATAATATTTGAACAAGAAGTTATTATTAAAAATGAACATTATTAAAAAGTAAACTATTAATGTGTGAACATTAACACAGCAATAGAAACACTGAACTTCAGCTGAGACCAGAGACATCACAGTGTGTAATACAATTAATAAAATTGATTGAACATAGAGTTTAAAGGAGGACACTGAGCTGTGGGGCTCGAACACAAACTGACCGGTGTCCTTTTGTAACCAGGTGAGCTGAGGGGATGGAGAGGAGGGTCGTACCTGAGGAGCGCAGGCAGCAGCTGGGCTCACAGGGTGGAGCGAGGTCATGGAGGGCTTTAAGAGTTATTAGTACAGTTTAAAATCACTTCTAAAGCTAACAGGTAGCCAGTGTAGCGTTGCAGGGTGGGAGTGATGAGGTCGTGTCTCTTGGAGTCAGTTAAAAGTCTGGCACACGAGTTTTGAACGAGCTGGAGACAGGAAATGGCCACTGGGCTGAGCCCTGAACACAGGAAGCTACAGAGATCCTGACGAGATGAAAACATGGACGACTTCTTCAAGATTCTCAAGTGTTCCCGAGGTTGTTTTTTTAAAGTCAGAGGTCAAATGATTTGTTGTTTGTCTTTGAAAAGGTAAGATTAAAAACAGCAGTGACTGCACCTGAACACGTGACTGCACCTGAGGATCCTGTGGTCACTTAAATCCCATTAAATCATTTTCACTGACCCTGAACCAGCAAATATTTCAGTGACGGATGGATCAGGACTTTACCCCGGCTCTGCCTACACACACATCCATTGATTTAGGTTCAAAGGGCCTCAGTTACTATTTACACAAGTACAGGTTTCTAAACCCAGTTCAGACCAGAGTCTGAAAAACACGCGGGCCAACACACACACGTAGTTACGTTTAGCCAACACACACACGTGGTTACATTTAGCCAACAGACACACGTGATTACGTTTAGCCAACACACACACGTGGTTACATTTAGCCAACACACACACGTGATTACGTTTAGCCGACACACACACACGGTTACGTTTAGCCGACACACACACGTGGTTACGTTTAGCCAACACACACGCGTGGTTACGTTTAGCCGACACACACACGTGGTTACGTTTAGCCGACACACACACGTGATTACGTTTAGCCGACACACACACATGGTTACGTTTAGCCAACACACGCGTGGTTACGTTTAGCCGACACACACACGTGGTTACGTTTAGCCAACACACACACGTGATTACGTTTAGCCGACACACACACACGGTTACATTTAGCCGACACACACACATGGTTACATTTAGCCGACACACACACACGGTTACATTTAGCCGACACACACACATGGTTACATTTAGCCAACACACACACGTGGTTACGTTTAGCCAACACACACACGTGGTTACGTTTAGCCAACACACTCACATGGTTACGTTTAGCCAACACACACACGTAGTTACGTTTAGCCAACACACACACGTGGTTACGTTTAGCCAACACACACACGTGGTTACATTTAGCCAACACACACACGTGGTTACGTTTAGCCAACACACACACGTGGTTACGTTTAGCCAACACACACACGTGGTTACGTTTAGCCAACACACACACGTGGTTACGTTTAGCCAACACACACACGTGGTTACATTTAGCCAACCCACACACATGGTTACGTTTAGCCAACACACACACGTGGTTACGTTTAGCCAACACACACACGTGGTTACATTTAGCCAACACACACACGTGGTCACATTTAGCCAACACACACACACGTGGTTACATTTAGCCAACCACACACATGGTTACATTTAGCCAACACACACACATGGTTACGTTTAGCCAACACACACACGTGGTTACGTTTAGCCAACACACACACGTGGTTACATTTAGCCAACCACACACATGGTTACATTTAGCCAACACACACACGTGGTTACGTTTAGCCAACACACACACGTGGTTCGTTTAGCCGACACACACACGTGGTTACGTTTAGCCGACACACACACGTGGTTACATTTAGCCAACACACACACGTGGTTACGTTTAGCCAACACACACACGTGGTTACATTTAGCCAACACACACACATGGTTACGTTTATCCAACACACACACATGGTTAAGTTTAGCCAACACACACACGTGGTTACGTTTAGCCAACACACACACATGGTTACGTTTAGCCAACACACACACATGGTTACGTTTAGCCGACACACACACATGGTTACGTTTAGCCAACACACACACATGGTTACATTTAGCCAACACACACACATGGTTAAGTTTAGCCAACACACACACGTGGTTACGTTTAGCCAACACACACACGTGGTTACGTTTAGCCAACACACACACATGGTTAAGTTTAGCCGACACACACACGTGGTTACATTTAGCCAACACACACACATGGTTACGTTTAGCCAACACACACACGTGGTTACGTTTAGCCAACACACACACGTGGTTACATTTAGCCAACACACACACACGTGGTCACGTTAAGCCAACACACACACGTGGTTACGTTTAGCCAACACACACACACGTGGTCACGTTAAGCCAACACACACACGTGGTTACGTTTAGCCAACGCACACACGTGGTTACGTTTAGCCAACGCACACACGTGGTTACGTTTAGCCAACGCACACACGTGGTTACGTTTAGCCAACGCACACACGTGGTTACGTTTAGCCAACACACACACGTGGTTACGTTTAGCCAACACACACACGTGGTTACATTTAGCCAACACACACACGTGGTTACGTTTAGCCAACACACACACGTGGTTACATTTAGCCAACACACACACATGGTCACGTTTAGCCAACACACACACACGTGGTCACGTTTAGCCAACACACACACGTGGTTACGTTTAGCCAACACACACACGTGGTTACATTTAGCCAACACACACACGTGGTTACGTTTAGCCAACACACACACGTGGTTATGTTTAGCCAACACACACACGTGGAGGCCAGTGAAGCTTTGAGCACCACAACCTGTGCGCCATCCACACCAACAGGGTCACCATGGTGCCCGCACACATCCAGCTGGCCCGATGCGTCCGCGCGTGCTTTTCACCATCTCATTGGTTCAGCTGTAAAGAATTAATGAATGTGGAGAAATGGGTTTTATGATTTTTGACTTTTCTGCATTGAGACATAATTTTAAAGAGATAATGACACACAGCAAAGAATCAGAGGTGAGGGGGAAATGATAAGGCAGAGTCTGGCGACATTTTGTGTGGTGATGTGTCGACACACGGACGCCAAGGATCCAACTTTTATGATAAACGCCATTAATGTTGTTGTTGTTGACAGGAGACACCGTCTCACGTCCTCCAAACTAGAGCGGGACATTATCTGACAGGGGACAGGAGACGCCATCTCACGTCAATCAATCAATCAATCAATTTTATTTATAAAGCCCAATATCACAAATACAATTTGCCTCACAGGGCTTTACAGCATACGACATCCCTCTGTCCTTTAGACCCTCACAGCTGATCAGGAAAAACTCCCCCAAAAAAAACCTTTAACGGGGAAAAAAAATGGTAGAAACCTCAGGAAGAGCAACTGAGGAGGGATCCCTCTTCCAGGACGGACAGACGTGCAATAGATGTCGTACAGAACAGATCAGCATAACAAATTAACAGTAATCTGTATGACACAATACAGTAATCTGTATGACATCCTCGGTAATGACAGTAGCTTCCAACAACATTCATGAAAGTAATAATACTGTCGTTATAGTTCTGGCTACTGTGGTACAATATGTTGAAAGTATATATTAGTATCAGGCAGTATACATGTATGATAATATCATATGTCTATAATAGCAGTAGAAGTATGACTAATGATTAATGATGGCAGCAGCAGCAGCAGCAGGAGGCATCTGGCAGGACCACGGCAGCAGCACAACCACACACGTCACACTATCCAGGCACCTCTGCAATATGAGTTAACCTGAGAGACAGTGGAGCACAAAGGCTCCGGAGAAGAAGCCGAGTTAGTGACATCCAGAATGGCCGAGTAAAATAGATACAGTAATAGGATACGAGAGAGAGAGGGAGAGAGAGAGAGAGAGAGAGAGAGAGAGAGAGAGAGAGAGAGAGAGAGAGAGAGAAGGTGCCCGGTGTATTATAGGGGATCCTCTGGTAGACTAGGCCTAAGTCAGCCTAACTAGGGGCTGGTACAAGGCAAGCCTGAGCCAGCCCTAACTATAAGCTTTATCAAAGAGGAAAGTCTTAAGTCTAGTCTTAAATGTGGAGACGGTGTCTGCCTCCCGGACCGTAGCAGGAAGATGATTCCACAGGAGAGGAGCCTGATAGCTGAAGGCTCTGGCTCCTGATCTACTTTTGGAGACTTTAGGGACCACGAGTAACCCTGCGTTCTCAGAGCGCAGAGTTCTGGTGGGATAATATGGCACTATGAGCTCTCTAAGATATGATGGAGCTTGACCATTTAGAGCTTTATAAGTTAACAGTAGGATTTTAAATTCAATTCTGGATTTTACAGGGAGCCAGTGCAGAGAAGCTAAAACAGGAGAAATATGATCTCGTTTCTTAGTTCCTGTTAGTACACGTGCTGCTGCATTCTGAATTAGCTGAAGAGTTTTTAATGATTTACTAGAGCTACCTGATAATAGAGAGTTACAGTAATCCAGCCTTGAGGTAACAAAAGCGTGGACCAATTTTTCTGCATCTCTTTGGGTCAAGATAGGCCTAATTTTTCGCAATATTACGCAGATGAAAAAATGCAGTCCGTGAGGTTTGTTTTAAATGAGAATTGAAAGACAGATCTTGATCAAATGTTACTCCGAGGTTTCTTACGGTAGTGGTAGAGGCCAGAGCAATGCCATCGAGAGAAACTATGTCATCAGATAAAGAGTCTCTGAGTTGTTTGGGGCCAAGAACAATTACTTCAGTTTTGTTTGAATTTAACATCAGGAAATTGGTGCTCATCCAGGTTTTTATGTCTTTAAGACAATTATGAAGTTTAGTTAATTGATCCCTTTCTTCTGGCTTCATAGATAAATACAACTGTGTATCATCCGCATAACAATGGAAATTTATAGAGTGATTTCTAATGATGTTACCTAAAGGAAGCATATATAGAATAAATAGGATTGGTCCAAGCACAGAACCTTGCGGAACTCCAAAACAAACTTTAGTACGTACGGATGATTCATTATGAACGTGAACAAATTGAAAACGATCAGATAAATAAGATTTAAACCAGCTTAGTGCAGAACCTTTTAGGCCAATTAAGTGTTCCAGTCTCTGTAACAGAATTTCATGGTCAACAGTGTCAAACGCTGCACTAAGATCTAATAAAACAAGTACAGAGACGAGTCCTTTGTCTGAAGCAATCAGAAGGTCATTTGTAATTTTCACTAGAGCTGTCTCAGTGCTATGATGCGCTCTAAATCCTGACTGTAATTCCTCAAATAAATTATTATCCTGGAGAAAATCACACAGCTGGTCTGCGACTACTTTCTCAAGGATCTTTGACATAAAGGTAAGATTAGATATTGGTCTATAGTTGGCTAACACCTCTGGATCCAGGGTGGGCTTTTTTAGTAGAGGCTTAATTACAGCTACCTTAATAGACTGTGGTACATAGCCTGTTAATAAGGATATATTGATCATGTCTAATATATGGGTGTTAACTAAAGGTAAGACCTCCTTGAGTGGCCTAGTTGGGATGGGGTCTAAGAGACACGTTGATGATTTAGATGAAGAAATCGCTGCGGTCAATTCTTGAAGAGAAATTGGGGAGAAGCAATCTAAATAAATATTAGGTGTCCTCCAAACTAGTGCGGGACATCATCTGACAGGGGACAGGAGACACCGTCTCACGTCCTCCAAACTAGAGCGGGACATTATCTGACAGAGGACAGGAGACACCGTCTCACGTCCTCCAAACTAGAGCGGGACATTATCTGACAGAGGACAGGAGACACCGTCTCACGTCCTCCAAACTAGAGCGGGACATTATCTGACAGACAGGGGACAGGAGACACCGTCCTCCAAACTAGTGCGGGACATTATCTGACAGGGGACAGGAGACACCGTCTCACGTCCTCCAAACTAGAGCGGGACATTATCTGACAGAGGACAGGAGACACCGTCTCACGTCCTCCAAACTAGAGCGGGACATTATCTGACAGACAGGGGACAGGAGACACCGTCTCACGTCCTCCAAACTAGAGCGGGACATTATCTGACAGGGGACAGGATTCGCCGTCTCACGTCCTCCAAACTAGTGTGGGACATTATCTGACAGGGGACAGGAGACGCCGTCTCACGTCCTCCAAACTAGAGCGGGACATTATCTGACAGGGGACAGGAGACGCCGTCTCACGTCCTCCAAACTAGAGCGGGACATTAGTTTGCAGGACAGCAGAGCCCAGAGGAAAAGGCCACAGATGAGAGCTTCATAAAAGCAGACGGCTGAGATCATCATCTCATTAGGAGGAGGAGGAGCATCAGATGTCTAACATGATGAAGACTGGACGATTCACTGAGTTACTGTGTGTGTTTTCCTCTGCGGAGCTGTGAGAGTAAAGAAAAGACAGAGGAGAGTTGTCCTGCTTTGCTCTGTGACTCTGTGTGTGTGTGTGTGTGTGTGTGTGTGTGTGTGTGTGTGTGTGTGTGTGTGTGTGTCAGGATGAACAGCTCTCTGCCTGCAGCTCCCATCATCTTCACCATCTACAGCTCGTTTGGTCTTTATAAGTCTGCCCTTGTCGTTTGCATCTTTGTGCTGTATTTCTCAGGCCTGTGCATCAACCTCGTCCTCATCCTGGTTGTTTGCGTGGAGTCTCGCCTCCACAGGCCGATGTACGTGCTGTTGGTCAACCTGGCTGTGAGCGGCGTGATGGGCAGTTCATCTGTGTGTCCCGCCATGATTAAACACCTGGTAGCTAACAGGTCCGAGACGTCTCTGGCAGGATGTCTGACTCAGGTGTTTTTCATCAACATGTACAGCGGCTGTATCTTCTCCATCTTGGCGCTGATGGCGTACGATCGTTACGTCTCCATCTGTAAACCTCTGCTGTACCACTCCATCATGACGCCGGCCAGAGTCAGACTGATGCTGCTGCTGGTTTATGTCGTCCTCAGCTTCCTCTCAGCCGTCCAGGTTTACCTGACGTCCACGCTCCGACTGTGCAGACACACGGTTGATAAACTTGCGTGTGACAGCAACGTGATCGCAAACCTCTCCTGTAAGAAGACACACGTGGTCAGCGCGTACGGTCTGTGCTGCGTCGTCTGTCTGATGCTTCTGCCCTGTGTCCTGGTCCTGCTGTCGTACGTTCACATTTTCATGGTGGTCTATAAAACGTCCAGAGAGTCTCAGATGAAGGCGCTGCAGACGTGCACGCCTCACCTCGTCACCTTCCTTAACTTCTCCCTGGCAACCTTTTTCGGCGTCCTCTACAACCGTCTGAATAACCAGGTCCCCAAAACTGTGACTATTTTCACGTATATTAATTTTTTTGTCGTCCCTCCTCTGCTGCATCCCATAATTTATGGTATTAAAATGCAGGAGATTCAGCAGAGCATAAACCGAGTGATGAAGGGGAAAGTTGTTCAGCTGTGAGTCTGTGGCTGTCACACACACACACACACACACACACACACACACACACACACACACACACACACACACACACACACACGCACAGACTCCACAGAAACATGAGAAAAGAAAAAGTTGTGTCGTCGTGATTTTCAACATCAGTCTTGTCAGCAGGTCGAACACAAACTGAAACACGTCATTATTATTATCATTATGAGTTGTTGCATCAGTGTGACTGAGCTGCTTCACTAACAGTTGGCCTCATTGACTCTGAGGTCGGAGGATGAACTCTGTCACATCACTCATAGTGATGAATGATAGTTTGTGCGATCATCTGTCAGTGAAGTGTGAAAGTGTAAATCATGTGCCGTCTGCATTTCTCCACCATCTTAGTTCATCTGCAGAAACTCCTGTGCGTCTCTAACTTGTGTTGTTTCACTGCTTGTTTGTGTTTTGCTCATTAAACACTTCATATCTTATGTGTTGTTAATATTCTGCATGATATTTCAAACTGGGCCAGAGTGTGACTCTGGTGTGGAGGGAACACACTGCTGTTACTGTGGCACAAGAACTTAATAAAGTTTTATTGAACTGAATGAATCTCAAACATGTTAATTAAATATGAAGCTAAAATGTCTGAACGTTTAATCTCAAACACAAAGACGTTCAGTTTATTGAGATCAAATGCTGAGACAGTTGATCCTTGTTTGTTTGTTTGTTGTTTTAGTTTCACGCCATTCATCTGGTGTCACTCAGCTGATCCACGAGACGATTAAAGGAAAAGGACAAATGTTTCTATTCAACAAAACTATAATTAGTCTAAAAACTAACTTTATCTGATTTTTTCTTTTTACGTTGTGAAATCTTTTCAGACAAAACATTCATCATCATCATCCTCACTGTGACCTCGTCACATGTCCACGTTTGGTCATGGACTTTCCACGTCCACATATGGCGTCCAAGGTACCCTGGGTGTGTTGGCTGTTGACGTTCTGGGACGCCGTGTCAACTTCAGCCTGTTACATGCATTGTCTGTTTTCAAAATACACTTCTGTTTTCACAGGAAATGTACAGTTTGATACAGTCTCTTTCAAAATAAAAGCACTACATCGGTACAACGGCGTGAATTGACTTTTTTTTCCTTCAACAACACACACACGTTGTTACCTCAAACCATGTAACCACATGTGTGTGTGTGTTCATCAGTTGAACCGACAGCGAATGAACAGTGATGTCAGACGACTTCCTGTCTCTGCCTCCAGGTCAGTGGGCCGAGGTCAAACCAGACTACACAGGAGCATCAATGCTGCTCTGTGTTCAGCAGTAACCATGGTTACAGCGGTCTCCTCCCATGATTTCCCATGATGCACAGTGTGCTAATTGGCCTGTTGTGGAGCTGCTGAGAGCCTCCAGAGTGTCCAAGTGTCCACAGATGCCTCTGGGGTCTGGTGTTGTTTCTCCTCCCGGGCT
Organism: Epinephelus awoara; assembly: GCA_035609425.1. Taxonomy (NCBI): domain Eukaryota; kingdom Metazoa; phylum Chordata; class Actinopteri; order Perciformes; family Serranidae; genus Epinephelus; species Epinephelus awoara. Next base: position 44,249,362 of record CM069297.1, read on the forward strand.
CATTACCGTCAGATGCAACAGTAAACATGATGAAATCACACAGCAGAGTCCCCACTGCCCACTCTCTGTCCACCACACATCAATCAATCAATCAATCAATTTTATTTATAAAGCCCAATATCACAAATACAATTTGCCTCACAGGGCTTTACAGCATACGACATCCCTCTGTCCTTTAGACCCTCACAAACAAGGACAATGAATCCATCTATGACCTTCACTGACCTTGAACAGGTGGTCGATGTGACGCATCGTCTGCTCTGCACAGGATAAACATGCTGCGTCACAGACTGAACAATCGGACCAGTCGTCTAGTGAGTCGGACTCAAAAACAGGCCCGACCCGGAGAAACTGCAGTTGTAATGTTTGATGGTTTTTATTGGTCCTCACACCTCCTGCGTCTCAAGTTAAAAGCACGTTCGTGGATTTCGTGTAACGTTAGTCGTGTTGGAGGGTGTGTGAGCACATGTCCAACACATGTGGGGTCAAGCTCTTCAATAAAACCCTTTATGAGAGGACGATGCATCATACCTGTATTTAAAGCACTGCTACCTATCGTCCACTCACACTTTGTGCCACACTGCTGCATCTTCTTCTCTACATGTTTCATATGTGTAACGTCATCATGTGTTGTGAGTGTGAGAGTGATGTAGTGCAGGGAGCTGAAGGGTTGATGTTCAACTGTTCTATCAGCGTCTTTGCTCTGACTCTCATCTTGTGTGTCTCATGATGATGCACCAGAGACAGACTTGCTGTGCGTCTCAGACAGGACAGGAAACACAGTGGGAACTTGTTATGGTCTCAACAATTTTATGTTTACACACAGATGACATTAAGACACCCCGTTCAGAAGCAGAGGTATGAACTGTGACGTCACGGCTCCACATTTGGAGCTGTGAATTCGCCCTGATGCACTGTCTGTAATGGCAAACATTAATATGTGGTTTGGACGTAGATCACAAAACAGCTTGAATTATTACTGCTGCAGTTTTCAAACCACAGACTGACCTGACTGCAGGTGCAGTGTCACATCCTGGTCTTTTTGGCGTACTGTGTTTGAACAGTATGGTAGTGTGTGTACGATGGGAACACAGTGTGTGTCCTGTAGTTCTTGCTCTCTGCCTCTGGGGGGCAGTACAGCTCTCTGCAGCACAGGCCACCTCCAAACTTCATGTGAACTCTGCCTCTGTGTATTTCTACTTTATCAGTGGTGACATCATGACAAACAACCTCATCACTCGTTATTATTAATGTTGTTGTTGTTGTTGTGTGAATGACAGACTGTAAACACAGTGACTGTCATTTAAAAACAGAAACTCCAAAATAAAGATGAATAAAAGAATTTATCATTTTATTTCACAGAGGAGCCGTCTGGCGTTTGAGAAGATGAATTTAACTTTTTAATTCCTTAGAAAACATTTTTAGAACAATTTACGAAACAATAGTCGAATCTTGCTCCAGAATTTTTCAACTGAGGATTTTCTGTGAAGTTATTGCGACTAAACAACAACTTCATATGTTTGACACTGAACAATCATCAGTGTGTAGATTCTGTGATCAGGAAGAGGACGACCAGCTGCGTCATGTTGCAGGTCTGGACTGATCTCCACGCTGGCTGCGGCCTCTCAACATTTCTTTTAAACTTACACCTTTAAACATTTTAATCGGAGGTCCTGGATGAAAACTGTCCCCAGATCACAGAGATAATTATCCTGTTGGTTAAAATATTTTTATTCAAAGCTCAACCAAGACAAAACTTGAATCTAAGTTTCCTGAAAAACACAGTGCAAAGTTATTTTCTTATGGAAAAACATTATTGTCACAAACTATCGGAACAAAACAGAGTCACACTGACCTGTCATGTAAACCTTATTGTTTACCTATTAACTCTTGAGTGTCTTTTCTTGTTTTGACTTTTGTTTGTTCGTTTATTTGTTTTTGCTTTGTGAACCCTCGCACTGAAACGCCTGATGGTGGTGTTCCCCGCACACAAACCTGTTGGAAACATCAAAGGCAAGGGAGCGCAAACTAGAGCTCGAAGGGAGGACGAACACGAGTCAGCCTCCATACGACACCAGTTTATATCCAGACGTTGTAACCAAATAATTATCTTCTGAATATTTGCTGCCCAATAATAAAACACAACATTTGGAAGAGCTGAGCCCCCTTTTGGCCTACTTCTCTGAAGAGGAGAATTATTGACACGTGGAACCCAGCTCCTCCATATAAAGGATGAAATCAGGCTATCTACCGACTGAAAACGAGGTAAACACATAAAAAGATAAAGAAATCGGGGCAAAATATTCATTTTTATACACTGAACTCTACCGGCTAAAGATAAAGGGATGACTTTCCATCTCTGGAGATCTGATCTCACTTTTTCCACCAGAGCTGCAAAGTTCTCTTTATGTAGGGATGTGATAGAGCGAGTGATTTTTATGACAAGGTATTTGAAACCAGTTTTGGAAAGATGAAAAGGAAGTTCTCCTTGGTTTATTGTTAAGGCCGAGTTGTTAAGTTGGAAAGCATTCACTTTTTGTAAAGTTTAATTCATATCCAGAGAAAGCACCAAATTTTCCTAAAATATCTAGTATTTCTGGTACGGAGACAACAGGGTCAGTGACATATAATAATAAGTCATCCGCATATAAGGACACCCAGTGTTCAACACCCCAACGACAAATGCCCAAAATCAATGGGGATGCTTTCAGGGCTATGGATAGGGGTTCAATGGCTAAAGCAAATAAAAGCGGTGAAAGAGGGCAACCTTGACGACTACCACGTGAAAGGGGAAAGTATGAAGGACGTAAATTATTAGTGCAGACACAAGCCTGTGGGGAAGAATAAAAAAGATGAACCATTGCAATACATTTTCCACCGAAACCAAATTTTTTCAAAACAGCAAATAAATATCCCCATTTTACCTGATCGAAAACTTTTTCTGCATCTAACCAAATGACTACTTCTGCAGAGTCAGATGAAGATGTAGAATGAATAATGTGGAGGAGCCGACGTATATTGGAAAAAGAATGACGACCTTTCATAAAACCAGTCTGGTCCTCTGAAATAATATCTATCAAAACAGTATCCAAACAGCATGCAAGTGTTTTTGCCAGTATTTTAACATCTACATTCAATAGTGAAATTGGACAGTAGGAGGCACAGTTTGTAGGGTCCGTCCGGATTTTAACAGAAGCGAGATAGATGCTTGAGGCAATGTTAGAGGTAAAGAGCCTACAGAAAAAGCGTCTTCAAACATTTCCAAAAGAAGAAGGGCTAGTCTTTTTGAAAACTTTTCAAAAAACTCAATGGACGACCCATCAGGACCTGGAGATTTACCATTTTGCATACTTTGAATGGAGCTCACCACTTCCCCCAATAAAAAATGTTTGTCTAACTCCAGATTTAGCTCTGCACTGATAGTGGGTGTTACTAAGTTATCAAGAAAACAATTCATGGGTGATGTGTCACTAGGGGCTTCTGAGGTATACAGGTTGGCATAATAAGATGAAAAGATATCGTTTATGATAACAGGGTCTGTATTTAACTTTTGAGAGGAATCAGCAATTTGAGAAATCATTGGTGACGTAGATTTACATTTTATTTGATGGGCAAGGAGCGGACTTGCTTTAGCTCCGTATTCATAAAATACCACGTGTATAGAGCAACAGTTGTTCTGCTTTGGCAGTGGATAATACGTTTAGCCGACACACACACGTGGTTACATTTAGCCGACACACACACGTGGTGACGTTTAGCCGACACACACACGTGGTTACGTTTAGCCGACACACACACATGGTTACGTTTATCCAATGACCAGCCCCCACGTTGGTTTAATTTCATCTCCAACACTGAACTAAACAACACAACAAACCAGACTGTGCCTTCAGTGGACCAAAACTATGTCAAAAGTACAAGAGGTGAAATAGAAGATGGGAAAAAAGACAAATGAATACAAAACAATCAGAATAATAATAGAAAGAATGTTGGCAGAAAAAGTTGACAAGTTTACAAGTCAAGCTTTGATCCTGACAGGGTGCAGATATATATGTATATATGATATATATTGTAGTTAGTTTGTCTTTGTGTTGTTGTGGATCCATGTGATTATAGGGATGACTGCTTTGGGCTGCACCCTGACACACAGCAGGGGGCTGCTCTGTTATGTCATATTGTTTGGAATATTTTGGAACATTTCACTAATCAATCTTTGAACATTGCTTTCACCTCAGCTGTTGTTTTTTATCATTTGACTGATCTGTCTCTTGTGTTATTGTACTGATGTTTGATTTGAAATGATTCTGTGATTGTTTGATTCTATGTGAAGGAATCTGAGTTGCCTTTGATGCATTTATAATTGTTGTATGTTGGGGTGTTGTCAGTGTTATATGATTGTTATTATACCCTGCTCTATATCAATCAATAATCAAGTGTCTCTATAATAAAGGTGAAGCAGAAACAATCAGACCTGGTACCCACTTTTTACTGTTGTGATTGTGATTTGAATGATTAGAGACAACATATCTGCTGGTGTGTAAAATGGATCGTATCCATGTTGCCTGACGTCACTTCCTGTGCACTGAACTGCAGAAAACAGTCTCCCTCTGACAGAGGCGATGACGACACGGTGTCTTTTAAGTTTTTAAGATATTTTTAAATTGTGACAAGATAAATAAATATATTATATATTATTATAGTAAAAACGTGAGGTCAGCTGATCCTCATCAACTTGTTTCCTCTGAATTACGGACTTTTCTCCCGCTTTGGCTCGTTTGGAGCGTTTTAATCATCTGACGTCACCACTAAACTTCATTGCCCACAATTCACGGCGCTGTCGCATGTTGACGCATGCGTGCCGCGGCAGGGTCCAGGGCCGGGTATCATGGCGACGTACGTGGACATCCTGAAGAGCGAGTTCCCTGAGATCGACACGGAGGTTTTCGACTATATCACAGGTGAGAGCCCGGGGACAGAGCCGCTGTGTGCCGGGGACAGAGCCGCTGTGTGCCGGGCCGACGGAGCGACACACACCGGCCTTTGATGAGCCTGTTAGCCGGGCAACAGCTGCGCTCTTAGCTGCGGAGCTAATGAGCTAACATGGGTTGGCTAACCGGGCTGACTGCCGGAGAGACACCGGTTAGCACGGCACGGCTCAGTGCGGTTAGCTCGACCTGAAACGGGTTAGTTTAAGGATTATAGCCCCGTTTGACCGGACTAAAACCCCGAACACTCACCAAAGGGAACCGTGGAGGTGTCAGAGCAAGTACTTCAAGAATATTTAAGGAAGTATATAAGGCAGTGTTATAGGAAAAAGCACAGGGTTTTTCCTATAACACTGCTCTAATACCACCTTAAATTCTCCTTTACTTTCTCCTATAACACTGCTGTAATACTACCTTAATTACTTAATTAAATACTCCTGTACTTTCTCTTATAACACTGCTGTAATACTACCTTAATTACTTAATTAAATACTCCTGTACTTTCTCCTATAACACTGCTGTAATACTTCCTTAAATACTCCTGTACTTTCTCCCATAACACTGCTGCAATATTACCTTAAATACTTCCTTAAATACTCCTGTACTTTCTCCCATAACACTGCTGTAATACTACCTTAAATACTTAATTAAATACTCCTGTACTTTCTCTTATAACACTGCTGTAATACTTCCTTAAATACTCCTGTACTCTCTCCCATAACACTGCTGTAATATTACCTTAACTACTTCCTTAAATACTCCTGTACTTTATCCTATAACACTGCTGTAATACTTCCTTAAATACTCCTGTACGTTCTCCTATAATACTACCTTAAATACTTCCTTAAATACTCCTGTGCTTTTTCCTATAACACTGCTGTAATACTACCTTAAATACTTCCTTAAATACTCATGTACTTTCTCCTATAACACTGCTGTAATACCACCTTAAATACTTCATTGAATACTCCTGTACTTTCTCCCATAACACTGCTGTAATACTACCTGAAATACTTCCTTAAATACTCCTGTACTTTCTCCTATAACACTGCTGTAATATTACCTTAAATACTTCCTTAAATACTCCTGTACTTTATCTTATAACACTGCTGTAATACTTCCTTAAATACTCCTGTACTTTCTCCCATAACACTGCTGTAATATTACCATAAATACTTCCTTAAATACTCCTGTACTTTATCCTATAACACTGCTGTAATACTACCTTAAATACTCCTGTACGTTCTCCTATAATACTACCTTAAATACTTCCTTAAATACTCCTGTGCTTTTTCCTATAACACTGCTGTAATACTACCTTAAATACTTCCTTAAATTCTCCTGTACTTTCTCCTATAACACTGCTGTAATACCACCTTAAATACTTCATTGAATACTCCTGTACTTTCTCCTATAACACTGCTGTAATACTACCTGAAATACTTCCTTAAATACTCCTGTACTTTCTCCTATAACACTGCTGTAATATTACCTTAAATACTTCCTTAAATACTCCTGTACTTTATCTTATAACACTGCTGCAATACTTCCTTAAATACTCCTGTACTTTCTCTTATAACACTGCTGTAATACTTCCTTAAATACTCCTGTACTTTCTCCCATAACCCTGCTGTAATACTACCTTAAATACTTAATTAAATACTCCTGTACTTTCTCTTATAACACTGCTGTAATATTACCTTAAATACTTCCTTAAATACTCCTGTACTTTCTCCCATAACACTGCTGTAATATTACCTTAAATACTTCCTTAAATACTCCTGTACTTTATCCTATAACACTGCTGTAATACTACCTTAAATACTTAATTAAATATTCCTGTACTTTCTCCTATAACACTGCTGTAATACTTCCTTAAACACTCCTGTACTTTCTCCCATAACACTGCTGTAATATTACCTTAAATACTTCCTTAAATACTCCTGTACTTTATCCTACAACACTGCTGTAACACTACCTTAAATACTCCTGTACGTTCTCCTATAATACTACCTTAAATACTTCCTTAAATACTCCTGTGCTTTTTCCTATAACACTGCTGTAATACTACCTTAAATACTTCCTTAAATACTCCTGTACTTTCTCCTATAACACTGCTGTAATACCACCTTAAATACTTCATTGAATACTCCTGTACTTTCTCCCATAACACTGCTGTAATACTACCTGAAATACTTCCTTAAATACTCCTGTACTTTCTCTTATAACACTGCTGTAATATTACCTTAAATACTTCCTTAAATACTCCTGTACTTTCTCTTATAACACTGCTGTAACACTACCTTAAATACTCCTGTACGTTCTCCTATAATACTACCTTAAATACTTCCTTAAATACTCCTGTACTTTCTCCCATAACACTGCTGTAATACTACCTGAAATACTTCCTTAAATACTCCTGTACTTTCTCTTATAACACTGCTGTAATACTACCTTAAATACTTCCTTAAATACTCCTGTACTTTCTCCTATAACACTGCTCTAATACCACCTTAAATACTTCATTGAATACTCCTGTACTTTCTCCCATAACACTGCTGTAATACTACCTGAAATACTTCCTTAAATACTCCTGTACTTTCTCCTATAACACTGCTGTAATATTACCTTAAATACTTCCTTAAATACTCCTGTACTTTATCCTATAACACTGTACAGGAGTACAGGAGTATTTAAGGAAGTATTTAAGGTAGTATTACAGCAGTGTTATAGGAGGAAGTACAGGAGTATTTAAGGAAGTATTACAACAGTGTTATAGGAGGAAGTACAGGAGTATTTAAGGAAGTATTACAGCAGTGTTATAGGATAAAGTACAGGAGTATTTAAGGAAGTATTACAGCAGTGTTATAGGATAAAGTACAGGAGTATTTAAGGAAGTATTACAGCAGTGTTATAAGAGAAAGTACAGGAGTATTTAAGGAAGTATTACAGCAGTGTTATAGGAGGAAGTACAGGAGTATTTAAGGAAGTATTACAGCAGTGTTATAGGATAAAGTACAGGAGTATTTAAGGTAGTATTACAGCAGTGTTATAGGAGAAAGTACAGGAGTATTTAAGGAAGTATTACAGCAGTGTTATAGGAGGAAGGACATGAGTATTTAAGGAAGTATTACAGCAGTGTTATAGGATAAAGTACAGGAGTATTTAAGGAAGTATTACAGCAGTGTTATAAGAGAAAGTACAGGAGTATTTAAGGAAGTATTACAGCAGTGTTATAGGAGAAAGTACAGGAGTATTTAAGGAAGTATTACAGCAGTGTTATAGGAGGAAGGACATGAGTATTTAAGGAAGTATTACAGCAGTGTTATAGGATAAAGTACAGGAGTATTTAAGGAAGTATTACAGCAGTGTTATAGGAGAAAGTACAGGAGTATTTAAGGAAGTATTACAGCAGTGTTATAGGAGAAAGTACAGGAGTATTTAAGGAAGTATTACAGCAGTGTTATAGGAGAAAGTACAGGAGTATTTAAGGAAGTATTACAGCAGTGTTATAGGAGGAAGTACAGGAGTATTTAAGGAAGTATTACAGCAGTGTTATAGGAGGAAGTACATGAGTATTTAAGGAAGTATTACAGCAGTGTTATAGGAGGAAGTACAGGAGTATTTAAGGAAGTATTACAGCAGTGTTATAGGAGGAAGTACAGGAGTATTTAAGGAAGTATTACAGCAGTGTTATAGGAGAAAGTACAGGAGTATTTAAGGAAGTATTACAGCAGTGTTATAGGAGAAAGTACAGGAGTATTTAAGGAAGTATTACAGCAGTGTTATAGGAGAAAGTACAGGAGTATTTAAGGAAGTATTACAGCAGTGTTATAGGAGGAAGTACAGGAGTATTTAAGGAAGTATTACAGCAGTGTTATAGGAGGAAGTACAGGAGTATTTAAGGAAGTATTACAGCAGTGTTATAGGAGGAAGTACAGGAGTATTTAAGGAAGTATTACAGCAGTATTATAGAAGAAAGTACAGGAGTATTTACGGATGGATGGCGGTATCATCATCATCATCATCATCATTCCATGTGTGTGTCAGTACTCTGTGACATCACAGTGTGTGTGGTTACAGGTGTATGACAGGGCTGAAGCTTAATGTGTGTGTTTCAGGTGTTCTGGACAGCGGCGGAGCAGATTTTGAGGATGGGGAGGAGGTGTACGACGCCATCGGAGGAGTCCTGCAGGAAGTGTCTGCTGACAGTAAAAACGAGGACGACGTCAGAGACATCTGCCTCCAGATGTTCAACACTCTCAAACTGTAAGAGACCGGACAAACTCATGTCTTGTGTTCAGGCTCATTTATAGTTTTGAGTCGGCTCTCTGCAGAGTCGACTCCATGACCTACGCTGTTGTGAGTATTTGCACCTGTGCGACGGTGTGTCCGTGTCGCTCTGCAGGTACACGTGCGAAACACAAGCTGACGGTGGGGTTTCTGTGCCACTGTGTCCATTCTCATTGATTCAAAAACACTCGTTAAACACGGCTTATTAGCAAAACTCAGCTTCATTATAACTCACAAGGTTCACGTTTTTGCACCAAAAATCCCATCATAATCTTTTTTTCTTATTTCCCAAGATAATAAAATGCAAAAATTATCACTCACTAAAATCAGGACTCGTATTGCCATTGCAACATCTGTTTTGATAATGGCAATGTGTTTTTTTTTTTTGTTTTGTTTTTTATGTGCATCGTGCAGCCGTAGTTTTTGGTAATAATTTCCGTTTCTGTTGGGTGCAGTATGTTTCTGACAGAAATAATACTTGTCTTTGCTGGAAATACGTATTTTCGTTGGGAATATCGTGTACTTACTTTCGTTGGGAATAAAAGTGTGCGTATTTTCGTTAGGAATGAAAGTGTGTGTATTTTCGTGGGAATAAAAGTTTGCGTACAGGAGTATTTAAGGAAGTATTACAGAAGTGTTATAGGAGAAAGTACAATAGTATTTCAGGAAGTATTACGGCAATATAATTTACTTATTTTCGTTGGGTATAAAAGTGTACGGACTTTCTTTGGGAGTGAAAGTGTACGTATTTTAATTGGGAAAAATAGTCTACATGCTTTCTTTGGTAAAAAATATTCTATGTGTTTTCGTTGGAAAAAAAAAATGTACGTGTTTTCTTTGGCAATAGATGTGCACATATTTTCATAGTGAATAATAGCATGAGTAACATGCATGAGTAACATGAGCAGTTACATGAGGAGTAACACGAGCAGTTACATGAGGAGTAACATGAGGAGTAACATGAGCAGCAACATGAGAAGTAACATGAGCAGCAACATGAGCAGCAACATGAGGAGTAACATGAGCAGCAACATGAGGAGCAACATGAGCAGCAACATGAGCAGCAACATGAGCAGCAACATGAGGAGTAACATGAGGAGTAACATGAGGAGTAACATGAGCAGTAACATGAGGAGTAACATGAGGAGTAACATATGTCCTGTGCTCCTCAGGAACCATCATGGCCCTCAGAAGCAGCTGCTGTTGGACGCTCCTGTTCAGATCTCTCAGATCTCTGCAGACGGTAAGAAACTCCTCAATGCAACTTCATACACATGAGTCTGTCTCAGAGGCTTTACAGCAGAAGACACACCTCTGTCCCTCTGTCCCCTGTCCCTCTGTCCCTCTGTCCCCTGTCCCTCTTTCCTCTATCCCTCTGTCCCCTGTCCCTCTGTCCCTCTATCCCTCTGCCCCCTGTCCCCCTGTCCCTCTTTCCTCTGTCCCTCTATCCCTCTGTCCCTCTGTCCCCTGTCCCTCTGTCCTCTGTCCCTCTATCCCTCTGTCCCTCTGTCCTCTGTCCCTCAGAGCTGATCAGAAAAAATAAACAATCTCAGCCTTGACAATAATGAACTATATTTTTTCAAGTATTGTAACAGTGTGTGATGTGAACACGTGTCACCTTCCCTCAGTTTGTGCCACAGAGGACATTCAGGGTATCTGGATGATGAAACGTGGTCAGAACACAGTGAGTCTCCTATAATGACTTTGCACTAAAATAATAATAATAGTACTCTCATTTTTTACACATTTAAATATTTAAATATTTTTTTGGTTTCACGGTTAATGACAGCTGATCTTTGATGATAACTTCTTGTCTCTCTCCAGACAGTGGACGCTAAGAAACTGGAGAAGGCCGAGGCGAAGCTGAAAGCTAAACATGACCGCAGAAACGAGAAGGACTCTCAGAAGCCCTCCACTCCACTGTCAGTACACACCTGTCCTCACCTGTCCTCACCTGACCTCACCTGTGCTCACCTGTCCTCACCTGTCCTCACCTGTGCTCACCTGTGCTCACATGTCCTCACCTGTCCTCACCTGTATACCTATGTCCTCACCTGTACACCTGTCCACTCTGTCCTCACCTGTCCACCTGTGTTGTCTGTCACAGAGTCCTAGAGGAGGCGTCGGCCAGTCAGGCCAGCAACAAAAAGGACAACCGAGTGGACCAATCAGGAAAGAACCGCAGCTATGACATTCGCATCGAGAACTTTGATGTTTCTTTTGGAGAAAGGTGGGTTAGTACTACTGATCAATGATCAATTGATCAATAATAATATAATGGTAGGGGAAACACTAACGTTGGTATACGATGAATGTATTTTAGTTTTGAGAAATGTACTTCAGATTTTTAAGGTTATATTTTAGATTTGATGAATATATTTTAATTTCTGATAAATACATTTCAGTTTTTTTGATGAATATATTTCTGTCTCCAGATGTTTGCTGCAGGGGGCGGAGCTGTCTCTGGCAACAGGCCGGCGGTACGGTCTGATTGGCCGGAATGGTTTGGGAAAGACGACACTGTTGAAGATGTTGGCCAGTCGAAATCTCCGCGTCCCAGCTCACATCTCCATCCTCCACGTGGAGCAGGAAGTTGAGGGAGATGACACAGCTGCGCTGCAGAGTGTCCTGCAGAGTGACACGCTGAGGGAAGAGCTTCTGACTGAGGAGAGGACGCTCAACGCTCGTATCGCCAGCGGGACGTAAGATGTTCATCAGGGTCGTTTACTGTTCACGTTTGAACTTTGGTTGACGCGTTTAAGGTATCAGGTACCGTTACCTTAAACGTGTCAAACTCGCATTAACCCAAAACGTTGTTTTTTGTTTTTTTTTCTTTGTATTTTTTGTTCCAGTGCTGATGGGATGGAGAGCGTCAGACTGTCAGAGATCTACGGCAAGCTGGAGGAGATCGAGGCCGACAAAGCCCCAGCACGGTAACTATGGAAACCACATAGCATCACTGATAACATCTGTATCTCTACAGTAAAAACTACAACTGCATGACACACTTGGCAGTGTCGCACCGTCTGCGCTGATTCAGTGCATGGTGCGTTGGTAAATTCAGTCTGACGCTCTACACTAAAATGAGAGCCCTGTTGGTGGAAGAAACGCAGCGTTATATTTCTACATGAATGAACCAACGGTTAAGTTAATCACACATTCACTCCGCTCGGCGCTCTGCTGCTCCGTCTCCACAGACAGTGTCCAGAGTGCGCTCTGCCACTCTGAGAGTTTTGTTGTCAGTTTGTCGTTGTGCTAGTGAAGTACCTTAGTACTGTGGCTGCTGGGTGCCACCTGGTGGTTGTTGGTGCACACAGCGACTCCAGCCTGTTAGAATCAAAGTGTTTGGCCAAAGGTTTGAACTGACTGACATCTGTCTCATCCAATCAGAGCCTCCGTCATCCTGGCTGGTCTCGGATTCTCTCCCAAAATGCAACAGCAGGCAACCAAGTGAGTCCTACACACACACACACACACACACACAGTCCCCACGCTGTGCAGAGTCCCCACATTGTGTACACACACACACACTGACGTGTTGGTTTCTGATAATATGAGACTGTGTGTGCAGGGAGTTCTCAGGAGGATGGAGGATGAGGTTGGCGTTGGCCAGAGCTCTGTTTGCTCGGTGAGTTTCTGTTTACATCCAAACAACTTCTTTGTCTCCTTCTCCTTCTCCTTCTTCCTCAGTCAGTCTTGTTGGTTTGTGACTGTGATTGACAGCTTGTCATCTAACTGTGTATTTATTTGGTTTGTTTTCATCAGGCCGGATCTGCTGCTGCTGGACGGTGAGTCACATCCTTCTCTTAACAACGTAGGAAGTACAGTTAGTGGAAGGACAAACTGATTTACTTTGCAGTAACAGTAACAGTAGTAACAGTAGCAGTAATAGCAGTAGTAACAGTAGCATAGTAACAGTAGCAGTAGTAACAGTAGCAACAGTAGCAGTAGTAACAGTAGCAGTAATAGCAGCAGTAACAGTAGTAACAGTAGCAGTAGTAACAGTGACAGTAACAGTAGTAGCAGCAGTAGCAGTAGTAGCAGCAGTAGCAGTAGTAACAGTAGCATAGTAACAGTAGCAGTAGTAACAGTAGCAATAGTAGCAGTAGTAACAGTAGCAGTAATAGCAGCAGTAACAGTAGTAACAGTAACAGTAGCAGTAGTAACAGTGACAGTAACAGTAGTAGCAGCAGTAGTAACAGTAGTAGCAGCAGTAGCAGAAGTAACAGTAGTAGCAGCAGTAGCAGTAGTAGCAGTAGTAACAGTAGTAGTAGCAGCAGTAGCAGAAGTAACAGTAGTAGCAGCAGTAGCAGTAGTAGCAGTAGTAACAGTAGTAGTAGCAGCAGTAGCAGAAGTATCAGTAGTAGCAGCAGTAGTAGCAGTAGCAGTAGTAACAGTAGCAGTAGTAACAGTAGTAGTAGTAGCAGTAGCAGAAGTAACAGTAGTAGCAGCAGTAGTAGCAGCAGTAGCAGTAGTAGCAGTAGTAACAGTAGTAGTAGCAGCAGTAGCAGAAGTAACAGTAGTAGCAGCAGTAGTAGCAGTAGCAGTAGTAACAGTAGTAGTAACAGTAGCAGTAGTAACAGTAGTAGTAGTAGCAGTAGCAGAAGTAACAGTAGTAGTAGTAGCAGTAGCAGTAGTAACAGTAGTAGTAGTAACAGTAGTAGTAGTAACAGTAGCAGTAGTAACAGTAGTAGTAGCAGCAGTAGCAGAAGTATCAGTAGTAGCAGCAGTAGTAGCAGTAGCAGTAGTAACAGTAGCAGTAGTAACAGTAGTAGTAGTAGCAGTAGCAGAAGTAACAGTAGTAGCAGCAGTAGTAGCAGCAGTAGCAGTAGTAGCAGTAGTAACAGTAGTAGTAGCAGCAGTAGCAGAAGTAACAGTAGTAGCAGCAGTAGTAGCAGTAGCAGTAGTAACAGTAGTAGTAGTAGCAGTAGCAGAAGTAACAGTAGTAGTAGTAGCAGTAGTAACAGTAGTAGTAGTAACAGTAGCAGTAGTAACAGTAGTAGTAGCAGCAGTAGCAGAAGTATCAGTAGTAGCAGCAGTAGTAGCAGTAGCAGTAGTAACAGTAGCAGTAGTAACAGTAGTAGTAGTAGCAGTAGCAGAAGTAACAGTAGTAGCAGCAGTAGTAGCAGTAGCAGTAGTAACAGTAGTAGTAGTAGCAGTAGCAGTAGTAACAGTAGTAGTAGTAGCAGTAGCAGAAGTAACAGTAGTAGCAGTAGTAACAGTAGTAGTAGCAGCAGTAGCAGAAGTAACAGTAGTAGCAGCAGTAGTAGCAGTAGCAGTAGTAACAGTAGTAGTAGTAGCAGTAGCAGTAGTAACAGTAGTAGTAGTAGCAGTAGCAGTAGTAACAGTAGTAGTAGTAGCAGTAGCAGTAGTAACAGTAGTAGTAGTAGCAGTAGCAGTAGTAGTATTCTGATGTACTGTGTTTGTTTCAGAGCCGACCAACATGTTGGATGTCAGAGCCATTCTGTGGTTAGAGAACTACCTGCAGGTCTGAACTGTCACTCACTTTGACATTGGCATTCCTTATTGTAAACAATGACAACAGTTAGCCACGAGCTAACAAATTACCAATGATACTTCCTTCCACAGACGTGGCAGTCGACCATCTTGGTCGTCTCTCATGACAGGAACTTCCTTAACGCCGTGGTAACGGACATCATCCACCTGCACTCCCAGAGGCTGGACAGTTACCGTGGCGACTACGAAAACTTTATTAAAACCAAAGAAGACAGACTGAAGAACCAGCAGAGAGAGTACGAGGCCCAGCTACAGTACAGACAACATATACAGGTACTACTGCTGTAGTACAGACAACACATACAGGTACTACTGCTGCAGTACAGACAACACATACAGGTACTACTGAGGGAACAATCGGCTTCCTCTGATTGGTGATCCTGTTGTTGGTACATGTGAAATGAAAATAAAACAGTGACATCAAGTCCCCACTGCCCACTCTCTGTCCACCACACATCAATCAATCAATCAATCAATCAATTTTATTTGTAAAGCCCAATATCACAAATACAATTTGCCTCACAGGGCTTTACAGCATACGACATCCCTCTGTCCTTTGGACCCTCACAGCTGATCAGGAAAAACTCCCCAAAAAAAACTCTTTACCGGGGGGGAAAAAAATGGTAGCAACTGAGGAGGGATCCCTCTTCCAGGACGGACAGACGTGCAGTAGATGTCGTACAGAACAGATCAGCATAACAAATTAACAGTAATCTGTATGACACAATGAGAGAGAGACAGAGAGAGAGACAGAGAGAGAGAGATGCAGGACATCCTCGGTAATGACAGTAGCTTACAACAACATTCATGAAAGTAATAATATTGTTGTTATAGTTCTGGCTACTGTGGTACAATATGTTGAAAGTATATATTAGTATCTGGCAGTCTACATGTATGATAATATCATATGTCTATAATAGCAGTAGAAGTATGACTAATGATTAATGATGGCAGCAGCAGCAGGAGGCATCTGGCAGGACCACGGCAGCAGCACAACCACACACGTCACACTATCCAGGCACCGCTGCAATATGAGTTAACCTGAGAGATAGTGGAGCACAAAGGCTCCGGAGAAGAAGCCAAGTTAGTGACATCCAGAATGGCCTCCCGGACCATAGCAGGAAGATGATTCCACAGGAGAAGAGCCTGATAGCTGAAGGCTCTGGCTCCTGATCTACTTTTGGAGACTTTAGGGACCACGAGTAACCCTGCGTTCTCAGAGCGCAGAGTTCTGGTGGGATAATATGGCACTATGAGCTCTCTAAGATATGATGGAGCTAAGTTAACAGTAGGATTTTAAATTCAATTCTGGATTTTACAGGGAGCCAGTGCAGAGAAGCTAAAACAGGAGAAATATGATCTCGTTTCTTGGTTCCTGTTAGTGCACGTGCTGCTGCATTCACTGTTCAGAGTTTTGGTGGGTGATTTTGTCTGAATCATACATACAGTGGATGAAGGTCACATGATGTGGCTGTTTTCCCAGAATGCATCTTGTCACTGACATTGATGTACGATTGTGTTTCAGGTGTTTATTGACAGATTTCGGTACAACGCTAACAGAGCAGCTCAGGTCCAGAGCAAACTCAAACTGCTGGAGAGACTGTGAGTATTAATACACCTTAGGTAACACTCTCAGGTAACACCCACAGGTAACACCCACAGGTAACACCCTCAGGTAACACCCTTAGGTAACACCCTCAGGTAACACCCTCAGGTAACACCCTTAGGTAACACCCTCAGGTAACACCCTCAGGTAACACCCTCAGGTAACACCCACAGGTAACACCCTCAGGTAACACCCTTAGGTAACACCCTTAGGTAACACCCTTAGGTAACACCCTCAGGTAACACCCTCAGGTAACACCCTCAGGTAACACCCACAGGTAACACCCACAGGTAACACCCTCAGGTAACACTCTCAGGTAACACCCACAGGTAACACCCACAGGTAACACCCACAGGTAACACCCTCAGGTAACACCCTCAGGTGTCTCTGGTACAGTGACTCATCCTGTTGTCTCTTCCTGCAGACCTGAGCTGAAGCCCCTTGAAAAAGAAAGTGAGGTCACTTTAAGGTGAGGAGACAAACCAGTGGTGCCGGGTTCAGATGCAGGTGTTGATTGATTGATTGATTGATTGATTGATTGATTGACGTGTTTTTTTCCACAGGTTTCCAGATAACTTTGAGAAGTTGTCTCCTCCCATCCTGCAGTTAGATGAAGTCGAGTTTTATTACTCCGCAGACCAGCCTCTCTTTTCTGGACTCAACCTGTCCGCCGACCTTGAGTCTCGCATCTGCATCGTACGTGTCATCAGTAATCAGTCATCAGTAATCAGTAATCCAGAATCAGGGATGTATCGGTTGTGACGTGTTGTGTTTCCTATCAGGTCGGTGAAAATGGTGCCGGTAAAACGACCATCCTCAAACTGCTGATGGGCGAGTTAACGCCGGTTGGCGGGGTCAGACAGGCTCACAGGTGAGACACCCAGTGGACCAATCACAGCAGAGAACTTTCCTAAATGTGTTAACCAGCTTATACAGAACTGTTTATGGGAAGTTTACAGACTGTTTATAGGGAACCGTTAACAATTTAAGGGAGCTGTTTTCTCTGTTTGTGGGTACTGTTCAGAAAACTTTTTACTATTTTCAGGGAACTGTTAACTCTTTGTTTAAAGGTTCCATGTAGGGAACTATTTACTCTGTTAAGAGAGGATAAGGGAACTGTTTGCAGACTGTTTTTAGGGAACTCAGGGTTTTCCCTGCCTATCTAAGACAAAGGCGGGCCGCCTGGGTGATTTTGGCCGCCACCTTGGTTTCAAGCGTGTGTTTGAATGGGGGGCGTTCAGATGTTGCGTCTTTTGCGCGTACAAACCCATTACTTTAAATGTAGACGCACGTCACGCGCGCTCACAACCCAAAGCAATGTTTTTAGGGAACTGTTTTTCGTACTGTTCTTAGGGAATTGCCTAACTGTTTTTAGGGAATTGTTTGTGGACTGTTTTGGGGGAACTGTTGTAGAGGCAGATAAGGTATCATTTTATACTAAAGGTGAAAATAAGGTCAGTTACACAACGTTTAGGAAGCAGCTGGTCAAATATCAGATTTGGCAGCATAAAGGACCCATAAGAGGTGTTTTGACAATTTGAGTAGTTCGTGCGTAAGTCAAGCCTTGGGAGGTCAAACGAAGTAGAACTTGCTTGGTTAGGGTGACCTGACAGGTGGAACAGATGTGCCAATTTTGGCAATAGGGACAGTTGTTTTTGCCAGTCCTGAGAGAGAGAGAGACAAAGAGGACAGGAAAATATTGGCACACGAAGTCCAGCTTTAGGAACAATCAAAGGAAATCAGGAGAACTTTGGATTCCCAGAAAATATGACCCAAGCACACACACACACACACACTCCCGCATGAACGAGCAGATGCCGAGTATAAAAGCATTTGAAATGTGATTGTTCAGGGCTGTTTCCAACTGATTCGTTGTGTAAACCAGTGTATCTGTTATATGCTGATGTTTTGCGATTAAAGTAACCCCGTTGGCTGTAACTTTTCTCCATGGTTCTCCGAGTCTCTTCATTTCAGTGTTTGCTGAAGTTGAGCATTTTCCTTACACTGTTTGTGAACTGTTTTTGGGGAACTGTTTGTGGACTGTTTTTGGGGAACTGTTTGTGAACTGTTTTTGGGGAACTGTTTGTGAACTGTTTTTGGGGAACTGTTTGTGGACTGTTTTTGGGGAACTGTTTGTGGACTGTTTTTTAGGGAACTGTTTGTGAACTGTTTTTGGGGAGTTGTTTGTGGATTGTTTTTAGGGAACTGTTTGCAGACTGTTTTTAGGAAATTGTTTGTGGGCTGTTTTAAGTGAACTGTGTGCTGACATGTTAAAAGGAACTGTTTTTAGCAAACTGTTTTAGGGACGGTTTTTTAGGGAACTGTTTGCAGACTGTTTAAAGGGAATGTTTGCGGACTGTTTTTAGGGAACTGTTTATAGGGTACTGTTTTTTGCAAACTGTTTTAGAGAACTGTTTGCAGACTGAAGTTTATCTTTACTCATCAGGAACCTGAAGATCGGTTACTTCAGTCAGCATCATGTGGACCAGCTGGACCTGAACGTCTGCTCCGTGGAGCTGCTGCTCAACCGCTTCCCTGGTAAATGTAGCAACCACAACATCAATGACATCACACTGTGGCTGCGTCACAGCCTGTGACTCTGCTCTTCGTTCCCACTGATTGGCCTGTGTCTGTGTGTTGCAGGTCGGACGGAGGAGGAGTACCGCCACCAGCTGGGAGGTTACGGAATCACCGGCGAGCTCGCCACGAGGCCGGTGGCCAGTCTGTCTGGAGGGCAGAAAAGCCGAGTGGCCTTTGCACAGATGACCATGCCATGGTAGTAGAAAGCTCAGGGTCCAGCTGTTACTGATGATGGTGATGATGATGATGATGATGTTGTCTTTCTTACCGTCAGTCCAAACTTCTACATCCTGGACGAGCCGACAAACCACCTGGACATGGAGACCATCGAGGCTCTGGCTAAAGCTCTCAACAAGTTCAGAGTGAGTCGGTGACATCATCAGACGTCTGATTGGTCAGAAGGTTCAGGGTCACACCTGACAGGGTGAACGTTCCCTCATTGGTTATATACATATATATATATATATATATATATATATATATATATATATATATATATATATATACATATATACATATATATGTATATATATATATACATATATATGTATATATATATATATAAGACTTTATATACTGATTATGGCAAAACGTGACACAAATGTCTAATAGGTTAAAATAATGAAGGTCAACAGGTCAAAGGTCAGCTTGACTGTAACATCATCATGTTTTAACATCACATTTGGTCAGATACTGCAGTGGTGACTCTGAACTTGAAACTGATTGGTCAGATCTTAGTTTGATGGAAACAGGAACTTGACCAGAGGGCGGATTTATACGACTGCAGGGTTTAAAACACTTCATGAGGTTCTGTTTGACGGCCTTCAGGTGTGTCTCAGGTGTGTTTCCTCATTGTGCGATGTTATGTGTTTCAGGGCGGGGTCATGCTGGTGTCCCACGACGAGCGTCTGATCCGGTTGGTGTGTAAGGAGCTGTGGGTATGTGAAGCCGGGAAAGTCAGACGCATCGACGGCGGTTTTGACGAGTACCGAGACATCCTGCAGGAGCAGTTCAGGAAGGAGGGGTACCTGTGAGGCTCCGCCCAGTGACACAGATCCCACCCCCGTCTCTTTAACATCATCCTGTCCTTACAGCCAATCAGTGGCTCAGAGCAGACCGGAGGACGTTTTCCTCTCTGACCTGTCTCACCTGCTGCTGCGAGCTGATTGGTCATTTCTGTTCACCTGTTGAGGTCACAGTGAACTCTGACGGAGGAGGCGGAGCCATCACCAATCATTTGGAGTTTATTTAAAAGTTAACGTCACGTTGAACCCGATTTTTGTTTTGTATCCTCAACTCTTTTATCAGTTTGAAAGGACGCTTACATTCAGAGACACTCCCCAAATAAAGGCATCAGATCATGTGTTCACTCTGTCTTCTTCCACTGTCCTTTAACACGTTCATCAGAGTCTGGTCACGCCACCGACGTGGACGCCATGCCGAGGACCAACTGGTAAAAGTGCATCAAATTTTATGAACTGTTGATGTAATTTTAATAAAGTTAAACTGACAGATAAGCAAAGAGCAGTAAAAAGTATTTCCCTCTGAGCTGTAGCACGAAGTACAGATGTGTCTGTAGTACTGGAGTACTGGAGTACTGTACTGGAGTACTTGCGTACTGAAGGTCAGTGTTTATGTCTCCACACTGGCGATAGCTGTGACCAGAGGCATTATGTTTTCTGATGACCCACCTATTGTTGTGAGCGTGATATCTTTAGGTAACTTTGGCTCAAACGTCCACTTGGTCTCAAAAATTAACTGATTAAAATGTGGTGTTCAAAGGTCAAGGTCACTTTGACCCTCGCAGCATCCCATTCTTCTGAACATGATATCTCAAGAACACCTTCATCTAATTTCTTCAAATTTGGCTCAAACGTCCACTTGGACTCAACAATGAACTGAGTAGATTTTTGTGTGTTAAAGGTTAAAGGTCACTGTGACCCCACTTCTTCTTGTGAACACATCTCACATTGAGCTATTTTTCAAAATATTTGGCACTAACATCCACATGGACTCAAAAATAAACAAATTAGATTTTGGGAGTGAAAAGCCAAGGTCACTGTGTCCCTGCAGCCCCCTCACTCGTTAATGCAATACCTCAAAAACACGTGATTTTTTTTTTTTTAAATACCACTTGGAATCAGGGATGAACCGCTTAATTTTGGTGGTCCAAGGTCAACTGTGACGTAGCATTCGTTCCTCGTTTAAGTGTTACCTCAAAAACGCCTTTAGGGAGTGTCCTTACAATTTGGCTATGATGAACTTATTACATGTCAGTGGCTAAAGGTCACCGTGACTCCGTCTGTCTCTTTGTAGTGAAACAGCCTGTAGGGAGGTCAAGGTCACTGTGGGCTTGTGTCCATGTCAATCTTGTGAATGTCATATCTGATGAACACTGTGGAAATTTCTTTAAACTTGGCACAAACGTCCAGACTTAGGATTGAACAGTTAAGAAGTTGGTGGTAAAAGGTCAAAGGTCAAGGTAAATTTTAGGTATTACTTTATTAATTATTCCTGCCACTGCTGGTGTGTTCAGGGACGCTCTGAGATGTGAGCTACAGCAGCTAATTGTCAGAGGAAGTAAAGACAGGAAGTCACACGGCCAATAAATTGTATTAAAACTTTATTGACACCTCGTCAGAGGTGACATCAGAAACACACTGTGAGTTTGTAACAGAAGCTCAGAGGATTTTAATTTACTGCAAAGACCAGAAGGGTTAACAGAATACATCCCATAATGTCTTCACAGTGAAGGTCGTTTGTTCTCAAGAATTCAAATAAACACAAACTTCTTGTGTTTCTTTGAATTCTTGAGAACAAACGACCTTCAACACAAACGTCTCGAACAGTGAGACGTGTTAAATTCTGGCTGTGAGGTCACATGGTTTACACAGATCACATGAGGAGCACACAAACCAGGTCCTGGTCCAGCGGGATGCTGGTTGAAGCAGTGGTGCGTTACCACTTCCTGTCCCCGCTATATGGCGCTAGAGAACGCACAGTACAGAGCAGCTGGGGACGCCACAGTCACAGGATGTCTCTACAGCTCAGGCATCCAGGCAGCTGCTGTGTCCCGCCCTGTCTTCTCTCTCAGGTGAGGCAGGACAGCATCCCTGTAAAACACCTCCAGCTTGGACACCATCTCTTCCCACAGGTCGGGGTCAAAGGTCACCGGGACGATGGCTAGCTCCTTCAAGGTGAAGACGGCGAGGTCTGCCCGCCGCAGGCCCGTCACTGCCAGCTGACACTGAATCTGTGTGAAGTAACTGTGAGACGTCTTCAGGCGGTACACCGGGGACTAGGACAGGAAGACAGGGAGAGGACATTAACCACAGGGAGAGGACATTAGAGACAGAGGACGACTGGGAGAGGACATTAGAGACAGAGGACAACTGGGAGAAGACATGAGAAATAGTTCCTTGCCTCTTTGGGCTCCCGTCCGTCCTCGTCCTGTATCTCCAGGCAGAAGGTGGGGTCGTTCCTGCAGGCGTCCTCCACCCGTCTGTGTCTGTGTTTGTAGGGACACTTCACCTCCAGGCAGAGCAGCCATTGGCCCGTCCGGTTGTCTGTCACAATGCCGTCAGGACTCGCGGCCAACCAAGGCCGCCGAGCGTCAATGAACAAGCCGCAGTCCCGCACTGAGACGGGCCGCGCCATAGCAGTGCTCTTCATCTCCTGCAGGGCGATATCATCATCATTATGAAGGGACTACAGAACAGTCCCTACAATCCCTACAGTCCTTACAGTAGTCCCTACAGTCCCTACAATCCCTACAGTCTCTACAGTCCCTACAGTCCCTACAATCCCTACAGTCTCTACAGTCCCTACAGTAGTACCTACAGTATTACCTACAGTAGTACCTACAGTCCCTACAGTAGTCCCTACAGTCCCTACAGTAGTCCCTACAGTAGTCCCTACAGTAGTACCTACAGTCCCTACAGTAGTACCTACAGTAGTACCTACAGTAGTACCTACAGTCCCTACAGTAGTCCCTACAGTCCCTACAGTAGTCCCTACAGTAGTCCCTACAGTAGTACCTACAGTCCCTACAGTAGTCCCTACAGTAGTCCCTACAGTCCCTACAGTAGTCCCTACAGTAGTCCCTACAGTCCCTACAGTAGTCCCTACAGTAGTCCCTACTTCTCTTCAAGAATTGACAGCAGTGATTTCATCATCTAAATCATCAACGTGTCTCTTAGACCCCATCCCAACTAGGCTACTCAAGGAGGTCTTACCTTTAGTTAACACTCATATATTAGATATGATCAATATATCCTTATTAACAGGCTATGTACCACAGTCTTTTAAGGTAGCTGTAATTAAACCTCTACTAAAAAAGCCCACCCTGGATCCAGAGGTGTTAGCCAACTATAGACCAATATCTAATCTTACCTTTATGTCAAAGATCCTTGAGAAAGTAGTCGCAGACCAGCTGTGTGATTTTCTCCAGGATAATAATTTATTTGAGGAATTACAGTCAGGATTTAGAGTGCATCATAGCACTGAGACAGCTCTAGTTAAAATTACAAATGACCTTCTGATTGCTTCAGACAAAGGACTCGTCTCTGTACTTGTTTTATTAGATCTTAGTGCAGCGTTTGACACTGTTGACCATGAAATTCTGCTACAGAGACTGGAACACTTAATTGGCCTAAAAGGTTCTGCACTAAGCTGGTTTAAATCTTATTTATCTGATCGTTTTCAATTTGTTGACGTTCATAATGAATCATCCGTACGTACTAAAGTTTGTTTTGGAGTTCCGCAAGGTTCTGTGCTTGGACCAATCCTGTTTATTCTATATATGCTTCCTTTAGGCAACATCATTAGAAATCAGTCTATAAATTTCCATTGTTATGCGGATGATACACAGTTGTATTTATCAATGAAGCCAGAAGAAAGTAATCAATTAACTAAACTTCATAATTGTCTTAAAGACATAAAAACCTGGATGAGCACCAACTTCCTGATGTTAAATTCAGACAAAACTGAAGCTATTGTTCTTGGCCCCAAACAACTCAGAGACTCTTTATCTGATGACATAGTTTCTCTAGATGGCATTGCTCTGGCCTCTACCACTACCGTAAGAAACCTCGGAGTAACATTTGATCAAGATTTGTCTTTTAATTTTCATTTAAAACAAACCTCACAGACTGCATTTTTTCATCTGCGTAATATTGTGAAAATTAGGCCTATCCTGACCCGAAAAGATGCAGGAAAATTGGTCCACGCTTTTGTTACCTCGAGGCTGGATTACTGTAACTCTCTACTATCAGGTAGCTCTAGTAAATCATTAAAAGCTCTCCAGCTAATTCAGAATGCAGCAGCACGTGTACTAACAGGAACTAAGAAACGAGATCATATTTCTCCTGTTTTAGCTTCTCTGCACTGGCTCCCTGTAAAATCCAGAATTGAATTTAAAATCCTACTGTTAACTCATAAAGCTCTAAATGGTCAAGCTCCATCATATCTTAGAGAGCTCATAGTGCTATATTATCCCACCAGAACTCTGCGCTCTGAGAACGCAGGGTTACTCGTGGTCCCTAAAGTCTCCAAAAGTAGATCAGGAGCCAGAGCCTTCAGCTATCAGGCTCCTCTCCTGTGGAATCATCTTCCTGTTATGGTCCGGGAGGCAGACACCGTCTCCACATTTAAGACTAGACTTAAGACTTTCCTCTTTGATAAAGCTTATAGTTAGGGCTGGCTCAGGCTTGCCTTGTACCAGCCCCTAGTTAGGCTGACTTAGGCCTAGTCTACCAGAGGATCCCCTATAATACACCGGGCATCTTCTCTCTCTCTCTCCCTCTCTCTCTCGTATCCTATTACTGTATCTTGTTTACTCGGCCATTCTGGATGTCACTAACTCGGCTTCTTCTCCGGAGCCTTTGTGCTCCACTGTCTCTCAGGTTAACTCATATTGCAGCGGTGCCTGGATAGTGTGACGTGTGTGGTTGTGCTGCTGCTGTGGTCCTGCCAGATGCCTCCTGCTGCTGCTGCTGCCATCATTAGTCATTAGTCATACTTCTACTGCTATTATAGACATATGATTATTATCACACATGTATACTGCCTGATACTAATATATACTTTCAACATATTGTACCACAGTAGCCAGAACTATAACGACAGTATTATTACTTTCATGAATGTTGTTGTAAGCTACTGTCATTACCGAGGATGTCATACAGATTACTGTATTGTGTCATACAGATTACTGTTAATTTGTTATGCTGATCTGTTCTGTACGACATCTACTGCACGTCTGTCCGTCCTGGAAGACGGATCCCTCCTCAGTTGCTCTTCCTGAGGTTTCTACCATTTTTTTTCCCCGTTAAAGGGTTTTTTTGGGGAGTTTTTCCTGATCAGCTGTGAGGGTCTAAAGGACAGAGGGATGTCGTATGCTGTAAAGCCCTGTGAGGCAAATTGTATTTGTGATATTGGGCTTTATAAATAAAATTGATTGATTGATTGATTGAGTCCCTACAGTAGTCCCTGCAGTACCTACAGTCCCTACAGTAGTACCTACAGTCCCTACATCCCTACAGTAGTACCAACAGGTCTAGAGAAACATGAGTACTATCACTGTTTCAGAACTGTGGTACCAACCTGGTACGAAAGTTTAGGTACTTGTGACAGTTTTAACATCAGGTATGTTGAGCTGTACCTGATACCTGCGGACCACCTCAGCCTCCATCTGGACCCCCCAGGACATGGCTCTGGTCTGGATGCTCCGCCCCTCACCTGTCAAGAACCAATTTACTTGATTTACAAATAGCCAGTCCATCTTATTTTAGTGATTTGTTTTTGTTACTTATTATTCAGAGCCTGTTACAGGGGGCATGGCCATGTGATTTGGGGCGGGGCGTACCTGTGATAGCAGTCAGGTATGAGGTGGGTGGGGTTGGGCTCTTGCCATTGCTGAAGCGACAGTGAGCAATGCGATGAGCCACGGAGGCCGTGATCCGGTTCTTCCTCCAGGCGAACCAGTCCTGGTTGGAACTCTGTCCACGAGTCAGAACCTCCACTTCCTCCACAACACCCCTGTCCAACTGGACCTCCAGACCCAGAGGGACCTGCTCCGGTCTGAGAGGGCCTCCCTCCGGGTCCAGATCTGCAGCATCTCTCTGAACCAGCTTCCTTGTGGCTTTCTGAGCACTCTGTCTCTGTCCGCCAGCAGGTGGCAGGCTCACACCAGGACCTAGATCAACCTGAGGGCTCCTAGTCTGAGGGACCCCCTTCTGAGGGACCCCCTTCTGAGGGACCCCCTTCTGAGGGATCCCAGTCTGAGAGCAGCGGACAGCTGCTGCTCTGGTCTTCTGGGCCGGACTGGTTCTGGGTTTGTCTCCAGGTGTCTGGATGCTCGGGTGGTATCGCACCGTCGGGATGACAGTTTTCTGCTTTGTGTTCTGATTCTGCATTTTTCACGTCACCTACATCAGAACAGGAAACATATGATGAACACTAAGTTTGTTCTTTAGCGCAAACGAGAAATATGTCATTCCAGTACAGACAGTGTGTGAACATGTACCACCTCACTGCACCATGGTTTTCATGTTCTTTGTGTTTTTACTGATTTTTTATTTATTTCTTGTTGGTGTTTTTGTACTTTAAATCCTGACTACACCAGAGTCCTCCTTGAATATTATAAGAATTTTAATTTCATGTTTGTTGTTTAAAAAAAAAAAGGTCTAACACAAATTCGTCGTTTGGGGCTTTTATTTTGAAAACCTGTAAAGTGACGGCCGGATGTTGTTGGTAACCCTCCTTCTAAATCAGGAGTAAACAGGTGGGCGTGGCTTCTGTTGTTTTTCACTTTAAACCGCTTCTAACAACATCCTGAACAGCGACATCTATAAACTCAGCACCAAACTCCAGTCAACATGTGTGTGACAAAACAAACCCATCATTTAAGGACCGAACAGTGACGTCAGACCAGCTGTTTCGGTGTTTACCGGGTTGTTCGGAGCCGTTAACGTGTTCGGCACCGACCTCATTAAGCAGCAGCACGTGTTCAAATGGCAGTCTGTGATTTTTGGAGCTGACCGTCGTGGTGCTCGTGCCGCCAGGTGGCTCGCTGTCAGGGTCCCTGAGTGAGGAAGCCAACCCAACCTGAAGGGTTTCATGACGTCATTCGAAGCCGAATTCTTCAGAATATTTCCATTTCTCGAAACACTGTCTCAAACAGCTGCGATAACCAGGCAGTACTGACAGGTGAGGAAGGAAACGTTAAAGTGCGACATTTATGAATGAGGTTTGGTGAAAACTTGTTGGGGCGTCTCCAGAATGAATCTTAGCGCAGCTTCTTTTAGTTTCCAGTTTGTGCAGTTGGTATTAAATCATTCTTATTTTCACTCTGACAGTCCGGATGTAAATAACTTCCTGTGACTTGTAAATAACAGAACAAACAGAAAAGACCTCACCTGAACGGCTGCAGTGTGTCGGAGTGAAACCTGTAGTGAAACTGAGCGGATTGAGTGTGACTCATGACCTCGTGACAGATGGAGTGTGTGTGTGTGTGTGTGTGTGTGTGTGTGTGTGTGTCCGGACATGTTCTGTCTGAGTTAACTCATTAAAGGAAAAACTGGATTCGTTCCTTTAGAGACACTGTTTTATTCACATTGATCACAACAAAGCGTCATGTCGGATATAAAGAACCGCCAGAGTGTGTTTTACTCCTTTGAGGGTCCACAGAGCCATGTGTACCTCTCTGAACAAATGACGTCACTAAACTTGCGGCACACCTGACGGCCGACCTCACCTGTCTCTGTATTTTAACATGTCAACTTCACAGAAATGATTTTCAGAAATGTGTCAGAATTAATAAAATAATAGTTTCAGTTAAAACAGAACACGTGTTTATTGTGTCGTTTGACATCTGTGGGCCTTCGTGTCTCTTTGAGGTTG
Source organism: Epinephelus awoara (assembly GCA_035609425.1). NCBI lineage: Eukaryota > Metazoa > Chordata > Actinopteri > Perciformes > Serranidae > Epinephelus > Epinephelus awoara. The sequence goes on from CM069297.1 coordinate 44,277,244, forward strand.
TTTTGCATCTCTTTGTTGTTTTGTGTCTCTTTGTTGTTGTTTTCTGTCTCTTTGTAGTTGTTTTCTGTCTCTTTGTTGTTGTTTTCTGTCTCTTTGTAGTTGTTTCACATCTCTTTGTTGTTGTTTTCTGTCTCTTTGTAGTTGTTTTCTGTCTCTTTGAAGTTGTTTTGCGTCTGTAGTTTTTTTGTGTCTCTAGTTTTGCGTCTCTTTGTAATTGTTTTGTCTCTTTGTAGTTGTTTCACGTATTTTTGTAGTTTCACGTCTCTTTGTAGTTGTTTTGTGTGTCATTGTAGTTGTTTTGCGTCTCTTTGAAGTTGTTTTGTGTCTCTTTGTAGCTGTTTTGCATGTCTTTGTAGCTGTTTTGTGTCTGTAGCTCTTTTGCATCTCTGTGGTTGTTTTGTGTCTCTTTGTAGTTGTTTTGTGTCTGTTTGTAGTTGTTTTGCATCTTTTTGTAGTTATTTGAATTTATTTATTTATATTCTATCATGTTTATTTTTCTCAGATTTTATTTGTGTATTTATCTATTTATTTATTCCAACATGTATGTTTTTTTATTAATGCATTTATGAATTTATTTCAGTATTAATTTATCTATTAATAATTTTATTTTTATATTTATTTGTAATTTTTTAATTTAATTTATTGATACTGAGGTCGTCTTTGGTCCTCAGTGAAAGGACACATTTAGTATAAAGCAGGCCGTCATGAATATTGAAGATTATTCTAGAAAATAATCAGTAAAAATATTAACATTAATAATTTGGTCATAATACAAATAAAATATTTAATAGTATTTGCATAGTATTATAGTATTTAATAATCCTAACAATGTCTGAATGGTTGCTGGGCGACAGAGCAGCCAATCACAGCTCCTGATCATCAGTGGATCCTCACAGATCAGAACAATAAACATTTGTACTTCATTATTAATACAAAGCCCTCGTCACTTCAAGCTGGAGCCGATCGATCGATCGATCTAACGATGGGTCTGTGGTGCTGACTGTGTGCCCTTAGTCCTGTCTCACAGGTAAAAATGTTGTGCTGTCCCCCATCAGGTCATGGCCGTCTCTCAGGTGTCTCCTGGTCTGTACCTCAGCGGTCTGGACCCGGCCCTGAACCTCAGTGTCCTCTCCAGCAGGAACATCACGCTCATCATCAATGCCAGTGGGCTGGAGGACGTGTCCTACCCTCAGCTGGACGGACTGCTTGTCCACCACGTCCCCGTCCAGGATCAACCTCACGCCCCCCTGAGACACCACTTTGACCCCGTTGCTGAACGGATCCACCAGAACCGGTCAGGAGGGACTCTGGTCCACTGCACCGCCGGCAGGAGCCGATCGCCCGCTCTGATCATGGCCTACCTGATGAGGTAACCCAGCAGGGCCCTCACCTGGCAGAGGCACTCACCTGTGACGGATCACGTCCAGCTCAGTGTGTCCTTCTGTTCATTCAGATCAGTGTTTCCATAGATACACAACAATTAGACCCCGCTGTATGAATCAATCAATAAATGCATAAATAAATAAACACAATAATTAATACACAAATAAAAACAATATTTATATTGAGTTATTTGTGCATTTACTAATTTTTTTATTTCACATTTATTAATCATTTTATTCATGTCAGCGTATATAATTTTGTTTCCAGCATTATTTAGTTGAGCATTCATTAACTATTTCATTTATTTCAGCATGTTGTTTGTTTGCAGCAGTTGTTGATTATTTCAGTTAATTAGTTAAGCATTTATTATCAAATTAAATACATTTTTTGCCATTTTTATTTTTTTATTTGAGCATTAGTTTATTCATTCATTTCTGCAACTACCTTTTTTCCCCCACATATATTAATCTTTTTATTTATCTTAGTGTATATATTTTTTGTTTCTAGCAATTGTCAGTTATTTTCTTTAATGTGTTCAGAATTTAATTTTTTACAGCATTTTATATTTATTTAGCATTTAATTATTAAGCATTTGTTTCAGTTATTTGAATTTATTCAGCATTTGATTTAATTTTTCACAATGTTTTATTTAGTTTGTGAAGCATGTTATTATTTCAACAATTTATTTTACTCTTTACTCTGGCATTTACTAATTATTTCATTTTTTAATTTGTATATTGATGGTATTAATTTCATTTGTTGTTAATAATTTGTGTGGTGATTACCGTGGTATTGGACCCAGTCAGTAATCCAGTCATGTTGAGGAACTTCTGATATTCTCTGATTACCTGCAGTACGTAGTGAAGGACGTGTTTGGTGTCTGTGTGCAGGTTCAAAGGTCTGAGCCTCCGTCAGGCTCATGAAGTCCTTCTGGTTCGGCGTCCATTCGTCCGACCCAACGCTGGTTTCTGGAGGCAGCTGATGGACTATGAGAGGAGACTGTTCGGCAGGAACACTGTCAGGATGGCGAGGACGACCGTCGGTGTCCTGCCTGAAGCTCTGGAGGACTCTGAGGATGCAGCGTACTGTGTCAACGTCTGACGGCTGGAGGCTCCTCAGAGTTCAGGAAGGAGCTGTCAGAGAATCAGACCTTAAACAAAGTCGATCTTCATCTTCATCATCATCATAATCAAACCTACAGAAGTGCGTCTTTAATTTTTGTACCTGTCCCACTTCCTGTGTGGCTCTCAGCTGTTTCCTTCTGGAGATGCTTCAAAACACAAATACACTTTTAAAAAAGACTCAGTCATTACGTCTGTTTCTTTACACATCACAGGATAACTGTGGGTTAACAACAACAACAACAACAACAACAGAGGACAGAAAAAATCCCGCCAAAATAAGAGCAGAACTGGAATCAGAACCTTTAAAAACAAACAGACCACAGCAGACCAGTAAAAAAAAAAGTTTATTGTGACGGTAGCAGGAAGTGTTCAGCAGAGTTTCCTCATGACCACTGTGACACCTGAGTGATGTCATCACATTACATGGTCAGGATCAGTCAGTTCAGTTCAGTTCCGTTGTCCAGGACACCAGCTGATGAAGCAGACGGAGGTCAAGGCAAGACTGAGGGTGAAGTCCAGCAGGAGAAGCAGAGTCACAGACAGCAGTCCAGGTCCTGGTCTCAGTACTGGAAGCTTCTCTTGGTTTGGATGTCATCCAGGATCTGCTGCAGCTCCTCGTCCTCAAACCGACCCTCCAAACTGAAAACACAAACACTTCAGTCACCATGGTAACTGGACACACACAGACACACACACACACACACACACACACACACTCACCCCCGTCATACCCACGTCATAACCCCATTATACCCTCGTCATACCCCCATCATACCCCCGTCGGTATGGCATGAGTATGATGGGGGTATGACGAGGGTATGACGGGGGTATGATGGGGGTATGACGTGGGTATGACGGGGGTATGATGTGGGTATGATGTGGGTATGATGTGGGTATGATGTGGGTATGATGTGGGTATGACGTGGGTATGATGGGGGTATGACGTCGGTATGATGGGGGTATGATGTGGGTATGATGTGGGTATGATGTGGGTATGATGTGGGTATGATGTGGGTATGACGTGGGTATGACGTGGGTATGACGGGGGTATGATGTGGGTATGATGGGGGTATGATGGGGGTATGATGTGGGTATGATGTGGGTATGACGTGGGTATGATGGGGGTATGACATGGGTATGATGGGGGTATGATGTGGGTATGGCGTGGGTATGACGTGGGTATGACGTGGGTATGATGTGGGTATGACGTGGGTATGATGGGGGTATGATGTGGGTATGATGGGGGTATGATGTGGGTATGGCGTGGGTATGATGTGGGTATGATGGGGTATGACATGGGTATGATGGGGGTATGATGTGGGTATGGCGTGGGTATGATGTGGGTATGATGGGGTATGACGTGGGTATGATGGGGGTATGATGTGGGTATGATGGGGTATGACGGGGTATGATGTGGGTATGATGTGGGTATGATGGGGTATGATGGGGTATGACGTGGGTATGACGTGGGTATGATGTGGGTATGATGGGGTATGATGGGGTATGACGTGGGTATGACGGGGTATGATGTGGGTATGATGGGGGTTATGACGTGGGTATGATGGGGTATGATGGGGGTATGATGGGGTATGATGGGGGTATGATGGGGTATGATGGGGGTATGACGTGGGTATGATGGGGGTATGACGTGGGTATGACGGGGGCATGACGGGGGCATGACGGGGGCATGACGTGGGTATGACGGGGGTATGATGGGGGTATGATGGGGTATGACGGGGGTATGATGGGGGTATGATGTGGGTATGACGGGGGCATGACGTGGGTATGATGGGGGTATGATGGGGGTATGACGTGGGTATGATGGGGTATGACGTGGGTATGATGGGGGCATGACGGGGGCATGACGTGGGTATGATGGGGGTATGACGTGGGTATGATGGGGGCATGACGGGGGCATGACGTGGGTATGACGGGGGTATGATGGGGGTATGACGTGGGTATGACGGGGGTATGATGGGGGTATGATGGGGGTATGACGGGGGCATGACGGGGGCATGACGTGGGTATGATGGGGGTATGACGTGGGTATGATGGGGGTATGACGTGGGTATGATGGGGTATGATGTGGGTATGATGGGGTATGATGGGGTATGACGTGGGTATGACGTGGGTATGATGGGGGTATGACGTGGGTATGATGGGGGCATGACGTGGGCATCACATGGGTATGATGGGGGCATGACGTGGGTATGATGGGGGTATGATGGGGGTATGACGTGGGTATGATGGGGTATGACGTGGGTATGATGGGGGCATGACGGGGGCATGACGTGGGTATGATGGGGGTATGACGTGGGTATGATGGGGGCATGACGGGGGCATGACGTGGGTATGACGGGGGTATGATGGGGGTATGACGTGGGTATGACGGGGGTATGATGGGGGTATGATGGGGGTATGACGGGGGCATGACGGGGGCATGACGTGGGTATGATGGGGGTATGACGTGGGTATGATGGGGGTATGACGTGGGTATGATGGGGTATGATGTGGGTATGATGGGGTATGATGGGGTATGACGTGGGTATGACGTGGGTATGATGGGGGTATGACGTGGGTATGATGGGGGCATGACGTGGGCATCACATGGGTATGATGGGGGCATGACGTGGGTATGATGGGGTCCGGGTGTGAAGTAGGCGGGACTGACCTGGGGATCAGGGCTTTGGCCTCCTCGGCAGCTTCAGGACACAGATTTGCTAAACTTGCCAACTCGAACTTGTGGAGCTTTTTCTGCAGGAGCAGGCTGAAACAGAGAGGCCGGTCCGTCAGAGATTCAAACAGCTGATCCCACCCTGGACAGAGGGGGGGGGGGGACTCACCTGCGCACAGCGGTGATGGTCTCTCTGTTCTTGAAGCGGCTGAAGCGAGCTGTGTAGTTCAGGGTCTTCATGAAGACCTCGGAAAGTTCCTGTTCGTCCTCGGCGCTCTCGTTCTGCTGCTTTCTGTGTTCCAGCAACATGTGGACCTCCGAGTTCAGCAGAGTCTCTGCGTTCTCAAACTCTGTCACAACAACAACAACAACAACAACAACCAATCAGAAGAGCCGGCGACCATGTTTGTAGTTCTGCAACAGTTTAAAGACTGTAGCCACACACTGAGGTAAGAAGTACTTACACAGTTTAACTGTGTGGTAACAGAGTACTTTAACTGTGTGGTAACAGAGTACTTTAACGATGTGGTAACAGAGTACTTTAACTGTGTGGTGACAGAGTACTTTAACTGTGTGGTGACAGAGTACTTTAACGATTTGGTAACACAGTACTTTAAAGATGTGGTGACAGAGTACTTTAATTGTGTGGTAACAGAGTACTTTTTCTGTGTGGTAACAGAGTACTTTTACTGTGTGGTAACAGAGTACTTTAACGATTTGTGGTAACAGAGTACTTTAACGATTTGTGGTAACAGAGTACTTTAATTGTGTGGTAACAGAGTACTTCAACTTGGTAACACAGTACTTTTACTGTGTGGTAACAGAGTACTTTAATGATTTGTGGTAACAGAGTACTTTAACTGTTCGGTAACAGAGTACTTTTACTGTGTGGTAATAGAGTACTTTTACTGTGTGGTAACAGGACTTAACAGAGTACTTTTACTGTGTGGTAACAGGACTTAAACTGTGCAGTAAAAGAGTACTTTTATTGTGTGGTAACAGAGTACTTTTACTGTGTGGTAACAGAGTACTAGATATAGTACTACTTGTACTTAGATATTTACTGTGATGGAGTATTTGTACTGTGTGGTGTTACTACTTGATCTACTGAAGAACTTTGACCTTTTACTGAATTAAAAGAATAATACATGTTAAGGACAAAGATCATGAACAGTGTGTGTTGTCAGAGTACTAGTGTCATTAATACAAACGTGAGTAAAAGTACTTTCCATCCCCTGACAGGTAAAGTAGGTTTTATATTTATCTGATAAAGTCTGATCTGACAGGATGGTATAAATAAAATGTCGAAATATTTATATATATATATTTATAAATAAAGTTTCATTGACGATAGTAGAAATCGGTTATAAAATAAAGTTTCATCAACGACAGTGGGAATCGGTTATAAATAAAGTTTCATTGACGACAGTAGGAATCAGTTATAAATAAAGTTTCATTGATGACAGTAGGAATCAGTTATAAATAAAGTTTCATTGACGACAGTAGGAATCAGTTATAAATAAAGTTTCATTGACGACAGTGGGAATCAAGTTTCATTGACGACAGTGGGAATCAGTTATAAATAAAGTTTCATTGACGACAGTGGGAATCAGTTATAAATAAAGTTTCATTGACGACAGTGGGAATCAGTTATAAATAAAGTTTCATTGACGACAGTGGGAATCACTTATAAATAAAGTTTCATTGACGACAGTGGGAATCACTTATAAATAAAGTCTCACTGCGACAGTAGGAATCAGTTATAAATAAAGTTTCATTGATGACAGTAGGAATCAGTTATAAATAAAGTTTCATTGATGACAGTAGGAATCAATTATAAATAAAGTTTCATTGCGACAGTAAAGGTAAAGGTAAAGTTCCACTGATTGTCACACACCTGAGTGTGTGAAATTTGTTCTCCGCATTTGACCCATCCCCTGAGGGAGCGGTGAGCAGCAGCGGTGCCGCGCTCGGGAACAGTAGCAATCAGGTATAAATAAAGTTTCATTGACGACAGTGGGAATCAGTTATAAATAAAGTTTCATTGACGACAGTGGGAATCAGTTATAAAGTTTCATTGACGACAGTGGGAATCAGTTATAAATAAAGTTTCATTGACGACAGTGGGAATCAGTTATAAATAAAGTTTCATTGACGACAGTAGGAATCACTTATAAATAAAGTTTCACTGCGACAGTAGGAATCAGTTATAAATAAAGTTTCATTGATGACAGTAGGAATCAGTTATAAATAAAGTTTCATTGACGACAGAAAGAATCAGTGATAAATAAAGTTTCATTGACGACAGTAGGAATCAGTTATAAATAAAGTTTCATTGACGACAGTGGGAATCAGTTATAAATAAAGTTTCAATGACGACAGTGGGAATCAGTTATAAATAAAGTTTCATTGACGACAGTGGGAATCAGTTATAAATAAAGTTTCATTGACGACAGTGGGAATCAGTTATAAATAAAGTTTCATTGACGACAGTGGGAATCAGTTATAAATAAAGTTTCATTGACGACAGTAGGAATCAGTTATAAATAAAGTTTCATGGACGACAGTGGGAATCAGTTATAAATAAGGTTTCATTGTGGACCGACCTTTAGGAAACAGCAGCTGTGAAGCATCTTCTTCAACATCTCCGACATGAGCAGGAGCCGCGCCGCCTCCCGCCGCCATGACACCCCACAATACCAGCTAACGGCTAACGGCTAACAGTCACCAGACAGGACACCAAACGGCGGACGGTAACGGCTGCAGCCGGTACCGGAGGTTCACCACAGAGTCCCGGAGAGTCCCGGCGGTCTGACGGTGGTCTGTGCGGCCTCACACAGTCTAAACTCACAGAGTCAGGTTTCAGCTCGGCGCCTTTCAGCTACACAAAAACACCAACTATCATTTCCGTTTCTCAAACCAATCACATCCGCCTTCAAAATAAAAGCGGCAGCAGCCCACAGTGCCCTCTGTCGGACGGTACACGTCCATACCACTTTCGTATTACAAAAACGAGTCATTTTACAGACAGGTAAATAAACGTAAATAGAAAACAAACAAACAAAATAAAGCAAAACATGCCAGGGGTCACCATAAATACATAATAAAAAGTAAAATATGAACAATAATTCAATACAAACTATTAAACTGGGAGCACAGATCCAAAGTTTTAACAGCCTTCTTATTCTTTGCAGAGGATTTTGTTTTAAAATATAAATCCATTTCTTTTTTAAAAACAATAAAGAGAGGTTTTGTACGGCTACATTTACATTTATGAATATAAAACTTGGCAATAAAAATAAGATTAATTACAAAATCTACTCTTGTAAGCAGGGTTAGTTCTTACAAAACAAAGAATACATTTTCCAGTAAAAGTTACAAATTATATTCTCCAAGATAAATCCACAGATGTTTCCAGAGCAGATGGACAAGTGTCTCAGTGTGAGAATTACAGAAGGCACAACTTCAGTCAATATCATTTATGAATTTAACAAAAAAGACCTCACTGGATAACAAAGGTGATGGTTTTAAACGACACTTCTTTAACCTTACTGAGCAAAAAGAATTTTTGTGGGAGAGTCCAATTATCTACACGGTTGTTCCAAACGGCTACACCATGTGAACCACAAGCAATATCATGTTGAAAGAGAGCACGGATCTCACGCTTGTTTTTACAACCTGAGGAGTTAAAACACACTTTTACAACTGGGGAGTCAGTTACATCAACAGAAGCAACTTGTGTATCAGGAGCTGATATCAAAGTACAGGTTTTAAACAGCACAGATACACCAGATGGGATAGCATCAGAGACTGTGTTTATAGCGGGGCGGCACAGCTCAATATTCTTCTAGAATCCTTCATCTTTGTGATAAAAGCACCAAATTTTTCAGATGTGTTGACAAATATATTTAGAATAAATCTGGATGTTAGGGCATCCTGGTGGCCAGAGCAGACAATTGAATCCTACCTGCCCACGGACCCGTCCCGTTAATTGGATCCACTCCAAAATGTAATGGCCTCTAAGTTGGACCATGCTACATGCTTCCACCAAGTTTTGTGAAAATCGGTTCAGTAGTTTTTGTTTAATTCTGCTAACAAACTAATAAATTGGGCGGCAGATCATTTTTGTGATGAAAGCTCCACATTTGTGTCATTTATATCGTAATATACTGGAATACCCCCAAGCTGCTGTTACCATGGTTTCAGCATCACAAATATAATGTAGAGACCAGTTCAAGTGAAAAACATGTTTGATTCTAATGTAGGAAAACAGTAACTTAAAGACATCCAACATAATGGTGAGATTTACAGTTATTTAAAAGGCCATTTCACAACGTTCAGTGAACATACTTAACATTTACACTGTAACACTTTGAACATATGATCTCTAACTAGTGCAGTCATCTGCAGCAATGTGGTACCTTAATAACAGAGCTGCTTGAATATCATGAGACAAGAAGAAAAATAGATCACAGTGTCACCGTCACTATAATCAGCAGGACATGGAATTGGTTCTTTGAAAAATAGAGATGTGATTTTGTAAAGTATGTCTCTATTGTTCCATATAGAATATCAGTGCAGTGAAAACCTGTGCCTGTATATCACAGACCATGCAAACAGTGCTTGTTTGTGGACGTTAAAAAGACACACAGGAATCTTTTAAGTGTTATAATTGCACGCTTAATCCACCAGTTTCACAGAATATATAATTGGGAATACAGTTCCATATTAAATCTGGACTTTCTAAGAATTGTTGATCCAGTTAAGCTTGAACTTGTTGTTCAAAGGCTTGAAATCCAGAAGATTTAGGCCCCATTCTCATATGTATTCATAATGAACGGCTTTTTTTATGTAATCTTTTATTTTCCAAAAACAATTTGAAGAGTAGTTGGTCTATGATTTTGACTGTTTTATTATCAACATGTAATGAGAGAGCAGCGTATGTTATTAGAGTTATTAAGTTATTAAAGTTCTGCCTTTCAAAGATAGATCCCTGAGAAGCCACTGGTTACATTCTCTTTTTCTGTGATTGGGATAAAGTTGAAAGTACCTCTAGTTTTTTGAGACTTGTTGATAGAAATCGTCAAGTGTATCACATATGTTTAATAGGAATGTTTGAAACAGAGCCAAGCTGAGCTGAGTCTTTGACTGCTAATAATTCACATTTGTTTACATTCAAGTATGGTGCAGAGGCTTCAGAGAATACATGAAGAACATCAATAGCACGAGGTATTTGAGCAGAATCTTAAAAAAAAAGAGTAGTGTCATCTGCCAGCTGGCAAATGATGATGTCTTGCTCTGCTGTTTTAATGCCGTTCAGGGTGCTTGTTTTGATATGATTGGATAAAAGTTGGGTGATGAGGAGGAAGAGGAAGAGGAAGGGAGAAACCAGGCAGCCCTGTCTGATCCCTCGTTTCACATCAAATCATTCAGTGTAGATCATCAGGTCTCTGACTGTGACTGATCTGTGTCACTGAGCACGTTCTGTCAGCTGGAAGTGACGTTTTAATCCACTACATCACATGTTTACTGTGTTTACTGCAGTACTGTGGTACTTTTTATAGTATTGCAGGACTTAATGTAGTATTCTGTTTTATACAGTGGTACTCAGTGTAGTACTGTAGTATGTAGTACAGTAGTATGTGATGTAGTACTGTAGTATGTGATGTAGTACTGCAGTATGTGATGTAGTACTGCAGTATGTGATGTAGTACAGTAGTATGTGATGTAGTACAGTAGTATGTAATGTAGTACAGTAGTATGTGATGTAGTACTGTAGTATGTGATGTAGTACAGTAGTATGTGATGTAGTACAGTAGTATGCAGTACAATAGTATGTGATGTAGTACAGTAGTATGTGATGTAGTACAGTAGAATGTAATGTAGTACAGTAGTATGTAGTACAGTAGTATGTGTTGTAGTACTGCAGTATGTAATGTAGTACAGTAGTATGTGATGTAGTACAGTAGTATGTGATGTAGTACAGTAGTATGCAGTACAATAGTATGTGATGTAGTACAGTAGTATGTAATGTAGTACAGTAGTATGTGATGTAGTACAGTAGTATGTGATGTACTACAGTAGTATGTAGTACTGCAGTATGTGATGTAGTACAGTACTATGTGATGTAGTACTGCAGTATGTGATGTAGTACAGTAGTATGTAATGTAGTACAGTAGTATGTAGTACAGTAGTATGTGATGTAGTACAGTAGTATGTAATGTAGTACAGTAGTATGTGATGTAGTACAGTAGTATGTAGTACAGTAGTATGTGATGTAGTACAGTAGTATGTAATGTAGTACAGTAGTATGTAGTACAGTAGTATGTGTTGTAGTACTGCAGTATGTGATGTAGTACAGTAGTATGTGATGTTGTACAGTAGTATGTAATGTAGTACAGTAGTATGTGATGTAGTACAGTAGTATGTAATGTAGTACAGTAGTATGTAGTACAGTAGCATCTGTTGTAGTACTGCAGTATGTAATGTAGTACAGTAGTATGTGATGTAGTACAGTCGTATGTGATGTAGTACAGTAGTATGTAATGTAGTACAGTAGTATGTGATGTAGTACAGTAGTATGTAATGTAGTACAGTAGTATGTAGTACAGTAGTATGTGATGTAGTACAGTAGTATGTAGTACAGTAGTATGTGGTACAGTAGTATGTGATGTAGTACTGTAGTATGTGATGTAGTACAGTAGTATGTGATGTAGTACAGTTGTATGTAGTACAATAGTATGTGATGTAGTACAGTAGTATGTGATGTAGTACTGCAGTATGTGATGTAGTACAGTAGTATGTGATGTAGTACAGTAGTATGTAATGTAGTACAGTAGTATGTAGTACAGTAGTATGTGATGTAGTACAGTAGTATGTAATGTAGTACAGTAGTATGTGATGTAGTACAGTAGTATGTAGTACAGTAGTATGTGATGTAGTACAGTAGTATGTAATGTAGTACAGTAGTATGTGATGTAGTACAGTAGTATGTAATGTAGTACAGTAGTATGTAGTACAGTAGCATCTGTTGTAGTACTGCAGTATGTAATGTAGTACAGTAGTATGTGATGTAGTACAGTAGTATGTAATGTAGTCCAGTAGTATGTAATGTAGTACAGTAGTATGTAGTACAGTAGTATGTGATGTAGTACAGTAGTATGTGATGTAGTACAGTAGTGTGTAATGTAGTACAGTAGTATGTGATGTAGTACAGTAGTATCTGATGTAGTACTGTAGTATGTGATGTAGTACTGTAGTATGTAATGTAGTACAGTAGTATGTGATGTAGTACAGTAGTATCTGATGTAGTACTGTAGTATGTGATGTAGTACTGTAGTATGTGATGTAGTACAGTAGTATGTAGTACTGTAGTATGTGATGTAGTACAGTAGTATCTGATGTAGTACTGTAGTATGTGATGTAGTACAGTAGTATGTAGTACTGTAGTATGTGATGTAGTACAGTAGTATCTGATGTAGTACAGTAGTATGTAGTACTGTAGTATGTGATGTAGTACAGTAGTATGTAGTACAGTAGTATTTGAAGTAGTACTGTAGTATGTGATGTAGTACAGTAGTATGTAGTACTGTAGTATGTGATGTAGTACAGTAGTATGTAGTACTGTAGTATGTGATGTAGTACAGTAGTATGTAGTACAGTAGTATTTGAAGTAGTACTGTAGTATGTGATGTAGTACAGTAGTATGTAGTACTGTAGTATGTGATGTAATACTGTAGTATGTGATGTAGTACAGTAGTATCTGATGTAGTACTGTAGTATGTGATGTAGTACAGTAGTATGTAGTACTGTAGTATGTGATGTAGAACTGTAGTATGTGATGTAGTACAGTAGTATGTGATGTAGTACAGTAGTATGTAGTACAATAGTATGTGATGTAGTACAGTAGTATGTAATGTAGTACAGTAGTATGTGATGTAGTACAGTAGTATGTGATGTAGTACAGTAGTATGTAGTACTGCAGTATGTGATGTAGTACTGTAGTATGTGATGTAGTACAGTAGTATGTGATGTAGTACTGCAGTATGTGATGTAGTACAGTAGTATGTGATGTAGTACAGTAGTATGTAATGTAGTACAGTAGTATGTAGTACAGTAGTATGTGATGTAGTACAGTAGTATGTGATGTAGTACAGTAGTATGTAGTACAGTAGTATGTGATGTAGTACAGTAGTATGTAATGTAGTACAGTAGTATGTAGGACAGTAGTATGTGTTGTAGTACTGCAGTATGTGATTTAGTACAGTAGTATGTGATGTAGTACAGTAGTATGTAATGTAGTACAGTAGTATGTGATGTAGTACAGTAGTATGTAATGTAGTACAGTAGTATGTAGTACAGTAGCATCTGTTGTAGTACTGCAGTATGTAATGTAGTACAGTAGTATGTGATGTAGTACAGTCGTATGTGATGTAGTACAGTAGTATGTAATGTAGTACAGTAGTATGTGATGTAGTACAGTAGTATGTAATGTAGTACAGTAGTATGTAGTACAGTAGTATGTGATGTAGTACAGTAGTATGTAGTACAGTAGTATGTGATGTAGTACTGTAGTATGTAATGTAGTACAGTAGTATGTGATGTAGTACTGTAGTACAGTAGTATGTAATGTACTACAGTATGTAATGTACTCCAGTGTGTGATGTACTACAGTGTGTGATGTACTACAGTGTGTGATGTACTACAGTATGTGATGTACTACGTGATGTACTACAGTGTGTGATGTACTACAGTGTGTGATGTACTACAGTATGTGATGTACTACAGTGTGTGATGTACTACAGTATGTGATGTACTACAGTGTGTGATGTACTACAGTGTGTGATGTACTACAGTATGTGATGTACTACAGTGTGTGATGTACTACAGTGTGTGATGTACTACAGTATGTGATGTACTACAGTGTGTGATGTACTACAGTATGTGATGTACTACGTGATGTACTACAGTGTGTGATGTACTACAGTATGTGATGTACTACAGTGTGTGATGTACTACAGTATGTGATGTACTACAGTGTGTACTACAGTGTGTGATGTACTACAGTGTGTACTACAGTATGTGATGTACTACAGTGTGTGATGTACTACAGTGTGTACTACAGTGTGTGATGTACTACAGTGTGTACTACAGTGTGTGATGTACTACAGTGTGTGATGTACTACAGTATGTGATGTACAACAGTATGTGATGTACTACAGTGTGTACTACAGTGTGTGATGTACTACAGTATGTGATGTACTACAGTGTGTGATGTACTACAGTATGTGATGTACTACAGTGTGTACTACAGTGTGTGATGTACTACAGTGTGTACTACAGTATGTGATGTACTACAGTGTGTGATGTACTACAGTGTGTGATGTACTACAGTGTGTACTACAGTGTGTGATGTACTACAGTGTACTACAGTGTGTGATGTACTACAGTGTGTACTACAGTGTGTGATGTACTACAGTGTGTACTACAGTATGTGATGTACTACAGTGTGTGATGTACTACAGTGTGTACTACAGTGTGTGATGTACTACAGTGTGTGATGTACTACAGTGTGTGATGTACTACAGTGTGTACTACAGTGTGTGATGTACTACAGTGTGTGATGTACTACAGTATGTGATGTACAACAGTATGTGATGTACTACAGTGTGTGATGTACTACAGTATGTGATGTACTACAGTGTGTAGTACAGTGTGTGATGTACTACAGTATGTGATGTACTACAGTATGTGATGTACTACAGTGTGTGATGTACTACAGTGTGTACTACAGTGTGTGATGTACTACAGTGTGTACTACAGTGTGTGATGTACTACAGTGTGTGATGTACTACAGTATGTGATGTACAACAGTATGTGATGTACTACAGTGTGTACTACAGTGTGTGATGTACTACAGTGTGTGATGTACTACAGTGTGTACTACAGTATGTGATGTACTACAGTGTGTGATGTACTACAGTGTGTGATGTACTACAGTGTGTACTACAGTGTGTGATGTACTACAGTGTGTGATGTACTACAGTGTGTACTACAGTGTGTGATGTACTACAGTGTGTGATGTACTACAGTGTGTACTACAGTATGTGATGTACTACAGTGTGTGATGTACTACAGTGTGTACTACAGTGTGTGATGTACTACAGTGTGTGATGTACTACAGTGTGTACTACAGTGTGTGATGTACTACAGTGTGTGATGTACTACAGTATGTGATGTACAACAGTATGTGATGTACTACAGTGTGTGATGTACTACAGTATGTGATGTACTACAGTGTGTAGTACAGTGTGTGATGTACTACAGTATGTGATGTACTACAGTGTGTGATGTACTACAGTATGTGATGTATTACAGTGTGTGATGTACTACAGTATGTAATGTACTACAGTGTGTGATGTACTACAGTATGTGATGTACTACAGTATGTGATGTACTACAGTATGTAATGTACTACAGTGTGTGATGTACTACAGTATGTAATGTACTACAGTATGTGATGTACTACAGTATGTGATGTACTACAGTGTGTACTACAGTGTGTGATGTACTACAGTATGTGATGTACCACAGTGTGTGATGTACCACAGTATGTGATGTACTACAGTGTGTGATGTACTACAGTATTTGATGTACCACAGTGTGTGATGTACCACAGTTTGTGATGTACTACAGTGTGTAGTACAGTGTGTGATGTACTACAGTATGTGATGTACTACAGTGTGTGATGTACTACAGTATGTGATGTACTACAGTATGTGATGTATTACAGTGTGTGATGTACTACAGTATGTAATGTACTACAGTGTGTGATGTACTACAGTATGTGATGTACTACAGTATGTGATGTACTACAGTATGTAATGTACTACAGTGTGTGATGTACTACAGTATGTAATGTACTACAGTATGTGATGTACTACAGTATGTGATGTACTACAGTGTGTACTACAGTGTGTGATGTACTACAGTATGTGATGTACCACAGTGTGTGATGTACCACAGTATGTGATGTACTACAGTGTGTGATGTACTACAGTATGTGATGTACCACAGTGTGTGATGTACCACAGTTTGTGATGTACTACAGTGTGTAATGTACTACAGTATGTGATGTATTACAGTGTGTGATGTACTACAGTATGTGATGTACTACAGTATGTAATGTACTACAGTGTGTGATGTACTACAGTATGTGATGTACTACAGTGTGTAATGTACTACAGTATGTGATGTACTACAGTATGTGATGTATTACAGTGTGTGATGTACTACAGTATGTAATGTAGTACAGTATGTGATGTACTACAGTGTGTGATGTACTACAGTATGTGATGTACTACAGTATGTGATGTACTACAGTATGTAATGTACTACAGTATGTGATGTACTACAGTGTGTGATGTACTACAGTATGTGATGTACTACAGTATGTAATGTACTACAGTTGTGTGATGTACTACAGTATGTGATGTACTACAGTGTGTGATGTACTACAGTATGTGATGTACTACAGTATGTGATGTACTACAGTATGTAATGTACTACAGTGTGTGATGTACTACAGTATGTAATGTACTACAGTGTGTGATGTACTACAGTATGTGATGTACTACAGTATGTGATGTCTTACAGTGTGTGATGTACTACAGTATGTGATGTACTACAGTATGTGATGTATTACAGTATGTGATGTACTACAGTATGTGATGTACTACAGTATGTGATGTACTACAGTGTGTACTACAGTGTGTGATGTACTACAGTATGTGATGTACTACAGTGTGTGATGTACTACAGTATGTGATGTACTACAGTATGTGATGTACTACAGTATGTGATGTATTACAGTATGTGATGTACTACAGTATGTGATGTACTACAGTATGTGATGTATTACAGTGTGTGATGTACTACAGTGTGTGATGTACTACAGTATGTGATGTACTACAGTGTGTGATGTACTACAGTATGTGATGTACTACAGTGTGTGATGTACTACAGTATGTAATGTACTATAGTGTGTGATGTACTACAGTGCGTGATGTATTACAGTGTGTGATGTACTACAGTGTGTGATGTATTACAGTGTGTGATGTACTACAGTATGTAATGTACTACAGTGTGTGATGTACTACAGTGTGTGATGTACTACAGTGCGTGATGTATTACAGTGTGTGATGTACTACAGTGTGTGATGTACTACAGTATGTGATGTACTACAGTATGTAATGTACTACAGTGTGTGATGTACTACAGTGTGTGATGTACTACAGTATGTAATGTACTACAGTGTGTGATGTACTACAGTATGTGATGTACTACAGTGTGTGATGTACTACAGTATGTGATGTACTACAGTATGTGATGTATTACAGTGTGTGATGTACTACAGTGTGTGATGTACTACAGTATGTGATGTACTACAGTGTGTGATGTACTACAGTATGTAATGTACTACAGTGTGTGATGTACTACAGTATGTGATGTACTACAGTATGTGATGTATTACAGTGTGTGATGTACTACAGTATGTGATGTACTACAGTGTGTGATGTACTACAGTATGTAATGTACTACAGTGTGTGATGTACTACAGTGTGTGATGTACTACAGTGTGTAATGTAGTACAGTATGTGATGTACTACAGTGTGTGATGTACTACAGTGTGTGATGTACTACAGTGTGTGATGTATTACAGTGTGTGATGTACTACAGTGTGTGATGTACTACAGTGTGTGATGTACTACAGTGTGTGATGTACTACAGTGTGTAATGTAGTATAGTATGTGATGTACTACAGTATGTGATGTACTACAGTGTGTGATGTACTACAGTGTGTGATGTACTACAGTGTGTGATGTATTACAGTGTGTGATGTACTACAGTATGTGATGTACTACAGTATGTGATGTACTACAGTGTGTGATGTATTACAGTATGTGATGTACTACAGTATGTGATGTACTACAGTGTGTGATGTACTACAGTGTGTGATGTACTACAGTATGTGATGTACTACAGTGTGTGATGTACTACAGTGTGTGATGTACTACAGTATGTGATGTACTACAGTATGTGATGTACTACAGTGTGTGATGTACTACAGTGTGTGATGTATTACAGTGTGTGATGTACTACAGTGTGTGATGTACTACAGTATGTGATGTACTACAGTATGTGATGTACTACAGTGTGTGATGTACTACAGTGTGTGATGTACTACAGTATGTGCTATCTGCTGTCCCCTCCGGACGCCGCTCTGCGCATGCTCCTTTGTGGAGTTTGGGTGGGAGGGTTAGCCGTTAGCACTGAGAGCTAACAGCCGGAGTGTGTAATGGCGGCCTCGGTGTTGCTGGGCTCTGTGGACAACACCGGACTCAACTTCACGGTGGGAGGCGGCAGCAGCGGCGGCAGCGGCACCGGGAATGTATTAGTCGGGAGTAATAACGGACTGGGACCGGCAGGTCCGGCGCCCTGGAACCGTTCTCTGGACCGGGCGCTGGACGAAGCCTCGGCCACCGGGTGCTTGAACCTCAGCGGCAGGAAGCTGAAGGAGTTTCCCCGGAGCGCCGCCAACCACGACCTGACGGACACCACCAGGGCCGGTGAGTGAGCTCCAGAGCCCGGCGATCAGACACGGGGATCCGGGCGGGGTCCTGTTCAGTCGGTTAGAGTAACTTGGGGAGAGTTTCTGTGGAGTTGAGGCCGCTGAGGAGTCTGAATCCAACTTTAACGGCTGTGGGGAGGACGGGATGGGGAATGCCGTCAGGGAGGGCCGGTGTTGTGACAAACATTGTACCCCCCAAAATGTCGTCCTGCCGTGACTCCGCTGTGTCTGTGACATCATTACACCAAAACACCGCTGACAGACAAACCAGCAGGGCTCCACTTTATATGCAGAGGTCTTTAATTAACTTTATAACATGTTAATAACCACAAGAATCACAGTGACAGCTAACGTTAGCCTGTTAGCTCTCTGAGTTAAACTGCCTCCGCCGTGTTATCAATTAAATGTGGGACTGATGTCAAACTCATAATTGACCTGAGTTTTACTTTGTTTTGTTTTCTGACGTTAAACTGAAGTTAAGACCCGCCGGCAGGGGGAGGGGGGGGGGGGGGGGGGGGGGCATGTCGGGGTCACAGCTTGTGTCAGTACACCTGTAACTGTTGTTGATGTAGCCAGCTAGCATGCTAACAGCTTGTAGCCTGTTGTGTGTAAACATGCTAACGTTAGCACACGGTTGGTTTGATTTATTAAAGTTAGCTGGGTTGGCTAGCCGTCCTCCGGCGGGACCGTCCGGTGTCAGGGGGCCAGTGGGCTGTGGACGAGCCTCACCCCGAGTTTCTGACGTCACGTTGAAAGTTCACAAAGGTGAACACACACCTGGGGATGTTTTTGTTTGACGTGTGTGACGTCTGGTTAGATAATGAGAGCTGCTCCGCCCGCCCGAGAGGCTGACGGGCCGGGACGGTGAGACAAAACAAACGGAGCTGAGGAAGCTAGTTTTGGACAGTCTGTCTGTCTGTCCCAGGACCCTCTGTCCCTGGGCTTAGGGTCTGTCTGTTTGTCTTTCTGTGTCTCTCTCTGTCTCTGTCCCTGGGCTTTTGGTCAGTCCATCTGTCTGTGTGTGTCTCTGTGTGTACAGACATATGTCCTGTCTTAGTTGAGATAATGATATCAGTATAATGACCTATGTGATAAAATATTGTCATACTGCAACATGTTAATGACAATAATATTAATATTAAATAAATAATAAATTGATAAAGTTGTTAGAACAGAGACACATCAGGACGACACTGGGGAAAACAGTTACAGCAACACCAATATAACAGACATATAAACGGTCACTGGAGCTGATTGTTTTCGTTGTTGTCGGCTGATTCAGGGCTCCAGACTAACTATTTTCAGTCGGAGCACTGAAGCCTCTCCCAAAATTTCAGGAGCACAATCAGAAAATTTAGGGGCACACCTTAAATTGTCCTGCAATGCAGTTATTCTCATTTCTGGCCATTTTATCTGTATCATAAACTATATGGAGTCTACTGTATATTTGCCTGTTTTACTTATTGAAGTATTAAACATTACAGAGACTTGTGGTCATTCTTAAGCTAACATGTACAGATGTGAAGCCCTGACTGTATTTGACTGGTGTTTAATGGAAGCTGTTGTCTTGTATAGAATATGAAGCTTACAGTCACACACAGTGTATTCAGCCTGTGTAGCTGAGGCGACAGGTCAAACTGAGATGATGCTGATTTACAGTTCATGGACCATCAACATAAAGTACAGATCACCTGTAAAACATTTAATATATCGATCTATCATGATTACAACAGCTGAAAATATGTAGAATTTGAGGCTGTAGGGTGTGAATACATCTTATTATTGCAGCCTGTCAGGCTGTGCTGTGAAATAGGTTTAAAATTGGCTGAAAAACAACAAAAGAAGGTTTCTTAAGTCAGTGATAGGGATAGGGATGTCCCAATCCAGCTTTTTCACTTCCGAGCTGATACCGATATTACAGCCTTGAGTTTTGTCCTATACCGATCCAAGCACGTATTATACATATTTACTTATTTTGTTAGATGTTAGAAAAGGTTTGATCAAGCGATATTACTCTAACAAGAACAACTACTTAATTGGGTTAGTTAGAATGATCCACAACAGTTGGTATGAGAAACTGACCTTTTTTTTTGTTAACAGTGTTAAATAAACAAACTTTTAACTTGAACATTAACATTAAATAAAAAATATAGCAGGTTTGCTTTGGCCCCTTAATAAATAGAAAATAAATCAACACAAGAAATCTTCAAAATGTCTAACATTGAAATTAAAATAGCAGCAAGACTCCACACACTTGTGCTTTGTCCCCTAATAAATAAAAAATAGATTAACACCACAAGACATTGTTGACATTTAACAAACAATGCAGCCTTTCCTTTTCAGTTATTTTAGTCGTGTCAGTGCCAGCCTGGTGCTGCTGTTTCCTGGGACCAACAGAGGGGACGAAAAACCACACACAATATTGTACAACTGTTTAAACAAGCAATAGTCCGCCCATGACTCCAATTTCACTAATTGTGCCCAAAACAATGCCATCAGTGCTCTTTACTTAAACAGTAAGAGTGTAAACCAAATAAAAATATTACTCTCAACAAACCAGAGCAGAAAACAAATAGTCAGTTAAACTGACCGCTACTCCTCCTACCCTCCGTGTGTCTGCCGTCTGCATGCTGGCCTGGTGGATTGATAGTAAGTGCTGGAGCGGATCGCTGGAATGGACTGCTTGAATCGTGGAGCGCTGGGCTGGCTAGAATACCTGGATCGGAGTCCGTGAAAAACTGGATCGGAGTTCTGGGATTGGCATTTTTCCATGCAGTCCGATCCGATGCCGATGCATGTTTTTTGGCAGCCGATACCGATCCGAATATCGGATTGGGACATCCCTAGTGATAACCAGTTTATCGAGTTACAGTCCTGATTTACACACTTCTGTTTTAGGCGTGAGTTCGTGTCCAAAATCCCTAATTGTTTAGAGTGGGCCATTTTTTTCGTGTAACGTGTACACGGGTTTCACCGCTGGGTGGTGCTATTGCATTATACCAGTGAAGCCCCAGTTATCTGAATACCAACCGAGTGGGCCATTTAACCAATGGTTACTGGCCGCCACAACGAAATATCACCATTACGACGGTCTGCCATCCCGAATTTTAGTCCCTGAGTCCTGACAGTGAGCTATGGTGAGCCTGTAGAAGCCGTATTTCCCATGTATGTCAGCGATTTTCACCGGGGATGCACGCGAGTAACTGAGGCTGACATTACCTGCTTTTCAGCGAACTCCTCTGGTAATTTTATTAAAAGGCATGGCATATAGGTCCACAGTAACTTATTATTATTATTATTATTATTGGGTCTTATAAGAGTGGGCTACGATGAGTACCAGGCCATCAAATCACAGCATCCGCGGTTGAGAGGACATGGAATTGTGTGCGCTTTTACGCATGCGGGTGTAGGTGATCACAGATATTTGATGTGGGAAAGATGTAGCCAGATGTATTACCTGTTTTTAAGCGGCACAAGATACGTGGCTCGTCTGTCCGTCCGTCCGTAGCACGAGTCATGTGCGCCACTTCACCACCGACCTGTGCATAAAAGCGCACACAATTCGGTCTCCTCTCACAGCAGATGCTGTGATTTGATGGCCTGGTGCTCATTGTAGGCCACTGGCGAATGAGGGATGCACCGAATATTCGGTAACCGAATATATTCAGCCGATTATTGCAAAAACACACATTCGGTATTCGGTGGAATAAGTTAAAAGCAAGGCCGAATAATAGCGGCGTGTTTTGATAACGCAATCAAACTGCGTGCCGTGACAGGCGGAGTAAAATGTTGGCAGTGTGGCGATCCGTCCGTCACCGCACTCGCATTTGCGACTACAAATAGTTTTGAGCGAGCAAAATAGGCTTAAATCATTCAGCACGCTGTGTGAGTACAGATTTCAACCACCAACAGAAACGAAAGGCGAATCCCACCGGTTGTGGGTTGAACGGGGGTCACAGACACAGACAGTAATGTATTCCTGTCAAATACGGGGGCCATTGGCTTCCCTGCGGCGATGGAGAAGTCGGCTCCAATAATATCCTCTTCTTGGCGTCATGACTGTCCAGTAGTACCTGAACAGCCGAGCCAGCCGAACACAGGTATGTGAAGTGTCAGCGGAGAAACGAGCCGTTCACATTTCTCTCTTTGTGGCAGGTAACGGCCCACAAACCTCACTGCACTTTAGGGACTGTTCTTTACTTATGAAGGGACTGTTCTTTACTTGTCAGGGGAGGAGGGTGGCTGGTTGATTCTTATTTCATTTATTTATTTTATTTTGATCCCCCCTATGTTAATCACTTATTGATGCTGTTTTTGAAGTATGAATAAGTCAGAAAGTAATTTATTCCATTGAAATATCATTGATGTATTATAGAAAAGTGATTTATCTTTTTCTAAATGACAAGAGGCACATCTGCCTCCTTTTTGCTGTGATATCCTGATACTACTCAGAACCGTGATATTTTCATTGGTATCGTATAGTGGGTCCCCATTTTGGTACCGTGACAACACTAATCTGGAGGGGTTCATCTGCAAAAACTAATGAAAAACTAAACAACAGTATTCCGTACTCGGTATTCGGCCAAGCATTTAATATTATTCGGCTTCAGCCCCAGATTTTCATTTCGGTGCATCCCTACTAATTTTTCAAAGCGGTTTATGATCTCAAACACGTGTACACATGTAAACGTTTACACGGACTCACCCCTAGTCTGTTTTGTTATATAGAGATGCTTCTTTTGTTTTTATATCAGAGTCAACTAAATCTGTTTGGGGGTTTTTACACTGTTGGTTGAACAGAGCTAGGGATGCAAGATGTTGGATTGTTTGCTGATAGCAGATATATCCATTTTTCCCCTCCTAATTTCAGTGATCATCATCAAGTCTCTTCTGTAGATGAATTAACATCATATCATACATGCAGACTGTGATGGTGACGGCCCACCAGCAGATGGGGACATGAAATAGTGTTCAGTGTCTGTATATTCATTCATTGTGTTGAATAAGAAAACAAATGTGGGCAGATTCTGCCAGTATCACTGTGCATCCATAAACCGAACAGGACAGTTGTTAATCTGTCACCTTCTACTTTAGGAAACTGTGACGGCCATTTCAGGGCTCAACAGTAAGGATCGCCTGAGGCAGGTAACCTGTCACATGGGGTCATTAAATCTAATTCACCTGTCTGATCGGGCGAAAAAAGAATCAAACACGTTGTTTCTCTTGGAGCTGATGATGGACGTAGTGAAGGAGTGAGGAGTCTTGCTTCTGTCTCATCTCTGTTGAGAGCTGCACGTGAGCAGTACTAATCAGAGACATGAGAGAAAATGGCAGCAGGTAAAGACCAGGTTTATAAGCTGAGGTCCAGTGAGTATTTTAATCCTCACAGGAAACAGGAGTGTGTGTGTGTGTGTGTGTGTGTGTGTGTGTGTGTGTGTGTGTGTGTGTGTGTGTGTGTGTATTTGCGTGCAGCCTCAGGCGTCTGGTCAGTATGAATCAGCCTGATAAAAGAAGTGGAGCACAAACTTCACTGTGTGTCAGTGTTAGAAAGATACTCACAGAGAACTACCAGAGTTAGACCAGTAAATCCTCTGATATCATCATCGCTATCAGTTTCAGCTGATTAATAACTTCACTGTCAGTGTCAGCTGATCAATAACACACTAATTGTCACAAACCAACTTTTAATTTGGTGACTTCAGGGCACTTCCTGTGTGTGTGATCACAAGCTGCTGTATAACAGGAAATGCCATTACCATGGTGATTTGTACTTCCTGTCAGCCAGGTGCAGATCCTCTCACAGCTGCACTGGTAAAGATAGATACAAGTGGGCTTCCGTATGCAGCGGAGGAGTGCGGACGTGTATTCGTGAGCTCTCGGTGGTAGGCTCTAGCTTCTGCCTTTATCCTGATTTAACCTCTCATAAACTTGGACTGTATGCAAGAGGCGAAGCCATTAAGAACGCTTTTGTATGGCAAGCTACAATTTTCGACAGACAAAACGAAAGAAAACTACTCAAACTTCACGGCACTTACACGCGGTAACCACAACAAACATGGCGGACGGGGAAAAGGAAACATCATTCAGTGAGCTTCTGGACGCTATTCAAGAAACTAAAGAGGACCTCACAAAACATATTGACAAAAAAACAGCTGACATACAAACAACACTAACGAAA
This sequence comes from Epinephelus awoara, assembly GCA_035609425.1. NCBI lineage: Eukaryota > Metazoa > Chordata > Actinopteri > Perciformes > Serranidae > Epinephelus > Epinephelus awoara. The sequence continues at coordinate 44,302,233 of CM069297.1, forward strand.
ATTGAATCCTCACTCTCCACCCTTTCGGAACAGGTCGAGGAGATAGAGACGCGAGTGAGTGCAAACGAAGACGATGTTAAAGATGCACGCGACCGGGTTGATAAAATGGAGAAACTGATAAAGCACCTCAAAGACAAAACTGACGACCTAGAAAATCGCAGCAGGAGGTCTAACATCAGGATACTGAATGTGCCGGAACAGGCAGAAGGTCAAGATGCGGTTGGATTTTTGGAAAAGTTTATACCACACATCCTGGGTAATGATAATTTCACCTCACCCGTCACCCTGGAAAGAGCACACCGCATCGGGAAGAAATCGGACAGACCGCGGCCCCTCATCGCCAAGTTCCTGAACTTCAGAGATAAAGAGAAAGTCCTTCGGCTGGCCAGAAGTAAAGGAGAGATGACATACGAGAATAAAAAGATATCATTCTATCCGGATTACAGCGCTGACCTGCAGCGGAGGAGAGACGAGTTCCTTGACGTGAAGCGGGTGCTACGAGAGAAGGAGGTGGAATACGCGCTGATCTACCCAGCTCAGCTTCGCATTAAACATCTGGGATCCGTCAAGTTTTTCTCAACTCCAGCAGAAGCGCAACGTTTCTTGAAAGAACTGTCAAGTGAATAGCTTAAAGCTGACCAAAATGACTGTAGTATACAGTCCACTGTTATAGACTGATGAGAGACACTGATGAGAAGGATTGTGATTCCCACTGTTAACTTGAGAGGGGAGAAAAGTGACATTAAGAAGATAAGGCTATATGATTAAACTGTAATAATCCTGTTATCCTCACATGTTCAAAATAACTGGGACCATGACTGATGTAAAACCTGCATATGATTACTGATACATGGACAACTGTTCATTAGTTAACTATGACTGAATGTCCAGATTTATAACACTGTAGATCCTGCATGCAGGCTTATTAGCATGATGCTATATTTCATACCCCAGTGGTAGAATGGGATCACATTTCACTAACTTCTCTATCCTTTATATATTTTGGTTTTATTTTTAACATCTTAAAATTTAAAACTTTGCCATATACAAACTGTTATGAGTGGCTAGTTTTAATTACAGCAGTTGCTGGAGCCACCACTGTTGTTTAAGAGAGTTACTTACCTACCTAATGTGGTTTTGTTACAGGGGTTTTATTAGGCAGGTTTTTACTTTAACGTTTTGGGGTTATGTATGGTCTCTCACTAAAACTCTAACTTCTACCTACACATATGTCCAGATTATCCTTTAGTCCATTATACCCATGGTCATTGTTTTACCACCTCTAAACTCAGTGCGGGAATGCAACCAGACATCCTTAGAGATGAATACCATGACACTTATCCTGCTAAGACATCTATATGAAAAACTCATAGCATGGGACAATTAACATGTATATCTTGGAATATTAGAGGGGTCAACTCACCAATTAAGAGGAAGAAAATGTTGACATATTTAAAGAGGCAGAATGTAGATATTGCCTTTATTCAGGAGAGCCACCTCACCGCCACTGAACATTTAAAACTGCGTAGGGACTGGGTGGGCAATGTTTTCTACTCCTCCTTCTCCTCAAAAGCAAGAGGTGTCGTCCTGCTCATTAATAAACATCTAAACTTTAAATTAAATTCAGTTGAAAAGGATAAAAATGGGAGATTTTTGCTTGTAGACTGTGAAATAAATAGGAACAAGATATCTTTGGTGAATATATATGGGCCTAACTATGATGACCCGTTGTTCTTTAACAATCTGATTATGAAACTGGCCACAATTGGGGGTCAATGTGTTGTGGGTGGAGACTTTAATTTGGTCTTAAACCCTCTTTTGGATAGATCATCACCCAAAACAACTTCACTATCAAAGGCAGCATCAGCACTAAATCAAGGTATGAAAGACATAGGCATAGTTGACGTGTGGCGAAATCTTTATCCAAACCAAAGAGATTTTTCTTTCTTTTCACCGTCACATAATACACACTCTAGAATTGACATGTTCTTGGTGACACAAGATATGATGTCCACGGTGATAGAATGCTCCTACTTAGCAGCCACCTTCTCAGATCATAATCCTATCAAACTCTCCTGGATTATTAATACTCCACAGCCCATAACCCGCAGGTGGAGATTTAAAAATTACATGTTAAAAGACCCTGAATTTATCTCATATATGACCACTAATATTGAAATATTTCTTGATGCCAACTCAAATTCTTCCTCGCATGCCAACATTTGGGAGGCTCTTAAAGCCTATATGAGAGGTCAGGTTTTATCATACAGTGCCCATAAAGTAAAAAAAAATAGAGAGACGCTAACTAAATTGGAAAATGATATTAAAAAACTAGAACAGGACTACATTGCCACCAAAAAGGAGGAACTCCTTAACACACTAACAAAAACAAGGATGCAATATAATAATTTATGTACCAACAAAGAGGAAGCAGCTATGGCCAGAACTAGGTATCATTATTATGAATTTGGGAACAAAACAAGTAAACTCTTGGCCTGGCAAATTAGAAAGGAAACATCTGATAAATTTATACACTCGATATTAACAGAGGATGGCAGACTCCTTGACGATTCAGCATCCATAAATGCAGAATTCAAACAATTTTATGAAGATTTATATAAAACTGGGCAGGATGCTGACAATATTGGAGCAAAAAGGTTTATGGATGGAATAACCCTTCCCAAATTACAAGATGAGGATAAAGAACTGCTTGATGCAGATATATCAGAAATGGAGGTTCTCCAAGCCATTAATTCTTTACAAAATAACAAGACTCCTGGGCCAGACGGCTTCCCTGCCGAGTATTATAAGGCCTTTTCAAAAAAATTACTGACTCCCCTCACGAACATGATTAAAGAAGCGCTTGAAAATAAAAAATTACCAGAATCATTGGAAATTGCAACAATTACACTGCTTCCAAAACCGGGTAAGGACAAACAGAAATGTGACTCATACAGACCGCTCAGTCTCTTAAATACAGATTATAAGATACTGTCCAAACTAATTGCTCTCAGATTGGAAGATGTTATACCAAAGGTAATACATGCTGACCAAACAGGCTTTGTTAAAAATAGGCATGGAGCAGATAATGTGCAGCGACTGCTCCATATACTGAATGCTGCTCAGAAAATTCGAAATCCTATGCTAATAATATCTATGGATGCAAACAAAGCATTTGATAGAATTGAACCAAGCTTTCTTTTTCGGACACTAGAGGCTATGGGTTTGGAGAGAAATTTACCCAGTATATTAAAACACTTTTTAATGCCCCTAAAGCTAATATTTTAACAAATGACGTACTGTCTAACACTTTCTCCTTATCCAGAGGCTGCAGGCAAGGCTGTCCAAGCTCCCCCCTGCTCTTCGCACTTGCGATTGAACCATTAGCCATCGCCATCCGCTCCAACACCTCCATAGCCGGAATCAAATTTGGTACAAGTGAACATAAACTTTCCTTGTATGCAGATGATCTTTTATTATATATAACCAATCCACACACATCAGTCCCCCCTCTATGGAAATATCTCAAAGAATACAGTGCAGTTTCAGGATACAAATTAAATTACAATAAAAGCGAAATTCTACCACTAAACATACAGGACAACAATATTAGAGCTCTCACTGACCCGTTGAAGTGGTGCAACAATGGTTTTAAATATTTGGGTATACAAATTGGAAAATCAGATGGGCATATATTTAAACAGAACTATATAAAATTATTGGAACAATCCAAACTTAACCTTCAAAGGTGGGTGGATCTCCCACTGTCTCTCATAGGCAGGATTAATACTATTAAAATGAATATTTTGCCTAAGTTTATTTACCTATTTCAATGTCTCTCTATAAATGTCCCCAAGAGTTTCTTCAAAGAGCTTAACAAAATTATAACTACTTTCATATGTCAAAAGAAAAGCCCCAGGGTCAAACTCATTTCTCTGCAGGCTCCATATTCAAGGGGAGGACTTAACCTACCAAACTTTAGGAATTATTATCTTGCCTCTCAGTACCGTTCAATGTGGATCTGGCTGCATGCAGAGAACAGTGAGGTTAGATGGGTCCCAATAGAACAACATGAGATGAAGTCTATGCCTTTAAAGGATGTTCCATTTATAGGTACAAAAAAATGTTTAGCCACACTCACAAACAATCCAATAATACTGAACACATTCGCTGCCTGGCAAGAATCTCACTTACTTCTGGACACAAATATTTCTTTTCTTAGAAGGACACCTTTGTGGGGTAATCCCAATCTCTCACACCACATCTCTGACTCTGTATTACGGGGGTGGAGGGATAGAAAAATCCAAACAGTTGCTGATTTATACATTAATGACACATTTGCTAACTTTCAGCAACTAAACGAAAAATTCAATCTTCCTAAATATAGTTTCTTCAAATTCCTACAAATAAGAGACTGGGTTAAGGAGAAATCCAAAGAAACATTCCCAGATATACCAAAAGAAACTCCTCTCGAAACCCATTTATGTAACAAACTAGGCAGATCAACAAAAGGAATAATATCTTCTATATATGGTATCATTAATGGAAAGTTACCTGTTTATGATAAAACATCTACAAAAGGAAAATGGGAAACAGACCTGGGCTGTGTTTATGAGGACGTGGATTGGCATTATCTATTGGAACAGGCACAGACTGTGTTAATCTCCACAAAACATAGGCAAATTCAATTTAATATATTTCATAGGACATACTACACCCCTTACAGGTTACACAAAATTGACAGCAATATTTCCTCCAGATGTCAGAGATGTAAAGTGACCGATGGTGATCTTCTACACATGCTATGGAGTTGCCCAGTGATAGAAGAATTTTGGAAACGTGCCATTGAACTAACCTCAAGGGTAATAGGAATTCAAATTGAACAGGACCCAAAACTATGGATCCTGGGGGACACAACCTCTGTTAATGTGAACTACTATAAGAAATATTTTATTTTACTTGCAAGCACTGCAGTGAAAAAATGTATTCTGATTAACTGGAAATCTGAAAATTCACCAACAGTAAGACACTGGATTAGCGAGCTTGTGTCTTACTGCACACCTGAAAAGATATTATATAATGTGAGAGGGAAGCACGCAGCCTTTGGAAAAATCTGGGCCCCCTTCATAGACATTCTGCCTTCTCTGGATTTGGTTGACCATGGTGGTGTGAGTCTTCCTGGACCGGCTTTGAATTAGCCCTCTGTGGATTCTTCTTGTATAACTTCCTTACTGATGTATTTGTTGCGAGTAGTATGTTGATTCAAATACATATGAAGATGTACAGATGGCTGTATGTATAAACTGTATTTATAGACTGTGTAGGTATACTATAAATGAAAGGAAATTAAGAGCCATACAAGGGAGGAGGGTGGGGGGTGGGAGGGGAAAAGTTCTGTTCTTTTTGTTTCTCATTCTCTCTTCTGATGCTCGAAAATCATCCTTGTATGGTGTGTCTGTAAGGTTATGCATTTATGTATGTTTCCTTGTAAATGCAACTTAACCTATGGTAACAAACTGTACTGTGCACCATGAATATCCTATAAGGGCATCTGTTAATAAAAACAAATCTTTAAAAAAAAAAAGATAGATACAAGTACTGTGTGTGTAGTATTGTATGTATCACAGTATGTGTACTACACCTGCTTCACACTGGTAGAGATCAGCTGATCAGTGAGGTCACCATGATGACCACACAGAGCAATGTGATTGGAGGATTGTACAGAAGTGTTGTTAGACGTGATGTAATATAACGTTTACTCTGTGTGTGTGTGTGTTTTCAGACTTGTCCCGTAACCGTTTGTCAGAGCTTCCTCTGGACGTCTGTCTCTTTGTGTCTCTGGAGAGTCTGAACCTTTACCAGAACTGTCTGAGGTCTCTGCCAGACAGTCTCCTCAACCTGCAGGCCCTCACCTACCTGAACCTCAGGTAAGACACCAGAATTACACACTGTTGGTTTGAGTCTAAACCCTGCCCCTCTATCCCAACAAGAATCAGCACACCCCACCCCTCTATCCCAACAAGAATCAGGACACCCTACCCCTCTATCCCAACAAGAATCAGGACACCCTACCCCTCTATCCCAACAAGAATCAGGACACCCCACCCCTTTATCCCAACAAGAATCAGGACACCCCCCCCCCCCACCCCTCCCTCTATCCCAACAAGAATCAGGACACCCTACCCCTTTATCCCAACAAGAATCAGGACACCCCCCCCCCCCTCTATCCCAACAAGAATCAGGACACCCTACCCCTTTATCCCAACAAGAATCAGGACACCCTACCCCTCTATCCCAACAAGAATCAGGACACCCTACCCCTTTATCCCAACAAGAATCAGGACACCCTACCCCTTTATCCCAACAAGAATCAGGACACCCCCCCCCCCCCCTCTATCCCAACAAGAATCAGGACACCCTACCCCTCTATCCCAACAAGAATCAGGACACCCTACCCCTTTATCCCAACAAGAATCAGGACACCCTACCCCTCTATCCCAACAAGAATCAGGACACCCCCCCCCCCCTCCCTCTATCCCAACAAGAATCAGGACACCCTACCCCTTTATCCCAACAAAAATCAGGACACCCTACCCCTTTATCCCAACCAGAATCAGGACACCCCCCCCCCTCCCTCCCTCTATCCCAACAAGAATCAGGACACCCTACCCCTTTATCCCAACAAGAATCAGGACACCCCACCCCTCTATCCCAACAAGAATCAGGACACCCCACCCCTTTATCCCAACAAGAATCAGGACACCCCACCCCTCTATCCCAACAAGAATCAGGACACACACACACACCCCCCCCCCTCCCTCTATCCCAACAAGAATCAGGACACCCTACCCCTTTATCCCAACAAGAATCAGGACACCCTACCCCTCTATCCCAACAAGAATCAGGACACCCTACCCCTCTATCCCAACAAGAATCAGGACACCCCCCCCCTCCCTCTATCCCAACAAGAATCAGGACACCCTACCCCTTTATCCCAACAAAAATCAGGACACCCTACCCCTTTATCCCAACCAGAATCAGGACACCCTACCCCTTTATCCCAACCAGAATCAGGACACCCCCCCCCCCCCCCCCCTCCCTCCCTCTATCCCAACAAGAATCAGGACACCCTACCCCTTTATCCCAACAAGAATCAGGACACCCCACCCCTCTATCCCAACAAGAATCAGGACACCCTACCCCTTTATCCCAACAAAAATCAGGACACCCCACCCCTCTATCCCAACAAGAATCAGGACACCCCACCCCTCTATCCCAACAAGAATCAGGACACCCCCCCCCCCCCCCCCCCCCCCTCCCTCCCTCTATCCCAACAAGAATCAGGACACCCTACCCCTTTATCCCAACAAGAATCAGGACACCCCACCCCTCTATCCCAACAAGAATCAGGACACACACACCCCCCCCCCCCCCCTCCCTCTATCCCAACAAGAATCAGGACACCCTACCCCTTTATCCCAACAAGAATCAGGACACCCTACCCCTCTATCCCAACAAGAATCAGGACACCCTACCCCTCTATCCCAACAAGAATCAGGACACCCCCCCCCTCCCTCTATCCCAACAAGAATCAGGACACCCTACCCCTTTATCCCAACAAAAATCAGGACACCCTACCCCTTTATCCCAACCAGAATCAGGACACCCTACCCCTTTATCCCAACCAGAATCAGGACACCCCCCCCCCCCCCCCCCCCTCCCTCCCTCTATCCCAACAAGAATCAGGACACCCTACCCCTTTATCCCAACAAGAATCAGGACACCCCACCCCTCTATCCCAACAAGAATCAGGACACCCTACCCCTTTATCCCAACAAGAATCAGGACACCCTACCCCTTTATCCCAACAAGAATCAGGACACCCTACCCCTCTATCCCAACAAGAATCAGGACACCCCCCTCCCTCTATCCCAACAAGAATCAGGACACCCCCCTCCCTCTATCCCAACAAGAATCAGGACACCCTATCCCTCTATCCCAACAAGAATCAGGACACCCTACCCCTTTATCCCAACAAAAATCAGGACACCCTACCCCTTTATCCCAACCAGAACTCATTTTACCCATAGATTCAAAGTCAACTTTTACCACAACACTGTGATACTGAAGAAACTTCTCTGTCTGTCTGTCCTTCTGTCCTCCAGTCGGAACCAGCTGTCTGTCCTCCCTGCAGTGGTCTGCAGTCTTCCTCTGAAGGTTTTGATTGCCTGTAACAACAAACTGGTGTCCCTTCCAGAAGAAGTTGGACTGCTGAGACACCTCACTGAACTGGTCCGTCTGACTGATCAAAGTTGATTTATCCTCAATCTCTCCTGATTATTGACCAATGACATGACCAGTGCTCACATGTAGACCATTTCCAACATGACCACATAAACATTCTAAATGTTTACATGTTTGTATTTCCTGTTGGGATGTTTGTTAACACAGCAGCTAACAGGAAGTAAACAGGGACCAGAGCAACATGGTCTATATTGCCTTACTGTTATTAATGATGACTTATTAATTATCAGTTATTGATGGTTGCAGGATGTGAGCTGTAATGAGATACAGACTCTGCCGTCTCAGATGGGTCAGCTGGAGGCTCTACGAGACCTGAATATCAGGAGGAACCACCTGGTCCGCCTGCCGCCAGGTAAATACACACAAACACTCATCCTCATAGTCTACCCTTGTGTATTCATACCTGTGTGTATTACTGGTGTGTGTAGTAACAACTCTGTGTGTAGTAACACCTGCGTGTGTAGTAACACCTGTGTGTATTACCTGTGTGTGTTCAGAGCTGGCGGAGCTCCCTCTGGTGCGTCTGGACTTCTCCTGTAACAAAGTGACCTCCATCCCCGTCTGTTACCGACAGCTCACACAGCTACAGACCATTGTCCTCGACAACAACCCTCTGCAGACCCCACCTGCACAGGTACACACAGGAAGTGACACCATCAGCGTCCAGATGGAGGCTGTGTGGGTCTGGGCTTAATGTGTGTGTTTCTGTGTGTGCAGATCTGCATTAAAGGGAAGGTCCACATATTTAAATACCTGAACCTGGAGGCCAGTAAGACGACCCCCGACCTCCCAGACTACGACAGACGACCTTTGACCTTCAGCTCCTGGTCAGAACTCCTCCCCCCTCAGTCTGAGATCATCTGCTGTCTACCCTCACACATTAATGGAGGCTTTTATTGTGAAATATTTGCTCACTTCCCATTCGCCAATCAATGAGTCCTCGGATAGTAAAGGAATGGTCCGTCTTACTCTGCCTCTGATTGGCCGACACTCTTACTCCAGCACTCATGAAGGCAACCAAAGATGGCAACAAGTAGTAGCCAATCAGAAGGAGAGCAGTGCGGGTCATCCCTTCGCCATCCTAGGAGTCACAAATTTGCTTCCCGTGTATTACAGATGTAGCTACGTCCTGTTTTCCTTCCTGCTGTCATTTCCTCTGTTTGTCCCTCCTTTTCGTCCCTTCCTCTTTCGTTCCTCCTCTCACTCCTTCCTTTCTCTCATCTTTTCCTCTTTATTTCATTTCCTTCATCTCTCAGGTTCAGGTTCAGGTTACTTTATTTGTACCCGTAGGTAGATTTGTTCTGCAGTAAGAGCATTTAACATGGAACACAAGACATCAGACTGCACAAAAACAGGACATAGAAACATAAAACATAAGTACTCAGAAGGCTTACTGATCAGGATTTGCAAAAGCCAGAAGTAAAACCAGAAATAAAAACCATGAAGGTTATTAAAAAATAAACTACTGGAGTGCCATGATAGCAGACCTGATTAAGAACATGATGCAAGGGACAATAAATAGTTAAGACAAATCAAAACTTCCAAAGGTGGTTAAGAATAATAAATCAATTAATAGGAAGGGCATGCAAAATAAAAGACTAAAGGGCCGTCCACACCAAGAACTATAACTATAAATATAACTATACATATACAGTTTTAAAAATCGTTCTAAACTCAAGTGTTCGGCAGCGTTCACACTACAACTACAACGACAACGATAGTGGTGGACGATATCGTTTGGATCACTTTCAGAGCGATTTGATGAACGATAGAAACACTGACAGCCAATCAAAATCCATCCGAAATGACAGGTCGAGACGTTCATCACGTCACGTATACCCACTAAGAAAGCTCCAGGATTTCCATATACCCCCTTAAAAATGTGCAAAGATCCGTAACAATATAGTTTTGAGACAGAATTTTAACTTATTTTGTTTTGCAAATACCGGGTAAATAACTGCAATAAAATACATTTTGCAGGGGAATGCGTCTCCTCTTTTCCCCTCCATTCATAAAATTCAGGCGCCAGGATGAAGTTACTGAGAAGGGCAAATCTTTATTACGCAACATAGGTTCACACAGTGAGTTATAAAGAGCGCGCAGCCGTGCGTAATTGTCGCACGTAATGACAGCTCGTCACTGGTGAAACACAATAAACTGCACGTCTTCATTCATGTTTGTCTCATGACAGATGGAGCTTACAGACAGACAGACAGGTGGAGCAAGCGGCAAATTGGTTTTCTTTTTCTTTCTCGCAACATACAGCAATAACAGGTCATCAATATCCATTTTATCCATCACTCTGCTCCCCTGCCGACCGCACCGTGCAGTGTGTGTTTGGCGTAACCTAGCAACACAATGATATCGTTCATTGGTGTGGATGCTGCCATTGTTATCGTTATAGTTAACGTTACAGTTATCTTTCTTGGTGTGGACGGCCTTTTAGACTTATCTAAAAGAGCAATTGCAGCAGGAATAAAACTGTTCCTGCAGCGCTTAGTCTTAGACCTCGGGGCCTTAAGTCTCTGACCAGATGGAAGGGGTTGAAATTCACAGAACAGAGGATGGGAGTCATCATTACAGATGGAGCTGGCTATTCGCCGTAACTGACCGGCTTGCAGCTCAGCTGTGACTCTTCAGTCAGCCGACTTCACCATTTAACAATCTGGTTCAGTGAGTTTCTATCTTTCAGAAGCAAATTTCCAAACCATGACACAAGAGAAAAGGCTAAAACAGATTAGTCATGGTAACAGAGTGTCATCATGGTTTTGTCAATGTGGAAACGAGACAGCTTCCTCAGACAGAACAGACGCTGGTGCCCAGGGCTGCCCCTGACCAAACTGGGGCCCTAAGCGAAATTTTATTTGGAGCTTTATGTAAGGAAACTTTACATTCAAGTTTAGTTCCCTCTGTCAGCAAATGCATCAGTTACACACTCATTTCAATCAGTATTTCTCAGTCTCCTCAAAAGCTGACTGTTATGTCACCAACAGATGGCGACATTTACCTCCATAAAAATAGTCAAAAACTTATATTAACAACATATATTGATAGGCTATAAACTTTAGCCAATATATTATGTATTGGCTAAAGTTTATAGCCTATTAATATATACGACCACCAACTGGTCATTTTACCACTCCTTTTCATCAGAGGTGAATGCACAGGGCGTTAACAACACATTCAATAAATGTTAATCAGGGCCGCTGGGGAAAAAAATTCTCCAGCCCAGACAGAGACTGGAGACAGAGTCCTGTCTAATGAGTAGCAGCTTAGGTGTTTGTGCCACAAAGTTTTCTTTCAACAACATGCCCACCTTCAAGTGAAGCATGAGCTTCTTCTTGTTTTGCCTTTTTTTCCTGACTTGTGATGTCTTTTGGACGACATGTCGACAACTCTTCACCTGCTGCAGCTCTGCAAGTGCCTGCCAGCGCACCCTCTGATTGGTCAGATGTTGAGTGCTGTCAATCATTGCAGCGACGCATGCACGGTCAGATTACAGGTCTCTTCTCTCCTTCCTTGAGCTGATTCTACTCCCACCTTAATGGTAGCGCATATGTGCATCCACTGCGCAAATGCGTCCCCTCGCGCAAAATGTGGCCCCCCATGGAAGATGAGGCCCTACGCACAGCGCATGTTCTGCGTTTAGGGAGGGGCGGCCCTGCTGGTGCCCTTTCTTGCACACAGCTTCACAATTTTCTTTAAAATTCAGTGTGGAGTCGATGTTAGTCCCAAGGTATTTATAGGATTGCACATTTTCAACAGTGCCCCTTGATGATAGTGGTTTCAGGTGCACTGGCACTGCTTCTTAAATCAATGGCCATGTCTTTTGTTTAGTTCTGAAAATGAACCCTCACACCACTTAACAAAATAGTCAATGACAGGGCCGTGGCTGCTCTCATTTCCCTGAAGCAGACTCACAACTACAGTCGTCCGTGTACTTTAAAATAAGACGATTTTTAAAAGTGCTCTGACACACTCAGATTAGCGACAGGTGAGTGCTTAAACACCACAGACGCTCACAGGAGCCACATACAAGACATTTAAAACAAATGTAAAACACCAAACACGGACGCCAAACTCTTACTGCCGGTTGCTGCGTGCGCCCAAGCTTCTCTTTCCTTCTTTCCTTTCCTTTCTTCCCTGTTTCTTTCCTTCCGTCTCTCTTCCTTTCCTCTTTTATATTCATTTTCATGTTTCCTTCCTTTCCCCCCTTTTTCCTCTTTTACTTTCCTCCTTCCTTCTTTTCTTCCTTCCTACTGTAATTTCTTCCTCCTGTTCTTCTCTTCTTCCCTCCCTCTGCCCTCTTTCCTTCCTTCTTTCTTTTTTCTCTCTCTCTTTCCTTCCATTCTCCTTCCCTTCTGCTTCCTTCCTTCCTTCCTTCCTTCCTTCCTCCCACCCGTATATACTTTACTCATCCCTCCTTCCTCCCTTCTCTCTTTTCTTCCTTTTTTGATTTTTTCTTCCCTTCCTTCATTCCTCCTTCCTTCCCTTCTTCCATCCTTCCTAGTCCATTCCTTTCTTTCTTCTCTCTTTGCTTCTGTCTTTCCTTTTTTTGTCGGTGTTTCCTTCCTTCTTTAATTCCTTTTCTTCCTTCTTTCATTTATTTCTGTCCCTTTGTCCTTCTCTCCTTCCTCCCTTCCCTTTTTAACTTCACTTCACAGCACTTCCTGCTGACCCTTCACAATAAAAGCCTTGTCAATAGTTATCTGACTGTGTGTGTGTGTGTGTGTGTGTGTGTGTGTGTGTGTCAGTGTTGACGAGCTGTACCCCGGGCGTCCGTATGGAGCGTTGGATTCTGGCTTCAACAGCGTTGACAGCGGAGACAAGAGGTGGTCCGGGAACGAGGTCAGACACTCACAGACACACAGCGTGTCCTGTCCTCTGTTTCCTGTCTGTGTGTGAGCTCACTTCCTGTCTGTGTGTCCAGCCCACAGAGGAGCTGTCAGAGCTGCCGCTGCGCGTTGCCGAGATAAGCCGGGAGCAGAGACACCGAGGAGGAGGAGGAGGAGGAGGAGGGGGCGGGGCTCTGCTGGCTAACGGCACACGTGAGTTCATGACGATCAGACAGACGACATGCCATCACTGATGGAAATTATTAAAGACGCCTGACCGACCTTTCTGTCCATCTGTCCGTCTTCTCCAGACGTGGAGTCGGAGCAGATTGACTTCATCGACAGCTGTGTGGGGGAGGAAGAGGAGGAGGAGGGGAGGAGTCGAGGAGGAGGGAGCAGGGACAGCGTCAGCCTGAGCTCTCAGTTCATGGCCTACATCGAGAGACGCATCACCAGGGAGGTATGAGCTCCGCCCACTCACCCCACATGAGATGTCTTTTATTGTGTTGAGCTGTGTGTGACTTCCTGTTTGTGCATCCAGGGTTCTCCGGTCAAAACCAACTCGAGGACAGAGGACACGAGAAGACACAACAGGTACGAGGTTCATGTTACTGCATACAGACATTTTACAGTGGACCGTGAACTGCCTGCGAGCTGTCAAACATCCTGTCTGTCTGTCTGTCTGTCCTTTAGGAGCGTGGTCGACGGTGTCACAGCGCTCTCTAGTGCACAGAGCCAGGTAACTTCTCCCACTGTCTCTCTGATACAGACCATCGACTGCAAATCCAGGCTGCTCATGTCTGTCTGTCTGTCTGTCTGTCTGTCTGTCAGAGAGGTGGTATTGGTCCAGGGGGCGTGGAGAGGATGAGAAGGGAGGCCCAGCTCGCTGCTCTGAGGTACGACGAGGAGAGACAGAAGAATCGATCTGTGCAGAGAGACGCCATCACCAGCTACACCAAGGTACATTCTAACACTGCTGTCGCCATGACAACACAACAACACAACACAAGTTGGCCGTCACAGCCACTGCGATCACATCTTCGCTCTCGGTCGTGTTCACACTCTGTGAGAGACGCTAGCAGCATGACGAGGCGCTGAGCAGACACTCGCCGTCATGTCATGCTGCCTGTGTGTGTGTCACAGGATGAACCACATGCTCTGATGTCACTGTAAGACACTTCCCTTTATGACATGTGGAGGCGATCGCTGCAGCTGCAGGTGTCACCATCTTTGTGTGTTCTTGCTGGTCAGCGCTCTTCTTCTTCTCTGGGCCTTTAACATCAGACTAGAACACGTGTAGGTGAACATGCTGCCCGCCAGGTCAGCAGGAAACGCATCATCACTACCTGCAGAACTGCAGATAAATAATAAACAAGTGCCGTTCACGTTCTCAGGATTTTGGTGCTCATGTGTCGTTTGCTGGAGACACGCTCACTGTCAGTCAGAGTGGTCACTTCCTGTTGATGTTTCACAATAAGAGCTTTAACAGATGATCAGAGCAGAATGAACCTGTGATGATGTCATCACCTGAGCTAACTCTTGTTGTTGTTGTTGTTGTTGTTTTTCCAGCACAAAGCAGCTCAGAGTCCAACAAAGTCCAGTCCAGACAGTGAGGTGAGACACACCCACATGACCACATGATCACATGATCAGATAGAAGAAAAACTTTATTTATGCACAGAGTTTGACAAACAGCAGAAACAGGAAGAGGACACTCAGAGACAGACGTCACATCAGAGACTGGACCAAGGTTGCGTCACAACAACAGGACCAAACATGTCAACAAAAACAAAAACAGGTTTGAGCACCAGAAACTGCTCCTCCTGGAAGTTTGAATCATTTTACCACGTGATGTTTCAGGCAGCAGCAGTTCATCAGACAGACGAGGAGACGCCTCCATATTTACAACCACTGATGGACGCACAACAGATCATGTGACAGCACATGTAGCTGCACAGACACCACACACTGCAACACACTGCAGTACACTGCACAACCAGTACACAATCACGCCACTGGAATACATTTAGAAAAATACATTAACAAAAAGATTCATGTAGATGAAATGCATGTACTAAAAATGTGTTTAGAGAAAAGATCAGCGGTGCCCAGAGTTTCACCTCGAGTATCACATGATTTAAACATGAGGTAAAAAAACATTGTAATGACAAATTCTAGGTGAAATTGTTGAAGAAGATATTTTTATATTTCATATTGGTTTTTAAAAAAAATTGGACATGTTTTTGTTTAAGAAAATAGAGGTGCCTCTAATGCTCTTAAAATAGTGATACTCAGTGAGGAGTCCCACAGCGAGGTAAGAAACAGAACTCAAGCAGCGTGTGATTTGTTTCTTAAATATAAAACGTAAAATAATTTAACAGAAAAGGTCGACGATAAAATCACGGTTCTTTAAAAATGTCTCGGTAAGTGTTTTATTTGTAATATGGAAAGTGTCAGAAAAAGTTCGGGCGACACGTGGAGCAACAGTGGGCATGTGTGAAGATGATGTCATCATTTCACACAGATGAAGTCATAGAGATCTGAAGCTTAGACGCAGTTTACTAAACTCTCCGTGTCAGAGACTGAAACACAAAACGTATCTGTGTATCTCTGTGTCTGTGCTCCGCCCCCTCAGTGTAGGCCACACCCCTCCACACCTGTTCACCCTCACCTGTTTGTCTTTTTCTGTGTGTGTGTGTGCGCGTGTGTGTGTGTGTGTTCAGAATGTCTACCCCTCCAGACGCTCCACCCACACAGATGACTCCGCCCTCTTCATGGTAAGAGTTTGGCCACGTCCTCAGAACTCTACTAACAGTTTAAAATGAGTGAAACAAAACTGATGTGAATCATTCAGATTCACGCATCCTCATCTTCATCATCATCATCATCACAGGAAACTGTACACTGATACTGCACATTGTGTTTCCTGTTGCTGTTTCACAATACAAGCCTGCTGTGGTAAATAGGGATGTCCCGATCACATTTTTTTTTTTACATCTGATCCGATACGAGTCCTTTTTTTTGAAACCGAGTCCGATCCGATACTTTGCAAAGCATTAAGAAAGAAAAAAAAGAATGCATCCAAGTTGGATTGTTGGTTTGTTTTTTTATTTAAATAGTATCCAAAAAGCTTATCAGTGGCTCAGCGGCACAAAATGTAAACAAATTAAGTGTCTTCTTCTTGTCTTCAATAAACAAAATAGGCCTCTATCTTTTGTAGCGGTTTGACACATGAAACCAATATTTTTCTTTTCCTCAGTCAAACCTCACAAAGAAACCATAAAACAGGTCCCTCAACACCAAAATGAAATTGTTTTTACCTGGTTTCTGCAGAACAAAAGAATTATACTACACAAAAATACAAATACAACTGTGATCAGTTTCAAGAAAGAATTTTTTTTTTTTTCACCAAAGAAAATAAATGTTCCGTTCAGTCAGTTCAATCCCGTTCAAACAAAAAACTCCACTCCGGGATTTCCAAATAACATATCATATAGACCGAGTACGCAGAGGACTTCTGGCTCATTTCTCACTCGCCAGCGACTCTCGCCATACTGCCAGGAGCGGCATAATGTAGGGGCCGGTCTACCGGGGTCAGCTGATCGAGCCGTCCCACTGGCGATAGCACCAGGGTGTGTCTGGAGGTGAGCAAGCCATCAGCTGACTGTCTTATGAAAAAAAATATATTTATAAACTATACAGGATCGCCACACTTTATACATTGGAAAGTGGAGGCAACAGTGAACAACACAGATGAAACACCCGGCCATTTTTGTTGTTTTCATTGCTCTGATCTTTTATTACTGATTCCGATTTTGTAAAAATAATGTGATCGGCGCCGATACCCGATCTGAGGATCCCTAGTGGTAAAACCTATTTATCATCCCATTGGATCAAATGTTACTGTGAGGTTTCTGACGGTGGCGCCGGAGTCCACAGCAGTGACACTGAAACTGTTTCTTCAGACAGAGACGTCCTGAGAACAGTGACAAGACTTATGGATCATTTTCTGTCAGAGGAAAAAACAGCATGATTTTTCTGTGAAGATGAAAGTTAAAGTTAGCGTGAGATGTCAGGATTTGTCCAACAACATCATTAAATGTGTTTAAAAAATAAATTACACATGTAAAAGGAGAATCGGAGACATTCAGACGTTTTGTTGTCGACTGCCAGCAACTTTTAAGGTGGAACGTTTACTTGTAATGTTACTCATTATCTGAGTGTATTAGTCTGACTTTGAAAAATTCATTGTAGTTGTTGTGAACATGTTTCATGTAAAATACATGTTTTTATGTATTTTAAAAGTCTGGTTTGAAAAAATCCGTTTCCTCTGACGTCATGGAAACAGACTGAGAGACTCAGACAGGAAGCATTATGGTACTGAACCTGTAGTTTTGTTTCCTGGAGACATGAGTTGACATGTTTTCCAGCACGACTGACAGGTTTACATCCGTCAGGTCCAGCAGAGGTCAGAGGTCAGGGGTCTGATGATGTCACTGAGGCATGGTGTCATAAATCTGAATGATTTAAATCAGCTGGTTTCCTCTATCATCTACCTGACGGCATGAACACACCTGTCAATCATTCATCATCACCCTGTCACTGAAACCACGCCCACCCTCAGTCCTCCTCCCACTCTAACTCTTCCCGTCTGACTTCCCGTCTGTCTTCCTGTCTGACTTCCCGTCTGACTTCCTGTCTGCCTCTGGGCTCTGAGCTCATTGGCTCCATCTTTGCAAACACTGAAGGTTTTTTCAGGCTGACAGGAAGTAGTGTCTGTGTCAGGGACTAGTTTCAGCGGATTAATCCACAGTCAGTGCTGTGGTGAGGACGGTGTGTGAGATAAACCACAGTGTGTGTGTGTGTGTGTGTGTGTGTGTGTGTGTGTGTGTGTGTGTGTGTGTGTGTGTGTGTGTGTCTGGTGTGTGTGTGTCAGGTCTGTTGCTCAAGTGTGTAACTGTCAGGTGTGTAATTGTCAGGTGTGTAGCCCAGGTGTGCAGCTCAGGTGTGTATCAGGTGTGTAACTGTCAGGTTTGTAGCCCAGGTGTGTAACTGTCAGGTGTGCAGCTCAGGTGTGTATCATGTGTGTAACCGTCCTGTGTGTTGTGTCTCTGCAGGGAGAGGACAGAGCTGCTCTGTCTCCTACAGGTGAGATGACTCATCGATGACACTTTTTCACATCCTGTCCTGTTTTTTTTTTACTGGCTGATTTCAATCAATCAATTTCAATGTTTTTTTTCTTCCAGCCAATCAGTCACCTTCCTACCCCTCCTCAGGGGGCGTGTCCTCCTGTCGGACAGCCAGTCAGAGACCAGAGAGCTTCCTTTTCCGTCTGGGTCAGAGGGAGGAGAAGAGGAAAGGTGAGCTGTGGTCAGGTGAGGTGATCTGCCGCAGAGAGGAGGTGTCAGCTGATTGGTTGTGACTCCTGCTGTGTCGTGTCCAGGTGATGCTCCGCCTCCTCAGACCCAGGAAGAGACTCCTGCAGCTCCTCCTCTGGCCGGAGAAGATGCTGAGCTGGTGGAGCAGCTCCGAAAGGTTCGTACCTCCGTCTGTTCCACCTCCCCGTGGAGACATGACCTCAGGTCTGTTTCATGTCACCACCCCACATCATTCATTCATTCATTCATGAAGCATCTGTGTGATGTGTCCGGAACACGCAGAGTGTTCAGTGGACTTAATATCAGCACTGTGACATCATCAAAGCTCGCCGTAGGCTCCAGGTGACAGCTGTGGTGAAACGAACAACCTGTTTCAGTCTGATCATTTCTGAGTATGAACCCTCACGTTAACGTCAAACGACCACAGAGCAGCCAAACGCCTCATCGTCTATTGTTACTCTCTATTTCCTCTGTTGGAAACCAACCGTCACAGCCACTGTAGTCTCTATGTACAGACTGCACATTCAGTGAATGTAGAGTCTGTAGGCAAACCCCGGAGATCTTGCCTCTGGAAGAAGAGTGGAAGAGCCCTGGTTTCTGGTGCTAGGCTGTTTGTAGTCTGCGTGATATTGACCAATCACGTTTGAGCCGGCTGCAGTTGTTGCCAGGTTAAACGCTCCGTGCGATGAACTAACGAGGCGGAACATAATTGGCATCACTGCGAACTCTGAATCCATCGCAATGGTTCAGCATATTTACTTAAATATAAATGGGAGTTGGAAATGGAAATTCGCCTCCTCCGCCCAAATCAAACCGGAATGCCAAAAAATTGGGGGTCTGCCCCCAGAAGCTGTATCCAGCCGATGGGTTCCGATAATGCAGTCACTGTAACGGCTCCTAACATGGCTCCTCATAGAGAGCTCTGATATCATCACTGAGTCAGCATGAAACTAATTAATGAACAAAAAGAAGGAAGACACTCAGGCCTACCCACAGTGTCTGAGGTACTGCCTCTGACCTAAAAACCACCATCACAACCAAACCTGACAGAAGTAAAGGTGACAAAATAAGACCACTGGACCCACAGAAGGAAAACGCTGGACTTCCGGACCCCCAGGAAATTAGGAAAAATAGGTTTGTTGGACCTACTAAAACTAGTAAAATGGGACTAACGGACCGCGCTTGATTCAGTGTTTCCCTACATTATATCAGGGGGCACTGACCTGACAGAGTTATTGTTATGGACAGTGTGTTAATGACCATCAACAGACTGAGCACAGTCAAACACGCTGCTCACACAGCAGCACAGCACAACACTGTACACACAGCGGAGCGAGCCTGTGTTGCGTTCAGGCGTTGTCTCGTAAATGACAAATTCCAGCACGCCATAGCACAACACAGCAGCATGTCAAGTGGGCCGAGCCCGAGCAAAGTTGCTCAGTTTATAATTTGTTATTATATAGTTTGTTATGGAGTCTGTGATTTCCCCGTGACGCTTACAAATGTTTGCGTAACTGTGCTTGGATGTTGTTTTATGAGGCTCTGGTGTCTTTCAGTTGTCTCTTTGTCTTAAACGTTACTTTTTCTCTGTGCTGTCTCAAGTGCCTTTTATGCCGTTCTGTAATCACACAGCCTGACATCGCGATTACAACTGCGATTAGATTAATCGTGCAGCACTACTATTGGTCCACAAAAACACCCCAGGAAAGATTGGACTACTAGACCCACACAAAAAAAACAAACCTGAAAAAATAGGACTACCAGACAAACAAAGAAATGGCAAAATGGGACGGCTGGATCCACACAAAGAGAATAACAGGACTTCGAGACCCCCCAAAAAAAAAAAAAAAAAAAAAAAAAAATCTGTTGGACACACAAAAAAATCCCAGAAAAGAATTTGACTATCGGACCCATAAAAATGGAAAATAAGAAACTGGTCCACAAAAACACCCCAGGAAAGAATGGGACTCATGAAGCTTTAAAAAAAGAAAAAAATGAGTCTGTCGGACACACACACAGAAATAATAAATACATTTCGACTACCAAACCCACAAACAGACAAAAACATATTCATTACAGTGTCTTTCAGCGTAGGGCGGTCACATGTGGCTCAGCTGACAGAATCTGTTTTCCAATGTTGGTCCAGAATATTGAGGCCCGTCTGAAGGTGTCGTTGCCTAGCGACCTCGGAGCAGCTTTGACAGACGGAGTGGTGCTCTGTCACTTGGCCAATCACGTAAGACCTCGGTCCGTCCCCAGCATCCACGTCCCCTCCCCCGCTGTGGTGAGTCCGTTTTTAATTAGTATTATAAAGATTGAGACTCACAGCTGCTGGTTATTATAATAACTCTGGCTCTCTGTCTGTGTCCTGCAGCCTAAACTCACCATGGCCAAATGTCGACGAAACGTTGAGAACTTCCTGGAGGCGTGTCGCAGGATCGGTGTTCCACAGGTAACTCACACTAATCACATGACCTGTGACACATGCTGCTTAAGTCAACAACAGGACGGACCTGATCAGATCAGTGATGTCACCTCCTGTTTGGGATAAATAAATTAATGGATGAACAGTGATGTCACGGCAGCTGTGAACACTGGAGACTCACAGTTACACAGATCCATGTTTCTGTCTCCTGTCTGAGCTTTTCATTGGACAGTGACGGCAGAGGGAGACAACAGGAAACATGAGACAGATGTGAAAAGATACTCAGTCAGATTCATGGTCTGCTCTTCAACTCTAAACCCTCAGTCATGAGAAACATCCACCTGCAGAGCTGGAGAACCGCCATTTTTAACGTGCGCAGGTGAGAGCTTGAGAGGGCGAGGTATCTGTCAATGGTTTTTTAATGTGGCCAATCAGAGGCTCACAATCCTGTCAGTCAAAAACTTACCAGATTTTATTTCAGCCAATCATCTCACAGTAGTGGGACGAGTCAACATTTTAACGAGCTAGCTATGCTAGCGCTAGTTAGCGTCTGTGTGTCGACACAATAATCATCACAGAATAAAGTTACTTCAACCACTGCTCATTTTAGAGGGACCGATGCGCGATAACGTGGTCTTTGTTTTAATTATAGCACAATCTACCAACAATGAATCACAGTTGTTTGTGTCTGGCTGCCAGCGTTAGCTGGTGCGGCTAGCACGCTAGCTAAGTTAGCTGTAAAGTCGTCTCTTTCAACTTCAAAATGTTGATAAAAACGTTGCCGTTCCAAGACAAAGTACCAACAGATGGCAACATCTTAAATCAACATGTTAGAGTGGAAACTTTTCAGCATGCTAATGCACTAGCGAGGTTAGCTAACGCTGACAGCCAGAAACAAACATCTGTGATCCATCATCTGTTTGATCATCTGAACACAGAACATGTTTCCTTGGAGCGGTCCTCCTAAAATGAACTGTGGTGGCAGTTTCTATATTCTCTGTTGATCCCTGATCAAGGAGCTGATAAGGAGACAGTGTTAGCTAATGAGCTAATGTGCTAGGTAGAAAACTTTAAATAAGTAACTGTGAACCCAAGGATAATGTTATTTTTACAACAACAATCTATTATTATGTATTTAACAATCTCTGTCTGTAAAACATAAAACTGACAGTCTGGTGTTCGCACATGCGTACGTCTAAACCGGCGTCTCTCCTGCTCTGCAGGCGGATGATACTGTCAGTCGTCAGAGCTTTTCCAAAAGCCTGATTTGCAGACTGCGCCTCAGTGGAGGGTCCCTCTGATTCTGGCTGTGACATCATTGACCAACAAGAAGCTGTTTCTCCTCGACTAACTATCTTTTCTCTTCTCTTTCATCTTCCAACCTTTCATTAATCCTTCTATATTCTGTCCGTCTCAAAACATTTATCTGTCACCATGTCCATCCCACCTCGTCATCCTCAGGACAGTCTTTGTTCAGTGGGGGAGATCGTGGAGGGAGGAGGGGGCAGGGTTTATGGGACGGTGGGAGTGCTGCTATCAATGGCCCCGCCCCCGACTAGCCCCTCCCCTCGGGTCCAACTGGCAGGCTTTGCTCTGTTTTACCTGTCGGTCATGTCGGCGCTGTGTGCCATCTACGTACACCTGGCGCCGCACGTCTGAAACCAACCTGAGAAACCACAGTGATTTTATTCCACTGATAAAAACTGATCTCAGTTCAGTGAAATACGAGTCACAGCACAACATTTAAAGTTATATTCAGTATTTTGTTTTTAGCACAGAAACTTAAGCCATGAGGAAACGCAGAGCTCTGTTGTGTTTATCGTCCATGACCTGTGTCCGGGTTGTGGCGGCAGCAGGCGAGGTCAGATATTCCAGGTGTCCCTTTCTGTTGCCAAGCCCACCAACCAGTTCCCAGGACAGATGATTTATCTGTAAGGGCCGGAGTGTACTCCATCAGAACTGGTCTGTACGACGTGTTGCCCGACCATGTTGGAAATCAGTGTTCATAGTCGCTCTGAACGTTGACACTGGACAGTGGAGAGAAAAGCAAGCCGTTATGATGCCGTTTAAATATGGTGACAACTTCCCACATTTTCAGTCTCTTCTGAAGACGTTCTGAAGACGAGCTCATTTATTCTTTATATAGATTCATCAGTTTCAAACGTCTCTGTCCTCATACTTCCATGTGTCCTTCATGATGTACTTAGCTGTGTCTCAGTTCAGGCGCTGCAGCCTTTGAAGGGCGCGGCCTTCGCGGTTGACATCAGCCACGTCCTTAGAAGACAGCATCAGCCAAACCGAACAGTCTCAAAAATGGGACGGTCTGATCTGCGGAGCATTTCCCGGTTGCATCACCAGTTGTTCTCGAACCAACCCGTTGGTGTTACTGTTACCTAGAAACCAGCTGCACTTGATGAAAGGAGTAAGCTTGTAAGTTAGTTTGCCCTCAATCATGGACCCACAGATTGTTATTATATGTTTTATTTAATACTTGAGGAGATGAGTCACTGCTGGAGACGCGGCTGTCTGATATATTTCAGGCTGTTTTACAGTTAGTCGTTACCTACTTAACAACTGTTAGTTAACTTAACTTAATATAAAATCGTCACCGGCATGCAATGCATCTTGGGATAGGCTGGGCCACGAGGGACTCATCTGTTGCATCCTCCAAATTCTGGGAAAGAGGGCTGCATTTCTTGGCCGCATTTGAAGGAGCCTTCTAAATGGAACGGCCTTGGTCCCGCCGATGTGACGCAATCAATCTTCAAATGCAGCATTAAAAGGCTGCAGCCCTGAAGTGAGACACAGACAACAATACAGCCAATAGATGGTGCTGGAGGACACAGCAATAAACGAGGCGAAGGTGGAGGAGGTGGTAATATTGTACCTTTAAACCAAGGCAGCGCTGTAGACAGTGGTCTGTGAGACCGTTAAATACATCGCAACATGTGGATGGAGAAGTTTTTTAATATATAACTGATTCACTCAGTTCTACTCAGTTGTACCCTGCCTCTCGCCCGATGTTAGCTGGGATAAGCTCCAGCCCCCTCGCGACCCTCAAGAGGATGAAGCGGTTAGAAGATGAATGAATGAATGAATAACTGATTCACTCAGTTCTACCATTTTTTAAATGTCTTCGTTGTCTCCTTCCGTCGCATCTCACTTAAACTACGCTACACTGCCTCTACGGTCTCCGGCAGTACTGCGAGCACTTCTGATGGAGTATACTGGCCCCTGAACCTCCTGAGACCCTGCGTCCTCATATGAGGACATCACATTTTAGTGTTGCTGCACCTTATATTTCATTCTGCTTAACTTAGACCTGCTGTCCTTGTTCGTGGACACTTTTGTGCCATTCAGTGTTAGCAAAAGCACAATACACTAATTCATGTAAAAACAAGATGGCAGCCATCTCTGCTGAGTCAGTCTGTAGCTGATCCTGACAAAAAACAGGACAAGGTCCAAAAACCTGATCACAGTTCATGACTGAAACTTTATTTATGATTAATAATGTTTGTAGTTTAACATGGCGACAGAGTTGACCAGTTTTAGCAACAGTAATAAGCTAAGATGCTATTAATTAGGAGGTACTTGTTTGAGGACATTAGGACTTTATTATTGTATTATGGCAGCATTTCACACAGGCCCGCTAGGTATGACAGACTATTCCTACAGACAACAAGAACATTTTTAGAAGAAAAATTCATACAGGAAATTCATTTTTAAAAAATCTCATACTTTAAGTCACTACCCAAAACTCATGCAGCAGCAGAATAAGAAAAGTTTTAGAGATTGCTTTCTCTCCAGCTCCTCCTGGAGGAAACCATGGCCAGGTGGGATATATAACCCTGATGGGAGTATGTCCCTGGTCTGCCCCTGGGTCTCCGACCAGTTGGGGTTAGGAGAGGAGCTCAGAGCTCCGCCCCAATCACATCAGGCCAGTATGAAGCCGGCATCACTGCTAATGCACCAACATTTTGGTCGGGTGATCTCCCTCCTGAACAAACCCACAAGATACTTGAGCGTCTTCACTCACAACCCAAAAGAAGCATTTCACTGTACTTTTAGCAGAGTACCATGGCCTCAGAATTACAGGAAATTCCTCCAGAGGGCGCTCGAGGTCACTGTGGACAGGAGGAGCTTGGGATCAAATCACCAACTCTGTGGTTAGAAGGAATGCACTGTACCTGCTGAACCACAGCTCTTTGACGGTGGTTTTCCTGGCTGGGCAAACATCAGAGTTCGTCAGAGAAGTAGGCAGGAGTATGATTCTTTAAAAATGGCCACAAGTATCTTGGCAAGCATTGCTGCAATGAATGCAGCTA
Organism: Epinephelus awoara; assembly: GCA_035609425.1. Taxonomy (NCBI): domain Eukaryota; kingdom Metazoa; phylum Chordata; class Actinopteri; order Perciformes; family Serranidae; genus Epinephelus; species Epinephelus awoara. The sequence goes on from CM069297.1 coordinate 44,327,500, forward strand.
GGCCATTGCGGTGCAAGGATCAGACTTTGCTTTTCAAGATGGACACTGTCAGATTGGTCGAATACTTGCTGTGACTCAGTGGAAAGACACGGCAGATTTGCTGTACTTAGGACAATGACATCAACAGGGGTTCAGTTGCATTTTATCGGATCTGGATCCAGTATCATATCAGCTTATCAAATCCAAATCTCATCAGTTCACTTATTTAGTTTAACAGTGTTTAGCTTTCAGTGTCTTTAAGTAACAAATCAAATCAATCGAGCCTTTAAAGTCCTGAAATCCCTGTGGACTTCAGTCACTGGTGGACTCAGCCATGAGGCCATGAGTCTAGTGACTAAAGACTTGCAACTTAACTTTGACTTAAACGCCAGTCTTTCGTGACATGGATGTAAATAATGCTACTGAAACTGTCACCTTTCTTTTTTTTTTCTTTTTAAACTTGGTCTTCATGTGAGACTTCTTGCCGTTGACGTAGGAATTGGTCTTTACTTGAATCTGTATTTGGGACTTTATGGTCTTGAAGCAGGAAGTGGACTTTACTTGGTCTTTATTTGGGACTTGTTGGCCTTGACGTAGGAATTGGACTTTACTTGGTCTTTATTTGGGACTTGTTGGTCTTGACGTAGGAATTGGACTTTACTTGGTCTTTATTTGAGACTTGTTGGCCTTGACGTAGGAATTGGACTTTACTTGGTCTTTATTTGGGACTTGTTGGTCTTGACGTAGGAATTGGACTTTACTTGGTCTTTATTTGAGACTTGTTGGCCTTGACTTAGGAATTGGACTTTACTTGGTCTTTATTTGGGACTTGTTGGCCTTGACGTAGGAATTGGACTTTACTTGGTCTTTATTTGGGACTTGTTGGCCTTGACGTAGGAATTGGACTTTACTTGGTCTTTATTTGGGACTTGTTGGCCTTGACGCAGGAATTGGACTTTACTTGGTCTTTATTTGGGACTTGTTGGCCTTGACGTAGGAATTGGACTTTACTTGGTCTTTATTTGGGACTTGTTGGCCTTGACGCAAGAATTGGACTTTACTTGGTCTTTATTTGGGACTTGTTGGCCTTGACGTAGGAATTGGACTTTACTTGGTCTTTATTTGGGACTTGTTGGCCTTGACGTAGGAATTGGACTTTACTTGGTCTTTATTTGGGACTTGTTGGCCTTGACGCAGGAATTGGACTTTACTTGGTCTTTATTTGGGACTTGTTGGCCTTGACGTAGGAATTTGACTTTAATTGGTCTTTATTCGGGACTTGTTGGCCTTGATGTAGGAATTGGACTTTACTTGGTCTTTATTTGGGACTTGTTGGCCTTGACTTAGCAGTTCTTAACCAAGAACATGCCAGAACAGTGACTTTGTCCACCTCTGCTAAACTTGCCATACGTCTGTTCTCTCCCTGAGGATCAGAGGTTCTTTGAAGCCCCAGAGGATCATGTGATCCCACAGGTGAAGTTAAAACTTGACAATCCCCCAAAGTTGGAGGTTTATCCTGAAGCTTGGTTCCTGCCTGTCAAAGCTCCGCCCCCTGTGCCTTATGTTTGGCTGCCTGTCTGTCTGAGTGTGTTTTTTACTGTTTGTACTGTTTGTAAAGACAAGCTCTGGACTGGCTCCGGATCCCTCCTGAGCTAGAAACCTGTTGTGCTGTATGTAGCCTACAAATGTGCTGAAAAGAAGCTTTGTGCACCAAAAAATGTTTTCACTCATGATCTTCCTCTTAGTGATACCAACAGTGTTCGAGTAACTCAGCTGACATGTCATTAATAAAAAAACATCAACATGGAGTGACTGTCACTTTGCTGGGGGAAGAAAGTGAAGGAACTATTCAGTGTTAGCAGGTCGGGGACTCTCAAGGTCCCTGACCCAAAGAAGCAGGTCGTACCAAGGACTCACAAGGTTGTTGTAGTTCAGGTTCTGTAAGAACCTGGTCCTTGTTCCTGCGGTGGAAGAGCACTTCTACTTTCTTTTTTCTTTTCTTTTTTAAAGATATTTTTGGGGCATTTTTGCCTTTAATTGATAGGACAGACGAGCGTGAAAGGGGGAGAGAGAGAGAGATGGAGTGGCATGCAACAAAGGGCCCCAGGCTGGAGTCGAACCTGAACCGCTGCAACAACAGCCTTGTATATGGGGCGCCTGCTCTACCCTCTAAGCCACCGACACCCCACACTTCTACTTTCTTGTTAAAAGATGTGTTGAGCATTTTTGAAGACTGTGTGCCTCTGCTCTTTCCTGATGTTGAAGAATGATTTGCCAGCTGAACATGAATAAAATGAACAAAAGCACCTTGACTCACTTTGTGTGTCTTTAAATCCCGACTGTAACAGATACTTAAAGCTGGGGTAGGTGGTGCAGATTTGGTTTCAAAATCAAATCATAATCACTAATAAAATCGTAATTTAAGTGGACTGGGAGAAAACTAGACTGCTGCACCTCCTCTTGGCTTTGTTTTCAGGACACTTTGTCCAATCACAGGTCATTTCAGAGACAGGGCTATTCCTATTGGTTGTTCCTTAAATGCAGGTGTCAATCAATCCGTTTTCAATTTTATTTGTAAAGCCCAATATCACAAATCACAATTTGCCTCACAGGGCTTTACAGCATACGACATCCCTCTGTCCTTAGGACCCAAGTGTGCATGCGACTCTCTTCAGATGGTGAAAGTCTGATAAATGGAGGAGACTCCAGCATTGACAGCAACTGTCTACACTACTAAGCAACCAAAACAGGAAGATGGACTGAGCAGAGTTCACATTTAATGTTAGCTAGAGCCTCCAGTCACATTGTGTCCTGCGCCTCCCTCCCCATCGCTACAGACCACCTTACCAAGACAACACTGTGATTCAAGGCTCTGAGGAGAGCAGCGAGCAGCAGCTCCAGAGATTCACAATCAGCAGCCACAGTATTCTGAATCCAGCCGGCACCCACCCCTGACAGCCCGGACTCCCCACCTGATCAGCAAACTTTCTGTTGCTGCTGTTACAGATGTTAGACCTGGCGCTGTTGCTGGCCACCAGCCAACTGTGTGCGCCGGTGCTGGGGGAGTTTGAGCTGGCTGAATTTGAGTTGGTCCAGCCTCTGACCTAAGGTCTGTCTTCGTCACGGTGGCTTGCAGCTAATTCTTGTCTTCAATCAATGTATGGAAACTCTGGGTTACTGTGTGAAGCATGGGAGTACACCCGTGGTAGTCTTGTGGGAGGGGCTTAGGATAGAGAGGAGGCAGCTGCAGGAGGACATTTCTGTCTCCCCAGCTTCAACAGATTCTAACTGAACATGGTGACATGTCTGTATTAAGATGATGTAATTCTTTCTTTTCATTGGAGAAGGTTCAGTCATCATATGACTGAGGTGCTGACCTTTGGTCATGTGATAACACGTGTATTTGGTCAAACTGCTGTCTTCTCTCAGCCTTGTCAGTTTCTCACCTTTTCTTTTCTCCATCACTTCAATTTGTTGTTTTAATTTGCTGCCTCTCCTTTTTGAACCCCTTTGTGTTTCCATGGTTACAGTTGTTTTACTCATTAATTTAATTTACCATCCGTTGACCCACCTTTCCGTTGTGTTTTCTTTTGTCCCCCTGCTGTGTGTCTTCCTCTGTGGTGTCCGTCTCTGTAGAGTCAGTTGTGTCTTCCACTGCACATCCTGGAGGAGCGAGGGCTCCCCCAGGTGGCCGGGACCGTCAGCGCCCTGCTCGACCTGGCCCCGCCCAGACACCCCGTCACCACCACCAGCAACACGACAACATCGACCACACCTGGACCCTCTGTCAGCATGTAGACAACAGCACCAACACTGCACGCGCTCAGTCCGCCTCCTGTAACGCCCGTTAGGTTGTTTTAATGTCTTCAGGTGGAGATAAAAAATGCTCCAGAGCAGCAGCAGGTCGGATCTGACGGAGACACGAACACAGCCGGAGACACGACGACATATACGACACTCAAAATGATCAAACTATACGTACGTGAGGTAGCTGTGAAAGAATCTGTAGCTTTCCTGAGTCCCAAACCAGAAAACAATTCCACAAAGAAACAAAGGGAAGCAGCAGCAGAATGAAACCACCAAAAATATAAATATGTGCAGGAACATGTTCCAGGCAGCTCCTGTGGATCACGAGTCTCAAACTTTGCCTTTGGATGAGTTATCAGAAAAATCCTGTATGAAATCCACCAGGAACAACTACATTCCTACAAACATCTACAAAAAAACCTGACAACTCGTACGTTTCATAAGTTTTAAATCTTCAGGTTGAAGAATTATTCAGTGACTTAAGTATTCACATGATGGATGGAGGTAGTTTTGACATCAAGCTAATGTAGCTAATTGCTATCTTTATGGGTCCTCTTGGTTTGGAAATGAATCTTCACTCTGTACTGTTACAGTGATGGTTGGTTTGGAAATTAAGCTATTGTAGCTAAACGCTAATGTTTACATTGTTTTATGTGGAAAGACTTGAGTGTAAAACATTCATCCACGAGGACCATAGTTATCACACTGCTAACTGCTAACAATAGCTGACACAAATGTACAGCAGGTTTATGGGTTTTTTTAAACAACACTAATGTAGCTTGCTGCTAACTGTAGCCACTATTAATGTAGATGGTTTGGAGATGAAGCTAACGTAGTTAGCAGCTAACATTAACATTGTGAAGCTAGTCGGTTTATATATTAATGCAACATAGCTAGTTGTAAAATATTAGCTGATATTAAACCACTTAGTTTGGGGTTGAAGCCAATATAGTTCAGTGCCAAAGAGACACCAACACTTCCAACTGCTAACTGTAGCAACATAAATGTACAGTAGATGGTCTGAAAAGTGCTCACTGCTAGCATTAGTTAACATTATGAGGTGAGGTGTAAAGATTAAATGAAACGGCTAGCTTCACATATTAGCTAACATTATATAGTTAAGACTAAAGATTTAAATAAAACTGCTAGCTTACATAACAGCAAATATTATGTTCCTCGATGTAAAGACTAAACTAAAAGTTAGCTTAGCTTTACATATTAGCTAACATTACAAAATTAGCTTCAAAAATTAAACTGAAACGGTTAACTTTACATAGTAGCTAACGTTATTAGGTGATGTGACAAGTTAAACTACAATGGCTAGCTTTACATATTAGCTTCAAACATTAGCTAATATTGTGTAGTTAGGTGTAAAGATTTAACTGACAAGGCTAGCTTTAAACATTAGCTAACGATATGTAGTTAGGTGCAAAGACGAAACTGTAACAGCTAGCTTTAAAGTATGCTAGCCTTTTGTACCTAGGTGTAAAGACTAAATTGAAAGATCGAGATTTCAACATTAGCTAACATTATGTAAATAGTTTTAAAGATTTAACTGACAAGGCTAGCTTTAAAGTTTAGCTAACATTTGTACTTGGTTGCAAAGACTAAATTGAAATTGTTAGCTTTAAACATTAGCTAAATTTATGTAGTTAGATGTAAAGACTAAACTCAAACAGCTAGCTTTAAACTTTAGCTAAAAGTATGTAGTAAGGTGTAAAGATTTAGCTAAAACTGCTAGATTTTAGCATTAGCTAAAATTAACATAGTTAGATGGAGAGGCTAAACTGAAACAACTAGCTTTAAAAATTAGCTAACGTTATGAAACTAAGTGCGAAGACAAAACTGAAAGAACTAGCTGTAAACATTGGCTCACATTATGAAGCTAGGTGTGAACTGACATGACGAGGTGTAGTTGAAGCTGGTTGAAATCATCTCTGCTAAATGCTAATGATAGCTAACATAGTAACTGTTACACAGTAACTGCTGTATGAACCCAGTAGGTGTGGAAGCTGAACTCGTACAGTTAGCTTCAAACATTAGCTCACATTGGACTGTAAGGTTTTGAGTTGAAGCTAATGTAGCGTGGTGGTAACGTTAGCTAACATTAGCTAACATCTTCAGTTGTGTTTTCTCCGTCAGATCCAAATGTCAGAATTTAGTTTTTATTTAAAACTTTCCTGAGTTTTCATTGGAGGTCAGTTTGATTGACATCAGCGATCATGTGACGGAGACAGACGTGAACTCTGAGTGGGAGGAGTTTTTTTTTGTTGTTGTTTTGTTTTGTCCTGTCTCTGTGATGATGTCACGGCTGACAGCTCAGGTTGGTACCTGGCTGCTGTCACCACCTGGTCCATCGTCCACACGTGATCACGACATTCATCATAGTCATGACATCACTTTCACTGATCATGTGCTCAGTCACCATGTGGCCAAAAGTATGTGGACGTTTGTTGTCATGACCCGACCGGAGGGGTCGTAATTGATTTATTAGATTAGAAAGAAAAGACGAAATAATAATAAAACTTTATTTATACAGCAGTGTTTGACACCTCAGTGACGCACAGAGTTCACCTTGAGACACAACAATATAAAACCATTAAACTTTATTTATAACCGTTTTATGAACATGAACACAGGCGACAGTAATTAGCTGATACTGTCCGTAAGTCAATAATCACTAATAATTACTATTACAGCTGATTCTAACCCTGAAGGTCCTGCTGTGATTGGATGAGGATGATCAGGTGGTGACTGTTGCATTCTGGGACATTTTTTACATTTAAAAAAACCCTCCTGATGCGACACTACAGTCACACGACCAGTTTTTATTCTTCGTAAATATATGTGTACAAATATACTCTGTAAATATAGGTGTGTGTGTGTGTGTGTGCGCGCGCGCGCGTGTGCGTGTGTGAGAGAGAAAGAGAGCGAGCCGTGGACAGACGCAGTCCCCAATCAAAGGTCAAAGGACAAGAAAAGTTTCTTTTTGTTTAAGTTAATGTAAATGGAGAAAACGGTGGGCGGAGCTTCACCTGTGATGTCAGGAGGTCAGCTCTGTTGTGATAAAGGAGCAGTACACCCAAACACCCAGCGCCTGTCACTGTCTCCTGTCTCCTGTCTCTGCGCTGGACTTAATCAGTGAGTCTCCTCTGGATCCTCTCACTCTGCGGTTTTTTCACACTTCTTCCAAACTTCCTGTTCAGAGTTCAGTGTTTCCTCTGAATGCCGTTGCTCCGTCAGAAAAAAGTCAACAGGGACGATAAAAAATAGATTTCAGGACGATCGCAAGATGAAAGTTAGACCGAGTGTGACGCACCAAATTCATCCTCCTGGTGGAGTGACGCGTAACGTCCTCACATCAAGACGTGACACATTACTGCATCTTTCACTTCACTCCGCCTCACTCTGACCTGTCGTCCTTTCCCGTGGACACTTTAATGTCCCATCTTGTGGCACTAACACCACAACACACTGATGTAAAAACAAGATGGCCGCCTCTGCAGAGTCAGTCCAACATCACCGACCTGCAGAACCTCAGGGTCAGAGGTGTGTGAGTCAAAGAGGGTGACTCACAATGACTCACATCTCCTGTTGGTCAAAAACTTAACTTTATTTAATTCAGCCAATCACCTCACAGCAGTGGGAGGAGACAACATTTCAACTAGCGAGCGACGCTAGCACTAGCTAGCTTCTGCTTATCAACTTCCTGATCATCACAGAGTGAAGTAACTTTAACCAAGGCTTATTTTAGAAAGATGCAGCGTGAGATGACGTGTTCTTTGTTCAGATTATCAAACGCACGATGGATCATAGATGTTTACTTCACTGTTAGCTAGCATAGCTAATTTAGCTAGCATAAGCTACACTAGCTAAGTTAGCTTAGCTTTAAAATGTTGCTGTCTGTTGGTGCTGTGTCGAGGGTAAAAGCAAGGATGGATGATCCGGAGGGACACAAAGCCCAGAGGAAAAAAGGACAGAGTCCATGTCTCCACATCCAGGGATGTGTGGACACTGGAGGAAAGCCGACAGACCCCGCCCACTGACGTGCTGCCCTCCGTCTGGTTCTTGTAGCGGAGGAGCAGATCACAGCCTTGGTCAGCGGGTCTAATGTTCAGGAGCTCAGACTCAGGATGCTTGTCTTATCTGTCCCTGGGGGTTTCATGTCCCTGTCTTCAGGACAGACAGCACCAACGGATGGAGACATTTTTAATCAACATTTTAAAGAGTAAACTTTTCAGCGAGCTAATGCTACAGCCAGAAACAAATGTCTTTGATCCATTGTCTGTTTGATCATCTGAACACAGAACACATTGCTAAAATCATCTGAACTACATCTTCATCACTCTCCGTCTGTTCAACAGGAAACTGCAGCTCTGGTACTCGTGCACACACAAATCGGTGTCTCTCTGTCAGTCTGCAGACGTTCAGACACGAGGTCCAAAACCTGATCACATTTTACAGTCAAACTTTATTTATGATGAATATAGTTTGTAGTTTGATACAGCAACAACTTTGACCCATTTTATCCACAGTAACAAGCTGAGACGAGACGTTTACGAGGACGGACTCGTCTGAGGATGTCAGGACTTTGTTATCGTCTCGTTTGGAGACTCTTAGATTTGTTGCGTTTTCAGCGATGTGCTCAGCCGTCTTCAGGAGTTGAAGTGAACAGTTTGGATGTGAGCCCTAAATAACTGTCTGATACTCTGTTACACACTTAAACCTGTCATCCCTGTACAAGCACATTGTTTCGTTTCAAACCAACTTCCTGTTCAAAGAAGGTGTTTAGTTTTTCATACCTCAGGTCAAACCGATCCCAGATCACGAGGGGAAATTAAAGATACATGTGAACAGAACCCTTCAGGGTCTCAGGAGGATTTGATAATTAAAGAGTTTCTGATGTTTTAGTTGTTCTTCCCGTTTAAGCTCCACCCACAGAGACAGAGACAGGAAACGTGACCACAGTTCAGTTCTTAACATTAAACCCTTATTTCCATGTTCAGATGCTGCATTCAGGTGACATGGGACATGAGGATGTTGGTCATGCTTGTTCCTGTTTGACCTGAATGCAGCATCACACCTGACCTCACCTGTGTAAACTGCGTCTTTAATCTCTTGCTGGTGTTGGTGAGTTGCCTGTGAGGCAGAACTCGGGGCCCATCAGTCCCCCTGAGCAGGTGCTGTGATTGGCAGTTGTTCTGTCCAATTATGTGTCTCCGTGTCCTGAGCGGACAGGTGTGGACTGACCGACCAGGCAGTTCCATGTTTGTACAGATGTTTAATGTTTTTCTTCCTCATATGCTTCTCCTGCGGTGGTGACGGGGTCATGTGACGGCGGAGACGGGGTCATGTGACGGTGGTGACGGGGTCATGTGATCGCGGGGTGGTGTGGCTTTAAAGGACATTCCACCGTGTTTTCTGGAGGACAAACAGACTGTCACAGTTTTTACAGTTTTTCACTTTTTCTTTTTGCTGTAAACTGTATAAAAGATTTGAACACGTGTATGAAGAGTTGAGTTTAAGTGCTTAAAATAAATATTTTAATTTGACTCTTTTCACTGACGTGAATCCTCCGACACCACCGACGCTCCTCTGATGTCATTTATCTTGCAGACAGACAGACAGCAGGTCAGTCCTCTCAGTGACTCAACACACCAAAATGTATAAAAAAAATAAATATCATATAATGAAGAAAAATATATTGAAATAAATATCAGTATAAAATAAAAAGCATTTTTTATACTGCTATTACATTCAATATAAATGTGATTGAAGCAAAAATAACTGCAATGAAAATAACAAATATCAGTACAATAAATATAATAATGAAATAAATATACTAGTCTAATAATAATAATAAGTGTTAGCATAAAAAATAAGCACAGTAAATCACAGGTCTAAATCAAAAGTATTTATTAAAGGTTTATTGATACAGTAAAGAAAATGTGAAAAAATTTAAAAAAAATTAAGTCATAAATGAGAAAAATAATAAACATAAAAATTAATTCTAAAATCAAATTTGTAAAGATGAAAAAGCATCATGTTGAACAGAGTTAACATTTGTTTTTATTTATAAAATTACACAATGTTAATTTAGAAAATCCCTCATTTTATAAACCACTATAGTTGATTTTCAGAATTGTTTTTTGCTTTGATGGAATTTATTATCTTTTATCACACCCAGAAATTTAAGACACTTATGTGACAATTATGTGTATTTGTTGCCTGACTCAAGATTTTACAAATAATAATAAAATGACGATACAAATAAATAGCACACAGAATATGGTTGTCTTTGTAAAATGAGATCCAATTAAACAATGTTAGGTAGAATAATTAAACTTAATTGAAATGAATTAGATTACATTAAGATGGAAAAAAATAAACACTGAATATTTCATTTTCTTAATAAAATGAGGTCCCAGCTAACAACATGAAATAAATTTAAAAAAAAAAAAAAGAATTAATTAAAGTGAATAATAATATTGTTTACTTTTAGTGTAGATTAAAATAAAATATGCAAATATAATAAGATAAAATATAATTAAATAAATAACGATACAATAAAAAAAGATAAATGTCAAACAAAACATTATATAATTAAATGTTTTGTTTTCCTGTTAAAATGAGTTGTACCTGAGTTACAATTTAGTTTTCTGTACAAAATGATGTTTAAAGTAAAAAAAGAAAGAAAAGAAAAGCAAATTTAAATAAAGATGAAAAATAAACCACAGGGTTTAATAACGGTACAATATAGTTTTCTAAATAAAACGAGGTCCCAATTAAATAACAAAAGATTAAAAAAATATAAGTCGGGTCATGACAGCGTTAAATTTTAATATTAAAGAACTCAGGTCCCATCAAGACAACATGAAATAAAAAGTAAAAAATAAAACAAAAACAAAAAAACTTTAAAAACACGCTGTGAGTGAAATCCGCCATTTTGTGCAGGCAGCTCCGCGGACACCCCTGTTTACAATAATTTCCCGTCGGTCCTTCGTCACTTCCTTTTCCTCCATCTTCCTGCCCACAGAGACGGTAAGAAACCAACATGTCCGACTCAAAGTCTCAATAACATCTTTAATCCGGGTTGTTTCTGTCCGATAATCACCGTCAGTTCACGGTTGGTTGTTCTCCGGTCACCGGCCGCTGTGTGCCGGTGCTGGAGGCCGTGATGCCGGAGATTCGGTTCGGATGGAGCTAACGGCGGCTAACTGAGCTAAGAGCAGACCGGGTTGAGCGGCTGCAGGCGCGGGTTGACTCAGAGGGAACTCGCGGTGTGGCGGTGGAGCCGTGACAACATGGCGCCGTCAAACATCGTGTTTGTGTCACCGTGTTTAAAACGTTAGCATGTTAGCATCAGAGTGTTTGAGGTGCTGTTTAAATGTGTCACTGTAGAATCTGCGGCTCCAACATGTTAGCTTCCTGTTAGCTTCCTGTTAGCCTGCTGTTAGCTAATAGAGTTTATTAGTTATTGTTTTCACCTGGTTAACCTGTTTATTAAGAACACCTGTGAACATCCGGGTGTTTACTCCGTCACCACTGAGAGGAAGATGGCGGACACAACAACAGAAGCACCTGCTGGTTTAAGTGTAGCTCTAAAGTGAAACATCACCAAAGAGGCAGCACGCTGCTCTGTGTCTGGTCACTTCATGAACATGAATGAACCCAGTGACTGAAGTTTACTGTAGTTTGCTGTGATCGAGCAGGTGACCTCAACCTGTGACATCACACCGTAGTCGCTCTGAGAGGAATCGTGATGTTTGAACCAGCTGTCCCTAATAAACTGGTCACTGAGTGGATCATACTCATACAGGCATGTAGGATTGTTGCTGCTGTATTAACATGACTGTCTGTGTGCAGGTGGACCCACCTGGAGAAAACTGACGATGCCTGGAAGGTAAGATGCTACAGCTGTCTGTCTGTCTGTCTCACTGTCTCACCTGAGTCCAGCGTCTTTCTTCACACGAAGCGTCGAGTGTTACTGACGAGTCAGACTGTTAAAATATTAGACTTTGATTCTGTAATGATGAGACAGTTTCTCAGAGTCAAGGAAGGATCACAGAGATGGAGTCCTCCCTCTCATTCATTGGAGCAGACTAACAGGTGCCCTCGTGTGATCATCATTAACCCTCAGCAGACTGAGGAGGCTTCAGTTTAACACTCTGTAATGTTGTTGGACAGTTTTAAACACGTGTCAGTCACGTGACTTTTGGAGAGAATATATTTCTGGATCATATTTAAGAGTAATGGAGTAAAGCGCTCCATCTGTGCTGTGAATGATTCATTTAAAACTTTAATCTCATCATGTGGCAGTGACACATTGCAAAGTGTGAATGAGGGTCTGTGTGATGAACTCAGGTGGAGATATGAATCCAAGTAAATGACATATTAATCTAAATCCTGCCGAGGTTTCATTGAAGAGGCCCCGCCCACACTTCCAGCAGCTCGTGTGCAAAGTCCTTCATGAAACTCAAAGGGATCCTTGACACTGGAACAGTCCTTCCTTCAGCAGGTCGATGACGTAACGTCCTTCAGATTCAGCTGTTTGAGGATCCTTCCTTGACTCTGAGAAACACCCAGTGACCCTGTCATTGATTGGTCAGACTGTGACTCTGTGTCTCTGTCATTGATTGGTCAGACTGTGACTCTGTGTCTCTGTCATTGATTGGTCAGACTGTGACTCTGTGTCTCTGTCATTGATTGGTCAGACTGTGACTCTGTGTCTCTGTCATTGATTGGTCAGACTGTGACTCTTTGTCTCTGTCATTGATTGGTCAGACTGTGACTCTGTGTCTCTGTCATTGATTGGTCAGACTGTGGAGTAAGGCCATCTTCACTGGCTACAAGCGCGGTCTGAGGAACCAGCGCGAACACACGGCTCTCCTGAAGCTGGAGGGATGTTACTCCAGAGACGAGGTCGACTTCTACCTCGGCAAACGCTGCGCCTACGTCTACAAGGCCAAGAAGTAAGAGACGAGGGGGGGGGGGGTCCTGCATCACACCTGTTCTCCTCTGCATCACACCTGTTCTCATCTGTGCCACACCTGTTCTCATCTGTGCCACACCTGTTCTCCCCTGCGCCACACCTGTTCTCCTCTGCGCCACACCTGTTCTCCTCTGCGCCACACCTGTTCTCCTCTGCGCCACACCTGTTCTCCCCTGCGCCACACCTGTTCTCCCCTGCGCCACACCTGTTCTCCTCTGCGCCACACCTGTTCTCCTCTGCGCCACACCTGTTCTCCCCTGCGCCACACCTGTTCTCCCCTGCGCCACACCTGTTCTCCTCTGCGCCACACCTGTTCTCCCCTGCGCCACACCTGTTCTCCTCTGCGCCACACCTGTTCTCCCCTGCGCCACACCTGTTCTCCTCTGCGCCACACCTGTTCTCCTCTGCGCCACACCTGTTCTCCCCTGCGCCACACCTGTTCTCCTCTGCGCCACACCTGTTCTCCCCTGCGCCACACCTGTTCTCCCCTGCGCCACACCTGTTCTCCCCTGCGCCACACCTGTTCTCCTCTGCGCCACACCTGTTCTCCTCTGCGCCAAAGCTTTGTTTGATCCACACATCTGTGTTCAGCTCCGTGTGTTTCACAGGGACGATTATCACTGTGGCACAAAGCGCTCACACTGACGACGTGAGAGCTGTGAATGAGACGTCCCAAAATCAGAGCAGTCCATGATCAGAGCAGAAGTCGTGATGCGACCACGTTGACTGTAAAACAGAAAAGGGAAAATACAGAGTGGGGAAGAAAAGACGGGCTGCAGATAATGACAGGAAGTGACCAAAGTTTGAGGTTCAGTCTGAAACAAAACAAAACTGTCAGTAGAAAGAGTCCAACCCTCTGACTGCACACTACACTCGATGACATTAGCTTTAACGTTAGCCTCCTCTGGGCTGCAGCACCTGTGGTGTCTTACAGATGAGACGCCTGTCCTCTGTTAGAGACAGACAGACAGACCTCTGTCTGAGGTGCCAGAGGGTCGGACTCTTTCTGCTCAGGTGTATTGACGTGGTTACTTAGTTTGGGTTTACAGTAGTTGATTGAATCTCAAACTTCGGGTCACTTCCTGTTGTTACCTGCGGCCCATCTTCTCAGTCCACGTCGCCAGTTTCCTGTCTCCAACATGTTTGTCACCACAAGTCAGAGTTCCTCCATCAGGTCTGGTTTTAGAGGTCACAGTTTATACATGTGGTCAGGACTCGTTCTGTGCGTACGCATTGTTCACAACTGTGACGCCCAGTCTGGTTACCATCTGTTACAGAGCTCATAACTGATATTTTATCTGAAGACTAACTTTGATATTCATATTTAGACAGGCTTAAATAAACTGTAGGTGAGGTGCACACCTCCTATGTCTCGGGGTGACATAGGTGGCGAGGTGTATGAGATGCCGTACGAAGCGAGGTTTTTTTTTTATCCAGAACGGTTTTCAAACTTGACTTGAAGGAAATCAGAGCAGATAATCTGACATGATTACGTACAAGATCACCAAGACATCTATTTCTCTGTCCCTGTCTGTCCCCGTCTTTCTCTGCCTGTCCCCCTTCTTCCTTGTCTGTCCCCCTCTACCCCCGTCTGTTCCCGTCTGTCCATAAACGTCATGTTTGCTGTAACAGTGAACAGTTTGTAGTTTAAACTCGCTCTAACAGTCTCCACCCGGCTGGCCCGTCCTGCTGTGTAAATGAAACCTCTGCAGTGACATGACGGTGGGTTAATGAGCCCTGTGTTGTGTCTGCAGGAACACGGTGACGCCTGGCGGTAAACCCAACAAGACACGTGTGATCTGGGGGAAGGTGACGCGGGCGCACGGCAACAGCGGGATGGTGCGAGCCAAGTTCAGCAGCAACCTGCCGGCCAAAGCCATCGGACACAGAGTCAGAGTGGTGAGTTTGGGAACTCTCGGGACATGTGAGAGATCACAGCTTGTTTCCTTCCTACTCTGTTACCCTGGAGGTGAAGGTGTGTGCGGTTACTGTGAGGACGTCTCTGAGACAGACACGCTACACCAGGCGTGACTCTGTGGACACGCTGATCTGGCGTAACCTGCAGGTTGATGTTGTGACTAACCAACTTCCTGTTTGTCTCCAGATGCTGTATCCTTCCCGAGTGTGAAGAGGAGTGGACGTCTGCAGCCGTCGATGTTCTTGTTTGTACAGAAACAATAAAACTGATCAGGTCCAACACGGCTGTGTCTCCGTCTCCTCATTTCTGTCAGTTTATTGATCGTTGATCAGATGTTTGTAACGTGTCCACCCCCAGCTCATCAGTCCTCCTGTAAACGTGTGAACTGTCCTTTTTAAATGTGAAGAACCCGGGTTTAAACAGAGCCGAGGAAAACTGGGTTTTCCTACTCTGACCCGAGGACATCGAACTTTCTCTATTAAGATCAAAATCAGAAACATGTCCGTCCTCTGTCTTTTAAGACATCATAAAAACTGGTGAAAGACATGATGGTTGATGCTGGGAGGCGGCCATGTTTGAGTCTTACATGAGTGCTGATTGGCTGCTGTCTTTAATGTCAGTGGGACTGCGGTTAAATAAAAATAAAATTCACCTCAGTTGAAATGTTTAAAACAAAGTGTTTGTGGGAAGTGACGTAATGAGAAAAAAAACCTGAAAAAATTAGAAAATTGAATTTGACATTAAACTTTATTTAAATCATTAACCTGGTCTGAGCTGCTGCTGCCTGACAGACTGCACTCAGGGCTGATTGGAATGTACGTAATGACGTCATCAGAGGGGTTCCGACGAACCATTAGACTCCAGTTCCCGTGATGCCGCGGGCCGCTGCTGATGCTGTGAGGCTGCAGCTGCAGTGAAGAGGAGCTGTTTACTGCGGACCTGAAGGAGGACAGGAAGGACCGAGGGACACGCGCTGAGACAGACAGGTGGACAGAGACAGACAGGTGAGCGGGTCTCCCGGCCGACAGCTGATTGGCGTTTTTGACATGAACTCGTTTCATGTGTGACGTTCAGTGCGCGAGCACAGTTTGCTTTGTAACATCACGGGCTTTTATTCTGAGGGATTCCCGCCAGGCTTTTATTGTGGAGGGGTTTAATATCTGATGGTCCTTAATGGTACACACTCAGTACTTCCGTCAGAGTACGAACTGCTTCCTGGTCCTCTGACAGTACACAGTTATATTCACTACTTAACAACACTACTGTCAACAGTTACACTACAAATATAAATAAACACCCATATATTAGACATGATCAATATATCCTTATTAACAGGCTATGTACCACAGTCTTTTAAGGTAGCTGTAATTAAACCTCTACAAAAAAAGCCCACCCTGGATCCAGAGGTGTTAGCCAACTATAGACCAATATCTAATCTTACCTTTATGTCAAAGATCCTTGAGAAAGTAGTCGCAGACCAGCTGTGTGATTTTCTCCAGGATAATAATTTATTTGAGGAATTTCAGTCAGGATTTAGAGCGCATCATAGCACTGAGACAGCTCTAGTTAAAATTACAAATGACCTTCTGATTGCTTCAGACAAAGGACTCGTCTCTGTGCTTGTTTTATTAGGTCTTAGTGCAGCGTTTGACACTATTGACCATCAAATTCTGTTACAGAGACTGGAACACTTAATTGGCCTAAAAGGTTCTGCACTAAGCTGGTTTACATCTTATTTATCTGATCGTTTTCAATTTGTTCACGTTCATAATGAATCATCCGTACGTACTAAAGTTTGTTTTGGAGTTCCGCAAGGTTCTGTGCTTGGACCAATCCTATTTATTCTATATATGCTTCCTTTAGGTAACATCATTAGAAATCACTCTATAAATTTCCATTGTTATGCGGATGATACACAGTTGTATTTATCGATGAAGCCAGAAGAAAGTAATCAATTAACTAAACTTCATAATTGTCTTAAAGACATAAAAACCTGGATGAGCACCAATTTCCTGATGTTAAATTCAGACAAAACTGAAGTTATTGTTCTTGGCCCCAAACAACTCAGAGACTCTTTATCTGATGACATAGTTTCTCTCGATGGCATTGCTCTGGCCTCTACCACTACCGTAAGAAACCTCGGAGTAACATTTGACCAAGATCTGTCTTTCAATTCTCATTTAAAACAAACCTCACGGACTGCATTTTTTCATCTGCGTAATATTGCAAAAATTAGGCCTATCTTGACCCAAAGAGATGCAGGAAAATTGGTCCACGCTTTTGTTACCTCGAGGCTGGATTACTGTAACTCTCTACTATCAGGTAGCTCTAGTAAATCATTAAAAACTCTTCAGCTAATTCAGAATGCAGCAGCACGTGTACTAACAGGAACTAAGAAACCAGATCATATTTCTCCTGTTTTAGCTTCTCTGCACTGGCTCCCTGTAAAATCCAGAATTGAATTTAAAATCCTCTTTAGCTGCTCCTCCTGAGCTTTCTACCATTTTTTGGGGAGTTTTTCCTGATCAGCTGTGAGGGTCCAAAGGACAGAGGGATGTCGTATGCTGTAAAGCCCTGTGAGGCAAATTGTGATTTGTGATATTGGGCTTTATAAATAAAACTGATTGATTGATAATGTTTATGTGTACTGTTTACTCTCACAGTACTGCTTCACATCATTTTAACTGTTAAAATATTTTTCTGCTGCAGAAGTTCTTTGTTTTCCCTGAAGTATCTCTGTGAGTACAGATAGCGTCACACTGCAGTACCTTCATCTCCAGTCTTCTGTACAACATGATCTTACCTCACCTATCCATACCTGACCTCATGTTGTCTCACCTTACCTTATCCTCCATTCTTTCCTTCCCTTACCTTGTCTTGTCTCGTCTCTTCTCTTTTCGTCTCGCCGTACCGTACCTTACTTTGTGAGTGGTCTTTACAACCAACAAAGACTCCATATGTTTAAAATATGTCGACAGATACCAAAGTTTGCGGCGCCACAGTCGACAGTCCGATGTGTTCTGATGTCAGCTCTGTCTCTACAGATCTGTCAGGGTGTTTGGTCTCACTGACGCCGTCCTGCTGGCCCCACACGGCTTCTTTAGCATACCTAATGCTAACATTAGGATCAGCTGAAGCATCAGGATCAGCTGTAGCATCAGGATCAGCTGTAGCATTAGGATTAGCTGTAGCATCAGGATCAGCTGTGGCATTAGGATCAGCTGTGGCACCAGGATCAGCTGAAGCATCAGGATCAGCTGAAGCATCAGGATCAGCTGTGGCATTAGGATCAGCTGTAGCATCAGGATCAGCTGTAGCATCAGGATCAGCTGTAGCATTAGGATTAGCTGTAGCATTAGCCCTGGGAGCTCTGTAAACAGCTACGGCAAAGACGGCAGTGAATTCTCTCTGCAGGTGCAACAGCGAAGGTCTCAGCCAGCTGTGAGCAGTGTTCAGCAGCTGCTGTAGCGTCTACACACCAAGACGCTCTCACACTTCCTCCTCTGTCGGCTAACAGCAGTCCGCAGTGGCGGCATCCTTTGTCACTAACAGACCTCCTCAGTGTTTCCACTGTAGTTTTTCCTGAGGCTAATGAACACGTCCTGATTTTTGTTACACACAGAGGACGCCTGCAGTGTCGGGAACTTCCTGTGTCGAGGGTCAGAGGTCACGGCTCCATGTGGTCTGATAGAAGATGAGACACCATGACTTTGGTCGCACAGATCCCGAGTCTTTACAGCCACCGGTGCCGCTGCCGCAGCGAGCGTCAGAGGACGTCCTCATGCAGCATGACGTCCAGGTGAGTCAGCGTCCAACCACTCAGCGCATGTTTTCATCAGAGTATGAGTCATGTGATTATTCCTCAGAGGGACCCTGTGTCCCCTCAGAGGGACCCAACCCCGGGGTTGGGAACCACCGGACGATCACCGCCAAAATGAAATGTACACTGCTACAGGAAATGGTTCAATTGTGGCGTGTGTGATGAAATTTCCATGTGTCCTGAATGCAGCTTGAATCAGCTGAATATCTGACATTTAATATCCAATCAGTCATAAAAGATCAATCACATGACAGGAAGTCCAAGGATCAAACTTCACAATAAAAGAGCTAAAAGAAAAAGAAAAAAAAGTGCGGACATATCAATCAATTAATAAATAATAATAAAGATAATCAACAGCAGATGAATAATAATAAGAGGAGCAGAGGAGGAACAGAGGAGGAGCAGAGTAAAGATCACTGAGAGATGCTGCAGTCTCTCCTCTTTGTTTACACAATGAAGCCCCGCCTCCTGCTGCTGCCCAGCTGTCTGATTGGCTGAGGCCACAAGGGGGAGCTGTGGGGCGTCTGATCAGCCGAGGCCGTGTGAATGGACGTGTGAATGCACATGCTCAGTAGGCTGCTGCTCAGAGAGGAGTGACACACACACACACACACACACACACCGAGTGATAATGAGGTCACACACATCCTGCACTCTGATTGGATGATTCACAGTTTAATTGGACCTGTGTTTTACAGGTAATCTCAGTAAAGGATCCCTGGAGCTGATTGGATGAGTCTGTCCTCATGAATATTCAGTGAAGTACTCACTTCCTGTGCAGTGTCACTACACTGTGCTGTTACTGCAGGACAGGGTCCTCACTAAGATCGTGTGTGTGTGTGTGTGTGTGTGGTCAGGGTGTGCTGGGTGTGTGTGAGGACAGATCAGCTGGTTGCCATGGTGAAGAGCTGGAGAAGGGTGGAGCTAAAAACACAGCTCAGAAGGACACATGTGGAGAGAAGGACAGGTAACACACAAACACACACACAACTGAGATGTGAATGTGTCCTCAGGTGTTAATGTGTCCTCAGGTGTGAATGTGTCCTCAGGTGTGATTGTGTCCTCAGGTGTGAATGTGTCCTCAGGTGTGAATGTGTCCTCAAGTGTGATTGTGTCCTCAGGTGTGATTGTGTCCTCAGGTGTGAATGTGTCCTCAGGTGTGAATGTGTCCTCAGGTGTGATTGTGTCCTCAGGTGTTAATGTGTCCTCAGGTGTGATTGTGTCCTCAGGTGTTAATGTGTCCTCAGGTGTTAATGTGTCCTCGGGTGTGAATGTGTCCCCAGGTGTTAATGTGTCCTCAGGTGTGATTGTGTCCTCAGGTGTTAATGTGTCCTCAGGTGTTAATGTGTCCTCAGGTGTGATTGTGTCCTCAGGTGTTAATGTGTCCTCAGGTGTGATTGTGTCCTCAGGTGTGATTGTGTCCTCAGGTGTTAATGTGTCCTCAGGTGTTAATGTGTCCTCAGGTGTGATTGTGTCCTCAGGTGTTAATGTGTCCTCAGGTGTTAATGTGTCCTCGGGTGTGAATGTGTCCCCGGGTGTTAATGTGTCCTCAGGTGTGATTGTGTCCTCAGGTGTTAATGTGTCCTCAGGTGTGATTGTGTCCTCAGGTGTGATTGTGTCCTCAGGTGTTAATGTGTCCTCAGGTGTGATTGTGTCCTCAGGTGTGATTGTGTCCTCAGGTGTTAATGTGTCCTCAGGTGTGATTGTGTCCTCAGGTGTGATTGTGTCCTCAGGTGTGATTGTGTCCTCAGGTGTTAATGTGTCCTCAGGTGTTAATGTGTCCTCAGGTGTGATTGTGTCCTCAGGTGTGATTGTGTCCTCAGGTGTTAATGTGTCCTCAGGTGTGAATGTGTCCTCAGGTGTGATTGTGTCCTCAGGTGTGATTGTGTCCTCAGGTGTTAATGTGTCCTCAGGTGTGAATGTGTCCTCAGGTGTGATTGTGTCCTCAGGTGTGCATGTGTCCTCAGGTGTGAATGTGTCCTCAGGTGTGAATGTGTCCTCAGGTGTAACCATCCCGTGGACCTCGCAGGTCTCTTCTCCTTCATGACTTTTCATTGGCTGACCCCTCTGGCTGGACACGCCAGCAGGAGAGGACAGCTCCTTTTGGACGATGTCTGGCCTATATCACAGAAGGAGAGTTGCCATGCCAACAGCCTGAGGTGGGAGGAGCTAATGGGTTCTTTATAAACACCTGAGCTGCCTACATTTCCCACAGTCCCTCCTGCTCAGTCCTCTGTGTGTGTCCTCAGGTTGGCGTCTCTGTGGGAGGAAGAGCAGAGGTCAAAGGGCAGCGACGCGTCTCTATGTCAGGTTGTTTGGTCCTTCTGCAGGACTCGTCTTTGCCTGTCCATCCTCTGTCTCACCGTCACTCAGCTGGCTGGATTCAGTGGGCCGGTGAGTCCAGTATTAGACCAGTAATCAGACCAGTAATAAGACCAGTATAAGACCAGTAATCAGACCAGTATAAGACCCGTAATCAGACCAGTAATAAGACCAGTATAAGACCAGTTTAAGACCAGTAATAAGACCAGTAATCAGACCAGTTTAAGACCAGTAATAAGACCAGTAATAAGACCAATACAAGACCAGTAATCAGACCAGTAATCAGACCAGTAATAAGACCAGTAATAAGACCAGTAATCAGACCAGTAATAAGACCAGTATAAGACCAGTAATCAGACCAGTAATCAGACCAGTAATCAGACCAGTAATAAGACCAGTAATCAGACCAGTAATCAGACCAGTAATCAGACCAGTATAAGACCAGTAATAAGACCAGTAATCAGACCAGTAATAAGACCAGTAATCAGACCAGTAATCAGACCAGTAATAAGACCAGTAATCAGACCAGTACAAGACCAGTAATCAGACCAGTAATAAGACCAGTAATCAGACCAGTAATCAGACCAGTAATAAGACCAGTAATCAGACCAGTATAAGACCAGTAATCAGACCAGTAATCAGACCAGTATCAGACCAGTAATCAGACCAGTAATCAGACCAGTTATCAGACCAGTATCAGACCAGTAATCAGACCAGTAATAAGACCAGTAATCAGACCAGTATAAGACCAGTAATCAGACCAGTAATAAGACCAGTAATCAGACCAGTATAAGACCAGTTTAAGACCAGTAATAAGACCAGTAATAAGACCAGTACAAGACCAGTAATCAGACCAGTAATAAGACCAGTAATCAGACCAGTATAGGACCAGTAATCAGACCAGTAATAAGACCAGTAATCAGACCAGTAATAAGACCAGTAATAAGACCAGTAATAAGACCAGTATAAGACCAGTAATAAGACCAGTAATAAGACCAGTATAAGACCAGTAATAAGACCAGTAATCAGACCAGTATTAAGACCAGTAATAAGACCAGTATAAGACCAGTTTAAGACCAGTAATAAGACCAGTAATAAGACCAGTACAAGACCAGTAATCAGACCAGTAATCAGACCAGTAATAAGACCAGTAATCAGACCAGTATAAGACCAGTAATCAGACCAGTAATCAGACCAGTAATAAGACCAGTAATAAGACCAGTAATCAGACCAGTATAAGACCAGTAATCAGACCAGTAATCAGACCAGTAATAAGACCAGTAATCAGACCAGTAATCAGACCAGTAATAAGACCAGTAATCAGACCAGTACAAGACCAGTAATCAGACCAGTAATAAGACCAGTAATCAGACCAGTAATCAGACCAGTACAAGACCAGTAATCAGACCAGTAATAAGACCAGTAATCAGACCAGTAATCAGACCAGTAATAAGACCAGTAATCAGACCAGTATAAGACCAGTAATCAGACCAGTAATCAGACCAGTATCAGACCAGTAATCAGACCAGTAATCAGACCAGTTATCAGACCAGTATCAGACCAGTAATCAGACCAGTAATAAGACCAGTAATCAGACCAGTATAAGACCAGTAATCAGACCAGTAATAAGACCAGTAATCAGACCAGTATAAGACCAGTTTAAGACCAGTAATAAGACCAGTAATAAGACCAGTACAAGACCAGTAATCAGACCAGTAATAAGACCAGTAATCAGACCAGTATAGGACCAGTAATCAGACCAGTAATAAGACCAGTAATCAGACCAGTAATAAGACCAGTAATAAGACCAGTAATAAGACCAGTATAAGACCAGTAATAAGACCAGTAATAAGACCAGTATAAGACCAGTAATAAGACCAGTAATCAGACCAGTATTAAGACCAGTAATAAGACCAGTATAAGACCAGTTTAAGACCAGTAATAAGACCAGTAATAAGACCAGTACAAGACCAGTAATCAGACCAGTAATCAGACCAGTAATAAGACCAGTAATCAGACCAGTATAAGACCAGTAATCAGACCAGTAATCAGACCAGTAATAAGACCAGTAATAAGACCAGTAATCAGACCAGTATAAGACCAGTAATCAGACCAGTAATCAGACCAGTAATCAGACCAGTATCCAGACCAGTATCAGACCAGTAATCAGACCAGTAATCAGACCAGTAATCAGACCAGTATCAGACCAGTAATCAGACCAGTAATAAGACCAGTAATCAGACCAGTAATCAGACCAGTAATAAGACCAGTAATCAGACCAGTATAAGACCAGTAATCAGACCAGTAATCAGACCAGTATCAGACCAGTAAGCAGACCAGTAATCAGACCAGTTATCAGACCAGTATCAGACCAGTAATCAGACCAGTAATAAGACCAGTAATCAGACCAGTATAAGACCAGTAATCAGACCAGTAATAAGACCAGTAATCAGACCAGTATAAGACCAGTAATAAGACCAGTAATAAGACCAGTACAAGACCAGTAATAAGACCAGTACAAGACCAGTATAAGACCAGTTTAAGACCAGTAATAAGACCAGTAATAAGACCAGTATAAGACCAGTATAAGACCAGTTTAAGACCAGTTTAAGACCAGTAATAAGACCAGTAATCAGACCAGTATCAGACCAGTAATAAGACCAGTAATCAGACCAGTAATCAGACCAGTAATAAGACCAGTAATAAGACCAGTAATCAGACCAGTAATCAGACCAGTAATCAGACCAGTAATAAGACCAGTAATAAGACCAGTAATAAGACCAGTAATCAGACCAGTATCAGACCAGTAATAAGACCAGTAATAAGACCAGTATAAGACCAGTTTAAGACCAGTAATAAGACCAGTAATCAGACCAGTAATCAGACCAGTAATCAGACCAGCAATAAGACCAGTAATCAGACCAGTAATCAGACCAGTAATCAGACCAGTAATAAGACCAGTATAAGACCAGTAATCAGACCAGTAATCAGACCAGTAATCAGACCAGTAATCAGACCAGTATCAGACCAGTAATCAGACCAGTATCAGACCAGTAATCAGACCAGTAATAAGACCAGTATCAGACCAGTAATCAGACCAGTAATAAGACCAGTAATCAGACCAGTATAAGACCAGTAATCAGACCAGTAATAAGACCAGTAATCAGACCCGTATAAGACCAGTTTAAGACCAGTAATAAGACCAGTAATAAGACCAGTAATCAGACCAGTATAAGACCAGTTTAAGACCAGTAATAACACCAGTAATAAGACCAGTACAAGACCAGTAATCAGACCAGTAATAAGACCAGTAATAAGACCAGTACAAGACCAGTAATCAGACCAGTAATAAGACCAGTAATAAGACCAGTAATAAGACCAGTATAAGACCAGTTTAAGACCAGTAATAAGACCAGTAATAAGACCAGTAATCAGACCAGTAATCAGACCAGTAATAAGACCAGTAATCAGACCAGTATAAGACCAGTAATCAGACCAGTAATAAGACCAGTAATCAGACCAGTATAAGACCAGTAATCAGACCAGTAATCAGACCAGTAATAAGACCAGTAATCAGACCAGTAATAAGACCAGTAATAAGACCAGTAATCAGACCAGTAATAAGACCAGTAATAAGACCAGTAATCAGACCAGCATAAGACCAGTAATCAGACCAGTAATAAGACCAGTAATCAGACCAGTATAAGACCAGTTTAAGACCAGTAATAAGACCAGTAATAAGACCAGTACAAGACCAGTAATCAGACCAGTAATAAGACCAGTAATCAGACCAGTATAGGACCAGTAATCAGACCAGTAATAAGACCAGTAATCAGACCAGTAATAAGACCAGTAATAAGACCAGTAATAAGACCAGTATAAGACCAGTTTAAGACCAGTTTAAGACCAGTAATAAGACCAGTAATCAGACCAGTAATCAGACCAGTAATCAGACCAGTATCAGACCAGTAATAAGACCAGTAATAAGACCAGTAATCAGACCAGTATTAAGACCAGTAATAAGACCAGTATAAGACCAGTTTAAGACCAGTAATAAGACCAGTAATAAGACCAGTACAAGACCAGTAATCAGACCAGTAATCAGACCAGTAATAAGACCAGTAATCAGACCAGTATAAGACCAGTAATCAGACCAGTAATCAGACCAGTAATAAGACCAGTAATAAGACCAGTAATCAGACCAGTATAAGACCAGTAATCAGACCAGTAATCAGACCAGTATCCAGACCAGTATCAGACCAGTAATCAGACCAGTAATCAGACCAGTAATCAGACCAGTATCAGACCAGTAATAAGACCAGTAATAAGACCAGTAATAAGACCAGTAATCAGACCAGTAATAAGACCAGTAATCAGACCAGTATAAGACCAGTTTAAGACCAGTAATAAGACCAGTAATAAGACCAGTACAAGACCAGTACAAGACCAGTAATCAGACCAGTAATAAGACCAGTAATCAGACCAGTAATCAGACCAGTAATAAGACCAGTAATAAGACCAGTAATCAGACCAGTAATAAGACCAGTATCAGACCAGTAATAAGACCAGTAATAAGACAAGTATCAGACCAGTAATAAGACCAGTAATCAGACCAGTAATCAGACCAGTATCAGACCAGTAATAAGACCAGTATCAGACCAGTAATAAGACCAGTAATAAGACCAGTAATAAGATCAGTAATAAGACCAGTAATCAGACCACTAATCAGACCAGTAATAAGACCAGTAATCAGACCAGTATCAGACCAGTAATAAGACCAGTAATAAGACCAGTAATCAGACCACTAATCAGACCAGTAATAAGACCACTAATCAGACCAGTAATAAGACCAGTAATAAGACCAGTAATAAGACCAGTAATCAGACCACTAATCAGACCAGTAATAAGACCAGTAATCAGACCAGTATAAGACCAGTAATAAGACCAGTAATCAGACCACTAATCAGACCAGTAATAAGACCAGTAATCAGACCAGTATAAGACCAGTAATAAGACCAGTAATCAGACCAGTATCAGACCACTAATCAGACCACTAATCAGACCAGTAATAAGACCAGTAATCAGACCAGTAATAAGACCAGTAATCAGACCAGTAATAAGACCAGTAATCAGACCAGTAATAAGACCAGTAATAAGACCAGTAATCAGACCAGTATCAGACCACTAATCAGACCACTAATCAGACCAGTAATAAGACCAGTAATAAGACCAGTAATAAGACCAGTAATCAGACCAGCATAAGACCAGTAATAAGACCAGTAATAAGACCAGTATCAGACCAGTAATAAGACCAGTAATCAGACCAGTAATCAGACCAGTATCAGACCAGTAATAAGACCAGTAATAAGACCAGTAATAAGACCAGTATCAGACCAGTAATAAGACCAGTAATCAGACCAGTAATCAGACCAGTATCAGACCAGTAATAAGACCAGTAATCAGACCACTAATCAGACCACTAATCAGACCAGTAATAAGACCAGTAATAAGACCAGTAATCAGACCACTAATCAGACCAGTAATAAGACCACTAATCAGACCAGTAATAAGACCAGTAATAAGACCAGTAATCAGACCAGTATCAGACCACTAATCAGACCACTAATCAGACCAGTAATAAGACCAGTAATAAGACCAGTAATAAGACCAGTAATCAGACCAGCATAAGACCAGTAATAAGACCAGTAATAAGACCAGTATCAGACCAGTAATAAGACCAGTAATCAGACCAGTAATCAGACCAGTATCAGACCAGTAATAAGACCAGTAATAAGACCAGTAATAAGACCAGTATCAGACCAGTAATAAGACCAGTAATCAGACCAGTAATCAGACCAGTATCAGACCAGTAATAAGACCAGTAATCAGACCACTAATCAGACCAGTAATAAGACCAGTAATAAGACCAGTAATAAGACCAGTAATCAGACCACTAATCAGACCAGTAATAAGACCAGTCATAAGACTCCACCTCCTCCTCCTCCTCTTCCTTGTCATCCTCCTCTTCCTCCTCCTCCTCCTCCTCCTCTTCCTCCTCCTCTTCCTCCTTGTCATCCTCCTCTTCCTCCTCCTCCTCTTCCTCCTTGTCCTCCTCTTCCACCTCCTCTTCCAGGCGTTTGTGGTGAAGCATCTCCTGGAGTACACCCAGCAGGAGGCTCCCTCCCTGGGATGTGGTCTCCTGCTGGTCCTGGGGGTCCTGAGCACGGAGCTGGTCCGGTCCTGGTCTCTGGCTCTGACCTGGGCCCTGAACTACAGGACCGGGTGTCGTCTGAGAGGAGCCGTCCTCAGTCTGGCCTTCAGTAAGATCCTGAAGTTGCGCAGCGTCCGGGACCAGACTGTGGGACAGGTCTTCCCCCTCTCTTTGTTTGTTTGTTTGTTTATCTGTCTGTCTGTTTGTTTATCTGTTTGTTTATCTGTCTGTCTGTTTGTTTATCTGTCTGTCTGTTTGTTTATCTGTTTGTTTATCTGTCTGTCTGTTTGTTTATCTGTGTTTGTTCATCTGTCTGTTTGTTTGTCTGCCTCCCTTCAGTCTTTATTTCTTCTGTCCTTTTCTCTTTCTATCTGTCGTATTCTGTCAGAATAATCTTTCATTCAATCTGTCCCCCCCTGTGTCCCCCCTGTCCTCCCTTGTGTCCCCCCCTGTGTCCCCCCTGTGATCCCCCCTGTGTCCCCCCTGTCCTCCCTTGTGTCCCCCCCTGTGTCCCCCTGTGATCCCCCCTGTGTCCCCCCGTGTCCCCCCTGTCCTCCCTTGTGTCCCCCCCTGTGCCCCCCCCGTGTCCCCCCGTGTCCTCCCCTGTGTCCCCCCCTGTGCCCCCCCGTGTCCCCCCGTGTCCTCCCCCGTGTCCCCCCTGTCCCCCCCTGTGTCTCCCCCTGTGCCCCCCGTGTCCCCCCGTGTCCTCCCCTGTGTCCCCCCCTGTCCTCCCTTGTGTCCGCCCCTGTGTCCCCCCCTGTCCTCCCTTGTGTCCGCCCCTGTGTCCCCCCCGTGATCCCCCCTGTGCCCCCCCGTGTCCCCCCGTGTCCTCCCCTGTGTCCCCCCCTCTCCTCCCTTGTGTCCCCCCCTGTGTCCTCCCCTGTGTCCCCCCCGTGTCCTCCCCTGTGTCCCCCCTGTGTCCCCCCCTGTGACTCCCCTGTCCCCCCCTGTGTCTCCCCTGTCCCCCCCTGTGTCCTCCCCTGTGTCCTCCCCGTGTCCCCCCCTGTGTCTCCCCTGTCCCCCCCTGTGTCCTCCCCTGTGTCCCCCCTGTGTCTCCCCTGTCCCCCCCTGTGTCCCCCCCTTGTGTCCCCCCGTGTCCTCCCCTGTGTCCCACCCGTGTCCTCCCCTGTGTCCCCCCCTGTGTCCCCCCCTGTCCTCCCTTGTGTCCCCCCCTGTGTCCCCCCCTGTCCTCCCTTGTGTCCCCCCCTGTGTCCCCCCCTGTCCTCCCTTGTGTCCCCCCCTTGTGTCCCCCCGTGTCCTCCCCTGTGTCCCACCCGTGTCCTCCCCTGTGTCCCCCCCTGTGTCCCCCCCTGTCCTCCCTTGTGTCCCCCCCCTGTGTCCCCCCTGTGTCCCCCCCTGTGTCCCCCCCTGTCCTCCCTTGTGTCCCCCCCTGTGTCCCCCCTGTGTCCCTCAGCTGGTGAACATGTGTTCCAGTGACGGTCAGAGGATGTTTGAGGCAGCAGCAGTGGGCAGTCTGTTAGCAGGGGGCCCCCTGGTGGCCGTCCTCGGTGTCGTCTACAACCTGTTCATACTGGGACCGACGTCTCTGCTGGGGTCAGCTGTCTTCATCCTCTTCTACCCAGCCATGGTCAGTCCTCCTCCTCTTCATCACTCAGTCACCAGTGACATCATCACCATGGTTGACCTGTGGTTATCCTCTGATCAGATGTTCAGCTCCAGGCTGACGGCGTACTTCAGGAGGAGGGGCGTGGCCGTCACAGACAGACGGGTGCAGAAGATGAACGAGATCCTGAGTCACATCAAGGTCATCAAGATGTACGCCTGGGTCAAAGCTTTCGCTCAGGACGTCCGCAGTACGTACTCACCTGCACACATGCTCACCTGGCCGACCTGTCGCTGTGATAGCACAGCTAAGACATCGTGTCTGTCTCTCAGAAATCCGTGAGGAGGAGCGAAGGATCCTGGAGCTGACTGGCTACTTCCAGAGCATCGCTGTGGGCGTGGCTCCTGTCGTCGTCGTCATTGCCAGCGTGGCAACATTCTCCGCCCATATGTTGCTAGGATACGACCTGACCGCAGCTCAGGTGCCACACTGAAAGATACAAACTACCTGCGGTCACATGTCAGCGAACTGATGGGCCTTCGTCACACCTGTTAGCATTATAGCAGGCTACAGCTAACTGGCTAACATTGCTGCAATGATTTCCTTATAACTGTTAGCATTATAGCAGGCTACAGCTAACTGGCTAACATTGCTGCAATGATTACCTTCTACCTGTTAGCATTGTAACAGGCTACAGCTAACTGGCTAACATTGCTGCAATGATTTCCTTATACCTGTTAGCATTGTAACAAGCTACAGCTAACTGGCTAACATTGCTGCAATGATTTCCTTATACCTATTAGCATTGTAGCTGGCTACAGATAACAGGCTAACATTGCTACAGTGATTACCTTCTACCTGTTAGGATTATAGCAGGCTACAGCTAACTGGCTAACATTGCTGCAATTATTACCTTATACCTGTTAGCATTATAGCAGGCTACAGCTAACTGGCTAACATTGCTGCAATGATTACCTTCTACCTGTTAGCATTATAGCAGGCTACAGCTAACTGGCTAACATTGCTGCAATGATTACCTTCTACCTGTTAGCATTATAGCAGGATACAGCTAACTTTCTTTGTTGACATACTTCACTGATGTGATTTTCTTGGAGGAAGTGATGCAACCTTGTTTCCTGTCCATCTCTGTAGGCCTTCACCGTGGTGACGGTGTTTAATGCGATGACCTTTGCCCTGAAGGTCACTCCGTTCTCTGTCAAGTCTCTGTCTGAGGCCTCAGTGGCTGCAGAACGATTCAAGGTCAGAACACTTCCTGTCCTCCTTACCTTCCAAACTTCCTACATTCCTACCATCCTTCACTCCCTTACAACCTTTGAGTGAATACATTAATCAGTATTTGGACGGATGAATGAATCAATCAACATTCAGATGGATGGATGAATAAATCAATCAACATTCAGATGGATGGATGAATGAATCAATTAATCAATATTTGGAGGGATGAATGAATAAATCCATATTTGGGTGGATGGTTGAATGAATTAATTAATCGATATTTTGATGGATGGATGGATGGATGGATGGATGAATCAATATTTGGATGGATGAATGAATAAATCAATGTTTGGATGGATGGTTGAATGAATTAATTAAACAATATTTTGATGAATGGATGGATGGATCAATATTTGGTTGCATCAATGAATGAATGAATGAATCATTATTTGGATGGATGGATGGATGGATGGATGGATGGATCAATATTTGGTTGCATCAATGAATGAATGAATGAATCATTATTTGGATGGATGGATGGATGGATCAATATTTGGTTGCATCAATGAATGAATGAATGAATCATTATTTGGATGGATGGATGGATGGATGGATGGATCAATATTTGGTTGCATCAATGAATGAATGAATGAATCATTATTTGGATGGATGGATGGATGGATCAATATTGCGATGGATGAAGAGATGAATCAATATTTGGGTGGCTGAATAATTCAATATTTGGATGAATTAATTAATCAGTATTTTGATGGATGGATGAATGAATTAGTATTTGGATGAAGGGATGAAACAAAGCTCAGTGTGATCAGAGGACTCTTCAGCTAAAATCAAACCATCTCTGTCTTCTGTTGTCTGTCCTCTGTTATATGTCCTCTGGTATCTGTCCTCTGTTATATGTCCTCTGTCCTTTTCAGAGCCTCTTCGTGTTGCCTGAGGTCGACAGTATCCGTGCGTTGCCTGGTGATCCCCAGGTTGCCGTGGAGATGTGTGGGGCCAGTCTGGCGTGGGAAGGAGGTGGACAGAGCGCTCAGCCGAGCCCACGTGTCCACACAGCCAGCAGACTGAGACACAAGTACACTGACGTCTCTGTCCCCATTCGGACTGGTCTGACAGCTGATTGGTCTGTCCCTGGAGAGGAGGAGGGGCTAAACACTGTGTGGTGTCTTTCAGGTACAGAGACAGAGACGACCTCCAGGAGGAGGGGGAGGGGGAGGAGGTGACCGGCTCCCTGCTGAGAGGACGAGGAGGTGGAGGAGGAGAGTCCTCTAGTCCAGAGGAGGAAGACGGGGAGGAGAAAGCATGTCCTCCCCTCTTGCATGTCCCCCCTGTGTCCCACCGACTTCAGAGCACCCTGCACTGCATCAACCTGACTGTCCAACAGGTCGGTCCAGGACTCAGGGACACCTCAGGGACAACACAGGGACAACACAGGGACAACTCAGGGACAACACAGGGACAACTCAGGGGCACCTCAGGGACAACACAGGGACAACACAGGGACAACTCAGGGACAACACAGGGACACCTCAGGGACACCTCAGGGACAACACAGGGACAACACAGGGACAACTCAGGGACACCTCAGGGACAACACATGGACAACTCAGGGACAACACAGGGACAACTCAGGGACAACTCAGGGACAACACAGGGACAACACAGGGACAACTCAGGGACAACACAGGGACAACTCAGGGACAACACAGGGACAACACAGGGACAACTCATGGACAACACATGGACAACTCAGTGACAACTCAGGGACAACACAGGGACAACACATGGACAACTCAGGGACAACACATGGACAACTCAGGGACAACACAGGGACAACACAGGGACAACTCAGGGACAACACATGGAAAACTCAGGGACAACACATGGACAACTCAGGGACAACTCAGGGACAACTCAGGGACAACACATGGACAACTCAGGGACAACTCAGGGACAACACATGGACAACTCAGGGACAACTCAGGGACAACACAGGGACAACTCAGGGACAACTCAGGGACAACACAGGGGCACCTCAGGGACAACACAGGGACAACACAGGGACAACTCAGGGACAACACAGGGACACCTCAGGGACACCTCAGGGACAACACAGGGACAACACAGGGACACCTCAGGGACAACACATGGACAACTCAGGGACAACTCAGGGACAACTCAGGGACAACTCAGGGACAACACAGGGACAACTCAGGGACAACACAGGGACAACACAGGGACAACACATGGACAACTCAGTGACAACTCAGGGACAACACAGGGACAACACATGGACAACTCAGGGACAACACAGGGACAACACAGGGGCACCTCAGGGACAACACAGGGACAACACAGGGACAACTCAGGGACAACACAGGGACACCTCAGGGACACCTCAGGGACAACACAGGGACAACACAGGGACAACTCAGGGACAACACAGGGACAACTCAGGGGCACCTCAGGGACAACACAGGGACAACACAGGGACAACTCAGGGACAACACAGGGACACCTCAGGGACACCTCAGGGACAACACAGGGACAACACAGGGACAACTCAGGGACACCTCAGGGACAACACATGGACAACACAGGGACAACTCAGGGACAACTCAGGGACAACACAGGGACAACACAGGGACAACTCAGGGACAACACAGGGACAACTCAGGGACAACACAGGGACAACACAGGGACAACTCATGGACAACACATGGACAACTCAGTGACAACTCAGGGACAACACAGGGACAACACATGGACAACTCAGGGACAACACATGGACAACTCAGGGACAACACAGGGACAACACAGGGACAACTCAGGGACAACACATGGAAAACTCAGGGACAACACATGGACAACTCAGGGACAACTCAGGGACAACTCAGGGACAACACATGGACAACTCAGGGACAACTCAGGGACAACACATGGACAACTCAGGGACAACTCAGGGACAACACAGGGACAACTCAGGGACAACTCAGGGACAACACAGGGACAACTCAGGGACAACACAGGGACAACACAGGGACAACTCAGGGACAACTCATGGACAACACAGGGACAACACAGGGACAACACAGGGACAACACAGGGACAACACAGGGACAACTCAGGGACAACTCAGGGACAACTCATGGACAACACAGGGACAACTCATGGACAACACAGGGACAACTCAGGGACAACTCAGGGACAACACAGGGACAACTCAGGGACAACACAGGGACAACTCATGGACAACACAGGGACAACTCATGGACAACTCAGGGACAACACAGGGACAACTCAGGGACAACACAGGGACAACTCATGGACAACACAGGGACAACTCATGGACAACACAGGGACAACTCAGGGACAACTCAGGGACAACACAGGGACAACTCAGGGACAACACAGGGACAACACAGGGACAACACAGGGACAACTCATGGACAACACAGGGACAACACTTGTGTGTGTGTATATGTCTGTGGTATGTCAGTGTTGTGTGTGTGTGTGTGTGTGTGTGTGTCCAGGGGACGCTGGTCGGGGTGTGTGGGAGCGTCGGCAGTGGGAAAACCTCCCTGATGTCGGCCATCTTAGGACAGGTGACGTTACCTCCAGTTGTGATGTCACAGCGTGCTGCACACTGCATACCTGACTGATTGAACAGTACTGATCACTGATTGGTGCGTTGACAGATGGCGGTGTTGGAGGGTTGTGTGGCGGTCAGAGGACGGCTGGCCTATGTGGCTCAGCAGGCCTGGATCCTCAACGCAACGCTGAGAGACAACATCCTGTTTGGACAGGAGTACCAGGAGGACAGGTGAGACGCTTCGTGCCTCTTAGCATTATAGCATGCTACAGCTAACAGGCTAACCTTGCTACAGTTATTTCCTTATACCTGTTAGCATTCTAGCAGGCTACAGCTAACTGGCTAACCTTGCTACAGTTATTTCCTTATACCTGTTAGCATTCTAGCAGGCTACAGCTAACTGGCTAACCTTGCTACAGTTATTTCCTTATACCTGTTAGCATTCTAGCAGGCTACAGCTAACAGGCTAACCTTGCTACAGTTATTTCCTTATACCTGTTAGCATTCTAGCAGGCTACAGCTAACTGGCTAACCTTGCTACAGTTATTTCCTTATACCTGTTAGCATTCTAGCAGGCTACAGCTAACTGGCTAACCTTGCTACAGTTATGTTCTTATACCTGTTAACATTAAAGCAGGCTACAGCTAATAGGGAATAGGGAATTCCCTATATAGAGGACTATATAGTGAGCTCATTAAAACACTTTCGGACACTACTCTGTCACGTCACATAGTTAAGCACGTCATTACTGTCGCACAATTAAAACGAGGTAGAGCGATGTCGTCTGGTGGGTTTTGGAAATAAATAAGAAATTCATTTGTGTGAAAAATACATAATACTGAGCGTATTTTCCCACATGAACAAATACGCCTACACAAATAAATACACTTTCAGTTCTTTTAAATCAACACCGAATGCCTTTTCTCCTTGCCATTGCCTTTTATTAAATCATATTAGAGGTTTTTGATTGATTGCTCGCACTGCAGCGTAAGCTTTAGTTCTATTTCACTTTTTTTGTACTTGTATCTCCGTTTATAATAACGTTTTGTCCTCTGTAAATCCACCCCCAACTGCCGTTTTATCACCTTCGTAAATGTCTCCCGCTCGCCATAAAAAACAAACTGCCAAAACCAGTATACTTACTTTCTTTCCTGTTCTTTTACAAACAACAAAACATTGTGGAAATGCCAGCAAATGGCACTGTAGTTTTGTTCCTTCTTCTTATCAAAATTATTTTGATACGTCATAGAATCGTAAGTGAAAAGATTATGCTAGGCCTGTACATTTATATTTAAAATAGATACACAAACCATCATTTCTGAATTGTCAATTGTAAACTTTCAGTGTCAGACCAGTGGTCAAATAACACCCCCTCCTGGGGAAAGACATGACAATTTTGTTTTTCACATCACATACAGCAGTGGTTCTCAAACTGCCGTCTGCTACTGGCACCATCGCAATGCATCGTGGTACATTTTGCTTGGTTAGTGACCATCAGTTGTACACTACTTTTCGCGCTGCATTGTGGGATACTATGAGT
The DNA here is from genome assembly GCA_035609425.1 of Epinephelus awoara. Taxonomy (NCBI): domain Eukaryota; kingdom Metazoa; phylum Chordata; class Actinopteri; order Perciformes; family Serranidae; genus Epinephelus; species Epinephelus awoara. The sequence goes on from CM069297.1 coordinate 44,362,499, forward strand.
CCACTATATAGAATCAGAATCAGAATCAGAATCGTTTTTAATCGCCAAGTACGTTCGCACATACAAGGAATTCTGTTCCGGCAGGTGGTAACACTCTCAGAATAAGGTACAAGTGATAAAGAACAAGAAAGGAATACGGAATAAGAAAAACAGGATATGTACATCTATATGCAAAGTAAAAAAGTAAGTTAAAAAATAGAATAAAATAAAATAAATAAGTAAATAAAATAGTATGTACAAGGGTGGTGCAAAGTACACAAGATAGTGCAAATGATAGTGGTTTTTGGTTAGTGCAAATGATTGGTTGAAACCATTTATGAGCTGTTCATTAAAGTTATGGCAGTGGGGAAGAAGCTGTTTTTAAGTCGTGTGGTTTTGGTGTGCAGGGCTCTGTAGCGCCTGCCGGAGGGGAGGAGGGAGAACAGGTTGTTTCCCGGGTGGGCGGGGTCCTTGATGATGTTGGCTGCCCTCTTCCTAGTTCTGGAGCAGTACAGTTCCTGGATGGAGGGCAGGGGGGCCCCAGTGATTTTTTCAGCAGTTCTAACTGTGCGCTGCAGTCTGTTCCTGTCCTGCTGTGTGGCTGCTCCGAACCACACGGTGATGGAGGAGCACAGGACAGACTCGATGACAGCCGTGTAGAACTGGATCAGCAGCTCCTGAGACAGGCCGTGTCTCTTCAGCTGTCGCAGGAAGAACATCCTCTGCTGGGCCTTTTTCAGGATGGAGTGGATGTTCTTCTCCCACTTCAGGTCCTGGGAGATGGTAGTCCCCAGGAACTTGAAGGTCTCGACGGCTGACACAGGGCAGCTGCTGATGGTGAGGGGGAGCAGTGGCGAGGGCTGTCTCCTGAAGTCCACTGTCATCTCCACCGTCTTGAGCGTGTTCAGCTCCAGGTTGTGCTGGCTGCACCAGAGCACCAGCCGCTCGATCTCTCGCCGGTATGCAGACTCGTCTCCGTCCTGGATCAGGCCGATGACTGTGGTGTCGTCTGCAAACTTCAGGAGTTTGACGGCTGGATGCGTGGAGGTGCAGTCGTTGGTGTAGAGGGAGAAGAGCAGTGGGGACAGGACACACCCCTGGGGGGCACCAGTGCTGATGGTCCGGGTAGCTGAGGTGACGTCTCCCAGCCTCACCTGCTGGCTTCTGTCTGTCAGGAAGCTGGTGATCCACTGACAGATGGGCAGAGACACGTTGAGGTGGGAGAGCTTGGAGTAGAGGATTTCAGGGATGATGGTGTTGAACGCCGAGCTGAAATCCACAAACAGGATCCTCGCGTAGCTGCCTGGGGTGTCGAGGTGTTGCAGGATGTAGTGCAGTCCCAGGTTGACAGCATCGTCCACCGACCTGTTTGTCCTGTAGGCAAACTGCAGCGGGTCCAGCAGGGGTCCTGTCACCGACTTCAGATGGCTCAACACAAGTCTTTCAAAGGACTTCATGACCACAGACGTTAGAGCCACCGGTCTGTAGTCATTCAGTCCTGTGATGGAGGGTTTCTTGGGGACTGGGATGATGGTAGAGCGCTTGAGCACGGAGGGGACTTCACACAGCTCCAGTGAGCAGTTGAAAATCCTGGTGAAGATGGGAGCCAGCTGGTCAGCACAGGCTTTGAGACAGGAGGGTGACACTCTGTCTGGGCCTGGTGCTTTCCTGATCTTCTGCTTTTTGAAGATCTGGCTCACCTCCTCTTCGCACACTCTGAGTGGGACCGGGGGGGCAGGTTGCAGTGCGACTGGAGGTGTGACGGGGGTAGTCGTACTGCTGGTCTGGATGAGTGGTGGCTGGGTGAGGGGTGCGAAGTTGTCCCCCTCAAATCTGCAGTAAAAGGTGTTGAGGTCGTTGGCCAGGTCTTTGTTTGCCTCGACGCGGGGGGAGGGTCTCTTATAGTTGGTGATTGTCCGCAGGCCCCTCCACACTGAAGCAGGGTCGTTGGCTGAGAACTGGTTTTTCAGCTTCTCAGAGTAGCTCTTCTTAGCTGCTCTGATTTCCCTGTTCAATGAGTTCCTGGCCTGCCGGTACAGGACCCTGTCCCCACTCCTGTAGGCCTATTATATATATATATATATATATATATATATATATATATATATATATATATATATATATTAATTTACACTAAACATTCGGACAGCACTACAAAATGGCAAACACACTATTTACTGCACTATTTAGTGAGTAGGGAGTGATTTCGGACACAGCACAGGACTAACTTGTGTATTTTTGTCCGTCTCCGCAGGTACCAGTCTGTGCTGAGTGCGTGCTGTCTCAGACCAGATCTTCTCCTGCTGCCCAACGCTGACCTCACAGAGGTGGCGTCACTTCCTGTTTGGTATAGACTGCTCTATAACAATAGTGCGCACTATGACCTGTCACCATAGTGTGCACTATTATCTGTCAACGTAGTGTGCACAATGACCTGTCACCATAGTGTGCACTATTATCTGTCACAATAGTGTGCACTATGACCTGTCACCATAGTGTGCACTATTATCTGTCAACGTAGTGTGCACAATGACCTGTCACCATAGTGTGCACTATTATCTGTCAACGTAGTGTGCACAATGACCTGTCACCATAGTGTGCATTATTATCTGTCAACGTAGTGTGCACAATGACCTGTCACCATAGTGTGCACTATTATCTGTCACAATAGTGTGCACTATGACCTGTCACAATAGTGTGCACAATGACCTGTCACCATAGTGTGCACTATTATCTGTCAACGTAGTGTGCACAATGACCTGTCACCATAGTGTGCACAATGACCTGTCACAATAGTGTGCACAATGACCTGTCACCATAGTGTGCACTATGACCTGTCACAATAGTGTGCACTATTATCTGTCACCATAATGTGCCCTATGATCTGTCACCACAGTGTGCACTATTATCTGTCAACAGTGTGCACAATGACCTGTCACCATAGTGTGCACTATTATCTGTCACAATAGTGTGCACTATGACCTGTCACAATAGTGTGCACTATGATCTGTCACCATAGTGTGCACTATGACCTGTCACAATAGTGTGCACTATTATCTGTCACCATAATGTGCCCTATGATCTGTCACCACAGTGTGCACTATTATCTGTCACAATAGTGTGCACTATGACCTGTCAACGTAGTGTGCACTATTATCTGTCACAATAGTGTGCACTATGACCTGTCACAATAGTGTGCACTATTACCTGTCACAATAGTGTGCACTATGACCTGTCAACGTAGTGTGCACTATGACCTGTCACAATAGTGTGCACTATGACCTGTCACAATAGTGTGCACTATTATCTGTCACAATAGTGTGCACTATGACCTGTCAACGTAGTGTGCACTATTATCTGTCAACGTAGTGTGCACAATGACCTGTCACCATAGTGTGCACTATTATCTGTCAACGTAGTGTTCACAATGACCTGTCGCCATAGTGTGCACTATTATCTGTCAACGTAGTGTGCACAATGACCTGTCACCATAGTGTGCACTATTATCTGTCAACGTAGTGTGCACAATGACCTGTCACCATAGTGTGCACAATGATCTGTCACAATAGTGTGCACAATGACCTGTCACCATAGTGTGCACTATTATCTGTCAACAGTGTGCACAATGACCTGTCACCATAGTGTGCACTATTATGTCACAATAGTGTGCACTATGACCTGTCACAATAGTGTGCACTATGATCTGTCACCATAATGTGCCCTATGATCTGTCACCCCAGTGTGCACTATTATCTGTCACAATAGTGTGCACTATGACCTGTCAACGTAGTGTGCACTATTATCTGTCACAATAGTGTGCACTATTATCTGTCAACGTAGTGTTCACAATGACCTGTCACCATAGTGTGCACTATTATCTGTCAACGTAGTGTGCACAATGACCTGTCACAATAGTGTGCACAATGACCTGTCACCATAGTGTGCACTATTATCTGTCAACAGTGTGCACAATGACCTGTCACCATAGTGTGCACTATTATCTGTCACAATAGTGTGCACTATGACCTGTCACAATAGTGTGCACTATGATCTGTCACCATAGTGTGCACTATGATCTGTCACCATAGTGTGCACTATGACCTGTCACCATAGTGTGCACTATGACCTGTCACAATAGTGTGCACTATTATCTGTCACCATAATGTGCCCTATGATCTGTCACCACAGTGTGCACTATTATCTGTCACAATAGTGTGCACTATGACCTGTCAACGTAGTGTGCACTATTATCTGTCACAATAGTGTGCACTATTATCTGTCAACGTAGTGTGCACAATGACCTGTCACCATAGTGTGCACTATTATCTGTCACAATAGTGTGCACTATTATCTGTCAACGTAGTGTTCACAATGACCTGTCACCATAGTGTGCACTATTATCTGTCAACGTAGTGCGCACTATGACCTGTCACCATAGTGTGCACTATTATCTGTCACAATAGTGTGCACTATTATCTGTCACCATAATGTGCCCTATGATCTGTCACCACAGTGTGCACTATTATCTGTCACAATAGTGTGCACTATGACCTGTCAACGTAGTGTGCACTATTATCTGTCACAATAGTGTGCACTATTATCTGTCAACGTAGTGTGCACAATGACCTGTCACAATAGTGTGCACTATGACCTGTCAACGTAGTGTGCACTATTATCTGTCACAATAGTGTGCACTATTATCTGTCAACGTAGTGTGCACAATGACCTGTCACCATAGTGTGCACTATTATCTGTCACAATAGTGTGCACTATGACCTGTCACAATAGTGCGCACTATGACCTGTCACCATAGTGTGCACTATTATCTGTCAACGTAGTGTTCACAATGACCTGTCACCATAGTGTGCACTATTATCTGTCAACGTAGTGTTCACAATGACCTGTCACCATAGTGTGCACTATTATCTGTCAACGTAGTGCGCACTATGACCTGTCACCATAGTGTGCACTATTATCTGTCAACGTAGTGTGCACAATGACCTGTCACCATAGTGTGCACTATTATCTGTCACAATAGTGTGCACTATGACCTGTCACAATGGTGCGCACTATGACCTGTCACCATAGTGTGCACTATTATCTGTCAACGTAGTGTTCACAATGACCTGTCACCATAGTGTGCACTATTATGTCACAATAGTGTGCACTATGACCTGTCACAATAGTGTGCACTATGACCTGTCACAATAGTGTGCACTATGATCTGTCACCATAGTGTGCACTATTATCTGTCAACGTAGTGTGCACAATGACCTGTCACAATAGTGTGCACAATGACCTGTCACCATAGTGTGCACTATTATCTGTCAACAGTGTGCACAATGACCTGTCACCATAGTGTGCACTATTATCTGTCACAATAGTGTGCACTATGACCTGTCACAATAGTGTGCACTATGATCTGTCACCATAGTGTGCACTATGATCTGTCACCATAGTGTGCACTATGACCTGTCACCATAGTGTGCACTATGACCTGTCACAATAGTGTGCACTATTATCTGTCACCATAATGTGCCCTATGATCTGTCACCACAGTGTGCACTATTATCTGTCACAATAGTGTGCACTATGACCTGTCAACGTAGTGTGCACTATTATCTGTCACCATAGTGTGCACTATTATCTGTCACAATAGTGTGCACTATGACCTGTCACAATAGTGTGCACTATGACCTGTCAACGTAGTGTGCACTATTATCTGTCACAATAGTGTGCACTATGACCTGTCACAATAGTGTGCACTATTATCTGTCACAATAGTGTGCACTATGACCTGTCAACGTAGTGTGCACTATTATCTGTCACAATAGTGTGCACTATGACCTGTCACAATAGTGTGCACTATGACCTGTCAACGTAGTGTGCACTATTATCTGTCACAATAGTGTGCACTATGACCTGTCACAATAGTGTGCACTATGACCTGTCAACGTAGTGTGCACTATGACCTGTCACAATAGTGTGCACTATGACCTGTCACAATAGTGTGCACTATGACCTGTCACAATAGTGTGCACTATGACCTGTCAACGTAGTGTGCACTATGACCTGTCACAATCGTGTGCACTATGACCTGTCAACGTAGTGTGCACTATGACCTGTCACAATAGTGTGCACTATGACCTGTCACAATAGTGTGCACTATGACCTGTCAACGTAGTGTGCACTATTATCTGTCACAATAGTGTGCACTATGACCTGTCAACGTAGTGTGCACTATGACCTGTCACAATAGTGTGCACTATGACCTGTCACAATAGTGTGCACTATGACCTGTGAACGTAGTGTGCACTATGACCTGTCACAATAGTGTGCACTATGACCTGTCACAATAGTGTGCACTATGACCTGTCAACGTAGTGTGCACTATGACCTGTCACAATAGTGTGCACTATGACCTGTCAACGTAGTGTGCACTATTATCTGTCACAATAGTGTGCACTATGACCTGTCACAATAGTGCACACTAGGGCACACACATCAAACAGCTGTTGACAGGTGATGCATATGTATCTCCGTACCCTCAGATCGGAGAGCGAGGTGCCAACCTGAGCGGTGGGCAGCGCCAGCGAATCAGCTTGGCTCGTGCCCTCTACAGCGACCGGGACCTTTACATCCTGGACGACCCGCTGAGTGCCCTTGACGCCCACGTGGCCAACCACATCTTCCACAGTGCCATCAGGAAGCAGCTTCGCCACAAGACCGTCATCTTCGTCACCCACCAACTGCAGGTTGACCTCTGCCGCACAGGAACTCTGTCCTGCCGGTGGTTGTCATGGAGATAACCTGTGTGTGTGTGTGTGTGTCTATGTGTGCAGTACCTGGTGGACTGCGATGATGTCATCCTGATGAGGGAGGGGAGTATAGTGGAGCAGGGTAACCATGACAACCTGATGAAACTGAACAGAGACTACGCTGCCATGTTTAATCACTTCCAGCTGGGAGACCCTCCGTACATCGAAGCTCCCGCCAGGAAGTCCAGCGGTTCTCAGAAGAAACGTGCCGACAGTAAACAGGGATCCGTGAAGAAGAATGCTGCGGTCATTAAAGAGAATGGTAACACAAAACACGCCCCCACGCCTCCTCACCGCCACATCACTGTTTATAGACATATGGCTGTGTTGTACTGATTTCTACTGTTTGGTCATGTGACATCAAAGGGGAGGAGCAGCAGTGTGGGGGCGTGGCCTGGCCCGTGTTCCGGCACTACATGGTGGCCTGTGGTGGCTCCGCCTCCTGCCTGCTGATCCTTGTTCTGTTCGTTCTCAACATGGGAAGCTCCACCTTCTGCCAGTGGTGGCTCAGCTACTGGATCAACCAGGGCAGTGGGGTGAGACTCGTCCTCCTCTTCATCACCTCCTCTTCATCATGTCCTATTCACCTCCTCTTCGTCACCTCCTCTTTACCATCATCGCCTCCTTCCTCTCCTCTTCCTCTCTCTCCTCCTCCTGCTCCTCCTCCTCTCATGTCTTCTCTGTTCCTGCTCCTCCAGAACACCACGGTAACCCGGGGCAACAGCTTGATGGTGAGCGTCAGCATGAAGGACAATCCCATGTTGCAACACTACGCAGCTGTCTACGCCTCCTCCATGGGAGTCATGCTCCTCCTCAAACTCTTCAGAGGCATCGTCTTCGTCAAGGTCAGGACGTCACATTCACCTGTGACCTCACTGATGTGTGACCTCACTGACCTGTGACGTCCGCTTAGACTCAAGTATGAGATGATAAGAATTTAGAAGTCAGAGGTCACTGTGACCCTGCATCCCTCTCATATTAGTGAATGTGATATCTCAAGACCACCTTGAGGGATTTTCTTCAGATATGGCACAAACGTCAATTCAATTCAATTTCAATTTCAATTTCAATTTTATTTATAAAGCCCAATATCACAAATCACAATTTGCCTCACAGGGCTTTACAGCATACGACATCCCTCTGTCCTTTGGACCCTCACAGCTGATCAGGAAAAACTCCCCAAAAAAAACCCTTTACTGTGGAAAAAAAAATGGTAGAAACGTCAGGAAGAGCAACTGAGGAGGGATCCCTCTTCCAGGACGGACAGACGTGCAGTAGATGTCGTACAGAACAGATCAGCATAATAAAATGACAGTAATCTGTAGTAGCTTACAACAACATTCATCAAAGTAATAATATTATCGTTATAGTTCTGGCTACTGTGGTACAATATGTTGAAAGTATATATTAGTATCTGGCAGTATACATGTGTGATAATAATCATATGTGTATAATAACAGTAGAAGTATGACTAATGACTAATGATGGCAGCAGCAGCAGCAGCAGGAGGCATCTGGCAGGACCACGGCAGCAGCACAACCACACACGTCGCACTATCCAGGCACCGCTGCAATACGAGTTAACCTGAGAGACAGTGGAGCACAAAGGCTCCGGAGAAGAAGCCGAGTTAGTGACATCCAGAATGGCCGAGTTAGCAAGATTCAGTAATAGGACACGAGAGAGAGAGAGAGAGAGAGAGAGAGGGAGAGAGAGAGAGTGAGAAGAAGCCCGGTGTATTATAGGGGTCCTCTGGCAGACTAGGCCTAAGTCAGCCTAACTAGGGGCTGGTACAAGGCAAGCCTGAGCCAGCCCTAACTATAAGCTTTATCAAAGAGGAAAGTCTTAAGTCTAGTCTTAAATGTGGAGACGGTGTCTGCCTCCCGGACCGTAACAGGAAGATGATTCCACAGGAGAGGAGCCTGATAGCTGAAGGCTCTGGCTCCTGACCTACTTTTGGAGACTTTAGGGACCACGAGTAACCCTGCGTTCTCAGAGCGCAGAGTTCTGGTGGGATAATATGGCGCTATGAGCTCTCTAAGATATGACGGAGCTTGACCATTTAGAGCTTTATAAGTTAACAGTAGGATTTTAAATTCAATTCTGGATTTTACAGGGAGCCAGTGCAGAGAAGCTAAAACAGGAGAAATATGATCTCGTTTCTTAGTTCCTGTTAGTACACGTGCTGCTGCATTCTGAATTAGCTGGAGAGTTTTTAATGATTTACTAGAGCTACCTGATAATAGAGAGTTACAGTAATCCAGCCTTGAGGTAACAAAAGCGTGGACCAATTTTTCTGCATCTTTTCGGGTCAGGATAGGTCTGATTTTCACAATATTACGCAGATGAAAAAATGCAGTCCGTGAGGTTTGTTTTAAATGAGAATTAAAAGACAAATCTTGATCAAATGTTACTCCGAGGTTTCTTACGGTAGTGGTAGAGGCCAGAGCAATGCCATCGAGAGAAACTATGTCATCAGATAAAGAGTCTCTGAGTTGTTTGGGGCCAAGAACAATTACTTCAGTTTTGTCTGAATTTAACATCAGGAAGTTGGTGCTCATCCAGGTTTTTATGTCTTTAAGGCAATTATGAAGTTTAGTTAATTGATCACTTTCTTCTGGCTTCATTGATAAATACAACTGTGTATCATCCGCATAACAATGGAAATTTATAGAGTGATTTCTAATGATGTTACCTAAAGGAAGCATATATAGAATAAATAGGATTGGTCCGAGCACAGAACCTTGCGGAACTCCAAAACAAACTTTAGTACGTAAGGATGATTCATTATGAACGTCAACAAATTGAAAACGATCAGATAAATAAGATTTAAACCAGCTTAGTGCAGAACCTTTTAGGCCAATTAAGTGTTCCAGTCTCTGTAACAGAATTTGATGGTCAATTGTGTCAAACGCTGCACTAAGATCTAATAAAACAAGTACAGAGACGAGTCCTTTGTCTGAAGCAATCAGAAGGTCATTTGTAATTTTAACTAGAGCTGTCTCAGTGCTATGATGCGCTCTAAATCCTGACTGTCATTCCTCAAATAAATTATTATCATGGAGAAAATCACACAGTTGGTCTGCGACTACTTTCTCAAGGATCTTTGACATGAAGGGAAGATTAGATATTGGTCTATAGTTGGCTAACACCTCTGGATCCAGGGTGGGCTTTTTTAGTAGAGGTTTAATTACAGCTACCTTAAAAGACTGTGGTACATAGCCTGTTAATAAGGATATATTGATCATGTCTAATATATGAGTGTTAACTAAAGGTAAGACCTCCTTGAGTAGCCTAGTTGGGATGGGGTCTAAGAGACACGTTGATGATTTAGATGAAGAAATCACTGCGGTCAATTCTTGAAGAGAAATTGGGGAGAAGGAATCTAAATAAATATTAGGTGTTACAGCTGTGTTTGAGGTTAGATAGGTACTATCTGAGGACAGGAGGTCATGAATTTTGCCTCTAATAGTTAGAATTTTGTCATTAAAGAAGCTCATAAAATCATTACTGCTAAGGGTTAAAGGAATACAAGGCTCAATAGAGCTTTGACTCTCAGTCAGCCTGGCTACAGTGCTGAAAAGAAACCTGGGGTTATTTTTGTTTTCTTCTATTAAAGCTGAGTAATAGTTTGCTCTGGCATTGCGGAGGCCCCTCTTACACGTTTTGAGACTGTCTGCCCAGATTACACGAGATTCTTCCAGTTTGGTTAATCGCCAATTCCTTTCAAATTTTCGCGATATTTGTTTTAACTTCCGGGTTTGAGAGTTATACCAAGAAGCGAACTTTCTTTGTTTTGTTAACTTCTTTTTAAGAGGAGCTACAGAGTCAAGTGTTGTTCACAGCGAGCCTACGGCGCTATCGCCTAGATGATCAATTCAGGAGAGGTTAAAGTCGGTACGGGAAACCTCTGTTACTGAAGGACTTGGTATTGAATTTAACGACGGAGTAATCATTTCCTTAAATTATACGACAGCACTATCTGATAAACATCTAGTATAGTAACTGTTGCTGAGTGGCGTGTAATCGAGTAAAAAGAAATCAAAAGTAATCAAAGAATGATCCGATAGCGAGGGATTCTGTGGAAAGACTGTTAGGTTATCAATTTCAATTCCATACGTCAGAACTAGATCGAGGGTATGTTTAAAACAGTGAGTGGGTTCACGTACACCCTGACTGAAGCCAATGGAGTCTAATAATGAGATAAACGCGATAGCCAGGGAGTCATTATCAACGTCGACATGAATGTTAAAATCGCCTACAATAATAACTTTATGTGATTTAAGAACTAAACTGGATAAAAACTCTGAGAATTCAGAAACAAATTCAGAATACGGGCCAGGAGCACAGTACACAATAATAAATAAAAGTGGCTGCGAGGTTTTCCAGGTCGGATGTAAAAGACTAAGAACAAGGCTTTCAAATGAATTACAGTCTAGTTTAGGTTTAGGGATGATTAACAGACTAGAGTTAAAAATGGCTGCAACTCCCCCTCCTCGGCTGCTGCCTCGAGGAATGTGGGTATTATTACGACTGGGAGGAGTGGATTCATTTAGACTGACATATTCATCTGGACACAGCCAGGTTTCAGTGAGACTGAGTAAATCAATATGATTATCTGATATTAATTCGTTTACTAACACTGCTTTAGACGAAAGAGACCTGATATTTAACAGTCCGCATTTAATTCTCCTGTTTTGTCTTTCTGTCACAGAAGAGGTTTTAATTTTTATGAGGTTGTTATGCACAATTCCTCTTTGTTTTAGATTTAAATAATTTAGGTGGTCGGGGGACAGACACCGTTTGCATAAAACTATGAAAACTATGACTGGGTAACTGCACTAGAAGCTCAGAGAAGCATATAGGACTGTGACTCTGGGTCCTGGTCTCAGCTCTGGGTTGTCCAGGTTTTGAATTACTAATAAACTTTGCCAGGTTCCTAGAAATGAGAGCAGCTCCATCCAAAGTGGGATGAATGCCGTCTCTCCTAATAAGACCAGATTTCCCCCAGAAAGTCTGCCAATTATAAAAAATCAAGGCTTTGAAAAATGGGACAAACATGGAAACCCTGCACACTGAGATTTGTAAGAGTATTCTCAGAGTCCATAGGAACACCCACAACAATGGATGCCGAGCTGAATTAGGACAATTTCCCCTTTTAATTAGGATACAAAAAAGAGCCATCAAATTTTACCAACACCTAAAAGCAAGTGAGCCCAATTGTTATCATCACAAACCTCTGCATAGTCAAGAGGAGAAGATCGAGAAGAGCCCCCTCAGCCAGCTGGTCCTGAGGCTCACCTCCTCTAACAACACAAGGCCTCAGCACAGCCCTCACACAATCCGGCCCAAACAAATCATAGCTAAAGAAAAAGAAAATTACATTAACTATTGGACATGTACCACAAAAACTCAAAGCAAACTTCAATGCTATTTGGCTCTAAATAGACAGTATATGAGGGCGAAGTATCTGACCACCGTGACTGATCAGAAACTAAGAAAGACATTAACCATGTAGAGACTCAGTGATCACAGCTTGGCCATAGAGACTGATCGACACAGGCAGACCTGGCAGCCTAGAGAAGACCGGCTGTGTCAGCTCTGTCCACAGAGACAGGTGGAGACAGAGAGAGACAGAGCAACATTTCCTGTTCAAATGTAACACATATGAAGAATTTAGAAACAAGTTCTTTTCAGAAATGTTACATAAACTCCAGATTTCTGTGATCAGGAGAAAATGCATCATCTGCTTGATGAAAACAGTGTCAGTGCCAAAGAAGCAGCAAAATATGTCAGTGCATGTCACAGCCTGAGAAACACAACAACACAGTCTCCTTGTAACACTCTGCCTATTTAATATGACATGTACTTAATGTAAAATATTTAATGTATTGTATTAATTGTATTGTAATTGAATTGTATGTCTGTATGTACGTTCTGCTTTCGGCAACAATGGTTGATACCATTCATGCCAACAAAGCTAATTTGAATTTGAATTAGAATTTGAGATGCAGGACAGACAGTAATGACGCGACACCACAGATTTGACACAAACATCCAATTTGAGTCAAGGATGAACAAATTAGTACTTGGTGGTCAAAGGCCACTGTGACCTTGCATCCATGTCACTCTTGAGGGTCTTAAGGGAGTTTCTTCACTTATGGCACAGATGTTCATTTGGACTCAAGCATGAACTGATTAGAATTTAGTGGTCAAAGATCACTGTGACCTTGAATCCATCTCATTCTCATGAATGCGAATATCTCAAGAAGGCCTGAAGGGAATTTCTTCAGATTCTATACAAATGTTCAATTTGAGTCATGGATGGACTCATTAGAATTTGGTGGTCAAAAGGTCAAAGGTCAGCTTCACTGTGACATCATCAAGTTTTAACATCATATCTGAGGAACGGAGGGGAGACATTGGTCAGATACTGATGTGGTGACTTGGCCCAGAACAGTCAGTGAAGACTCTTTGTGTAGATGGTTGTGTGTCTGCATTGGCCTGTGATTGGCAGTCCACCTCATCAGCTCCTCACCTGTCAGGTGTGTCTCAGTGTCCAATCTGTCCCACAGGGAACTCTGCGCGCCTCCTCAAAGCTACATGACCAGCTCTTCCACAAGATCCTCCGCTGCCCCATGAAGTTCTTTGACACGACGCCCACCGCACGAATACTCAACCGTTTCTCCAAGGACATGGATGAAGGTAAGGACTCTGCCGCCGCCGCTGCTCAGTAGCTGACCCTGTAGTGAGACCTTGTTACGTTTTTCCCTCCAGTCGACACGCGTCTGCCCTTCCAGGCTGAGATGTTCATCCAGAACGTGATCCTGGTCTTCTTCTGCCTGGGCGTCATCAGCTGTGTTTTCCCATGGTTCCTGGTGGCAGTGGGTCCCCTGGTGTTGCTGTTTGCGGCACTCCACAGTGTCTCCAGGGTTTTCATCCGGGAACTGAAGCGTCTGGACAACGTGACGATGTCACCCTTTATGTCCCACATCACCTCCAGTATCCAGGGCCTGGCCACGCTGCAGGCCTACGGCCGGGGCAGCGACTTCCTCCGCAGGTCAGGGCTGCAGCCATGGAGAGGGTGGAGATACCTGGGTATGATCCAGAACCTGAGGCTCTGAATGTGTTGTTGTTTTCAGGTACCAGGTTCTGCTGGACCAGAACCAGGCTCCCTTTTTCCTCTTCAGCTGTGCGATGCGCTGGCTGGCAGTCCGTCTGGACGTCATCAGCGTGGCTCTGATCAGCATCACTGCCCTGATGATGGTCCTGATGCACGGCCAGATCCCTCCTGCCTACGCCGGCCTCGCCATCTCCTACGCCGTCCAGGTACCCTGAAGGCATCTTCCTGTACTGAGACACAAACGCCCCAAACAGGTGGACATGAGACATGAAACTGTCCCTCTCCAGTTAACAGGGTTGTTCCAGTTCACGGTCCGACTGGCCTCTGAGACCGAAGCTCGCTTCACCTCAGTTGAGAGGATCCACCACTACATCCAGGTACTGGGAGCACGCTCTGGTCTTACTGGTCACACTGGTTCAGGGTTTGTCAGTTAGGTCGGTGGTTAGATGGTCCAGCACAGTTTTCAGTTTTAGTTATCACAGTCCTGAACTGGGTTCTTAATCCAGTGGAGATCTAGATCTCAGACTCTGATTCTGGACCACCAGAATGTTTTTATCATGTCCACGTTGCAGGAACAAAAAACAATCAAAGTTCTTCAAACCTGTCTTGAGACTTTGTATGTGGCCTGATAACTGTGGCCTCGTGTTTTCAGTTATATTTAGGTTTTTGTGTTCAAAGGTTAAATGGACTTTGTCTGTTTCATTCCTGTAGACACAATACTCAAGAACACCGTGAGGGAATTTCTCCAAATTTGGCACAAACGTCCACTTGGACTCAAGAATGAACGAACTAGAATTTAGTGGTCAAAGGTCACTGTCACTATCTCATTCTTATTAATGGGATATCTCAAGAAGGTCTTGAGGAGAAATTTCTCAAATTTGGCACAAACATCCACTTGGACTCAGGAATGAAGGACCTGAGGGAATTTCTTCAGATTTGGCATCTGTTGATGTACTGAATACAAACAGGAAGTTCTGGTTCCTCTGGGGGCGCCCTCAGAACTGTTTGGTCTCAAAATATGTCCAGAGACCATTTAAAGGTGGTTCAGGGTCTTGAAACAGGAAGGAGAACAGTCCACGTGGGATCAACATGATCACCTGTGTGTCGCTGAGTTTGTGTCCCAGCCTGGATGAGTCATCCTCCTGTCCGTCTCTCAGTCTCTGTCCCAGGAGGCCCCAGCCCGGGTCAAAGGTCGGGCCCCTCCAGCTGACTGGCCCCAGCAGGGGGAGCTGGTGCTCAAGGAGGTGGAGATGAGGTACCAGGAGAACCTCCCTCTGGTCCTCAACAGGATCTCCTGCAGCATCCGGCCCAAAGAGAAGGTGGGCATCGTGGGCCGGACCGGATCAGGTAGGACAGGGTCTCTGAGGGTCCCTGTTGGTGTCTCAGGTACCTGCGGGTCTCTGCAGGTGTCTGCTGGTCTCTGTGGGTCTCTCATGTTTCTGTGGGTCTCTGCAGGTCTCTGAGGGTCACATCTTAAGAAGACTCTAATAGAGACATGTCTGTCTGTCTGTCCGTAGGGAAGTCGTCTCTGGGCGTGGTCCTGTTCAGGCTGGTGGAGCGCTGCGGCGGCTCCATCCTGATAGATGGCGTGGACATCAGTGACATCGGACTGGCTGACCTGCGCAGCAAGTTGTCCATCATCCCTCAGGAGCCGGTTCTGTTCGGAGGGACCGTCAGGTAGGACAGACCTGAGACCTGGACCCCCTTAACGACATGGTCTGAGACAGTTACTGAGACCAGTCTGTGTTTGTCTCCAGGTCCAATCTGGATCCTCTGAACCAGTACAGGGAGGAGCAGATCTGGGACGCTCTGGAGAGGAGTCACATGAAGGAGTGTGTGAGTACAGACACATCTGAGGGCTTTGCCTTCTGTAGCTCCGCCCCCTGTGTTACATCATGAATACAGAGTCACACGGAAAACATTAGACACTCTTTATTTAGGGAAAATCTTAACTTAACTAAGGCTTTTATGCAACGTTTAAACAAACTTTAAGTTGTCCTCAAACGAGACGATAATAAACTTCCAACGTCCTCAAACCTGATCACAACCATAAAATCTGATCAGGTTTTGCACCTCGTCCACTTTTGTGTCGGGTTCAGCTACAGACTCCACCTGCTGACTTCCTGTATGTCCGTCAGGTGTCCCAGCTGCCCCTCATGTTGGACTCGGAGGTGGTGGAGAACGGAGAAAACTTCTCTGTAGGAGAGAGACAGCTGCTGTGTGTCACCAGAGCTCTGCTGAGACAATGCAAGGTGAGACACAGACAGGTAGACGACCCCCCCCCCCCCCCCCCCGCCCTGTCATCTGATTGGTTGGCTCTGGTCTCTCAGGTGCTAATCCTCGACGAGGCAACGGCGGCCATGGACGCAGAGACAGACGCTCTGATCCAGGAGACCATCAGGAGTTCGTTCCAGGACTGTACAACCCTGACCATCGCTCATCGCCTCCACACTGTCCTGGCCTCAGACCGCATCATGGTGCTCAACCAGGGTCAGGTACTGTACCAGACCATGGACAGGGACTCTACAAAAACCAGGGACAGGGACTCTACGAAAACCAGGGACAGGGACTCTACGAAAACCAGGGACAGGTACTGTACCAGACCAGGGAAAGGGACTCTACGAAAACCAGGGACAGGTACTGTACCAGACCAGGGACAGGGACTCTACAAAAACCAGGGTCAGGTACTGTACCAGACCACGGACAGGGACTCTACAAAAACCAGGGTCAGGTACTGTACCAGACCAGGGACAGGGACTCTACAAAAACCAGGGACAGGTACTGTGCCAAACCACAGACAGGGACTGTACCAGACCAGGGACAGGTACTGCACCAGACCAGGGACAGGGACTGTACCAGACCAGGGACAGGGACTGTACCAGACCACAGACAGGGACTGTACCAGACCAGGGACAGGTACTGCACCAAACCACAGACAGGGACTGTACCAGACCAGGGACAGGGACTGTACCAGACCACAGACAGGGACTGTACCAGACCAGGGACAGGTACTGCACCAAACCACAGACAGGGACTGTACCAGACCAGGGACAGGGACTGCACCAGACCAGGGACAGGTACTGCACCAAACCACAGACAGGGACTGTACCAGACCAGGGACAGGTACTGCACCAGACCAGGGACAGGGACTGTACCAGACCAGGGACAGGGACTGTACCAGACCAGGGACAGGTACTGCACCAGACCAGGGACAGGGACTGTACCAGACCAGGGACTGTACCAGACCAGGGACAGGTACTGCACCAAACCACAGACAGGGACTGTACCAGACCACAGACAGGGACTGTACCAGACCAGGGACAGGGACTGCACCAAACCACAGACAGGGACTGTACCAGACCAGGGACAGGGACTGTACCAGACCAGGGACAGGGACTGTACCAAACCACAGACAGGGACTGTACCAGACCAGGGACAGGGACTGTACCAGACCAGGGACAGGTACTGCACCAGACCAGGGACAGGGACTGTACCAGACCAGGGACAGGGACTGCACCAAACCACAGACAGGGACTGTACCAGACCACAGACAGGGACTGCACCAGACCAGGGACAGGTACTGCACCAAACCACAGACAGGGACTGTACCAGACCAGGGACAGGTACTGCACCAGACCAGGGACAGGGACTGTACCAGACCAGGGACAGGGACTGTACCAGACCAGGGACAGGTACTGCACCAAACCACAGACAAGGACTGTACCAGACCAGGGACAGGGACTGCACCAAACCACAGACAGGGACTGTACCAGGCCAGGGACAGGGACTGTACCAAACCACAGACAGGGACTGCACCAGACCAGGGACAGGGACTGCAGAAGACCAGGGACAGGGACTGCACCAGACCAGGGACAGGGACTGCACCAAACCAGGGACAGGGACTGCACAAGACCAGGGACAGGGACTGTACCAGACCAGGGACAGGGACTGCACCAAACCAGGGACAGGGACTGTACCAGACCAGGATCCATAACTCAGAGTTCAGTTTGATGTTAAATATTTCGGTGTGTGTTTGATGACAGCTCTGTTCTGATTGGTTCAGGTGGTGGAGTTTGACGAGCCGTCCAAGCTGTTGGCCAATGAGAACTCTCGGCTCCGCTCCATGATGGTCGCCATGGAGACCAAGATCTCTGTCCGAGGATGAGGACGAGGATAAAGGTGCTGTTCCTGTACTGTATAAACTCTCTGTCACTTCCTTTTTCTGCAACAGGAAGACGTTTTTTTTTGTGTGTGTTGATGTTTTCCTGTCAGCTGTTACTGTGATGATGACCTGGCGCCATCTGATTGGACGTCTGCAGAGCGTCAGGAGCTGAAATATAAGCTGGTTATTTTTCTGCATCACTTCCTGTCATGTTTGTATTTTTGATGCTGTCTCCTGATGTCGTGTTCACACCAGGCAATGAGTGAATCACATGTAAAGATACGATTACACATGAAATCCTGCCGGGCGACGTGATGGACAAGATGGACGTGACACACATGACGCAAATTAAGCAGCACACGTCGGCTCCTCAGGGCCCCAAACCTACTTTTAGTTCTGAAAACGTTTCTGACGTCCTTGGTCGCTGAAATACTCGTGAAACTCAGCTCACATGTCGACACCTGTGAACTTTATGTCAACTTTACGTGAACATACAGTGACTGATTTCAGTGTGTTTCCACAGCGCCCACCGATGTGAGGGAGGCCTCAGCTGGGACAGAGTTCTTCTCATGTGCACTAAATTTAGGACGCACATATCTGTGAGCATTTCAGACATTTTTCTTTTTGGGTTTCATTAGCTCCGCCCACTCGGAAGTCGGCCATTTTGCTATTTGACATTTTCTACTGACTCCATAATACAGAAGATATTTTATGTAACGTACTTAAATATGTTCGTAACTTAAAGAAACAGTTATGTGCTTAAGTCACATGACAAAGGACTTCCATCCAAGAGGCTGCTGTTTATTTCCTGTTTGAAACTAAAACTCAACATTGACTTATTTTAACTTGCGTATTAAAATTAATTTCCATCGTGTACTTAAGTTATGTGACAAACAGAGGATGTTAATGCAGTTCAGCTTCACTTACTGTGCTGGTTTCATGACCTGAACTGTTGACGATGATGATGACGTTGATGATGATGATGATGATGATGATGATGCGTGTGTTGAACTGAACCAGAGTCTGAAGTGACATCATGAACACAAACAGCACAAAACGCTGAGACGATAAAACATCACAGTGACCTTCAGATAAACATGTAAATAAAAGCAATAAATAATAACAAAATATGAATATTGATGGTGAGGCCTGCAGGTGTGTAAATCTTGTTCTTCTTCTTGTCTTTTTAAAACTCGTGTGTTTGTTTCGTGGCGTCGTGCAGCTCCGCAAAGATTTATATCAATGTTTCCTGTTTGGACAGAACCGCCAAAATAAAAGCCACACCACAGGAAGTGCAGAGTCCAGTCACGTGAAGTGTGACATGACGGCATGATTTTTAACAAACATGTAGAAAACAATAACATGATGACGTCATAACTGCCTTGTTGGGGGGGGGGGGGCTGAAATATTGTCAATAAAGTTATTTTAAGATGAAACGTTTGTGTTTGTTATTTATGTCTTCATGTTTAACAAATATTGTTTATTTATCTCAAACATGTTTGTGTTTCCTGTACACAACAACAACAATAAAACATTTTATTATTCAAATGAATGGATGAATAACATAAAACTCAGAAACAAAAAACCTCCATGAATAAAACAACCAACACAAATATGATGTCACTGTGATCTTTATGAAGTTGACCTGTATTAGATTATAGATAAAAAATAAAATAAAAACTTTAGAAAATAAAAGTAAATAAATATGAAAACACACATATATATAAAAAAATAATGAAACAAATAATAAATAAGGAAATAAAATATATATTTTTAAATAAAATTGAATAAAATATTACATAGAATAAACAGGATAATAAAATAATAAAAACTACCTATTTTGATTATTTAGTTTTTTATTATTTAGTAATAAAATGATGACATCAGATGTGACCTTTGACCTGGAGGTGTCATCTGTCACCTCTCTCCTGTTTTGTTTATGTTTATGTTCTTTCAATAGTTTTCTGTGTGAATGAATGAATGAGATGAATGAGTGATGATGGTGACCTTTGACCTGGAGGTGTAATTGGCTCCACAGCGCCCCCTCCGGCCTCTACAAACTTTTTCCTGCTGTAGTGACTTCCTGTTTTGTCCGGAGCAGAGTCTCCTCCGTCTGTCTGTCTGTCTGTCCTCTGCTGTCTCCTGTGTCTTTGTTTCATTGCAGTCTCCTCCTTCACCTCCTCCTCCTCCTCCTCCTCCTCCATTACACCGACACACACCAGCAGCAGACCCGGCAGCTAACGTCCAGCCCTCCGGGACCAGCTGGATCCAGTGCCGGGGACAGAGAGCAGGGAGCCGGGGCTGAGTTCAGCGGAGGAGCCGGTGTGTGTCTGATGGATGTTACATGAAGTGTGTGTGTTTGTCTGACCACACATGACGCGTGTCTGGTGCTAATGCTAATTAGACTCTGTGCTAATTAGCCTGCTGAGCTAACCAGGTTAGTTAAACTAGTTAAAGTAGTTAACGCTGCCGCTGGTGTCAAAGTGCCTGGAGCTGCTGAAGTGTGTGTGAGCTAAAGGTGCTAATCTCCTCCGCAGCTAGCCGCGGCTAAAGTGGCCTCAGGTGCTCTTTGACTCAACATCAGCCGCTCAGCGCGTCGACTCGTGTCGGTGCTTCAAGTGTCCTTCAGCGGCTCAGCAGCGTCACTTCGCCCCGACCCTTAAATAGGTCCGTTTCTGAATGGAGTCTGGCCTGGTCTACACCACACGGTGTGCGGGTCAAACCCGGGTTAAATTTGGACCGAGTTTGGTTTAATGTCGTCAGCTTAGTAAAAATAGACAGACCGGGTTGAACTGGGTTATACAGGTGTGGTATACTGGGTGTACTGGGAGCGTGGAGACAGCTGGTCTCGGGTTTAAAGTGCTGTTGGTCCAAGTGTCCTCACTGGTGTCTGTTTAGTGTCTGAGTTAAATCAGGCTTTTTTTTAATGAGGTTCTGAATGTGTTCTGGCCTGGTTCACACAGATGATTCACTTCAGTTAAACTGAGTTTAAATCAGCTCCTGAGATAAAACCAGGCTGGTGAACTAACCAGGTGTAGAACTGGAGGTACAGCTGTGGTGTACTGGGTCTACTGGGAGGCAGAGGCAGGTAGTCTCGGGTTCAAACCCAGTTCTGGATCAAGTGTCTGAGTTAAATCAGGCTTTTCTTTAATGAGGTTCTGAATGTGTTCTGGTCCACACAGTCACAGCTCAGGCTGAGTTCAGTCCTGAGCTGAAACCAGTGTTGAACTGGGTTTACTGGGAGTCCAGAGACAGGTGGTCCTGACCCAAGTGTCCTTCCTCCTGGTTTTGTGAGTTTTTGGCTGAATGGGTTTTTGGCTGACGCAGAGGGCTGTCTCAGGTCTGAACTGGGAGTAGATGTAGTCGCACTGGTCATACTGGTGCAGACAGTCGGTGGTCTTGCTGGTCTTGGATGTCTGAGCGGGGTTCAGTCGCAGGTTCAGCTCGTGATGGCGGAGCTCCACCAGACTCCCACCTCTCTGTGCTGCTGCCGTAAATCCCCTCCGGTCTCCGGGGCCCGCTGCGTCGGGGACTCCGGCCGGCCCTCGGCGGGTCCGGGGCCCGGGACCCCCCGGTGCCCCCTGGTGGACGTGGCCTCGGCGTCTAACTTCCGCTGCTTCCAGCTGCGACACCTCCACCTGGACCTGCGGCTCAACTTTGCCGTGAAGGAGATGAGCGGCTGGCTGGTTCTGGACCTGGTCCCGGTCCAGCCGGGGGTCCACACCCTGGTCCTGGACTCCCACCCCTCCCTCCTCATCCACTCCATAGACTGTAAGGTTCCCGGGGCCGGGCAGGAGGAGCCGCTGTCCCTCACCTACCGCGTGGACCCGTTCACAGACTACGGCTCCTCGTTGAACATCAGCCTGCCGTCAGCCGCCGTGAAGCCGGGCCGGCTGATCCAGATCACAGTCCGCTACAGCACCACGGACGGACCGGCGGTAAGGACGCCACCACAGCACGTGTCACTGCATGTTCAGGACAGGTCAGAGAATCAGGAGCAAGTATTAAAATAATACAAATATTAAAACTGAGTGAAAAACAACTGAAACTCAAAACTACAAGTGAAAAAGTTAAAACAAGAATAAAATGATGACATTAGATTATAAAGAAATACAACTAAATTAGTTCAATTAAAAAGCTGGACTGAGAACTAAATGACATCATTTTAAACACAACAACAACAACAACAACAACAGTAATAATATAATAATAATAATAACAATAATAATAATGATAATAGAAAATAGATAACGAAGACAAATATAATTTATGAGGGAACATATGTAAATATATATTAATAGTAATAATAATGATAATGAATGAGGTGTTGATCATGTGATGATGCAGTGAAGCTGTTTTTTTCCAAAGAATTCAGTGATTAAAATAAAGGCCATGATAATAATGATTAATATGTTAACTGATGAATGGATGAATGAAACCTCCTGAGGGTGTTGATGAAAGACCTTTAAACTCAGAGCTCATCACACTGTAAAACTGTTTAATCACATTCAGACGCTGTCATGATGTCATCATTCATGATGTCATCATGACATGACATCATGAATGATGACATCATGAATGATGACATCATGACATCATGACATCATGAATGATGACATCATGACATCATGAATGATGACATCATTCATTCACTGTTAAAGGCTCGGTGTGTTTCTGGATCATGATTCATTTAATAAAACCAATAGGAAAGTTCTGGATCAATACTGATCAATGATCTGACACTGCTGTGTGTGTGTGTGTGCGCGTGTGTGCGTGTGTGCGTGCGCGTGCGTGCGTGTGTGTGCGTGCATGCGTGCAGATCTGGTGGCTGGACTCGGAGCTGACCTGTGGACAGTCTCGTCCGCTGGTCTTCACTCAGGGACACTCAGTTTGTAACCGCTCCTTCTTCCCCTGCTTCGACACACCTGCTGTCAAGAGCACGTACACCGCAACCGTCAGGGTGAGTACCCACCTCTCATGACACACCATGACACACCATGACACACCTGGACACACCATGACACACCACGACACACCTGGACACACGACACACCTGGACACACCATGACACACCTTACATACCTGGACACACCTGGACACACCACGAAACACCACGACACACCTGGACACACCTGGACAGACCACAACACACCTGGACACACCTGGACACACCACGACACACCTGGACACACCACGACACACCTGACACACCTGGACACACCACGACACACCTGGACATACCATGACACACCTGGACACACCACGACACACCTGGACACACCTGGACATACCACGACACACCTGGACACACCTGGACAGACCACGACACACCACGACACACCTGACACACCACGACACACCTGGACACACCTGGACATACCACGACACACCTGGACACACCTGGACACACCTGACACACCTGACACACCTGGACACACCACGACACACCTGGACACACGACACACCTGGACACACCATGACACACCTTACATACCTGGACACACCTGGACATACCACGAAACACCACGACACACCTGGACACACCTGGACAGACCACAACACACCACAACACACCTGGACACACCTGGACACACCACGACACACCTGACACACCTGGACACACCACGACACACCTGGACATACCACGACACACCTGGACACACCTGGACATACCACGACACACCTGGACACACCTGGAGAGACCACGACACACCATGACACACCTGACACACCACGACACACCTGGACACACCTGGACATACCACGACACACCTGGACACACCTGACACACCTGGACACACCACGACACACCTGGACACACCTGGACACACCATGACACACCATGACACACCAAGACACACCTGACACACCATGACACACCACGACACACCTGACACACCATGACACACCATGACACACCATGACACACCTGACACACCTGGACATACCATGACACACCTGGACACACCACGACACACCACGACACACCTGACACACCACGACACATCTGACACATCTGACACACCTGACACACCTGGACACACCATGACACACCACGACACACCTGACACACCATGACACACCACGACACACCATGATAAACACCACGACACACCTGACACACCTGACACACCTGGACACACCACGACACACCTGGACACACCACGACACACCTGACACACCTGGACACACCACGACACACCTGGACATACCATGACACACCTGGACACACCACGACACACCTGGACACACCTGGACATACCACGACACACCTGGACACACCTGGACAGACCACGACACACCACGACACACCTGACACACCACGACACACCTGGACACACCTGGACATACCACGACACACCTGGACACACCTGGACACACCTGACACACCTGACACACCTGGACACACCACGACACACCTGGACACACGACACACCTGGACACACCATGACACACCTTACATACCTGGACACACCTGGACATACCACGAAACACCACGACACACCTGGACACACCTGGACAGACCACAACACACCACAACACACCTGGACACACCTGGACACACCACGACACACCTGACACACCTGGACACACCACGACACACCTGGACATACCACGACACACCTGGACACACCTGGACATACCACGACACACCTGGACACACCTGGAGAGACCACGACACACCATGACACACCTGACACACCACGACACACCTGGACACACCTGGACATACCACGACACACCTGGACACACCTGGAGAGACCACGACACACCATGACACACCTGACACACCACGACACACCTGGACACACCTGGACATACCACGACACACCTGGACACACCTGACACACCTGGACACACCACGACACACCTGGACACACTTGGACACACCATGACACACCATGACACACCAAGACACACCTGACACACCATGACACACCACGACACACCTGACACACCATGACACACCATGACACACCATGACACACCTGACACACCTGGACATACCATGACACACCTGGACACACCACGACACACCACGACACACCTGACACACCACGACACATCTGACACATCTGACACACCTGACACACCTGGACACACCATGACACACCACGACACACCTGACACACCATGACACACCACGACACACCATGATAAACACCACGACACACCTGACACACCTGACACACCTGGACACACCACGACACACCTGGACATACCACGACACACCATGACACACCTGACACACCACGACACACCTGGACACACCTGGACATACCACGACACACCTGGACACACCTGGACACACCTGACACACCTGACACACCTGGACACACCATGACACACCACGACACACCTGGACACACGACACACCTGGACACACCATGACACACCTTACATACCTGGACACACCATGACACACCACGACACACCACGACACACCTGACACACCTGACACACCTGGACACACCACGACACACCTGGACATACCACGACACACCATGACACACCTGACACACCACGACACACCTGGACACACCTGGACACACCACGACACACCTGACACACCTGGACACACCACGACACACCTGGACATACCACGACACACCTGGACACACCTGGACATACCACGACACACCTGGACACACCTGGAGAGACCACGACACACCATGACACACCTGACACACCACGACACACCTGGACACACCTGGACATACCACGACACACCTGGACACACCTGGACACACCTGGACACACCACGACACACCTGGACATACCACGACACACCTGGACACACCTGGACACACCTGGACACACCACGACACACCTGGACACACCATGACACACCATGACACACCAAGACACACCTGACACACCATGACACACCTGACACACCAGACACACCATGACACACCATGACACACCATGACACACCTGGACACACCTGACACACCTGGACATACCATGACACACCTGGACACACCACGACACACCACGACACACCTGACACACCACGACACATCTGACACATCTGACACACCTGACACACCTGGACACACCATGACACACCACGACACACCTGACACACCATGACACACCACGACACACCTGACACACCTGGACACACCACGACACACCTGGACATACCACGACACACCATGACACACCATGACACACCATGACACACCTGACACACCTGACACACCTGGACACACCACGACACACCACGACACACCTGACACACCTGGACACACCATGACACACCACGACACACCACGACACACCTGACACACCTGACACACCTCGCACACCACGACACACCTGACACACCTGACACACCTGACACACCATGACACACCACGACACACCATGACACACCTGGACACACCAGGACACACCATGACACACCTGACACACCTGGACACACCAGGACACACCATGACACACCTGACACACCTGACACACCTCGCACACCACGACACACCTGACACACCTGACACACCTGACACACCATGACACACCACGACACACCATGACACACCTGACACACCTGACACACCACGACACACCTGGACACACCTGGACACACCACGACACACCTGACACACCTGACACACCTGACACACCTGGACACACCTGGACACACCACGACACACCACGACACACCACGACACACCACGACACACCACGACACATCTGACACACCTGGACACACCACGACACACCACGACACACCTGACACACCACGACACACCACGACACACCAGACACACCACGACACACCACGACACACCACGACACACCTGACACACCATGACACACCATGACACACCATGACACACCACGACACACCACGACACACCACGACACACCTGACACACCTGACACACCTGGACACACCATGACACACCACGACACACCTGACACACCTGACACACCTGACACACCTGACACACCACGACACACCTGGACACACCTGGACACACCACGACACACCTGACACACCTGACACACCTGACACACCTGGACACACCTGGACACACCACGACACACCACGACACACCACGACACACCACGACACACCACGACACACCACGACACATCTGACACACCTGGACACACCACGACACACCACGACACACCTGACACACCACGACACACCACGACACACCAGACACACCACGACACACCACGACACACCACGACACACCTGACACACCATGACACACCATGACACACCATGACACACCACGACACACCACGACACACCACGACACACCTGACACACCTGACACACCTGGACACACCATGACACACCACGACACACCTGACACACCTGACACACCTGACACACCATGACACACCATGACACACCACGACACACCACGACACACCTGGACACACCACGACACACCACGACACACCACGACACACCACGACACACCATGACACACCTGGACAGACCACAACACACCTGGACACACCTGGACAGACCACAACACACCACAACACACCATGACACACCATGACACACCATGACACACCTGACACACCTGACACACCTGGACATACCATGACACACCTGACACACCTGGACACACCATGACACACCACAACACACCTGACACACCATGACACACCATGACACACCACGACACACCACGACACACCTGACACACCATGACACACCATGACACACCACGACACACCACGACACACCACGACACACCAGACACACCATGACACACCACGACACACCACGACACACCACGACACACCTGACACACCACGACACACAACGACACACCACGACACACCTGACACACCACGACACACCACGACACACCATGACACACCTGACACACCACGACACACCTGGACACACCTGGACACACCACGACACACCATGACACACCTGGACAGACCACAATACACCTGGACACACCTGGACACACCATGACACACCTGGACAGACCACAACACACCTGACACACCTGACACACCTGACACACCTGACACACCTGGCACACCACGACACACCTGACACACCTGGCACACCTGACACACCATGACACACCACGACACACCTGGACACACCATGACACACCACGACACACCTGGACACACCATGACACACCACGACACACCACGACACACCTGGACACACCTGGACATACCACGACACACCATGACACACCTGGACACACCACGACACACCTGGACACACCATGACACACCACGACACACCTGGACACACTATGGCTTCTTCTTTTTCTTCTTCTTGTTCTCCTCCTTGTTCTTCTACTCCTTCTTCTTCTCCTTTTTCGTCTCCTTCTTTTTCTTCTTCTTGTCCTCCTCCTTGTTCTTCGTCTCCTTCTTCTTCGTCTTCTCCTAATCCTCTTCTCCTTATTCCTCTTCTCCTCCTCCTCCTTCTTCAGGTTCCGGACGGAGTGACGGTCCTGATGAGTGCGTCTCGTAGTTCGTACTCCAAACAGGACCGAGTCTTTCAGTTCTCCATGGAGTTTCCTGTCCCGTCCTACCTGGTGGCGTTGGTGGCTGGCGAGCTGCAGCACGTCGACGTCGGCCCGCGGTGAGTCCTGATCACTGACGTGTTGTTTTTATTTGTTTGTTTCCTGTCGTAGTTTTATTGACTGAAAGCACCTCTGTCTTCAAGGAGTCGTGTGTGGGCGGAGCCATGTCTGTTGTCGTGTGCGGTGAAGAAGCTCGGCGGCAGTGTGGAGCGCTGGCTGGGTGTGGCTGAGGAGCTGTTTGGACCATACCTGTGGGGCAGGTGAGCCAAGAGTCCCGACAGGTGTCACAGCGACATGATTGAAGCCATGTGAGTAATAAGCACTGTGCGCCGCTCCTCAGGTGTGACATCGTGTTCCTCCCCCCCTCCTTCCCTATTGTTGCCATGGAGAACCCCTGCCTCACCTTCATCATCGCCTCCATCCTGGAGAGCAGCGAGTTCCTGTTGATTGACGTCGTCCATGAGATTGCGCACGGCTGGTTCGGCAACGCCGTCACCAACGCCACCTGGGAGGAGATGTGGCTGAGCGAGGGGTTGGCCACCTACGCCCAGCGCCGGATCACTACTGAGGCCTATGGTAGGACTCCTACGACCACTACTGCTGCTGCTTTCACTGCTGCTACGACTAACTAACTAACTCCTCCCCCTCGTCCTCAGGTGAAGCGTTCACCTGTTTGGAAACTGCCGTGCGGTTGGACGCCCTCCACAGACAGCTGCGTCTCCTCGGAGACAACAACCCCGTGAGCAAACTGCAGGTCAAGTTTGAGCCAGGTAACAAGCACACTGAACATTCAAAGAGTGTTTGTTGAGAACGTCTCAGTAGTGTGTCAGACTGCTTGAGTCCCCACACTGTATCTCAGACATGTATATAAAGACACTCAGCGTCCCTGTTGTCCTCCGTGTCCTCTCAGGTGTGAACCCCAGCTCTCTGATGAATCTCTTCACCTACGAGAAAGGTTTCTGTTTTGTGGCGTACCTGTCGCAGCTCTGTGGAGACGTCAGACGCTTCGACTGCTTCCTCAGGGTCAGCACGCACACGCACACACACACACACACACACACACACACACACACACACACACACGGCCGTCTCAGTCTGGCTAACGTCGACACCCAGTGTAGCACTGATGAGGGACGGACGATGTCACACTTTTAGGATTCGATATGATACTTTTTCTTGCAGTTCCATCGATACTGATCATTTATTATTAGCAAATGTTTTTCAGTCAAAATATTATTACACTTAAATCACATGACAAATACTGGCCATTTATAACAAATGTATTATGTGCATTTATGTGCAATACATAATAAAACAAAAAGTAAAATAAGTAACATAAATTTGAACAAAAATATGCACTTTTCTTATTTCTCATAAAAAGGAAAAACAGTGATCTTGGTACATTATCTGCTCACTTTGACTATCAATGCAACACTATTCAGAAATTGGCATTTTGACCAAAAATGCCAATTTCAGGTCTGTAACAATTAGTCAGATGTAATGTGGGTGCTAACTAAAAAACTCATGCATCATAACAATGTTATGGTTTGAAAACCTGTATGTTGGAGTTAACGTGTGTGTCACACTGCAGCCTTTCACTGAAGCAACAAAGAGCAGAAACAAGAGACAATCTGTGTCTTTGCAAAATTAAATACAGGAATAACACAATGACACAGCAGCCCTGTACACAGCAGTCCTGTACACAGCAGCCCTGGGGCCTGTATCACGAAGCGAGATAAACCTTTCCTGAGTTACCCAGACCTATCCTGAGTTGACTAACCCTGACAATGGCAATCAGGATAATCGGTATCACGATGCTGGATGTCAACTCGGTAACTCAACCCAGGGTTGCTTTATCAAGAGCTGTGAACGCGCACGCAGCGGACCAATCACAATCATGAGAGAAGCGCAGCGTCACTGAGCGTCACTGAGCGTCCTCACAGAGCGCCGTATGTGAGGGGAAACAGTATTTCTCTTGAGGATCAGAGATTAATTCTGCTACAATATGAGGAGGAGAAAAGCAACATTACAGAAAAGGCCAACACCGTGGCAACTGCAGGAGGAGGAAACATGCGTGGCAACGCATAACGGGATGAATAATGTTTAGTTTTAGTTTAGATTAGTTTATTTGCACATAATGTTAAAAACAGACAGTATAAAATTTACAAGACTAAAAAACGAAAAGTGCCGGAGAGGTTAGACGCTACTAAAAGCTTATCAAAGAAATTCCCCTGTCAAAACATCAATGAAATCACATAATAGAGAAGAAAAAAAACGGGTCAGGAAAGAAGAAATAGAGGAGGAGAGAGGGAAAAATCAAGACAACACAAGGGAGCAAATAAAATGATGTGTAGGTTAAATTACTCATCACTGGTTCAAGTAGCTACAGTACCTGTACCTGTACATCTGACACTGATCACACCCTTGAATCCCATGAAATCAATTCTGCGCAGATGAATTGCGTGTATTACAATTATCGTCTAACATCATTGCGTCTGATAAACTGGTCTTCTTTGTCTTAATGTTATATATGCTACAATAAAGCTTAAAGCTGACGCCACAATTAAATCATATCAACACCAAACTGATAGTCTGAATAAAATCATCCTGATATTGAGCTGTGTTAGAAATTAACAGCTGCGCAAAAATAAACCTAGTCTCCCTCTTTAAAAAACAAAAAGGAAAATCCCTCAAACACCATGAAGTGTAGACATGATAGGCTACTTTCCACATTTCCAGCAGCAAAGCTGTCAATTAGGCCCATTATCTTTAACAGGGATCATTTCCTCCAACAAAACAAAATGTTGGCACTAATTAATGGTGCTATTAAGTGTCTGCAAATGATCAGTGTCTTTCTTATGAAGGGGTGGGATGAGATTTGGACTTCTTTCCACTCCTTTGTGAACAATCTTTTCATTGTCTGTTGTTGTTGCTTTCTTTTCTTTTTTAATGTTCAAAAAAAACTTTCAAATCAAAATCAATCAAATGAATTAAACTTCCCGTCATGACTGGGCTGCATTTCTGTCAGCGGAGTCATTTTTTTCTGAACAGCTGATTGGCCAGTGGGTGGTGCTTTTTATAGGATCAGATTCAACCCTGAACTTAACCTGCTCCGGAGCAGGATAGCCGTTCAGAGTAAGTTACCATGGTGATCTACCCCGATAAGAACTGAACCGGCTTCGTGAGACCGAAAACCCAGGTTAACCCTGAAGTTACCTCGCTGAGACATTAATCCTGCTTCGTGATACAGACCTGTACACAGCAGACCTGTACACAGCAGACCTGTACACAGCAGACCTGTACACAACAGACCTGTACACAGCAGACCTGTACACTGCAGACCTGTACACAACAGACCTGTACACAACAGACCTGTACACAGCAGACCTGTACACAGCAGACCTGTACACAACAGACCTGTACACAACAGACCTGTACACAGCAGACCTGTACACAGCAGCCCTGTACACAACAGACCTGTACACAGCAGACCTGTACACAACACACCTGTACACAGCAGACCTGTACACAACAGACCTGTACACAGCAGACCTGTACACAGCAGACCTGTACACAGCAGACCTGTACACAACAGACCTGTACACAGCAGACCTGTACACAACACACCTGTACACAGCAGACCTGTACACAACAGACCTGTACACAGCAGACCTGTACACACCAGACCTGTACACAGCAGACCTGTACACAGCAGACCTGTACACAGCAGACCTGTACACAACAGACCTGTACACAACAGCCCTGTACATAGCAGACCTGTACACAACAGACCTGTACACAACAGACCTGTACACAGCAGACCTGTACACAACAGACCTGTACACAACAGACCTGTACACAGCAGACCTGTACACAGCAGACCTGTACACAGCAGCCCTGTACACAACAGCCCTGTACACAGCAGACCTGTACACAGCAGACCTGTACACAACAGACCTGTACACAGCAGACCTGTACACAACAGCCCTGTACACAACAGCCCTGTACACAGCAGACCTGTACACAGCAGACCTGTACACAACAGACCTGTACACAGCAGACCTGTACACAACAGACCTCTACACAACAGACCTGTACACAACAGCCCTGTACACAACAGACCTCTACACAACAGACCTGTACACAACAGACCTCTACACAACAGACCTGTACACAACAGACCTGTACACAGCAGACCTGTACACAACAGCCCTGTACACAACAGACCTGTACACAGCAGACCTGTACACAGCAGACCTGTACACAACAGACCTGTACACAGCAGACCTGTACACAACAGCCCTGTACACAGCAGACCTGTACACAGCAGACCTGTACACAGCAGACCTGTACACAGCAGACCTGTACAATACATTTGTGCCGTTATTATAACAATATGTTCAAGTCCATCTGAGGTCTGACTTCAGAAGTTCAATCTCATCCATGTATTTGCAGAGGATACCCCTGATTTCACAGATATAGATCCAGAAGTTTCTGGTTCAGTGTAGGCCTGTGGCGATACGCTATAAGTCGGCTAATTGCGCGGTAAATTAAAAGGGATTAATTGTCATATTCATGCGTGTTTGTTTTCCTCGTCTCTCTCCACCAAAGAGACTGGACGACAAGAGCGCTCACTGCCGTGCATCGTCTGGCAGCCAGGTGAGTTGGTTCATTAGCGTAATGAATGGAGGGAAAGCTCTCGTCATCGAGTGTCTTTGTCTCTGTGGGGGAGGCGGGGCTATGGACTACACGCACACACACACACACACACTGTGTGAGGGGGAGACGAGGTGGAAAAACAAAACAAAACAGTTGAGCGTAAGAGAAAGACAGGGAACTTGTTCCTAAACAAAACACCACGGCCCCTGTGTGTGTGGGAGTGTTTCAGATTTAAACTAAATGACAGAGGGCAGCCCAGTAATTGTGCCGGGTTTGTTCTCAAACCATCTCAACAGAAAGAGCGAATACGACCAACTTGACTGCACACCTGAGAGTGAGAGACTGACAGACTATTTTTTGTATTTATTTAGATATTTTTAGGTGTTATTTCAGATATTTAAATTGTCTTCTTTGCATTCCTAAATATTCTTGTTAAATAAACGTTTGTTTCTCTTTAAAAGCTGAACTTGCATCATTATGCCTTTATTATCATTATATCAAAAATGGTCTAAAAACAGCGAAATTATTACAATAATTAAAAATGGTCTTAAAAGCACA
This sequence comes from Epinephelus awoara, assembly GCA_035609425.1. Lineage (NCBI taxonomy): Eukaryota > Metazoa > Chordata > Actinopteri > Perciformes > Serranidae > Epinephelus > Epinephelus awoara. The sequence goes on from CM069297.1 coordinate 44,396,330, forward strand.
ATATTACACAATAGTATCGCTTATCGCAATAATTTCTAACGCGATTAATCGCCCAGCAACATTTGTTGTGGTGACAGGCCTAGTTCAGTGCATCTTCTCCTATCTTGGCATCTTATTGGCATTGCTCCTTTACGTTGCATCATAACAATGTTATGGTTTGAAGTTAAGGTGTGTGTCAACAGAGAGCACAACATGTGATCACAGAGTCAGTAGAAAACCCTGCCATGCCTTGAGTGCACTCAGGACGCGTGTCTTGACATTTTACTCCAGTTTTAGATTGGTGTTCAGGAAAAGTATCATCTTAACATTTCCAGCTTGAAGCCTCTGGTGACTGTTGCTCCTCACTGTCAGCCTCTCTGCTGGAACACACCTTGCATCAGTTCCAAGGTGTCTTTTTGCCACTTTACTCAGCAGTGTCAATGTGCTTTCATTTTTTTTGCCACCAAATCAAAGGGTCCTCACTTCTTGGGATCACTTTTCTTCCATGCATCTGTGCATTTTAATATATGCGTCTGTGTTTGCTGTGCGATCGCTCTGAAATGCATTAACCCGACTGTCAAACTCCTGCCATGATCCTCCCTTGGACACTGAACACAGTGTTTGCAGCAGGAGACCCTTGTGTCACTGACAAGGCTCTTCTCATAGAGTCAGTCGATGCAGTGGCCTCCGTAGCACTGGTGCTGCAGAGGGTGATCATTTTGTAGCACCTGTCACCATAACAAATTTTGCCAGGCAATTAATTGCGTCAGAAATTATTGCGATAATCGATTTAGGAATGCAAAGAAGACAATTTAAATATCCAAAATAACACGTAAAAATATCTAAATAAATACAAAAAAATAGAGGGTTCCATGTCTTTCTCTCACTTGGTGATCTTACGTTACCTAAGCTCTGACAATCAGCCTAACGTCAACTCTGTTTCGTCCTACACTTGACTATCGTGAGCTAAGCTAACCGAACAGCAGCACTGCATTTCTTCAAGATGGACTCAAGACTTGTGTCTGCCTTCATGGAGTCCTTCACAATGAGGTGGAGTGTGTGAGAAAAACAAGGAATATGTTTCCAGCAAGTTTTACACACAGCAGAAACCATATTGGCTCCATTGTCCGTAACGACTGCATGAACCTTACCGCTGACGCCCACTCATCAGAGTTCACAGGTATTGTCTGCTGTGTGCTGCACAGCTACATGCCAGTCCTCGTCAGTAAAATGTCCTGACAGAGTCAAATCAGCTTCAGTGGTTCTTGCAGTCCACGTATCGCTTGTTGAAACCAGACTGCTTGCTGATTGTACCGAGTCGTTTTGGGATTTCACCCCTCATCACGGGTCTCTAACCAGGGATGTGGTATCGAGGATCCACCACCTTCATAAAATGACAGAAACCTTGATCCTCCTGAAAATGATCAAGGTTTCACACCACAACGGGGAAGATGAATTTTATTTGCTATATAAAATATTAAGGATTTCATTAGATGTTAGGGCTTTACAGTTAATTGTGAAATAATCCAAATCACATTATGGCTGAGTGTCTGAATCACAAGAAGCTGCAGTTATTTTTAATAGTTTGTGATAAACAGTATTATAATTAATGAAAATTATGTTTTCCAGATGTAAGAAAACATTTTGCAGATAAAAACCAGACATCACAATTGTAATATTTTCTTTTCAACAAAAAAATAAAACTGTCACCCAAATATGAAAAATCCCAAAAATAGTATATCTCTTTTTTTTTTTTTTAATCTTTTTTATTACTCTGAGCCAGAAATGTTTAACTTCAGTAAATTCATCTGTATGAAGTGTGTCGTGTTAAAACCAGATTGTGATCACATTATTAGAGGATTCAGGAACAGACACACTCGTCTTTATCACGACTCCGGCAGAGGTCACCGTGCTGTCTGGGCCTGGATACACTTTGCTTTGTGCAAACTCTCCAGCAGGGTCTGTGGCCGCACAGCGGGTGGTGCGGGTGGAGCTCAAGCCCACTGTGGCTCTCTGGATGTGTGCTCTTCAGATGTTGGAATAAATTACCGATGTTGCAACTTTATTGTCACACACTTGGCACCTCGCAGGAACTTTAGCAACTGGTGAAAAATAACACCACGCCACGCTTAATTTTTTGTCTGCCATACCCAACGCTTCTCTGTTTGTCTGTTTGTCACGCATTAATTACTGGCTGTGTCGGCTGAGTCGCATGTTTGATGCTCATGTCTCCAGTTTCCTTGTCACGTTACACGGGCCAGCGCAATACGCTCTAGGTACGGGGGTGTTTCGGCACATTAATTGAAGTAAGCTATCTCAAACAGTTGAAAGTGACGCATGCTCCCCCAATTCGTATTTGTTAATGAATATTGATATGTGTTTAAGGAAACTGATGCCAAATGCGTAGAGTGTGAGTATCGATATATCGATGCCACAGGATCAATACGCCCATCCCTAGCACTGACGTTAGCCTGATTGTCAGAGCTTAGCTAATGATAATCACTGTGGCTCTTTTTTACACAAGATTTGCCCAAAAATATTAAAATTCTTGACGAACTCGGTCTTGTGACAGCGAGCAGTGACGCTCAGTAGAGCTGAACGCCCTCCTTGTAAAGTTGACGTGATTTTCTTGTTTTTAGCAGCCATCTTAGTTGACTGGCTAACCTAGGTGTTGCAGGTATCAAAAACACTTCATCCTAAAACAAACAGGAAGCATTGTGGACCGTACGTTCCAAATCTAACTGTGAGAAGTAACTGAAGGATGAAGCGGCTCTGTGGTCACTCAGGTCGAAGGTGACGTCACTGCAGAAGGAACAGGAAGTGAACAGACACTGTGTGAGCAGAGAATACCACTGATCACGTCATGATGAATCCATGTTGTTGTGTGTTTTCAGGATTACATCTCAGAGTTTAAGTTTAAAAGCGTGGTGGCTCAGGACCTCATTGACTACTTCCTGGGTTATTTCCCCGAGCTGCAGGATGCCGCCGTCTCCCAGAGAGAGGGTGAGGACTGTCGGACATGAATGAGATGTGTAGGGGTGGAAGAAATACCATTGTCAATAAATACAGGAAGTTTACCTGCAGACAGGTGTAATGCAATGACATCACTTCCTTTGTGTGTGGTCAGGTCTGGAGTTTGAGCGCTGGCTGAGCGGCTGCGGTCCTCCTCTGTACGAGCCCGACCTGTCAGCAGGAGGCACTCTGACCCGGCCTGTCCACGACCTGTGTGACCTGTGGAGGGGCGGCGAGTCCCCGGACCTGCAGACCCTGTCCCCCTTCGACCTGTCCTCCTGGAGCACCTTCCAGATCGTCCTGTTCCTGGACCGCATGCTGGACCTGTCCCCCCTGCCCCAAGGTACCACTGATACTAACAGCATGCTGGACCCCAGTGTCCTCAAACAAGACAATACTCAAGTCCTAATGTCCTCAAACGAGACGATAATATCAATCAATCAATCAATCAATTTTATTTATAAAGCCCAATATCACAAATACAATTTGCCTCACAGGGCTTTACACCATACGACATCCCTCTGTCCTTTGGACCCTCACAGCTGATCAGGAAAAACTCCCCAAAAAACCCTTTAACGGGGGAAAAAATGGTAGAAACCTCAGGAAGAGCAACTGAGGAGGGATCCCTCTTCCAGGACAGACAGACGTGCAATAGATGTCGTACAGAACAGATCAGCATGATAAATTAACAGTAATCTGTATGACACAATACAGTAATCTGTATGACATCCTCGGTAATGACAGTAGCTTACAACAACATTCATGAAAGTAATAATACTGTCGTTATAGTTCTGGCTACTGTGGTACAATATGTTGAAAGTATATATTAGTATCAGGCAGTCTACATGTATGATAATAGTCATATGTGTATAATAGCAGTAGAAGTATGACTAATGATAAATGATGGCAGCAGCAGGAGGCATCTGGCAGGACCACGGCAGCAGCACAACCACACACGTCACACTATCCAGGCACCGCTGCAATACGAGTTAACCTGAGAGACAGTGGAGCACAAAGGCTCCGGAGAAGAAGCCGAGTTAGTGACATCCAGAATGGCCGAGTTAGCAGTAATAGGACGAGAGAGAGAGAGAGAGAGAGAGAGAGAGAGAGAGAGAGAGAGAGAGAGAGAGAGAGAGAGAGAGAGAGAGAGAGAGAGAGAGAGAGAGAGAGAGAGAGAGAGAGAGAGAGAGAGAGAGAGAGAGAGAGAGAGAGAGAGAGAGAGAGAGAGAAGGTGCCCGGTGCATTATAGGGGGTCCTCCGGCAGACTAGGCCTAAGTCAGCCTAACTAGGGGCTGGTTCAAAACAAGCCTGAGCCAGCCCTAACTATAAGCTTTATCAAAGAGGAAAGTCTTAAGTATAGCCTTAAATGTGGAGACGGTGTCTGCCTCCCGGACCGTAGCAGGAAGATGATTCCACAGGAGAGGAGCCTGATAGCTGAAGGCTCTGGCTCCTGATCTACTTTTGGAGACTTTAGGGACCACGAGTAACCCTGCGTTCTCAGAGCGCAGAGTTCTGGTGGGATAATATGGCACTATGAGCTCTCTAAGATATGATGGAGCTTGACCATTTAGAGCTTTATAAGTTAACAGTAGGATTTTAAATTCAATTCTGGATTTTACAGGGCGCCAGTGCAGAGAAGCTAAAACAGGAGAAATATGATCTGGTTTCTTAGTTCCTGTTAGTACACGTGCTGCTGCATTCTGAATTAGCTGGAGAGTTTTTAAGGACTTACTAGAGCTACCTGATAATAGAGAGTTACAGTAATCCAGCCTTGAGGTAACAAAAGCGTGGACCAATTTTTCTGCATCTTTTCGGGTCAGGATAGGCCTAATTTTCACAATATTACGCAGATGAAAAAATGCAGTCCGTGAGGTTTGTTTTAAATGAGACTTAAAAGACAGATCTTGATCAAATGTTACTCCGAGGTTTCTTACGGTAGTGGTAGAGGCCAGAGCAATGCCATCGAGAGAAACTATGTCATCAGATAAAGAGTCTCTGAGTTGTTTGGGGCCAAGAACAATAACTTCAGTTTTGTCTGAATTTAACATCAGGAAATTGGTGCTTATCCAGGTTTTTATGTCTTTAAGACAATTATGAAGTTTAGTTAATTGATTACTTTCTTCAGGCTTCATAGATAAATACAACTGTGTATCATCCGCATAACAACGTCCTCAAACGAGACGATAATAATGTCCCAGTGTCCTCAAACAAGACGATAATACAGTCCCAACGTCCTCAAATGAGACGATAATACAGTCCCAGTGTCCTCAAATGAGACGATAATACAGTCCCAATGTCCTCAAATGAGACGATAATACAGTGCCAGTGTCCTCAAATGAGACGATAATACAGTCCCAATGTCCTCAAATGAGACGATAATACAGTCCCAGTGTCCTCAAATGAGACGATAATACAGTCCCAGTGTCCTCAAATGAGACGATAATACAGTCCCAATGTCCTCAAATGAGACGATAATAATGTCCCAGTGTCCTCAAACAAGACGATAATACAGTCCCAACGTCCTCAAATGAGACGATAATACAGTCCCAGTGTCCTCAAATGAGACGATAATACAGTCCCAGTGTCCTCAAATGAGACGATAATACAGTCCCAATGTCCTCAAATGAGACGATAATACAGTGCCAGTGTCCTCAAATGAGACGATAATACAGTCCCAATGTCCTCAAATGAGACGATAATACAGTCCCAGTGTCCTCAAATGAGACGATAATACAGTCCCAGTGTCCTCAAATGAGACGATAATAATGTCCCAGTGTCCTCAAATGAGACGATAATACAGTCCCAATGTCCTCAAATGAGACGATAATACAGTCCCTATGTCCTCAAATGAGACGATAATACAGTCCCAGTGTCCTCAAATGAGACGATAATACAGTCCCAGTGTCCTCAAATGAGACGATAATACAGTCCCAATGTCCTCAAATGAGACGATAATACAGTGCCAGTGTCCTCAAATGAGACGATAATACAGTCCCAATGTCCTCAAATGAGACGATAATACAGTCCCAGTGTCCTCAAATGAGACGATAATACAGTCCCAGTGTCCTCAAATGAGACGATAATACAGTCCCAATGTCCTCAAATGAGACGATAATAATGTCCCAGTGTCCTCAAATGAGACGATAATACAGTCCCAATGTCCTCAAATGAGACGATAATACAGTCCCTATGTCCTCAAATGAGACGATAATACAGTCCCAGTGTCCTCAAATGAGACGATAATACAGTCCCAGTGTCCTCAAATGAGACGATAATACAGTCCCAATGTCCTCAAATGTGACGATAATAATGTCCCAGTGTCCTCAAATGAGACGATAATACAGTCCCAATGTCCTCAAATGAGACGATAATAATGTCCCAGTGTCCTCAAATGAGACGATAATACAGTCCCAATGTCCTCAAATGAGACGATAATACAGTCCCTATGTCCTCAAATGAGACAATAATACAGTCCCTATGTCCTCAAATGAGACAATAATACAGTCCCAATGTCCTCAAATGAGACGATAATACAGTCCCAGTGTCCTCAAATGAGACGATAATACAGTCCCAGTGTCCTCAAATGAGACGATACTACAGTCCCAATGTCCTCAAATGAGACGATACTACAGTCCCAGTGTCCTCAAATGAGACAATAATACAGTCCCAGTGTACTCAAACGAGACGATAATACAGTCCCAGTGTCCTCAAACGAGACAATAATAGTCCCAGTGTCCTCAAACGAGACAATAATACAGTCCCAATGTCCTCAAACGAGACAATAATACAGTCCCAGTGTCCTCAAACGAGACGATAATACAGTCCCAGTGTCCTCAAACGAGACAATAATACAGTCCCAGTGTCCTCAAACGAGACAATAATACAGTCCCAGTGTCCTCAAACAAGACGATAATACAGTCCCAACGTCCTCAAACGAGACGATAATACAGTCCCAGTGTCCTCGAATAAGAAGATGATAATTCTTCCTCATAAACAGCGCCTCGACTTGTTGTCTGTCTCTGTGTGTCTCTGCGTCTGTCCCAGATGTGATGTCCAGCCTGTCCTCCTGTTACTCGTCCCTGTTTGACGGACTGAACGCGGAGGTTCAGGTGCGCTGGCTGCAGATGGTCGTGAGGAACTCGTTCTACCCAGAGCTGCCTCGAGTCCGAGCCTTCCTCCACAAACATGTGAGTCAAAGTAGCCTTTTAGTCCTTTACTGCTGTCCTGCATTCCTGATCCTCACCAGCAGTCTGTGTCCTCCCTGCAGACGTCCAGGATGTACACGGTGCCACTGTATGATGACTTGGTTGCCGGGGTGATGAAGTGTGTTGCCGTGGAGATTTTTAACCAGACCCAGCGCCGCCTTCATCCCAACCTCAGACGGACGTTACAGCAGATCCTGTTCCAGAGCAGCGCTGCCCCGACCAACCAGAACGGCCCCTCTCTGTCCATCGTACCCGCCTCCCCCGCCACCACAGCAAACGCCTCCTCCTCTGCTGCTACTGCTGCTGCTGCCGGGACAAATGCCACCATCGCTCTGCGGGATGTCAACGTCTCCGCGTGAAGTTCACCTGTCCTGTGATTGGTTGGTCGCTACAGGCTTATGATGTCAGCTGTTGTTAGGGGCGACTGCTCCGGCTGAATTTAAACTACAGACGCTGAAATTTTGAACACTGTGATGAAGAAAAGTCCAAATGACAAGAAGTTCACTCCACCGAGCATATAGGTCAAAGGTCATGACTCCCTGATGATCATGTGACTGTGTTTTTTAAAAAAGAGACGGAGGAGGCTCAGATTAGACTTAAAAGTTCATCGTCAAACTTAGACCACCAGCCCAGAGACGGGTCCTCCGGTCGGACGTCTGCGCAGAGACAAGTCGTCTGTGTCATGGTTTTGTGTGTTTTCCTGATGTCTCACAGTCGGACAGAAACGAGCCTCCAGAACACCTTCATCATCATCATCATCGTCATCATTGTTGTGAGAAACTGTCTGTGTCCACCTGTGTCTCAGGTAGAGGGACGATGCGTTCACTGTCGTTGTGTCGAACCAGCAGAACCAGGTGTAGCTGCTCCGTCTTTAACCCTTTAGTAACTCTACCTCCTGACCCTGACTGACGCCTGCAGACCAGCACTCGGGGCTCGACGCTGACGCATCACGTCACATGACTCAGCAGTAAATCTGAAACCAGCAGACTTCACCTGAGTGGCCTTAATGCTGCGTTCACTGCCGCTGGAAATGTTCAGCTCTGGTTCATCTTCGTCCCTTTAAAATGTTTTTTACCTTCAGCAGCAATAAAAAGACTTTTATTGTGAAAACATCGAGGAGTAGCAGGAAGTGATCACTGGATTGACCCTGATCAATATTTAATAAATACCAATATTTTATTTATAGATTTGAAACATGTTGACTCCCAGCTGTCAGTGAACGCCTCTTTGTAATGTGTGTTTGACTACAAATTAAAAAACAGTTGAAACTACAGATTGTTCTTTTGTCTATTTAAGATTTTTATTTTGAAAGATTAGTTTTTGTATTTCACAGTAAAAAAACAAACAAATTATTTTACATTTAAGTTTAAAAACTTTCTCTGATTTTATTTGATGAAGACGTCAAGAAATAAACATTATTGATATTTTTGTGATAAAGTCATCAGCAGGTTCTGGAATGTCCTGGAGGAAGTGTGACGCTTTCAAAATAAAAGCAGTTGCTGCTAATGGAAAACTGTGTGAACACATGTAAAACATGACTCTGGCTTTTATTACTCTGCATCTACTCTCAACAATAATAATAATAATTATTGTTGTTATTAGAATCATAACTTTATTGATGACAGGGGAAATGGTCCATAACTTTCAAAATAAAACCAGAACCACGTTCTACAACTTTAAATAAAGAGACAGGAAGCACTGACAAAACTAAAACTCGATGTTTGTCTGTAAAATATGGAGAATGCTGTTAAGAAGTTCTGTAAAAAAAATATTTTTTAATTTAATTTTTTGAAAGCATATTCTAAAGATATGGCCAAAATTTTATTTAAAAAAAAACAAAAAACAAAGTTTAAAAAAAAAAAAATTGTAAATGAAAAAAGTTTTTCATCGTTTTTCAGAAAATGTGCAGCCATGTTTGAATGGCACGGTTTTTTTTTTTAGTTTTTTTAAGATTTTAAATTAAAAAAAAAAACCTTCTTGAAAAAGAATTTCAAAAAATCCTGTTAAAAAATTTAGAAAATGTTTATTTCAAATGGTAAAGAAAACATAACCTTCCAAAGCATGTGGTTGGGGACTGTCGCTCTGAACTAAAGCAGAGAGAATTCTAGAAGTAGAAATTAAAAATATAAATTACATGTGCATTACGCCGCAGTGTAACGCACAATATAAACAACTCAACCTTATTTATGTCACCTCTCATACAAACAAACACACAATTCACTGTGTGAGAACAAAGACAAATGATCATTAAAGTTCTAATAAACAAAAATAAATAAATAACGGAGTAAAAATAAACAGCAACATGACGTAAAAACTATATATTATTGTTTTATTATTATTTTTATATTTAAATACGATATTTTATACAATAAATATGTGAAATCTTTAATTATTAATCATAAATATTGTTGTTGTTGTTGTTACAGGCGTGGCGGCGGAGGAGCACGCGCCCTGTGGGCTTCTTCATACCCTCTGCAGGAACCTGACGGCTTTTATTGTGAAGGACTCGACCGGAAGCGGACAATTTTACTGTGTGTTTCTTCTCGTGGCTTCCGGAGGAGACTGAGCATCAGAGAGCTGCAGCAGCTGGACCGACAGACACATCTGGACCGGGACAGACCTGAGGGGACAGACAGGAGGACAGGGGGACAGACAAAGAGACAGACAGGGGGACACAGAGACAGACAGGTGGACACAGAGACGGGGACAGACGGTCAGGTGTGTCTCTCAGCATCCCCCCCCCTCCGCGTCCTCTCTCCTCCCTGTCTCCGGGCCGTGCCGGGCTCCATGGGGGACAGCATGGCGGAGGAGACCCGGGTCATCTACCACCTGGAGGACCAGGAGACCCCCTACCTGATCCGGATCAGCGTGCCCGCGCAGCGCGTCACCCTGGCGGACTTCAAACACGTCCTCAACAAACCCAACGTCAAATTCTTCTTCAAGTCCGTGGACGACGACTTCGGGTGAGTCACGTGCCCCGAGTATCGATCAGGAGGATGATGATGGTGATGATGAATCGTGACGTCAATGTGTTGTTTTTATTAATGATGTCACTGATTCAAAACACTAACCTCACACAGCTCATTAAATATGCAGACACAAACAATGCAGACCTAAAGAAAACGAAATATTGTTTATTTATTTATTTATTTATATTTAAAATAAAACAAAACGAACACTGAAGAAACAAAAACAAACGGTGACATTAAAGGACTGTTCATCACTGGTGAGAGGGAGGGGCGGTGCATAAGGGGGTGGGGCATGTCAGATATTTATAAGCAGTGGGAGGAGCTTATGTTTTATTATGGTTTATGGGAGGAGCTTATGTTTTAATATGGTTTATGGGAGGAGCTTATGTTTTATTATGGTTTATGGGAGGAGCTTATGTTTTATTATGGTTTATGGGAGGAGCTTATGTTTCATTTTGGTTTATGGGAGGAGCTTATGTTTCATTTTGGTTTATGGGAGGAGCTTATGTTTTATTTTGTTTTGGGGAGGAGCTTATGTTTCATTTTGGTTTATGGGAGGAGCTTATGTTTCATTTTGGTTTATGGGAGGAGCTTATGTTTTATTTTGTTTTGGGGAGGAGTTTTATTATGGTTTATGGGAGGAGCTTATGTTTTATGGGAGGAGCGTTTCATTTTGGTTAATGGGAGGAGCTTATGTTTTATTATGGTTTATTGGGGGAGCTTATGTTTCATTTTGGTTTATGGGAGGGGCTTATTTTTCATTTTGGTTTATGGGAGGAGCTTATGTTTTATTATGGTTTATGGGAGGAGCTTATGTTTTATTATGGTTAATGGGAGGAGCTTATGTTTCATTTTGGTTAATGGGAGGAGCTTATGTTTTATTATGTTTTATGGGAGAAGGGTATGTTGTATTTTGGTTTATGGGAGGAGCTTATGTTTCATTTTGGTTTATGGGAGGAGCTTATGTTTTATTATGTTTTATGGGAGAAGGGTATGTTGTATTTTGGTTTATGGGAGGAGCTTATGTTTTATTATGGTTTATGGGAGGAGCTTATGTTTTATTATGGTTAATGGGAGGAGCTTATGTTTTATTATGGTTAATGGGAGGAGCTTATGTTTTATTATGGTTAATGGGAGGAGCTTATGTTTTATTATGGTTGTTGTAATTGTAATAATCATCAATAATTCATGTTACACTTTAAACGTCATGTAAAAGTTCCTCCCCTAAAACAAAATAAAACATAAGCTCCTCCCCAAAACAAAATAAAACATAAGCTCCTCCCCAAAACAAAAGACAGGTCAGAGTGTGTGTGTGAATATTAACAGACACTCGGAGACATAAATCACATGTAAACATATAAACTGACTGGATCATAGTTTGTTTCAGTCTGTGTGTTTACAAACTGTAAATAATAAATAATGACAACCCACTGAGTGATGATTATGATGATGATGATGATGATGATGATGAAGTCCAGTTTAAATGTCTCTGCTTGTTAAATGTATGGCGACATAAAGACGTCCTGCAAGGACGGGGACACGCGTCCACATGTGGGACAGGAAGTCATACTATACCTGGACCAGTGACATCAATCGATCGATGACATCACACTGACACACTGCGGCAGAATTTAATTTGAGCTCGTACAGTGTGTTATATAACTCTGTGTGTGTGTGTGTGTGTGTGTGTGTGTGTGTGTGTGTAGGATTACATAACAGATTATTAAGCGTTGTCTCTGATTAAAAATATCCTGAAGAATTTCTAAATAAATAAAAGAATAAAGATAGAAACTCCGCCTGCTGTGTGTGTGAGGGTGTGTTTGTATTGATGACGTTGTGAGGACCGTGGCTGAGATGTCCTGATCAGATCTTAAAGATCAATATATTTATTAACTGATCATGATCAACAGTACAGAGACAATGCTGATGCTGCTGCTGATAGTGATGATGATAGTGATGATGATGACGATGACGATGATGATGATGATGATGATGATGAAGATGTGTCTGTGTGTTACAGGGTGGTCAAAGAGGAGATCAGTGATGACGATGCCAGGCTGCCGTTTGTGAATGGACGAGTCGTCTGCTGGGTCAGACACACACACACACACACACACACACACACACACACTCATGATGACGCGTTGTATCTGTGCACGAAGAGGCAGTTAGCTTAGCTTAACACAAAGAAATTCTAAGCTTAGCTTACCGCAAAGACACTGTTAGCCTATCTTAGCTTAGCACAAGGCCACTATTAGCTTAGCTTTGCTCCAAGAAACTGTTAAACAGACATGTTTTATGGCTGACAGACACTGTCAGCCTAGCTTTGCACAAAGACACTGTTAGCCTAGCTTTGCACAAAGACACTGTTAGCCTAGCTTAGCACAAAGACACTGTTAGCCTAGCTTCGCACAAAGACACTGTTAGCCTAGCTTAGCACAAAGACACTGTCAGCCTAGCTTCGCACAAAGACACTGTTAGCCTAGCTTAGCACAAAGACACTGTCAGCCTAGCTTCGCACAAAGACACTGTTAGCCTAGCTTAGCACAAAGACACTGTCAGCCTAGCTTAGCACAAAGACACTGTCAGCCTAGCTTAGCACAAAGACACTGTTAGCCTAGCTTAGCACAAAGACACTGTCAGCCTAGCTTAGCACAAAGACACTGTCAGCCTAGCTTAGCACAAAGACACTGTTAGCCTAGCTTAGCACAAAGACACTGTTAGCTTGCTGATCTATTAAATGTAAGAAACATGAGAGAAAAGAGTTCCTCAGATGCCAGAGTGTACTTGAAAGCACCAACAGCATCCAATGTCCCGTTTCGCGCATGTTGACCACATGTGTCGGCTCTGAGAAGAGAATAGATGCATAATAACTAGATAGCAGACGCCAAGATGGCGGTGTCCCTGACAGCTAACAATCAGGACGTTCAGTGTGAAAATGATGGACGCCATTTTACCACAGGTTTACGACACGTTTAACATGAAACTGACTTTGATTAATGTTTCCTGTCGCTCAGTGGGCGTGTCTTGAGGCGTCATCCAATCAGCAGCCACATGTTTTTGTTTTGGTGATGTCATTAAAGCTCCTTTGAATCAGCCTCAGTGAATGCCGACATATTAAGCGTCGGTGCGTCTGCGTAACACAACAGGAAGTGAACACTCCACAGCTTGTGTTTCAGTAAAGGTGTTGACGCTCAGGTGTTCATCTGTCTCCAGCTGGTGTCTTCAGAAACCTGTCAGTCAGACTTTAGAGGCTCAGACCTGCAGTCTATAGCCACGCCCACTGGCCTGGCCCCACCCCCCATAGAGAGGACAGGTGTGATCGGAGACTCCAGACCGCCGTCCTTTCAGTGAGTACCTGTCTCACCTGTCTCACCTGATGTTACACGCCACAAACACCTGATGTAAATGTGTGTGTTCAGTCAGGAGGACGTGGCGGCAGCGGCGAATGCTGGCGTCAGAGACGAGGAGCGAGGTGAGGAACCTGACTCTTTGATACCAACACAGGTGTAACGTTCAGGTCTCTGAGCCTCTGATTAGCTGCTTTCTCTGCAGGTGGGCGTATGAATGGCCACACCCACCGACCACCAGCTGACCAGAATGGGGCGGGGCCAACAGGTGGAGGCGACAGCTCATCAACTCAACAGAGCAGCCAATTGGAGACGACCAGCTTCTGCTCCTCTGAGGAAGACTCAGGAGGAAGGTCAGACACACACACACACACGTCTGCAGAGTTGGGTAAGGGTTACTTTAAAAGTAATCAAAGTACGTTACTGCAGTACTTTTATTAAAGTTACCAGTTACTTTACTGCGTTACTCCCTGAGAAAAGTAACTCAAGCACTTTTAAAGTACTTTTGAGTATTCTACATTTCCTATTGGCCAATGGACCACAGGGCGCTAAGCCTACATTTGTTTGTCTCCAAAATGAAAGCTATGGACCACTTGCCCTTCACTGAGATCCAGTTCTCCCATCACAGCCGTCACTGTGACCAGTAGAAACACAGAATCATCTGCTGCCGTTCGCACATCTGACAACAGCTTGTGGCTCGCTACATGGTCGGAGAAATGCTGCCGTTGTCTACGGTGAAATCTGAATAGCGTAGCGAGCCACAAGCTCCGTGGCTTCTTTGTTATCTCCGTTATTAGAACCAAACGACAGCCGTTGCTGTTTCGGAGCTGAAGGACCAGCGTTCTAAAAGTAACAGAAATAACCGATGTCTTGTTTGAAAATGAACTCAAGTCTTTGATTACTCAAACAGCAAACTAACACGTTAGGTTACTCGTTACTGCAAAAAGTAATCAAAGTACTCTGACTCTGCACGTCTGTCTGTTCATGTGAGGACCCTGGTATACATAGTACATTACCAGGACACCGATGGTGCCTTCAAGTACACTCTGACATCTGAAGAACTCTTTTCTCTCTCTCAAGGCTAACAGTTTCTTTGTGCTAAGGTAGGCTAACAGTTTCTTTGTGCTAAGTTAGGCTAACAGTTCCTTTGTGCTAAGGTAGGCTAACAGTTTCTTTGTGCTAAGTTAGGCTAACAGTTTCTTTGTGCTAAGGTAGGCTAACAGTTTCTTTGTGCTAAGGTAGGCTAACAGTTTCTTTGTGCTAAGGTAGGCTAACAGTTTCTTGGGCTAAGTTAGGCTAACAGTTTATTTGTGCGAAGGTAGGCTAACAGTTTCTTTGTGCTAACCAAGGCTAACAGTTCCTTTGTGCTAACTTAGGCTAACAGTTTCTTTGTGCTAAGCAAGGCTGACAGTTTCTTTGTGCTAAGCAAGGCTGACAGTTTCTTTGTGCTAAGTTAGGCTAACAGTTCCTTTGTGCTAACCAAGGCTAACAGTTCCTTTGTGCTAAGTTAGGCTAACAGTTTCTTTGTGCTAAGCAAGGCTGACAGTTTCTTTGTGTTAAGTTAGGCTAACAGTTTCTTTGTGCTAACCAAGGCTAACAGTTTCTTTGTGCTAAGTTAGGCTAATAGTTTCTTTGTGTTAAGTTAGGCTAACAGTTTATTTGTGCTAAGCAAGGCCAACAGTTTCTTTGTGCTAAGGTAGGGTAACAGTTTATTTGTGCTAAGGTAGGCTAACAGTTTATTTGTGCTAAGTTAGGCCAACAGTTTCTTTGTGCTAAGCAAGGCTAACAGTTTGTTTGTGCTAAGCAAAGCTAACAGTTTCTTTGTGCTAAGGTAGGCTAACAGTCTCTTTGTGCTAAGTTAGACCAACAGTTTGTTTGTGCTAAGTTAGGCTAACAGTTTCTTTATGCGAAGCAAAGCTAACAGTTTCTTTGTGCTAAGGTAGGCTACCAGTTTCTTTGTGCTAAGCAAGGCTAACAGTTTCTTTTTGCTAAGTTAGGCTAACAGTTTCTTTGTGCTAAGTTAGGCTAGCAGTTTCTTTGCTAAGCAAGGCTAACAGTTTGTTTGTGCTAAGCAAGGCTAACAGTTTGTTTGTGCTAAGCAAAGCTAACAGTTTCTTTGTGCTAAGGTAGGCTAACAGTCTCTTTGTGCTAAGTTAGGCTAACAGTTTGTTTGTGCTAATTTAGGCTAACAGTTTTTTTTATGCGAAGCAAAGCTAACAGTTTCTTTGTGCTAAGGTAGGCTAACAGTCTCTTTGTGCTAAGCAAGGCTAACAGTTTCTTTGTGCTAAGTTAGGCTAACAGTTTGTTTGTGCTAAGTTAGGCTAGCAGTTTCTTTGCTAAGCAAGGCTAACAGTTTGTTTGTGCTAAGCAAGGCTAACAGTTTCTTTGTGCTAAAGTAGGCTAACAGTTTCTTTGTGCTAAGCAAGGTTGACAGTTTCTTTGTGTTAAGTTAGGCTAACAGTTTCTTTGTGCTAACCAAGGCTAACAGTTTCTTTGTGCTAAGTTAGGCTAATAGTTTCTTTGTGTTAAGTTAGGCTAACAGTTTATTTGTGCTAAGCAAGGCCAACAGTTTCTTTGTGCTAAGGTAGGGTAACAGTTTATTTGTGCTAAGGTAGGCTAACAGTTTATTTGTGCTAAGTTAGGCCAACAGTTTCTTTGTGCTAAGCAAGGCTAACAGTTTGTTTGTGCTAAGCAAAGCTAACAGTTTCTTTGTGCTAAGGTAGGCTAACAGTCTCTTTGTGCTAAGTTAGACCAACAGTTTGTTTGTGCTAAGTTAGGCTAACAGTTTCTTTATGCGAAGCAAAGCTAACAGTTTCTTTGTGCTAAGGTAGGCTACCAGTTTCTTTGTGCTAAGCAAGGCTAACAGTTTCTTTTTGCTAAGTTAGGCTAACAGTTTCTTTGTGCTAAGTTAGGCTAACAGTTTCTTTATGCGAAGCAAAGCTAACAGTTTCTTTGTGCTAAGGTAGGCTACCAGTTTCTTTGTGCTTAGCAAGGCTAACAGTTTGTTTGTGCTAAGCAAGGCTAACAGTTTGTTTGTGCTAAGCAAAGCTAACAGTTTCTTTGTGCTAAGGTAGGCTAACAGTCTCTTTGTGCTAAGTTAGGCTAACAGTTTGTTTGTGCTAATTTAGGCTAACAGTTTTTTTTATGCGAAGCAAAGCTAACAGTTTCTTTGTGCTAAGGTAGGCTAACAGTCTCTTTGTGCTAAGCAAGGCTAACAGTTTCTTTGTGCTAAGTTAGGCTAACAGTTTGTTTGTGCTAAGTTAGGCTAGCAGTTTCTTTGCTAAGCAAGGCTAACAGTTTGTTTGTGCTAAGCAAGGCTAACAGTTTCTTTGTGCTAAAGTAGGCTAACAGTTTCTTTGTGCTAAGCAAGGCTAACAGTTTCCCCCTACTTTCAGTCTTTGTGGTATGCTAGACTAGGCTATCAGTTTCTATGTGCTAAGCTAGGCTAATAGTCCTGCCCCCCGCCTCCAGTCTTTATACTAAGCTAGGCTAACAGTCACTCTGTGCTAAACTAGGTTAATAGTGTTTTTGTTCTTAGCTAGGCTAATAGTGTCTTTGTGCTAAGCTAGGCTAACAGTGTCTTTTATGCTAAGCTAGGCTAACAGTATCTTAATGCTAAGCTAGGTTAGGTTCTACAGGGACACTCAGGTGAAACTGATGAATAAAAATGTTGAACTGTTCCTTTAAATGTCCTGCTCATGTGGCTCAGTGACATCAGCAGCAGCTCTCCCTGTGATTGGTCAGCTCTATGATACCTGCCCTGCGGTCTTCTTCTTCTGCTCCAGTAAACCTGTTCATACTCAGGTCGTCTCCTCCCGCTCTGATTGGCTGCTGCAGGTCACGTGACGGGCGGTGCGGTGTGTTCATTGTCCCGCAGATAAAAGAGTCCCCACTGAGCTGAGAGCACAGACGATGTGTTCCTGTGTTTATTATTTATGATTTATATTTGTGTGTTTATGATTTTATTTATCAGCTCCGACTTTATTATTTTAACGTCGCTTTTTTGGATCATCTGGATTTTGGATTATTTGCATATTTATTTATTTTTACAGATTTGTTTTTATTTATTTATCTGTTTAACCTCCGGAGAGTTTTTGTAGGATTTTGTTTTCAAAGGTTTGTTTTTAATATTTTTAGGTTTGTGTTAACACGATGTTGTTAGAATTTTTAAAATGTTTCTATTTTATGTATCTTTTAAAAATACATTAATTATATTTAATTTATTTTTGTCATTATTTTTTTTCAATGTTGTCACTTTTTCATTTTCTAAATTTAAAATTTATTCTACAGTTTCAGATTTTTGTTTTTCAGTTGTTACATTTGAACCAATATTACGTTTATATTATTAATGTATATTTAATTTTTACTGCTTCAGTTTTTACAGATGTAGCTGAGATATTGTTAAATATATGTTCTATTATTTTAATCATTTTGTTTGTTTATACAGTTTATTGATTTATTGATTAATCTTTTCATATTTTGCTTCAGTTCATAAAACTGTAATTTAATTTTACAATATTTTGAATGTTATCATTTTTGCTTTCCTGTTTGTCACATGATCAGTTAATCTGAATTTTGGGCGGTCACACCTGAGACGTGTCACACTGATGTGTTTTCATCTGTGATGTCACACCAGGTTCAGCCAATCAACAGGGCAGAGCAGCACCTCACCGCGACTCGTCAGGCGACAACGCCGCCGCCATCGGAAACCCAAAACACATCAGCGGATGGAGAGGGTACGCGCACACACACACACACACACACACAGATCACATGACGTTAATGACAGCGTCTGGCGTCTCTTCATGTTCGTGTCTGAAACTTTATCTCACATTCAAGTTTTAATGGTTCACAACAAATCATAATAAATATAAATATATTCATGGTGTGTACATTTACATTACTTTATAAGTATATTTTGTGCATAATTATATTAATATAAACAAATATATTGACATATTTATAAATATATTTGTGCACATTTATATATTAATAAATATTTGTTCATATATTTGTGTTTGTATATTTTTTTATATTTATTCAATTCAATTCAATTCAATTTTATTTATAAAGCCCAATATCACAAATACAATTTGCCTCACAGGGCTTTACAGCATACGACATCCCTCTGTCCTTTGGACCCTCACAGCTGATCAGGAAAAACTCCCCAAAAAAACCCTTTAACGGGGGAAAAAAATGGTAGAAACCTCAGGAAGAGCAACTGAGGAGGGATCCCTCTTCCAGGACGGACAGACGTGCAGTAGATGTCGTACAGAACAGATCAGCATAACAAATTAACAGTAATCTGTATGACACAATACAGTAATCTGTATGACATCCTCGGTAATGACAGTAGCTTACAACAACATTCATGAAAGTAATAATACTGTCGTTATAGTTCTGGCTACTGTGGTACAATATGTTGAAAGTATATATTAGTATCAGGCAGTCTACATGTATGATAATATCATATGTCTATAATAGCAGTAGAAGTATGACTAATGATTAATGATGGCAGCAGCAGCAGCAGGAGGAGGCATCTGGCAGGACCACGGCAGCAGCACAACCACACACGTCACACTATCCAGGCACCTCTGCAATACGAGTTAACCTGAGAGACAGTGGAGCACAAAGGCTCCGGAGAAGAAGCCGAGTTAGTGACATCCAGAATGGCCGAGTAAAAAAAAGATACAGTAATAGGATACGAGAGAGAGAGGGAGAGAGAGAGAGAGAGAGAGAGAGAGAGAGAGAGAGAGAGAAGGTGCCCGGTGTATTATAGGTGGTCCTCCGGCAGACTAGGCCTAAGTCAGCCTAACTAGGGGCTGGTACAAGGCAAGCCTGAGCCAGCCCTAACTGTAAGCTTTATCAAAGAGGAAAGTCTTAAGTCTAGTCTTAAATGTGGAGACGGTGTCTGCCTCCCAGACCGTAACAGGAAGATGATTCCACAGGAGAGGAGCCTGATAGCTGAAGGCTCTGGCTCCTGATCTACTTTTGGAGACTTTAGGGACCACGAGTAACCCTGCGTTCTCAGAGCGCAGAGTTCTGGTGGGAAATTAAGGCACTATGAGCTCTCTAAGATATGATGGAGCTTGACCATTTAGAGCTTTATAAGTTAACAGTAGGATTTTAAATTCAATTCTGGATTTTACAGGGAGCCAGTGCAGAGAAGCTAAAACAGGAGAAATATGATTTCGTTTCTTAGTTCCTGTTAGTACACGTGCTGCTGCATTCTGAATTAGCTGAAGAGTTTTTAATGATTTACTAGAGCTACCTGATAGTAGAGAGTTACAGTAATCCAGCCTCGAGGTAACAAAAGCGTGGACCAATTTTTCTGCATCTCTTTGGGTCAAGATAGGCCTAATTTTTGCAATATTACGCAGATGAAAAAATGCAGTCCGTGAGGTTTGTTTTAAATGAGAATTGAAAGACAGATCTTGATCAAATGTTACTCCGAGGTTTCTTACAGTAGTGGTAGAGGCCAGAGCAATGCCATCGAGAGAAACTATGTCATCAGATAAAGAGTCTCTGAGTTGTTTGGGGCCAAGAACAATAACTTCAGTTTTGTCTGAATTTAACATCAGGAAATTGGTGCTCATCCAGGTTTTTATGTCTTTAAGACAATTATGAAGTTTAGTTAATTGATTACTTTCTTCTGGCTTCATCGATAAATACAACTGTGTATCATCCGCATAACAATGGAAATTTATAGAGTGATTTCTAATGATGTTACCTAAAGGAAGCATATATAGAATAAATAGGATTGGTCCAAGCACAGAACCTTGCGGAACTCCAAAACAAACTTTAGTACGTAAGGATGATTCATTATGAACGTGAACAAATTGAAAACGATCAGATAAATAGGATTTAAACCAGCTTAGTGCAGAACCTTTTAGGCCAATTAAGTGTTCCAGTCTCTGTAACAGAATTTCATGGTCAACAGTGTCAAACGCTGCACTAAGATCTAATAAAACAAGTACAGAGACGAGTCCTTTGTCTGAAGCAATCAGAAGGTCATTTGTAATTTTAACTAGAGCTGTCTCAGTGCTATGATGCACTCTAAATCCTGACTGTAATTCCTCAAATAAATTATTATCCTGGAGAAAATCACACAGCTGGTCTGCGACTACTTTCTCAAGGATCTTTGACATAAAGGTAAGATTAGATATTGGTCTATAGTTGGCTAACACCTCTGGATCCAGGGTGGGCTTTTTTAGTAGAGGTTTAATTACAGCTACCTTAAAAGACTGTGGTACATAGCCTGTTAATAAGGATATATTGATCATGTCTAATATATTGGTGTTAACTAAAGGTAAGACCTCCTTGAGTAGCCTAGTTGGGATGGGGTCTAAGAGACACGTTGATGATTTAGATGATGAAATCACTGCGGTCAATTCTTGAAGAGAAATTGGGGAGAAGCAATCTAAATAAATATTAGGTGTTACAGCTGTGTTTGAGGTTAGATAGGTACTATCTGAGGACAGGAGGTCATGAATTTTGCCTCTAATAGTTAGAATTTTGTCATTAAAGAAGCTCATAAAATCATTACTGCTAAGGGTTAAAGGAATACAAGGCTCAATAGAGCTTTGACTCTCAGTCAGCCTGGCTACAGTGCTGAAAAGAAACCTGGGGTTATTTTTGTTTTCTTCTATTAAAGCTGAGTAATAGTTTGCTCTGGCATTGCGGAGGCCCCTCTTATAAGTTTTGAGACTGTCTGCCCAGATTACACGAGATTCTTCCAGTTTGGTTAATTTATGTAAATATACACAAATATATTTATGTACTTATAAACATATGTGTGTATATTTATATATTTGTAATTATATTTATGTATATTTGTATAAATACACACAGTTAATACACACTGCAGGACTGATGGACATTACTCAGGGACATGATGTGAGACAGACATGTGGACTCTGTCATCATGTCCTCTGATGAGACAGCTTCTGTCTGTCCTCATGTTGTCTTTAGATTTCCTCTCTAATCTTTTAACTCTGTCCTCCTGTCTGTCCTTCTCTCTGTCCTCCTGTCTGTCCTCCTTTCTGTCCTTCTCTCTGTCCTCCTGTCTGTCCTTCTCTCTGTCCTCCTGTCTGTCCTTCTCTCTGTCCTCCTGTCTGTCCTCATGTCTCTGTCCTCCTGTCTGTCCTTCTCTCTGTCCTCCTGTCTGTCCTCATGTCTCTGTCCTCCTGTCTGTCCTTCTCTCTGTCCTCCTGTCTGTCCTCATGTCTCTGCCTTCCTGTCTGTCCTTCTCTCTGTCCTTATATTTCTGTTCTCCTGTCTTTCCTTATGTCTCTGTCCTCCTGTCTGTCCTTCTCTCTGTCCTCCTCTCTGTCCTTCTGTCTGTCCTCCTGTCTGTCTTTCTCTCTGTCCTCCTGTCTGTCCTCCTGTCTGTCCTTCTCTCTGTCCTCCTGTCTGTCCCCCTGTCTGTCCTTCTCTCTGTCCTCCTGTCTGTCCTCCTCTCTGTCCTCCTGTCTGTCCTTCTGTCTGTCCTTCTCTCTGTCCTCCTGTCTGTCCTCCTGTCTGTCCTCCTCTCTGTCCTCCTGTCTGTCCTTCTCTCTGTCCTCCTGTCAGTCTGTGTCTTTCAGCAGTGTCACTGACTCCACCATGTCGCTCAACGTCATCACTGTCACTCTGAACATGGGTGAGTAAAACAGGAAGTACTCGATTACTCGATTAGGAAGTAAAAGTACACAGCAGGAAGTGAAAGTACACAGCAGGATGTAAAAGTACACAGCAGGAAATAAAAGTACACAGCTGCAGGAAGTAAACATTCACAGCTGCAGGAAATAAAAGTACACAGCAGCAGGAAGTAAAAGTACATGGCAGGAAGTAAAAATACACAGCTGCAGGAAGTAAAAGTACACAGCAGCAGGAAGTAAAAGTACATGGCAGGAAATAAAAATACACAGCTGCAGGAAGTAAAAGTACACAGCAGCAGGAATTAAAAGTACACAGCAGGAAGTAAAAGTACACAGCAGGAAGTAAAAGTTCACAGCAGCAGGAATTAAAAGTACACAGCAGGAAGTAAAAGTACACAGCAGCAGGAAGTAAAAGTTCACAGCAGCAGGAAGTAAAAGTACACAGCAGGAGTACAGGTCCTGGAGATTCCTTCGGGTCCTGCAGGGACAGCAGATTGATTGTCCTTGGCAGTGGCAGCAGGGTACCAGGTGGTGCTTTGGGTGATGCAGACATGAAGCTGAGACTCTGATGTTCTGATGTCCCTGTGATTTTATTTATTGATCTGCAAGAAAAAACAATGATGTGACAATGAGAATGAATCTGTCTGTCTGTCCATCTGTCTGTCTGTCCGTCTGTCTGTCCGTCCGTCCGTCTGTCTGTCTGTCTGTCAGAGAGGTATAACTTCCTGGGCATCAGTATCGTCGGTCAGAGTAACGACAGAGGAGACGGAGGGATTTATATTGGCTCCATCATGAAGGGCGGAGCGGTGGCAGCAGACGGACGCATTGAACCTGGGGACATGTTACTGCAGGTACACCTGTCAGAACTACTGTCAGTACTGGTGTCAGTACTGGTGTCAGAACTACTGTCAGTACTACTGTCAGTACTGGTGTCAGTACTGGTGTCAGAACTACTGTCAGAACTACTGTCAGTACTGGTGTCAGTACTACTGTCAGTACTGGTGTCAGAACTACTGTCAGTACTACTGTCAGTACTGGTGTCAGAACTATTGTCAGAACTACTGTCAGAACTACTGTCAGTGCTGGTGTCAGTACTACTGTCAGTACTGGTGTCAGAACTACTGTCAGAACTACTGTCAGTACTGGTGTCAGTACTACTGTCAGTACTACTGTCAGTACTGGTGTCAGAACTACTGTCAGTACTACTGTCAGTACTACTGTCAGTACTGGTGTCAGTACTGGTGTCAGAACTACTGTCAGAACTACTGTCAGTACTACTGTCAGTACTACTGTCAGTACTGGTGTCAGAACTACTGTCAGAACTACTGTCAGTACTGGTGTCAGTACTACTGTCAGTACTACTGTCAGTACTGGTGTCAGAACTACTGTCAGAACTACTGTCAGTACTGGTGTCAGAACTACTGTCAGTACTGGTGTCAGTACTATTGTCAGAACTACTGTCAGTACTGACACCAGTACTGACAGTAGTTCTGACACCAGTACTGACAGTAGTACTGACACCAGTACTGACAGTAGTTCTGACACCAGTACTGACAGTACTGACAGTAGTTCTGACACCAGTACTGACAGTAGTTCTGACAGTAGTTCTGACACCAGTACTGACACCAGTACTGACAGTAGTACTGACACCAGTACTGACAGTAGTTCTGACAGTAGTTCTGACACCAGTACTGACAGTAGTACTAGAACTACTGTCAGTACTGGTGTCAGAACTACTGTCAGTACTGGTGTCAGTACTACTGTCAGTACTGGTGTCAGAACTACTGTCAGTACTACTGTCAGAACTATTGTCAGAACTACTGTCAGAACTACTGTCAGTGCTGGTGTCAGTACTACTGTCAGTACTGGTGTCAGAACTACTGTCAGAACTACTGTCAGTACTGGTGTCAGTACTACTGTCAGTACTACTGTCAGTACTGGTGTCAGAACTACTGTCAGTACTACTGTCAGTACTACTGTCAGTACTGGTGTCAGTACTGGTGTCAGAACTACTGTCAGAACTACTGTCAGTACTGGTGTCAGTACTACTGTCAGTACTACTGTCAGTACTGGTGTCAGAACTACTGTCAGAACTACTGTCAGAACTACTGTCAGTACTGGTGTCAGAACTACTGTCAGTACTACTGTCAGAACTACTGTCAGTACTACTGTCAGAACTACTGTCAGTACTGGTGTCAGTACTACTGTCAGAACTACTGTCAGAACTACTGTCAGTACTGGTGTCAGAACTACTGTCAGTACTGGTGTCAGTACTACTGTCAGTACTACTGTCAGAACTACTGTCAGTACTGGTGTCAGAACTACTGTCAGTACTACTGTCAGAACTACTGTCAGTACTACTGTCAGTACTGGTGTCAGTACTACTGTCAGAACTACTGTCAGTACTACTGTCAGTACTACTGTCAGTACTGGTGTCAGTACTACTGTCAGTACTGGTGTCAGTACTGGTGTCAGTACTGGTGTCAGTACTACTGTCAGTACCGGTGTCAGAACTACTGTCAGTACTGGTGTCAGAACTACTGTCAGTACTGGTGTCAGTACTACTGTTTGTGGTATAACTTGAATGAACTGATTAAATAATGGTCCGTGTGTCCGTCAGGTGAACGACATCAACTTTGAGAACATGAGTAACGATGACGCTGTCCGAGTCCTCAGAGAGATCGTCCACAAACCAGGGTGACACATCTTATACTATTAGTACTATTACCACTGTTACTACTAGTAGTACAAGTGGAGTGAAGCTAACATCACACATACACGTCTGTCTGTCTGTCTGTCTGTCTGTAGTCCTGTGACGTTGACAGTGGCAAAGTGTTGGGATCCAAACCCACGGGGCTGCTTCACACTGCCGAGGAGTGAGTATCTTCAGAACGCTCGTCAGTGTCATTTATTACCTCCCCACACTTAATTTACACGGATACACCTGGTTGTCCGCCGTCTTTCCCCACGTCCCCTGAAGGTGAACCGGTCCGTCCAATCGACCCGGCTGCCTGGGTGTCGCACACTGCCGCCATGACAGGGAGGCTCCCCCCGCACTATGGTGAGACTCACATCACACAGCATGCAGTATTTGTCCATCCATCACCTGTCCATCCACGATTCCAATGATAATCTGCCCGTGTTTTTCAGGTGTGCATGAAGAAACCCATCTCACCATCCACAGTGACATGACAGCTGTTGTCAAGGCAATGGCCAATCCTGAGTCTGGCCTGGAGGTTCGGGACCGGATGTGGCTGAAGATAACGATTCCCAATGCCTTCATAGGTAAGAAGCCCCTAAACCCTTCATTGGTAAGAAGCCACTACCCTAAACCCTTCATAGCAATGAAGCCCCTAAATCAGGCCTATTCAATTAGCCGCCCACGGGCCACATGCGGCCCAGAGGCAACATCTGAGTGGCCTGGGCAGGGATTGGTAACAAGACCCAGTATTAAACGGCCTGAGGCAAATTTAATCAAGACTATGTAAGACCAATAATAGTAAGCTCCGACATTATCGGCTCCGAAGTTATTGGCTCTTATCGTTACTTACGTTACTTAAAGTTTTGGTTTTAGGTGTCTGCCATGCAGTGTCCATCCTAGAGGCCATTAGACAAATGGAAAACTCTATGAACACAAGGTTTGATAACCTGGAGACATCTCTCACTGGGGTAACTGCTCTAGCCGCTCTCCTATATATATAAACACACACCAAATGTTGACAACCCAGGGTCTTCCGTGGTGTTTTCAGTCTTATTCCTGATTTATCCACGACCAACTTAATAGTTGGAGACGTTAAATGTATTTTAGATAGATTTATGGATCGATCTTCCTCACGCCCGATCATTCCTTCAGGCTCCACTGTCGTTCTCAACAATTCGATGAAATCTCTTAATCTTGTTGATATCTGGAGAATTCAGCATCCCACTAAAAAAAGAATATTCCTTTTTCTTTTTTTTATAAAGTTCACAGCACCTATACAAGAATTGACTACTTTTTAATTGACTCTAGATTGGCAGCAGCCATCTTCTCATCATTGGTTGGATTTGGAACCACACTCCTGACTACCACGGCCTTACTCCCAGATAACAAGAGCTCTGTCCTGACCTTGGTACATTTAAATTCCTCTGTCAAACTAGATACTGGCAGCTGAAGTATCCGTTTTCCAAACAATGCAACACTACTTAGGCACCTAGGAACACCCAACCACTTCCTAATATAGGAGCTAACCGACTTTTCAATTCTCTCCACAACAGATACTGGGATTTCATAAACTGATAATGGCCACATTAACCTAGGATATAGTCCACATTGTAAACACCACAACTTCAACTTTCCTGGAAGTTCTGATTTATCTATTCTATCCAATCCTTCAGCCACCTCTTTTCTAAATTTCACCACCTGTTCCTCATCATTCAGCTCCACATTGTACCACCTACCTAAGCTCTTCACTGACTTTTCCCTAATTGTTGGGATGTCCTCATCATCTATGACAAACTTCCTGTCACTTAGCTTCCCTCTACATATCGAGATGCTTCTAGATTTACTAGGCTTGATCTTCATGCTGGCCCACTTCAGGTTCTTATTTACCTTCTCTAGTAGCCTCTTTGTACATGGCATTGTTGTGGTCACCAGTGTCATATCATCCATGTAAGCCTTAACTGGTGGAAGATGCAACCCGTTCTGCCGTCTCTCTCCACCTACCACCCACTTAGAAGCCCTGATGATTACTTCCATCGCCATAGTAAATGCTAATGGAGAAATTGTACACCCTGCCATGATGCCTATTTCTAGCCTCTGCCAACCTGTTGTGAAACCTGTTGTACTTAGACACAACCTAATATCCTGAAATTATGCTTTCACTAAGTTAACAACTACCTGTGGCACTCTGAAGTAATCAAACGCACTCCAAATTAGGCTGTGGGGTACTGAACCAAACGCATTTGCAAGATCTAAAAATACTACATGCTCGTCCTTTTTGTTAATCTTTGCTGCCTGAATCTGGTGCCAGATCATGCTAGTATGCTCTAAACACCCTGAACAACCTGGTATTCCTGCCTTCTGCACCATGGTATCAATTAAGCTATTCCTTTCTAAGTAGCTAGCTAATCTCTGCGCAACTACACTGAAGAAAATCTTCCCCTCCACATTCAAGACAGAAATGATCCGGAACTGGCTAAGGTAGGCTGACCAAATGTCCTCTTTTGCCCGGACATGTCCACTTTTCACGTCCCGTCCGGGGCGTCCAGGGGTTTTTTATAAACTGATGATAATGTCCGGTTTTCCGTGTGTTTGTGTGTGTGTGTGTGTGTGTGTGTGTGTATGTGTGTGTGAGTGCGGCACGGGCCGCATATTTCTGTCCGAACCCGAACCAAGCCCGACATTATTTAATGACCAAAGCACTGAGTTTGTGTCACACAGTTGTTACAGTTACACTTAATAGGCCGGGCGTGCGCCGTGGGTGCTCAGCAAAGAGTGAGACGGCAGCGGGAGGCGGGAGGTCCGACACTTCCAGCGAGAGGAGAGGGAGACATAAAACAAAATAAGATAAAATAGGAAAACCTGTCTCCCTCTCTATTTTTTCCTTCTATATTTTTATTTTCAGCGTTTAATCAAGGCAGAGGCTGGTGGTGGAAGGTCCGAGACTTCCAGCGAGGGGAGAGGTAGAAACAAACAGCCAATGTGTGTCTGTGTGTGTTATGCTCAGGTGTTGTCATGTAAATAACAGCGCCCAAGCAATAAACAGGACAGACAATAGGATTTTATTTATTTTTACACTACATTTTCACTGAAAGCTGACCGAATCCGACCCCAGCCCGAATACAATTTATAGCTACATTTTTTACCAAACCCGGCCCGACCCGTCGGGTACCGTCGGGCTCGGATCGCCACACTCTAGTGTGTGTATGTGTGCCCTATTGGGGCCTATCTGAATTTCTGTCTTTGAGAGATATTATTTTGTAATATAACTGAATTTTCTATCCATACATATACATTTTAAATATATTAAAATGATAAGGCATCTTTGAGTAAACTGCGAGTATCATTTAAATAGGCTATGTCGTGGCCGGGCCGAGTGTCCTCTTTTTTGGAAATCAAAATATGGTCACCCTAGGCTAAGGTCCACAGACTCCTTCTCCTTAGGAATGAGGACACCTCCTGCCCTACGCCATGCTCTTGGTATAATTTGTTTCTCCCAAACTATTCTTAGCTGTTTCCACAAAAATTTAAGTTTTTAAGGATATCAGGTTCACTTTTATAAACCCGGTAGGGGACTCCATTGGGCCCTGGGGCCGAGGAAGCCTTTGCACGCCTGACCACCTCCTGAACTTCCTTCCACCTATGTGGACTGACATCCACCTCATGCTCTATCCCTCCTAATGGAGGGATATCGGGTGGGAAACCTACTATCCTATTCTTCTCTAAATCTGAATATGTGTTTCTCAAATATTCTTCAACCTCTAACCTTTCTGCTTTAAGCTGCCCTCCCTTTTCCTGGCTGAACAATCCTTTAACAAATTTAAAAGGGTCCCTGAAAAAACAGTCCTTACATGTTTCTTCTTCCTCCTCTTTTTCCTGAGATGCTCTGCCCTTCTAAGAACTGCTAGCCTGCTTCTCAGCTCCTCTTGCAACACCTTAATTCCCTCCCTTTCTTCTTCTGTAGCCTTTTTCCACTGCTTTCTTAACTGTCTCCTTTCCTTGACTAACTTCTCTATTTCTCTTTGCCGCCTAGACTTAGCTGACTGTACCCTCTCACTCCTCTTTCTCTCATGCACCCCAAACCTCTCTGCACCATATGAGTAAATTATATTTCCCATCTTTTCTAACCTTTCTATTGCATTTCCTCTAAGCCTGCTTAAGATTACTGACAAGTCTCTATTAACTATCCCCCATTATTTACTGTCATATGCTCTAGGCCATCTAACTCTAACCTTTTGCTCCATGGTTCTCTCTCTGACTGGCATACTGGCCTCAGTGTCACCTGCATCCTCTCTTACTACCTCCTCCTCCTCCTCCTCAGTGGCAGCGTTACTGATATCCTGTGAACTGTGGTTTTCTACCTGCCGCTGGACTTCATCCGACTGACTCGACTGACTTCTTAGAAAGTACTGATCAATGCGGCTACTCTGCCCTTTCTTTGCCACACACTTCTTTTTTCCCTGATGAGTTCTGAGGCCTTTCACTGATGTT
Source organism: Epinephelus awoara (assembly GCA_035609425.1). Lineage (NCBI taxonomy): Eukaryota > Metazoa > Chordata > Actinopteri > Perciformes > Serranidae > Epinephelus > Epinephelus awoara. The sequence continues at coordinate 44,425,673 of CM069297.1, forward strand.
ACTTTCTGCCAGACGCAAGGACAAACCTGAAGCATCTTGTTCTCAACTGTGCTACATTTACCCTCTGAGTGCTACTACTTCTAGCCCTGGTGGATAGGTCCGTGTGCCTATCCTTCACTGAGTCACAGATCCAATGATAGTCGTGTTCATGTCTGTTACCGTGTAATCCACCTGTGAGTCATTTTCCACCCCAGCTCTCGCTGACTCTTGGGGTATTTTTCCTATACTATACTTATTATATATATATGTATGTATCTATATATAAACCCTTCGTAGGTCAGAAGCCCCTACCCTGATGCTAACCCAGCTCCCTCTATCAAGCCCCAAGAGGAATTTATATTTACCTATTTATGAGTCCATATATGTTAACCCTAAGTTGACCCCTTCAGCCCCCCAAAGCCTTAAGGCCCGAACAGACTCGGGCGGAGCGGACTCTGCGAGGAGCGTCCGCAGTCATTCGAGCTTTCATAGTCGAGCACACTTCCGCGTCGTAGTTTCCTGTAAAAATGTCCGTGAAAAATCCCAGCGATGTGAAAAATACATGCCGAGCAGTCCCTGGTGCGTGGAGCGGAGTCCGCGTGGTCGTAAAATCTGAGCTTTGCGCACACAGGGCTTGTGGACGTCCGCTTTGAGTCTGCACGGACCTCCGTGGAGTCCTTTCCGCATACGTTCCGCTCGAGTATGTTCTGGCCATTACCCTAGAGACCCTTGCCTTAAGCCTCCAGACCCTGAACTATCAGGAACCTCTGTGAACCAGCTGAGGTCCTTCTTCTGTCTTAATTTATCTGAGGAGTTCAACAAATATCGTCATCTAACTCCAGTTTACAATCCGTCCAGGTTCAGACGTGGTGGACTGGCTCCACCGCAATGTGGAGGGTTTCACCGATCGCCGTGAATCTCGCAAGTACGCAGGGAACCTGCTAAAGGCTGGTTACATCCGCCACACCGTCAACAAGGTGACCTTCTCTGAACAGTGCTACTATGTGTTTGGAGACCTCTGTGGAGGTGAGTATGGTGTCTCTACACCACAACAGTCACACGTTCATCTGTTTGATGATCAGCTGCAGCTGCACTAATGACCAAAAGATGGCGACAAACATGTCCCAAAACTCACCAGCTGATCATCCAGAAATATAAACATGAAACATGATATCTGATATCAGTCAGTTAAATCAGGACTGATTCATAAATAAGCTATGAAACTATGATGTGTTGGATTCTGTCTGACTTCAGCTCCTCTTTAATGATTTGGACAGTTTGTGTTTGTGTCAACAGAAAATCAACAGTTGGGCTGGCTGAAGATTTTCTGTGATTTTAAATCAGTGATGTTGCTCAGCACACGTCCTGTGTTCCTGAAACATTAAAATCTGAGAGGACGCAGTGAACTCACCATCAGTGCGTTCAAGAGACACACCCTGTTATTGTCCCTAATGATGCTGCGTTTTAAAAAACTGTGTTGTCATGTGACTTCACTGATTTTAAAATATTAGCATAGGTACTGTTAGTGTTGTTGGTACTGTCAGTATTGGTACGTGGTCCTGGTGAGTACTGATCATGTGACTGGTTCTGTCCATCAGATCTGGGTGTGATGACTCTGCTGGATCATGAGGAAGACTCCAGTCGAGGAGGAGGCTCAGATTGTGACCCTCTGGCTCCGCCCCTGGGCCCCCAGTGGCCCCCGGCCTTCCCCTACCAGTACCCTGTCCCTCACCCCTACAGCTCGCCTCACCCCCTTCACCAGCTGCCGGCTTGGGGAGGAGGAGGAGGAGGAGGTCCGCACAGTGAAGGTGACACAGGTGTTTTTCTTTGCTGACAACTGTAACCCTGCATTCTTCATCTTGTCATCACCCACTCATTCATTCATTCATTCATTCATTCATCAGCCTTTAAACCAGACTCGCAGACCTTCATCTGTTTCTGTTCATCATCATCATCATCATCAAGAACATTTCTCCTGTTTCATTTTTACCATTTGTTCCTTCTGATGTGATGTTTCTTCCCCGACCTTCATCAGCTGTGGTTCGGACCGTATGTCAGTGACATCGCAGTCAAACATACAGGCTGTTCTGTGATTGGTTAACGGGCTCTCAGAGGCCTGAGTGACGTGCAGGTTTGCCTTTCTGCCCACAGGGGGCGCAGCAGCAAAGATAAAATCAGTGTTTATCAGTCCGTTCCCCCTGGACGTCTGTCTGTCACATTCAGACAGGTTAGTGACAGCGCCACCATGTGGTCAGTTATATAATACTCTCTGAAATAATCAGCCTTCACAGGCAGCTCCAGTTTGAACTTTAGCGTCAGCTGAGGCTGCCAGTGTGAGCAGTCCGAGTTAAAGCGTGCACAACCTGACCCTTTTAAGCAGAGTCCTGCATGGGTCCAAACACACACCCGTCCACACCCGTTAATAAAAGTCCCCGACCCTCCACCCATGATCAACACCCCCCCTGCTGTAAAGAGGTAACAATGTCATGTTTTATTTTGTACAGGAAGTCACAGCAGCGGATCAAACTGTAGTGACGGTCTGAACGAGAGAGGACGAGGCAGCCAATCAGAGCCCAACAAGCAGGAAGTGAGTGCTTCAACTGACAAACAACTGGCGGCAGAGTCCCCTGGTGATGACGATGGCACACGGCGACCCCCGACCTCCTTCTCTGGTCTCCATGGTAACAAAGACTCGGAGGACCTCCCTCCGGCCCCCTCGCCACCTCGAGGTCAGCGCCGCGACCTCGCGGATCCCCGACAGTCCTTCTGCATGGCCATGGGAAACCCCAGTGATTTCTTTGTGGATGTCATGTGACCCTGTGACGGTGGAAACAACTCCCTGGTTTTAATTTGTGGTTTGAAAAAGAAGAATCCAGAATCTTAAAGTTTTTAAAACATCTAGAGAGTGAACGGACCGAGGCGACTGTGAGACTGATTTGAGGTGTTTGAGATGTTTCATTGTCATTTCAGTAAAATTAAAACCACATCACAGGTGGATTTATTTATGTACGTTCACTGTAGACTACCTGACCTGATGCCAGAACATGATGGCGTTTATGGGCAGTGATACTCTGCTGGGACATGGTTGACTGGGAGCGATTCACTGCCCAAAGGTAAAGAGTTCAAGTACCCTTTGTAGGCCTTTTACCGGACTACCAAAGCTCTTGACTTACTGGTCAATCTACGCTCCAACCCTCAGCTCTGGTTGTGAGCATTTGGTGGTGTCTGAAAGAAGGAGATCATGGAGCTGTGACATCAGAAGAACTGCTGCTCCTTCATGTTTAAGAAAGTTGGTTTAGGTGTTTCAGGAATCCCAACAGCATACCTCCCTTTAGAGGTACTGTGGGTGCAGACCCTGGAGCAGATCCAGGGTAAGAGATTACAAACCTCATCTGGCCTTGGAAAGCCTCAGGATCCCCCAGAAGGAGCAAACAATCCCTGACTGGTTCACAAGTCCAAGATCAAAGCACCACTTCCACTGCTGACATGTCCCAGCAGAAACCAGAGTCCCAAGGCAGCGGCCCCTCCAGGACGACATTCAGATATTCAGAACAGCCAGAGCTTTCAGTCTCCTGAGTATCCCTACACCTGCCTGACACCTTTCACCCTGGAAGATTATACAGTCCAAACCCTATACAAGAGTCTGGTTGTATGTCTGCTCGCACTCCCACTATGAATCAGGCTGTTCCCCACCAGCGAGGTGACATCACTAGAATTAGTTTCCATAGTCAGGGTCCGCACATCTGCCTGTCCTATTGGCAGTATACCTGACAGCTATTCCTGCCCTGGATCTGCCCCAGGGCCTGCTTCCAGGTGGACATGCCAAGAGTACCTCTAAAGGGAGGGACCCTGATGAGATTGCCGAACTACCTCAACCCACACCTCACAAAAGCAGACAGTCCAAGCCATATACAAGAGTTTGTTACCAAAGCTGGCACGCTGGATTGATTATATCTACTTGGTATGACCGGTACTCCTGCACCAACTCAGGCTGTTCACTACCAGTGAGGTGACATCCCTAGAACTCATTTCCCATGGTCCTTATGTTTCCCTGCCGCACAATTGGTAGTATACCGGACACCTGTTCTGCCCACATAATATTAATAATAATAATAATAATACATTTATTTCTGGGCGCCTTTCATGACACTCAAGGTCGCCTTACAGAGTAAAATACAATAAAATAGAAAGTACAAGATGATTCATGAACATTTAACAACAAACAAATATTAGTTTAAAAAGCAAACAAAACAAACATAAACAAAACATCTGTTTAGACTTACCCACTCAAAGAGAGTAGGAAAGCCTGAACAGGTGAGTTTTCAGCCTGGATTTAAAGTGAAAGCCTCAGGATCCCCCAGGAGGAGAACGACATGGCACTTGGTACAGGCACCTTGGGTCAAAGATGAATCCGGTAGTTGTATCGGACGATCAGGTGAACTGATGGTGATGGAACTGGTTGGGTGGATCAGGCGGGAGCTGTCAGACAGATCTGGTAAATCCAAAGTAGTGAGGGGTGAGTTGGAAACATCTGATCGAGGCCCTGTCCACTCAGTTAAACTCTACCTCGGGAGGAATTTTTCCTGCATCCTGTTGGAGGCTGGGGACATGAAGCCTGAGTGGGACTCATTCACTGCTCCCATTCTGGTGGTGGCTGCTGTCATTGGTACTTGCCGTGGTGGTAACCAAAGAACCCACAGATGGACATGACTAGAGAAGGCGGATGTTAACGTGGGAATCTCCTGAAGCAGTAGAGAAGGTTTAGTGAAGGTAGGGCTTTATGAAGGCAGGTCAAGTACAGGAGCATTTTGTGGAGGCCACGGACAAAGACTTTGGTTTGGCCTCAGAGAGTTTATGTCAAACTGTTGTGCAGCTCAGGAAGGCAAGGCCTCGCTGTTTTCAGTAGAGAAAGAAAACTGCTTCCCTTTAGTGAGGATGTTGTTGGGTGATGGAAGGAGCACTTTAGCTAGTCAGACTAGGGTGGTGGTCCCTCCTTTAAAAAGGAGACTGGAGGATGTGTGCTAACCACCAGGGTATCAATCTGCTCAGCCTCTGTAAGGGTGCTGGAAAGCTGACTTTGGAATCTTGAACCTCAGATTCAGATGAACCAATGGGGATTCCAACTTAGCAATGATACTGGAGGGATCGCCGTCCTGTCTGGATGGGTTTGTGGACTAAGGACAGCTGATGACGGAGTCCTTCTAGGTGTCTTGTGTGCTGATGCTACAGTTCATCCAGTCCTTGAATAAGTGAGCAAGAGTTGTGTCCGTGTTTTTGGCAGGAACTTGTGCATTTTCTCAGTGGGTGTTGTGATTTTGCTGCTGGCTTCATCTGTGTGTGACCTTCAGTGTAGACTGGGATGGTTTGTAGTATGAAGCAGGAAGAATGAGGGTCAGCACCTTCAAATCTGATGCTATGATATTGTGGAGTGAGTGACAGCCCCGAGTGAGACAGTTTGAGTATCTCAAGGTCTTTGTAGGCCTTTAACCGGACTATCGACTCTGCCAAGTTACGACTTCAGAGCAGAGGTGAAACCTGTTGGTGCCACCGGTGTAACCAAGACTCAGAATGCCAAGTTAAGACCAACCTCAGACCAGGGGTGAGCCCTGTGGGTGCGACTGACCCCTAAACTACACTGTGCACACCAACCTCCTTCCTCAGAGCAGGCATGTAACAGTGTAGATGAATATAAAGATCTACGATGGCTGAACAGCTCAGTTCGTTTACACTTTATTATTGTTATTTATTTATTTATTTATGATTGTTTTGTTTATCTGTCTTCACTCTGCAGCTTTTTAAACAAACACTATTAAAAAATGTCCAACAAACTTTTTGTTTCTGTTGTATTTTCAAACAAAACCTCAGTGAAAATGAAATCCTTCACACTCACATGTCCTGGTTTGGGTCTGGTCCTGGTCCTGGACTTGGTCTGGTCCTGCAGCAGGACTGACAGAAACAAGGGGAACTTCAGACGGTAGTTTTCCCCAGTGTTTAGATGTTTAATTTATTTTACTCTTTATTCATTGGAATCATCATATTTATGTGTATTAATACTGCGGTCATATAATTAGGTCCTCAGCACAAAGGGGGTGCAGTTCGAGGACCCTGTTGAAATCCAAGGGGCTTTTATTCTTCCTCCAAATGAATTGCATTTTTGAGGTTTAACAAACTGAAAAAACAAACAAAAAAAAACTCCTGAAACTTCACACACGTCACGTCTGGTGAAATATCTGATATTTTGGGGGTCTCGTTCTCGGGTTCAGTAGCACCCCCTACAACATTTCTATGAAGCAGCGCCTACAGTTGGTTTCAGCTACAGGTACGGTAGTTGGTAGACACATGGAACGTTCAAAGATGTACAAAAAGGTCAAACTGAGCCGTACTCTAAACCTAACTGGGAGTCAGCCATTTTTAATTTATTGTGGATTTTTTTTGGTGCATTTTTGGCCATTTCCAGAGGTCGTACTTTATTGAACTCCTCCTACAGATTTAATCTGATTGACTTCAAATTTGGTCTGTACCATCTGAAGACCTTGGACATCAAAATTTGCTGAAAGCTTGAGTTTTAACTGAACCGTGTGATTGTGGCGAGCTGTCAAATTTCCATGTGTCACCACTTAACAGGAAGTTGTACCTTCGGTGTACCTTGTTCAATCTGCACCAAACTTCACGTTTAATAAGACTGAAGGCCTGAAGCCAACTACGTGCACAGTAGGTGTCATAGTGATTGCGCCACCTTCTGGCAACCGGAAGTACGTCTTTTCAAACACGTATCCTATGGTTAACGTGAATGTTACACAGTGGGGGTCGAAAACTGACGTACAACAACATGACATTAATCAGGATCAGCTCTTTGCAGGGTCACAGGTGTGTTCATCAGGATCAGCTCTCTGCAGGATCATAGGTGTGTTCATCAGGATCAGCTCTCTGCAGGATCATAGGTGTGTTCATCAGGATCAGCTCTCTGCAGGATCACAGGTGTGTTTATCAGGATCAGCTCTCTGCAGGGTCACAGGTGTGTTCATCAGGATCAGCTCTTTGCAGGGTCACAGGTGTGTTCATCAGGATCAGCTCTCTGCAGGATCACAGGTGTGTTCATCAGGATCAGCTCTCTGCAGGGTCACAGGTGTGTTCATCAGGATCAGCGCTCTGCAGGATCACAGGTGTGTTCATCAGGATCAGCTCTCTGCAGGATCATAGGTGTGTTCATCAGGATCAGCGCTCTGCAGGATCACAGGTGTGTTTATCAGGATCAGCGCTCTGCAGGATCACAGGTGTGTTTATCAGGATCAGCTCTCTGCAGGATCACAGGTGTGTTCATCAGGATCAGCTCTCTGCAGGATCACAGGTGTGTTTATCAGGATCAGCTCTCTGCAGGGTCACAGGTGTGTTTATCAGGATCAGCTCTCTGCAGGATCATAGGTGTGTTCATCAGGATCAGCTCTCTGCAGGATCATAGGTGTGTTCATCAGGATCAGCTCTCTGCAGGATCATAGGTGTGTTCATCAGGATCAGCTCTCTGCAGGATCACAGGTGTGTTCATCAGGATCAGCTCTTTGCAGGGTCACAGGTGTGTTTATCAGGATCAGCTCTCTGCAGGGTCACAGGTGTGTTCATCAGGATCAGCTCTCTGCAGGATCACAGGTGTGTTCATCAGGATCAGCTCTGCAGGGTCACAGGTGTGTTCATCAGGATCAGCTCTCTGCAGGATCACAGGTGTGTTCATCAGGATCAGCTCTCTGCAGGATCACAGGTGTGTTTATCAGGATCAGCTCTTTGCAGGGTCACAGGTGTGTTCATCTTCGAGCGGGACCAGGTGTAGGGTCAGGATCAGGTGTAGGATCAGGACCAGGTGTAGGATCAGGACCAGGTGTAGGATCAGGACCACTGTACCGGCCTGCTGTATGTGAACTGATCTGAGGTCTGAGGAAACACAGTGTCTCGTGCTGATCTCAGGTCAGTGTGATGTGACTGATCAGGATTCATATGCAGAGCCTCCTGTCTCCTCTCACAGGAGGAGGAGGAAGGGAGGAAGGGAGGAAGGAAGGAAGGAAGGAAGGAAGGGAGGGAGGGACGCGTCCCAATCCGCTCTCCCGCCTCCTCGGTGACGGTGATCGGTCAGAGCAGCGGAGCAACATCCGGTAAACCGTCGGTTTGAGACTGAGGCCGACAGAATTAACGGCAGACGCGTTGAGTTAAAGCGCAACTCCGTGCAGACCGGAGGAGTCCCGGTGAAGGAGGCCGCTGGATCAGAACGGGACGCGGCCCGACCGGGACTGCCGTCAGCTGACGGTCCGCTCCATCCGCCGACATCTTGCCTCAGACCGGAGGAGACCGGAGCGTCCGCTTTTCACGGTCAAATGTCCGGATGGAGAGGCGGCGGGGCCCGCGAGGTTCTTCATGAGGCAGCCGAGAGCCACAGCGGAGCCGGTACCGGAGCCGGTAAGAGCCCGGAGGACGGGTAACACCGTCTGTCTGTCTGTCTGTCTGTCTGTCTGTCTGCACTGCAGCAGCCGGGAAGTGACCGTCTGTCTGCTGCGGTAACGTTAGCAACTGTTGCTAACAGCTAGCTACCAACGGCCATAAAAAAAAACCCGATTTCCAGTGATGTATCGCTGATCGATAGCAGAGCGAACGAGTAGGTCGTTAATGATTATCGGCTATAAATCAATAAGCACCACTTTTCGATTCGGCGCATACAAACTGCAGCTCAGTTACGTGTTGGTGCGACTTTCCAGCCAAATGTTTCACTGTCTGAACGATCATTTTTATCCACATCGTAATTATGCTACGTGACTGGGCGGTAACTTGAGGTTGCTGTGATTCGCCTCACGTTTAACGGGTAAAACCACCGGAATGACAATTGAATGTTGGTTTATTTGTGTGCCGAAAACACCAGCAGAACCTCGATTACCACCTGTTACAGTGTTCGGTCGTGTTATCTGTGTTTTGAATGAAAATATATGAAAGTACATAAAAATGTCGGATTTTTAAATGTAGTTCGGAAAGCATTCAGTCCATCAGATTTGATAGCGGGAACGACTTTCAACGTTTAACGGGTAAATCTCACCGGAATTAAAACTATATGTTCTTTTACATGTGTGCCGAAAGTAACAGAAGAACTAAAGGTTACAATCTGTTCAGTTGTCCCGTCGGATTATTGATTAGCTGAGTCAGAAATTATGGAAATACATGAAAATGTCGGATTCTTAAATGTAGTTCGGAAAGCGTTCAGTGGATCAGAGTGATAGCGGCGACGACTTTCAACATTAAACGTGTAAATCTTGCAGGAGTGAGAAATTAATGATTTTTTATTTGTGTGCCGAAAGTACCAGAATGACTTAAAATTACCATCTGTTAAAACATGCTGTCGGGATATTGATTAGTTTAGTCAGAAAATATGAAAATACATAAAAATGTCAGATTTTCGGAATGCGTTCAGACGATGAGATTTGATGGTGGAACATGATGTGTGAGCTCTCACCGCTGCAGTGACATCAGCTCATACTTATATTCTGTATTAGCATCGTTAGCATTTCTAGTGTTATATGCTGGTTTGAACTGCAGCTAAGCTAACTTGCTAACTAGCGGCCATGATGTTAAAGGGACAGTCCGCAGTTGATCGAACCCACATTAACATGACAGTTTGTTTAAAGTCAAAGGATAAAAAATGATATAAACAATCACGGTGATCCAGAACCAGAGTCAAAGCTGACACTGAAGGCCCAACACATCACATGATTTATGAGATAACAAATATATTCATTTTGATTTTACAGAGCAGCCAGCAGCTCATTGTAGTGTTCGTTGTTTTACAGGTTCATTTTCCAGCTGAAACTTGTTGTCCTATGAAACATAATTGAGCTGCCGTCAGTGTTCATTCTGACGAACATGTTTATTACTGTCAGTCACATTTTAGTCATTTTTATCCTTCAAAGTTTTAGTTGACAAAAACGCAAATATTTTAGTTTTAAAAGATTATTTTAGTTGAAAAGATTTTAGTCAACGAAAATTAAAAATTTTTATTCACCTTTAGTCCTGATGTTGTCTATCTAATTCATGGATCATAAATCAGACTCAAGGTGACAGGATGTATGAAATGACGTGTGTGTGTCATGTCTCCAGCAGTGTGTGACAGGTTTAATGATTTATGAAGAGACACACTGATCATCATTTGAGAAGCTCAACATCTCTTTTGATGCTCTCAAGCACGTTGATTATTTACAGCTCACAGCTCATCAGGATCTGTTTTATTATCAGGATCTGTTTAATATCAGGATCTGTTTTATCATCAGGATCTGTTTAATATCAGGATCTGTTATATTATCAGGATCTGTTTAATATCTGGATCTGTTTTATTATCAGGATCTGTTTTATTATCAGGATCTGTTTTATATCAGGATCTGTTTTATCATCAGGATCTGTTTTATATCAGGATCTGTTTTATTATCAGGATCTGTTTAATATCTGGATCTATTTTATTATCAGGATCTGTTTTTATCATCAGGATCTGTTTTATTATCAGGATCTGTTTTATATCAGGATCTGTTTTATATCAGGATCTGTTTTATCATCAGGATCTGTTTTATTATCAGGATCTGTTTTATATCAGGATCTGCCGCGGACGCGTCCGAGACAGCGTCATCCACCGCCGCACCAGCTTCTCCCACATGAAGCGCTCCAACATCTGGCTGGCGGCCGTCACCCAGCGGAACGTCGACGACACCACGGTGTTCCAGTTCCCCTGCAAGATGTGTGACGCCATGTCCGCTCAGCGAGGAGAACGTCGACAACAACTTTGTGCTCATCTACGAGCTGCTGGACGGTAAACTTTTACTCTGAAAGGGCGGGACAGGAAGCTGTGACAAATCAAAGGTCAGGTGTTTAAACTCCAACAGGAAGTGGTCCCTCCGCCACGTGACACCACCGTCTTTCTGCCGCTCTGTGGTTTTTTTAGGTTTTGATTTTTGTAAGCGTTGGATGAGAAAATCAAAACCTAAAGAAAATACAGCGCTGACGGGAGCCGACGCCAAGCTGCTGTTTGTTTGTTTGTTTGTTTGTTTATGTGTGTGTGTGTGTGTGTCCTGCAGTTACCCTCAGAACTCAGAGACTGGAGCTCATCATCATCATCATCATCAGTTCAGTTACCTGACCCTGTTAAAAGGAGATGTGACATCATGACTGACAGCTGTGTGAGCCAATCGGTGTGCTGCTCACTATTGGTCAGACACGTGTGTGGGTGGGGCTTCTCCTGCACAGATTCTGGCTCCAAATGACCAGAATCACCACCAGGTCAAGATGGCGGTGGCCATGTCCAAAGTTTGGCTTCATTGTGGGGACAAAATGGAGACATGTCAGCCATCTTTATTTACAGCCTTTGATGTCACAGCGATGTGTCAACCTCACCGCCAAATCAGAGACTCAGACTGTCCTGCGGTCCTCCTAAAGAAACGACCTGCTAGCGTTCATATTTCTCCAATATGGCGGCGACGTTAACGTCCGATCCAGCGGCCAATCAGACGTTTGTCTCTGCCCACAGACCAAAGAGGAGCAGTCTCAGATCACCTGTCAGGTGACGGGTCAGATCAGCTGGAGGCGGGAAGGAATCAAGGACAGACGCAACATGCTCCTCCTGGACGTGTTGGACAGCATCAACCTGCTCCTGTCCCCGCAAGGTAACTGTCCTCACGCATGTCATGCTCCTGTCCCCGCAAGGTAACTGTCCTCACGCATGTCATGCTCCTGTCCCCGCAAGGTAACTGTCCTCACGCATGTCATGCTCCTGTCCCCGCAAGGTAACTGTCCTCACGCATGTCATGCTCCTGTCCCCGCAAGGTAACTGTCCTCACACACATCAACCTCCCCATGAGGTAACTGACATAGTACTGTACCACTGATGCGTGTCCTGAAACTATTGCACGTGTACATGTCCAGGCAGCCTTAAAATTAAACAGGAAATTCACCTTTAACAGCACTAAGAGCAGAAACCATTCAGTTCTTTCATGAAATGTGTCTATCAACAGAGCTGCTGTGGGGACATGGGAACAGTTCCTCCAGGGCCCAAGGGCCCCCTGACGGTCTTCCTCGTAATGACTGTCAGTAGTGGTTACTGTACGTAACCAGCGCAGGGCCGGAAAGTGCATCATAGTTGTTTAGTGAGGAGCAGCTGAGTGTTAGAGTGATCCACCAGAGGGTGCCATCACACCATCCTCACCCACACCTGACCGTCTCTGTGTGTGTTTGTGTGCAGGTCAGGTGCTCAGCGCTCACTTGTCTGGGCACGTGGTAATGAAGTTCTGGATGAACGACAAGATCGTCATCAACAAGCAGGGCAAAGGAGGAAGTTCAGAGGACGCAGGCAAAAGGTGAGGTGAACGTGTCACACACTGCAATTAATAAACATATGTTTGATTTAACCCATGGAAATAAATGATAAATACAAAGATTAATAATACATTCATGGATTAAAAGTAAAATACAATTTTAAAAAAATCTTTTCAAATAAATAAAAATCAATTGTGAAATAAAGGAAATACATTCAAAAATGAATTTAAATTAAGTGTAAAAAAATACATTAAAAACTTGTGTAAAATAAAGAAATACTAAATGGGAAATAAATATATTAAAAAATAAATTTCAAATGAGTGTAAAAAATAAGCATTACATTTTTTAAATTAAATGTAAAATAAAGTAATACACTTATAAACTAAGTTCAAATACGTAATAAAAATAAGTAAGGGTTAACGCCCAACGAGGTGTCCATTATCAGGAATTAATGGACGACGCGGTGAAGTCCATTCATTCCTGATAATGGACACCTCGTCGGGCGTTAACCCGCTTACACCATGGTCACTTACCAAAGAAATGAATATTAAATCAATTATTTATGCTTTAATGTGTTTTACAGTTAAAATCAATTGTTTTTCACAAGACACAGCTGAGCGGACTATTTAATCTCTGTAGTTCACAGGCGTTGCCATGGAAACCCGCTGTGGCCGCAGTGTAGAGAGTGACTGATCAGTGAAGGGAGGTGAGATGATGGCTAAACGTTACATGATATTATTCAGAGGATGATTATTTCAGAAAGCCAGTGCTCTTCTTACCGCTCGTGTGTTACACACTCTGGTGGTCAGAGGATGATGTGCAAAAAAATAAACAAACGCTTGAGATATTACTTTAATGATTCATTGGCGTTCATTTATAGGCCCAAGAAAATTTGTTCCACATTCAAATAGGCTAGTCAAAATAATTCATAAGCATATAGTAGTCGAGATTCAATCATATAAACACATGAACAAATTACTGATTGTTTCCTATTTAAAATGAAATGCCTCTCTCCTCACTGCCCCCCCCCCCCCCCCCCCCCCCCCGTTGGAGCCAGAACTACAGCGACCATGACGTCATCAGATGGGTTTGTTACATCAGATGGAGCGGCATCTACGAGACACGCAGCTGACCGCCGCCACACGCCTTGTGACATCATCATCGTTATTATAGACCAGTGTGTGTGTGTGGGTGTGTTTGTTTGTTCAGTATTTGATCAGGGGGCATTTTGACAAAACATTATTCCATTTGAATGGTGCAAAATACTCAAAGGCAATTTTTCCTATATCAGTTCTAACATTAGGGATATTAAGAGCCAAGGCATTGTGAGCACGAGTGGCGTAACTGAATGACTCAAAAGTAAGTAAGTTTGTAAGATAAGCAGCAGTAGCTTGTGAAGAATGGCCTTATAAGTAAACAGTAAACAATGTTGTTCTCTTCTCAGAGCCAATGAAGTCCAGCCAGCGTTTTGATACAATTGACAGTGGTGTGTCATGAACCCATCACCAGTAATAAATCGAATTGCTGTGTGATAGACTGTGTCAAGTGGTTTCAGTGTAGAGGGAGAAGCATGCATATAAATGACATCCTATGACACAGTCCAATACTGATAAAAATGTAGTTTGTACTATTTGCTTCCTACAGTAATAAGGAAGACAAGATTTGTTTCTATAAAAGAATGCTAATAAAGGCTTCAGTTGCTGCTGAAGGAAGGACGTTACGTCATCGACCTGCTGAAGGAAGGACTGTTCCAGTGTCAAGGATCCCTCTGAGTTTCATGAAGGACTGAGTCCTTCTGTCAGAGAACTTTGAAGGATCCATGTGTGGATCCTCCGCAAGTATAAAATCCCCACAATGCTTTGCACACGAGCTGCTGGAAGTGAGGGCGGGGCCTCTTCAATGAGTCCTCGGCAGGATTTAGATTAATATGTCATTTATTTGGATTCATGTCTCCACCTGAGTTTAAACTGATCACAGTAAGTGAAACCTCCTCAGTCTGCTGAGGGTTAATGATGATCACATGAGGACACTTGTTAGTCTGCTCCACTGAATGAGAGGGAGGACTCTGTCTCTGTGGGATCCTTCCTTGACTCTGAGAAACACCTGGGTCCTACATTTCCCATGATGTCTGTGCTTACCCAGCATGCCTCACTTCAGACACCTTAGACCTGTTGGTCCTTTGTTGTTATTGTTTTTATATTTTTACAGATGTTGTATCCTGATGTTTGAATAGTCGGGGGGGGGGGGGTTCAAATGTTTTTTCTTAATAAAATGATTTTGACAGACAAACGACTGATTCTGATCCTTCAACCAAACTTTATTGACACAGCTCGCTGATTCAGAAAAGGTTTTAATAAAGACTTTTTCACTGAGTCATAAAAAGAACACATTTAAAAATGAAACGAGAAAAATAAAGTGGAAGAAAAACGACTTAAGGAATAAAAACAGAAAACATTATATTCAATAAAATGCTGCAGCTGTATGTTATATAGAAGTTATTTATATATATATATAAATGTACAATAAGATGTATATTGTGTGTTTACGTATATAAATATGTATTATCTACAAGTTGTGTAAGTTTTTAAACAAAATGGGAATTTAAGTTATATACGAAATATATATATTTATAATATAATCTATATTCAATAAAGCAATTGCTAGAATATACACATGTTAAATATAAAACATACATATACACACGTGTGTTGAATTTTAATTATACAGACATACAAATACATGTATATTAAAAGTTAAACATGTAATGTACAGTACAGGCCAAAAGTTTGGACACACCTTCTCATTCAATGCGTTTTCTTTATTTTCATGACTATTTACATTGTAGATTCTCACTGAAGGCATCAAAACTATGAATGAACACATGTGGAGTTATGTACTTAAAAAAAAAAGGTGAAATAACTGAAAACATGTTTTATATTCTAGTTTCTTCAAAATAGCCACCCTTTGCTCTGATTACTGCTTTGCACACTCTTGGCATTCTCTCCATGAGCTTCAAGAGGTAGTCACCTGAAATGGTTTCCACTTCACAGGTGTGCCTTATCAGGGTTAATTAGTGGAATTTCTTGCTTTATCAATGGGGTTGGGACCATCAGTTGTGTTGTGCAGAAGTCAGGTTAATACACAGCCGACAGCCCTATTGGACAACTGTTAAAATTCATATTATGGCAAGAACCAATCAGCTAACTAAAGAAAAACGAGTGGCCATCATTACTTTAAGAAATGAAGGTCAGTCAGTCCGGAAAATTGCAAAAACTTTAAATGTGTCCCCAAGTGGAGTCGCAAAAACCATCAAGCGCTTCAACGAAACTGGCACACATGAGGACCAACCCAGGAAAGGAAGACCAAGAGTCACCTCTGCTTCTGAGGATAAGTTCATCCGAGTCACCGGCCTCAGAAATCGCAAGTTAACAGCAGCTCAGATCAGAGACCAGATGAATGCCACACAGAGTTCTAGCAGCAGACCCATCTCTAGAACAACTGTTAAGAGGAGACTGTGCGAATCAGGCCTTCATGGTCAAATAGCTGCTAGGAAACCACTGCTAAGGAGAGGCAACAAGCAGAAGAGATTTGTTTGGGCCAAGAAACACAAGGAATGGACATTAGACCAGTGGAAATCTGTGCTTTGGTCTGATGAGTCCAAATTTGAGATCTTTGGTTCCAACCGCCGTGTCTTTGTGAGACGCAGAAAAGGTGAACGGATGGATTCCACATGCCTGGTTCCCACTGTGAAGCATGGAGGAGGAGGTGTGATGGTGTGGGGGTGTTCTGCTGGTGACACTGTTGGGGATTTATTCAAAATTGAAGGCACACTGAACCAGCATGGCTACCACAGCATCCTGCAGCGACATGCCATCCCATCCGGTTTGCGTTTAGTTGGACGATCATTTATTTTTCAACAGGACAATGACCCCAAACACACCTCCAGGCTGTGTAAGGGCTATTTGATCAAGAAGGAGAGTGATGGAGTGCTGCGGCAGATGACCTGGCCTCCACAGTCACCGGACCTGAACCCAATTGAGATGGTTTGGGGTGAGCTGGACTGCAGATTGAAGGCAAAGGGGCCAACAAGTGCTAAACACCTCTGGGAGCTCCTTCAAGACTGTTGGAAAACCATTTCAGGTGACTACCTCTTGAAGCTCATGGAGAGAATGCCAAGAGTGTGCAAAGCAGTAATCAGAGCAAAGGGTGGCTATTTTGAAGAAACTAGAATATAAAACATGTTTTCAGTTATTTCACCTTTTTTTGTTAAGTACATAACTTCACATGTGTTCATTCATAGTTTTGATGCCTTCAGTGAGAATCTACAATGTAAATAGTCATGAAAATAAAGAAAACGCATTGAATGAGAAGGTGTGTCCAAACTTTTGGCCTGTACTGTATGTTATCTACAAGTTATGTAACTTATCAAACAGAATGTATGTTTATATGAAATACGAAGTATAAAGTAATTTATATATAACAAAGCGTATGTTGTATCATATATACAAGTTTTATATATAAACATGTAAGTTATCAAACTGAATTTATCATATATGAAATATATACTATAAAATAGTGTGTATAAAAATGTAAGTTGTGCAAAAAATGCACGTTAAATATACATTAAGTTATATATATATATATGAAATATATTTATAATGTAACATATACATGTGTGTGTGTATATATATATGTTGAATTTTGATTATATACACATAAATATGTTTATTTTGTAACATACAAGATGTTCAATGTAAACGTGTCATAAAACATAATAGAATGTTATAATTTAAAAAATGTATACATACATATATATATATATATATATATATATATATATATATATATATATATATATATATCCTCAGAAAAAAAAGTGAAGTGAAGAAGTGTCTGTGTTGTTGTGGGAGTTTGTAAAACGCAGACAGTTGATTTATTGCTGGTCTTTTAAAACGATGAAACGTTGCAACGTATAAAAACAGTTTTTGACATTTTTGGGGTTTGTGTTTGCTGCTGGTTGCCGTGACGACCTGCTGCCTGTAAAAACAGACAGGGAGTTGTTTCTTTTCAGACGAGGTGACTCTGAGATGTGGGAACATGCTGCTCAGTGTGTGTGTGTGTGTGTGTGTGTGTGTGACTGCTGGTACATCTGTCTTTGTGAGGACCAGGGTTAGGTTTCCGACAGTGAGGACGTTTCTGATGAGTGAGGACATGTTGTCCTTTCCTCACCTTGGGATTGTCCGTCAGAGACCTGTCTGAGAGGTCACACTTGGTTCTTAGGTTCAGGTTAGACTTACATTCAGGGAGTGTGTTATGTCCATGAGTGTCCCCACAAGTACAGAGGTCCACGGTTGTGTGTCTCAGTGTCTCTATGTGTCTCTGTGTGTCTCAGTGTGTGATGGACAGGTGAATGGACAGAGGTATAATTAAATCCTCGTCCTTCAGCTGCGGCTGAAAGTCTGTCTCCTCGTTCGTCTCCCTGCTCCTATCGGGGCAACACTGCGCTCACAGCCCGACGCTCTGGCCTCCAGGTCCGTTGGACGGCTGCCAGGAGGCCCCCAGGAGGCCCCAGCCAGTGACACTGTGGCATGAGGTTCAACCTGACATTTCCTCTGTCGTCATGGCGACAGTGATGATGAATCATATTGTTTAATTCAGTTCATTTGAATTTAATTTCAATAAGTGATGACATGATGAAGTGAATCTGTGCGGCGCTGTGACATGTCAGGAGCACCAGGACACACACAGCTCAGTTTTCTCCTGCTGTCTCTGAAATCTGCACACGTCTGTCATTTACTTTTATCATGTTTTCATCAGGACCTTATGTCTCCAGATTTTTACAATATTTGTTTTTATGTTTCGCCTAATTCAGATTAAATCAAATGTATCAGAATATTATGATTATATTATCATGATATTATTGAATGAACAGAAATATGTAAAAGATGGTTTGTTTCTTGTTTATCAGCAGGCTTGAGAGGCTAGAGTCAGGCTAACTGTTTCCTCCATGTACAGTCTTTATGCTAAGCTAAGTTAGCTATATCCCCCCCTTTGCAGTGTTTATGCTAAGCTAGGCTAGCTATATATTCCATTTACAGTCTTTATGCTAAGCTAATTTAGCTTGTTCCCCCTGTTTCCAGTCTTTGTATTTAGCTTAGTTAGCTTGCTCTCCCTGTCCCCAGTCTTTATTCTAAGCTAAGTTAGCTTGTTCCCTGTTTCTAGTCTTTATGCTAAGCTGGGTTAGCCCCCCCCCCCTTTCCAGTCTTTATGCTAAGCTAAGTTAGCTTGTTCCCCATTTCCATTCTTTATATTAAGCTAAGCTAGTTTGTTTCCCATCCCTAGTCTTTATGCTAAGCTAAATTAGCTTGTTCCCTGTTTCTAGTCTTTATGCTAAGCTAAGTTAGCTTGTTCCCCTGTCCCTAGTCTTTATGCTAAGCTAAGTTAGCTTGTTCCCTGTTTCTAGTCTTTATGCTAAGCTAGGTTAGCACCCCCCCCTTTTTCCATTCTTTATATTAAGCTAAGTTAGTTTCCCTGTCCCTAGTCTTTATGCTAAGCTAAGTTAGCTTGTTCCCTGTTTCTAGTCTTTATGCTAAGCTAGGTTAGCACCCCCCCCCCCCCTTTTCCATTCTTTATATTAAGCTAAGTTAGTTTGTTTCCCTGTCCCTAGTCTTTATGCTAAGCTGAGTTCGCTTGTTCCCTGTTTCTAGGCTTTATGCTAAGCTACGTTAGCTTGTTCCCCTGTCCCTAGTCTTTATGCTAAGCTAAGTTAGCTTGTTCCCTGTTTACAGTCTTTATGCTAAGCTAAGTTAGCTTGTTCCCTTTCCCCAGTCTTTATGCTAAGCTAAGTTCGCTTGTTCCCTGTTTCTAGTCTTTATGCTAAGCTAAGTTAGCTTGTTCCCCTGTCCCTAGTCTTTATGCTAAGCTAAGTTAGCTTGTTCCCTGTTTACAGTCTTTATGCTAAGCTAAGTTAGCTTGTTCCCTGTTTCTAGTCTTTATGCTAAGCTAGGTTAGCACCCCCCCCCCCCCCCCCCCCCCCCAGTCTTTATGCTAAGGTAAGTTAGCTTGTCCCCCGTTTCCATTCTTTATATTAAGCTAAGTTAGTTTCCCTGTCCCTAGTCTTTATGCTAAGCCAAGTTAGCTTGATCCCTGTCCCTAGTCTTTATGCTAAACTAAGTTAGCTTGTCCCCTCTGTTTCCAGTCTTTATGTGAAGCTCAAATAAACACGATCAGACAGGTCCTGGTCTCAGATGGGTCCTGATCGCAGTCTAGTCCTGGTCTCAGTGTGGGTCATAGTCACTGTGAGGTCATTGTTGCAGTGCATGATGGGAGATGTGCCAGGCAGCTCAGCTGCCAACATTCAGCCTAATGAGCTGATTAACATGCAGCATATGATGACTTCCTGCAAAAGATGCTGCTGCAGGCAGTTTGTCAGAGTGAAGGTGACCGAGAGCTGATAAACAACAACACAGACAACACAACAACAACATAAACAACAACACAACAGAGACAGAGATGCTGAGTGATGAGGCTGCAGATCATCAGTCTCTTGTATTGTCAGATTAATAAATGTGGAGCAGCTTCCTGTTTCCTGCTGAGACGACTAAAAGCTTTCAGTCAATATGTCTCTGAGGGGACAGACACAAAGAGATGGACCGAGGACACTGAACTTTATTTAGACTCCAAGAAAACTGTGAATGAATGCTTGTTTCTTGGAGGACCCAGAGGACTCGGAGGACTGACGTCTCATCCCAACATACAGTGAGATGTGAACTCTGGTGGACGGAGCACTAAAAACAAGTGTCCAGATAAAGGATGTCAACATTCAGGACATCTCTGGAGTTCTGACTGAACCTCAGAGGACTTGAAGTACTTGGAGGACACAGAGGACTGAGAAGACTCGGACAACTTGGAGTACTTTGAAAACTTGGAGTATTAAAAGGACTCAGAGAACTTGGAGGACACAAAGGACTTGGAATACTCTGAGTGCTCAGAGGTCTCAGTGGAGTCCAAGGACTTGAAGTACTCAAAGGATACAGAGCACTCATAGGACTCAGAGGACTTGGAGGACTTGGGCCCTGTCTAAGTAAATGGATACATTCGAAAACAGATATTTTTCCTATCAATTTTTCCATATCTTCTTCCTAATGAGAAAATGACTCCAAATGCTCTCCAACTCAGAGGGTGGAGACAAATGTCAGCGTGGGTTTCCTCCAGGTGCTCTGACATGTTCTCCCTGTGTCAGCGTGGGTTTCCTCCAGGTGCTCCGACATGTTCTCCCTGTGTCAGCGTGGGTTTCCTCCAGGTGCTCCGACATGTTCTCCCTGTGTCAGCGTGGGTTTCCTCCAGGTGCTCTGACATGTTCTCCCTGTGTCAGCGTGGGTTTCCTCCAGGTGCTCTGACATGTTCTCCCTGTGTCAGCGTGGGTTTCCTCCAGGTGCTCTGACATGTTCTCCCTGTGTCAGCGTGGGTTTCCTCCAGGTGCTCTGACATGTTCTCCCTGTGTCAGCGTGGGTTTCCTCCAGGTGCTCTGACATGTTCTCCCTGTGTCAGTGTGGGTTTCCTCCAGGTGCTCTGACATGTTCTCCCCGTGTCAGCGTGGGTTTCCTCCAGGTGCTCTGACATGTTCTCCCCGTGTCAGCGTGGGTTTCCTCCAGGTGCTCTGACATGTTCTCCCTGTGTCAGCGTGGGTTTCCTCCAGGTGCTCTGACATGTTCTCCCTGTGTCAGCGTGGGTTTCCTCCAGGTGCTCTGACATGTTCTCCCTGTGTCAGCGTGGGTTTCCTCCAGGTGCTCTGACATGTTCTCCGTGTCAGTGTGGGTTTCCTCCAGGTGCTCTGACATGTTCTCCCTGTGTCAGCGTGGGTTTCCTCCAGGTGCTCTGACATGTTCTCCCTGTGTCAGCGTGAGTTTCCTCCAGGTGCTCCAGCTTCCTCCCACAGTACAAAGACATGCAGGTTAATTGGTGACTCTAAATTGTCCATAGGTGTGAATGTGAGTGTGAATGGTTGTCTGTCTCTATGTGTCAGTCCTGTGATAGTCTGGTGACCTGTCCAGGGTGAACCCTGCTTCTCACCCAATGTCAGCTGGGATAGGCTCCGCCCCCTGCGACCTCTAACAGGATAAGTGGTTCCAATGTCTTCAAACGAGACAATAATAAAGTCCCAGTGTCGTCTCTTTGAGGAGTAAAGTTTGAACCATAAAATCTAATCAGGTTTTGGATCTCGTCCACGTCTGTCTCAGAATCAGCCGCAGACTGACTCAGCAGAGATGGCAGCCATCTTGTTTTTACATGGATTAGCGTATTGTGGTCTCACTGTCACTAGATGGGACAGAAGGTGTCCATGAACAAGGACAACTGGTCTGAGTGAAGCAGGATGAAGTATCAGGAGCAGCAGACTCAAAATGTGATGTCCTCATCTGAGGACACAGTGTTGTTGAGGACACTGAGGACATTAAGGTTGAGGTGCCTCCTGCTGTTGACTCTTGTTGTTTGGTGATGTGAGTGGATGTCCCTGTGGACTGTCTCCGTCATGTCTCCGTGTCTCCATGTCTCCATGTCTCCTTGTCTTGTTGTCTCCATGTCTCCATGTCTTCTTGTCTCCTTGTCTCCATGTCTTCTTGTCTCCATGTCCCCATGTCTCCTTGTCTTCTTGTCTCCATGTCTCCTCGTCTCCATGTCTCCATGTCTCCTTGTCTCCTTGTCTTCTTGTCTCCATGTCTCCTCGTCTCCATGTCTCCTTGTCTTCTTGTCTGCATGTCTCCTTGTCTTCTTGTCTCCATGTCTCCTCGTCTCCATGTCTCCATGTCTCCTTGTCTCCTTGTCTTCTTGTCTCCATGTCTCCTCGTCTCCATGTCTCCTTGTCTTCTTGTCTGCATGTCTCCTTGTCTTCTTGTCTCCATGTCTCCTCGTCTCCATGTCTCCTTGTCTCCATGTCCCCATGTCTCCTTGTCTTCTTGTCTCCATGTCTCCTCGTCTCCATGTCTCCTTGTCTCCATGTCTCCTTGTCTGCTTGTCTTCTTGTCTCCATGTCTCCTTGTCTTCTTGTCTGCATGTCTCCTTGTCTTCTTGTCTCCATGTCTCCTTGTCTCCTTGTCTTCTTGTCTGCATGTCTTCTTGTCTCCATGTCTCCTCATCTCCATGTGTCCTTGTCTTCTTGTCTCCTTGTCTTCTTGTCTCCATGTCTCCTCGTCTCCATGTCTCCTTGTCTTCTTGTCTCCATGTCTCCTCGTCTCCATGTCTCCTTGTCTCCATGTCTCCTTGTCTTCTTGTCTCCATGTCTCCTTGTCTCCATGTCTCCTTGTCTTCTTGTCTGCATATCTCCTTGTCTCCATGTCTCCTTGTCTTCTTGTCTCCATGTCTCCTTGTCTCCATGTCTCCTTGTCTTCTTGTCTGCATGTCTCCTTGTCTGCATGTCTCCTTGTCTTCTTGTCTCCATGTCTCCTTGTCTTCTTGTCTACATGTCTCCTTGCCTTCTTGTCTCCATGTCTCCATGTCTCCTTGTCTTCTTGTCTCCATGTCTCCATGTCTCCATGTCTCCTCATCTCCATGTCTCCTTGTCTTCTTGTCTCCATGTCTCCCTGTCTCCTTGTCTGCATGTCTCCTTGTCTTCTTGTCTCCATGTCTCCTTGTCTCCATGTCTCCTTGCCTTCTTGTCTGCATGTCTCCTTGTCTTCTTGTCTGCATGTCTCCTCGTCTCCATGTCTCCTTGTCTTCTTGTCTCCATGTCTCCTTGTCTCCTTGTCTGCATGTCTCCTTGTCTTCTTGTCTCCATGTCTCCTCGTCTCCATGTCTCCTTGCCTTCTTGTCTCCATGTCTCCTCGTCTCCATGTCTCCTTGCCTTCTTGTCTGCATGTCTCCTTGCCTTCTTGTCTCCATGTCTCCTTGTCTTCTTGTCTCCATGTCTCCATTTCTCCTCGTCTCCATGTCTCCTTGCCTTCTTGTCTGCATGTCTCCTTGCCTTCTTGTCTCCATGTCTCCTTGTCTTCTTGTCTCCATGTCTCCATGTCTCCTCGTCTCCATGTCTCCTTGCCTTCTTGTCTCCATGTCTCCTTGTCTTCTTGTCTCCATGTCTCCATGTCTCCTCGTCTCCATGTCTCCATGTCTCCTCGTCTCCATGTCTCCTTGTCTTCTTGTCTCCATGTCTCCTCATCTCCATGTCTTCATGTTTCACACTCAGCAGAACATAACCTCTCTGACAGATGGGAGTCCGTCTCTCGGAGCGTCTCTGTTTGGACAGATGTTCTGAGGACGGACAAGACAAACGTTGCACATCTGGACTGCTGTTGGTGGGAAACCAGCTCGGGGTGGCCCTACCTGTGGCCCCAGACCGTGAGGCCCCCCGAGGCAACAACAAGGAGCAGGTCTGAGTTTGTTCATCTGCTGCTCTGATCCACAAAATAAAAACACATCCTGTCACCAACACATCTGTAAATATATAAATATATAAATATATAAATATGAAGGCACGCTGCAGATATTTAAAACATATCAACATAACTCAGCTCCTACAAAGTGCCACATGAACATTAATCATAAAAGACAAACACACTGCAGAGTTATAAATGTAAATACAGTTTAAACGTATACATAAACACTAATATAAATGTAAATACAGTTTAAACGTATACATAAACACTAATATAAATGTAAATACAGTTTAAACGTATACATAAACACTAATATAAATGTAAATACAGTTTAAACGTATACATAAACACTAATATAAATGTAAATACAGTTTAAACGTATACATAAACAATAATATAAATGTAAATACAGTTTAAACGTATACATAAACAATAATATAAATGTAAATACAAACATAAACAGAAATAAAAGTATAAATATAATTAAACAGCTGCTACACTTCACACACATAAACATTAATATAAACAAACAAAGTAAAGAAGAGAAACATTGAGATAAACCTGATCCTGGTCCTGGACCTGATCCTGAAGGGTTAAACTCAGACTCAGAGTCTGGGTGTAAATGGACACCGCTCACACTCACACCTGACCCCGCCTCTCCGGACCAGCCCCACTGCAGCAGTGAGCGCACTGTCCGGGAACTTCCCTCAGTTTGTTCCCGAGGACAGCGGAACGGACCGGGTCCGGAGCCAGTCCTCAGTCCTCAGATCTTGTCCTCTGGTCCGGACTCAGTCCTCAGAGACAGGACACAGACACGGGACAGCAGGAGGGACACTCTGTGTGCGGCTCAGCTCAGGACGCGCTGCGGCTTTACGCGTCTCCGGGTCGCCTTCTCCGGGTCGGGCTCTCCGGGTCGCCTTCTCCGGGTCGGGCTCTCCGGAAGCCACGAGTATCTGAAGGACTGATATCACCGCGTGGATCTTTGTTTTCTGTGGACACGCGCTTCTTCCAAGGACACGCGCACAGAGTGTCTGATTGATTGATTGATTGATTGGTGGGCGGGTCATGTGTCGAACTGTGTAGAGCGTCATCATGGAGCCTCCTCTGCTGCTGCTGCTGCTGCTGATGATGATGAAGGTGAGCGGAGCTGCTGTCTGGCCGCAGGTCAGTCAACTTATCAATGAAACACGGTTAAACACGTCATCGGACACGTCACATCACACACTTATCAGTATGAACCTCTGCTGCTACGTGTTTCATCAATAATGAAAAAGTTCAAATGTACATCAGACATCCCATAATAAGACAGACAGTGAACTGGGACACGTCCCACAGTTCCTAAAATGTGTTTCCTCAGTTTTTATGCGTCTGGAGCTCAAATTAAATCCGTCCTGTCAGAGTCATGAGAAGTCTCGTCTCACACGTTCACAACGAGTGAATACAGCGTTAACTTCTGTGACATCAGCCGTCGCTTTCCAGAAAGTCACAGAAACATTTCCATGTTTCATACGTGACGTTGGACACGAGCTGATTGTGACGTCTTCAGAAGGGGACAGACACTGTTTAGACGCCTGCCGTGCTGCAGACCAGCACTGAAGTATGATTGATTTTACAGAGACGTCGCTGCGTTTCCTGTCGGGATAGTGCCACGACAATTGGTTGTCTTTAATCACGATGTCGCTGCATTTGCTGTCGGGATAGTGCCACAACAATTGGTTGTCTTTAATCACGATGTCGCTGCGTTTCCTGTCGGGATAGTGCCACAACAATTGGTTGTCTTTAATCACGATGTCGCTGCGTTTCCTGTCGGGATAGTGCCACGACAATTGGTTGTCTTTAATCACGATGTCGCTGCGTTTCCTGTCGGGATAGTGCCACGAAAAGTGGTTGTTTTTTATCACATCGTCGCTGCATTTGCTGTCGGGATAGTGCCACAACAATTGGTTGTCTTTAATCACGATGTCGCTGCGTTTCCTGTTGGGATAGTGCCATGACAATTGGTTGTCTTTAATCACGATGTCGCTGCGTTTCCTGTCGGGATAGTTCCACGACAATTGGTTGTTTTTTATCACGTCATCGCTGCGTTTCCTGTTGGGATAGTGCCACGAAAAGTGGTTGTTTTTTATCACATCGTCGCTGCATTTCCTGTCGGGATAGTGCCACGACAATTGGTTGTCTTTAATCACGATGTCGCTGCGTTTCCTGTCGGGATAGTGCCACGAAAAGTGGTTGTTTTTTATCACATCGTCGCTGCATTTGCTGTCGGGATAGTGCCACAACAATTGGTTGTCTTTAATCACGATGTCGCTGCGTTTCCTGTTGGGATAGTGCCATGACAATTGGTTGTCTTTAATCACGATGTCGCTGCGTTTCCTGTCGGGATAGTTCCACGACAATTGGTTGTTTTTTATCACGTCATCGCTGTGTTTCCTGTTGGGATAGTGCCACGACACTTGGTTGTCTTTTATCCCAATGTCGCTGCGTTTCCTGTCGGGATAGTGCCACGAAAAGTGGTTGTTTTTAATCACTATGTCGCTGCGTTTCCTGTCGGGATAGTGCCACGAAAAGTGGTTGTTTTTTATCACATCGTCGCTGCATTTGCTGTCGGGATAGTGCCACAACAATTGGTTGTCTTTAATCACGATGTCGCTGCGTTTCCTGTTGGGATAGTGCCATGACAATTGGTTGTCTTTAATCACGATGTCGCTGCGTTTCCTGTCGGGATAGTTCCACGACAATTGGTTGTTTTTTATCACGTCATCGCTGCGTTTCCTGTTGGGATAGTGCCACGACAATTGGTTGTCTTTTATCCCAATGTCGCTGCGTTTCCTGTCGGGATAGTGCCACGAAAAGTGGTTGTTTTTAATCACTATGTCGCTGCGTTTCCTGTCGGGATAGTGCCACGAAAAGTGGTTGTTTTTTAACACGTCAATGCTGCATTTCCTGTTGGGATAGTGCCTCGACAATTGGTTGTCTTTAATCCTGATGTCGCTGCGTTTCCTGTCGGGATAGTGCCACGAAAAGTGGTTGTTTTTTATCACGTCATCGCTGCGTTTCCTGTCGGGAAAGTGCCACGAAAAGTGGTTGTTTTTTATCACGTCATCGCTGCGTTTCCTGTCGGGATAGTGCCACAAAAAGTTGTTGTTTTTTATCGCGTCATCGCTGCGTTTCCTTTTGGGATAGTGCCACGACAATTGGTTTTCTTTAATCCTGATGTTGCTGCGTTTCCTGTCGGGATAGTGCCACAAAAAGTTGTTGTTTTTTATCACGTCATCGCTGCGTTTCCTGTCAGGATAGTGTCACGAAAAGTGGTTGTTTTTAATCATGTCGTCGCTGCATTTCCTGTCGGGATAGTGTCATGACAATTGGTTGTCTTTAATCATGATGTCGCTGCGTTTCCTGTCGGGATAGTGCCTCGACAATTGGTTGTCTTTAATCACGATGTCGCTGCGTTTCCTGTCGGGATACCGCCACAAAAAGTTGTTGTTTTTTATCGCGTCATCGCTGCGTTTCCTGTTGGGATAGTGCCACGACAATTGGTTTTCTTTAATCCTGATGTTGCTGCATTTCCTGTCGGGATAGTGTCATGACAATTGGTTGTCTTTAATCACGATGTCGCTGCGTTTCCTGTCGGGATAGTGTCACGAAAAGTGGTTGTTTTTAATCATGTTGTCGCTGCATTTCCTGTCGGGATAGTGTCATGACAATTGGTTGTCTTTAATCACAATGTCGCTGCGTTTCCTGTCGGGATAGTGCCTCGAAAAGTGGTTGTTTTTTATCACGTCGTCGCTGCGTTTCCTGTCGGGATAGTGCCACGACAATTGGTTGTCTTTTATCCCAATGTCGCTGCGTTTCCTGTCGGGATAGTGCCACGAAAAGTGGTTGTTTTTAATCACTATGTCGCTGCGTTTCCTGTCGGGATAGTTCCACGACAATTGGTTGTTTTTTAACACGTCAATGCTGCATTTCCTGTCGGGATAGTGCCTCGACAATTGGTTGTCTTTTATCCCAATGTCGCTGCGTTTCCTGTCGGGATAGTGCCACGAAAAGTGGTTGTTTTTTATCACGTCATCGCTGCGTTTCCTGTCGTGATACCGCCACAAAAAGTGGTTGTTTTTAATCACTATGTCGCTGCGTTTCCTGTCGGGATAGTGCCACGAAAAGTGGTTGTTTTTAATCCCGATGTTGCTGCGTTTCCTGTCGGGATAGTGCCACGACAATTGATTGTTTTTAATCACGTCGTCGCTGCGTTTCCTGTTGGGATAGTGCCACGAAAAGTATTTGTTTTTAATCACTATGTCGCTGCGTTTGCTGTCGAGATAGTGCCACAACAATTGGTTGTCTTTAATCACGATGTCGCTGCGTTTCCTGTCGGGATAGTGCCACGACAATTGGTTGTCTTTAATCCCAATGTCGCTGCATTTCCTGTTGGGATAGTGTCACAAAAAGTGGTTGTTTTTAATCACAATTTTACTGCGTTTCCTGTCGGGATAGTGCCACGAAAATTGGTTGTTCTTAATCACAATGTCGCTGCATTTCCTGTCAGGATAGTGCCACGAAAAGTGGTTGTTTTTAATCATGTCGTCGCTGCGTTTCCTGTCGGGATAGTGTCATGACAATTGGTTGTCTTTAATCACGTCGTCGCTGCGTTTCCTGTCAGGATAGTGCCTCGAAAAGTGGTTGTTTTTAATCACAATGTTGCTGCGTTTCCTGTTGGGATAGTGCCACGAAAAGTGGTTGTTTTTTATCACATCGTCGCTGCGTTTCCTGATGGGATAGTGCCACGACAATTGGTTGTCTTTAATCATGATGTCGCTGCGTTTCCTGTCGGGATAGTGCCACGAATTATGGATTTCATACCGTCACATGTCACAGTCTTGTTTAAATGTAAAGTTTCATTGTATCTACAACATGATAAAATAAAAAATGTAAAGTATCTGTGGTTAATGTGTGAGGTGACATCACAAGTATTTAGTTTCCCAAAGGAGGAAATTAAGAGACAGGAAGTGCTCATGTCTCTGCTGTCTGAGGTGAAATCTGGTTTGGGGTTCGCTAGAGGACCAGAGGAGGTTCACATGTGGGTAACAGATGTCTCACATCTGTCTTCAATCAGTCTGCTGCCACGTCTCAAACCACTCAACTCTTCATGCGTTCACACTGAAACTCCACTGTATTTCTTCTTCTGTCATTAAAGTTACACCCACTGCGTTTACACACCTGCACTACGTTACCCACATACATTTGCTGCGGAGATGAGGCTAGTCACATGTGACAAAATTCCCCACCATGGTTACTGAATTCATCCACAGCAGAGTTTAAAGTGAATGACCTTAAGCTGCAGATTGTTTTTTCTTACTTTTTATCTGAGGCTCTGTGATTCCATGTTTCCTGCCTAAATGCACCCTGGGAGTTGTAGTTAACATCTTAAATTCAGCTTTTTATCAGAGAAGCACATAATTTTAACCCAAGAGTTTCTGACAGATCTGTAAAGTTTGGTCACAGCAGCCACTGGTGGACGTTAGAGCAAGTGCAGCTGACATCATAACCCTCCATATGTTAACTCATCTGTGCTCTCCTCAGAGTCTGACTCCAGTATTAATGTGAGCATACAACCGGATAAACTCAAATTATTCTGGACGAGCTTTGTGAGGTTTTGTAAACGTTTGGATATAGTTTGGTGAGGTAACGAAGCCTGACTGATTTACAAACAGTCATTTAATGAAGTATTTCAAGATCAGACATTTGTTTGTTTCAGACATCTGTCAGCAGCAGAGAGACAGAGACATTTAGAGGAACAAGAAACAGACGCTACGCCATTAACCCTGTGGGACACAAGTGGACCCACCACAACCTCACATACAGGTAACACACAGGTAACACACAGGTAACACACAGGTAACACACAGGTAGCACACAGGTAACATACAGGTAACACACAGGTAACACACAGATAACATACAGGTAACATACAGGTAACACACAGGTAACACACAGATAACACACAGAAAACACACACGTAACACACACGTAACACACAGATAACATACAGGTAACACAGGTAACACACCAGTAACATACAGGTAACATACACGTAACACACAGATAACACACAGGTAACATACAGGTAACACACAGGTAACATACAGGTAACACACAGGTAACACACAGATAACATACAGGTAACATACAGATAACACACAGATAACACACAGGTAACATACAGGTAACACACAGGTAACACACAGATAACACACAGGTAACATACAGGTAACACACAGGTAACATACAGGTAACACAGGTAACACACAGATAACATACAGGTAACACACAGGTAACACACAGGTAACACACAGGTAACATACACGTAACACACAGGTAACATACAGGTAACACACAGGTAACACACAGGTAACATACAGGTAACATACAGGTAACATACACATAACACACAGGTAACACACAGGTAACACACAGATAACACAGGTAACATACACATAACACACAGATAACACACAGGTAACATACACATAACACACAGATAACACAGGTAACATACACATAACACACATGTAACACACAGATAACATACAGGTAACACAGGTAACACACAGATAACATAAAAGGTAACACACACGTAACACACACGTAACACACAGATGACATACAGGTAACACACAGATAACATACAGGTAACATACAGGTAACACACAGATAACATACAGGTAACACACAGGTAACATACAGGTAACACACAGGTAACATACAGGTAACATACAGGTAACACACAGGTAACATACAGGTAACATACACATAACACACAGGTAACATACAGGTAACATACACATAACACACAGGTAACACACAAATAACACACAGGTAACACACAGGTAACACACAGGTAACACACAGGTAGCATACACATAACACACAGGTAACACACAGGTAACACACAGGTAACATACACATAACACACACGTAACACAGATAACATACAGGTAACACAGGTAACACACAGATAACATACAGGTAACACACACGTAACACACACGTAACACACAGATAACATACAGGTAACATACAGGTAACATACACATAACACACAGGTAACATACAGGTAACATACACATAACACACAGGTAACATACAGGTAACATACACATAACACACAGGTAACACACAGGTAACATACACATAACACACAGGTAACATACAGGTAACATACACATAACACACAGGTAACATACAGGTAACACACAGGTAACATACAGGTAACACACAGGTAACATACAGGTAACATACACATAACACACAGGTAACATACAGGTAACATACACATAACACACAGGTAACATACAGGTAACACACAGGTAACATACAGGTAACATACACATAACACACAGGTAACACACAGGTAACATACACATAACACACAGGTAACATACAGGTAACATACACATAACACACAGGTAACACACAGGTAACATACACATAACACACAGGTAACATACAGGTAACATACACATAACACACAGGTAACATACAGGTAACACACAGGTAACATACAGGTAACATACACATAACACACAGGTAACACACAGGTAACATACACATAACACACAGGTAACATACAGGTAACACACAGGTAACACACAGGTAACATACAGGTAACATACACATAACACACAGGTAACACACAGGTAACACACAGGTAACATACACATAACACACAGGTAACATACAGGTAACATACACATAACACACAGGTAACATACAGGTAACACACAGGTAACATACAGGTAACATACACATAACACACAGGTAACACACAGGTAACATACACATAACACACAGGTAACATACAGGTAACACACAGGTAACATACACATAACACACAGGTAACATACAGGTAACACACAGGTAACATACAGGTAACATACACATAACACACAGGTAACACACAGGTAACACACAGGTAACATACACATAACACACAGGTAACATACAGGTAACACACAGGTAACACACAGGTAACATACACATAACACACAGGTAACATACAGGTAACACACAGGTAACATACAGGTAACACACAGGTAACATACAGGTAACATACACATAACACACAGGTAACATACAGGTAACATACACATAACACACAGGTAACATACAGGTAACACACAGGTAACATACAGGTAACATACACATAACACACAGGTAACACACAGGTAACATACACATAACACACAGGTAACATACAGGTAACATACACATAACACACAGGTGACACACAGGTAACATACACATAACACACAGGTAACATACAGGTAACATACACATAACACACAGGTAACATACAGGTAACACACAGGTAACATACAGGTAACATACACATAACACACAGGTAACACACAGGTAACACACAGGTAACATACACATAACACACAGGTAACATACAGGTAACACACAGGTAACACACAGGTAACATACAGGTAACATACACATAACACACAGGTAACATACACATAACACACAGGTAACATACAGGTAACACACAGGTAACATACACATAACACACAGGTAACATACAGGTAACATACACATAACACACAGGTAACATACAGGTAACACACAGGTAACATACAGGTAACATACACATAACACACAGGTAACACACAGGTAACATACACATAACACACAGGTAACATACAGGTAACACACA
This sequence comes from Epinephelus awoara, assembly GCA_035609425.1. Classification (NCBI taxonomy): domain Eukaryota; kingdom Metazoa; phylum Chordata; class Actinopteri; order Perciformes; family Serranidae; genus Epinephelus; species Epinephelus awoara. Next base: position 44,458,061 of record CM069297.1, read on the forward strand.
GGTAACATACACATAACACACAGGTAACATACAGGTAACATACACATAACACACAGGTAACATACACATAACACACAGGTAACATACAGGTAACATACACATAACACACAGATAATATACAGGTAACATACACATAACACACAGGTAACATACAGGTAACATACACATAACACACAGGTAACATACAGGTGACATACACATAACACACAGGTAACATACACATAACACACAGGTAACACACAGGTAACATACACATAACACACAGGTAACATACAGGTAGCATACACATAACACACAGATAATATACACACAACACACAGGTAACACACCGATAACACAGGTAACATACAGGTAACATACAGATAACACACAGATAACACACACGTAACACACAGGTAACACACAGATAACACAGGTAACATACACGTAACACACAGGTAACACACAGATAACACACAGGTAACATACAGCTGCAGTATGGTTGCCATGGTGATGAATGACCTCTGACCCTAAGCACACCCCCTTCAGTTTGAGAGTTAACTTTAAACAGGGAGTGGGCGTGGCTTGAGGTGGGACTTAAAGGCTGGGTTTGTTTTCCTCCTCGGTGTCTGTATGTAGTTTTCATGTGTTCTTCAGATACTGGATCAGTGCTCAGACACCTGCTGACAGGTGATGATGTCACTGGAGAGCAGCACTGATTGGACTGAACTGTGTCTATGAATGAGCTCTGATTGGCCGCCTGCTTTTCATATTCAGGTTCAACCTGAGAGGCAGCACTCAGGGCAACAAAGGCCCCTGATCACAGCTCAGCTTACCAACATCCTGTCTGTCTGTCTGTCTGTCTGTCTCTGTCCCTGTCCCTGTCTGTCTCTCTCTGTCTCTGTTTCTGTTTCTCTCTGTCTCTGTCCCTGTCTCCCTGTCTGTCTCTTAGGATCATAAAGTTCCCTAACACTCTGAACGTAGAGGACACCAGGAAGGCCATCAGCATCGCCTTCACCAAGTGGAGCGACGTGTCTCCGCTCACTTTCACCGAGGTTATCGACGGAAATGCCACCTCTGACATCACTGCTGACATCACCATCGGTAGGTACACAGGAAGACAAGACAGGAAGTGGAGGAGTTTAAAATTAAATACAGACAAAACAAAACCGAAGAAGACAAGAAACAGTGTCAGGTCTGTCTGTGTGTGTGTGTGTGTGTGTGTGTTGGGTGCGCTAGGTTTTTACACCTTTAACCACACTGACTGCTGGTGGTCTCCTCTACACCCGTGTTTCGACGGTCTGAACGGTGAGCTGGCCCACGCCTTCCTGCCACCACGAGGAGAAATCCACTTTGACAACCATGAGTTCTGGATCCTCGGCAAGTCCAGGTTCAGCTGGAAGCAAGGTACCTGTACCGCAGTACAAGGAAATACTACAAGTATTAGGACAGGAAGTACTACAAGTATTAGGACAGGAAGTACTACAAGTATTAGTATAGAAAGTACTACAAGTATTAGGACAGGAAGTACTACAAGTATTAGTACAGGAAGTACTACAAGTATTAGGACAGGAAGTACTACAAGTTTTAGTATAGGAAGTACTACAAGTATTAGGACAGGAAGTACTACAAGTATTAGTACAGGAAGTACTACAAGTATTAGTACAGGAAGTACTACAAGTTTTAGTATAGGAAGTACTACAAGTTTTGTAATAGGAAGTACTACAAGTATTAGTACAGGAAGTACTACAAGTATTAGGACAGGAAGTACTACAAGTTTTAGTATAGGAAGTACTACAAGTTTTAGTATAGGAAGTACTACAAGTATTAGTACAGGAAGTACTACAAGTAAAAGTACAGGAAGTACTACAAGTATTAATATAGGAAGTACTACAAGTATCAGTATAGGAAGTACTACAAATATCAGCACAGGAAGTACTGCAAATAGCAGTACAGGAAGTACTACAAGTATTAGTACTGGAAGTACTACAAGTATTAGTATAGGAAGTACTACAAGTATTAGTATAGGAAGTACTACAAGTATCAGTATAGGAAGTACTACAAATATCAGCACAGGAAGTACTGCAAATAGCAGTACAGGAAGTACTACAAGTATTAGTACAGGAAGTACTACAAGTATTAGGACAGGAAGTACTACAAGGATTAGTATAGGAAGTACTACGAGTATTAGTATAGGAAGTACTACAAGTATTAGGACAGGAAGAACTACAAGTACAAGTACAGGTAGTACTACAGGTAGTAGTCCAGTGAAGTTTGAATGTTTTTATATATCATGACATCATTATGTTAAATTCATGCAGCCACAGGTGCAGGTGTGATCATGTGACTCTCCAGGTGCTGATTGTGGGCCAAATGTCAGTCCCTAACCCCTGAAACATAACCTCAAACCACAAATCGTAAACCCTGAAATGTAAACTCTGAGTCCTAAACCCTAAACTGTAAAAGTTGAACCCTAAATTCTAAACTCAAACCCTGAACCCTGAAGCATAAACCCTAAACTACCAATTGTAAACCCTGAACCCTGAACTGTAAATGTTGAACTCTAAACTTAAACCCTGAACGTTAGACCTTAAACTGTATGCCCTGACCTTAAACCCTAATCGCTAAACCGTATACCCTGAACCCTGAGCCCTTAGCCGTGCACCCTGAACCAAAAGGCCTAAACCTTAAACCCTGAAACCTGTGTCCTAAACTTTAAACCATAAACCCAGAGCCCTGAGACCAAAACCATGTCCTCTGAACCCTAAGCCCTAAACTGTATACCCTGAACCCTGAGCCCCAGACATTAGACCCAGAACTGTAAACCCTGATCCTTGAACCCTGAACTGTAAACCCTCTGGGACTCAACTGATGTCACCTGGTCATTGTTTGAGAGGCTGAGGGGGTTCAAACTGGTGCAAACAGGAATGGGACATGGCTTTGTGGTGAAGTGTCACGATGATGATGCCAAAATATGTTAGCAACATTATGTGTTTGGGACTTTTTATATTTTCAATGTTCTTTAGAGATAGACTGTCAGATTTAATGTCTCGACCCTGCAGCTGTCGATCATGTGACCGTGTAGGTGTTGATCATGTGACTGTGCAGGTGTGTGGCTGAATGACCTGGTGCAGGTGGCGGCTCATGAGATCGGTCACGCTCTCGGCCTGTGGCACTCCAGAGACCCTCAGGCTCTGATGCATCCCAACGCCACGTACACCGGCCAGAGGAACATCGCCCAGGACGATGTGTGGGGCATCCAGAGACTCTACGGTAAACTCAGCTGACAATACAAACGTTCATTCATTAATTTTCTCTAACTGTTAATCCTGTTAGGAGGTCACAGGGGGCGGAGCCTATCCCAGCTGACACATAAGGCGAGAGGCGGGATTCACCCTGGACAGGTCGCCAGACTATCACAGGACTGACACATAGAGACAGACAACCATTCACACTCACATTCACACCTACGGACAATTTAGAGTCACCATGTCTTTGGACTGTGGGAGGAAGCTGGAGCACCTGGAGGAAACCCACGCTGACACAGGGAGAACATGTCAGAGCACCTGGAGGAAACCCACGCTGACACAGGGAGAACATGTCAGAGCACCTGGAGGAAACCCACGCTGACACAGGGAGAACATGTCAGAGCACCTGGAGGAAACCTACACCGACACAGGGAGAACATGTCAGAGCACCTGGAGGAAACCCACGCTGACATGGGGAGAACAAACTCCACACAGAAGGGCTCCTCACGCCAGGGTTCAAACCCGGAACCCTCCTGCTGTGAGGAGACGATGTTGACCACTGCATCACTGTGCCACTCAAAAATATATCGATTGAAAGTTATTTAAATGTAGAAACATAAACACAATATTTCTGAACACGTCATCAGTTATTTGAACTCTCTACAGTTTTTAGTTGTGGGCAAAGTGTGCAGCGTGATGACGAGGAAACAGGAGCCTCGGCTTTCTGCTGCAGAAAGAATGAAAGTTGTCACTGTTCTGGTTTTTATTTTAGATCGATTTCAAATGCTGCTGAACCATTATTAATAGAGCTAATTAATCAATTGATTAATCAGTTGAAAGAAAACTAATCAGACAATTTTTTATAATCAATAAATCCTTTCAGTCATTGTTCAAGTAAAAAATTCCAGATTTTTTTTGTAGTTTTCTGACAGCAATTAAAGAGTCTTGTTGGTGGGAGAAAAGTAAACTAATCGATTAATTGTGAAAATAACCAGCTGATTAATCAATAATGACGATAATGATTAGTTGAGTGCTGAATAGTGATAATAAAACAGTGTGTGATCCAACAGTATTTAACTGCTGATATTTACAGTACATTTTCCTGTTCATGTTCTTACCTCTTGTGAAGTTGAATTGCAGTACATTTACTTGTATCCGAGTACTTTACCCACAGTGAGTACTCCCTATTTGCTGCAGGGTGCCTGGATAAGAAGCGAGTGTGCGACCCGTGGGCTCGTCTGGGCTTCTGTGAGCGCAGGAAGACGTTTATGAAGAAGAACTGTCCTCAGCGCTGTGACCTGTGTTACGGTGAGTCGCCGGCGAAACTCTGAAACTTAACCCGGAGCCGCCAGGACGTGATATCACACAGAAGCCTGAGCTTCCTGTCTCCCTCTCCGCTGTGACACTCATTTCCTGTCTTCCAGAGCCTCTGGAGGCGGTAGCCACGCCAACGCCACCACCCGCCAACGTCAAGATCAAGATGGTTCCCCGGGGGAAGGTGGTGGGTTTTCGCTGTGGAACCAAAAACCCTCGGTCACCACCCAAAGTCAGGTCAGCTGATCAATACTGATGACTGGTGGTTATTGATCTCTTCTACTCTGTAAAATGTGTCTCAGAGACAGTTAACGTCTCATTTTCTCTGTTTAAACGAGTTCACAGAAAATATTCACCTCTGACAGACTGGAGGCACTTACTGATCATATAGACCTGTGACCTTACTGATCATATAGACCTGTGACCTTATTGACCATATAGACCTGTGACCTTATTGATCATATAGACTTGTGAACTAATTGATCATATAGACCTGTGAACTAATTGATCATATAGACCTGTGACCTTATTGATCATATATACCTGTGACCTTATTGATCATATAGACTTGTGAACTAATTGATCATATAGACCTGTGAACTAATTGATCATATAGACCTGTGACCTTATTGACCATATAGACCTGTGACCTTATTGACCATATAGACTTGTGAACTAATTGATCATATAGACCTGTGAACTAATTGATCATATAGACTTGTGAACTAATTGATCATATAGACCTGTGACCTTATTGACCATATAGACCTGTGACCTTATTGACCATATAGACTTGTGAACTAATTGATCATATAGACCTGTGAACTAATTGATCATATAGACCTGTGACCTATTGATCATATAGACTTGTGAACTAATTGATCACATAGACCTGTGAACTAATTGATCATACAGACCTGTGACCTTATTGACCATATAGACCTGTGACCTTATTGACCATATAGACTTGTGAACTAATTGATCATATAGACCTGTGAACTAATTGATCATATAGACCTGTGACCTTATTGATCATATAGACCTGTGACCTTATTGATCATATAGACTTGTGAACTAATTGATCATATAGACCTGTGAACTAATTGATCATATAGACCTGTGAACTAATTGATCATATAGACCTGTGACCTTATTGATCATATATACCTGTGACCTTATTGATCATACAGACCTGTGACCTTATTGATCATATAGACTTGTGAACTAATTGATCATATAGACCTGTGAACTAATTGATCATACAGACCTGTGACCTTATTGATCATGTAGGCCCGTGTGAGAGAGATAGACAGGAAAAATGTGGTGAGAGCAGTATTACTTGACTATAGTGCAGCCTTCGATGTTATTGATCACAGACTGCTAATTAATAAATAAACTGAGGTGGTATGGTTTCACCCCAACAGTGATTGCATGGCTGAAGAGTTATCTACTCAATAGAACCCTAAGAGTATTTTTTAATGGTAGCTTCTCAGAGATTAAACAGGTGGAAGCTCATTAGGTCTTTTAATCTATTCCATCTGCACTAATGACTTTCCTCTGGTGCTCGAAAAAGCAAAAGTGTCCATGTATTCTGATGACACAACATTATATGCACATGTGCCCACAGTAAGTGAAATCAGTGAAATTTTAAACAAAGAATTGATTGCAGTATTAGAATGGGTGATTAGCAATAGATTAAACATACAAAAAAAAAGCATTATTTTTGGTACAAATCATTCACTGAGTATTAAACCCTCGTTAAATCTGATGCTAAATAATGTAAATGTTGAGCAGGTTGAAGAGACGAAGCCCTTGGGTGTCATCTTGGAAAACAATCTGTCATGGACAAGACATACAGATGCAGTGGTTGCAAAGATGGGGAAGAATATATCAGTCATAAGAAGATGCTCAGTGTATTTAACTTCGCAACTGACCAAACAAGTAATTGAGACACTAGTCCTGTCACATCTAGACTACTGCTCAACGATTTGGTCAGGTGCAAACATGAGGGACCTGGGAAAACTGCAGCTGGCTCAAAACAGAGCAGCTCGGCTTGCCCTCAAGTGCACATCAAGTTCAAATATAAACGAGATGCATGTAAAGCTCTCCTGGACAAAAGTCACGGAGAGGCTGACAGTATCACTCCTTGTCTTCCTAAGAAACATGCCACAAGAGGTTGTTACCAACTGCCTAAAGCTAAAAAGGTGTCTATGATAAGGACAGGGTTGTATCGAGCAATGGCATCATGGAATGCACTGCCAGAACACATTACCAAAGAAAAAACAAAATCAGGCTTTGAAAGGCATTTGAAATGTCACCTAACAGCCCAGAGGTAGGAAAGGCACATGTCGAAAACACACAAAAGGAGTGCGTATGGGCATACACATACACACACATACACACTCACAGATAACGTTGATGAATTAGATTATTATTCTTGTTTTATTTTATTTTTTACCTTATTTCACTCTAGTGTTATTATATTGTTGTATATCTATTCTTGTTATTATTATAATTGGAAGTTTTTGGGGTTTTTTCTTTTTGTTTTGTTTCATCTTTCATTCTATGTGATTTTATGTGTGGACCAGAGGAAGATTAGCGGCTGCTGTGCACACCTAATGGGGATCCAAAAAAAATAAACAAATAAACCTTATTGATCATATAGACCTGTGACCTGCAGAGTTCAAGTGACTTTGTGATGACTGATGGATACTGGAAGGCTCACGCAGTGCTGGAGGAATGGTCAAACGTCTGTTTCCTGTTTCCTGCAGCTGGTACAAAGACGGCGAGCAGATCCTGTCCTCCATCCCAGGCTACATCGTCATGAAGGACCGAGACCTCCGCATCGTAGCCAATGAGTTCAACGAGGGTGTTTACACCTGCCGCATTCATCGACGGGGAGACATTGTGTCCGCCAACTCCTGGGCAATCCGACTGAAACCAGAGCAGCCGTCCAACAGCTGAGGACATGGACGGGACAGACGACAAAAAGATGACAGGAAGTGCTGATTTTAATTTTATGTAAAACGGCAGAACTCAACAACCGTGAGTACGTTGGATCGTTTCTGATTTCAGAGGACAAAGTCTGGACCTTTTTATGTCTGACTGAGTTTCAGAAGCTCTGGGACCGGACGGGACACTCATGGCAGCTCCATGGTAACAACATGACCTCATCGTCCTCCTAATCCTCCAGAACCTCATTTGACTGTAGAAAGTCATGTCCTTTAATCTTCCTGTAAGACATCAAGTCCCAGTTCATCTCATGAAGACGTCATGTCCTCTTAAACATCTCATCAGGACATTGTGTCCTCATAAACATCTTGTTGGTATGTAGTGTCCTCACAAACATCTCGTCAGGACATTGTGTCCTCATAAACATCTTGTTGGTATGTAGTGTCCTCACAAACATCTCGTCAGGACATTGTGTCCTCATAAACATCTTGTTGGTATGTAGTGTCCTCACAAACATCTCGTCAGGACATTGTGTCCTTGCAACCCTTTTGAAGACCTGTCATGTCCCCGTAATCCTGTATAAAGTTTGGTACCTGTAATCCACTCGACATGACGTTTTGTACCTGTAATTTCTTCATATGATGTCACGTCTCTGAAACTGTCCGTGCATGATGGGACATCCTCATAATCCTCCCAGCAGGACATCATGTTGTTGTTATCGTCCTGACAGAACATTGGTCCTCATGATCCTGTAGAATGTCACAAACCTGTAATCTTACGTAGAGACGTATAATTCACAGTGACCCCTGTGTTCAGTGTTTTTTTCATGTTCAGGTTTGTTGTCTAACGAGCGAGTGAACTATTATCTGCGTCACAGTTATGACTGAATATTTAACAAGGAGTTAAAGGTGAACACAGTTTAACCGTTTCATTTCTGTTGGTGACGAACTCACAGTCGACATTTCCGACGTTTATAAACCATCAAGCAAACAAAACATCTGAGTTTATTTATTCTAACAAACCTTAATTACAGTCGCTTAACAAGCTTAATGTGTCGCTGTCACGGTGATGTCACCCTGCTGTGTTTCAAACCTTTAAAGATCAAACACAGAGACATGTTTATCTGAGCCAATCAGATGCTTTGTAACGTCTGGTGGTCAGAATGCAGAGCTGTGATTGGTTTTTTGTTTCAGCTTCCTGTTTCCTCCTCAACTTATAAAACCTGTCCTTAGTTAACGTGTGCTCATGATAAACAACAAAGAAAGCAACATATAAACAAACAAACTGAACATTTTAGTGATTTTACCCAGAATGCACCGCTGTATCTCTTCTTCATACTAAACACAAATAAAACCTGTCGCCCGTTTTAACCTCCGTCAGGAAAACGTGTCTGTTTGTTGGAAACGTTTCATGTGTGAAAACTTTTGGTTATATATTTTATATGTATATAAATATATATATATATATATATATATATATATATATATACATATATATATAATTTAATATTTGATCATAATTAATAATATTTTAATATATATATATTAATATTACAACATGTCATAAAGTCTGATCAGCTGAGATCACATCAGGTCACACAAACAAAATGAATTTTTCAATACATTTTAGACAGAAAAAAATTACAATAAAAAAAATGATTTCCTTTGAAAACAATTTCAGGTGTCACAGCTCTGTTATACATGTATGTATTTTATATTTTAAAGTGTATGAACGTTATAACTGTACAACATGTAACTATACATGTTTACATAATAATAATAATAATAATAATAATAGTACATTTTATGTAGAGACGCCTTTCACAACACTGGAGGTCACCTTACAGCAGAGAAAATAACAGCAGATTAAAAACATCACTGAGATAAAGAATGAAGTCACGTAAAACAAAAAACTAAATAATATAATAATAACATAACAACCAGTAAATATTCGACAAAACTTTTTTTGTCAGTAAAAACAACTCTAAACATAATGTGCATGTCTAATAATAAAATGTCTAACAGGATGAAAACTTGCCACATTTTTGCAAATAAACATTTATTTAATCATTTCTGTCCAAAGAGTCATTTTTTCCAAAGAGGTTTTAATAATCAGAAGGAACAAGCTGATTAAACTGTAAATAAAACCACATGAAACACACATCAATAAATTATCACAATATTTAAATATTATATTTCATTATTTCTTAATAAATGTGAGATAAGAACAAAAACTACATTATGTAAGGGATAATGTATAATGAGCCGGTAAATACTGGGAAAATAACTCCCGACAGGGGAACAGGTAAGCGGAATAGCTTCTATTCCCGCTTATTACAAATATCAATTAAATAAATAATTTGAGACAGAATATTGATTAATTATATGATTTTTATTGATTTATACATTAAATCAGGAGGAGAGGGGAAAAAAAACTGCCGGCAACGGCTGAATCTGCGCTACAATAGCTCCATTTGGTGTTTAGTTCATGTCTTCTTCGATGCGATCAACCTCCCTGTCATCCACAATCCCTCTTCTCCGGCATTCTTCTCATCTTCAGCCAGTCAAGATTTTCATGCTCACCAAATATGTTAAAAGTTATATCATGAAAATACTCCATCTTTCTATCTTGTAAATTATTATTTTGAAGCGGTAACGGCTACGTTAGCCCGATTAAAAAAAGTAACTGTTGTCAGGGCAGCATCCCTAGCAACGCTGGGCTACATAGCAACGGTCATTACACAGTAATATCAGACCTCTGAATGCTGTGACTGACCAATCAGAATACAGCATTTAATAGAGCCGTGTAATAAAAATAAATAATAACCCCATAATAAAGTCTGTAGCTATGAACAATCAATCAATTTTATTTATAAAGCCCAATATCACAAATCACAGTTTGCCTCACAGGGCTTTACAGCACACGACATCCCTCTGTCCTTTGGACCCTCACAGAACAGACTGCGGTGTGTGTCAGATCAGACACATTGACATCCTGAGCTGATGGTTTTTATTCAGTGTTTTTCCAGACAAACACAAAAAGCCTGCAGACAAAGAGCAGGGCTCATTTAACCCTTGGTGACCCAAATCTCTTGTCTCCTGTCCGTCTGCATCATCGCTGATGTGGGTCAAACTGTCTCGTCCACACAGGGACAATGAAGCTGCTTCAGCAGGACGAGAGGACACAACTCAGTCGTCTGTCCACCGTACCGTGAAAAAAGAGCTGGTTCATGATAGTACATGTAGTACATATAGTACATATACAATACTATAACATACATGTATAATAACATGTAGTACATATACAATACTATAACATACATGTATAATAACATGTAGTACATATGCAATACTATAACATACATGTATAATAACATGTAGTACATATACAATACTATAACATACATGTATAATAACATGTAGTACATATGCAATACTATAACATACATGTATAATAACATGTAGTACATATACAATACTATAACATACATGTATAATAACATGTACATATACAATACTATAACATACATGTATAATAACATGTAGTACATATACAATACTATAACATACATGTATAATAACATGTAGTACATATGCAATACTATAACATACATGTATAATAACATGTAGTACATATGCAATACTATAACATACATGTATAATAACATATAGTACATATACAATACTATAACATACATGTATAATAACATGTAGTACATATACAATACTATAACATACATGTATAATAACATGTAGTACATATACAATACTATAACATACATGTATAATAACATGTAGTACATATACAATACTATAACATACATGTATAATAACATGTACATATACAATACTATAACATACATGTATAATAACATGTAGTACATATACAATACTATAACATACATGTATAATAACATGTAGTACATATGCAATACTATAACATACATGTATAATAACATATAGTACATATACAATACTATAACATACATGTATAATAACATGTAGTACATATACAATACTATAACATACATGTATAATAACATGTAGTACATATACAATACTATAACATACATGTATAATAACATGTAGTACATATACAATACTATAACATACATGTATAATAACATGTACATATACAATACTATAACATACATGTATAATAACATGTAGTACATATACAATACTATAACATACATGTATAATAACATGTAGTACATATACAATACTATAACATACATGTATAATAACATGTAGTACATATACAATACTATAACATACATGTATAATAACATGTAGTACATATACAATACTATAACATACATGTATAATAACATGTAGTACATATACAATACTATAACATACATGTATAATAACATGTAGTACATAAACAATACTATAACATACATGTATAATAACATGTAGTACATATACAATACTATAACATACATGTATAATAACATGTAGTACATATGCAATACTATAACATACATGTATAATAACATGTAGTACATATACAATACTATAACATACATGTATAATAACATGTAGTACATATACAATAATATAACATACATGTATAATAACATGTACATATACAATACTATAACATACATGTATAATAACATGTAGTACATATACAATAATATAACATACATTTATAATAACATGTACATATACAATACTATAACATACATGTATAATAACATGTTGTACATTTGTAATACTATAACATGCATGTATCATAACACATACATGTGTTACAATATACATATATATACATGTAGAAGAGGACAGAGTTCAGACTGGAGGAAAATCCACAACCGTCCCTCTTCTATTGGTCAGTTATTATAATTTATAAACTTCGACGTTTGAACATCAAAGTTAAAAACGTCTCAGTTTCAGTCGTCATGTTTGATTCTGTGACAGCTGCTTTGTTTTGGACAAATCTTAAATGAGATGTAGAAAAAAGTGAGTTTGATGAAATATCACTGTTTTAAAGTCAGATTTTTTTGTCACAGAAATGTTTGTCATGTGATGTGTTCAAAGACTATTTGAAATTTGAAAAACCAAAAAAAAATAAATCCTGTTTTTACAGTTTCTGGCAGCATGGGAGAAAACTGCTGCCCGAGTCAACGCGTACGTTTGAATACACTAGTTCATTAATTTAACATTTAACCACACTTAATTAAAATCGTAGCTTACAGGTGAAAAAGTGGTTTTGAAAATAATCTGATTTTCATGTAGGTTCAGTCTCACAGGGGAAACACACTTGGCTCAGTTTAAAATGACATATAAAAACATCATTCAAACAGGTAAGGCATGTTTGAGTTGGCCATGTCTGTACCTTTCTTAAGTTTGATTCATATTTGATTTTTTAAACAAAGTAGCTTCAATAACCTGTCATTCAGTGGCTATGTCATAATGTACTGTAGGTCACCAGTATCATATAAAAAGCTACCGTTCACAAAAAAACATTTGCTCTGACGAGAGCACACGTCTGTGGTGTGTCAGATTTGATATGTGTGGCCGGTAAATAATTGAGTCTAATGAAAAACGGTACGGTTCAAACAGATATTCATTGGGGAAAGACAGCACATCTAAACAGGGTCTGAAGATCCTCCCAGCGTAAAGCATTGTGAATTAATTCTGCCTACATACGAACAACCCATGTGTGTCTGCCAGCTTGCTTCAGGCTCGGCAGTAGGGAGGAGACAGGGTGAACTCAGGGTGTCTTATAGAAAACCTCCCACGAGCAGGTTAGGTTCACAGAGTCAGTTGCCATGGTGATTGACTCAGAGTTTGACTTACCTCTCTGTCTGGAACTGAAAACCCAGAGTTTCCCTCATCTCAGAGTTAACACACTCAGAGTTTCCCTCATCTCAGAGTTAACACACTCAGAGTTTCCCTCATCTCAGGGTTAACACACTCAGAGTTTCCCTCATCTCAGAGTTAACACACTCAGAGTTTCCCTCATCTCAGGGTTAACACACTCAGAGTTTCCCTCATCTCAGGGTTAACACACTCAGAGTTTCCCTCATCTCAGAGTTAACACACTCAGAGTTTCCCTCATCTCAGAGTTTCCCTCATCTCAGAGTTAACACACTCTGAGTTTCCCTCATCTCAGGGTTAACACACTCAGAGTTTCCCTCATCTCAGGGTTAACACACTCAGAGTTTCCCTCATCTCAGGGTTAACACACTCAGAGTTTCCCTCATCTCAGGGTTAACACACTCAGAGTTTCCCTCATCTCAGGGTTAACACACTCAGAGTTTCCCTCATCTCAGGGTTAACACACTCAGAGTTTCCCTCATCTCAGGGTTAACACACTCAGAGTTTCCCTCATCTCAGGGTTAACACACTCAGAGTTTCCCTCATCTCAGAGTTAACACACTCAGAGTTTCTCTCATCTCAGAGTTAACACACTCAGAGTTTCCCTCATCTCAGGGTTAACACACTCAGAGTTTCCCTCATCTCAGGGTTAACACACTCAGAGTTTCCCTCATCTCAGAGTTAACACACTCAGAGTTTCCCTCATCTCAGGGTTAACACACTCAGAGTTTCCCTCATCTCAGAGTTAACACACTCAGAGTTTCCCTCATCTCAGGGTTAACACACTCAGAGTTTCCCTCATCTCAGAGTTAACACCCTCAGAGTTTCCCTCATCTCAGAGTTAACACCCTCAGAGTTTCCCTCATCTCAGAGTTAACACACTCAGAGTTTCCCTCATCTCAGAGTTTCCCTCATCTCAGAGTTAACACACTCAGAGTTTCCCTCATCTCAGAGTTTCCCTCATCTCAGGGTTAACACACTCAGAGTTTCCCTCATCTCAGGGTTAACACACTCAGAGTTTCCCTCATCTCAGAGTTTCCCTCATCTCAGAGTTAACACACTCAGAGTTTCCCTCATCTCAGAGTTTCCCTCATCTCAGAGTTAACACACTCAGAGTTTCCCTCATCTCAGAGTTTCCCTCATCTCAGGGTTAACACACTCAGAGTTTCCCTCATCTCAGAGTTAACACCCTCAGAGTTTCCCTCATCTCAGAGTTTCCCTCATCTCAGAGTTAACACACTCAGAGTTTCCCTCATCTCAGGGTTAACACACTCAGAGTTTCCCTCATCTCAGGGTTAACACACTCAGAGTTTCCCTCATCTCAGAGTTAACACACTCAGAGTTTCCCTCATCTCAGGGTTAACACCCTCAGAGTTTCCCTCATCTCAGAGTTAACACACTCAGAGTTTCCCTCATCTCAGGGTTAACACACTCAGAGTTTCCCTCATCTCAGAGTTAACACACTCAGAGTTTCCCTCATCTCAGAGTTAACACACTCAGAGTTTCCCTCATCTCAGGGTTAACACACTCAGAGTTTCCCTCCTCTCAGAGTTAACACCCTCAGAGTTTCCCTCATCTCAGGGTTAACACACTCAGAGTTTCCCTCATCTCAGAGTTAACACACTCAGAGTTTCCCTCATCTCAGGGTTAACACACTCAGAGTTTCCCTCATCTCAGAGTTAACACCCTCAGAGTTTCCCTCATCTCGGGGTTAACACCCTCAGAGTTTCCCTCATCTCAGGGTTAACACACTCAGAGTTTCCCTCATCTCAGA
The DNA here is from genome assembly GCA_035609425.1 of Epinephelus awoara. Taxonomy (NCBI): domain Eukaryota; kingdom Metazoa; phylum Chordata; class Actinopteri; order Perciformes; family Serranidae; genus Epinephelus; species Epinephelus awoara. The sequence goes on from CM069297.1 coordinate 44,473,156, forward strand.
GTTAACACACTCAGAGTTTCCCTCATCTCAGAGTTAACACACTCAGAGTTTCCCTCATCTCAGAGTTAACACACTCAGAGTTTCCCTCATCTCAGGGTTAACACACTCAGAGTTTCCCTCATCTCAGGGTTAACACACTCAGAGTTTCCCTCATCTCAGAGTTTCCCTCATCTCAGAGTTAACACACTCAGAGTTTCCCTCATCTCAGGGTTAACACACTCAGAGTTTCCCTCATCTCAGAGTTAACACACTCAGAGTTTCCCTCATCTCAGGGTTAACACACTCAGAGTTTACCTCATCTCAGAGTTAACACACTCAGAGTTTCTCTCATCTCAGAGTTAACACACTCAGAGTTTCCCTCATCTCAGGGTTAACACACTCAGAGTTTCCCTCATCTCAGGGTTAACACACTCAGAGTTTCCCTCATCTCAGGGTTAACACCCTCAGAGTTTCCCTCATCTCAGAGTTAACACACTCAGAGTTTCCCTCATCTCAGGGTTAACACACTCAGAGTTTCCCTCATCTCAGAGTTAACACACTCAGAGTTTCCCTCATCTCAGGGTTAACACACTCAGAGTTTCCCTCCTCTCAGAGTTAACACCCTCAGAGTTTCCCTCATCTCAGGGTTAACACACTCAGAGTTTCCCTCATCTCAGAGTTTCCCTCATCTCAGGGTTAACACACTCAGAGTTTCCCTCATCTCAGAGTTAACACACTCAGAGTTTCCCTCATCTCAGAGTTAACACACTCAGAGTTTCCCTCATCTCAGAGTTAACACACTCAGAGTTTCCCTCATCTCAGAGTTAACACACTCAGAGTTTCCCTCATCTCAGGGTTAACACACTCAGAGTTTCCCTCATCTCAGAGTTAACACACTCAGAGTTTCCCTCATCTCAGGGTTAACACACTCAGAGTTTCCCTCATCTCAGAGTTAACACACTCAGAGTTTCCCTCATCTCAGAGTTAACACCCTCAGAGTTTCCCTCATCTCAGAGTTAACACACTCAGAGTTTCCCTCATCTCAGAGTTAACACACTCAGAGTTTCCCTCATCTCAGAGTTTCCCTCATCTCAGAGTTAACACACTCAGAGTTTCCCTCATCTCAGAGTTAACACACTCAGAGTTTCCCTCATCTCAGGGTTAACACCCTCAGAGTTTCCCTCATCTCAGAGTTAACACACTCAGAGTTTCCCTCATCTCAGGGTTAACACACTCAGAGTTTCCCTCATCTCAGAGTTAACACACTCAGAGTTTCCCTCATCTCAGAGTTAACACCCTCAGAGTTTCCCTCATCTCAGAGTTAACACACTCAGAGTTTCCCTCATCTCAGAGTTAACACACTCAGAGTTTCCCTCATCTCAGAGTTTCCCTCATCTCAGGGTTAACACACTCAGAGTTTCCCTCATCTCAGAGTTAACACACTCAGAGTTTCCCTCATCTCAGGGTTAACACCCTCAGAGTTTCCCTCATCTCAGAGTTAACACACTCAGAGTTTCCCTCATCTCAGGGTTAACACACTCAGAGTTTCCCCCATCTCAGAGTTAACACACTCAGAGTTTCCCTCATCTCAGAGTTAACACACTCAGAGTTTCCCTCATCTGAGAGTTAACACACTCAGAGTTTCCCTCATCTCAGGGTTAACACACTCAGAGTTTCCCTCATCTCAGAGTTAACACACTCAGAGTTTCCCTCATCTCAGAGTTAACACACTCAGAGTTTCCCTCATCTCAGAGTTAACACACTCAGAGTTTCCCTCATCTCAGAGTTAACACACTCAGAGTTTCCCTCCTCTCAGAGTTAACACCCTCAGAGTTTCCCTCATCTCAGGGTTAACACACTCAGAGTTTCCCTCATCTGAGAGTTAACACACTCAGAGTTTCCCTCATCTCAGGGTTAACACACTCAGAGTTTCCCTCATCTCAGAGTTAACACACTCAGAGTTTCCCTCATCTCAGGGTTAACACACTCAGAGTTTCCCTCATCTCAGGGTTAACACACTCAGAGTTTCCCTCATCTCAGAGTTAACACACTCAGAGTTTCCCTCATCTCAGGGTTAACACACTCAGAGTTTCCCTCATCTCAGAGTTAACACACTCAGAGTTTCCCTCATCTCAGAGTTAACACCCTCAGAGTTTCCCTCATCTCAGGGTTAACACACTCAGAGTTTCCCTCATCTCAGAGTTAACACACTCAGAGTTTCCCTCATCTCAGAGTTTCCCTCATCTCAGGGTTAACACACTCAGAGTTTCCCTCATCTCAGAGTTAACACACTCAGAGTTTCCCTCATCTCAGGGTTAACACCCTCAGAGTTTCCCTCATCTCAGAGTTAACACACTCAGAGTTTCCCTCATCTCAGGGTTAACACACTCAGAGTTTCCCTCATCTCAGAGTTAACACACTCAGAGTTTCCCTCATCTCAGAGTTAACACACTCAGAGTTTCCCTCATCTCAGAGTTAACACACTCAGAGTTTCCCTCATCTCAGGGTTAACACACTCAGAGTTTCCCTCATCTCAGAGTTAACACCCTCAGAGTTTCTCTCATCTCGGGGTTAACACCCTTAGAGTTTCCCTCATCTCGGGGTTAACACACTCAGAGTTTCTCTCATCTCAGGGTTAACACCCTCAGAGTTTCTCTCATCTCAGAGTTAACACCCTCAGAGTTTCCCTCATCTCAGAGTTAACACCCTCAGAGTTTCTCTCATCTCAGAGTTAACACCCTCAGAGTTTCCCTCATCTCAGGGTTAACACACTCAGAGTTTCCCTCATCTCAGAGTTAACACACTCAGAGTTTCCCTCATCTCAGAGTTAACACCCTCAGAGTTTCCCTCATCTCAGGGTTAACACACTCAGAGTTTCCCTCATCTCAGAGTTAACACCCTCAGAGTTTCCCTCATCTCAGAGTTAACACGCTCAGAGTTTCCCTCATCTCAGAGTTAACACGCTCAGAGTTTCCCTCATCTCAGAGTTAACACACTCAGTTTTCAGTGAACCTGCTTTCTGGAACACCCCCACGTCTGGAAGGCATGTTTACTTTAGAAATTGTGAGTTTTATTAAATATAAATTCTCAAAAAACTTTTAAGGAAAAAAGAAATGACCAAAGATTTTAGGGGAAAAAAATGCTTCACAAACAAATTGCCAAAACTTTTAAAGAAATCTAAAAATCAGTAAATATTAAATCAAATGACAAAAGAATATATGTATGTATGTATGTGTATATATATTTACTGTTATATAAACAAACAAACCTGGCCCCAGGTTTGGAAGACATGTTTTCTTTAAATCTACAGTAAAATTAAAAACAAAAAATTACCATTTAATTTGTTCAAATAAAATAAATAACATCAGTCGCTCCCCAGTGTTAAAAACGTATTTGACATGTCTCCCCCTTCTTGCTCTCTATCAGTCTGTATTGAAACAGCGCCCCCCTGTGGAGAAGTAGAGGAACTGCAGCTGCAGTAACTGAGGTCAGAGGTTCTGAACCACATATGTACAACCACAGAGCGCCACCTGGTGGACACACTGAGCCACTGCAACACCAAAACTACTCAAGGACCAGGACCATGACCTGACCAAGCACCAGGACCAGGACCAGGACCTGACCAAGCACCAGGACCAGGACCTGACCAAGGACCAGGACCAGGATCAAGGCCCAGGACCAGTTTTGTGAACAGAAACAAAGACACATCGTCCATCTTCAAAATGAAACTTTATTAAGTGAACACGATTCGTTCAGGTGAAGCTGCACACGGTGCAGACACACCTGTCAACACCCCCAAAGCTTCTGATTCAAAAGACCTTCATCTCATTACATTACACTGAGGAGGAGGAGGAGGAGGAGGAGGAGGAGATCAGATCTGAGATCAGACTCTGAGCTGGAATGTGAAGACACAGATTTTGGTTTGAGGGAAACTCTGCTGCAGGTCGGACTCTAACCCCCCGCTGCCCCTCCCCCTCATGTCCCACTGATAAGGTGTAATCAGAGGGGGCGGGGCTAAAACAGGTAAACAGAGAAAGGCACGTGTATGGCTTGTTTACTGGCAGAGAGACTGTGAGAAGGTCGGCGGCAGCGACACCTTAAATCAACAGATAACAGGAGGACGGGGGTCTATGAGGGTGGGGTTTGGTCACTCTGTGTGTGTGTGTGTGTGTGTGTGTGTGTGTGTGTGTGTGTGTGTGTGTGTGTGTGTGTGTGTGTGCAGCTCAGGCTGTAGATGGCTGTCAGAGTTCAGGAATGTTCCAGTGGGTTCAGGTCGGGGCGACAATGTCATCGTACTTTGAGCCGCTCGCCCTGGTGGTCCCGCCCCCTTCTGGTGAGGTCACTACATGCCCATCCTGATGCTCTGGATGATCTGAAAGATGGCTGCAAAGATCCAGAGACACGAGTCAGACACAGATAAGTCTGACTGAGCTCCGCCCACACACACCCAGGACACAACAGTTTCTATTCTATCGATTTGTGTTTGAGCGAAAAGTCAAAATGACTCCAGAGAGCAGAACAACTTTATCATGATGATAAGACTCAGGACATTTGTTTACTGTTAGATGTTCATATTTATATTTATTCATAACTCCGTTTAGTGTTTCATATATTTATGTTTATATTTATTTATCACTGTGTTTGGTATTTTATATATTTATGTTTATATTTATTTATCACTGTGTTTAGTGTTTTATATATTTATGTTTATATTCATTTATCACTGTGTTTAGTGTTTTATATATTTATGTTTATATTTATTTATCACTGTGTTTAGTGTTTCATATATTTATGTTTATATTTATTTATCACTGTGTTTAGTATTTTATATATTTATGTTTATATTTATTTATCACTGTGTTTAGTGTTTTATATATTTATGTTTATATTTATTTATCACTGTGTTTAGTATTTTATATATTTATGTTTATATTTATTTATCACTGTGTTTAGTATTTTATATATTTATTTATATTTATTTATCACTGTGTTTGGTATTTTATATATTTATGTTTATATTTATTTATCACTGTGTTTAGTATTTTATATATTTATGTTTGTATTTATTTATCACTGTGTTTAGTGTTTTATATATTTATGTTTATATTTATTTATCACTGTGTTTAGTGTTTTATATATTTATGTTTATATCTATTTATCACTGTGTGTAGTATTTTATATATTTATGTTTATATTTATTTATCCCTGTGTTTAGTATTTTATATATTTATGTTTCTATTTATTTGTCACTGTGTGTAGTATTTTATATATTTATGTTTATATTTATTTGTCACTGTGTTTAGTATTTTATATATTTATGTTTATATCTATTTGTCACTGTGTGTAGTATTTTATATATTTATGTTTGTATTTATTTATTACTGTGTGTAGTATTTTATATATTTATGTTTATATTTATTTGTCACTGTGTGTAGTATTTTATATATTTATGTTTGTATTTATTTATCACTGTGTTTAGTGTTTTATATATTTATGTTTATATTTATTTATCCCTGTGTTTAGTATTTTATTTATTTATGTTTATATTTATTTATCACTGTGTGTAGTATTTTATATATTTCTGTTTATATTTATTTATCACTGTTTGTAGTATTTTATATTTAACAGATTAAAAAAATCTAAATAAATTGACCAAATTAAAACCTTTAAACAAATTATTTATATTAATTATAAGTAATGGTTGACATGATAAATTATCATGTTTATAAAATTAAATCACTGATTGTTTCTTTATGAATTTATTTAACGCTGTGTGATGAAGAGGAGGAGGAAGACTCACCTGAGCCACAGACGACGAAGATGAAGAGCGCGAGCAGCCAGGGACCCACACCTTTGTCCTCAGTGATGTTCCTCTGCACGCACGCGCACACACACACACACACACACACACAGTAATTACAATTACAATAATCAATCAGGAGTTCCTGTGATGTCATCACATTCTTCCTCTTCACTCTGCGTCACAACAGTTGATTGACTGTTTGTTAATCTGATCCAATCAAACTGATTGATCTGTCTGATCAGAAGAGACGGTCATCAGTACAAAGTTTTATCACCATCACCATCATCATGACTCTGACTGAGGACTTCCTGTATGACATCATGGACCCAGAGACACATTGATCAATAAAGAAATCAGTGATCGATCACTCTACTGATCAGCTTCCTGTCAAACGATGACATCGTCAAATAGATTTAAATATAAACAATCAATCATGTAGTGAAGTGATGAAACAGGACTTCCTGTTGTCCCTGAAGACCGTCAACTGGGACCGGACTGGGTTCACACTGAGACAGGACCGTCCCCTGTCTGAAGTGGTGTCCTAACACCAGTCTGGTCCCAGTCCACAGTCTGGTCTCCAGTCTGGTCCCAGTCCACAGTCTGGACCTGGTCCGACCTGGTCCTGGTCCACAGGCAGGACTGAGCAGCTGTTGTTAAACTCACCGTTGACTTGGCCACGTTTCCTCTCAGAGTGATGTTCTTGCTGTGTTTCTCGTTCGCCATGCGGATCCTCTGTTTGGCCACCATCTTGTCTTCTTCTTCTTGTTTTGCAGTTTTGATTTTTAATTCAGTTGTAGTTTGTTTGTTTGTGTGTGTGTGTGTGTGTGTTTGTCCTCCTGCTGCTCGGTGTGTCGGTGCTGACGGACTGGGAGCTCCTCTCACTTGTCTACGTACTCAAAAAGACGAAGCCCCGCCCCCTCAGCCCGCCGCTTCCCCTGCAAAGTTACTGCGTGTCAAAATAAAACTTCCGGCACGAGCTTTCAAAATTAAATCTCCTCATGCCAGACGGTGGAAGAAGAACTCAGAAATATAAAATATACTAAAAACACAGTGTTCATTTGCAGTTCTGCTTCAGTAAAACTACAAAAGCGTTAGTGGTAAGATACATACAGTACTCATGAGCATCAACAGCTTCAGCGTCAGCTCTTCATTTGGGTTAATTCAAAATACTATTGAAGTAAAAGTACTGTCAGCTATATGTAACCTACTTAAAGTACCTGCAGAATAATCTAAATGATGTCACTGATGCATTAATGTGTTGATCAGCTCATTTTAATAACTTCATATCCTGCTGAGTAGTTTCATTTACATCATCAATACATCATCATTGATTACTGATTATATTTTGTATCAATAATCTGAATGTGTGAAGGGAGTAAAACTGTCAGAAATGCAGCATAATAATGATAAAAATAATAATCCAGTAAAGTACTTCACATTTTTACTGGAGTAACTGAGTAAATGTATTTTCATCACTGAATATTTGACACACTACATTCCACCGTGCTTTTACTTTGAAAACGGAATTTACGTCACTTCGCTCTGTGAGAGCTTGACGCAGCTGTTGAACTTTAAACGAAAATAAAATCAAACTTTTTCTTGTTTATTGAAAATATCGCGTGTTGTTCGCGATGAAACGTCACGGTATGCGTCACAATAAAATAACAAAACCTTTTTAAAATGTTTTTCTGTGACGTGTTCGAGAAGAGAGCGGCCTGTATGCTGATGTGGCACTGAGAGTCCCGCCTACCTCGGACGCATTTCCGGGAAACGGCTTCTCTTCTTCCGGCACGCGTAAACATGGCGCCCATCATGCCGCTGCTAGCAGGTGGGCAATTTTATTTTTTATAAAACTCTGTTGTTGTGATTTTGAAATGTTAACCGACATATTACCGAACAATCTATACCGACCGACCGACGGTCAGAGGTCAGACAGTCGGCTGTCATTCGCTTCCGGTCTTTTAGATTAAAGAAATATTCCGCCAAACTCGGTGTAAAATCTGGTGTGTTTTTGTTGATGTGTGTTTTAGCAGAGTCGTGTACGTCCTAAAGGGAAAGTTGAGACTTACTTGAATCAACAGAGTCTTGTGAATAATTCGGCACAAATAAAATCCACAAGTAACAAAGCAGCAAGATAATTCATCCTTATAAGCCGATGACAGTGTCCGCTCTGCGCCTGTCTCAGGAGAGGAGAAAGAAGTGATGAGCTGATATAAAAACAGTGCGAAGCCGCTCAAGGTATGGCTGTTCGAAACATCATATTGACGCCGAATTAAAGAGTCGGATTGGTTGATACAGGAAATGTCTCCAGTTTCACTTTATGTGACAGGCTGCTCAGTCTATAAACAGTGATACTACGAATTAGATCATTTCCCTATTGGGTCAGGCGGACATTATCCAAGAAAAAGACATCTGGTCAGCAGCCAGTGACGGTGAAAGAATATATATGACACCAAAGTCCAAACTGTTCTGAGTCTGTCTGGTCCTTCAGAATAAATGTTGAACCAAAGTCAGTGTGAAATCTGGTGTGTTTTGGTTGATCTGTTTGACTTGAATCAGCAGAGCCGTCTGTTAGCTGCAGCGAGTCTCCGCCTGTCAGTGTGTGTCTCTCACTGTAGCAGGAATAAAGTGTGTGTGTTTGATCTGAGCCGAATTAAACAGTGAAACACATGTGTTCAGAAGCCGCTCGCCGCGTGACTGTACCTGGAAGAGTTATGGTTGTAAACACAGTTTAACATTCATGAGATTTCTTAATGAGGTTTGGCCTTCATTTTGTAAATCAGAGACAGAAGCAGTGTCCTGACTGAGTGTAAAGTTCCTGCCCGGGGTTGTTTCTGCCTTATGACATGCAGCTTCAGTCACAGTTGATCCAGTCGATATCTGATAATCAGTATACTGATGATGAGACTTTGAGCTGATATAAACCTGACTCATGTTTCAGTGCGTGGATCTGATGGCACGTCTCTGCTCTGTGGTCCTCCATCATGTCAGCCGCACTCAGCCTTCACCAGGTAACCATAGCAACGCTTTGACACCTCCATGGAGTCATTGTATTGATTGATATATTTATTGGTATTAACCAGGTGTGTGTGTGTTTCTCTCTCTCTCTCTCTCTCAGGGACCCTCGGCCCAGCAGGTGTGTCACCTTCAGCAGAGACGGCACGCTGTTCGGATGGTGCAACGGACACAAGTAGGCCTAACTACACAACAGTTAAAAATATAAATATTATGAATAACAACAACAACAATAATAATAATAATAATGATAATAATAATGTCAGATGATAAACTTAAAGGATCAGTTCACCAAACATCAGAAGAGATCAGTCTGTTCTAATGTCTGTCTCTGTGTCTGTCTGTCTGTCTGACTGTCTGTCTGTCTGTCTCTCAGTGTCTCTGTGGTCAAATCTTCAGATGGCTCCATTGTGTCGACCTTTGACCTCCCGAAGACGTCTCTGCTGGACTTCTCTCCTCTCAACAATGTTCTGGTCACCTGGCAACCGTACAGCAGTAAGACTCTAGAGGACACGAGAGGACATGCCACAGTGACAGGACAGGAGACAGTGAGAGGACACAAGAGGACAGGAGACAGTGAGAGGACACGAGAGGACAGGAGACAGTGAGAGGACAGGAGAGGACAGGAGACAATGAGAGGACATGAGACAGTGAGAGGACACAAGAGGACAGGAGACAGTGAGAGGACACGAGAGGACAGGAGACAGTGAGAGGACACGAGAGGACAGGAGACAGTGAGAGGACAGGAGACAGTGAGAGGACAGGAGACAGACTCAGATTTATCTTTTATAGTGAAACTGAAGTTACAGTGACTTCCTGTTTACGTAGCTGACTGCTCCTGATTGGACGGTGCATCAAATGTGTCCTAGCAACAGACTGACACATCAGAGACGTCCTTACTGAGACGTGTGTGTGTGTGTGTGTGTGTGTGTGTGTGTGTGTGTGCGCGTGTAGAGGCTCAGGACAGCTCTCAGGGTGAAGCGAACCTTCAGCTCTGGGACGTTCAGAGCAGTCAGCTGATCAAAGCTCTGTATCAGAAGAAGGTGGAGTCATGGTGAGGACACACACACACACACACACACACACACACACACACACACACACACACACACCTCATACTGCAGCTCTGCACTCTGATTGGCTGCAGGTGTCCCAGCTGGTCGGATGACGAGACGATCTCAGTGAGGAGCGTCAACAATGAGCTGCACTTCTATGAGAACAATGACTTCAGTAAGTAGACACAGCCCAGCCCTCTCCCAGGTCGTAGACAGAGGTCTGTTCTCTCCCTGGTAAAAGACAGAGCCCAGCTCTCTCCCAGGGTTTAGACAGAGCCTGATTTTCTCCCAGGGCTTAGACAGAGCCCAGCTCTCTTCCAGGTCATAGACAGAGCCCAGGTGACACTGTGTCTCTGTTCTCAGGTACGATCTCTAACAAGCTGCACATGCAGAAGGTGTCGGACTTCGTGTTGTCACCTGGAGGTCAGCCCAGTAAGGTGAGGAGCCGCCGTCCTGCACCAGCACAGAGACACACTTGTAGGTTCAGACCTGATCCTGGTCCTGTTTGTTCCCCGCAGGTATCCGTCTACGTCCCGGGCAGTAAAGGAGCGCCATCGTTTGTGCGTCTGTACCAGTACCCAGTGTTGGGAGGACCCACTGCCGCGCTCGCCAACAAGAGCTTTTTCAAGGCCGACAGAGTCAGCATGCAGTGGAACAAGAAAGGTAGGAGAATCTTGGAGGCCCTGGAGGTCCTGGATTATGTTTAATGTCCTGTTTGTATGAATCTCGTTAACGATGAGTCGTTCTCTCAGCCTCTGCAGTTCTGGTGACGGCGAGCACTGAGGTGGATAAAACCGGAGCGTCGTATTACGGAGAGCAGACGCTTCATTACCTCGCTGTGAACGGAGAGACGGCTCTAGTCCAACTGCGTCAGTACTGTGATTACTCTTATCATATAGTACTCTGTATCCAGAGTACTCTCTGGGTACTCCATGTAGTAACACTACTCCTGTGTATTTATGTATTTATAATCTGTCTATGTGAACACAGCGAAGAATGGTCCAATCTACGACGTGGCGTGGAGTCCAAACTCGACAGAGTTCTGCGTGGTGTATGGCTTCATGCCAGCCAAGGCCACCGTCTACAACCTCAAGTGTGACCCCGTGTTCGACTTTGGAACCGGACCACGAAACGCCGCCTACTACAGGTGAGAACACACCTGTCCTGTGCTCAGAGGGGACATCGGAGCTGCATGTCTCCTGATGTCCACCAGAGGTCAGGACCAGGTTCTGGTTTCTGTTTCAGGTCTAAGAGTTGTTGAGGACGAACAGCGGGGCTGATACGATCTCTGAACCCATCAGCTGTCATCTGACAACGATTTAGGTTGTCTTTAGCTTTGTTAGCTGGTCGTAGACCTCTTCACTAAACTTCGTCCCCTGATGGGACTGTACATTGAAGACAGCCTTGACCCGGACCTTGGACAAGTCGTGGTCAGACCGGTAGCTGATGTGTTTAGAGACAGGCTTTCACCTGACACCAGACACCTGACACCTGACTATGTCCTGGTTTCAGTCCTCAGGGTCACATTCTGGTCCTGGCCGGCTTCGGGAACCTGCGGGGTCAGATGGAAGTCTGGGACGTGAAGAAGTACAAACAGGTGAAAAAGAACAGCAGCAACACAAACATCACCAGGAAGTGATGTTGAGTCGTCTGAAAACAGAACATAGAACTCTGAGAGGCCCGGCAGTGGAGCCCTGTGGAACACCACACTCACCAACAGTTACTTTAACCACACAGGGCTCAGCGAGAGGCGCTGATTGGTCGGATCAAATGCTCCGCTGAAACACAAACAAAACATTATTCAGAATTCCCGTTTCCTCCAGTTCAGCTCCTCAGAAATCTTCAACTGATGTTTGGTCACAGACTGTGTAACCTGCACGTCAGTGATGTGTTCAGGTACACTGAGTCAGCGATGTGTTCAGGTACACTGAGTCAGCGATGTGTTCAGGTACACTCCGTCCTCTTCTGTCTCTCCTGTCTCCATCCTCCTAAGTCTCTCCTGTCTCTGTCCACCCAGGTGTCCAAACCTCAGGCCCCAGACGCCACACATTTCTCCTGGTGTCCTGATGGTGAGCACGTTGTCACGGCGACGTGTTCTCCGCGGCTGCGGGTCAGTAACGGTTACAAGATCTGGCACTACACCGGCTCCGTGCTGCACAAGTGGGACGTGGCCGCTGGTACGGAGCTGTGGGAGGTCCGCTGGCAGGCGTTCCCTGAAGGCAGCTTCCCAGAGCGCGCCATCAAATACCAGGCAGCACCCAGTGAGCTGGGGACCACACAGGCCCCGCCCACACAGGCGTACCGCCCACCTGCACTGAGACACCTGCCGGCCACGCCCAGCGCCAAACTGGTGAGGAAACAGGTTTATACAGTCCGTTAGAGGCAGGATGATTATGATTATGATCATGATGGTGGTGGTGATGATGGTAATGATGTCACCCTGTGATGTCAGCACGAGGAGGAGCCTCCTCAGAACCAGCGGCCCGCAGAGAAGAGTCTGTCTAAATCCGCTCTGAAGAACCAGAAGAAACGAGAAGCCAAGAAAGCCGCCAAACAGGTGACCTGCTGTCGACCAATCACACCCCTCCACAGTCACAGTCACATGATGATCAGTAATGATGTTGATTATAACTCTGCAGGAGGCCAAGGCTGAACCTGAACCTCCATCTGACCCGGCCCCCGTCAGCAACAGCCAATCAGAGCTGGGCAGCGGCGACCCAGAGACTGACAAGAAGGTCAAGAACTTAAAGAAGGTGAGTCGGCTGTGATTGGTCAGAGTGTGCTGTGATTGGTCAGAGTGTCTGTGATTGATCAGAGTGTTCAGTGATTGGTCAGAGTGTGCTGTGATTGGTCAGAGTGTTCAGTGATTGGTCAGAGTGTCTGTGATTGGTCAGAGTGTTCAGTGATTGGTCAGAGTGTCTGTGATTGGTCAGAGTGTTCAGTGATTGGTCAGAGTGTCTGTGATTCGTCAGAGTGTCTGTGATTGGTCAGAGTGTTCAGTGATTGGTCAGAGTGTCTGTGATTGGTCAGAGTGTGCTGTGATTGGTCAGGGTGTCTGTGATTGGTCAGAGTGTGCTGTGATTGGTCAGAGTGTGCTGTGATTGGTCAGGGTGTCTGTGATTGGTCAGAGTGTGCTGTGATTGGTCAGAGTGTGCTGTGATTGGTCAGGGTGTCTGTGATTGGTCAGAGTGTTCAGTGATTGGTCAGAGTGTCTGTGATTGGTCAGAGTGTCTGTGATTGGTCAGAGTGTTCAGTGATTGGTCAGAGTGTGCTGTGATTGGTCAGAGTGTGCTGTGATTGGTCAGGGTGTCTGTGATTGGTCAGAGTGTCTGTGATTGGTCAGAGTGGCTGTGATTGGTCAGAGTGTGCTGTGATTGGTCAGAGCAACAGCCAATCAGAGCTGGGCAGCGGCGACCCAGAGACTGACAAGAAGGTCAAGAACGTAAAGAAGGTGAGTCGGCTGTGATTGGTCAGAGTGTGCTGTGATTGGTCAGAGTGTCTGTGATTGGTCAGAGTGTTCAGTGATTGGTCAGAGTGTGCTGTGATTGGTCAGAGTGTCTGTGATTGGTCAGAGTGTTCAGTGATTGGTCAGAGTGTGTGTGATTGGTCAGAGTGTGCTGTGATTGGTCAGAGTGTTCAGTGATTGGTCAGAGTGTGCTGTGATTGGTCAGGGTGTCTGTGATTGGTCAGAGTGTCTGTGATTGGTCAGAGTGTGCTGTGATTGGTCAGAGTGTCTGTGATTGGTCAGAGTGTGCTGTGATTGGTCAGAGTGTGCTGTGATTGGTCAGAGTGTTCAGTGATTGGTCAGAGTGTGCTGTGATTGGTCAGAGTGTCTGTGATTGGTCAGAGTGTCTGTGATTGGTCAGAGTGTGCTGTGATTGGTCAGGGTGTCTGTGATTGGTCAGAGTGTGCTGTGATTGGTCAGAGTGTGCTGTGATTGGTCAGAGTGTCTGTGATTGGTCAAAGTGTGCTGTGATTGGTCAGAGTGTGCTGTGATTGGTCAGAGTGTGCTGTGATGCGTTTATGTGTTTCAGAAACTGAAGGCGATCGAGGAGCTGAAGGATCAGCAGGCGTCCGGAAAAGTTCTGCAGAAGAACCAGGTGATGTCATAGATTATTGATCAGTGATCAGTGACAGGTGCTGATCAGGTGTGTGTGTGTGTGTGTGTGTGTGTGTGTGTGTGTGTGTGTGTGTGTGTGTGTGTGAGAGAGAGAGAGACACAGTTTTGTGTGACGCAGGTGTGTTTGTTTTGTTCAGCTGGAGAAGGTGCAGAAGGAGGAGCAGCTGCTGAAGGAGCTGCAGGAGTTGCAGATCGGACAGTAGGCGGCGCCGGAGGAGCTACAGGCCACGCCCCCACACTCCACCACATGCACACACACATGGGCTTGGTCAGGGGGCGGGGCTTGTGGTGAGGAGGTGTGATTGACATGATGGCTGACACCTCCACATGTTGTGATCTGATTGGTTCAGGTTCTGTTGAAAGCATTTATTCATTGGTGTGTGTGTGTGTGTGTGTGTGTGTGTGTGTGTGTGTGAGTGTGAGAGTGAGAGAAGCCTTGTTGCTATGCAACATGTGTACAGATGTTGAAGCCTCTGACAGTGTTCTTTCAGAATAAAAGCCTCAGCTGTGACACTTCCTGGATTAAACTGTGTGTCTGCTCTTCTTCTCATGAGATGTTCAGGGACCTCAGGTCCCAATAACACAGCTCATGTAGAAACACCTTAAGATAAAGATGATCATTATACAACTAGATGTTTACTTCATGTGTTCACACTGTCGTCATGGTAACAGTCCTCAGCTGAAGTTTACTGTAAGGTCCACTGACTGGATTCATGTGGAGCTTCAAAACACATCTGAGGCCTTTAAGGTTTCCCACTTTCTTAATCAATGATCTGTTAATAAGAGTCAGTTAATAAGATAAGATATACTTTATTGATCCCCCAGAGGGGACATTCAAATGTCACAGCAGCACAAGACAAAAATAAAAGACAATAAGTAAAATAAAGATAGAAGAGAAAAATAAAATCAAATTTCTACCAGATGCCCATTAGACACAGCTCGTCATGCAGAGGAGAGAAGGATTGTCCAGATTTTGTCCTTCACCCTCCTCTCAGCCGCTGCCTCCAGACCAGTATTATCATAGTTATTATTAACAATAATAATAATAATACATGGGATTTATGTCACACGTTTCAGGATAAAGGAAAGCAGAAACGTTGACAGGAAGTTAAAAATGTTTGAGCTCTGGAAACGTGTGATAAAGATTTGTCACTGTTTCCAAGGTTTGACTGTGATGACTTGACAATGAAAATAATCGATGATGATAATAATAATAATAATAATAATAATGATAATCAGCTCCAGTAAATGTAAACAATGTTCCAAATTTCATTTTAAATATTTTTGATTATTTGTAAAATGGTAAAATGGTCTTTTATTATTGTAAATGTAAATTTAAAAATGTAAAGAAAACCAGCAGATTTATTCATAATAAAATAACCAGTGATGATGTGAATAAAGTTAAAATATTCATTTAATTAATTTAATATTTGTGAATTAATGTAATTTATTTTGTCCTTATTATAAGTGTGAATTTAAAAAACATCCTCCGGCTACAAAGCGGAAGCTGTTTCCGGTCTCTCATTGATCCATCCCGCTGCCAAGCAACCTTGTCTGCGCTCCTATTGGTCAGTTCTGCCACACGTGGTTTCCACCGTGTGCGCTCGTTCATGTATCTCCGCTGGTTAAAGCGAGCGGGGCGCGTGCCTGTGTTGTGTCAGAGTGTCCCCGCCCCGCTGTGACGTATCGGTGTGTGTGTCTAACAGCCTCCTGAGTGTGAACAGACGCAGCGGAGGGTTCGTTTGTTTCTCTGAACTCTGACTGATCGGTTTCTCATCGATTGTCGATCAGTGGTTATTAGTTTGTTTGTTTGTTTGTTGTAGTTTAAACCCTTAATGTAAAAACTACAGACACAGTTTACGGCGGTGACGTAGAGCAGCGTGTGAGAGGAGCAGGAAACACGTGCGCTCACAGCAGCAGAGCTGACAGGTCACAGCGAATACTGACGGTTACTGGTGATACTGGTGACACTGGTTTAAGTGACGGGGTCATGAGCTGAAGACACGTCACGGACAGGTAACCACCTACGTCACACACACACACACACACACACACACACACACACACACACACACACACACACACACACACACCTGCAACCTGTTCAGTCAGTCACGTGTCCTGATCAGTGAATTGATTATTGATCGCTCCTCCACAGACACCTGCTGGTATTGATCCCAGACATCAGATCAGTTGGTCCTGTATTGATCTGATTATCGGTTCGTCCTGATCAGCGTCTGATCATCTTTATAAAGTGGTATTGATCACGTGTGTTCGTCCTCACAGCACTGATGGATGAGCCTCCAAGCAGACAGGAGGACGAGGACTTGTCTCCGTCCTCACCTCACGCAGTGGCGGTTACTCAGTGTGACTCCGCCCCCCTGCTTTGGAGGGTGGAGGACCTGCGGTCGGTGAGGTCTCAGGGCCTGGTGGGGGCGCTGCTGGGTTCGCTGCCCCGGACGCCCCGACAGAACACTCGACTGGGCCGACCACTGCTGCTGCTGCCGGAGGAGGAGAGACTGCTGAGGGAACGCCGCACCATGGCTGCCGCCGCTGCTCCGCCTGCTGCTGACCAGGTCAGGGTAACCACTGATAACCAGATTGACCTTATATATGGCAGCAGAGTGTTTGATGTAGTTCACCCTGAGCACCAGGAGGGGGCGCTGTCAGTTCACCTGTAGGGGCTGTAATTGGCTGCATCTGGACCAGGGGTGGCCGACCAGTCAGAGACCAAGAGCCACAAACATTACCGTGGTAGCACAAAGAGCCACATCATGCACGCGTGCTTACAAACGCACTCCCTCTCTCACACAAACACCAAATGACATAACATCAAAATCCAAGCATTTCCAATTTTCAAAGCCAGATTTATTTATCTCACACACAAATAAATAACCATGAATAGAGATACACACACCCACAGTCTCTCCCTCTCTCATACTCTCTCCACACACGCACACACACACACACACACACACACACACACACACACACACACACACACAAAGACACGCATTTCCTCCCTGGCCCTTTTTGTTGTGCGATATCGCCACCGCACTGCAGTCAGCATTCCTTCCGAACTCCACACCCTCTCACCTGCCCGTGCGCACTCCTCTCTCTCTCACTGGCTCCACTTAAGCCTGTTACATTTCTTAAAGGGCCATACACACTCATAACAATTAATTGGTTTTTTTTTATGATGGAAGAGCCGCACGCCGATGGTTTTAATTAATGGATCAAAGAGCCGCACACTGATAGGCAAAGAGCCGTATGCGGCTCGCGAGCCGCGGGTTGGCCACCCCTGATCTGGACCACAGGTGATTTTGATTTGTTTTTGACAGGATGGAGGAGGGGCGAAGCTCCGTCTGCAGGTGCAGCAGCACCAGGAGGAGCAGGAGAGGAGTTACCAGGAGCAGAGCATCCTCGCTCTGGAGGACAGGAAGTCAGCGCTGCTCCGAGCCATGACCTCATCACACACAGGTGAGAATGACTCACCCGGACGTCGTCTCTGTGTCTCTGCCGTCCGATCTTACAGTCCTGGTTCTGGTCCTCTCAGAGTCTGGTTCTGGGGCTGCAGCCGAGGCCCTGCGGGGCCGCCTGGAGGGCCTGCACCGCAGCTTCACCTTCCCTCGCTCAGCGATGGCGGTCCAGCTGAGCACAGCGAGGGCGGGGCTTTCTTACTGCCCCGAGGCCCGTGCCTTCCTGCAGGCTGACGGGCCAATCAGAGGACAGGACGAGTCATGCTGCAGTGCCAGGTACCAGGTGTTCAAAGACCTGAGGGGGCGGGGCTTCTACCTGACCTCAGCAGGGAAGTTTGGTGGAGACTTCCTGGTGTACCCAGGTCAGTGAGCGTGAGCGTGTGACCATTGAACAGAATCATGTGATGATACTTCCTGTTCATCACTTGTCTCTCTGGTCTTCTTCAGGTGATCCTCTTCGTTTCCACGCTCACTTCATTGCTGTCTGTCTGTCCCTGGACGAGTGCGTCTGTCTGCTGGACGTCCTTGCCGTGACTCGTCTGGGGTCCAACGTGAAGAAGACTGTCCTGCTCTGCTCGCCGGGGGCGGATGGACGAGTCCTGTACACCTCGTTACAGTGGAGCGGGATGGTTTAGATCTGTGGTTCTCAACGTCAGCCTTGTATACATACATACATACATACATACACCAATCAGCCAAAACATTTGAACCACTGGTGGCTGAAGTGAGTCGCATTGATCATCTCGTTACAGTGCAGTGTTCTCTTGAGGAACTTTTGGTCCAGAAATTCATGAGGATGCCACTTGATGCACTCGACCTACCTGAACACCGCTGCAGATCAAGTATTGCTCCTCACAGCAACAGTACTTCCTGATGCCAGTGGCCCCCCAGCAGGACAATGCACCATGCTACACTGCAGAAACTGCTCAGGAATGGTCTGAGGAATGTGTCAGAAAGCTAAAGGCATCAACCTGGCGTCCTAATACCCCAGGTCCAAATCTGATTGAGCATCCATGGGACGTGCTGGTACCTCAGAGGTACCCCCAATCCATGGTGGGGCCTCCCTGGATTGGACTTGTCTCTGACATGTCAAGACATGGACACAGGACCTCTGGAAGGTGTCCTGTGGTGTCTGGCACCGGGCGGTGTTTGGAGAGCATCAAGTAGCATCCACATGAATTCCATGACCCAAGATTTCCCAACAGAACATTGCGCTATAACAAGATGATCAATGGTAGTCACTTCACCCACCAGTGGTTTTACTGTTTTGTAATATTCATTCATTGTGCTAAATAAGAAAAGTCACGTTGTCAGGTTCTGATGACGTACCAATACTATTGTGCGTCCCTGGTCCCTGGACCCTCCTTTGATAAGATTTGGTCTCAGAGATCTCTGACTCAAAAGGTATTTGTTGTTCGATCAGAACTCTACAGCTGAGGAGATCACCCTGGAACTACCTCAAGGACCCCTGAGGGTCCCCGGGCCCCTGCTTGAGAACCCCTGGTTCAGATAACAGATCAGTACTGTGGCCTAACACCTGATCAGGAAGCTGAACCTGAACCTTAGTCCAGTTCAGACCAAAGATTCATGACAAGATGAAACTGTTTTAGAATGTTACAGAGAAAAGTGTCACCGGTGTGAATTGGACTCAGAATGGTCTGATGATGTCACCCGATTCTCAGCTGGTCAGACCACCGGCGGCTGGTTCAGGAACAGATGGGACATTTGGTCAGATACTAAACTGGTCGGTGAGTCGTCCATGTTTTCACAGACGTGGGTGGAAACTGTAACTCGACTGATTCATAGAGACAGAAACCGTGATGTGATGATTCTACTTTACAGAAGAAAGTTAAAATTATAAAACTGGTGTCGGTTGTTTTTGTGATTGATTAATAAACTGGTCTATTGTCAGTCTGTCAGTCTGATGTCAGTCTGCTGTCAGTCTGTTAGTCAGATGTCAGTGTGATGTCAGTCTGATATTGGTCTGATGTCAGTCTGATATCGGTCTGATGTCAGTCTCATGTCAATCTCATGTCAGTCTGATATCGGTCTAATGTCAGTCTGATATCAGTCTGATGTCAGTCTCATGTCAATCTCATGTCAGTCTGATATCGGTCTGATGTCAGTCTGATATCAGTGTGATGTCAGTCAGATGTCAGTGTGATGTCAGTCTGATATTGGTCTGATGTCAGTCTGATGTCGGTCTGATATCGGTCTGATGTCAGTCTGATATCGGTCTGATGTCAGTCTGATATCAGTGTGATGTCAGTCTGATATCGGTCTGATGTCAGTCTGATATCGGTCTGATGTCAGTCTGATATCAGTGTGATGTCAGTCTGATATCAGTCTGATGTCGGTCTGATATCAGTGTGATGTCAGTCTGATATCGGTCTGATGTCAGTCTGATATCGGTCTGATGTCAGTCTGATATCAGTGTGATGTCAGTCTGATATCAGTCTGATGTCGGTCTGATATCGGTGTGATGTCAGTCTGATATCAGTCTGATGTCGGTCTGATATCGGTCTGATGTCAGTCTGATATCGGTCTGATGTCAGTCTGATATCAGTGTGATGTCAGTCTGATATCAGTCTGATGTCGGTCTGATATCGGTCTGATGTCAGTCTGATATCGGTCTGATGTCAGTCTGATATCAGTGTGATGTCAGTCTGATATCGGTCTGATGTCAGTCTGATATCGGTCTGTCAGTCTGATATCGGTCTGATGTCAGTCTGATATCGGTCTGTCAGTCTGATATCGGTCTGATGTCGGTCTGATATCGGTCTGATGTCAGTCTGATATCGGTCTGATGTCAGTCTGATATCAGTCTGATGTCAGTCTGATATCAGTCTGATGTCGGTCTGATATCGGTCTGATGTCAGTCTGATATCAGTGTGATGTCAGTCTGATATCGGTCTGATGTCAGTCTGATATCAGTGTGATGTCAGTCTGATATCAGTGTGATGTCAGTCTGATATCGGTCTGATGTCAGTCTGATATCAGTCTGATGTCAGTCTGATATCGGTCTGATATGTGTCTGAGTCTCACAGTGATCTCTCTCTCATAAATGAACACAACGCCAAAGATCAGGTGACGACTGTTTAATTAGTTAATCAGGTCTCGCTGGTTCTGATGGACCCAGACTGGATCAGGTCCAGCTGGTTCTGATGGACCCAGACTGGATCAGGTCCAGCTGGTTCTGATGGACCCAGACTGGATCAGGTCCAGCTGGTTCTGATGGACCCAGACTGGATCAGGTCCAGCTGTAGCCCTGCAGGTCTGTATGTTGATGGGCGGAGCTGCCTGGCAGGTCAGGTGGTCAGTAGAACGGTGTGGTCCCGCCCCAGTCGATGACGGCTCCATCCCACTTGGTCCTGAGGGTCATCTCCAGCGAGGGGAACCTCCTCTCAGGGTCCAGGTCTGAAGGTCTGCAGGACGCCTCCCAGTGGTGAGAGTGAGTATCTGCACACAGAGTCTGGATCAGACATGAGACCAGAACAGGTGGACACCCTGTCTCAGACCCAGGTCCTCACCCACAGTCAGTCTGGCCATGGTCCTCTGGGATGTCTGTCCGTTGTAGTAGAACAGGTGGAACAGGTGCTCCGTCCTCCAATCAGAGAGCAGCGAGCGGTCCAGACTGAAGACCACCGAGAAGCTGCTGTTGATACAGCAGAGCCACACCGGGTACCGGGGCGTCTTAAGCATGCTGCCCACCTGAGGACAGAGGACACCGGTTCACAGAGACATACTGAGGACAGAGGACACCGGTTCACAGAGACATACTGAGGACAGAGGACACTGTGTCACAGAGACATACTGAGGACAGAGGACACCGGTTCACAGAGACATACTGAGGACAGACGACACTGTGTCACAGAGACATACTGAGGACAGACGACACCGGTTCACAGAGACATACTGAGGACAGAGGACACTGTGTCACAGAGACATACTGAGGACAGACGACACTGTGTCACAGAGACATACTGAGGACAGAGGACACCGGTTCACAGAGACATACTGAGGACAGACGACACTGTGTCACAGAGACATACTGAGGACAGAGGACACTGTGTCACAGAGACATACTGAGGACAGGGTCGTCTCGTCGCCTCGTCTGAGTCTGATTGGTTAAAGACTTGTCTCTTCTTGTCTCGTCTTGTTTCTTCTCGTCTGAATGTGATTGGTTAAAGATTTGTCTCTTCTTGTCTTGTCTCGTCTCATCTGAATGTGATTGGTTAAAGACTTGTCTCTTCTTGTCTTGTCTCGTCTCATCTGAATGTGATTCGTTAAAGACTCATCTCTTGTCTCGTCTCGTCTCATCTGAGTCTGATTGGTTACAGACTTGTCTCTTGTCTCATCTTGTCTTGTCTCGTCTCGTCTCATCTGAATGTGATTCATTAAAGACTCGTCTCTTCTTGTCTCGTCTCGTCCCATCTGAGTCTGATTGGTTAGAGACTTGTCTCGTTTTGTCTCATCTGAATGTGATTCGTTAAAGACTCGTCTCTTCTTGTCTCGTCTCGTCTCATCTGAGTCTGATTGGTTAAAGACTTGTCTCTTGTCTCGTCTCGTCTCATCTGAGTCTGATTGGTTAAAGACTTGTCTCTTCTTGTCTCGTTTTGTCTTGTCTCGTCTCGTCTCATCTGAGTCTGATTGGTTAAAGACTTGTCTCTTCTTGTCTCGTCTCGTCTCATCTGAGTCTGATTGGTTAAAGACTTGTCTCTTGTCTCATCTTGTCTCGTCTTGTCTCTTCTCGTCTGAATGTGATTGGTTAAAGATTTGTCTCTTCTTGTCTCGTCTTGTCTTGTCTCGTCTCGTCTCATCTGAATGTGATTGGTTAAAGACTTGTCTCTTCTTGTCTCGTCTTGTCTCTTCTCGTCTGAATGTGATTGGTTAAAGATTTGTCTCTTCTTGTCTTGTCTCGTCTCATCTGAATGTGATTGGTTACAGACTTGTCTCTTCTTGTCTCTTCTTGTCTCGTCTCGTCTCATCTGAGTCTGATTGGTTAAAGACTTGTCTCTTCTTGTCTCGTCTCGTCTCATCTGAGTCTGATTGGTTAAAGACTTGTCTCTTCTCTCATCTTGTCTCGTCTTGTCTCTTCTCGTCTGAATGTGATTGGTTAAAGATTTGTCTCTTCTTGTCTCGTCTTGTCTTGTCTCGTCTCGTCTCATCTGAATGTGATTGGTTAAAGATTTGTCTCTTCTTGTCTCGTCTCGTCTCATCTGAATGTGATTGGTTAAAGACTTGTCTCTTCTTGTCTCGTCTTGTCTCTTCTCGTCTGAATGTGATTGGTTAAAGACTTGTCTCTTCTTGTCTCGTCTTGTCTCTTCTCGTCTGAATGTGATTCGTTAAAGACTTGTCTCTTCTTGTCTCGTCTCGTCTCATCTGAGTCTGATTGGTTACAGACTTGTCTCTTGTCTCATCTTGTCTTGTCTCGTCTCGTCTCATCTGAGTCTGATTGGTTAAAGACTTGTCTCTTCTTGTCTCGTCTCGTCTCATCTGAGTCTGATTGGTCAAAGACTCGTCTCTTCTTGTCTCGTCTCGTCTCATCTGAGTCTGATTGGTTAAAGACTTGTCTCTTCTTGTCTCGTCTCGTCTCATCTGAGTCTGATTGGTTAAAGACTTGTCTCCTTGTCTCGTCTCGTCTCATCTGAGTCTGATTGGTTAAAGACTTGTCTCTTCTTGTCTCGTCTCGTCTCATCTGAGTCTGATTGGTTAAAGACTTGTCTCTTCTTGTCTCGTCTCGTCTCATCTGAGTCTGATTGGTTAAAGACTTGTCTCTTCTTGTCTCTTCTTGTCTCTTCTCGTCTGAATGTGATTGGTTAAAGATTTGTCTCTTCTTGTCTTGTCTCGTCTCATCTGAATGTGATTGGTTAAAGACTTGTCTCTTCTTGTCTCTTCTTGTCTCGTCTTGTCTCTTCTCGTCTGAATGTGATTGGTTAAAGATTTGTCTCTTCTTGTCTTGTCTCGTCTCATCTGAATGTGATTGGTTAAAGACTTGTCTCTTCTTGTCTCGTCTTGTCTCTTCTCGTCTGAATGTGATTGGTTAAAGATTTGTCTCTTCTTGTCTTGTCTCGTCTCATCTGAATGTGATTGGTTAAAGACTTGTCTCTTCTGGTCTCTTCTTGTCTCGTCTCGTCTCATCTGAATGTGATTCGTTAAAGACTCGTCTCTTCTTGTCTCATCTCGTCTCATCTGAGTCTGATTGGTTAAAGACTTGTCTCTTCTTGTCTCGTTTTGTCTTGTCTCGTCTCGTCTCATCTGAATGTGATTGGTTAAAGACTTGTCTCTTCTTGTCTCTTCTTGTCTCGTCTCGTCTCATCTGAATGTGATTCGTTAAAGACTCGTCTCTTCTTGTCTCGTCGCGTCTCATCTGAGTCTGATTGGTTAAAGACTTGTCTCTTCTTGTCTCGTTTTGTCTCATCTGAATGTGATTCGTTAAAGACTCGTCTCTTCTTGTCTCGTCTCGTCTCATCTGAGTCTGATTGGTTAAAGACTTGTCTCTTCTTGTCTCGTCTCGTCTCATCTGAGTCTGATTGGTTAAAGACTTGTCTCTTGTCTCTTCTTGTCTCGTCTTGTCTCTTCTCGTCTGAATGTGATTGGTTAAAGATTTGTCTCTTCTTGTCTCGTCTTGTCTTGTCTCGTCTCGTCTCATCTGAATGTGATTGGTTAAAGATTTGTCTCTTCTTGTCTCGTCTTGTCTTGTCTCTTCTCATCTGAATGTGATTGGTTAAAGATTTGTCTCTTCTTGTCTCGTCTTGTCTCTTCTCGTCTGAATGTGATTGGTTAAAGATTTGTCTCATCTCGTCTCTTCCTTTCCTCTCCGGTTCTGTCTCGTCTTGTCTCGTCTCGTCTGAATGTGATTCAGATAAGTCCACCTCATCAGGAGCATGACAGCTCAGTGTCCTTGTAGTATCTGCAGTACTAATACCAGCAGTTACCATCAGGACCACACAACCAGGAGAACCCAGTCGAGTGACGGTACCTGCGGTAGTCTGCCCGTCTCCATCTGCTCTCGGCTCCAGTGTAAATATCCCACATCACTGCGGGACAGGACGCCCTGCAAGGGATGCTCCAGAGGACGTCCGTCCTCCCTGAAGTATAGAGACCCATTAAAGACGTGGGGACTGGCCTTACCTGTCAGCAACAGGTTCAGCAGAGCCTGCAGACACAGAGCAGGGAAAACAACCTGTGAGAACCTCAGATACTGCAGGAGAGAACCAAGAGAAACCCTAGTGAGAACCAGGACCAACGCAATCGGCAGAATAAATGTTGGCATGGCACGTTTCTATGAGTCATGTTACGATGTTCTTTATGTTTAATGTTCTGTATGTTCTCAGCAGTGTTGCTGTTGACGTGTGCACTTCCTGGTTCGGTCATGAAGAGATCCTGTTTGGTTTAAAGTTTCTGGTTCTCAATCTTAAACAAACACTGTCCACACAGTCAAACAGTGACGGGTCCATGTGTTTTTGTTGGGGTTGAACAGTCATCTGCAGGTGTGACATCATTTCCTCCACCTGCTGATGATTTCAGAACAGATACTACATCACCATAGAAAAGATGATGTAATACGTTTGAAACATATGTCTTCATGGTTTGTAGAAACGTACAATGCCAACATTGTCCTCTGAGGACAGACAGTAGGAGCAGGTGTGTGTCCTCACCTGACGGCAGACAAAGTTTCCCAGACTGAGGTGCAGCAGGTGTGAGGAGGCGGAGTCCAGGTCCTTCTTCAGCCTGTGAGGAAGAAGAGAACGGATGAAGTAGTTGTAGGTGTCGTTTCATACTGAGTCTGTCCTGACAGTGTTTTCAGGCTGTGTTAGCACAGTAGCCTGCAGGGGGCGCTAACAATCGGATAGTAGGACATGTTGGACCAATACTGCAATCAGCCAATCACAGCCCTCTGACATCATCAGTGTGCTGCTGCTGTGCTTCTTTAAAAATTCATTTCTGCTTCTTCAGAGCTGAGCTCGTTTTACAACGTGATGTTGGTTAAACTTAACGAAATCCTTACGAGCTACTGCAGGGTTAGCAGGTTAGCCCGCTAACTAGGTAGGTTATGCTAACAAGTAAGCATGTTAATAGACTAGAATATTAGCGAGTTACGTTTACTTGTTAGCATAGCCTATCTAGCTAGCAAGCTAACTGGCTAATATTCTAGTCTATTGGCATGTTAGCAGGTAGCTGTGTGTCAGTGTGTGATGAGGGGCGTGGCCTGTGGGGGCGCTGTTGTTACCTGTCGACTGTGCGGGAGCAGATGAGGCTGTAGAGGAAGAGGATGACTCCGTGACTTCCTTCCTCTTTAAACTGAAACACAGAATCATCATCATCATCACTGTGATCAGGTGGTCAATGATTATTGGTCATTGGTTATTGACGAAGTAGCTGGTTGTCGTTGATTCAGACTGAGGTAAGATGGATGAAGCTGAGGGGGCGGAGCCTCTGAGGGGTCAGACCTTCGACAGGTCAGGACGCAGACATTAAAGACAAACATCAGGTGTTAAAATAATCAGACAGATGGTCATTCTGTACCAGGCCTCGCCTCTCTGTGGAAACACTCACTTCCTATTGGTCGACTGCAGACACATTGCAGGGACATGTTTTACAAACAGCCGTTCTACTTGTTTGTAACAGTAGGCGCCCCCTGCTGACTTATCTGGTTCATCCTGTCAGTTTTGTGACAATTAGACCAACACCTCCTGATTCACGCCACGCCGGTGCTTCCTGTGAGCTGAGTCTCTGAGACAGTGACATGTTAATGACTAACGATGAGGTGTCATCTATAAGAACAGGAGCTGATCAGATCCCGTCTGAAAACGCACCTTTACCAGCTGCCATTTTGGATCTGATTTGATGGAGACACACGTGATGACTGCACTGATGATGACGTCATACCTAATATTTATCATGAGGATTTTTGTCTCATTATTTTATTAACTTTTATTGTTTATTATTCAACTGTTTGACTTCATGATCTATAGACACATTACTGTCTCTGAAAGGTGCTGATTAATAAAATGCATTATTATTATTATTATTATTATTATTATTATTATCATTATCAGGTGTGCTGCTGCACACAGGTGAAGGGGGCGTGGCCTGTGGTAACAAAGGAGCAGGGAGTTGTTTTGGGATGGCGAAGGAGTAAGAGGAGGTAAAAGAGGGAGAGAAGAAGAGGAAGACTGGTGGAGGCAGCAGTGTCAAATCAATCAAATCAAATAAACTTTATTGTCCTTTACAGGAAATTCGTCTTAGGCTCAGAGTGCATGAAAAACTGCGTTTACATTGGCACACAACACACAGTACACAAACAACAATAGACAAAGTCTTATCTAAAGACTTACAAGTACACATGGTGTACAACAGGACAAGTACCAGAATGCTGTGTTTGCGACCGCCATGCAGGCGTCGGCCATTGCTAAGCCCGGCAGCGTAAAGTGCATAGAGAAGTTAAAAGAAGTTAAAGGAGAGTTGGACAGTTAAAATAATTTAGCTGAAAAAAACAACTAAAAACTAAAACTAAAATTAAGAGGAGACCATGCTTAGACTGAGGCTATTCCTCACTACGGAGGGAACAGGGCTGGTTTTTTGTTCAGGAGCGCTATGGAAGTAGGCATAAAAGAGAGTTTGTATCTATTGCCTTTATACCGGCTAGCCCTGTAGCGCCTGCCTGAAGGCAGGAGCTGGTATTCGGGCAGTAAAATATTTGTTGGGTCCTTAAGAATCCTGTGCGTCTGTCTGACCACCACTGTTTCATAAGTATTCTGAAGGAAAGGATAAACAGTTTTGCCTATCACCATCATGTTCGTTATTCTATTTCTTAACTGGACAGTGGCAGTGCCGTACCAAGCCGCCAAACCATATGTAATGATGCTGTCCAGCACAGCGTTGTAGAATGTTAGCATGGTGTCCGGGTTAACTCCAAACAGTCTTAGTCTTCTAAGAAAGTGAATTCCTTGGGACAGCTTGGAACACAGAAAATCAACATGGTTGCTCCATTTCAGGTTAAAATTAAAAATGACACCCAAATATTTATACGACTCCACCTGCTCAATTACACAGTTCCCAATGGTAACAGGGTCATGGTCTCTCACCTCTCTAGGATCAAACATGATCTCCTTTGTTTTATTGGTGTTGAGAATGAGGTGATGACTGTCACACCAGACTTTAAAATTTGTCACCTCATTGTGGTACACTGAGGGCGAGTCCCCATCTCGCAGCAGGCTTAAAATCAATGTGTCATCGGAGAATTTGATTACATGGTTGTTGGGCTGTGAGCTCCTACACTCATTTGTGTACAGTGTGAACAAAATTGGTGAGCTCACACAACCTTGGGGAGCTCCTGTGCTACAGAATTTAGTCTCCGAGAGGGTGCCATTTACCCTTACCTGTTGGGATCTGTTAGTCAAGAAGGAGTAAAACCATTTGATGATAAAGGGGTTCACATGCATATCGTTTCACGTTTTTGACAAGCAGGTGGGGCTGGAGTGTATTAAAAGCTGAACTAAAATCTGCAAATAAAGCACGAGCACTGGCTTTAGAGTCTTCAAGGTGCTTGCTTATTAGATGTGTCACACTTATGATGGCATCCTCTGTGCTCCGCCCCTGTCGATATGCAGATTGTAAGGGGTCCGTATAAGGAGCCACTTCAAGTTTAAGCATATGTACAATGACCTTTTCAAAACATTTCATAACGACAGCTGTTAAAGCAATAGGTCGGAAGTCATTGTTTTCAGATGGGCATGATGTTTTAGGTAGCGGGATGATTGTGGATTTTTTTCCATAGAGCAGGCACAGTGTGACAATCTAAGGACTTTTGGAAGATGGGGCACCAGGCAGCAGTTAGTTCAGGTGCACATCTTTTCAAAACAGAAGCAGACAGGCCATCCGGCCCCGTTGATTTGTTTTTGCAAATGTTTTTAAAAGTCATCAGTACTTGGTGGGGTTTTAGTTCAGGCCTATGCCCCCTCTCAGTGTGTCCAAGGTCCTCCAGGGCCTTAAGCCCAACCTGTGAAAAGTCCTGTGTGTCAAATCTCAGGAAAAAGTCATTCAAATCATTTGCCTTCTCCTGCTTGTTCAGGGTGTTGATCTGAATTGTCTGAGGATTTAAGTTTGTAATAATTTTCATATGATCCCAGAGTCGTTAATTGTTCATTGAGCTGAAGCTCTGTTCAGTGGAGGATCTGTGTTTCTCCCTCGTTGTCCTCAGGAGCTGATTGAGTTCTTTTTGTGCCGTGGCCACACCCATACGGTCCTTGTTCCTGAAAGCCAGTTTCTTTTTGTTAATGCAGGCTTTCACTTCCTTAGTAATGTAAGGCTTGTTGTTAGGGAAATGTAGGACATTCTTTTTGGGGACCACGTTTTCAACACAAAAGTTTATGTAGTCAGTAGTTGAGTGTGTCGCCTCATCAAGGTCCAGATTGTGAAAGATGCTCCAGTCTGTGCTGAGGAAGCAGCCTCCTCAGACCACTGCAGAACAATTTTGTACTGGGGCTTGCTGGATTTAAGTGCAGTTTTGTATTGGGATATGAGATGGACAGTGGAGTGATCTGAGTTGGAGAGAGGGGGGAGTGCATTGGATCTGTAGGCACCTTTAATGTTGCCAAAACATTTGTCTAAAATTCTGTCATTTCTAGTGCCACATTTAACGTACTGGCAAAAGGAGGTGAGGTGAGGTGGAGGTGGAGGTGGAGGTGAGGTGGAGGTGAGGTGAGGTGGAGGTGAGGTGGAGGTGGAGGTGAGGTGGAGGTGAGGTGAGGTGGAGGTGGAGGTGGAGGTGGAGGTGAGGTGAGGTGGAGGTGAGGTGGAGGTGAGGTGAGGTGGAGGTGGAGGTGGAGGTGGAGGTGAGGTGAGGTGGAGGTGAGGTGAGGTGGAGGTGGAGGTGGAGGTGAGGTGAGGTGGAGGTGGAGGTGGAGGTGAGGTGGAGGTGGAGGTGGAGGTGGAGGTGAGGTGGAGGTGGAGGTGGAGGTGGAGGTGAGGTGAGGTGGAGGTGAGGTGGAGGTGAGGTGAGGTGGAGGTGGAGGTGGAGGTGAGGTGAGGTGGAGGTGAGGTGGAGGTGGAGGTGAGGTGGAGGTGAGGTGTAGCAACTCACACACTGCAGATGATCCAGGATGAACGTCCTCATGTCGTCCTTCTTGTTGAACATGAACAGCTGCAGCTGGAACAATCACACGTCAAGTTTGAGGACGCCGGTCCACTACTGATGATGTAATGATGACATCACTGTGAGGATGGTCAGGTACCTTCTCTGTGAAGTTGTCCTGTTTGTAGTCCAGGTGAGGTGTGATGCAGTAGTCTTCGGTCACCAAGGTAACGGTGGCGCTGACCTCCTGGCCGGCCAACCAGAGGCTGTCGGACAACGCCGCCGCCAGCGCCCTGTCCTGGTCCTTCTGTCCTACACACAGACTGGAGACAGACGGTGGGCACAATAACAGACACCTCACAGAGGAGTGACATCACACACAGTCAGGTTATCCGGAACCAGTTAACGCGACGTTGTAACCTGGACATTTAAACGTGGACGTTTCAGAGAAGCATCAACCTGCAGAGCCGCAGTGTCACAGCCACGCCTCCGTCAGGTCCAGAGACAGTTTCATGTCGCACAAGTGAAGATTATGGTAAAAATAATGTTAGCTTCAGGTTTGTATTCATCGGTTTAATGTACTAGCTTGCTGGCTACAAAGCTAGCATAGCTCATTAGTGCTGGCGAGCTACAGTAGCTAACACGGTTTATCAAGTCTGTGATCATGGATCAGTACAGACCATAATAACGTGAGGACCTCCACAAGGAAACGTGTTCTGTGTTTAGGTGATCAAACAGAC
The DNA here is from genome assembly GCA_035609425.1 of Epinephelus awoara. Lineage (NCBI taxonomy): Eukaryota > Metazoa > Chordata > Actinopteri > Perciformes > Serranidae > Epinephelus > Epinephelus awoara. The sequence goes on from CM069297.1 coordinate 44,503,426, forward strand.
GATGGATCATAGATGTTTCTTTCTGGGTGCCAGTGTTAGCTATCTAGCTAATACGTTAGCTAGAGTAGCTAGTGTGTCGACTAAGTTAGCTGAAAAGTTTTTTATTTCCACTTCAAAATGTTGATGAAAACGGTGCTGTCCGTTGATACTGTGTTGGGGTCAATGCTAACTCTAGAATGGATGATCCGGAGCAACACATCCGTCTGTCCAGAGGACAGGGACATGAAACCCTCGGGGACAATTATGACAAGCGTCCTGCTGACCCAGGCACAGACTCGTCCCTCCAGAAATAGAGGACTTTCCAGCTAACGTAGCTAGCATGTGAGCTAACATCATCAGCCAGTCCGTTTGATGATTGGAACAAAGAACACGTCATCTCCCGTTGGGTCTCTTTAAACTGAGCCGCCTTTAAAGTTACTTAACTCTGTGATGATCAGGAAGTTGATGCACAAATGCTAGTGCTAACTAATGTTGACTCCTGGGGCCAGATGGTGTGTGCCCCACACTTCTTAAAGACTGTGCAGCGCAGCTAGCTGAGCCCCTCCAGTGCATCTTCAACAGGAGCCTCCAGCAGGGGAGGGTCCTGGGTCTGTGGAAGACTTCCTGTCTGGTGCTGGTCCCCAAAACAGGGCGTCCAGCCAGGACGAATGACCACAGGCCGGCAGCTAATAATATGAAGACACTGGAGAGGCTGATCCTCCGACACCTGAGGCCTCAAGTGGAATATGCCCAAGACCCCCTCCAGTTTGCCTACCGGGAGCTATTGGAGTGGAGGACGCGGTTCTCTACATGCTGCACAGGGCTCATTCTCACTTGGATGGGTCTGCTGGCTATGTGAGACTGATTTTCTTCAACTTCTCCAGTGCATTTAATGCCATCCGACCCTACATTCTGCGGGACAAACTTGAGGAGATGGGGGTAGACCCCTACCTCACCTCCTGGGTCTCAGGCTATCTGACGAGTAGCAGCAGCCAGTGTCTCCTGTCGCTGCGGTGCAGGACTGAGAGGTGCAGGAGGGAGCACATAGCTCATTTTCCCACTACATCTGCACACCCTCCTGCATGTGTGCACTTTCTACTTTTTAAAAAAAAAAATATTTATTTATTTTAGTGTGTACACTGTTAACATGTAGATTGTTTTTATTCTTATTTTACTTTTATTTTGTTTATATTTATATTTATATTACTCATTTATACCCTATCTTTTTACTTGACCTACCTGTACTTGTACTTTTTATGTGTATTAGCCACTGGACACAACAATTTCAATTGATGCCCTTTTTAACTGCATTGTAGACATCAAGTCATGGATGGCAGTGAATTTCCTACAGCTCAACCAGGACAAAACTGAGGTTTTAGTTATAGGTCCTGAAGGCCAGAGAGAGAAACTTTTACCAAAACTACAGGATCTTAAACCAACCCAATCAGTAAAAAATTTGGGCGTGACTTTTGACTCTGAGCTGAATTTTATCCCACATATCAAAAATATAACGAAAATAGGTTTTTATCACCTTAAGAACATAGCCAGAGTCCGCCCGTTTCTCTCTCAGGCCAGTACGGAGGTGCTAATGCATGCTTTTATCTCCTGTTGCTTAGATTACTGTAATGCTCTGCTCTCTGGTCTTCCCAAAAAGAGTATTTTAAATCTTCAATTATTACAAAACTCAGCCGCACGCATGCTGACGAGGACCAGAGGGCGGGAGCACATTACACCGGTTTTAGAGTCGCTGCATTGGCTCCCCGTCCGCTTCAGGATCGATTTTAAGATTCTCTTACTGGTTTTTAAATGTCTTAACGGCCTTGCGCCCTCTTATTTATCTGATCTGCTTTTACCATATCAACCCTCGCGGACCCTGAGGTCCTCCGGCACTGGCCTTTTAACCATACCAAAACCCAGAACAAAAACCCATGGTGAGGCAGCATTTAGCCACTATGGCCCCCACCTGTGGAACAGCCTGCCGGAGAGCCTCAGGACTGCAGAGACTGTTGATATTTTTAAAAGAAGATTAAAGACACACCTTTTTAATCAGGCTTTTAACTAATATTTTAAACTCTTCTTATGTTCTTATCTGGTTCTGTCGTATTTTATGTTGCTGCTTTTATCTTGCTTTTTAAGATGATATTAATCTTAATAATTTTCTGTTTTTATTTATCACTGGTACTTTATTTATTCTATTTTATTTATAATTTTACGTATTTTATTTTTGGTACTGTATTTATTTTATTTTGTTTATGCTTTTAGTCTTTAGCTTTTAACTCCAGTGTTTCCTCAGGGGGGTCCTCCACGCTGGGAGCTGTGTCGGGTCTGCTAGTGGGGGTGCTGTCCTTGGGTCCCTTCGGCCCGGCCGGCTGGTGGTTCCTCCCTTCGATGTGGGGGTCCACCTGTCTGTCGGAGTCCGGGGGCCTGGGTGCTGGTCCCCCCGATGGCACGGCCTGCTGCTCCTCCCAGTGTGGACGACCCCAAAGGTGGCGTTCCCTTGATCCTCAGTGCCATGCCATGTCTCCCAATTGTGTGTGAGATTGTGTGTGTGTGTGTGTGTGTGTGTGTGTGTGTGTGTGTGTGTGTAGTATGGAGGGTGGGAGGGAGGGGCTTTCTTTGTAACTGTTTTTCTTTTTTGTGTTAATTGTTTTTAATTCTGCAAAGCACTTTGTGTTGCATGTCCATGCAGGAAAAGCGCTCTACAAATAAAGTTGATTGATTGATTGATTGAATTTCCCTACGGAGATTAATATGGTACCTATCTGTCTATCTATCTATCTATCTATCTGTCTATATGTGTCTGTCTGTCTGTCTGTCTGTCTAAAAGGTGGAGCTAGAAACCCTGCAGTCTGATTGGTCAGTAGAGGATGGTCACTCTGGTTTTATGTAACCTCTGTTCATACATCAGTAAACTACAACTATAAAATGAAAGAGAAAAAATAACTTCATTCACTGGGCCGACTGCCGGCAACTTTTAAGGTGGAACGTTAACTTGTAATGTTACTCAATGCATGAGTTGATGACGTGAATCCATCAGCACACCTTAAATTTCACTGTGACAACTTTGACCATCACTTTAGTTTTTATATGACACACACTTTTAGTAATGACTTTAAAAATATAGATTAATTTGGAGCGGATTATGTGAAGGTCATATATTCTAATCCTCACTTCCTCTGGGCTACAGTAACACTAAACCCCTGAGCTTGCCTGAGAAGGACTAAATGCACAAAGCTGCTATTTTTAAATATCCCATGGAGAGAGACTCTCACTGCAGCCTGTTCTATTTTGTTCTGAAAATGTGGGCGTGCAGCCTCGTTCTGTGGACGATAAACCAGGTGCAGACTTCCATCTGTGTCACCGCTGATGAGGAAATACAGCGAGTGCTGGACGGAGCAGTGAGTGACAACAACCCTGCCCACATTTAAGAGGACTGTCTGAACAGAGCGAGGGTCTAGGTACCATGTCTGAAGGGTCACTGCTGGTTCCAAAGGTGCTGGACTGAAATGGTTTGGTAAAGACGGGACTTTGGAGACGAACGTTTGGAATGAATTTCTGCAGACAGATGGTGCAGCTCATGTTTCAGAGAGATAAAGTTTATTTTGAGCTTCATGTGCTGCTTCAGGAACTGAAACTGAAGGTGGGCTCACCTGAGATGTTGCTGCGGTTTGGGACATATTGTATTATGGTCAGAGACGTCCCCCTTGTGTCCAGGTCTTTATTTAGTATGTCTGACACAGGACCGAGCTGTTCTGACCCTGAATGATCGTCTGACGTTGGATCAGTGTCTCGTGTTGATTAAACTGGAGATGATGTCGTATCATGTTACAGGTGTTTTACAGCATCGTCTGGTTACCTGTCGGACGTATTGTCTTCACTCTGGACGTGTCCAACAGGATCACGTGATGAAGGGTCAGTCTGACCTCACCTGTGCAGCGTCCGCCTGTCTGAGCCGCTCTGCCGGATGAACAGCAGGTGTTTGATGATTCTAGCCTGGACGACCATCTGTATGGCCCGAGCCCCGCCCTGAAAAACATGCACCTGTGCAGATCAGACTGAGAACAGACAGGTAACATGTTGAGGTATCATCTGTACCTGTATCAGCAGGTGTGTCTCACCCTGTCTGTCTCCAGAGCGTAGGACAGCTCAGAGTTCGGCTCTCTGAACTGGAAGACAGATTTCCTCCACTCGTAGTTGAAGACGTGAAACGTTCCCCCGAACAGGATCCTTCTCAGACTCTGATCACCCAAACAGACATGAATATATAGATCAATACTGATCAGTCAGCCCTGATAGACCCCGATCAATCAGTCCTGATAGACCCCAATCAATCAGTCCTGATAGACCCCGATCAATCAGTCCTGATAAGCCCCGATCAATAAGCCCTGATAGACCCCAATCAATCAGTCCTGATAGACCCCAGTCAATCAGTCCTGATAGACCCCAATCAATCAGTCCTGATAGACCCCGATCAATCAGTCCTGATAAGCCCCGATCAATAAGCCCTGATAGACCCCAATCAATCAGTCCTGATAGACCCCGATCAATCAGTCCTGATAGACCCCGATCAATCAGTCCTGATAAGCCCTGATCAATAAGCCCTGATAGACCCCAATCAATCAGTCCTGATAGACCCCGATCAATCAGTCCTGATAGACCCCGATCAATCAGTCCTGATAGACCCCAATCAATCAGTCCTGATAAGCCCCGATCAATAAGCCCTGATAGACCCCAATCAATCAGTCCTGATAGACCCCAATCAATCAGTCCTGATAGACCCCGATCAATAAGCCCTGATAGACCCCAATCAATCAGTCCTGATAGACCCTGATCAATAAGCCCTGATAGACCCCAATCAATCAGTCCTGATAGACCCTGATCAATAAGCCCTGATAGACCCCAATCAATCAGTCCTGATAGACCCCAGTCAATCAGTCCTGATAAGCCCCGATCAATAAGCCCTGATAGACCCCAATCAATCAGTCCTGATAGACCCCAATCAATCAGTCCTGATAAGCCCTGATCAATCAGTCCTGATAAGCCCTGATCAATCAGCCCTGATAGACCCTGATCAATCAGTCCTGATCAGTTGGCCCCAACTGGTCCTGATGGACAGGTGGGCCTCAGGTGGATCACAGTGTTCATCCCAGCAGAACATTTGTAAACTTGTACCTGAAACTGATACTGTCCCCGCCCGCTGTGTTCTGATGATGATGTTAGACGGACAGACAGACAGACAGACCTCTGTCAGCTGCGGGGTGACCGGCGACCCTCCGAGGCCCGGGGAGATGACCAGTCTCCTGGGGATGGAGCAGAGTTGTGGGAGGGTCCTGCAGGGAGGAGGAGCCTCCTCCTGGTCCTCCTCCTTCCCCACATCCAGCAGCCTCTGAGGAGAGGAGGAGACACCTGAGCACACCTGTCTAACACCTAGCGCCCCCTACAGGCCGCACTGTTCATGGCAGACACAAGTAGAAACAAATCTGGGGACATGGTTCAAGAACAGGTCGATTTAGGTAAGCATCAGTCCTAATCAATAATCAATCAGCCATCAAAGTGACAGTGTTGTTATGATGACTGGTGTCACTGTTTTCTGTCACCAGTCACAGTACAGTGCGCAGGAAACACTCACGTCAGGATTCTTGTCAACTTCCTGTTGAAGTAGTTGGATGTAGTCCAGCCTGCAGTCTGTCATCACTGACATCTACTTCCTGCTCCTCCTGAGGCCACAGACAGTCCTACTGCTCCTCCTGACACCACTGACAGTCCTACTGCTCCTCCCGACACCACTGACAGTCCTACTGCTCCTCCTGACACCACTGACAGTCCTACTGCTCCTCCTGACACCACTGACAGTCCTACTGCTCCTCCTGAGGCCACCGACAGTCCTACTGCTCCTCCTCACACCACTGACAGTCCTACTGCTCCTCCTGACACCACTGACAGTCCTACTGCTCCTCCTGAGGCCACTGACAATCCTACTGCTCCTCCTGACACCACTGACAGTCCTACTGCTCCTCCTGAGGCCACCGACAGTCCTACTGCTCCTCCTGAGGCCACTGACAATCCTACTGCTCCTCCTGAGACTAATGGAACCAGCCTGATGTAGGACCGACTCTAACACCAGTAACAGTGAGCTCTATTATACTGGAGTAACAGCAGTACTGACTGGTCCTGGTCCTGTATCCACAGTGTCCCTCCATGAGACTGGGACAGCAGGTACATACACACCAGTATCACCAGTGAAACTGAATACTCTGTGTGTGTGTGTGTGTGTGTGTGTGTGTGTGTGTGTGTGTATGTTACAGGATCAGCTTCTGTTCAACAAACTCACACAACAGTTGTCTGAAAACTGACCTCAGTGTAGCTCATCAGTCTGACCAGCAGGGGGCAGTGTGACTGTACCAGTTTGTCCAGCAGGGGGCAGTGTGACTGTACCAGTTTGTCCAGCAGGGGGCAGTGTGATGACCTGAGACCAGTATCTGAACTCATCAGATAATAGCTCAGTTTCTCACAGACTCCTTTACAGTCAGACTGGAGTCGCCCCTTGCTGGACATCAGAAAGAACGCAGGCTTAAGGCGTCATATATGTTTCAAATATAGATAGCTGTGTACATCTTTATATATGTTTCAAATATAGATAGCCGTGTACATATTTATGTATGTTTCAAATATAGATAGCCGTATACATATTCATATATGTTTCAAATATAGATAGTCGTGTACATATTTATATATGTTTCAAATATAGGTAGCTGTGTACATATTTATATATGTTTCAAATATAGATAGCTGTGTACATATTTATATATGTTTCAAATATAGATAGCTGTGTACATATTTCCATATGTTTCAAATATAGATAGCTGTGTACATATTTCCATATGTTTCAAATATAGATAGCTGTATACATCTTTATATATGTTTCAAATATAGATAGCTGTGTACATATTTATATATGTTTCAAATATAGATAGCTGTATACATATTTCCATATGTTTCAAATATAGATAGCTGTGTACATATTTATATATGTTTCAAATATAGATAGCTGTGTACATATTTATATATGTTTCAAATATAGATAGCTGTGTACATATTTATATATGTTTCAAATATAGATAGCTGTGTACATATTTATATATGTTTCAAATATAGGTAGCTGTGTACATATTTATATATGTATCAAATATAGATAGCCGTATACATATTTCCATATGTTTCAAATATAGATAGCTGTGTACATATTTATATATGTTTCAAATATAGATAGCTGTGTACATATTTATATACGTTTCAAATATAAATAGCTGTGTACATATTTATATATGTTTCAAATATAGATAGCTGTGTACATATTTATATATGTTTCAAATATAGGTAGCTGTGTACATATTTATATATGTTTCAAATATAGATAGCCGTGTACATATTTCCATATCTTTCAAATATAGATAGCTGTGTACATATTTATATATGTTTCAAATATAGATAGCTGTATACATATTTATATATGTTTCAAATATAGATAGCTGTATACATATTTATATATGTTTCAAATATAGATAGCTGTGTACATATTTATATATGTTTCAAATATAGATAGCTGTGTACATATTTCCATATGTTTCAAATATAGATAGCTGTATACATATTTATATATGTTTCAAATATAGATAGCTGTATACATATTTATATATGTTTCAAATATAGACAGCTGTGTACATATTTCCATATGTTTCAAATATAGATAGCTGTGTACATATTTATATATGTTTCAAATATAGAGACAGACAGATGTTTTGATATTAAGATGTATATTTATCAAAGTATAAATGAATTATAACCATAAAGACAGATACATGTAAATATATATGTAAATATATTAATGTATAAATGATACTCACATGTTCAGACTGCAGAGAAACCTGAATCCTGCAGAGGAAATAAAACCAGTCTCATTTTATTTGACTGAAAATCTCAGTGGAGAGGAATCGATCAGTCAGTCAGTCAGACAGACAGATAAACAGTCAGTAAGATAAACAGTCAGTCAATCAGTCTGTCAGTCAGATAAACAGTCATTCAGTCAGTCAGATAAACAGTCAGTAAGATAAACAGTCATTCAGTCAGTCAGATAAACAGTCAGTCAGTCAGACAGATAAACAGTCAGTCAGACAGACAGATAAACAGTCAGTCAGACAGACAGATAAACAGTCAGTTTGTCCACGGTGAAAAAAACCCTTTCCTCTTGGTCTGAAGGTCAGAGACCTGATCCAGGATCTGCTGTAGCTCTGCCTCCATCTGCACACACACACACACACACACACACACACACACACACACACACACACACACACACACACACACACACAGAGTTGTCATATAGCAGCTTCAGGTCCAAAAGACTACACGTCTAAAATTGTTTGGTTTTTATTTTGGCTATTAATTAGGACATAAAAAAGCATCCACACAGGGAGCTGTTGGTTATCAAACATCAAACTGTAAAAATTAATTTCAAATACTAAACATAAACCGTGATTAACTCAGATATCAGATATAACTGCTCAGACTGTGGTGGACGACTTCTGTCCGCATAATATCAATAATAATAATTCAAATTATTTTCTAATGTTCAACTTTACGATCAGAGGAAAATATGATTCTTGTCAACAATACCTACAATAGAGGAAATGAAGAGAACTGCTGCCGTCCAGCTGATCTCAGGTCAGAGTTTAAAATCATCATCACAGTTTATTATTACACCCTAACTGGCTGTAAGATGTGAATAAGTTCTTACCTGCAGACGATCAGAGTGAAGCTTCACCTGAGCGACAGGAAGCTTTTATTCAACACACACGCACACACACACATGCACGCACACACACACACACACACATTCATCTGGAACCTCGTGTTCAATCAACCACATTATTTACTCATTTCATACATTTCCGTAACCACTTATCCTGTTAGAGGTCGCAGGGGGCGGAGCCTGTCCCAGCTGACACACTGATCACCAGACTATCACAGGACTGACACATAGAGACAGACAACCATTCACACTCACATTCACACCTACAGACAATTTAGAGTCACCAATTAACCTGCATGTCTTTGTACTGTGGGAGGAAGCTGGAGCACCTGGAGGAAACCCACGCTGACACAGGGAGAACATGTCAGAGCACCTGGAGGAAACCCACACTGACACAGGGAGAACATGTCAGAGCACCTGGAGGAAACCCACACTGACACAGGGAGAACATGTCAGAGCACCTGGAGGAAACTCACGCTGACACAGGGAGAACATGTCAGAGCACCTGGAGGAAACCCACGCTGACACAGGGAGAAAATGTCAGAGCACCTGGAGGAAACCCACGCTGACACAGGGAGAACATGTCAGAGCACCTGGAGGAAACTCACGCTGACACAGGGAGAACATGTCAGAGCACCTGGAGGAAACTCACGCTGACACAGGGAGAACATGTCAGAGCACCTGGAGGAAACCCACGCTGACACAGGGAGAACATGTCAGAGCACCTGGAGGAAACTCACGCTGACACAGGGAGAACACGTCAGAGTCAGAGTGTCTGATGACATTCTACTGCAACAAAGCTCAGATTCTTAACCACCATGTTATTAATTTTTTACAGTGCAGAGACGTGAAGGTGTCCAGCCAAGTCTCTGTTTGCCAGCATCCGGATGAAACCCTGGCCCTTAATTGTCCGTCCTATTGAACAAGACACCAGCATTAAACACACACACTGACCCCCCGCTGCACCCTCACAGGACCATCCAGGTCCTTGTTGGATTCACTGTGTGGTGTCAACACGTCCACACCTCTGATGAGACAGAGGGACAGTGTCGGTGTCACTGTGGGGGACGACATGAAGACAGCCTGGATCAGAGTCTGATCTGGAGTCAGTCCGGTCGCTCAGGTGAAGTCTGAGTCTCCACATGTTCAGGTTGTGGGTTTAGAGGTGTGATTATTGTCCTGTCTTCATCTTCATCTTCTACCTTTGAAATGTCTCCCGTCACACCGGCTGCAACACAAGCCCAAAGCATCCCCCCCCCCCCCCCCCCCCCCACACACACACACACACACCATAAATTATTTCAACAAATCCACAGAATTATTTACAGTGAATATAAAACTGTCCCCAGTCTGTTCACCACCCAGTTTAATCAGTAATAAACCCAGTGTACAGTCCAGGTCCCAGTGTTACAGGATCAATAACACATCTGTCCTCTTCTATATATCTGATGAAAATATATTTCCTGTGTAGTTTTTAAAACTGATTTATATTTGTTCTTTATTCCACATGTCCACCCCGAACACTGAAACACACACTCTTATCTGTACCAAGACACTTTTTTTTTTAAATCAATTCCCCTTTAATCAGACTTTATTGTCCTGAGGGGAATTTATCTCAGGTACATGTGATACTTGATGTTAAAAGATACTAAAGTTTACACATTACAGTTCCTGCATGTTACAGAGCACACACAGCTCGCCATCGACCAACAAACTGCCCCCAGTGCACCACACGTCTGCTTTACATAGTCATTGTTAAAAAAATAAATAAGTTAAACATATATACATATATATATGTATACTAGTACTCGTACTCGTCTTCCTCCGCTTATCCAGGTCCGGGTCGCGGGGGCAGCAGCCTTAGCAGAGAAGCCCAGACAGTCCTCTCCTCAGCCACTTCTGTCTGCTCTTCTGAAGGAACCCCGAGGCGTTCCCAGGCCAGCCGGGCGATGTAATCCCTCCAGCATGTCCTGGGGCGGCCCCGAGGTCTCCTCCCAGTTGGACATGCCTGAAACACCCCCCAAGAGAGGTGTCCGGGTGGCATCCTTACTAGATGCCCGAACCACCTCAACTGGCTCCTCTCGATGTGGAGGAGCAGCGGCCCTACTCCCTCCCGGATGTCCGAGCTCCTCACCCTATCTCTAAGGCTGAGCCCAGCCACCCTGCGGAGGAAACTCATTTCGGCTGCTTGTACTTGTGATCTCATTCTTTCGGTCACTACCCAGAGCTCGTGACCATAGGTGAGGATTGGAACGTAGATCGTCCGATAAATTGAGAGCTTCGCTTTTCACCACAACAGACCGGTTAAGCGTCCGTATCACTGCTGACGCCGCCCCAATCCGCCTGTCAATCTCTCGCTCCATCCTACCCTCACTCGTGAACAAGATCCCGAGATACTTAAACTCCTCCACCTGAGGAAGGACCTCCACCCCGACCTGGAGTGTGCAATCCACCCTTTTCTCTGCTGATTCTCATCCCAGTCGCTTCACACTCAGCTGTGAACTGTCCCAGCAAGAGCTGGAGGTCACTGTTCGATGGAGCTAGGAGGACCACGTCATCCGCAAAGAGCAGGGACGAGACCCTCCTGTCACTGAACCTGACACCCTCCACCACTCGGCTGCGCCTAGAAATTATGTCCACAAAAATTATAGAACAGAACTGGTGACAAAGGGCAGCCCTGGCGGAGTCCAACCCTCACCGGGAACAGATCCGACTTACTGCCGGCCACGCGAACCAGACTCGTGCTCCTTCAGTACAGGGACTGGATGGCCCTTAGCAAAGGGCCACCAACCCCACGGTCATAAACCTCCAAATCCACAAAACACATGTGGACTGGTTGGGCGAACTCCCATGCCCCCTCCAGCACCCTGGAAAGGGTAAAAAGCTGGTCCACGGTTCCGCGTCTGTGATAAAAACCACATTGCTCCTCCTCAATCTGTGGTTCAGCTATCGACCGGACCCTCTTCTCCAGCACCCTGGAGTAGACCTTACCAGGTAGGCTGAGGAGTGTGATCCCCCTGTAGTTGGAACACACCCTCTGGTCCCCTTTCTTGAAGATGGGGACCACCACCCCGGTCTGCCACTCCAGAGGCACTGCCCCCGATGTCCACGCAATGTTGCAGAGGCGTGTCAGCCAGGACAGCCCTACAACATCCAGAGCCTTGAGATATCCAGGGCGAATCGCATTCACCCCTGGGGCTCTGCTGCCACGGAGTTGTTGCCCCAGAAATTGGACGACCTGCCACTGAGACCCCCGGCTCTGTTTCCTCACTGGAATATGTGTTGGTGGGATTGAGGAGCTCCTCAAAGTATTCCTTCCACCGCCCGACAATGTCCCCAGTTGACGTCAGCAGCTCCCCGCCCCCACTGTAGACAGTGTGAGCAAGTTGCCGCCATCCCCCCCTGAGGCGCCGGACGGTTTGCCAGAATGTCTTTGGAGCTGATTAATAGTCTTTCTCCATGGCCTCATGAACTCCTCTCACGCCCGAGTTTTTGCCTCTGCGACTGCTGCTGCTGCACTCCGCTTGGCCCGCCGGTACCCATCAGCTGCTTCCGGAGACCCACAGACCAACCACGCCCTGTAGGCCTCCTTCTTCAGCCTGACGGCTCTGGCCCTGGTGGCCTTGTGGCCACAGCTCGCAAACGCCGCCTCGACAATGACAGAGCAGAACAAGGCCCATTCGGACTCATATATATATATATATATATATATATATATATGAGTCCGAATGGGCCTTGTTCTGCTCTGTCATATATGTGTATATATATATATATATGTATAGATGTATATGTGTATATAACATATATGTTTAACTTCCTGTCTTTTGGAGATCAGCTCATCGTCTACTCACTTCACTACTCAGTGTCATCCTTCTGCAGAGCCGCCATTTTAGACGTGTGCAAGCTGGAGAGGGCGGGACATCTGTCAATCATTTTTTTTATGTGGCCAATCAAAGGCTCACTCCCCTGTCAGTCAAACACATATCAGTTTTTAATTCAGTCAATCACGTCACAGCAATGGGAGGTGTCAACATTTCCACTAGCTAGCTATGCTAGTGCTAACTAACATCTGTGTATCAACTCCCCGATCACACCATAATATCGTAACTTAAACCACAGCTCATTGTAGAAGGACCACTGAGAGAACACCTGTTCTTTGTTTAGATTATAGCACAACTAACAAACAGTCAATGTTGTTCTGGCTGTTATAGCACAGCTTACATGCTAGCTAAGTTAGCTGAAAAGTTTTTTTTATTTCCACTTTAAAACGTTGCTGTCTGTCTGTCGAGGATAAAAGCTAGGATGGATGATCCGGACGGACACGAAACCTCCAGGGAAAAAGGACCATGTCTCACACTGAGGAAAGCCGACAGACCCCGCCCACTGACGTTCTGCCCTCCGTCTGGTTCTTGTAGCGGAGGAGCAGATCACAGCCTTCTGTCAAACATAAAACTGAGAGTCTGGTGCTCGCACATATGAACGTCTAAAATGGCGTCTCTCCAGCTCTGCAGGTGGATGTTTCTCCAACCACTCACAGGAAACAAAATTTTGACTAGAGCTGTCCAAGCTTTTACAGGACACTGTAGACGTCCAACAGGACAAAGACAACAGAGAGCTGAGAGGACACAGAGACAGTCTGTGAGACATCTCATTGTCTCTGATGTCTGTCCTGATTAAACATCCATTAAACAGAAACCAGAGAAGAGACAGGAAGCAGAATAATGTTCCTGAACACACAGGTGAAGCTTTACTCTGTAGAACGGTCACACACAGACGTCGTCATCATCGTCAGAACGTCCGTCTGATACAACAAATACAGAAACACCTTCAGACAGAAACAACAGAGGACGACAGACACCACAGGTACAGACAAGTCCTCATATCAAATCTGTGCTAGAGACAAAATACATAGTTTCATGAATCAGTTAAGAGTCTTATTAATAATGTCACTTCCTGTCATAAAAAACAGTCATTAAATCAAAGCTGGAACAAGATCATGATTTCACTTTGAATCAAAAGTCCCAAAATATTCTGGTGACATTAAATATGAATTCGAACAAAACAAATGTGTGAATGTCGTTACATAATGTAAACGTATCAAACTAAACAAGACGCATGAATCCTCAGTGAAGGATAATAAAAACACTCGTTAGTTGTTGTTTGCGGACTGACCCTTTATTCACCAAACATCTAACAGTTTGTCAGACAGGAAGTGATGAATGACGTATTTTAAAATGGCTGCTGAGTTCGAGCAGGTATGACTGCAGCTGCTACGTGACTCCGCCCACCTTCACCTATACGTCAGCCCACGATCAGTCCCCCCGCCCCCCCTCCTTAGCCCTGATGCCAAAGTCCCACTGAAATTACTACGTTAGTGATTAGCTAACGTTAGCTAAGAAGCATTATGTTAAAATAGACGTGGTTAAGGTTAGGGTAAGGGTAACAGTGAGGGTCACACCTTCCTACTTATGCTAAGTTAGCGATCAGCTAACCATCTTCAGTTGACATAAGGGTAACAGGAAGGCTACATCTCATTACTTATGCTAACGCTAAGTTAGCAATTAGCTAGCTAAAAAGTAATAATATTAAAAGAGAAGAGGTTAAGGTCAGGGTAAGGGTAACAGTAAGGGTCACATCTCGTTACTTATGAAGTCGTGAAGTGGGTTGTTGCTACATTCACTACATCGTAGCATCGCAGCAGGGTTCAGAGAGCAGTCCCGTTGGTGGGATTGTTTCGTACGTGTGGTGGGCGTGGTTTGTCTGGGTGAGTCATATATGCCACAGACAGAACATGTCTGCAGCTGTCCACATCTGTCTCTATCTGTCTCAGTCTTTTGTCCTTCACAGGTTTCTGTTTCACATCTCAGTACATGAGGTCTGCCGCCCCCCCGCTCAGGTCCGCCTCTTTGTTCTCCTGGAAGGGAAACTGGATCCCCGCCAGTCGGATCAGCAGGAAGTTGAGCGAGTGGAGGAGGAAGACGAGGAAGAAGAGCCAGAAGGATCGGTCGTAGTGCTCGGTGTATGTCTGGAAGACAAAGTTCACCTCGTTGAAGTTGGCGATCCGATCGGACAGATGATGAAGTTTCACCTCCGACGCAAACAGGATCATCACCAGACAGCTGCAGAGACCTGCCACACAAACAGGAAGTCACTGTCAGTAAAGTTTCACCTCGTTAACAACGTGTTTTTATTTATTTATAACTTTGATTGTGAAGTTTTCTGGTCCCTCACAGTGGTTCTCATCAGTGAAACTAACGTACAACAAAACTGGGCGTGAGGTTATTTCAACGTAAAGCTCTACGTGTATCTACGTGGACGTGAGCTGAGGCTACGATCTAATCTGACATCAGGTGGTGTACGTGAGGACTGATGGTGCAGCAGGAAATCTGATGGAGGTGGAGAAACATGATCAGACCAGATCCTGACGGATGTCTGAATATTTACAGAAACATATTTATCACTTAACGTTAGCGTTTCTATTTTCTCAGCTCAGAGAACTTCCGTTTGTTGGCTGTATCATGCCTCGTCATGTCCGCGCATAAGCAGCAACCCACCGTCCGACACCGGCGCACCGTGAGGATGGAAACAGAGAGCTCAGCCGGTGCGGAGCAGCTGACTTCACTACAAGCTGATTGGCTGTTGAAACAGGTGACGTGCTTTAAAACCAGCTGCCGGCCATTTGACCAGCTGAGTGTCAGGTGACACCATCAGCCGGCTTGAGTCCAGCTCAGACTGGCAGTTCACACCACTGACACTTTTCTCTGTGACGTTCTGAAACAGTTTTGTCTTGTCGTGAATCTTTGGTCTGAACTGAACTCAGTCAAAATGAAGTCTTCCTGTCTGTTCTTGTATAAAATGTGTCACTTCCTGCGGCCTGTCAGGTGGACCGTACTGATTATCTTCATTAACTGTGAGGGCTTAGTGAATGAGTATGAGTGAGTGACAGTAGATGACAGGCTGACAGCAGGTGGAGGTGAGGTGAGATGACATCAGAGGCTTGTCGTCTCTCAGGTTGTTTCCTGCGGCCTTTTCTTCTCCCATCTCGCCGTCTCCTGCCTCGGACTCTGTTTCTCTAATCGCACCAATTATCAGACACTTCCTGTCTGGGCTAATCCTCTTCAGGGTCACAGGGGAGCTGGCTGCTGTCCCACAGTGCACTGCGTTATTATCCTACAGTGATACCCTACACTGAACCCCCCCCTCCTCCCTTCTCTGTGTTCAGTCACAGGAAGCAGCTCTCCTCATCTTCATCATCAGTTTAAGTCAGTGAAAGTTGTGGATGGTCCCAACAGCAGCGTTCCTTAGCGTCCCCATGTTTGGTCCCCCCTCTGTTGGGGTACCTAGCACACAGATCTGGTACTAAAAGGTGGAGCTAGAAACCCTGCAGTCTGATTGGTCAGTAGAGGACGGTCACTCTGGTTTTATGTAACCTCTGTTCATACATCAGTAAACTACAACTATAAAATGAAAGAGAAAAAAATAACTTCATTCACTGGGCCGACTGCCGGCAACTTTTAAGGTGGAACGTTAACTCGTAATGTTACTCAATGCATGAGTTGATGACGTGAATCCATCAGCACACCTTAAATTTCACTGTGACAACTTTGACCATCACTTTAGTTTTTATATGACACACACTTTTAGTAATGACTTTAAAAATATAGATTAATTTGGAGCGGATTATGTGAAGGTCATATATTCTAATCCTCACTTCCTCTGGGCTACAGCAACACTAAACCCCTGAGCTTGCCTGAGAAGGACTAAATGCACAAAGCTGCTATTTTTAAATATCCCATGGAGAGAGACTCTCACTGCAGCCTGTTCTATTTTGTTGTGAAAATGTGGGCGTGCAGCCTCGTTCTGTGGACGATAAACCAGGTGCAGACTTCCATCTGTGTCACCGCTGATGAGGAAATACAGCGAGTGCTGGACGGAGCAGTGAGTGACAACAACCCCGCCCACATTTAAGAGGACTGTCTGAACAGAGCGAGGGTCTAGGTACCATGTCTGAAGGCTCACTGCTGGTTCCAAAGGTGCTGGACTGAAATGGTTTGGAGGAGATGGGGCTTTAGATCAGTCTGAAGTGAAGGAGTCGACACCTCACAGACTGTGGTCCACAGCTCCGTGTCCCTCCTCCTGTCTCTGTCATACTGCTCTGACCAAATGTCTCAGATAAGTCCTTCTTGTCTTCAGTCTGTCCTGCAGTCTGTTATTAACATCGCTCTAACATCTGAGGTTTGTACCTGATGACGTTAAATCTGTAAGCGTTCAGCTGACACCTCTCACAAAGACCTCACTTAGCTCCGCCCACTCATAGAATCACAGTCCCACCTCCAAACTTTCTACCCAGAATCCCTGAAGACAACTTTGTCAGATCTTTGATAAATTTCATTCCAGCTTTGTTCAGTCCTGAAACTGTGTTAGTGAGAGTGAACAATGACGTCCTCACACACACAGACGCAGGTGTGTGTGATATCATTGACCTGCAGCTGATGTTTCTTAAGTCCAGTTCAGACCAAAGATTCATGACAAGACAAAACCGTTTCAGAACGTCACAGAGAAAAGTGTCAGTGGTTTGAACTGGCTGGTCTGAGCTGGACTCAAGCCGGCTGATGGTGTCACCTGACACTCAGCTGGTCAAATGGCCGGCAGCTGGTTGTAAAGCACGTCACCTGTTTCAAGTCAGCTGGTCAAGTCAAAATGACCACAGACAGCGTGTTGGCTTGCTGTGGCAGGTGCTCCGTCCCCACCGAGCCCTCTGTTTCCATCCTATGCCCCGCCCACATTCAGGTCAAACTACAGCATCCTGCTGATACACGTAAACATGTCTGACTGAAACTGGAGGAACACCACCTCTCCTACGGTACACGAGACACTAGCTCCTTTCACACTGCCAGATTTTCGGCAAATGT
Organism: Epinephelus awoara; assembly: GCA_035609425.1. Taxonomy (NCBI): domain Eukaryota; kingdom Metazoa; phylum Chordata; class Actinopteri; order Perciformes; family Serranidae; genus Epinephelus; species Epinephelus awoara. The sequence goes on from CM069297.1 coordinate 44,521,126, forward strand.
TGGGCCGTTTTGCCAGCAAGCTGCGAGCGTTTAGACACACAGAGCCGGATTGGCAAGTCGATCCGAGGTGCCCAATTTTCCGCCTCGTAGGGTAGACATATTGGTAGAACCCTTTTAGTTTAAACAGACCGAGGCTGCCTTCTGCAACGGGAGGAGCTGTTGATGACTTGTGGGAGGAGCTGCTGATGGCGCCGCAGGTGCGAGCCACTGGCGGTGGATAAACAGGAAACAGCTGATAGCAGGAATTAGCGAGCAGCTAGTAGCAAGAGGGAAACACAAACCTGACAGACACTGTAAAGATGAGCAACTGGGGAGACAAGGAATTGCGCGCCCTCCTTGTCCTCGCAAACGAAGAGGCCATTAACCGTCAGATGACGGGGACGGTGAAGGACGGGCCGACTTACGAGAGAATCGCCACGTCACTGTTTACGTCACACGCTGAGCTACACGTTTTGTTACTTGCTCACGCCCCCCATTGCCCCGAAAAAGGCACATTCTGTATAAACAAAAGTAGGTAGGCGGCATTTTGCTGCACTCCCTGATTTTGTTTTTATACTGCCAATGCTGAAAAAACACTGATTGGGCTTTCCTGCAAATTTGCACAACTCCTGTTTAAAAAGGGCTTCAGAGTTATCAGTGATGTTGTCATGATGATGTCTCTCACAGCTGATGAAGGTCCACAGGTAAAGTCCCATGGGGCCTTGCAGCGTCTCGTAGGGTCGGCCGAAGGCGTTGAAGAAGAAGAAGCCGGTAGCCACGGAGGAGAAGACAATGACCACACCACAGAAGAAGATGACAGAGACGTGGAGGCCGACGGGGACGGCGCTCAGCAGGTCTGGGAAGACTGGGACAGGAAAAGGTTAACCTGAGGGTGAGTCTGCTATCACGCTGTGAGGTCACTTCCTGTTTGTGACACGTACTGCTCTATCTGTGTGTGTGTGTGTGTGTTCACTGTGTTTGTGTGTGTGTGTGTTCACAGAGGATCAGTCAGGCAGAAAGCTGCTGTTAGTGACGGCCGACTGCTCCCATTAACTGGGACCAGTAAACACTGGGACTGGTTTATGAGAGCCATGGGGGGGGGGGGGGAAAGCACCTGAGATGTGGTCATGTTTGCAGCGACTGTTCCATGATTACAGTGTATTTTAACCCCTGATGACTGATGATGTCATCTTTAAACTTTACAGCCTGATCGAGAAATGAAACTCCGCCCACTGTGGCTCCACTGACACACCCACACGTGACACACATGACGTTGACACAGATGAAAACTTGAGTTAATCAGACTCAGATGGTTAACACTGATTTCTCCTGATTAGTTTGCTGCCAATAATCATCACTGTCACTGCGCTCTGATCGTGCTGTGGCGTGGTGGGACTGAGTGGGCGGAGTTTCCCAGCGTGCTGTGAGACAATGTTATAGATCACTCAGGTAACACAGTGATGAATATTTGTGCACGTCACAGAGGTTCTGATGGGTCAGAGGTCATGTCTGTGTGACATCAGCGTGTCAGACAGGAAGCTGTGCTGAGGGAACAATAGGAGCACTTCCTGCTTCAGAGTTCATCTCCTCGTCTTAATCTAGTAAACGACAAACCTCAGCTCACCTCGATATATTGTTATAGTTCAGTAAAGAGATGCACGACTACTGTCAAACGTCAGTTCAACACCCGCTCTGTCACTGGTCCTGTGTGGCTGCATGTCTGTGAGCTGTGACAACAGACCTGACGAGACACACCGACATATTGGAGACAGGAAACTGATCATTGTTGAGTAACTCTGGCCTTCGTCCACGTTTCAATATGGATGCTACAGAGTTTATAGTTAGCTAGCTGAGCTAATGTTAGTTAGCTTCAGCTACCTGAGCTAATGTTAGTTAGCTACCTGAGCTAATGCCAGTTAGCTACCTGAGCTAATGTTAGTTAGCTTCCTGAGCTAATGTTAGTTAGCTTCAGCTACCTGAGCTAATGTTAGTTAGCTACCTGAGCTAATGCCAGTTAGCTACCTAAGCTAATGTTAGTTAGCTACCTGAGCTAATGTTAGTTAGCTTCCTGAGCTAATGTTAGTTAGCTTCAGCTACCTGAGCTAATGCCAGTTAGCTACCTGAGCTAATGCCAGTTAGCTACCTGAGCTAATGTTAGTTAGCTTCCTGAGCTAATGTTAGTTAGCTTCAGCTACCTGAGCTAATGTTAGTTAGCTACCTGAGCTAATGCCAGTTAGCTACCTGAGCTAATGTTAGTTAGCTTCCTGAGCTAATGTTAGTTAGCTTCAGCTACCTGAGCTAATGTTAGTTAGCTTCCTGAGCTAATGTTAGTTAGCTACCTGAGCTAATGCCAGTTAGCTACCTGAGCTAATGTTAGTTAGCTTACTGAGCTAATGTTAGTTAGCTGCTTAGATTGCACACACAGATATAAATGTTTAAACTTGTGTGAGTGCGGAGACGCTAACATCGTTAGCTTGGTTCATTTTACTGAAACCATGAACACCATGAAGTAAATGAATCAACAAAGATAAATAAATAAATAAATAAATAAATAAGACGTTACCGTACAGCCTGCTCGTTATCTTAAATCATATTCCATGTTGTGCAGCTGTTTATTTTCAAACAGAGAAACAATCCTCTGTGTTTATGAAAGTGCTCGTCACATCTCGGACGTGTGTTCGACCTGCAGCTGAGGCTCATTCAGCTATGACACAGGAGAACTTTGACCTCAGCAGGAATTAGACGGAGCCCTGACACTCAGAGACACTCAGAGACACTCAGGTGTGTTTTGTCTTTGTAAAGAAACTGAATAATTGATAGCTCTGAATAATTAACCAGCTCATGACGTCACCTGTTGATCGTCACTACTAACAGCCAATCAGAGTTTGAGCAGACTGACCTTTAATAACCTCTGTGAGGAGTCTTTAAAAGTATCCAGATAAAAAAACTTTATGACTTTAATATTCATCCTTGATGAGAGAGCAGCTCTGCACCTGTGCTGACGTCACTCAGGTGACCTGTGTGTGTGTGTGTGTGTGTGTGTGTGTGTGTGTGTGTGTGTGTGTGCGCAGAGACTCACAGGAGAAGCGGGACGGCCTCCCCCCCAGCCCGCACTGCTTCACCCTGTGCCCGCTGAACAGGCCGTACTGCAGCTCTCCCAGGAACTGATCCAGCTCGGCTCCCGTCGCGTTCACCAGCTCGGCCCCGGTTCGGCACAGCACGGCCCCGCGGATCCACAGCGGCAGCCCGGTGGACACCGCCGCCGTCAGGGCGCAGCACAGACCCAGGAGGCCGGAGGTGGAGAAGAGGAGCTGCTTCTGTCGGCTCGGCATGACGGGAGGAGGAGGAGGAGGAGGAGGAGGAGGAGGACACCACCCGCCGCCCCCGCTCCTCCACCCGCTGATTTATTATAATAATTATCACAACGACACACAGAGACACACAGCACAACTATACACTCACTGACCTCAATGTTCACGTCACCATGGCAACCAGGGGCTGGAGGAGGGCGGGGCGTAAGCAGCAGAGTGTGACAGGTGGTCAGGTGGCGCCCCCCGGTGGCTCCTTCAAAATAAAACTTTCAACACAACTTTTATTTTATTTATTTTTGTTTATTTTTGTTTTAACACAAATACTTTTATTTTTTTTTGTCAACTGTGGCGGGATGACGTCACTGGTGATGAGTGTCAACTGTTCCTGCAGTGTTTGTACAAACTGGTGCTTGTTGTTCTGTAAATATAAACAGACCCGTCAGACTAATAAACAACATATTTATTATATTTCATCATGTTTCACAGACAAACAAAGAAACACAGCAGGTCAACAAAATATATTTCCTACAAACAAAAGCACTTCTCATCTGTAAAACATGTTTTTATCTCTCTGTGGAGTTTCAGCAGGGTTTTATTTAACGTGATGACGTCGAGCTCCTCACTCACGTCACACGTGACTGCACGTAGAGCTGAAGTGCGCGAGGCTCCGCGAGTGGAGAGACACAGAGACACGGGGACACAGAGACACAGAGACAGACAGAGGAGCTGAGGTCTGTGCTGCAGAATGAGGTCTGTTAATCGATTTATTACTAATTTATTTCACAGCTTATAAAACTTGAACACACTGACGGATAAACAACTTATTTGTTTTAGCTTAGAAAAGGACAAACAAAAGAAAACAAATGACATCATGACCTGCAGGTGTTGCTGCAACATTAACTCAGTATATGTTCATTATATCAGCTGTTCACACATCAGCTTTATAAAAGTTTTTGAATCCTTAAACTTTAAATTTAAAACATATTTGTTTTTATTTTATGATTTTTACTTTCAAACTAAAATGAGACATTTTTAAAAGATGTTTTCTAATGTTTAGTTTAAAAGATATGAAAGTTATTTTTTTTTTTAGAGTTTTTGCATTTAAACTAAAGGTGACGTTAATAAATAATCAGATTAGATTTAAATCACAACCATAGAAATAATCTCCAGCTTTAATATTGGAGCAGATTTACAGTCCAGACCTGATCAGTCAACTCTGAGGGCAAAAACACACTTTAAATATCTCACCTGTTATTTTACCTTTGTGGTTATTGGTGGTCGTCCTGAGTCTGAGGCGTCACTGTGCAACTCTTCTTCTTCTTCTTCTTCTTCTTCTTCTTCTTCTTCTGTGATGGCTCTGTGTGGAAGTTATTCCTTGTGTTGAATAACGGACAGCATTGTTTCTTGTAGAGGCTCCCTTTTATTCAGCTCCCGTGAAAGCACCCCTGCAGTACAGTTAATTACACCGAACTACTTTTTCAACGGCTCTCTGTAACACCTACTGTCAAACTCGATCAATGCGCATGTAAACATACACACAAAAAATAGTCCCTGAATAACACACTCACATGACACTCTGTGTTTGGAGCTGCCTCGAGCTCGGCAGCTGAAGACCAGCTGGGTCAGTCAGTGCCACGGTGGGCAGGTCGGGGTCGCGCTCTCTCAGCAGCCTGGTTGTAATATCTGTGTGTTGGAAGTGACTGGTTTGAGTTTGGTCCCAGTTTGTGTCACTGTGATCAAACCTGTGAGACAGCTGCCCTGTGACTTGCGGGGTCTGTCGGGTCACCTGTGACCTGCGGGGTCTGTCGGGTCACCTGTGAGACAGCTGCTCAGGTGGTGACACTGTGTTAATTTTTATTATTTTAATCAGGAGAACCTGAAGTTTCAGTCGAACTCATTTAGTCACAGTTTTACATTTGTTTTCATGATGATGGATAAATTGAACAGATTTTTTTTCAACCTCAGTAAAAATTCTGTGTTTTTTCCTGTGAACACAAACACAACCTCATCAAGTTATTTTAAAGACATTTATTATGAGACTATACTCAGCGGTTATCAGTGAAACTCCTGTGTTGAGTCTGAACACCGCCTCGCTGCCTCGCTGCCTCGCTGCCTCGCTGCCTTGCTGCCTTGCTGCATCGCTGCCTCGCTGCGTCACTGCCTTGCTGCATCGCTGCCTCGCTGCCTCGCTGCCTCGCTGCCTCACTCAGTTGCTCTGAGTCTGGCCTCGCCTACTTCAGGCCCCGAACAACCCAGCTCCCACAGGGTCACACAGACTCCTCCCCCACGCCAAGGTGGTGACTCTTATAATGATGATGATGTCTCTCCCACAGTGCATTGGCGTTGCTCCTCCTCCTCCTGGTGGCGGACGCTCAGCTGCTATCGGAGATGTACGGCAGCCTGCAGTCTCCAAACTTCCCGGAGCCGTATCCGCGGGAGGCGGAGCTTCGCTGGAACATCAGCATCCCCGCCGGCTTCCTTGTGAAACTGTACTTCAGCCACTTCGACCTGGAGCCGTCGTACCTGTGTGAGTACGACTACGTCAAGGTAAGAGCCCGATGCATCATGGTCATGTTGTGTCTGACTCATCAGTGTCCCAGAAGTCTCTGCTGCTGCTCTGCCTCACACTTTATACACGTGGACAGTGTGAGGCCAAGAGAGCAAACCTCTCTGACCTCTGACCTCTGTGAGCCCTCTGACCTCTGCCCTTTGTGTCTGCACATGGAAGGGCAGAGAGGTTCAGATCAGAGACAAACTGAATGAAGAGACTCATAAATATAGAATAAAAAAAAAACACTTTAAAAAGTTCTTTAACACAAACAATATGAAAACACACAGCTGTCAGAGAAGAAGACAGGTCCGTCAGGAGGTGATGAGTTGTCAGAGTCTTTGTCGCTGGAAGAAGATAGGATGTGTTAATTTTCAGTTTGTGACGTTGTTACCATGGTTACAGCCGTGTCCTGTCAGAGTCAAAAGGTTCTGGTGTATTTTATATATATTAATGTCATCATGTTTGTTTGTGTCGATCAAACTGACGACTCGTCTCATCAGATGAATCACGTTATTCAAACAAAGCGTTTTATTGGAGGAGTTTGTTTAAGGGTGATGATGTCATAAAGTAACAACAGATGAAGCGGCGCTGCAGTGAGTGATGACTCAAACTGTTTGTAAACAATATTTTACACTTGAATTAAATATGAGGGATTTAATGATGATGAAGATGATGATGAACATTTCACGTTATAATAAGATCGATAATTATATTTTTAGAATATGAGTTTGTTTTTTATTATTTATTTAATTCAATATTTATTAATATTTATTAGGGGTGTCCCCAACTAAGAATTTTCATAGTCGAATCTGATTTGACAGATTTTTCCTTTAGCTGACGAATTGTCGAATCATGTTGTTTTCCCCTTCATTGATTAATGAGTTCATTTGCGTTAAAGTTAAAGTTCCACAGTTTGTCACACACCTGAGTGTTGTGTTGTTCTCCGCATTTGACCCATCCCCTGAGGGAGCGGTGAGCAGCAGTGGTGCCGCGCTCTGGAATCATGTGGTGATCTAACCCCCCAGTTTCAACCCCCGTGCGTCACCGCTCTCAATTGTTTGACCACGTCGGACAAAAAGTAGCCAAATAAAAAATCTATCTATCAAGAAAACAATCAGCGGTGAAATTAGTTTCGAGACACTTCAGGTAAACAAATAATCCTTCAAAAAAGTTTGATTCGTGAGCACCGTAGGCCTCGATGCTGCTCTGATGGTCCTGCAGCGCACTCAGTCACCTCAGCTTATTTGGATCGAGCAACTGGGTGATTTGTTCATGCGTAGTAATGATTATGCCTAATGATTAAGCGGGGACAGCCCTCCATTCCGAAACACTGCCGTTCCGAAACACTGCCACCCGCTCTCCGTCACTCGCACAATTCTGAAATTCGTTGTACTACAAAAGCTTGAAATGAACGTTCAACTCATTGTTATTTATTGAAAATATGTCACTGTCTTCATGTGTTATGTGTAATTTCTCTAGCAGCAAACACCTTTGAAGGAGACACTTGTCAGGTCTTTTTACGTGCGCTGTCCGTGGTGCTGAAATCCCCGCTGCAGCCGCTGCTCCTGCTCTGTGCTTTCAGACAATAACCAGGGTGAGGGTAAGATAGACCAACGGTCTGTACAGCAGTCCCACTGTGTTTGCAGGGCATATCAGGCTGTGTGATTATGCACAAAGATTGGTTAACGCATTGGAGCAATTTCATACAATTTCGGACATTTAACATGATAAACTAATTTCAGTTCAACATGGAAATTGGCTTAGAGGATTCAGCTGAAGCATAATGAGTGTTATATGTCATTAAGATTAAGTATTTGCTTGTTTTGTGGTTAAATATGCACATGATTGATGCCATCATGCGGTCTGTTCGTCCTTGCAGACAGGGGCAAAAGGATCAATGCACAGCCTCCGTTTCCTTTGCGTCCATCTTGTTCATTCAAACTTTGTAAACACGGTTGGGATTTGTAGGGGACATATGTATGCTGCTCACTATAAAATGTGTTTACTATGAATAAATGCATCTCTGTGCAGAGAGTGAAATATTAAAAAGTGATCCATTCATCCCCGCCCTCTTCATAAATGAAGACAGTGACATATTTTCAATATAAGCAATGAGTTGAAAGTTCATTTCAAGCTTTTGTAGTAGGCTACAGCTTATTTCAGAATTGTGTGATGGAGAGCGGGCGGCAGTGTTTGATGCAGGAAACTCGAAGAAATGTGGACTTGAAAATCAGTTTCAGAGTGGGGGGGTTTCGGAACGGCGGGGTTGTCCCCAATATTTGGAATAGCGGGGTCTTTAGAAAAAATGGGGAACCCCGCCATTAAGAAGAATGGAGGTCTATTTTCGGAAAGGCAGGGTGTAACAAATTAAACGCACGCGTCATTTTCAATTTTTTAATAACAGAAATTAGGCTGATGTTTGTATCAAAATAGGCTATATATTATGAATTACTAGAAAACAAATACATTCTATGTCAAATCAAGATGTTCAGCTGCAGTGAGCACCCCCATATAGTCAGAATGGTACGGTCTTGTTTCATAACCACAGTTTGCGATGATTTGACAGTGAGACTGGCAGTCGAATCAGACTTCTCCGAATCGAATCACCAAATCATCGACTATTCGGGGTCACCCCTAATATTTATATTTGATATTATTTATTATTACTTTTTCCGTCGTTGCCGTCATACACCTCCACAGTAAACTACTTTTTACTGACAATACTCGGATACTTTTCCTCAGGTAACACTGTAACTCATACTGCAGTATTGTTACAGGAACTTGTACTGTAGTATTTTTATGACGCAGTGTGTCCCTGTGTTTGGTGGCGTCCAGGTGGAGGCGGAGGGGGAGGTGCTGGCGTTGTTCTGTGGGCGTGAGGCGACGGACACGGAGGAGGTGCCGGATCAGCAGGTCATCACGTCGCCCAGGAACTCCCTCAGCGTCATCTTCCGCTCCGACTTCTCCAACGAGGAGCGATACTCTGGATTCATGGCTCACTACAGCGCTGTGGGTGAGGCACCGCCGCAGTTCCTCTGACGGCCACCAGAGGCCGATCACACACTCACAGGCAGATGCATTAAGAACAGACCGCGCTTGCTGTCGGTGGCACGAGTTCAGCATCACTATAAATGTCTCTCAGCCTCGTCTCAAAGTCCGATTCACCACAGATATTTCACTGATGATGTCACACCACAAAATTTCACAGCTGACTCATTATTAACGTGACGCAGAGTAAAAACTGTCTTTATATTAGGAACACAGCGTCAGGACAATAAGAGACGTCATAGGACCTGAACAACGAGCTGAAGAAGAACTCTTTCAAACGTCACTGTAAGTGTGCGTGACTGTCTGTGCCGGTCTTCGTGTCTCTGCAGTGACGCTCACCAGTTACCACCAGTTGGTCCCGGAGCTTCTCCTCCATCATGAATGTTTACAGGCATATTTTAGGATGACTCAGGAGCAGTTTGACAACCTGCTGTCTATCGTCCGGCGAGCAGAAGTTTCATTCTTATTAAAATCTGTTACGAAAAGGCGCCTCCAGCTGCTGAAACACTTCCTGTGTGATCGGGGCCTGAATCAGTTTTTTTGTCCGAAATTGTCGCAGGTGTAAAATTGAATACCACCTCACATTGTGTCATGTTTTCACACTGAGTCCGAATCTTTCGTCTGTCATTAAAAGTTTCAGAACAGGTTCAACTTCCTGTGTTTTTCTCCTCGGTCAGAGTCGTTAGAGACGCCTGACTGAATCAGTGAACGCAGCTGAGACGAGACAGAGGAACAGAATCATTTCATAACCCAGATGTTCAACAGGTCAAATAGAAAAATTCAGGAGGATGATGATGAAGAGGAGGAGGAGGAGACAGAAAGGGAGGTAGCTGCGGGAGGAAGTGATGTCAGTCAAATAGGTAACTCCAGGTCAGAGAGGCAAAGGAGGAAATGTGTCTTTCATTTTGTTTTGTGTTGCATATTTTCACAACAAACAGAAGAATAAAACTCATCTGACTCTGAGGTTTCTGTGTGTAACGATTATGACGGATTAACAAGACGCATCACAAACAAACAAACAGTCTCAGTGAGCAGAGGACTTTACTTTTCAATAATGTTCAACGATCAACGTCTGGACTGTTAAACCTCCCTCTGATTGAATATTGTCTTAAATATCAGACATGACGGATGTCAGAGGTCAGATGTGACGGAGGTGACAAAAAGTTTTAGATTTATTAATGTCACAGCTGGTGTAGTCAAGTTGCTCAGAGTTCTCTTTATGTTGATGAAAATTCTTTTTAGTTTGGATTTAAAGGCCGACAGAGTCGACCTGTTACAGCTTCAGATTCACCTGACAGAAATATTATTTAATGAATCATAAAATATGAATGACCAGAGCAGCGTTCACACCTTTGTTGAAACCAGGAAGTGAGACAGGAAGTCCCTGTGATGTAGTTTCCTCCTGTCATACCTGATAAATGAATGAATTATTTCAAACCAAAAATATATATAAAAATAACATAATTAAAAAAACAAAGAACGCAAATATAACTGTCCAAAAAGCAGCAGGTAGAAGTATAACTTATCTGTCCCCCTTCTTACATTTCTTTTTTTAAGTCAAAAATTATTTCAACAAATTCCCAAATTTATTTACAACTAATATGAAACTGTCCCCAGACCGTTCACCACCCAGTGAAATGAATCAGTCAGAAACCCAGTTTACAGTCCACAACCTTCAATCATCTGTATATCTGCCAATAATATCTTTTCTGTATAGTTTTTGTTGTAATCTGACAGTTGACAAAAATCTGTGACACATCTTTAAACGACCAACATTTTCTTAAAAATGATATTTTAAGACAAAGACTTTTATGGCAGAACATTTTGACTCTATGTTCTCAGGACGTTCTGTTAGTTTTAGATTTTAAAGGTTTTTAACACAATTTGAATTGAAGTTATAAGTTTTTGTCTGAGACAAGTTCAGAGGTTAAAGAAGTGAACGCAGATCAATATATTTTATAAATTATATTTATTCTATACAAATAAAGCTTTTAAAAATGATGTTTCACCCACAACCAGAATCAGTGTGTTGATGTTATAATTTTAAATGTTTGTTAGGCGGGAAATGATTTGTCTTAATTCTCAACAATGGTCAGTGTATGAATATAAGCTCATCTTAATCTTTGCTAATATCACAGGAGCACTGAGACGCCGTTAGCAGCTGAACAGTCCTGAAAACATTGGACGGACAGAAGCAGCAGAGAGCACAGAGACTGGTTTCTGTTTTCAGCTCTGAGAGTTAGTGAATGTTTATAAGAAGCAGAAATATGTGCAGATAAGAAGAAACATGAACCAGTGAAGCTCACACACATGACGCTGCAGAAGATAAGTAATGTCCAAACATGTCAGTTTGGCCTCCTCCAGGTTGACACAGCCGATAACACGTTGGAGACGAGTCAGGGTCATGTAAACTCTGATGTCTCCCTCTGACCTTTGTCTCTGTCTCCCTCTCCTCAGACATGGACGAGTGCAGCGAGCGCAGTGATGAAGACCTCCTCTGTGATCACTTCTGCCATAACTACATCGGAGGATACTACTGCTCCTGTCGCTATGGTTACCTGCTTCACTCTGACAACCGCACCTGCAGAGGTGAGACAGGTGATGGTGTCATAACCTGACACACACTTAGGTTATGAACCCATCCTAGGTCTGAGTTCATCCTGATGGAAGAAACATCATGAATGAAGACTGCTGTCTTCTTCTTCTGCTGCTGCTGACTGTTGGTTCACATTTAAAAGATATACACAACATATATTTCCATATGTAGAATGTATATATCAGTGCCTCGTGGTAAAGTGGATGTATATATCAGTGCCTCGTGGTAAAGTGGATGTATATATCAGTGCCTCGTGGTAAAGTGGATGTATATATCAGTGCCTCGTGGTAAAGTGGATGTGTATATCAGTGCCTCGTGGTAAAGTGGATGTATATATCAGTGCCTCGTGGTAAAGTGGATGTATATATCAGTGCCTCGTGGTAAAGTGGATGTATATATCAGTGTCTCGTGGTAAAGTGGATGTATATATCAGTGTCTCGTGGTAAAGTGGATGTATATATCAGTCCCTCGTGGTAAAGTGGATGTATATATCAGTGTCTCGTGGTAAAGTGGATGTATATATCAGTGTCTCGTGGTAAAGTGGATGTATATATCAGTGTCTCGTGGTAAAGTGGATGTATATATCAGTGCCTCGTGGTAAAGTGGATGTATATATCAGTGCCTCGTGGTAAAGTGGATGTATATATCAGTGTCTCGTGGTAAAGTGGATGTATATATCAGTGTCTCGTGGTAAAGTGGATGTATATATCAGTGCCTCGTGGTAAAGTGGATGTATATATCAGTGTCTTGTGGTAAAGTGGATGTTTATATCAGTGTCTCGTGGTAAAGTGGATGTATATATCAGTGTCTTGTGGTAAAGTGGATGTATATATCAGTGCCTCGTGGTAAAGTGGATGTATATATCAGTGTCTTGTGGTAAAGTGGATGTATATATCAGTGTCTCGTGGTAAAGTGGATGTTTATATCAGTGTCTTGTGGTAAAGTGGATGTGTATATCAGTGTCTCGTGGTAAAGTGGATGTATATATCAGTGCCTCGTGGTAAAGTGGATGTATATATCAGTGTCTCGTGGTAAAGTGGATGTATATATCAGTGTCTCGTGGTAAAGTGGATGTATATATCAGTGTCTCGTGGTAAAGTGGATGTATATATCAGTGCCTCGTGGTAAAGTGGATGTATATATCAGTGCCTCGTGGTAAAGTGGATGTATATATCAGTGTCTCGTGGTAAAGTGGATGTATATATCAGTGTCTCGTGGTAAAGTGGATGTATATATCAGTGCCTCGTGGTAAAGTGGATGTGTATATCAGTGTCTCGTGGTAAAGTGGATGTGTATATCAGTGTCTCGTGGTAAAGTGGATGTATATATCAGTGTCTCGTGGTAAAGTGGATGTATATATCAGTGTCTCGTGGTAAAGTGGATGTTTATATCAGTGTCTCGTGGTAAAGTGGATGTATATATCAGTGTCTTGTGGTAAAGTGGATGTTTATATCAGTGTCTCGTGGTAAAGTGGATGTATATATCAGTGTCTTGTGGTAAAGTGGATGTGTATATCAGTGTCTTGTGGTAAAGTGGATGTGTATATCAGTGTCTTGTGGTAAAGTGGATGTATATATCAGTGTCTCGTGGTAAAGTTGATGTATATATCAGTGTCTTGTGGTAAAGTGGATGTATATATCAGTGTCTTGTGGTAAAGTGGATGTGTATATCAGTGTCTTGTGGTAAAGTGGATGTATATATCAGTGTCTCGTGGTAAAGTTGATGTATATATCAGTGTCTTGTGGTAAAGTGGATGTATATATCAGTGTTTTGTGGTAAAGTGGATGTATATATCAGTGTCTCGTGGTAAAGTGGATGTGTATATCAGTGTCTCGTGATAAAGTGGATGTATATATCAGTGTCTCGTGGTAAAGTGGATGTGTATATCAGTGCCTCGTGGTAAAGTGGATGTATATATCAGTGTCTCGTGGTAAAGTGGATGTATATATCAGTGTCTTGTGGTAAAGTGGATGTATATATCAGTGTTTCGTGGTAAAGTGGATGTATATATCAGTGTCTCGTGGTAAAGTGGATGTATATATCAGTGTCTCGTGGTAAAGTGGATGTGTATATCAGTGTCTCGTGGTAAAGTGGATGTATATATCAGTGTCTCGTGGTAAAGTGGATGTATATATCAGTGTCTCGTGGTAAAGTGGATGTATATATCAGTGCCTCGTGGTAAAGTGGATGTATATATCAGTGTCTCATGGTAAAGTGGATGTATATATCAGTGTCTCGTGGTAAAGTGGATGTATTTATCAGTGTCTCGTGGTAAAGTGGATGTTTATATCAGTGTCTCGTGGTAAAGTGGATGTTTATATCAGTGTCTCGTGGTAAAGTGGATGTATATATCAGTGTCTTGTGGTAAAGTGGATGTATATATCAGTGTCTTGTGGTAAAGTGGATGTATATATCAGTGTCTCGTGGTAAAGTGGATGTATATATCAGTGTCTCGTGGTAAAGTGGATGTATATATCAGTGTCTCTCGTGGTAAAGTGGATGTATATATCAGTGTCTTGTGGTAAAGTGGATGTTTATATCAGTGTCTCGTGGTAAAGTGGATGTATATATCAGTGTTTTGTGGTAAAGTGGATGTATATATCAGTGTCTTGTGGTAAAGTGGATGTGTATATCAGTGTCTCGTGGTAAAGTGGATGTATATATCAGTGTCTTGTGGTAAAGTGGATGTTTATATCAGTGTCTCGTGGTAAAGTGGATGTGTATATCAGTGTCTCGTGGTAAAGTGGATGTGTATATCAGTGTCTCGTGGTAAAGTGGATGTATATATCAGTGTCTCGTGGTAAAGTGGATGTATATATCAGTGTCTCGTGGTAAAGTGGATGTATATATCAGTGTCTCGTGGTAAAGTGGATGTGTATATCAGTGTCTCGTGGTAAAGTGGATGTATATATCAGTGTCTCATGGTAAAGTGGTTGTGTATAAGTGGATTAGGGTTCATGATGTTGAGGAGGTTGTGAGTTGACCTTCCACAGTGGTAATCTGGGTTCTGACTCTGGCGCAGACTGCCGGGCTGCTCGGTGCAGGTTTTTAATAAGCTTACAGTGAATTCCAGCAGCTGACCCTGATTAAACTCTGCTGCCAACAAGTCACAGTGTCAAACAACACTAGAAGCTTTGTGACAGGTTTCAACTTCAGGAACAAACAGCTGAGGTTCATTCAGGTTTACTGTCGGTACACAGACGTCTCCACGGTGACAGAACATCAGTCAGTCGTCTCCACTAGGCTGACCAAATGTCTCTTTTGCCCGGACATGTCCACTTTTCACGTCTTATCTAGGGCGTCCAGGGGGTGTTTATAAATGGATGATGATATCCGGTTTTCCTTCCAGCTTCACAGATGAACTGCAGGAAAAATTCCCAACTTTCCTGTCCCGGTCGGGGCATGGGAGGCTGAGTGCACCGTGTGCAAAGCTCTCACATACGTTTCTGTGTCTAATAACAGTGCCGTCTCTTCTATGTGACCTTAAAGCTCACATAGAAGAGACATTATTTCTATCATCATTTCATTCCAGAGATTTTATATTTATATTTATTTTTGTACAATTGAAACTTGTAAAAAGCCTATCTGAATTTCTGTCTTTGAGAGATATTATTTTGTAATATAACTGAATTTTCTATCCATACATATAAACTTTACATATATTAACATTATAAGGCATCTTTGAGTAAACTGCAAGTGTCATTTAAGTAGGCTATCTCGTGGCCGGGCCGAGTGTCCTCTGTTTTGGAAATCAAAATATGGTCACCCTAGTGTCCACGGTGACAGAACATCAGTCAGTCGTCTCCACGGTGACAGAACATCAATCAGGCGTCTCCACGGTGACAGAACATCAGTCAGTCACTGTGATAACTGAACACACAGCCATCAGGTTCAGGCACTGATGTCACAGCTTTAATCTGAATTCTGTAAAATCATCAGCTGCTGCTCTGTGAACAGTCTGAGCAGCGCCCCCTCAGGACACTCTGAGCACTGCATCTGTGTTCATGTGTCCAGGATCTGGACTCTGACCTGCTGCTGACTGATAACAGCTGCTGATTGGTTGCAAATATTTACTGGATGTTCATGTTTCTGTGTGGAGGAGGGTCACACACACACACACACACACACACACACACACACACACACACACACACACACACACACAAAAACTCAACTTTTCTTCTCTGAAACAGTTTGTGACATCACTTATGAACACATGATGTTTCTCCTTCTCTTCACTTATGAACATAATGTTTCACTTTCACTTATGAGCACATGATGTTTCACCTTCACTTATGAACACATGATGTTTCACCTACTCTTCACTTATGAACACATGATGTTTCACCTTCACTTATGAACACATGATGTTTCATCAACTCTTCACTTATGAACACATGATGTTTCAGCTACTCTTCACTTATGAGCACATGATGCTTCACCTTCACTTATGAACACATGATGTATCACCTACTCTTCACTTCTGAACACATGATGTTTCACCTACTCTTCACTTATGAACACATGATGTTTCACCTTCACTTATAAACACATGATGTTTAATCTACTCTTCACTTATGAACACATGATGTTTCACCTACTCTTCACTTACGCACACATGATGTTTCACCTCCTCTTCACTTATGAACACATGATGTTTCATCTACTCTTCACTTATAAACACATGATGTTTCATCTACTCTTCACTTATGAACACATGATGTTTCACCTACTCTTCACTTATGAGCACATGATGTTTCACCTTCACTTATGAACACATGATGTTTCACCTACTCTTCACTTCTGAACACATGATGTTTCATCTACTCTTCACTTATGAACATATGATGTTTCACTTATGAAGACATGATGTTTCACCGTTACTTATGAACACATGATGTTTCACCTCCTCTTCACTTATGAACACATGATGTTTCACCTACTCTTCACTTCTGAACACATGATGTTTCATCTACTCTTCACTTTTGAACACATGATGTTTCACCTCCTCTTCACTTCTGAACACATGATGTTTCACCTCCTCTTCACTTATGAACACATGATGTTTCACCTACTCTTCAGTTATGAACAGATGATGTTTCATCTACTCTTCACTTTTGAACACATGATGTTTCACCTCCTCTTCACTTCTGAACACATGATGTTTCGCCTCCTCTTCACTTATGAACACATGATGTTTTACCTATCTTCACTTAAGCACGCATGATGTTTCACCTAATCTTCACTTATGAACACATGATGTTTCACCTACTCTTCACTTATGAACACAGACCACGTTAGACGAACTTGTGGTCAGTCCAAGTCTCTGATCAGCTGTGTGTGTGTCACCTACTCTTCACTTATGAACACATGATGTTTCACCTACTCTTCACTTATGAACACATGATGTTTCATCTACTCTTCACTTATGAACACATGATGTTTCAGCTACTCTTCACTTATGAACACATGATGTTTCACCTACTCTTCACTTCTGAACATATGATGTTTCACCTACTCTTCACTTTTGAACACATGATGTTTCATCTACTCTTCACTTATGAACACATGATGTTTCACCTACTCTTCACTTATGAACACATGATGCTTCTCCTTCACTTATGAACACATGATGTTTCTCCTCTTCACTTATGAACAAAATGTTTCACCTTCACTTATGAGCACATGATGTTTCACCTTCACTTATGAACACATGATGTTTCACCTACTCTTCACTTCTGAACATATGATGTTTCACCTACTCTTCACTTTTGAACACATGATGTTTCGCCTTCACTTATGAACACATGATGTTTCATCAACTCTTCACTTATGAACACATGATGTTTCACCTACTCTTCACTTATGAGCACATGATGCGTCACCTTCACTTATGAACACATGATGTTTCACCTACTCTTCACTTCTGAACACATGATGTTTCACCTACTCTTTACTTATGAACACATGATGTTTCACCTTCACTTATAAACACATGATGTTTAATCTACTCTTCACTTATGAACACATGATGTTTCACCTACTCTTCACTTATGCACACATGATGTTTCACCTCCTCTTCACTTATGAACACATGATGTTTCATCCACTCTTCACTTCTGAACACATGATGTTTCACCTACTCTTCACTTCTGAACACATGATGTTTCATCTACTCTTCACTTATGAACACATAATGTTTCTCCTCTTCACTTACGGTCCGGGAGGCAGACACCGTCTCCACATTTAAGGCTAGACTTAAGACTTTCCTCTTTGATAAAGCTTATAGTTAGGGCTGGCTCGGGCTTGCCTTGTGCCAGCCCCTAGTTAGGCTGACTTAGGCCTAGTCAACCGGAGGACCACCTTTAATGCACCGGGCACCTTCTCTCTCTCTCTCTCTCGCTCTCGCTCTCTCTCTCTCCCTCTCTCTCTCGTATCCTATTACTGTATCTATTTTACTCGGCCATTCTGGATGTCACTAACTCGGTTTCTTCTCCGGAGCCTTTGTGCTCCACTGTCTCTCAGGTTAACTCGTATTGCAGCGGTGCCTGGATAGTGTGACGTGTGTGGTTGTGCTGCTGCCGTGGTCCTGCCAGATGCCTCCTGCTGCTGCTGCTGCTGCCATCATTAATCATTAGTCATACTTCTACTGCTATTATAGACATATGATATTATCATACATGTAGACTGCCTGATACTAATATATACTTTCAACATATTGTACCACAGTAGCCAGAACTATAACGACAGTATTATTACTTTCATGAATGTTGTTGTAAGCTACTGTCATTACCGAGGATGTCATACCGATTACTGTATTGTGTCATACAGATTACTGTTAATTTGTTATGCTGATCTGTTCTGTACGACATCTACTGCACGTCTGTCCGTCCTGGAAGAGGGATCCCTCCTCAGTTGCTCTTCCTGAGGTTTCTACCATTTTTTTCCCCCGGTAAAGGGGTTTTTTTGGGGAGTTTTTCCTTATCCGCTGTGAGGGTCTAAAGGACAGAGGGATGTCGTATGCTGTAAAGCCCTGTGAGGCAAATTGTATTTGTGATATTGGGCTTTATAAATAAAATTGATTGATTGATTGACTTATGAACACATGATGTTTCACCTTCACTTATAAACACATGATGTTTCATCTACTCTTCACTTATGAACACATGATGTTTCACCTACTCTTCACTTATGAGCACATGATGTTTCACCGTTACTTATGAACACATGATGTTTCACCTACTCTTCACTTCTGAACACATGATGTTTCATCTACTCTTCACTTATGAACATATGATGTTTCACTTATGAAGACGTGATGTTTCACCTTTACTTATGAACACATGATGTTTCACCTCCTCTTCACTTATGAACACATGATGTTTCACCTACTCTTCACTTCTGAACACATGATGTTTCATCTACTCTTCACTTTTGAACACATGATGTTTCACCTCCTCTTCACTTCTGAACACATGATGTTTCACCTCCTCTTCACTTATGAACACATGATGTTTCACCTACTCTTCAGTTATGAACAGATGATGTTTCATCTACTCTTCACTTTTGAACACATGATGTTTCACCTCCTCTTCACTTCTGAACACATGATGTTTCGCCTCCTCTTCACTTATGAACACATGATGTTTTACCTATCTTCACTGACGTGCTGACGTATTGCGGTAAGCAAGTTGTGTCATTTCCGGTGTTTCTGTGGCAGCGTCTCTGTGCTCTGGTGAATTCTACTAGCCTGCTTTCTGCTTTCTCACTTCAGTTGCTTAAACGTCTACTCCAAGTCTTAACCCACACTAGTTCTGTTGAAGCACTCATAGCTCTCCTCCTTTCTACGACTTTCTCGCTAATCTCTTAGCTGTTGTTTGCACGTTACTAGCCTTGGTAGCTACATTAGCTTTACTGCTAGCGATGGCTTCTCCCTCTGCTCTCTCTTGCCCGGTGTGCCACATGTTCAGTTATGCCTCTGCCTCCTTTAGTGACAGTGGTAATTGTAACAAGTGTAGCTTATTTGCTGCGTTGGAGGTGAGGCTTAGTGAATTAGAAGCTCGGCTCCACACCATGGAAAATCACTCGGTAGCTGCGGTAGTTAGCCAGCCCCCTGTAGCCGGTGCGGAGCCACATAGCATAGCCTTAGCTCCTGCTAGCGGTCCTCCGGTAACTCCCGTTCAGCCGGGACGTTGGATAAGTGTGCGCCAGAAGCATAGCTCCAAGCCGAAGCCCACGGCTCACCACCAGCCTGTTCACGTCTCCAACCGCTTTTCCCCACTCAGCGACACACCCGCTGACGATAAAACTCTGGTTATTGGCAGCTCTATTTTGCGGAACGTGAAGTTAGCAACACCAGCGGCCATAGTCAAATGTATCCCTGGGGCCAGAGCGGGCGACATCGAGTCAAATTTGAAACTGCTGGCTAAAGATAAACGTAGATTCAGTAAGATTGTTATTCACGTCGGCGGCAATGACACCCGGTTACGCCAATCGGAGGTCACTAAAATTAATGTTGCCTCGGTGTGTGAATATGCAAAAACGATGTCGGACTCCGTAGTTTTCTCTGGACCCCTCCCTAATCTGACCTCTGATGACATGTTTAGCCGCATGTCATCATTTAATCGCTGGCTGTCCAGGTGGTGTCCAGCAAACGATGTGGGTTTCGTTAATAATTGGCAAACTTTCTGGGGGAAACCTGGTCTCATTAGGAGAGACGGCATTCATCCCACTTTGGATGGAGCTGCTCTCATTTCTAGGAACCTGGAAAATTTTATTAGCAGATTAAATCCCTGACAACCCAGAGTTGAGACCAGGACAGAGAGCTGCAGTCCTATACGCCTCTCTGAGCTTCTAGTTCACTTACCCAGCCATAGTTTTCATAGTTTTATACCAACGGTGTCTGTCCCCCGACCACCTAAATTATTTAAATCTAAAATTAAACAAAGAGGAGTTGTGCAAAACAACCTCATAGAAATTAAAACCTCTTCTGTGACAGAAAGACAAAACAGGAGAATTAAATGCGGACTGTTAAATATCAGGTCTCTTTCATCTAAAGCAGTGTTAGTAAACGAATTAATATCAGATAATCATATTGATTTACTCAGTCTCACTGAAACCTGGCTGTGTCAAGATGAATATGTCAGTCTAAATGAATCCACTCCTCCCAGTCATAATAATACCCACATTCCTCGAGGCAGCGGCCGAGGAGGGGGAGTTGCAGCCATTTTTAACTCTAGTCTGTTAATCAGCGCCAAACCTAAACTAGATTATAATTCTTTTGAAAGCCTTGTTCTTAGTCTTTTACATCCGACCTGGAAAACCTCGCAGCCACTTTTATTTATTATTGTGTACCGTGCTCCTGGCCCGTATTCTGAATTTATATCTGAATTCTCAGAGTTTTTATCCAGTTTAGTTCTAAAATCAGATAAAGTTATTATTGTAGGCGACTTTAACATTCATGTCGACGTTGATAATGACTCCCTGGCTACCGCGTTTATCACATTATTAGACTCCATTGGCTTCAGTCAGGGTGTACGTGAACCCACTCACTGTTTTAACCACACCCTCGATCTAGTTCTGACGTATGGAATTGAAATTGATAACCTAACAGTCTTTCCACAAAATCCCTCGCTACCGGATCATTATTTGATTACTTTTGATTTCTTTTTACTCGACTACACGCCACTTAGCAACAGTTACTATACCAGATGTTTATCAGATAGTGCTGTCGCAAAATTTAAGAAAATGATTACTCCGTCGTTAAATTCAATCCCAAGTCCTTTAGTAACAGAGGTTTCCCGTACCGATTTTAACCTCTCCCGAATTGATCAATTTGTTGATAGCGCCGTAAGCTCGCTGCGAACAACACTTGACTCTGTAGCTCCTCTTAAAAAGAAGTTAACAAAACAAAGAAAGTTCGCTCCTTGGTATAACTCTGAAACCCGTAAATTAAAGCAAATATCGCGAAAGTTTGAAAGGAATTGGCGATTAACCAAACTGGAAGAATCTCGTGTAATCTGGGCAGACAGTCTCAAAACTTATAAGAGGGGCCTCCGCAATGCCAGAGCAAACTATTACTCAGCTTTAATAGAAGAAAACAAAAATAACCCCAGGTTTCTTTTCAGCACTGTAGCCAGGCTGACTGAGAGTCAAAGCTCTATTGAGCCTTGTATTCCTTTAACCCTTAGCAGTAATGATTTTATGAGCTTCTTTAATGACAAAATTCTAGCTATTAGAGGCAAAATTCATGACGACCTGTCCTCAGATAGTACCTATCTAACCTCAAACACAGCTGTAACACCTAATATTTATTTAGATTCCTTCTCCCCAATTTCTCTTCAAGAATTGACAGCAGTGATTTCATCATCTAAATCATCAACGTGTCTCTTAGACCCCATCCCAACTAGGCTACTCAAGGAGGTCTTACCTTTAGTTAACACCCATATATTAGACATGATCAATATATCCTTATTAACAGGCTATGTACCACAGTCTTTTAAGGTAGCTGTAATTAAACCTCTACTAAAAAAGCCCACCCTGGATCCAGAGGTGTTAGCCAACTATAGACCAATATCTAATCTTACCTTTATGTCAAAGATCCTTGAGAAAGTAGTCGCAGACCAGCTGTGTGATTTTCTCCAGGATAATAATTTATTTGAGGAATTACAGTCAGGATTTAGAGCGCATCATAGCACTGAGACAGCACTAGTTAAAATTACAAATGACCTTCTGATTGCTTCAGACAAAGGACTCGTCTCTGTACTTGTTTTATTAGATCTTAGTGCAGCGTTTGACACTGTTGACCATGAAATTCTGCTACAGAGACTGGAACACTTAATTGGCCTAAAAGGTTCTGCACTAAGCTGGTTTAAATCTTATTTATCTGATCGTTTTCAATTTGTTGACGTTCATAATGAATCATCCGTACGTACTAAAGTTTGTTTTGGAGTTCCGCAAGGTTCTGTGCTTGGACCAATCCTATTTATTCTATATATGCTTCCTTTAGGTAACATCATTAGAAATCACTCTATAAATTTCCATTGTTATGCGGATGATACACAGTTGTATTTATCGATGAAGCCAGAAGAAAGGGATCAATTAACTAAACTTCATAATTGTCTTAAAGACATAAAAACCTGGATGAGCACCAATTTCCTGATGTTAAATTCAAACAAAACTGAAGTTATTGTTCTTGGCCCCAAACAACTCAGAGACTCTTTATCTGATGACATAGTTTCTCTAGATGGCATTGCTCTGGCCTCCACCACTACCGTAAGAAACCTCGGAGTAACATTTGATCAAGATCTGTCTTTCAATTCTCATTTAAAACAAACCTCACGGACTGCATTTTTTCATCTGCGTAATATTGCAAAAATTAGGCCTATCTTGACCCAAAAAGATGCAGAAAAATTGGTCCACGCTTTTGTTACCTCGAGGCTGGATTACTGTAACTCTCTACTATCAGGTAGCTCTAGTAAATCATTAAAAACTCTTCAGCTAATTCAGAATGCAGCAGCACGTGTACTAACAGGAACTAAGAAACGAGATCATATTTCTCCTGTTTTAGCTTCTCTGCACTGGCTCCCTGTAAAATCCAGAATTGAATTTAAAATCCTACTGTTAACTTATAAAGCTCTAAATGGTCAAGCTCCATCATATCTTAGAGAGCTCATAGTGCCTTATTATCCCACCAGAACTCTGCGCTCTGAGAACGCAGGGTTACTCGTGGTCCCTAAAGTCTCCAAAAGTAGATCAGGAGCCAGAGCCTTCAGCTATCAGGCTCCTCTCCTGTGGAATCATCTTCCTGTTACGGTCCGGGAGGCAGACACCGTCTCCACATTTAAGGCTAGACTTAAGACTTTCCTCTTTGATAAAGCTTATAGTTAGGGCTGGCTCAGGCTTGCCTTGTACCAGCCCCTAGTTAGGCTGACTTAGGCCTAGTCAACCGGAGGACCACCTTTAATGCACCGGGCACCTTCTCTCTCTCTCTCTCTCTCTCTCTCTCTCTCTCCCTCTCTCTCTCGTATCCTATTACTGTATCTATTTTACTCGGCCATTCTGGATGTCACTAACTCGGTTTCTTCTCCGGAGCCTTTGTGCTCCACTGTCTCTCAGGTTAACTCGTATTGCAGCGGTGCCTGGATAGTGTGACGTGTGTGGTTGTGCTGCTGCCGTGGTCCTGCCAGATGCCTCCTGCTGCTGCTGCTGCTGTCATCATTAATCATTAGTCATACTTCTACTGCTATTATTGACATATGATATTATCATACATGTATACTGCCTGATACTAATATATACTTTCAACATATTGTACCACAGTAGCCAGAACTATAACGACAGTATTATTACTTTCATGAATGTTGTTGTAAGCTACTGTCATTACCGAGGATGTCATACCGATTACTGTATTGTGTCATACAGATTACTGTTAATTTGTTATGCTGATCTGTTCTGTACGACATCTACTGCACCTCTGTCCGTCCTGGAAGAGGGATCCCTCCTCAGTTGCTCTTCCTGAGCTTTCTACCATTTTTTTTCCCCCGGTAAAGGGGTTTTTTGGGGAGTTTTTCCTGATCCGCTGTGAGGGTCTAAAGGACAGAGGGATGTCGTATGCTGTAAAGCCCTGTGAGGCAAATTGTATTTGTGATATTGGGCTTTATAAATAAAATTGATTGATTGATTGATTGACTTAAGCACGCATGATGTTTCACCTAATCTTCACTTATGAACACATGATGTTTCACCTACTCTTCACTTATGAACACAGCCCACGTTAGACGAACTTGTGGTCAGTCCAAGTCTCTGATCAGCTGTGTGTGTGTCACCTACTCTTCACTTTTATGAACACATGATGTTTCACCTACTCTTCACTTATGAACACATGATGTTTCATCTACTCTTCACTTATGAACACATGATGTTTCAGCTACTCTTCACTTATGAACACATGATGTTTCACCTACTCTTCACTTCTGAACATATGATGTTTCACCTACTCTTCACTTTTGAACACATGATGTTTCATCTACTCTTCACTTATGAACACATGATGTTTCACCTACTCTTCACTTATGAACACATGATGCTTCTCCTTCACTTATGAACACATGATGTTTCTCCTCTTCACTTATGAACAAAATGTTTCACCTTCACTTATGAGCACATGATGTTTCACCTTCACTTATGAACACATGATGTTTCACCTACTCTTCACTTCTGAACATATGATGTTTCACCTACTCTTCACTTTTGAACACATGATGTTTCGCCTTCACTTATGAACACATGATGTTTCATCAACTCTTCACTTATGAACACATGATGTTTCACCTACTCTTCACTTATGAGCACATGATGCGTCACCTTCACTTATGAACACATGATGTTTCACCTACTCTTCACTTCTGAACACATGATGTTTCACCTACTCTTTACTTATGAACACATGATGTTTCACCTTCACTTATAAACACATGATGTTTAATCTACTCTTCACTTATGAACACATGATGTTTCACCTACTCTTCACTTATGCACACATGATGTTTCACCTCCTCTTCACTTATGAACACATGATGTTTCATCCACTCTTCACTTCTGAACACATGATGTTTCACCTACTCTTCACTTCTGAACACATGATGTTTCATCTACTCTTCACTTATGAACACATGATGTTTCACCTTCACTTATAAACACATGATGTTTCATCTACTCTTCACTTATGAACACATGATGTTTCACCTACTCTTCACTTATGAGCACATGATGTTTCACCGTTACTTATGAACACATGATGTTTTACCTACTCTTCACTTCTGAACACATGATGTTTCATCTACTCTTCACTTATGAACATATGATGTTTCACTTATGAAGACGTGATGTTTCACCTTTACTTATGAACACATGATGTTTCACCTCCTCTTCACCTATGAACACATGATGTTTCACCTACTCTTCAGTTATGAACACATGATGTTTCATCTACTCTTTACTTTTGAACACATGATGTTTCACCTCCTCTTCACTTCTGAACATATGATGTTTCACCTCCTCTTCACTTCTGAACACATGATGTTTCGCCTCCTCTTCACTTATGAACACATGATGTTTTACCTATCTTCACTTAAGCACGCATGATGTTTCACCTACTCTTCACTTATGAACACATGATGTTTCACCTACTTTTCGCTTAAAAACACATGATGTTTCACCTCCTCTTCACTTCTGAACACATGATGTTTCAGCTACTCTTCAATTTCAATCAATTTTATTTATAAAGCCCAATATCACAAATACAATTTGCCTCACAGGGCTTTACAGCATACGACATCCCTCTGTCCTTTAGACCCTCACAGCTGATCAGGAAAAACTTCCCAAAAAACCCTTTAATGGGGAAAAAAAAAATGGTAGAAAGCTCAGGAAGAGCAACTGAGGAGGGATCCCTCTTCCAGGACGGACAGACGTGCAGTAGATGTCGTACAGAACAGATCAGCATAACAAATTAACAGTAATCTGTATGACACAATACAGTAATCTGTATGACATCCTCGGTAATGACAGTAGTTTACAACAACATTCATGAAAATAATAATACTGTCGTTATAGTTCTGGCTACTGTGGTACAATATGTTGAAAGTATATATTAGTATCAGGCAGTCTACATGTATGATAATATCATATGTCTATAATAGCAGTAGAAGTATGACTAATGATTAATGATGGCAGCAGCAGCAGCAGGAGGCATCTGGCAGGACCACGGCAGCAGCACAACCCTCTCTTCACTTATGCACGCACGATGTTTCACCTACTCTTCACTTATGAACACATGACGTTTCACCTACTCTTCACTTATAAACACATGATGTTTCAGCTACTCTTCACTTATGAACACATGATGTTTCACCTACTCTTCACTTATAAACACATGATGTTTCATCTACTCTTCACTTATGAACACATGCTGTTTCTCCTCTTCACTTATGAACACATGATGTTTCACCTTCACTTATAAACACATGATGTTTCATCTACTCTTCACTTATGAACACATGATGTTTCACCTACTCTTCACTTATGAGCACATGATGTTTCACCTTCACTGATAAACACATGATGTTTCATCTACTCTTCACTTATGAACACATGATGTTTCACCTACTCTTCACTTATGAGCACATGATGTTTCACCTTCACTTATGAACACATGATGTTTCACCTACTCTTCACTTCTGAACACATGATGTTTCATCTACTCTTCACTTATGAACATATGATGTTTCACTTATGAAGACGTGATGTTTCACCTTTACTTATGAACACATGATGTTTCACCTCCTCTTCACTTATGAACACATGATGTTTCACCTACTCTTCAGTTATGAACACATGATGTTTCATCTACTCTTCACTTTTGAACACATGATGTTTCACCTCCTCTTCACTTCTGAACATATGATGTTTCACCTCCTCTTCACTTCTGAACACACGATGTTTCGCCTCCTCTTCACTTATGAACACATGATGTTTCATCTACTCTTCACTTATGAGCACATGATGTTTCACCTTCACTTATGAACACATGATGTTTCACCTACTCTTCACTTCTGAACACATGATGTTTCATCTACTCTTCACTTATGAACACATGATGTTTCACTTATGAAGACGTGATGTTTCACCTTTACTTATGAACACATGATGTTTCACCTCCTCTTCACTTATGAACACATGATGTTTCACCTACTCTTCAGTTATGAACACATGATGTTTCATCTACTCTTCACTTTTGAACACATGATGTTTCACCTCCTCTTCACTTCTGAACACATGATGTTTCAGCTACTCTTCAATTTCAATCAATTTTATTTATAAAGCCCAATATCACAAATACAATTTGCCTCACAGGGCTTTACAGCATACGACATCCCTCTGTCCTTTAGACCCTCACAGCTGATCAGGAAAAACTCCCCAAAAAACCCTTTAATGGGGAAAAAAAAATGGTAGAAAGCTCAGGAAGAGCAACTGAGGAGGGATCCCTCTTCCAGGACGGACAGACGTGCAATAGATGTCGTACAGAACAGATCAGCATAACAAATTAACAGTAATCTGTATGACATCCTCTGTAATGACAGTAGCTTACAACAACATTCATGAAAGTAATAATACTGTCGTTATAGTTCTGGCTACTGTGGTACAATATGTTGAAAGTATATATTAGTATCAGGCAGTCTACATGTATGATAATATCATATGTCTATAATAGCAGTAGAAGTATGACTAATGATTAATGATGGCAGCAGCAGCAGCAGGAGGCATCTGGCAGGACCACGGCAGCAGCACAACCCTCTCTTCACTTATGCACGCATGATGTTTCACCTACTCTTCACTTATGAACACATGATGTTTCACCTACTCTTCACTTATAAACACATGATGTTTCACCTACTCTTCACTTCTGAACACATGTTGTTTCACCTACTCTTCACTTATAAACACATGATGTTTCAGCTACTCTTCACTTATGCACGCATGATGTTTCACCTACTCTTCACTTATGAACACATGATGTTTCACCTACTCTTCACTTATAAACACATGATGTTTCACCTACTCTTCACTTCTGAACACATGATGTTTCATCTACTCTTCACTTATGAACATATGATGTTTCACTTATGAAGACGTGATGTTTCACCTTTACTTATGAACACATGATGTTTCACCTCCTCTTCACTTATGAACACATGATGTTTCACCTACTCTTCAGTTATGAACACATGATGTTTCATCTACTCTTCACTTTTGAACACATGATGTTTCACCTCCTCTTCACTTCTGAACATATGATGTTTCACCTCCTCTTCACTTCTGAACACATGATGTTTCGCCTCCTCTTCACTTATGAACACATGATGTTTCACCTACTCTTCACTTATGAGCACATGATGTTTCACCTTCACTTATGAACACATGATGTTTCACCTACTCTTCACTTCTGAACACATGATGTTTCATCTACTCTTCACTTATGAACATATGATGTTTCACTTATGAAGACGTGATGTTTCACCTTTACTTATGAACACATGATGTTTCACCTCCTCTTCACTTATGAACACATGATGTTTCACCTACTCTTCAGTTATGAACACATGATGTTTCATCTACTCTTCACTTTTGAACACATGATGTTTCACCTCCTCTTCACTTCTGAACATATGATGTTTCACCTCCTCTTCACTTCTGAACACATGATGTTTCGCCTCCTCTTCACTTATGAACACATGATGTTTCATCTACTCTTCACTTATGAACATATGATGTTTCACTTATGAAGACGTGATGTTTCACCTTTACTTATGAACACATGATGTTTCACCTCCTCTTCACTTATGAACACATGATGTTTCACCTACTCTTCAGTTATGAACACATGATGTTTCATCTACTCTTCACTTTTGAACACATGATGTTTCACCTCCTCTTCACTTCTGAACATATGATGTTTCACCTCCTCTTCACTTCTGAACACATGATGTTTCGCCTCCTCTTCACTTATGAACACATGATGTTTTACCTATCTTCACTTAAGCACGCATGATGTTTCACCTAATCTTCACTTATGAACACATGATGTTTCACCTACTCTTCACTAATGAACACAGCCCACGTTAGACGAACTTGTGGTCAGTCCAAGTCTCTGATCAGCTGTATGTGTGTCACCTACTCTTCACTTATGAACACATGATGTTTCACCTACTCTTCACTTATGCACGCATGATGTTTCACCTACTCTTCACTTATGAACACATGATGTTTCACCTACTCTTCGCTTATGAACACATGATGTTTCACCTACTCTTCGCTTATAAACACATGATGTTTCAGCTACTCTTCACTTATGAACACATGATGTTTCAGCTACTCTTCAATTTCAATCAATTTTATTTATAAAGCCCAATATCACAAATACAATTTGCCTCACAGGGCTTTACAGCATACGACATCCCTCTGTCCTGTAGACTCTCACAGCGGATCAGGAAAAACTTCCCAAAAAACCCTTTAATGGGGAAAAAAAAATGGTAGAAAGCTCAGGAAGAGCAACTGAGGAGGGATCCCTCTTCCAGGACGGACAGACGTGCAATAGATGTCGTACAGAACAGATCAGCATAACAAATTAACAGTAATCTGTATGACATCCTCTGTAATGACAGTAGCTTACAACAACATTCATGAAAGTAATAATACTGTCGTTATAGTTCTGGCTACTGTGGTACAATATGTTGAAAGTATATATTAGTATCAGGCAGTCTACATGTATGATAATATCATATGTCTATAATAACAGTAGAAGTATGACTAATGACTAATGATGGCAGCAGCAGCAGCAGGAGGCATCTGGCAGGACCACGGCAGCAGCACAACCCTCTCTTCACTTATGCACGCATGTTGTTTCACCTACTCTTCACTTATGAACACATGATGTTTCACCTACTCTTCACTTATAAACACATGATGTTTCAGCTACTCTTCACTTATGAACACATGATGTTTCAGCTACTCTTCACTTATGCACGCATGATGTTTCACCTACTCTTCACTTATGAACACATGATGTTTCATCTACTCTTCACTTCTGAACACATGATGTTTCATCTACTCTTCCCTTCTGAACATATGATATTTCATCTACTCTTCACTTATGAACACATGATGTTTCATCTACTCTTCACTTATGAACACATGATGTTTCATCTACTCTTCCCTTCTGAACACATGATGTTTCATCTACTCTTCCCTTCTGAACATATGATGTTTCATCTACTCTTCACTTATGAACACATGATGTTTCATCTACTCTTCACTTATGAACACATGATGTTTCATCTACTCTTCCCTTCTGAACATATGATGTTTCACTTATCAACACATGATGTTTCACCTACTCTTCACTTATGAACACATGATGTTTCACTTATCAACACATGATGTTTCACCTACTCTTCACTTCTGAACACATGATGTTTCAGCTACTCTTCACTTCTGAACACATGATGTTTCACCTACTCTTCACTTCTGAACAAATGATGTTTCATCTACTCTTCCCTTCTGAACATATGATGTTTCACTTATCAACACATGATGTTTCACCTACTCTTCACTTATGAACACATGATGTTTCATCTACTCTTCACTTCTGAACACATGATGCTTCATCTACTCTTCCCTTCTGAACATATGATGTTTCACTTATCAACACATGATGTTTCACCTACTCTTCGCTCATAAACACGTTTCTCCTCTGTGTGTGTCTCAGTGGACTGCAGTGACGGTGTGTTCAGGGAACGCTCTGGCATTCTGAGCAGCGTAGATTTCCCATCTCCGTACCCGAAGAGCTCGGAGTGTTTGTACCGCATTGAGGTGGAGCCAGGCTTCAGGCTCCACCTCCAGTTCGACCCTGTCTTTGACGTGGAAGACCACCCAGATGTCAGCTGCCCCTACGACCACGTCAAGGTGAGGACAGCCCACGTTAGACGAACTTGTGGTCAGTCCAAGTCTCTGATCAGCTGTGTGTGTGCCAGATTACAGCCGGTGGCCGTCACTTTGGTCCGTTCTGCGGAGATCATTCTCCAGGTGAGATCCAGACCGACAGCAACACCGTCACCATCGTCTTCCACAGCGACAACTCTGGAGAGAACCTTGGCTGGAGGATCACATACACGTCTATAGGTGGGTACACACTTCTTACTACACACTACACACATACACATTAACGTTTTTTAAAGGAATCTATTTTGTCGTAACAGGAAGTAAGTGTCCTGCACCTGAAGTCCCGCCCAACGCTGTGCTGACCCATGTCCAATCAGAATATTCCTTCAGAGACCACATCCTGTTCACCTGTTCACCTGGATACACACTGCTGAAGGTACAACTCACTTCCTGTTACTGTCAGACACCAGCAGGTGGCGCCGCAGGTGTAAATGCACAAAGCTAACCAAGTTAGCAACTAGCATTAAAGTAAGCTCCACCCTTTTGTCCAAATATGGTTAATTCGTCGCTGCGCAACTCCCAGACTGGATCACTGGAGGCGTCAGATCAGGAGTCCACAGACCAGTGTGTGACATCACATTTCTTACAGCGCACGGTCGGGTCCAAATTTAATGTTTTTGGAATGATTTGTATTAACAGAACACTCTGTGTCTTTGTTGCATTGTGTCTTTGTTGCATTGTGTCTTGTCCTTGTTGATTTGTCTTTTTGTATCATCTTGGTCCATTTGTTTTTATTTTTTGTTCTGTGTCTTTTTTTTCTTTGACTTTTTTCTCTCTTTGTGTCTCTGTGTCTTTGTTATTGTGTCCTTGTCTTTTTGTATCTTTGCATCTTTGTGTCTACATCCCTTTTGTTCTCTGGGTCTTTGTATATTTGTCTCTTTGTCTGTTGGTATCTTGTGTCTTTGTCTCTTTGTCTGTTGGTATCTCTTTTGGGGTATCTTTGTCTTTGTATCGCATGTATGTGTTTGTATCTTTGTGTCTTGTGCCTTTGTTTATATCTTTGTGTCTTGTGTCTTTTGGTATCTTTGTCTCTTTGTCTATTTATATCTTTTGTCTTTGTCTGTTTGTATCTGTCTTGTGTTGAAGAGTTTTAATGACCTGCTTTTAACTGTTGATTCTGGCGATGCTGCTGTCCTGGTCCTTTTGGATCTGTCTGCTACTTTTGACACAGTCGATCACAACATTCTTCTGTCACGTCTTAACTTGTGTATAGGCATTAAAGGTACAGCTCTTAAGTGGTTCCAGTCTTGTCTATCTAATAGAAGTTTCTCTGTCCATCTCGGCCAGTATTCTTTAGCTGTGTACCCACTTGGTTGTGGGGTACCGCATGGCTCCATCTTGGGCCCTATTTTATTATTTTATTATATTACTATTGTAATTCTTTGTATGTTGGACTCAACCAGTCATCACTGCACCACTTGGAGGCGGTTCAAAATGTAGCAGCCCGCCTGTTGACAGGAAAGAGACGGCATGATCACATCACACCTGTTCTGGCCTCCTTACACTGGCTTCCAGTCCTTTTCAGGATCCAGTTTAAAATTTTCATGCTTGTTTTTTAAGAGTCTTAATGGCCTGGCGCCATCTTATTTGACTGAGCTTTTACAGCCTCACACCTCAACGAGAGCGTTGAGGTCTACAAATTTATCACTGTTGGAGGTTCCGAGATCCAGGCTCAAAAGTAAAGGCGATAGAGACTTCTCAGGGCCAGGTCCTAACCTGGGGAACAGCCGACCTTCACATATAAGAGCTGCCCAAACACTGGAGCATCTCTGACATCTTGTTCTTATGATCTTTTTATTGCTCACTATATAATGTTGTTGTATTGTTTATTTTAATTGGCCTTTGGTCAGCTGAGGTTGTTTTTAAATGTGCTATATAAATAAAATTGAGTTGAGTTGTGTCTTTGTTTCTTTGTCTGTTGGTATCTTTGTCTTTGGGTATCTTTGTGTCTTTGTCTCTGTATCTTTCTTTTTGTCTGTATCATTGTGTCTTTGTCCTTTTGTCTGTTGGTATCTTTGTCTCTTTGTGTCTGTCTATTTGTATCTTGTCTCTTTGTATCTTTGTGTCCTGTGTAATTGTCTGTTGGTATCTTTTTTGAGTATCTTTGTCTGTTTGTATCTTTGTATCTTGTGTCTTTGTTTGTTTGTATCTCTGTGTCTTGTGTCTGTCTATTTATATCTTGTGTCTGTCTTTCGGTGTCTTTGTCTCTGTCTGTTTGTATCTTTGTGTCTTTGTATCTCGTGTCTTTGTTTGTTTGTATCTCTGTGTCTTGTGTCTTTGTCTATTTATATCTTGTGTCTGTCTTTTGGTATCTTTGTCTCTGTCTATTTGTATCTTTGTGTCTTGTGTCTTTTTCTCTTTGTGTCTGTGTGGTTCAGGACGGAGAGACTCTGGATCATTATCAGATGGACTGTCAGTCAGACGGCTCGTGGAGCAGCAGCAGCCCGCCTCTCTGTCAGAGTAAGAAAACATCACATCGAACTTCTGAAACTGTGTTTCGTCTCTTTGAAAGCTTCAGTTCTTCAGATTAAAATCTGGATTTAAGGACCAGAAGGCAGCGGAGCAATATCTTTATTGCCTTAATTGGATGTTATTAATATCAGGTTTATCACCCACACACTGATCACCTGTATATTAATATGTAATATGAGTGTAAACTCCATCAGCTCGCTGCTCGTCTGAATCATCAGTACTGATAAATATCACAGTGGATCCTGACATGAGTCACCCAGTAAAGACATACTGGTGTGTGTCCCCGCTCCCAGTCTGTTTGTATCAGTTCGGTCGCCATGACAACAACAATTAGCAGCATACGCAGTATAAGGTTATATATGATATCTGTATCTGTATCTGTGACATCAGACCTGAGATCAGAGTCAAACTTCCTGTCTTGTGTCTCTGTCTCTGTAGAAACAGACTCTGGGAGGAGGAGGCGGTCTCTGTCCAGCATCTTAACCAATCACAGCCAACCTTAGTCAACGACTGATTCTTATTGGCTGATAGAGAAACTGTAGGAAGAGTTGTCAGAAACTGATTTTCTAATAAAAGAAATGAAAAGAGAATCTGCAGTCTTGTGTTTCTGTGAAACATAAAAACTAATCTGCTTTGTCATCAGTGACATCACAGCAACAACCTCAAACAACACAAGAAGGTCAAAGTTAGGATTAGTGACAGTTAATGTTTCCTGTGATGTAACAGAGATGGCGGACCCCGCCACCACCACCAACGACAACAATCACTGATGTCATGATAATGATGTGAACACACATGCTGCTGAACACGTGGAGGAAGACTTTCATCTGAATCACAACACTAATGTTAAACTTCCTGTCTCGTGTTCAATCAGGCCGGGACACATACAGTATTCTTTACCACCTGGATGATATGAGGTCAGCCGGTGGGAGTGGATTAGTTTCACCTGACAATGCAAAGCGATCATAACTTACCAGAGATGCAGAGTCTGGAGCCAATCATCTTCCAGGTGTTGGTTTCAAAGTGTATATTAAAATATATCTACAGGTGAATACCAGCTGTGATTGGTTGGTCCTCATCACATGACATGCAGCACACCCTGTTGTGTTCCAAAAGTTGAACTTTGGAAACACCTGATCTGAGGGAACAAAACACACATGACGTGTTCATCTCTGTTCATTTCATCAAACATCATCACGTCATCTGATCATCTCTCTGATTGGTCACATGAGTCCTCTTGCTTGGTCAAAGGTGGTGGTGCACTTCATTGGGTGTTGACGCTGTAGCTGATATTTGTTTAAGTCGTGTCTGCTGCTGAGAAGTCGGTTGTGGCATCAACAGTATGGCTCGCTACCCGAAGCCCCTTGGACAGTAGCTGAGGATAAGGATGAGGATATGCTCCAAGGAGGATGTTGTGGTAGAGTTGGTAGGAAGGTGAGTCCTCCAGGCCCCAGCTGAACATGTCTGTAGGACTTTAGAGGACATTAAACACCAGCTGGACCAAGAACCTGAATCGTTGTGGTTCTGCCTTCCAGAGTCTTTTGCAGGTGATCTTTTTTTGGTCCAGGTCCCCTGCTTACACATCCCCAACATCCTGCTGCAGCAAACGTCTTCCACCTCTGAGCGTACCTTCTCCTGGGTAAGTGTTACTGTTGTAAAGTCTTGAATTGTCCTGAACCTGACCTGACTGGTTGCCATAGTGCCCATTAGGATGCTGTGCCACAATCTTGCATCCACCTGCTCATTTGCCTCCTACTTGCACCACTTCCTTCCTGTCCTGACCTGGAAGCCTACTGAGGAGATTTTGGGATCAGTGGAGTCCTCGTAGATCAGGACCTCTCTGGCTCAGCTGACCTTGAACTCCCCCGTCAGACTGCTGAAAGGAAACTGCAGCTTCGTGCTTTGCCCATATGCCCAGCCAGCTGGCCAGGAACCAGCTGACCTTCCTTTCAAAGCCCTCCATGATGGTGATTCAGACTTCACAGATCAGCAGAATTCCATTTAGGTATATCCAAGCCTTGAACTTTCCAGGAAGTCCAGAATTCTTCCCTGTGTAGAGCCATGTGTAGATGTCATCACTGGTTGCTTGGTGTGCTGCTGTGTCCTTCAGATTGCTGGTGTCCAGGTTCTTGACTGGCTTTTCTGTCACAGATGGATTTGGGGCATCTCCTAAAAGGTAGTGAAACTGGTCAGCTGCTCTTCGTTTCTTGAGGACCAGAAACCTGGATTTTACGGGT
Organism: Epinephelus awoara; assembly: GCA_035609425.1. NCBI lineage: Eukaryota > Metazoa > Chordata > Actinopteri > Perciformes > Serranidae > Epinephelus > Epinephelus awoara. The sequence goes on from CM069297.1 coordinate 44,556,877, forward strand.
TTGAAGCTCAATCCTGCCCATTTTGAAGCCGCCATTTGGTGCCAGATTTGCACCGCACATCTCTGCACTTCACTTATGCAGACTTCACAGATCGGAAGTTTGATCACTTGCTCTGACGGTCCATGTGCTGAAGTAGCCTTGGGCAAAAACTGAACCACCAATGGGTGAATGTGACATGCGGCGTAAAAGTACAGAAATTGTGCAGCTGGTGATGATTCCCTTTTCTCACTAACGCCACGCTGGTGTTGAAGCCCCAGAGGACACCTTCAGGTTTAAGTTGTCAAGGACGAGGATTCAGATCTTCTCTGGGATGTGGTATCTGGTAGGGGCTTATTTTACCAGCCTGTATGAGATCAATCCTTAGACATTAGCACCGTCTAGCTACTGACTGCCCCTCCAAGTCTCTCCTGCTTTGTCGCCCCTCACTGATCAGTTGGATTAGCAACACCTGGAACACCTAGGATGACTCCGGTCTGCACCAAGGTGTCTATGTAGGAGTTCTTCCGGAGAAATCCTGCCAGGCGATTGGCAACAATGTCGAAGATGATGATGAGTCATTTCACACTTGTCCTGCTTCTATTCTCCACCCGAAGAATCCTCACACCTCCTGCTGAGGTACCTTTCCTCTCCTTCAGATCACCTGTCGATCTTCCAAAGTGTGGCACACAGTTTGAAGACCTTGTGCTCCTTTCAGACCCGGGGCCGAGGATGTTCAGGTTAACTTGATGACCTCCCAAGGTTGTGTTCATTGATGTAGAACAGGGTGCTGGGTGGGGATACGAGATCTTGTTCCGTCATGCTGTCACTGTGGGTGTTCCTGATGTGAAAGTTAATGTCCTCCTCAGAACGTCAGAGATGATCACTGCCTTCATCACCAGCTGAGACCAGCTCTTCATCCTTCTAACTCCTCATCATCATCCCAGTGGTCCTCTACTTGCTGACAGCTGATTGGTTCTCTCTCTCACAGTGGTGGATTGTGGGAGTCCGACAGCAGTTGCCATGGCCGACGTGATGTTTGGTAGTCACGACAACAGCACCCTCTTTGGATCGACAATTCACTACATCTGCAGGGACGAAGCCTTCCAGCTCAACACCAGCAACAGTAAGAGTATCAGTATTATTCCAAGTACTTAGACTCTGTACCACAGCTCGCTGTACTCAGAATATGTATTTATTCTAGTACTTAGTGATTAATTTTATTTTATATTTTAAAACTACAGAAAAGTTTGTAAAGAGCTGTTCAGGTACTACGACTACCACTACTGTGTAATTCTACTTGGGTTCCCGAACTATCAATCAATCAATCTATCAATCAATCAATTTTATTTATAAAGCCCAATATCACAAATCACAATTTGCCTCACAGGGCTTTACAGCATATGACATCCCTCTGTCCTTTAGACCCTCACAGCTGATCAGGAAAAACTCCCCAAAAAACCCTTTAACGGGGGAAAAAAAACAGTACAAAGCTCAGGAAGAGCAACTGAGGAGGGATCCCTCCTCCAGGACGGACAGACGTGCAATAGATGTCGTACAGAACAGATCAACATGATAAATTAACAGTGATCCGTATGACACAATGAGACAGAAAGAGAGAGAGAGAGAGAGAGAGAGAGAGAGAGAGAGAGAGAGAGAGATGCAGGACAGACGGTAATGACAGTAGCTTACAACAACATTAATGACAGTAATAATATTATAATTATAGTTTTGGCTACTGTGGTACAATATGTTGAAAGTATATATTAATATCTGATAGTATACATGTGTGACAATAATCATATGTGTATAATAACAGTAGAAGTATGACTAATGATAACAGCAGCAGCAGGAGGCATCTGGCAGGACCACGGCAGCAGCACAACCACACACGTCACACTATCCAGGCACCGCTGCAATACGAGTTAACCTGAGAGACAGTGGAGCACAAAGGCTCCGGAGAAGAAGCCGAGTTAGTGACATCCAGAATGGCCGAGTTAGCAAGATGCAGTAAGAGAGAGAGGATTTTAAATTCAATTCTGGATTTTACAGGGAGCCAGTGCAGAGAAGCTAAAACAGGAGAAATACGATCTGGTTTCTTAGTTCCTGTTAGTACACGTGCTGCATTTTGAAGTACTACCTGTTGTATGTGTTTGTGTGTTTTTGTACTTCAGATCTGTCTGCTGCTTCTTCACTGGGTGTTTAATCTTTACACTTTGTGTTCAGGTTGGATAAGGGTCAGAGGTCAGGATTCAGGGTTCAAACACGATGTATGTGTGTCTTGAAGGTTCCTACAGCTGTGGGCCGACTGGAGAGTGGATCAGCTCAGAGTCAGGAGCCAGACTGCCCACCTGTCTGCCAGGTAACACCTGTACGTCTGCTCATACAAGAAGTGTATACATACAGTACCTGTCTCCATGTCTCTACGTCTCCATGTCCCTGTGTCTCCATGTGTCCACATATCCATGTCTTTATCCAGCCTGCGGCCGGACGTCCCGCTCCCTCCCCCCTCAGGTGAAGCGGATCGTTGGCGGTCGCGGTGCCGAGCCCGGCCTGTTCCCATGGCAAGTCCTCCTCAGTGTGGAGGATCTGTCCCGTGTCCCAGAGGACCGCTGGTTCGGCTCCGGGGCCCTGCTGTCCCCGTCCTGGGTCTTGACGGCCGCCCATGTCCTCAGGTCCCAGAGGAGGGACACCAGTGTCGTCCCTGTGGCCCCTGAACACGTCAAGGTTTTTAAACCTTTATTGTCTTTAAGTTTAGACTCCAGCTGGTGGATGGAGACCAGTTTAACCAGGATGTGTCTTTCAGGTGTTCCTGGGTCTCCATGATGCTGGAGACAAACGTCTGGCAACCAACCGCTCAGTGGAGGAAATCTTCCTCCATCCAGAATTCCAGCCAAACAACTACAACAACGACATCGCCCTGCTGAGGCTGAAGGAGCGGGTGGAGTTTACTGAGTTCATCCGTCCAGTCTGTCTGCCTCCGCCTCACAGCCAGGTACTACTAAATCTACTACTGCTACATCTACTACTGCTATCAGTCATCCAGGTTTTTATGTCTTTAAGACAATTATGAAGTTTAGTTAATTGATCACTTTCTTCTGGCTTCATAGATAAATACAACTGTGTATCATCCGCATAACAATGGAAATTTACAGAGTGATTTCTAATGATGTTACCTAAAGGAAGCATATATAGAGTGAATAGGATTGGTCCGAGCACAGAACCTTGCAGAACTCCAAAACAAACTTTAGTACGTAAGGATGATTCATCATGAACATGAACAAACTGAAAACGATCAGATAAATAAGATTTAAACCAGCTTAGTGCAGAACCTTTTAGGCCAATTAAGTGTTCCAGTCTCTGTAGCAGAATTTGATGGTCAATTGTGTCAAACGCCGCACTAAGATCTAATAAAACAAGTACAGAGACGAGTCCTTTGTCTGAAGCAATCAGAAGGTCATTTGTAATTTTAACTAGAGCTGTCTCAGTGCTATGATGCACTCTAAATCCTGACTGTAATTCCTCAAATAAATTATTATCATGGAGAAAATCACACAGCTGGTCTGCGACTACTTTCTCAAGGATCTTTGACATAAAGGGAAGATTAGATATTGGTCTATAGTTGGCTAACACCTCTGGATCCAGGGTGGGCTTTTTTAGTAGAGGTTTAATTACAGCTACCTTAAAAGACTGTGGTACATAGCCTGTTAATAAGGATATATTGATCATGTCTAATATATGAGTGTTAACTAAAGGTAAGACCTCCTTGAGTAGCCTAGTTGGGATGGGGTCTAAGAGACACGTTGATGATTTAGATGAAGAAATCACTGCGGTCAATTCTTGAAGAGAAATTGGGGAGAAGCAATCTAAATATATATTAGGTCTTACAGCTGTGTTTGAGGTTAGATAGGTACTATCTGAGGACAGGAGGTCATGAATTTTGCCTCTAATAGCTAGAATTTTGTCATTAAAGAAGCTCATAAAATCATTACTGCTAAGGGCTAAAGGAATACAAGGCTCAATAGAGCTGTGACTCTCAGTCAGCCTGGCTACAGTGCTGAAAAGAAACCTGGGGTTATTCTTGTTTTCTTCTATTAATGCTGAGTAATAGTTTGCTCTGGCATTGCGGAGGCCCCTCTCATACGTTTTCAGACTGTCTGCCCAGATTAAATGAGATTCTTCCAGTTTGGTTAATCACCAATTCCTTTCAAATTTTCACGATATTTGTTTTAACTTATGGGTTTCAGAGTTATACCAAGGAGCGAACTTTCTTTGCTTTGTTAACTTCTTTTTAAGAGGAGCTACAGAGTCGAGTGTTGTTCGCAGCGAGCCTACGGCGCTATCGCCTAGATGATCAATTCAGGAGAGGTTAAAGTCGGTACGGGAAACCTCTGTTACTGAAGGACTTGGTATTGAATTTAACAACGGAGTAATCATTTCCTTAAATTTTGCGACAGCACTATCTGATAAACATCTAGTATAGTAACTGTTGCTGAGTGGCGTGTAATCGAGTAAAAAGAAATCAAAAGTAATCAAATAATGATCTGATAGCGAGGGATTCTGTGGAAAGACTGTTAGGTTATCAATTTCAATTCCATACGTCAGAACTAGATCGAGGGTGTGGTTAAAACAGTGAGTGGGTTCATGTACACCCTGACTGAAGCCACTGGAATCTAATAATGTGATAAACGCGGTAGCCAGGGAGTCATTATCAACGTCAACATGAATGTTAAAATTGCCTACAATAATAACTTTATCTGATTTAAGAACTAGACTGGATAAAACCTCTGACAATTCAGAAACAAATTCAGAATACGGGCCAGGAGCACGGTACACAATAATAAATAAAAGTGGCTGCGAGGTTTTCCAGGTCGGATGTAAAAGACTAAGAACGAGGCTTTCAAATGAATTATAGTCTAGTTTAGGTTTAGGGCTGATTAACAGACTAGAGTTAAAAATGGCTGCAACTCCCCCTCCTCGGCCGCTGCCTCGAGGAATGTGGATATTATTATGACTGGGAGGAGTGGATTCGTTTAGACTGACATATTCATCTGGACACAGCCAGGTTTCGGTAAGATTGAGTAAATCAATATGATTATCTGAAATTAATTTGTTTACTAACACTGCTTTAGACGATAGAGACCTGATATTTAACAGTCATAATTTTTATGAGGTTGTTTTGCACAACTCCTCTTTGTTTAATTTTAGATTTAAATGATTTAGGTGGTCGGGGGACAGACACTGTTTGTATAAAACTATGAAAACTATGGCTGGGTAATTGCACTAGAAGCTCAGAGAAGCGTATACTCTGCGACTCTGACTCCTGATCTCAACTCTGGGTTGTCAGGGATTTGAATTACAAATAAAATTTGCCAGGTTCCTAGAAATGAGAGCAGCTCCATCCAAAGTGGGATGAATGCCGTCTCTCCTAATGAGACCAGGTTTTCCCCAGAAAGTTTGCCAATTATTAACGAAACCCACATCGTTTGCTGGACACCACCTGGACAGCCAGCGATTAAATGATGACATGCGGCTAAACATGTCATCAGAGGTCAGATTTGGGAGGGGTCCAAAGAAAACTACGGAGTCCGACATCGTTTTTGCATATTCACACACCGAGGCAACATTAATTTTAGTGACCTCCAATTGGCGTAACCGGGTGTCATTAACGCCGACGTGAATAACAATCTTACTGAATCTACGTTTAGCTTTAGCCAGCAGTTTTAAATTTGATTCGATGTCGCCCGCTCTGGCCCCAGGGATACATCTGACTATGGCCGCTGGTGTTGCTAACTTCACGTTCCTCAGAATAGAACTGCCAATAACCAGAGTTTTATCCTCAGCGGGTGTGTTGCTGAGTGGGGAAAAGCGGTTGGAAACGTGAACAGGCTGGTGGTGAGCCGTGGGCTTCGGCTTGGAGCTGCGCTTCTGGCGAACATTTACCCAACCCCCCAGCTGAACGGGTGTTACCGGAGGACCGCTAGCAGAGGCTATGCTATGTGGCTCCGTACTGGCTACAGGGGACTGGCTAACTACTGCAGCTACTGAATGGTTTTCAGGCTAGTAGAATTCACTAATGCAGCACAGAGACGCTGTCACAGAAACACCGGAAATGACACAACTCGCTTACTGCAGTACGTCAGCACGTCTGCAATCATGAGTGCTACTACTACTACTACTGCTACTTCTTCCGCTACTTTAACTACTGTATCATACTTGTTATTTACTCATTCTACATCAGTTTTACCGTTTGTACCTGTAAAAACCTTTTGTTGCCATGAAAACAAACAGATAAAAATATCTTCTTCAACCTCTAACCTTTGTCACTTCTTCAGGATGCCCTGCCCTCACCTCTCCCTAACTCTCTGGGTGTAGTTGCTGGTTGGGGAATTTCCAACATCAATGCCTCCTCCCCCTCCGGTGACCCCCCCATGCTGACCTCTGACCTTGGGATGACCTCTGATCTCCTGCAGTACGTGAAGCTGCCAGTGGTTTCTCAGGACGAGTGTCAGGCGAGCTATACCTCTCGCTCTGTCAGCTACAACATCACGGACAACATGTTCTGCGCCGGCTTCTTCGAGGGTGGGCGGGACACCTGCCTGGGGGACAGCGGGGGGGCATTTGTAATGGAGGATGGGGTCAGCCGGAGGTGGGTGGTGTTTGGGTTGGTGTCCTGGGGTGGGCCGGAGGAGTGTGGGAGTCAGAGGGTGTACGGAGTCTACACCCGAGTGGAGAAGTATGTGGAGTGGATACAGACGCAGCTCCAGGCTGCCCCCTGGTGGTAAGAGCGACATAATACTGCCCCCTGATGGTAAGACCGACATAATACTGCCCCCTGGTGGTAAGACCGACATCAAGCTGCCTCCCTGGTGGTCAGACCGACATAATACTGCCCCCTGGTGGTAAGAGCGACATAATACTGCCCCCTGATGGTAAGACCGACATAATACTGCCCCCTGGTGGTAAGACCGACATCAAGCTGCCTCCCTGGTGGTAAGACCGACATAATACTGCCCCCTGGTGGTAAGACCGACATAATACTGCCCCCTGGTGGAAAGACCGACATCAAGCTGCCCCCTGGTGGTAAGACCGACATCAAGCTGCCCCCTGGTGGTAAGACCGACATAATACTGCCCCCTGGTGGTAAGACCGACATCAAGCTGCCCCCTGGTGGTAAGACCGACATAATACTGCCCCCTGGTGGAAAGACCGACATCAAGCTGCCCCCTGGTGGTAAGACCGACATAATACTGCCCCCTAGTGGTAAGACTGACATCAAGCTGCCCCTGGTGGTAAGACCGACATAATACTGCCTCCTGGCGGTGAGACAGACATCATGCTGCCCACCAAAGACCTGAACTTCATTTTCTATCCCAGAATGCTTTGCTACACTCCATTTTGTGTTTTATGTGTGACTTCCTGCCTCTGACAGGCAGAAATAAGTTTATTACAGATTATTAGATGTTTAAAAGACATGTATTTTGATCCTGCTATCTCTGTACTGACATTATATCTTATACATATCTTATACAATTTGTCACTGGGTTATTTTATTTTATTTTGCACTCTGATGTATGAATTATATGTAAAGTCTTAAAAAAGAAGTGAAATAAAGATTTCTTGCAAACAAATGTCACATTTTCTGAAAATCATTCAGTTATTCAGTCACAGCTAGTTTCTGTATGTTGTATCATTTTACAAATGTCAGAAATTTTAAAGCAAAACTCTTAGAATAGAAAAGTTTGTAACTTGTGGTAAACCTTTGAAAGAACCGTACAACAATAAAAACTCTCTCTTTCTCTAGATTTTTGACGACATACCATACTATGGTTTTTCTACACTTTTAAAAACATACTATACTATAATGTTTTTTCTAGATTTTTGATGACAGACCATAATATGTTCTTTCGTGATTTTGTAACGATATACTATAAAGTTTATTCTAGATTTTTGTCGACATACGATACTGTGATGTTTTTTCGTGATTTTTGACAACATGATTTCCTAGGATGGCATACTAGATTTTTCTGTATTTTTCGCAACATGCTATATTATGACATTTTTCGAAGATTTTTTACGACATTATGTTTTTTCTTAATTTTTGATGACATGCCATACAATGTCATTTTTTCTAGAGTTTTGATGACATACCGTATACATTTTTTTTGTTGTGATTTTTGAAATGCTATACTATACTATAACTTCTATTTCTAGATTTTTGATGACATGGTATACTATGATGTTTTTTTCTAGATTTTTGACAACGTACCATTCTATGCCATTTATTTTCTAGAATTTTGATGACACACTATACAATAACATTTTCTTGTGTGACTTTGGACGACATGCTATACTATGGGTTTTTTTTCCTTGACACAATTTTGGATGACATGCTATACTATAATGTTTTTTTCTAGATTTTTGATGACATACTATGACTTTTTTTATGATTTTGTATGACAAACTTTACTATGATTTTTTTATTGCGATTTTTGATGACATGCTACACTATGACTTGTTTCACAATTTTTATTGATTTATTTTGGTATGACATTTTTTCTAGATTTTTGAAGACATGCTACACTGTTTATTTCTAGATATTTGATGATGTTGTTTCTAAAATCTTGACCCTCAGCATTCTATAAAGTTTCTCCTAGATTTTTGACAACGTGCTATGCTATGACATTTTTTTTTTTGGATTTTTATGACTTGCTATACTATGGCCCTTGTCCCAATTTTTAACGATATACATTACTGTGACCTTTTTTTTTCAAGATTTCTGATGACATGCAATACCATAATGTTATTTCTAGACTTGTGACGACTTGCTATACTGTGCCGATTTTTCATGATTTTGGATGACATGCCTTATTAGTACATTTTCTAAATATTTTGAACAACATGCTATACTTCTTCTCGTCTTTTTTTACAGATTGTTGATGATTACTATGATGTTTTGTTTTTCAGATTGTGGACATAGACCATACTGCAACATAGACAACTTGCTATGCTATGACGTTTTTTCTAGAATTTCATCAAAAATTATGAAAAAAACGTTATAGTATAGCATGTAATCCAATATCATGAAAGAACTTCATAGTATAGCATGTCTTCCAAAATCATGAAAAAAAGTCATAGTATATAGCATGTGGTCCAATATCATAAAAAAAAGTCACAGTATAGCATGTTGTCCCAAAACATGAAAAAACATCATCGTATAGCATGTCGTCCAAAATCATGAAAAAACGTCAAAGTATAGCATGTCGTCCAAAATCATGAAAAAACGTCATAGTATAGCATGTCGTCCAAAATTATGAATAAAAGTCATAGTATAGCATGTGGTCCAATGTCATAAAAAAAAGTCACAGTATAGCATGTCGTCCAAAAACATGAAAAAACATCATAGTATAGCATGTCGTCCAAAATCATGAAAAAATGTCATAGTATAGCATGTCGTCCAAATCATAAAAAAAGTCACAGTATAGCATGTCGTCCAAAATCATGAAAAAAAGTCATAGTATAGCATGTCGTCCAAAATCATGAAAAAACGTCACAGTATAGCATGTCGTCCAAAATCATGAAAAAAAGTGATAGTATAGCATGTCGTTCAAAATCATGATAAAACATCATAGTATAGCATGTCGTCCAAAATCATGAAAAAACGTCATCGTATAGCATGTCGTCTGAAATCATGAAAAAACGTCATAGTATAGCATGTCGTCCAAAATTATAAAAAAACATGATCGTATAGCATGTCGTCCAAAATTATGAAAAAAAAGGTCATAGTATAGCATGGCGTCCAAAATCATGAAAAAACATCATCGTATAGCATGGCGTCCAAAATTATGAAAAAAACGTCATAGTATATCATGTCGTCCAAAATTATGAAAAAAAAGGTCATAGTATAGCATGTCGTCCAAAATCATGAAAAAAAGTCATAGTATAGCATGTCGTCCAAAATTATGAAAAAAACATCGTATAGCATGTCGTCCAAAATTATGAAAAAAACGTCATAGTATAGCATGTCGTCCAAAATTATGAAAAAACGTCATAGTATAGCATGTCGTCCAAAATTATGAAAAAAAGGTCATAGTATAGCATGGCGTCCAAATCATGAAAAAACATCATAGTATAGCATGTCGTCCAAAATTATGAAAAAAAGGTCATAGTATAGCATGTCGTCCAAAATCATGAAAAAAAGTCATTGCATAGCATGTCGTCCAAAATCATGAAAAAATGTCATAGTATAGCATGTCGTCCAAAATTATGAAAAAAAGGTCATAGTATAGCATGTCGTCCAAAATTATGAAAAAAAGTCATAGTATAGCATGTCGTGCAAAATTATGAAAAAAAGGTCATAGTATAGCATGACGTCCAAAATCATGAAAAAAATGTCATAGTATACCATGTCGTCCAAAATCGTGAAAAAACGTCACAGTATAGCATGTCGTCCAAAATCGTGAAAAAATGTCATAGTATAGCATGTCGTCCGAAATCATGAATAAACATCATAGTATAGCATGTCGTCCAAAATCATGAAAAACGTCATTGTCTTGCATGTCGTCCAAAATTATGAAAAAAACGTCATAGTATAGCATGTCGTCCAAAATCATGAAAAAACGTCATAGTATAGCATGTCGTCCAAAATCATGAAAAAAAGTCATTGTATAGCATGTCGTCCAAAATCATGAAAAAATGTCATTGTATAGCATAGCATGTTGTCCAAAATCATGAAAAAAACGTCATAGTATAGCATGTTGTCCAAAATCATGATAAAACGTCATAGTATAGCATGTCGTCCGAAATTATGAAAAAAAGGTCATAGTATAGCATGTCGTCCAAAATCATGAAAAAACGTCATAGTCTTGCATGTGGTCCAAAATTATGAAAAAACCGTCATAGTATAGCATGTCGTCCAAAATAATGAAAAAAACGTCATAGTCTTGCATGTGGTCCAAAATTATGAAAAAACCGTCATAGTATAGCATGTCGTCCAAAATAATGAAAAAAACGTCATAGTATAGCATGTCGTCCAAAATCATGAAAAAAAGTCATAGTATAGCATGTCGTCCAAAATCGTGAAAAACGTCATAGTCTTGCATGTGGTCCAAAATTATGAAAAAACCGTCATAGTATAGCATGTCGTCCAAAATAATGAAAAAAAGTCATAGTATAGCATGTCGTCCGAAATTATGAAAAAAAGTCATAGTATAGCATGTCGTCCGAAATTATAAAAAAAAGTCATAGTATAGCATGTCGTCCGAAATTATGAAAAAAAGTCATAGTATAGCATGTCGTCCAAATTCATGAAGAAAAAACGTCATCGTATAGCATGTCGTCCAAAATCATGATAAAACGTCATAGTATAGCATGTTGTCCGAAATCATGAAAAAACGTCATTGTATAGCATGTCGTCCAAATTCATGAAGAAAAAAAGTCATAGTATAGCATGTCGTCCAAATTCATGCAAAAAAAAGTCATAGTATAGCATGTCGTCCAAATTCATGAAGAAAAAAAGTCATAGTATAGCATGTCGTCCAAAATCATGAAAAAAAGGTCATAGTATAGCATGACGTCCAAAATCATGAAAAAAAAGTCATAGTATAGCATGTCGTCCAAATTCATGAAGAAAAAACGTCATCGTATAGCATGTCGTCCAAAATCATGATAAAACGTCATAGTATAGCATGTTGTCCGAAATCATGAAAAAACGTCATAGTAAAGCATGTCGTCCAAAATCATGAAAAAAAGGTCATAGTATAGCATGACGTCCAAAATCATGAAAAAAATGTCATAGTATAGCATGTCGTCCAAAATCATGAAAAAACGTCATGGTATAGCATGTCGTCCAAAATCGTGAAAAACGTCATAGTCTTGCATGTGGTCCAAAATTATGAAAAAACCGTCATAGTATAGCATGTCGTCCAAAATAATGAAAAAAAACGTCATAGTATAGCATGTCGTCCAAAATCATGAAAAAAAGTCATAGTATAGCATGTCGTCCAAAATAATGAAAAAAAGTCATAGTATAGCATGTCGTCCAAATTCATGAAGAAAAAACGTCATAGTATAGCATGTTGTCCAAAATAATGAAAAAAAGGTCATAGTATAGCATGTCGTCCAAAATAATGAAAAAAATGTCATAGTATAGCATGTCGTCCGAAATCATGAATAAACATCACAGTATAGCATGTCGTCCAAAATCATGAAAAAACATCACAGTATAGCATGTCGTCCAAAATCGTGACAAACGTCACAGTATAGCATGTCGTCCAAAATCGTGAAAAAACGTCACAGTATAGCATGTCGTCCAAAATCATGAAAAAACATCAAAGTATAGCATGTCGTCCAAAATCATGAAAAAACATCACAGTATAGCATGTCGTCCAAAATCGGGAAAAACGTCACAGTATAGCATGTCGTCCAAAATCGGGAAAAACGTCACAGTATAGCATGTCGTCCAAAATCGGGAAAAACGTCACAGTATAGCATGTCGTCCAAAATCATGAAAAAACGTCACAGTATAGCATGTCGTCCAAAATCGTGAAAAACGTCACAGTATAGCATGTCGTCCAAAATCATGAAAAAACATCACAGTATAGCATGTCGTCCAAAATCGGGAAAAACGTCACAGTATAGCATGTCGTCCAAAATCGGGAAAAACGTCACAGTATAGCATGTCGTCCAAAATCGGGAAAAACGTCACAGTATAGCATGTCGTCCAAAATCGTGAAAAAACGTCACAGTATAGCATGTCGTCCAAAATCATGAAAAAACATCACAGTATAGCATGTCGTCCAAAATCATGAAAAAACATCACAGTATAGCATGTCGTCCAAAATCGGGAAAAACGTCACAGTATAGCATGTCGTCCAAAATCATGAAAAAAAAGTCACAGTATAGCATGTCGTCCAAAATCATGAAAAAACGTTACAGTATTTCAGGTTTTCAGGATTTTTGACAACAAACTTTTCAATGAAGTTTTTTTTACATTTTTGACGATGTGCCAAACTATGGCATTTTTTCATGATTTTTGACAAAATGTTACACTATGACCTTTTTTTCACGATTTTGGGAGATATAACTTAATATGCTCTTTTTTGTGTTTTTAGTTTTTTTTTTTAGTTTAGTTTTAGTGTGGCGTTCTTTCTTGATTTTTGACTTTTTTCAAGATTTTTCGACAAACTATACTGTGATGTTTTTCCTTAATTGTTGATGACATGCTATACCACGATATTCTTTTTTAGATATTTCTCGATTTTGACAACATGCTGTACTAGGATCCATTTTGTTGATTTTTGACGACATGCCATAGTATATTGTTGTTATTTCCGTGATTTTGGATTACATGCTATACTGGCATTTTTTCCAGATTTCTGACGTACTTTTCTAGATATCTGACGACATACCACACTGTGTTTTTGTGATTTTTGTCGACAAACTAAACTATGACGTTTTTTTTTCAAGATTTTTGATGACATAGTATACCATGATGTTTTTTCTAGATTTTGGACGATATGCTAAAATATGGCATTTTTTTATGATTTTGGAAGATATGCTTTAATATGCTTTTTCTCTCTCTCATGGTTTTGGAGGTTTTGACGACATTCTATATTATGATGTTTTTCCTAAATTTCTGATGACATGCTATACTACATTCTTTTTTAGTTATTTGACGACAAACCATACTGTGTTTTCGTGATTAATGACAACACATCTTCCTTTATGTCAGTGGTCATAATTTTACATTGGTAATAACACACCACAAAATAAGTTGGTTGTTGAGACATTTATTCACATCAAATAATAATCTCATAATCACTGATAATAAAAATCTGTAGGACTCACTGATTCTGTTTAAGACAGTCTGACACACACCACAGTCCAGGTGTGTCAGTCCTGACAGATGTCTGTCCTACATGAGTTTGGTGAGCTTGTGTTGAGGCTTCATTGGTCTCAGAATCCTGGTCGTCTGTGTTATCCTGCATATCGGCACTGAGTTTCCTGTCACCCACTGACACGACGTGGGTTTTAGACTGATTGACACAGGTCATACAGCAGGTGGCTCTGACCTCGTCCTCGTCAGGCCGCTCGATCCGTGCAGAGACGTCCTCTGGATCAGAGACAGCAAAAACAGCATCTGTGTCCAGTGTCAGGTCAACGATGACCTTTTCAAAGACAAGGTCCACCATGTCTGCCACGTGTCCACCATGTCTGTCCTGTTTCAGTCTGTCCTGTTTCAGTCTGTCCTGGTTCGGTCTGTCCTGGCTCAGTCTTTTCCTGGCTCAGTCTTTTCCTGGTTCAGTCTGTCCCGGCTCATTCTGTCCTGGTTCATTCTGTCCTGGTTCGGTCTGTCCTGGCTCAGTCTTTTCCTGGCTCAGTCTTTTCCTGGCTCAGTCTTTTCCTGGTTCGGTCTGTCCTGGCTCTGTCTGTCCTGGTTCGGTCTGTCCTGGTTCGGTCTGTCCTGGTTCAGTCTGTCCTGGCTCAGTCTGTCCTGGTTCGGTCTGTCCTGGCTCGGTCTGTCCTGGTTCAGTCTGTCCTGGTTTGGTCTGTCCTGGTTCGGTCTGTCCTGGCTCAGTCTGTCCTGGTTCAGTCTGTCCTGGTTCAGTCTGTCCTGGTTCGGTCTGTCCTGGCTCGGTCTGTCCTGCTTTAGTCTGTCCTGGTTCGGTCTGTCCTGGTTCGGTCTGTCCCGGCTCATTCTGTCCTGGTTAACACCACGCAGAGATGTGGTAATGTCAGTAATGACAGAAACCCTGATGAAGGCCACAAGCTGAAACGCGTTGGTCAATAAAGTTGTTTTTCGTACCACAAGTGTTGCTGGAGCTCTTTTGACATTTTGCAGTGTGTCCTCATTCTCTATGCACCTTGTGGGTGTCCTCACTCTCCATGCACCTTGTGGTTTCCTCACTCTCTATGCACCTTGTGGGTGTCCTCACTCTCCATGCACCTTGTGGATCGGTGAAGCTGTGCCAGAAACCACTTTCTACTTTATGTAATGACAGAAACGTCAGGCTGCAGCTCCGACAGGTTCTGAGTCACCACAGTTTCATTCACCTGGAGAGACGACATGTTCAGGACAAAGCGAAGGCTGAGGCTGTGGAAAGCCTCTGAGGGTAAAGTCGGTCGGTGGCTTAGTGGATAGAGCAGGCGCCCCATGTACAAGGCTGTCGCAGCAGCCTGGTATTGACTCCTGCCTGTGGCTCTTTGCTGCATGTCATTCCCTCTCTCTCTCTCCCCTTTCATGCTTGTCTGTCCTGTCCATTAAAGGCCAAAAAATATCTAAAAAAAACTTTTCAGTGCAGCTTTTTAAAATCAGTCAGTGTCACAGCTTGACACGGGAGCTGTGAGGACACAAGTGTCTCATTATTTGGACCCACTGTTCCTGATGTTCAGTCTCAAAGTCTCTGTGCCTGATGGACGTGTTGCCGCCACCATGTGGACAGACAGGGAACTGCTACAGAAAACCTCATCATCCTGCAGTCACTCCTGGTTCCAAAGGGACTGGACTGAAAGGGTTTGGAGGAGACGGGGCTGAAACAGACGCTGATACTGTTCACTACACTATAAATGATCCTGCTGATGGAGCTGTGGTCAAAAGTCCACCTGCAGCTCCCCTGAAAGACACTTTTATCAAACAGAGACAGGTACGAGTCCTCCTGTCATCATCATCATCATCATGTTGTCTCCTGTTAGAGTCCTGTCATCATCATCATCATCATCATCATGATGTTGTCTCCTGTTAGAGTCCTGTCATCATCATCATCATCATCATCATCATGTTGTCTCCTGTTAGAGTCCTGTCATCATCATCATCATCATCATCATCATCATGTTGTCTCCTGTTAGAGTCCTGTCATCATCATCATCATCATCATCATCATGTTGTCTCCTGTTAGTCCTGTCATCATCATCATCATCATCATCATGATGTTGTCTCCTGTTAGAGTCCTGTCATCATCATCATCATCATCATGTTGTCTCCTGTTAGAGTCCTGTCATCATCATCATCATCATCGTCATCATCATCATCATCATCATCATCATGATAATAAGCTCACCTTACAGAACAGGTATCAGACAGTTAAATCTAAAAGACACATCAAACATCAATTAGATACAACAGATCTGTTTAAACAGGTGGGATTTGAAAATGGGTAATGAGTCAATGTTCCTGATGTCAGAAGGGAGGGAGGGAGTTCAAGAGGTGAGGAGCAGAGCGGCTGAAGACTCTGGACCCCATGGTGGAGAGACGGGCAGAGGGCACAATGAGGCTGATGGAAGAGGCCGACCTGAGTGTTGATGTGGAGGAAGTCAGAGAGGTGGAGCGGAGGCCTTGAAAGGGTGGAGCAGAATTTTAATGTCTATGTGATGGTTGACCTGCAGGAATCCAGGTGGGATGTAATCAGAGTGAGGACCAGGAGGAAAGCACACTGTCTCACACACACACACACACACACACACACACACCGCACACACACACACACACACACACAGTCTGGTTGTTTTGTTTCTGAGCTTTAATGTCATGTTAAGTCGTTCAGTCACAGTTTCTGTGTTTTATTTCACAGACGTTAGAAAATTAATCATTTCGAACTGTTTGAATTTAAAAAACAACAAATTTAACCTTTGTTTTTAACCCTGACTAATAAAAGTTGTGATAAATTGCACACGGTGACGTGTAACCTGATAGACACTCAGGATGGTCGACGTCTGTCTGTGTGTCTCAGGTCCCGGTGCCGTTGAGGTCCGTCCTCTCCATGGTGTCTCTGATCCAGTTCAGGAAGTTCCCCAGTCGGGTATAAACTCCGTACTTCCCCATGGCAGCACATTTCTCTCCCCAGCTGACCACGCCCGTCAGAAACCAGGTCCCTTTGTAGTTCACCACAAACGGTCCCCCGCTGTCCCCGCTGCAGGCGTCCCTGCCCACGTCCAGGTAACCTGCACAGAACATGTTGTCTGTGATCACCTGTAGGACGGAGACACACGTCATGTCAGAGACACACGTCAGGTCAGAGACACACGTCATGTCAGAGACACACGTCATGTCAGAGACAAATGTCATGTCAGAGACACACGTCATGTCAGAGACACACGTCAGGTCAGAGACACACGTCATGTCAGAGACACACGTCAGGTCAGAGACACACGTCATGTCAGAGACAAATGTCATGTCAGAGACACACGTCATGTCAGAGACACACGTCAGGTCAGAGACACACGTCAGGTCAGAGACACACGTCATGTCAGAGACAAATGTCATGTCAGAGACACACGTCATGTCAGAGACACACATCAGGTCAGAGACACACGTCATGTCAGAGACACACGTCAGGTCAGAGACACACGTTAGGTCAGAGACATATGTCATGTCAGAGACAAATGTCATGTCAGAGACACACGTCAGGTTAGAGACACACGTCAGGTAAGAGACAAACGTCATGTCAGAGACAAACATCAGGTTACAGACACGTCAGGTTAGAGACACACGTTAGGTCAGAGACACACATCATGTCAGAGACATACGTCAGGTCAGAGACACACGTCAGGTCAGAGACAAACGTCATGTCAGAGACATACGTCAGGTCAGAGACAAACGTCAGGTCAGAGACACACGTCAGGTCAGAGACACACGTCATGTCAGAGACACATGTCAGGTTAGAGACACGTCAGGTTAGAGACAAACGTCAGGTCAGAGACACACATCATGTCAGAGACAAACGTCATGTCAGAGACACACGTCAGGTCAGAGACACACGTCAGGTCAGAGACACACGTCAGGTTAGAGACACACATCATGTCAGAGACACACGTCAGGTCAGAGACACACGTCAGGTCAGAGACACACGTCAGGTCAGAGACACACGTCAGGTCAGAGACACACATCATGTCAGAGACACACGTCAGGTTAGAGACACACGTCAGGTTAGAGACAAACATCATGTCAGAGACACACGTCAGGTCAGAGACACACATCATGTCAGAGACACACGTCAGGTCAGAGACACACGTCAGGTTAGAGACACACATCATGTCAGAGACACACGTCAGGTTAGAGACACACGTCATGTCAGAGACAAATGTCATGTCAGAGACACACGTCATGTCAGAGACACATGTCAGGTTAGAGACACGTCAGGTTAGAGACAAACGTCAGGTCAGAGACACACATCATGTCAGAGACAAACGTCATGTCAGAGACACACGTCAGGTCAGAGACAAACGTCATGTCAGAGACACACGTCATGTCAGAGACAAATGTCATGTCAGAGACACACGTCAGGTCAGAGACAAATGTCATGTCAGAGACACACGTCAGGTCAGAGACAAATGTCATGTCAGAGACACACGTCATGTCAGAGACAAATGTCATGTCAGAGACACATGTCAGGTCAGAGACAAATGTCATGTCAGAGACAAACGTCAGGTCAGAGACACACATCATGTCAGAGACAAACGTCATGTCAGAGACACACGTCAGCTCAGAGATATACGTCAGGTCAGAGACAAACATCATGTCAGAGACACACGTCATGTCAGAGACAAACGTCATGTCAGAGACACACGTCATGTCAGAGACACATGTCAGGTTAGAGACACGTCAGGTTAGAGACAAACGTCATGTCAGAGACACACGTCAGGTTAGAGACACACGTCAGGTTAGAGATATACGTCAGGTCAGAGACACACGTCAAGTTAGAGATATACGTCAGGTTAGAGACATATGTCATGTCAGAGACAAACGTCAGGTCAGAGACAAACGTCAGGTCAGAGACAAACGTCAGGTCAGAGACACACGTCATGTCAGAGACACACGTCAGGTCAGAGACACACGTCATGTCAGAGACAAACGTCAGGTCAGAGACACACGTCATGTCAGAGACACACGTCAGGTCAGAGACACACGTCATGTCAGAGACAAACGTCATGTCAGAGACACACGTCAGGTTAGAGACACACGTCAGGTCACAGATATACGTCATGTCAGAGAGACACGTCATGTCAGAGACACACGTCAGGTTAGAGATATACGTCAGGTCAGAGACACACGTCAGGTTAGAGACACACGTCAGGTTAGAGATATACGTCAGGTCAGAGACACACGTCATGTCAGAGACAAACGTCAGGTTAGAGACACGTCAGGTTAGAGACAAACGTCATGTCAGAGACACACGTCAGGTTAGAGACATATGTCATGTCAGAGACAAACGTCAGGTCAGAGACAAACGTCAGGTCAGAGACACACGTCATGTCAGAGACACACATGTCAGAGACACACGTCAGGTCAGAGACACACGTCATGTCAGAGACAAACGTCATGTCAGAGACACACGTCAGGTCAGAGACATATGTCATGTCAGAGACACATGTCAGGTTAGAGACACGTCAGGTTAGAGATATACGTCATGTCAGAGACACACGTTAGGTCAGAGACACACGTCAGGTCAGAGACACACGTCATGTCAGAGACACACGTCATGTCAGAGACACACGTCATGTCAGAGACACACGTCATGTCAGAGACACATGTCAGGTTAGAGACACGTCAGGTTAGAGATATACGTCATGTCAGAGACACACGTCAGGTCAGAGACACGTCAGGTCAGAGACACACGTCAGATCAGAGACACACATCATGTCAGAAACACACGTCATGTCAGAGACACACGTCATGTCAGAGACACACATCAGGTCAGAGACACACGTCAGGTTAGAAACAAACGTCATGTCAGAGACACACGTCAGGTCAGAGACACACGTCAGGTTAGAGACAAACGTCATGTCAGAGACAAACATCAGGTCAGAGACACATGTCAGGTTAGAAACAAACCTCATGTCAGAGACAAACATCAGGTTAGAGACACACGTCATGTCAGAGACACACGTCAGCTCAGAGACACACGTCAGGTCAGAGACAAACGTCATGTCAGACACACGTCATGTCAGAGACACACGTCATGTCAGAGACACACGTCATGTCAGAGACACACGTCATGTCAGAGACACATGTCAGGTTAGAGACACGTCAGGTTAGAGATATACGTCATGTCAGAGACACACGTCAGGTCAGAGACACGTCAGGTCAGAGACACACGTCAGGTCAGAGACACACATCATGTCAGAGACACACGTCATGTCAGAGACACACGTCAGGTTAGAAACAAACGTCATGTCAGAGACACACGTCAGGTTAGAAACAAACGTCATGTCAGAGACACACGTCAGGTCAGAGACACACGTCAGGTTAGAGACAAATGTCATGTCAGAGACAAACATCAGGTCAGAGACACACGTCAGGTTAGAAACAAACGTCATGTCAGAGACAAACATCAGGTTAGAGACACACGTCATGTCAGAGACATACGTCAGGTCAGAGACACACGTCAGGTCAGAGACACACGTCATGTCAGAGACACACGTCATGTCAGAGACACATGTCAGGTTAGAGACACGTCAGGTTAGAGATATACGTCATGTCAGAGACACATGTCAGGTTAGAGACACATGTCAGGTTAGAGACACGTCAGGTTAGAGACAAACGTCATGTCAGAGACACACGTCAGGTTAGAGACACACGTCAGGTTAGAGACAAACGTCATGTCAGAGACACACGTCATGTCAGAGACACACGTCAGGTTAGAGACACACGTCAGGTTAGAGATATATGTCAGGTCAGAGACACGCGTCAGGTTAGAGATATACGTCAGGTCAGAGACACATGTCATGTCAGAGACACACGTCAGGTCAGAGACACACGTCATGTCAGAGACACACGTCAGGTCAGAGACATATGTCATGTCAGAGACACATGTCAGGTTAGAGACACCTCAGGTTAGAGATATAAGTCATGTCAGAGACACACGTCAGGTCAGAGACACACGTCAGGTCAGAGACACACGTCATGTCAGAGACACACGTCAGGTCAGAGACATATGTCATGTCAGAGACACATGTCAGGTTAGAGACACGTCAGGTTAGAGATATACGTCATGTCAGAGACACATGTTAGGTCAGAGACACACGTCAGGTCAGAGACACACGTCATGTCAGAGACACACGTCAGGTCAGAGACACACGTCATGTCAGAGACACACGTCATGTCAGAGACACATGTCAGGTTAGAGACACGTCAGGTTAGAGATATACGTCATGTCAGAGACACACGTCAGGTCAGAGACACGTCAGGTCAGAGACACACGTCAGGTCAGAGACACACATCATGTCAGAAACACACGTCATGTCAGAGACACACGTCATGTCAGAGACACACGTCAGGTCAGAGACACACGTCAGGTTAGAGACAAACGTCATGTCAGAGACAAACATCAGGTCAGAGACACACGTCAGGTTAGAAACAAACGTCATGTCAGAGACAAACATCAGGTTAGAGACACACGTCATGTCAGAGACACACGTCATGTCAGAGACACACGTCAGGTCAGAGACAAACGTCATGTCAGAGACACACGTCATGTCAGAGACAAATGTCATGTCAGAGACACACGTCATGTCAGAGACACATGTCAGGTTAGAGACACATGTCAGGTTAGAGACACGTCAGGTTAGAGAGAAACGTCATGTCAGAGACACACGTCATGTCAGAGACACACGTCAGGTCAGAGACACACGTCAGGTCAGAGACACACGTCATGTCAGAGACACACGTCAGGTCAGAGACACACGTCAGGTCAGAGACACACGTCATTTCAGAGACACACGTCAGGTCAGAGACATATGTCATGTCAGAGACACATGTCAGGTTAGAGACACGTCAGGTTAGAGATATACGTCATGTCAGAGACACACGTCAGGTCAGAGACACACGTCATGTCAGAGACACACGTCAGGTCAGAGACATATGTCATGTCAGAGACACATGTCAGGTTAGAGACACGTCAGGTTAGAGATATACGTCATGTCAGAGACACACGTTAGGTCAGAGACACACGTCATGTCAGAGACACACGTTATGTCAGAGACACACGTCATGTCAGAGACACACGTCATGTCAGAGACACATGTCAGGTTAGAGACAAGTCAGGTTAGAGATATACGTCATGTCAGAGACACACGTCAGGTCAGAGACACGTCAGGTCAGAGACACACGTCAGGTCAGAGACACACATCATGTCAGAAACACACGTCATGTCAGAGACACACGTCATGTCAGAGACACACATCAGGTCAGAGACACACGTCAGGTTAGAAACAAACGTCATGTCAGAGACACACGTCAGGTCAGAGACACACGTCAGGTTAGAGACAAACGTCATGTCAGAGACAAACATCAGGTCAGAGACACACGTCAGGTTAGAAACAAACGTCATGTCAGAGACAAACATCAGGTTAGAGACACACGTCATGTCAGAGACACACGTCATGTCAGAGACACACGTCAGGTCAGAGACACACGTCAGGCCAGAGACAAACGTCATGTCAGAGACACACGTCATGTCAGAGACACACGTCATGTCAGAGACACACGTCATGTCAGAGACACATGTCAGGTTAGAGACACGTCAGGTTAGAGATATACGTCATGTCAGAGACACACGTCAGGTCAGAGACACGTCAGGTCAGAGACACACGTCAGGTCAGAGACACACATCATGTCAGAAACACACGTCATGTCAGAGACACACGTCATGTCAGAGACACACATCAGGTCAGAGACACACGTCAGGTTAGAAACAAAAGTCATGTCAGAGACACACGTCAGGTCAGAGACACACGTCAGGTTAGAGACAAACGTCATGTCAGAGACAAACATCAGGTCAGAGACACACGTCAGGTTAGAAACAAACGTCATGTCAGAGACAAACATCAGGTTAGAGACACACGTCATGTCAGAGACACACGTCATGTCAGAGACACACGTCAGGTCAGAGACAAACGTCATGTCAGAGACACACGTCATGTCAGAGACAAATGTCATGTCAGAGACACACGTCATGTCAGAGACACATGTCAGGTTAGAGACACATGTCAGGTTAGAGACACGTCAGGTTAGAGAGAAACGTCATGTCAGAGACACACGTCATGTCAGAGACACACGTCAGGTCAGAGACACACGTCATTTCAGAGACACACGTCAGGTCAGAGACATATGTCATGTCAGAGACACATGTCAGGTTAGAGACACGTCAGGTTAGAGACACGTCAGGTTAGAGACACGTCATGTCAGAGACACACGTCAGGTCAGAGACACACGTCAGGTCAGAGACACACGTCATTTCAGAGACACACGTCAGGTCAGAGACATATGTCATGTCAGAGACACATGTCAGGTTAGAGACACGTCAGGTTAGAGATATACGTCATGTCAGAGACACACGTCAGGTCAGAGACACACGTCATGTCAGAGACACACGTCAGGTCAGAGACATATGTCATGTCAGAGACATATGTCAGGTTAGAGACACGTCAGGTTAGAGATATACGTCATGTCAGAGACACACGTTAGGTCAGAGACACACGTCAGGTCAGAGACACACGTCATGTCAGAGACACACGTCATGTCAGAGACACACGTCATGTCAGAGACACATGTCAGGTTAGAGACACGTCAGGTTAGAGATATACGTCATGTCAGAGACACACGTCAGGTCAGAGACACGTCAGGTCAGAGACACACGTCAGGTCAGAGACACACATCATGTCAGAAACACACGTCATGTCAGAGACACACGTCATGTCAGAGACACACATCAGGTCAGAGACACACGTCAGGTTAGAAACAAACGTCATGTCAGAGACACACGTTAGGTCAGAGACACACGTCATGTCAGAGACACACGTCATGTCAGAGACACACGTCATGTCAGAGACACATGTCAGGTTAGAGACACGTCAGGTTAGAGATATACGTCATGTCAGAGACACACGTCAGGTCAGAGACACGTCAGGTCAGAGACACACGTCAGGTCAGAGACACACATCATGTCAGAAACACACGTCATGTCAGAGACACACGTCATGTCAGAGACACACATCAGGTCAGAGACACACGTCAGGTTAGAAACAAACGTCATGTCAGAGACACACGTCATGTCAGAGACACACGTCAGGTTAGAGACAAACGTCATGTCAGAGACAAACATCAGGTCAGAGACACATGTCAGGTTAGAAACAAACCTCATGTCAGAGACAAACATCAGGTTAGAGACACACGTCATGTCAGAGACACACGTCAGCTCAGAGACACACGTCAGGTCAGAGACAAACGTCATGTCAGACACACGTCATGTCAGAGACACACGTCATGTCAGAGACACACGTCATGTCAGAGACACACGTCATGTCAGAGACACATGTCAGGTTAGAGACACGTCAGGTTAGAGATATACGTCATGTCAGAGACACACGTCAGGTCAGAGACACGTCAGGTCAGAGACACACGTCAGGTCAGAGACACACATCATGTCAGAGACACACGTCATGTCAGAGACACACGTCAGGTTAGAAACAAACGTCATGTCAGAGACACACGTCAGGTTAGAAACAAACGTCATGTCAGAGACACACGTCAGGTCAGAGACACACGTCAGGTTAGAGACAAATGTCATGTCAGAGACAAACATCAGGTCAGAGACACACGTCAGGTTAGAAACAAACGTCATGTCAGAGACAAACATCAGGTTAGAGACACACGTCATGTCAGAGACATACGTCAGGTCAGAGACACACATCATGTCAGAGACATACGTCAGGTCAGAGACACACATCATGTCAGAGACATACGTCAGGTCAGA
Organism: Epinephelus awoara; assembly: GCA_035609425.1. Lineage (NCBI taxonomy): Eukaryota > Metazoa > Chordata > Actinopteri > Perciformes > Serranidae > Epinephelus > Epinephelus awoara. Next base: position 44,581,602 of record CM069297.1, read on the forward strand.
GACAAACATCAGGTTAGAGACACACGTCATGTCAGAGACATACGTCAGGTCAGAGACAAACATCAGGTTAGAGACACACGTCATGTCAGAGACATACGTCAGGTCAGAGACACACATCATGTCAGAGACATACGTCAGGTCAGAGACACACGTCAGGTCAGAGACACACGTCATTTCAGAGACACACGTCAGGTCAGAGACATATGTCATGTCAGAGACACATGTCAGGTTAGAGACACGTCAGGTTAGAGATATACGTCATGTCAGAGACACACGTCAGGTCAGAGACACACGTCATGTCAGAGACACACGTCAGGTCAGAGACATATGTCATGTCAGAGACACATGTCAGGTTAGAGACACGTCAGGTTAGAGATATACGTCATGTCAGAGACACACGTTAGGTCAGAGACACACGTCATGTCAGAGACACACGTTATGTCAGAGACACACGTCATGTCAGAGACACACGTCATGTCAGAGACACATGTCAGGTTAGAGACAAGTCAGGTTAGAGATATACGTCATGTCAGAGACACACGTCAGGTCAGAGACACGTCAGGTCAGAGACACACGTCAGGTCAGAGACACACATCATGTCAGAAACACACGTCATGTCAGAGACACACGTCATGTCAGAGACACACATCAGGTCAGAGACACACGTCAGGTTAGAAACAAACGTCATGTCAGAGACACACGTCAGGTCAGAGACACACGTCAGGTTAGAGACAAACGTCATGTCAGAGACAAACATCAGGTCAGAGACACACGTCAGGTTAGAAACAAACGTCATGTCAGAGACAAACATCAGGTTAGAGACACACGTCATGTCAGAGACACACGTCATGTCAGAGACACACGTCAGGTCAGAGACACACGTCAGGCCAGAGACAAACGTCATGTCAGAGACACACGTCATGTCAGAGACACACGTCATGTCAGAGACACACGTCATGTCAGAGACACATGTCAGGTTAGAGACACGTCAGGTTAGAGATATACGTCATGTCAGAGACACACGTCAGGTCAGAGACACGTCAGGTCAGAGACACACGTCAGGTCAGAGACACACATCATGTCAGAAACACACGTCATGTCAGAGACACACGTCATGTCAGAGACACACATCAGGTCAGAGACACACGTCAGGTTAGAAACAAAAGTCATGTCAGAGACACACGTCAGGTCAGAGACACACGTCAGGTTAGAGACAAACGTCATGTCAGAGACAAACATCAGGTCAGAGACACACGTCAGGTTAGAAACAAACGTCATGTCAGAGACAAACATCAGGTTAGAGACACACGTCATGTCAGAGACACACGTCATGTCAGAGACACACGTCAGGTCAGAGACAAACGTCATGTCAGAGACACACGTCATGTCAGAGACAAATGTCATGTCAGAGACACACGTCATGTCAGAGACACATGTCAGGTTAGAGACACATGTCAGGTTAGAGACACGTCAGGTTAGAGAGAAACGTCATGTCAGAGACACACGTCATGTCAGAGACACACGTCAGGTCAGAGACACACGTCATTTCAGAGACACACGTCAGGTCAGAGACATATGTCATGTCAGAGACACATGTCAGGTTAGAGACACGTCAGGTTAGAGACACGTCAGGTTAGAGACACGTCATGTCAGAGACACACGTCAGGTCAGAGACACACGTCAGGTCAGAGACACACGTCATTTCAGAGACACACGTCAGGTCAGAGACATATGTCATGTCAGAGACACATGTCAGGTTAGAGACACGTCAGGTTAGAGATATACGTCATGTCAGAGACACACGTCAGGTCAGAGACACACGTCATGTCAGAGACACACGTCAGGTCAGAGACATATGTCATGTCAGAGACATATGTCAGGTTAGAGACACGTCAGGTTAGAGATATACGTCATGTCAGAGACACACGTTAGGTCAGAGACACACGTCAGGTCAGAGACACACGTCATGTCAGAGACACACGTCATGTCAGAGACACACGTCATGTCAGAGACACATGTCAGGTTAGAGACACGTCAGGTTAGAGACACACGTCAGGTCAGAGACACACATCATGTCAGAAACACACGTCATGTCAGAGACACACGTCATGTCAGAGACACACATCAGGTCAGAGACACACGTCAGGTTAGAAACAAACGTCATGTCAGAGACACACGTTAGGTCAGAGACACACGTCATGTCAGAGACACACGTCATGTCAGAGACACACGTCATGTCAGAGACACATGTCAGGTTAGAGACACGTCAGGTTAGAGATATACGTCATGTCAGAGACACACGTCAGGTCAGAGACACGTCAGGTCAGAGACACACGTCAGGTCAGAGACACACATCATGTCAGAAACACACGTCATGTCAGAGACACACGTCATGTCAGAGACACACATCAGGTCAGAGACACACGTCAGGTTAGAAACAAACGTCATGTCAGAGACACACGTCATGTCAGAGACACACGTCAGGTTAGAGACAAACGTCATGTCAGAGACAAACATCAGGTCAGAGACACATGTCAGGTTAGAAACAAACCTCATGTCAGAGACAAACATCAGGTTAGAGACACACGTCATGTCAGAGACACACGTCAGCTCAGAGACACACGTCAGGTCAGAGACAAACGTCATGTCAGACACACGTCATGTCAGAGACACACGTCATGTCAGAGACACACGTCATGTCAGAGACACACGTCATGTCAGAGACACATGTCAGGTTAGAGACACGTCAGGTTAGAGATATACGTCATGTCAGAGACACACGTCAGGTCAGAGACACGTCAGGTCAGAGACACACGTCAGGTCAGAGACACACATCATGTCAGAGACACACGTCATGTCAGAGACACACGTCAGGTTAGAAACAAACGTCATGTCAGAGACACACGTCAGGTTAGAAACAAACGTCATGTCAGAGACACACGTCAGGTCAGAGACACACGTCAGGTTAGAGACAAATGTCATGTCAGAGACAAACATCAGGTCAGAGACACACGTCAGGTTAGAAACAAACGTCATGTCAGAGACAAACATCAGGTTAGAGACACACGTCATGTCAGAGACATACGTCAGGTCAGAGACACACATCATGTCAGAGACATACGTCAGGTCAGAGACACACATCATGTCAGAGACATACGTCAGGTCAGAGACAAACATCAGGTTAGAGACACACGTCATGTCAGAGACATACGTCAGGTCAGAGACAAACATCAGGTTAGAGACACACGTCATGTCAGAGACATACGTCAGGTCAGAGACACACATCATGTCAGAGACATACGTCAGGTCAGAGACACACATCATGTCAGAGACATACGTCAGGTCAGAGACACACATCATGTCAGAGACATACGTCAGGTCAGAGACAAACATCAGGTTAGAGACAAACGTCATGTCAGAGACACACATCAGGTCAGAGACACACGTCAGGTTAGAGACACACGTTAGGTTAGAGACAAACGTCATGTCAGAGACACACATCATGTCAGAGACACACGTCAGGTCAGAGACACACGTCATGTCAGAGACACACATCATGTCAGAGACAAACATCAGGTCAGAGACACACGTCATGTCAGAGACAAACATCAGGTCAGAGACACACGTCAGGTTAGAGACAAACGTCATGTCAGAGACACACGTCAGGTCAGAGACACACGTTAGGTTAGAGACAAACGTCATGTCAGAGACACACATCATGTCAGAGACACACGTCAGGTCAGAGACACACGTCATGTCAGAGACACACATCATGTCAGAGACAAACATCAGGTCAGAGACACACGTCAGGTCAGAGACAAACATCATGTCGGAGACACACATCAGGTCAGAGACACACATCAGGTCAGAGACATACTTCAGGTCAGAGACACATGTCAGGTCAGAGACAAACATCATGTCAGAGACACACATCAGGTCAGAGACACACTTCAGGTCAGAGACACACGTCAGGTCAGAGACACACGTCATGTCAGAGACAAACATCAGGTCAGAGACACACGTCAGGTTAGAGACAAACATCATGTCAGAGACACACATCAGGTCAGAGACACACGTCAGGTCAGAGACAAACATCATGTCAGAGACACACATCAGGTCAGAGACACACATCAGGTCAGAGACATACTTCAGGTCAGAGACACACGTCAGGTCAGAGACAAACATCATGTCAGAGACACACATCAGGTCAGAGACACACTTCAGGTCAGAGAGACACGTCAGGTCAGAGACACACGTCATGGCAGAGACACACATCAGGTCAGAGACACACATCAGGTCAGAGACATACTTCAGGTCAGAGACACACATCAGGTCAGAGACATACTTCAGGTCAGAGACACACGTCAGGTTAGAGACAAACATCATGTCAGAGACACACATCAGGTCAGAGACACACATCAGGTCAGAGACACACGTCATGTCAGAGACATACTTCAGGTCAGAGACACACGTCAGGTTAGAAACAAACATCATGTCAGAGACAAACATGTCAGAGACACACGTCAGGTCAGAGACAAACATCATGTCAGAGACACACATCAGGTCAGAGACATACTTCAGGTCAGAGACACACGTCAGGTTAGAGACAAACATCATGTCAGAGACACACATCAGGTCAGAGACACACATCAGGTCAGAGACACACGTCAAGTCAGAGACATACTTCAGGTCAGAGACACACATCAGGTCAGAGACACAGATCAGGTCAGAGACACACATCAGGTCAGAGACACACATCAGGTCAGAGACATACTTCAGGTCAGAGACACACGTCAGGTTAGAGACAAACGTCATGTCAGAGACACACATCAGGTCAGAGACACACATCAGGTCAGAGACATACTTCAGGTCAGAGACACACATCATGTCAGAGACACACGTCATGTCAGAGACACACGTCAGGTTAGAAACAAACGTCATGTCAGAGACAAACATCATGTCAGAGACACACATCAGGTTAGAAACAAACGTCATGTCAGAGACACACGTCAGGTTAGAAACAAACGTCATGTCAGAGACACACATCAGGTCAGAGACACACGTCATGTCAGAGACACACGTCATGTCAGAGACACACGTCAGGTCAGAGACACACATCAGGTCAGAGACACACATCATGTCAGAGACATACGTCAGGTCAGAGACACATGTCATGTCAGAGACATACGTCAGGTCAGAGAGACACATCATGTCAGAGACATACGTCAGGTCAGAGACACATGTCATGTCAGAGACAGGCTGGCGACAACGCTGCAGATGTAGACACATATGGACAATAAAGATCCAGCTACTGTACAGAGTGGACACTGGGTACCAGTGTTACAGTGGTTACCATGGTTACAGTGGACAGTGTATGAGCTATAAGAACAACCAAACATGACTGAACAAGTCTCATCCCTGATCCTTGACTCTGTTCAGTGAACTCCGCCACCTGATCACCTGTTCAGTGGAGGCAGTGCAGTCTCGGTAGCTGACCACGGGAAGCGTGACTTTCCTGAGGAAGCGTGATGACCTGCCCAGGTACCGCGTGACCCCCCAGCCTGTCACCATGCCACGGTTTCCCTTCTGAACACACAGACACACACTGTTAGCTCTCATCTCAGATCTGTGACTGTCAGCTCTCTGTGGTGTCAATAAAGTTACCTTCAGTAGGTATTCGGAGAGGTGGGGGTCTGGGAGGCAGGCAGGGATGGCGGTGGCGCTCCTGACGACCGGCTGGGCGAGATACAGCAGAGCGATGTCGCTGTCGAAGGTGAAAGCATGGAAGTGAGGATGGACAAAGACCTTCTGAACCTTTATCAGCTGCTCACCTGGATCAGGACGCCGCTTATCGAAGTCACCTGTACACACACACACACACACTACTCGTGTTAATGTGAAGATAAACATAAAGCAGGAACGAACACACACACACACACACACACACACACTCAGGTGGTCACCTATAGTCACATGGTCTGGAGTCTCCTGGAGACAGTGAGCAGCAGAGACCACCCAGCGATCAGAGACCAGTGTCCCTCCACAGAAACCGTGACCGTTAGACCTGCGGAGCAGAACCTGGACACACACACACACACACACACACACACACACACACACACACACACACACACACACACACTGTGTTCACATGGAGCAGGGCAGAGCTGCAGACTTAGGATGAGGCGTGAGTCCTCACGACCACACGCACCGCACACCGAACACATTAGTGTTAAAACATAAACGACAGCAGATTTAAATGTGTGAAATGACCTCATGTGAAACGTCTCCACACCTGCCAGGGACTTCCTCCTGGTCTGTCCAAGTCTCCACCCACAATACGTAGATCCCCCCCGTCCTCCCCCATCAGCTCCGTCTCATTGGCTCCCCACTGTCCAGTTGTTGTGTTCACTGTCATCAGCTCCTCCAATGTCTCTGTAAAGTTCAATTTGTCCACCCAGCCATCTGTGTTGTTGTCATCAAACATGCTGCCCATTTCCACTGTGATGTTGGGCTGATCAGAGGGACTCAACAGAGAACGACCTCGGTACAGTGACACCTCTATGTGCTGACGACCACAAGGCAGAGACACTAGGGGACAGGAAAAAACACTGTCAGAAGACTAACGGATCAGTAACATGAGAATAAATACAAAAGAGTATCAACAAAATGTGTATAAATACACCAGAGTATCAACAACAGGAGTATAAAAACATCAAAGTATCAACAACATGAGTAAAAATACATCAGAGTATCAACAACATGAGTATAAATACACTTGAATATCAACAACAGGAATATAAATACATCAGAGTATCAACAACAGGAGTATAAATACACCAGAGTATCAACAACAGGAGTATAAATACACCAGAGTATCAACAACAGGAGTATAAATGCACCAGAGTATCAACAGCAGGAGTATAAAAACATCAGAGTATCAACAACAGGAACATGAATACACCAGAGTATCATCAACAGGAGTATAAATACACCAGAATATCAACAAAGTGAACATGAATACACCTGAGTATCAACAACAAGAGTATAAATACATCAGAGTATCAACAACAGAGTATAAATACACTAGAGTATCAACAACAGGAGTATAAATACATCAGAGTATCAACAACAGGAGTATAAATGCACCAGAGTATCAACAGCAGGAGTATAAAAACATCAGAGTATCAACAACAGGAAAATGAATAAACCAAAGTATCAACAACAGGAGTATAAATACATCAGAATATCAACAAAGTGAACATGAATACACCTGAGTATCAACAACAAGAGTATAAATACATCAGAGTATCAACAACAGGAGTATAAATACACCACAGTATCAACAACAGGAGTATAAATACATCAGAATATCAACAAAGTGATCATGAATACACCTGAGTATCAACAACAACAACAGGAGTATAAATACATCAGAGTATAAACAACAGGAGTATAAGTACATTGGGGTATCAACAACAGAGTATAAATACACCAGAGTATCAACAACAGGAATATAATTACACCAAAGTATCAACAACAGGAGTATAAACAAACCAGAGTATCAACAACAGGAGCATAAATACACCAGAGTATCAACAACAGGAACATAATTACATCAGAGTATCAACAACAGGAGTATAAATACATCAGAGTATCAACAACAGGAATATAAATACACCAGAGTATCAACAACAGGAGTATAAATACACCAGAATATCAACAACAGGAGTATAAATACATCAGAGTATCAACAACAGGAGTATAAATACACCAGAGTATCAACAACAGGAGTATAAATACGTCAGAGTATCAACAACAGGAGTAAGAATACATCAGAGTATCAACAACAGGAGTATAAACAAACCAGAGTATCAACAACAGAGTATAAATACATCAGAGTATCAACAACATGAGTATAAATACACCCGAGTATCAACAAAAAACATGAATACACCAGAGTAAGAGTATCAGCAACAGAGTATAAATACATCAGGGTACCAAGAAAATGAGTATAAATACACCAGAGTATCAACAACAGGAGTATAAATACATCAGAGTATCAACAACAGGTCTATAAATACATCAGAGTATAAACAACAGGAGTATAAATACATCGGGAGTATCAACAACAGAGTATAAACACACCAGAGTATCAAAAGCAGGAGTATAAATACATCAGAGTATCAACAACAGGAGTATAAATACATCAGAGTATCAACAACAGGAGTATAAATACACCAGAGTATCAACAACAGGAGTATAAATACACCAGAATATCAACAACAGGAGTATAAATACATCAGAGTATCAATAACAGGAGTATAAATACACCAGAGTATCAACAACAGGAGTATAAATACGTCAGAGTATCAACAACAGGAGTAAGAATACATCAGAGTATCAACATCAGGAGTATAAACAAACCAGAGTATCAACAACAGAGTATAAATACATCAGAGTATCAACAACATGAGTATAAATACACCCGAGTATCAACAAAAAACATGAATACACTAGAGTATCAACAACAGAGTATAAATACATCAGGGTATCAACAACATGAGTATAAATACACCAGAGTATCAACAACATGAGTATAAATACACCAGAGTATCAACAACAGGAGTATAAATACATCAGAGTATAAACAACAGGAGTATAAACACATCGGAGTATCAACAACAGAGTATAAACACACCAGAGTATCAAAAGCAGGAGTATAAATACATCAGAGTATCAACAACAGTAGTATAAATACACCAGAGTATCAACAAAACGAACATGAATACACCAGAGTATCAATAACAGGAGTATAAATACATCAGAGTATCAAGAACAGAGTATAAATACACCAGAGTATAAACAACAGGAATATATATACACCAGAGTATCAAGAACAGAGTATAAATACATCAGAGTATCAATAACATGAGTATAAATACACCAGAGTATCAACAAAAAACATGAATACACCAGAGTATCAAGAACAGAGTATAAATACACCAGAGTATCAATAACAGGAATATAATTACACCAGAGTATCAACAACAGGAGTATAAATACATCAGCGTATCAACAACAGGAGTATAAATACATCAGAGTATAAACAAAAGGAGTATAAATACATCAGAGTATCAACAACAGGAGTATAAATACACCAGAGTATCAACAAAAGGAGTATAAATACATCAGAGTATCAACAACAGGAGTATAAACACAGAGTATCAACAACAGGAGTATAAACACACAAGAGTATTAGTAACATGAGTATAAATACACCAGAGTATTAATAAAATGAACATGAATACGCCAGAGTATCAACAACAGAGTATAAACACACCAGAGTATCAACAAAATGAACATGAATACACCAGAGTATCAAAAACAGGAACATAATTACACCAGAGTATCAACAACAGGAACATAATTACACCAGAGTATCAACAGCAGGAGTATAAATACATCAGTGTATCAACAACAGGAACATAATTACACCACAGTATCAACAACAGGAACATAATTACACCAGAGTATCAACAGCAGGAGTATAAATACAACGGAGTATCAACAACAGGAGTATAAATACATCAGAGTATCAACAACAGGAGTATAAATACATCAGAGTATCAAAACAGGAGTAAAAATACACCAGAGTATCGACAACAGAGTATAAACACACCAGAGTATCAACAAAATGAACATGAATACACCAGAGTATCAACAACAGGAACATAATTACACCAGAGTATCAACAACAGGAACATAATTACACCAGAGTATCAACAGCAGGAGTATAAATACATCAGTGTATCAACAACAGGAACATAATTACACCACAGTATCAACAACAGGAACATAATTACACCAGAGTATCAACAGCAGGAGTATAAATACAACGGAGTATCGACAACAGGAGTATAAATACATCAAAGTATCAACAACAGGAGTATAAATACATCAGAGTATCAACAACAGGAGTAAAAATACACCAGAGTATCGACAAAAATGAACATGAATGCACCAGAGTATCAACAACAGGAGTATAAATACATCAGAGTATCAACAACAGGAGTATAAATACGTCAGAGTATCAAAACAGGAGTATAAATGCTCGGACCAATCCTATTTATATACAGTCAGGTCCATAAATATTTGGACATTGACACAATTTTCAGCATTCCAGCTCTGTACAACACCACAATGGATTTGAAATGAAACAATCAAGATGTGCTTTAAGTGCAGACTCTGAGCTTTAATTTGAGGGTGTTTACATCCAAATCAGGTGAACGGTGTAGGAATTACAACACATTTTATATGTGCCTTCCACCTTTTTAAGGGATCCATTGTGGTGTTGTACAGAGCTGGAATGCTGGAAATTGTGTCAATGTCCAAATATTTATGGACCTGACTGTATGCTTCCTTTAGGTAACATCATTAGAAATCACTCTATAAATTTCCATTGTTATGCGGATGATACACAGTTGTATTTATCTATGAAGCCAGAAGAAAGTAATCAATTAACTAAACTTCATAATTGTCTTAAAGACATAAAAACCTGGATGGGCACCAACTTCCTGATGTTAAATTTATTATTGTTCTTGTTCTTGGCCCCAAACAACTCAGAGACTCTTTATCTGATGACATAGTTTCTCTCGATGGCATTGCTCTGGCCTCTACCACTACCGTAAGAAACCTCGGAGTAACATTTGATCAAGATTTGTCTTTTAATTCTCATTTAAAACAAACCTCACGGACTGCATTTTTTCATCTGCGTAATATTGCGAAAATTAGACCTATCCTGACCCGAAAAGATGCAGAAAAATTGGTCCATGCTTTTGTTACCTCAAGGCTGGATTACTGTAACTCTCTATTATCAGGTAGCTCTAGTAAATCCTTAAAAACCCTCCAGCTAATTCAGAATGCAGCAACACGTGTACTAACAGGAACTAAGAAACAAGATCATATTTCTCTTGTTTTAGCTTCTCTGCACTGGCATCAGAGTATCAAGAACAGGATTATAAATACACCAGAGTATCAAAACAGGAGTATAAATACACCAGAGTATCAAAACAGGAGTATAAATACATCAGAGTATCAACAACAAGAATATAAATACACCAGAGTATCAGTAATAGTGTCAGTTACAGTAGTATCCTGAGTTCTGTTACCGTTCTTGGAGCAGCTGTATCCGTCGACATCCAGCTGGAACCCGTCGGCGCAGTCACACTGAACTCCGGCTCCCCCTGGCAGGTCTCTGCAGTACTGCATACAGCCACCGTTTCTATAGTGACACACCATCAACACTACACACAAGATTCCTCTGTTATTAACTTCAGTAAATGATCATCATCACCATCATCATCATCATCATCATCATCACCATCATCACCATCAACATCATCATTATCATCATCACCATCAACATCATCATCATCACCATCACCATCATCATTATCATCATCACCACCAACATCATCATCATCACCGTCATCATCACCATCATCATCATCACCACCATCATCATCATCACCATCACCATCATCATCATCATCATCACCATCATCATCATCACCACCACCATCATCATCATCATCATCACCATCACCATCACCATCATCATCACCATCACCATCATCATCATCATCACCACCCTCACCATCACCATCATCATCATCATCATCACCACCACAGTGAACACGCCTCCGTCAGGCTGATTGAACTGATTCTGATTAGCTGCTCTGTTTCTCAGCTCAGAGATCAGGATCAGGATCAGTCAGTTCAGAGATCAGGATCAGGATCAGTCAGCTCAGAGATCAGGATCAGGATCAGGATCAAGATCAGGATCAGTCAACTCAGAGATCAGGATCAGTTAACTCAGAGATCAGGATTAGGATCAGTCAGTTCAGAGAAAAGGATCAGTCAGCTCAGACATCAGGATCAGGATCAGGATCAGTCAGCTCAGAGAACAGAATCAGGATCAGTCAACTCAGAGATCAGGATCATGATCATGATCAGGATCAGGATCAGTTAACTCAGAGAACAGGATTAGGATCAGTCAACTCAGAGATCAGGATTAGGATCAGTCAATGGTTGGATGTTGGAAAGATGGCACCAGTGTGTGAGGCCTTCCGTCAGCCGCTCCGAATGCTGTGTGTGTTTATACTGTTTGTAACACTTAATGTCAACTGTCTGCTGGTGTATGATCGCCAAACGTTGCTAGATCTGAGAATCTCTGCTAAAGATCTGGTCAACTTAGATCATTATGGACAGCAAAAGCTGCCTCCTTTTTTTGTCGGACATCCCGGCATACCTCTGCCGCACGCCAGCGCCACTCCCTCGGCGAAAATGCCACCGCCGCCGGGGTAAGCGTGGCGGCAGTCTGGTGAGGCTGAGGGCCGGATTGGTGCGTCCTGACTGTGGCGGATGTGGAGCGGTGCCTCGCCTTTGTGTCTCTTGATGTTGGCTGGACCCTGTCACTGTCTGCTTGGTACCGGTGGCCGGCTCGGATGATCTGTTCCTGCCCCGCGGTTCCTGCCCTCCTTGTCCCCACCACTGGCGCGGAGTGGATCCGGGGAACCTGTGGCGTCTTCGCTTTTAACTGACTTTTCTGTGTTCTTGGCTGATATCATGCCGAAATATGACCGGGTCCTGCTTGTCGGTGATAGTAATATTCATGTGTGTGTGAGAGACGGGTTATTAACCCTTTCACTGCTGCTCGCTTCTCAGCCGCCTTCAGTGAGAACTGCGTCACTCCCATTCCTGTGTGCGATGATACAGAGGCTCTTAGCTCTCAGTTTCTTGATACTTGTCAAACTGCCATTGACTCTGCTGCCCCATTAAAGAGCAGGCAGCATAAAGTTAAATCAGAGCCTTGGTTGAATGAAACAACCCGCACTGCCAGACAGGAGTGTCGTAGAGCTGAGCTGAAATGGAAAAAGAATAAACTGGAAGTGTCTTTTCAAATGTTGAGGGATTGTTCGCGTCGTTACCAGTCCTCTGTGAAAGAGGCTAAAAGAAAATATTTCTCTGATATTATTGTCTTAAACTGCCACAAACCTCGTGTGTTGTTTAAGGTGATCAACTCTGCTCTGAATGCACCTCAGACTGTGGGAATTGAGTCCTCCCCTTCTGTGTGTGAAAACTTTCTGCAATTCTTCACTGCTAAAATCATTTCTACCAGAGCACTTATTTCACTTCCTGCTTGTGATCCCTCAGTGTTTGTCCTTGTTTGTCCCCTGTTCTGCTGTTTTTGACTCATTTGAGCCTGTGACTCTGCCTTCTGTGCAGGAGACTGTGGGGCATTTAAAGCCATCAGGCTCACCCATTGACCCTGTTCCTCCTCAACTTTTTAAGGAGGTTTTCCCCACTGTTGGGCCATATTTACACAGCATCATTAGCAGCAGTCTGTCCTCAAGAGTGGTTCCTGTAAATTTTAAACATGCAGTTGTGCAGCCACTGATTAAAAAACCTGGACTGGATCCTGCCTATTTCTAAATTGTCATTCCTTTCTAAAATCAGCTCATGGACTTTTTAAATGAACAAAATGTTCTTTAAATTTTCCAATCTGGTTTTAAAACATTGCACAGCACAGAATCAGCGCTTTTAACAGTTTTTCACGACATCTTTTTAGCTACTGACTCTGGTCACTGTGTAATCCTTGTGTTCCTAGACTTAACTGCTGCATTTGACACAGTGGACCATGACATCCTGATTGCTCGTTTGGAGCAGTGGGTGGGCATCAGGGGCTCGGCGCTGGAATGGTTCAGGTCCTACCTGTCTCATCGGACATTCTGTGTCAGCCTTGGACTCTGTGTCCTCCACTGCTCCTCTCTCAGGTGGCATCCGACAGGGTTCAGAACTGGGCCCTCTTTTATTAGGGACCGAGCCTAGAGGCAGAGGACTGCTCAGGGAGCAGTCCTCGCCGAAGGCGAGGACCCTCTTGTATTTTGAACGTTCATTAGGAAACATGCCCAGAGCCAAAAACACTACTCACAGAGGAGTCCTCGCCGAAGGCGAGGACCCTCATGCTTCCAAACTGTTCATTGGAGGAAGAGCAGTCCTCGCCAGAGGCGAGGACAGGACACTATTGTTTTTGTAAGGTTTATTATTTCTTTCTTTCTTTCTTTCTTTCTTCCGCCGCCTCTTTGAACTGGAATTTGACCCCCTAAACATGCTCAAAAACTCACCAAAATTGGCACGCACATCAGAACTGGTGAAAAATTTTAGGCAATCATGCAATTAACCCCTAAAGTGCCAAAATGAGCTCTCTAGCGCCACCTAGGCACACAAAAATGGCCGCTACGGCCTGTAGGAACGTCGTAGAAACATCAGACGAAAACTGCTGTGTTTGTCTCATCAAGACCTAAAAATCACGCGCAGTGACCCCTGACCTAAATCCAACAGGAAGTGACGTAATTGCCCTTTCAAAGTAAGATTTTGCCTTAAAACTGCAAAAAACTGCCTTTCGTAAAAAAAACATCTTCTCATACACCGTTTATCCCACCGGCTTCAAACTTGCAGGGATTCCAGATCAACTCTTTCTAATCAAAAGTTATTCGTAACTTTTCCATTCCTGGCTTCGTTTGGATTTTGTGGGCTCCTGAAGGTGAGATGTCAGAAAAACGTCCAGACGGTCGTCGAAAGCTGTCCAATTGGAAATGAATGGCAGCAGGGGGGAGAAAGAGACCAATCTTTGGGCTTTTTCGAGCCTTTACAGTGTCGCCATACTTTGAGCTACAGACTCCATTCCAACTCTCAAATGTTGCCACAGGTCTCATGTATTCACTCATGTTTTCATCTTTTCCCTATCTTTTATCGTTTTTTCTCGGTGCCTCTCAGAGTACCATGAGCAAAAGTGGAGAAATTTTCCGTTTATAATGGGTGTCTATGCACGGAATGTTTCGCGCTAGAGTGGAGAGAGCTCTAAAAACTCGTCTAAAACTTTTGTCTTTAACTCGCTGCCATGGCCACAATTTTCACTGTACAGACACAATTTCTATCACAAAACGTAGGAAAATTTGTCCTGGTTACAGAAATGTTGACATGGAGTCTGTCACACGTACACATTTTTGCCCAATGGCTCCAAAGTGAAGGGAGTGCCGATTTTTTTCTCATTCACTCCCATGTAAACTCAGAGGAGAAATTTCTGGAAACAGCTTCAGTGCAACACATTTTAAACTCGCTCCCCTGACCACAAATTTCACTCCAAAAATATAAAAATCACCACGTACGTTCACGACAAGTGGCTGTCTCTCACCATCACTTTATTTCCTTTTTTGGAGCAACGGTTTGGCTGTGAGAACAATTTGTTCGAGGAGTCAAAACCCATGTTAAAAAGCCTGTGCTGATCTTCCCTCTCTGTCTGTGGCTGTGTGCCGCAACTGCAGGCAAGTCATTATCGCCATGACAACGGCTGCTCACACAGACACAGACACAGGGCAGCAGCTCTCTGTCTCTGTCTCTGTCTCTGTGTCTGTCTCTGTGTCTGTCTGTGTGTCTGTCTCTCTCTCTGTCTCTGTCTCTGTGTCTGTCTCTGTGTCTGTCTCTCTCTCTGTCTCTGTCTCTGTCTGTGTGTCTGTCTCTGTCTCTGTGTCTCACAATCTTTACAGGACAGATTACAGCAGCACAATCTTCATTTGAAACAGCAAGTACACTTTATTAACCCCTAAAGTGCCAAAATGGGCTCTCTAGCGCCACCTAGCTGCACTAAAATGATCACTGTGGCCTGTGGGCATGTCGTAGACAGATCAAACCACTCTCTCACTCTGATCACAGCTGCATCTACTTAGTGATCATGGCAACCACTGTCACAAACTCACAGAAACATGATGTGTGTGTGATTCCAAAATTTACCTGATGACATGACAGCGGCAGAATCTCCATTTTAACCCTTTATTTGCCAGAGTTATTTGAGGAAAATATTCATTTCTACATTTCAATATGCTGTGGCTTGAAAGTGGTGAGGGATAAAAGGATATTGTGAATGAGAAACGTTTTCATTATTAGGGACCGAGCCTGGAGACAGAGGACTCCTGACAAAGCAGTCCTCGCCGAAGGCGAGGACCCTATTTACCCCCTAAACATGCTCAAAAACTCACCAAAATTGGCATACATATCAGAACCGTAGAACAATTTTAGCAAATCATGAAATTAACCCCTAAAGTGCCAAAATGTGCACTCTAGCGCCACCTAGGCACACTAAAATGGCCACTGCAGCCTGTATCTGTGCTGTTTTTGTCATCTCATCCTCAAAATGAAGAAACAGGAATCTGATGGGAGAAAATTCACTCATCTAATTTGCATATTGTCATATCACTTCTACATAGCTACAGCAAAAATTCAAACATCAAAACGATCAGCTCTGTGACAATTTTCTGATGTTTGTGGCAATGTGTGTGATATTTCTAAATAATTCGCTGGAGGCCGAAACGGGCGAGGTCCCGCCAAACGCTGCTTGCAGCTTTAATTTTCTTTGTATCTTCTTCCACTTGGTTCCATTCTCAGGAAGCACGGCATTCTATTCCACTGTTATGCTGATGACAGCCAGATCTATATCCCCGTTAAAAAGGCTGATTCATTCTCCCTTAAGCCACTGTTAAATTGTTTAGATGAGGTCAAGGCCTGGATGGCTCTAAACTTTATAAATTTTAATGAAAAGAAAACTGAAGTGATGATCTTTGGAGGCACCTCTGTGACCCCCCCAGTCGATCTGGGTTCCTTGGCACAGTACGCCAAACCTATTGTTAATGATCTGGGGGTAAAAGTGGACACGGATCTCAAGTTTGACAGCCAAATTAAAGCTGTGGTGAAAACAAGCTTCTTTCAGTTAAGGCAGCTGGCAAAAGTAAAACCTTTTCTCCAGAGACAGCACTTTGAAACAGTAATTCATGCCTTTGTGACCACTCAGTTGCAGCTCCAAAATTGTGGAATGAACTGCCGCTGCACATTAGACGGGCCTCCTCGCTGACTAAGTTTAAAACTCTTCTTAAAATGCACCTCTTTTCTTTGGCTTTTAACACCACGTAGGTTGTTGATTTTATGTAGTATTTTGTCTTTTTATTATGTTTTAATGTGTTTATTTTACTGTACAGCACTTTGGAAACATTTGTGTTTATTTAAATTGTGCTTTGTAAATAAAATGGATTGGAACTCAGAGATCAGGATCAGGATTAAGACTGGGATCAGAGTTTGTTGAGCCTGCTTTCTGAAGTAGGGCCCAAGTGTTGTTTACCTCAGTCTCAAGTGATATTTAAAGACTTGTTTACCTGTGTTGCAGGTGTTTAAAAATTTGTTTACCTGTGTCGCAGGTGTTTTTTACTAGGTTGTTTACCTGTGTTGCAGGTGTTGTTTACAAAGTTGTTCACCTGTGTCGCAGGTGTTGTTTACAAAGTTGTTTACCTGTGTTGCAGGTGTTGTTTACAAAGTTATTTACCTGTGTAGCAGGTGTTGTTTAAAAAGTTATTTACCTGTGTTGCAGGTGTTGTTTACAAAGTTGTTTACCTGTGTCGCAGGTGTTGTTTACAAAGTTGTTTACCTGTGTTGCAGGTGTTGTTTACAAAGTTGTTTACCTGTGTCACAGGTGTTGTTTACAAAGTTGTTTACCTGTGTCGCAGGTGTTTTTTTACAAAGTTGTTTACCTGTGTCGCAGGTGTTGTTTACAAAGTTGTTTACCTGTGTTGCAGCAGTTGTTCACAAAGTTGTTTACAAAGTTGTTTACCTGTGTCGCAGGTGTTGTTTACAAAGTTGTTTACCTGTGTCGCAGGTGTTGTTTATAAAGTTGTTTACCTGTGTTGCAGCAGTTGTTTACAAAGTTGTTTACCTGTGTCGCAGGTGTTTTTTACAAAGTTGTTTACCTGTGTCGCAGGTGTTTTTTTACAAAGTTGTTTACCTGTGTCGCAGGTGTTGTTTACAAAGTTGTTTACCTGTGTTGCAGCAGTTGTTCACAAAGTTGTTTACAAAGTTGTTTACCTGTGTCGCAGGTGTTGTTTACAAAGTTGTTTACCTGTGTCGCAGGTGTTGTTTATAAAGTTGTTTACCTGTGTTGCAGCAGTTGTTTACAAAGTTGTTTACCTGTGTCGCAGGTGTTTTTTACAAAGTTGTTTACCTGTGTCGCAGGTGTTTTTTTACAAAGTTGTTTACCTGTGTCGCAGCAGTTGTTTACAAAGTTGTTTACCTGTGTCGCAGGTGTTGTTTACCTGTGTCGCAGCAGTTGTTTACAAAGTTGTTTACCTGTGTCGCAGGTGTTTTTTTTACAAAGTTGTTTACCTGTGTCGCAGCAGTTGTTTACAAAGTTGTTTACCTGTGTCGCAGGTCTTGCCGTGGTACGGCGGCGAGCAGAGACACAGGAAGTTGTCTCTGTCCATGGTGCACATCCCTCCATTCAGACAGGGGTTAGTCTGACAGGGGTTCAGATCTACGACACATAGCACAGACACCTGAACACATCACCACACACAAGGAAGTGATGTCACTATGACATCATCATGTAAAAATACTCACTGGTGTATTTGTACCAGAACTCCATCTGCAAGACAAGAAACAGTTAATGACACAGTACTGGGACTAATCAGAGTACTGAGGGTAATTAGAGAACTGAGAGTAATGAGAGTACTGAGAGTAATTAGAGAACTGAGAGTAATTAGGGTACTGAAAGTATTTAGAGTACTGAGAGTATTTAGAGAACTGAGAGTAATCAGAGAACTGACAGTGATCGGAGTACTGAGAGTAATCAAAGTACTATGAGTGATCAGAGTACTGGGAATAATCAGAGTACTAAGAGTAATCAAAGAACTGACAGTCATTGGAGTACTGAGAGTAATCAGAGTACTCAGAGTAATCGGAATACTGGGAGTAATTAGAGAACTGACAGTGATTGGAGTACTGAGAGTAATCAGAGTACTGGGAGTAATTAGAGTAGTGAGAGTAATCACAGTACTAAGAGTAATCGGAATACTGGGAGTAATTAGAGAACTGAGAGTAATCAGAGTACTGGGAGTAATCAGAATATTGGGAGTAATTGGAGAATTGAGAGTAATTAGAGAACCCAGAGTAGAGAACTGACAGTCATTGGAGTGCTGAGAGTAATCAGAGTACTAAGAGTGATCACAATACTGGGAGTAATTAGAGTACTGAGAGTAATTAGAGCACTGAGAGTAATTAGAGTACTAAGAGTAATGAGAGTACTGGGAGTAATCAGTACTGGGAGTAATCAGAGGACTGGGAGTAATTAGAGTACTTAGAGTAATTAGAGTACCTCCGTCCCTCTGTCTGTCCCTTTGTGTGTCTCTCTGTCTGTCCCTCAGTCTGTCCCTCTGTGTCCCTTTGTCTGTCCCTCCGTGTGTCCCTTTGTGTGTCCCTCTGTCTGTCTCTTTGTGTGCCCCTCTGTGTGTCCCTCTGTCTGTCCCTCTGTGTGTCCCTTTGTGTGTCCCTCTGTCTGTCCCTTTGTGTGTCCCTCCGTGTGTCCCTTTGTGTGTCCCTCTGTCTGTCTCTTTGTGTGCCCCTCTGTGTGTCCCTTTGTCTGTCCCTCCGTGTGTCCCTTTGTGTGTCCCTCTGTCTGTCTCTTTGTGTGCCCCTCTGTGTGTCCCTTTGTGTCCCTCCGTGTGTCCCTTTGTGTGTCCCTCTGTCTGTCTCTTTGTGTGCCCCTCTGTGTGTCCCTTTGTGTGTCCCTCTGTCTGTCTCTTTGTGTGCCCCTCTGTGTGTCCCTCAGTCTGTCCCTCTGTGTGTCCCTCTGTCTGTCCCTTTGTGTGTCCCTCTGTCTGTCTCTTTGTGTGTCCCTCAGTCTGTCCCTCTGTGTGCCCCTCTGTGTGTCCCTCTGTCTGTCTCTTTGTGTGCCCCTCTGTCTGTCCCTTCGTGTGTCCCTCTGTCTGTCTCTTTGTGTGCCCCTCTTTGTGTCCCTTTGTGTGTCCTTCTGTCTGTCTCTTTGTGTGCCCCTCTGTCTGTCTCTTTGTGTGTCCCTCAGTCTGTCCCTCTGTCTCTTTGTGTGTCCCTCTGTCTGTCCCTTTGTGTGTCCCTCAGTCTGTCCCTTTGTGTGTCCCTCAGTCTGTCCCGTTTTGTGTCCCTCAGTCTGTCCCTCTGTCTGTCCCTTTGTGTGTCCCTCTGTCTGTCCCTCAGTCTGTCCCTCTGTGTCCCTTTGTCTGTCCCTCTGTGTGTCCCTCTGTCTGTCTCTTTGTCTGTCTCTTTGTGTGCCCCTCTGTGTGTCCTTCTGTCTGTCTCTTTGTGTGCCCGTCTGTCTGTCTCTTTGTGTGTCCCTCAGTCTGTCCCTCTGTCTCTTTGTGTGTCCCTCTGTCTGTCCCTTTGTGTGTCCCTCAGTCTGTCCCTCTGTCTGTCTCTTTGTGTGCCCCTCTGTCTGTCCCTTTGTGTGTCCCTCAGTCTGTCCCTTTGTGTGTCCCTCAGTCTGTCCCGTTTTGTGTCCCTCAGTCTGTCCTTCAGTGTGTCACTCTCTCTGTCCCCTGTGTGTCCCTCAGTCCGTCCCCCGGCGGTCCGTCTCACCGTCTTCTCCCTGGTCATGAAGATCTCGGCTGCCTCCTCCTGGGAGCAGACCTCCTCGTGACACTCCCTCTCCAGGTCTCCAGGTAAAACCTCCTCAAGGAAGGAGTTGGCTCGACGTCTCCTGGAGGAGGAGCCGAGGACACGAGCCGCCCACGGATGGTCCAGGAACACTGGGGAGGGACAGAAAGACCAAATCATGGAGGTCTTGGTCCTCAGACTGTCCTCAGCAGCTGAGCCCTGACACACAGAGTCTCACCTGAAGACTGGACGAGTGCCGAGCAGGTGAGCAGAGCGCAGAGACCCCAGGTCAGAGAGGTGGACGGCAGCATGTCTGTCCCTCTGTCTGTCTGTCTGTCTGTCTGCGTGAGGACAGACAGTTGTTGTCTGAGGTAAAATGGAGGAGTCAGCTGACAGACTGATCGTTAACCACTGTCCAAATATTGACACAGACGTCACGCCAGCAGCACACACAGAGGGACAACAAGAGACACGTCTGTCCTCACTTCACCAACCTGGACATGAAGAGGTCAAAGGTCACATGTCTGCTGGGACAAAGGCCTGGGGCCCAAGTTTTCAATTAATCAATCAATCAATTTTATTTATAAAGCCCAATATCACAAATCACAATTTGCCTCACAGGGCTTTACAGCATACGACATCCCTCTGTCCTTTGGACCCTCACAGCTGATCAGGAAAAACTCCCCAAAAAAACCCTTTAATGGGGAAAAAACGGTAGAAAGCTCAGGAAGAGCAACTGAGGAGGGATCCCTCTTCCAGGACGGACAGACGTGCAATAGATGTCGTACAGAACAGATCAACATGATAAATTAACAGTAATCCGTATGACACAATGAGACAGAAAGAGAGAGAGAGAGAGAGAGAGAGAGAGAGAGAGAGAGAGAGAGAGACAGAGAGAGAGAGAGAGAGAGAGAGAGAGAGAGAGAGAGAGAGAGAGAGATGCAGGACAGACGGTAATGACAGTAGCTTACAACAACATTAATGAAAGTAGTAATATTATAATTAATAATAATATATTAATATCTGATAGTACACGTGTGACAATAATCATATGTGTATAATAACAGTAGAAGTATGACTAATGATAACAGCAGCAGCAGCAGGAGGCATCTGGCAGGACCATGGCAGCAGCACAACCAGGCACAGCTGCAATATGAGTTAACCTGAGAGACAGTGGAGCACAAAGGCTCCGGAGAAGAAACCGAGTTAGTGACATCCAGAATGGCCGAGTTAGCAAGATGCAGTAATAGGATACGAGAGAGAGAGAGAGAGAGAGGGAAGGAGAGAGAGAGAGAGAGAGAGAGTGAAAGAGAGGGAGGGAGGGAGAGAGAGAGAGAGAGTGAAAGAGAGGGAGGGAGAGAGAGAGAGAAAGAGAGGGAGGGAGGGAGAGAGAGAGAGAGAGAGAGAGAGAGAAAGGGAGGGAGGGAGGGAGGGAGAGAGAGAGAGAGAGAGAGAGAGAGAGAAAGAGAGGGAGGGAGGGAGGGAGGGAGGGAGGGAGAGAGAGAGAGAGAAAGAGAGAGAGAGAGAGAGAGAGAAGGTGCCCGGTGTATTATAGGTGGTCCTCCGGCAGACTAGGCCTAAGTCAGCCTAACTAGGGGCTGGTACAAGGCAAGCCTGAGCCAGCCCTAACTATAAGCTTTATCAAAGAGGAAAGTCTTAAGTCTAGTCTTAAATGTGGAGACGGTGTCTGCCTCCTGGACCGTAACAGGAAGATGATTCCACAGGAGAGGAGCCTGATAGCTGAAGGCTCTGGCTCCTGATCTACTTTTGGAGACTTTAGGGACCACGAGTAACCCTGCGTTCTCAGAGTGCAGAGTTCTGGTGGGATAATATGGCACTATGAGCTCTCTAAGATATGACGGAGCTTGACCATTTAGAGCTTTATAAGTTAACAGTAGGATTTTAAATTCAATTCTGGATTTTACAGGGAGCCAGTGCAGAGAAGCTAAAACAGGAGAAATATGATCTCGTTTCTTAGTTCCTGTTAGTACACGTGCTGCTGCATTCTGAATTAGCTGAAGAGTTTTTAATGATTTACTAGAGCTACCTGATAATAGAGAGTTACAGTAATCCAGCCTTGAGGTAACAAAAGCGTGGACCAATTTTTCTGCATCTTTTTGGGTCAGGATAGGCCTAATTTTCGCAATATTACGCAGATGAAAAAATGCAGTCCGTGAGGTTTGTTTTAAATGAGAATTGAAAGACAGATCTTGGTCAAATGTTACTCCGAGGTTTCTTACGGTAGTGGTAGAGGCCAGAGCAATGCCATCGAGAGAAACTATGTCATCAGATAAAGAGTCTCTGAGTTGTTTGGGGCCAAGAACAATTACTTCAGTTTTGTCTGAATTTAACATCAGGAAGTTGGTGCTCATCCAGGTTTTTATGTCTTTAAGGCAATTATGAAGTTTAGTTAATTGATCCCTTTCTTCTGGCTTCATCGATAAATACAACTGTGTATCATCCGCATAACAATGGAAATTTATAGAGTGATTTCTAATGATGTTACCTAAAGGAAGCATATATAGAATAAATAGGATTGGTCCGAGCACAGAACCTTGCGGAACTCAAACATTAGTACGTAAGGATGATTCATTATGAACGTCAACAAACTGAAAACGATCAGATAAATAAGATTTAAACCAGCTTAGTGCAGAACCTTTTAGGCCAATTAAGTGTTCCAGTCTCTGTAGCAGAATTTCATGGTCAATTGTGTCAAACGCCGCACTAAGATCTAATAAAACAAGTACAGAGACGAGTCCTTTGTCCGAAACAATCAGAAGGTCATTTGTAATTTTAACTAGTGCTGTCTCAGTGCTATGATGCACTCTAATGCATGCATTCAGTGAAGGTGGAGCTGCAGCATTGCCCTTGATTTCACTCATGTAAATGAAAACTACCAACAATTGCATTGTTTAATTCATTGTTTTAGTGTTGTAATTTATCAACAAGGTTTTGCAAAGTAACACATGGCTCACCCTTCAAAATCAATGCTTTTATTTTTCTGTACGTCTTAAGGTCGTATTACACACTGCACTGAACTGAAAAAACAAGGCAATCATGAATTTTCCTCCTGTAATTTGACAAATAATGTGCTGTAATTCAAGCTTACACATATACACACACACACACACATACACATATACAGTATATATATATATATATATATATATATATATATGTGTGTGTGTGTGTATACATACATATGTATATATATATATATATATATATACACACACACACACATATATATTTATATATATATGTGTGTGTGTGTGTGTATACATACATATATATATATATACATATGTATATATATATACACACACACACACACACATATATATTTATATATATATATGTATGTATTTAAGAGGGCACCTCTGCTCACATTTTGTAGACTGAAGAAGAGCCTGAGGGCTTGAAACATCACTTCTACAATAAATGGCATTTTGACAGGAGCTTTACTTGGTGTGCCGATCTTATGTATGTTGTCTTTTTATTCAGTCAAACGAGTAAGGATTGATAAAGTCTGGTTTCATCTGTCAGCATCACGTGTTTGAGACAAACCAGGAAACACGTCAACAACTGTTCTCTGAGAATCAATAATCAATCATCAATCACAGGTGATCACCTTAATGTGTTTTGTGGTTGTCTCTGAGAGGTAATGAAGATGAAGATTGTTTTGATGCATTCAAAGACAGTCGGACGTCCGAAACTCTGAGTTCTTTGTGATTTTAGCAGCCGTGGCCCCGCCCCCACAGAAACCGCCTCCATTGACATCATCAGCTGAGGTGGAAACCTTGAGAAGGAAACTTAAGGGTGTTCTGTGTAAGTGATTTTACGTTAGGACCCCTTAACTTGGACTTAGAGAAAAATCTTACCTTACAGTCTTTATGTTTAACGGTTTAACTTTAAGGGATTAATTAATTATAATGGCGGCCTCCTCTGACATCATCACCATGTACTGATTAAACTCATTAAACCTTATCTTTGGAGATAAGAGGTTTTGTTTTTTAAAAACTGACGACAGGTTCTACCCCTTAACAAAATTCCTTAAAGTTCTTTTAAGGGCTGTTTTACCTGAGAAAAACTTTAAGTTACAGAGGGCTGACAAATCCATCAGCCTCTGTGCTGATGAACTGATGAATCCATCAGCCTCTGTGCTGATGAACTGATGAATCCATCACCCTCTGTTGATGAAATGATGAATACATCAGCCTCTGTGTGGATGACCTGATGAATCCATCAGCCTCTGTGCTGATGAACTGATGAATAGAAGAAAACAAGAATAACCCCAGGTTTCTTTTCAGCACTGTAGCCAGGCTGACTGAGAGTCACAGCTCTATTGAGCCTTGTATTCCTTTAGCCCTTAGCAGTAATGATTTTATGAGCTTTTTTAATGACAAAATTCTAACTATTAGAGGCAAAATTCATGACCTCCTTTCCTCAGATAGTACCTATCTAACATCAAACACAGCTGTAAGACCTAATATATATTTAGTTTGCTTCTCCCCAATTTCTCTTCAAGAATTGACCACAGTGATTTCTTCATCTAAATCATCAGCGTGTCTCTTAGACCCCATCCCAACTAGGCTACTCAAGGAGGTCTTACCTTTAGTTAACACCCATATATTAGACATGATCAATATATCCTTATTAACAGGCTATGTACCACAGTCTTTTAAGGTAGCTGTAATTAAACCTCTACTAAAAAAGCCCACCCTGGATCCAGAGGTGTTAGCCAACTATAGACCAATATCTAATCTTACCTTTATGTCAAAGATCCTTGAGAAAGTAGTCGCAGACCAGCTGTGTGATTTTCTCCATGATAATGATTTATTTGAGGAATTACAGTCAGGATTTAGAGTGCATCATAGCACTGAGACAGCACTAGTTAAAATTAAAAATGACCTTCTGATTGCTTCAGACAAAGGACTCGTCTCTGTACTTGTTTTATTAGATCTTAGTGCGGCGTTTGACACAATTGACCATGAAATTCTGCTACAGAGACTGGAACACTTAATTGGCCTAAAAGGTTCTGCACTAAGCTAGTTTAAATCTTATTTATCTGATCGTTTTTAGTTTGTTGACGTTCATAATGAATCATCCTTACGTACTAAAGTTTGTTTTGGAGTTCTGCAAGGTTCTGTGCTCGGACGAATCCTATTCACTCTATATACGCTTCCTTTAGGTAACATCATTAGAAATCACTCTGTAAATTTCCATTGTTATGCTGATGATACACAGTTGTATTTATCGATGAAGCCTGAAGAAAGGGATCAATTAACTAAACTTCATAATTGCCTTAAAGACATAAAACCTGGATGAGCACCAACTTCCTGATGTTAAATTCAGACAAAACTGAAGTTATTGTTCTTGGCCCCAAACAACTCAGAGACTCTTTATCTGATGACATAGTTTCTCTCGATGGCATTGCTCTGGCCGCTAGCACTACTGTAAGAAACCCCGGAGTAGCATTTGATCAAGATCTGTCTTTAAATTCTCATTTAAAACAAACCTCACGGACTGCATTTTTTCCTCTGTGTAATATTGCGAAAATTAGGCCTATCCTGACCCGAAAAGATGCAGAAAAATTCGTCCACGCTTTTGTTACCTCAAGGCTGGATTACTGTAACTCTCTATTATCAGGTAGCTCTAGTAAGTCCTTAAAAACTCTCCAGCTAATTCAGAATGCAGCAGCATGTGTACTAACAGGAACTAAGAAACGAGATCATATTTCTCCTTTTTTAGCTTCTCTGCACTGGCTCCCTGTAAAATCCAGAATTGAATTTAAAATCCTACTGTTAACTTATAAAGCTCTAAATGGTCAAGCTCCATCATATCTTAGAGAGCTCATAGTGCCATATTATCCCACCAGAACTCTGCGCTTGGAGAATGCAGGGTTACTCATCTTCCTGCTACGGTCCGGGAGGCAGACACCGTCTCCACATTTAAGACTAGACTTAAGACTTTCCTCTTTGATAAAGCTTATAGTTAGGGCTGGCTCAGGCTTGCCTTGTACCAGCCCCTAGTTAGGCTGACTTAGGCCTAGTCTGCCGGAGGACCCCCTATAATACACTGGGCACCTTCTCTCTCTCTCTCTCTCTCGTATCCTATTACTGCATCTTGCTAACTCGGCCATTCTGCATGTCACTAACTCGGCTTCTTCTCCGGAGCCTTTGTGCTCCACTGTCTCTCAGGTTAACTCATATTGCAGCGGTGCCTGGATAGTGTGACGTGTGTGGTTGTGCTGTCAAGATGTGGTCCTGCCAGATGCCTCCTGCTGCTGCTGCTGTTATCATTAGTCATACTTATACTGTTATTATACACATATGATTATTGTCACACATGTATACTATCAGATATTAATATATTATTATTAATTATAAATTATTACTTTCATTAATGTTGTTGTAAGCTACTGTCATTACCGTCTGTCCTGCATCTCTCTCTGTCTCTCTTTCTGTCTCATTGTGTCATACGGATTACTGTTAATTTATCACATTGATCTGTTCTGTACGACATCTACTGCACGTCTGTCCATCCTGGAAGAGGGATCCCTCCTCAGTTGCTCTTCCTGAGGTTTCTACTGTTTTGGTTTTTTTCCCCATTAAAGGTTTTTTTGGGGAGTTTTTCCTGATCAGCTGTGAGGGTCCAAAGGACAGAGGGACGTCGTATGCTGTAAAGCCCTGTGAGGCAAACTGTGATTTGTGATATTGGGCTTTATAAATAAAACTGATTGATTGATTGATTGATTGATGAATCCATCAGCCTCTGTTGATGAACTGATGAATCCATTAGCCTCTGTATGGATGAACTGATGAATCTATCATCCTATGTGTGTTTATGAAAGTGTTATTCTGGTCTGTTGGCTGTAACAAAGAAAGTGAAGCCATGAAACGATGTTTGATATGAAGGAGTGAATTTTATTTGATGAAAGGCTTAAAGTGTTTAAGGCTTCGTCTGATCTGAACACAAACACGTCTCGTCCATCACAAAGTGTGTGGTCCCATAAAGACATTGAAGACTCCACGTTGGATTAAGCTGTTTCCTGTTTTTGTTGGACAGACAGGAAGTGGCATCAAACAGGACACACGGCTCGTCTTCATCGACTGATCCGACTGTGGTCGATGATGAGTTTGGGAGTTTCAAAGACCACTGTAACCACTGAAGAAATAAATATGTATTTAAGTACAAATGTCCCTCTGAAGGACACTCAGAGTGTCCGTCCCCTCACAGTGTCCGTCCCCTCACAGTGTTCCTGTTGTCTTCTAAAAAGGGTTCTGCTATGTCCTGGTTCAATGTGTCCCGGACCAGGGGAGCTTCTGATTGGTCAGAGGCGGCAGGTAGATCACAGGTACAACTCTGGCCACTGAGCCGTGGACGGGCCAGATCCGGCTCAGACTCGGTAAGCAGAGACAGTGCTGGAGTCTGGGTCCTGGATGTCTGAACACTGATCTGTTCGGTGTGTTAAACCCTTAAAAAACTTTGTTAAAGAATTTTCTCAAAGTCGTTTGAAGATAAACGAAACTTCTCCATCAATCAACGGTCACACCCACCGGACCTCTACGTGCTGGATCCTGATTCGTCAGAGGGTGGGACATCAAGGCACTTTATGGATCATCTGATTGGTTCTCAGAATGAGTCCTGGTCCAATCACAGTGAGCTTCAGATGTGATGTCACAGGGTCAGAGGTCAGAGGTCAGGTCAGGAGGTCGATGGCAGCAGAGGTAGGAGGAGAGCAGACAACCATCGCTAAGACAACAAGGAACAGTCTGATTAAAGATCAATATTAGCATTCGTGAATCAGTAAGTGTGATGTCATCAGAATAATAACGGCGGTCACCTGACGGCTGTCACGCCTCGCTGGCACTGCTGTTCCTGTTGAGCTCTCTTATTCCCTGAAGGATCCTCTTCATGTGACCAACCTTCGTCACCCCGAGATCCTGAAAAGAAACAGACACAGGAAATTAGTGACAGGAAGTGACCATCGTACACTTAGTCCTCTGAACAATGACTCAGCAAAGTTAGCAGTTAGCTAACACAGATATACCTTACTGACAGAAGGTAACAAGACAAAGTCCTCTGTCCATCAGGCAGCTAGTCCTCTGTGAAACCAGAGCTAACCACTCGGCACAGTTAGCGATCACACCTAATGACTCGGCACAGTTAGCAAACAGCAATTAGAGCTTGTAGCGGTACCTTCAGGTCCCTTCTCTCCAGGTGGATGAGCTCGGCTCCGCGTACGTCATGTCCAATAAAGATGTCCTTATATTCAGTGAGACAAAGAAAGTCCAGCCACGCCCCCACCTCCTCCGTCCCCCACTGATGAACTGAGACACCGATAGGAAGTGGTTCAGACATAAAATATCCCCAGCAGTGTGAGAGATAAGTGAACCTGATTTCAACAAAATACAGATCAACTGAAACAAACAGAAACAGGAGACGGGTACAGAGAGCTCACCTAGCAGAGACAGTAGACAGGTAGAGAGACTTTACGTAGCAGAGACAAGAGACGGGTAGAGAGACTTTGCCTAGCAGAGACAGTAGATGGGTAGAGAGAACTTACCTAGCAGAGACAGGAGACAGGTAGAGAGAACTCACCTAGCAGAGACAGCAGACAGGTAGAGAGAACTCACATAGCAGAGACAGGAGACAGGTAGAGAGAACTCACCTAACAGAGACAGGAGACAGGTAGAGAGAACTCACCTAACAGAGACAGGAGACAGGTAGAGAGAACTCACCTAGCAGAGACAGGAGACAGGTACAGAGAACTTACCTAGCAGAGACAGGAGACAGGTAGAGAGAACTCACCTGGCAGAGACAGGAGACAGGTAGAGAGAACTTACCTAGCAGAGACAGGTACAGAGAACTCACCTGGCAGAGACAGGGTAGCGCAGGTCTCTTTGTTCTTGTTATTTTTGTCTTTTTTGAATTTCGGGACCAGACGAAACTTTGCGCTCCGACTGCGTTTTGAGAAATCTGTGAGAGGACCCTGAAGACACAGGGACAGAGAGACAGACACATTGCTGTTTTCAAGGGTCTTCAGGGCTGTTTGTTCAGGACTTTTCCAGGACCAGGACGCTGCCTTAAAGGACTCTACAGTACTGGTTTCAGTCGGACACTCAGTCAGTATTTCTGTGGATACCAGCAGCAGTGACGGGGGTTTACCTCGTGGTCTGACGGGTCGATGACGGGACACAACCAGGGGACATCAGCCAGGCGACGGAGCTGGTGAGCCACCGAGTTCAGAGCTGCATTCAACTGTTCCTGCTGAGGAGGATCTAGCTGCTGCTCACACACAAACACACACACACACACACACACATACACACTGCTCAGAGACACGAAGGTCACGGTGTTAAGAATCAGAATCAGTTTTATTGCCAAGTAGGTTTTCACATACAAGGAATTTGGCTTGGCTTGTATTGGTGCATAAAAATTAGAGTAAACAAAAGTAATTAGAAGGATAAGTATTAAAATGAAATACTATAAACAACTAAATATAAAATCTGAGTGCAAATAACAATGATAATAGTAATATAAAAAATATGTAAGCTGTAAACATGAATAGGGTTGTGTGCAAATAACAGATGTGCAAAATCAACAGAACACAGTGTATGACAGGTGAATGACCAAGATGATGAAGATGATAAAGAGATGTCCGACTGAGTGTTAGTTGCAGGGGGGTGGGGGGCAGAGTAGGTGGGGGTCTTTAGCCTTGTTGATGCGGCCAGCTGCAGACAGAAAGAAACTGTTTTTGTGGCATGAGGTTCTGGTCTTGATGGACCGCAGTCTCCTGCCAGAGGGGAGCATCTCAAAGAGTGTGTGTCCAGGGTGGGAGGGATCAGCCACAATCTTTCCTGTACGCCTCCAGGACCCTGAGGCGTACAGGTCCTGGAGGGAGGGCGGATTTCAGCCAATCACCTTCTCGGCAGAGCGAATGATACGCTGCAGTCTGCTTTTGTCCTTGGCAGTGGCAGCAGCGTACCAGATGGTGATGGAGGAGGAGAGGATGGACTCAGTGATGGCAGAGTGGAAGAGCACCATCACTGTCTTTGGCAGGTTGAACTTCTTCAACTGCCGTAGGAAGTACATCCTCTGATGTGCTTTCTTTGTAAGGGAGCTGGTGTTCAGCTCCCACTTGAAGTCCAGGGTGATGGTGGTCCCCAGGAAGCGGAATGACTCCACAGTGTTGACTGGGGAGTCATACAGGGTGATGGAGGTGGGCGGAGCTGGGTTCTTCCTGAAGTCTACAACCATCTCCACTGTCCTAAGAGCGTTGAGCTCCAGGTTGTTCAGCCTGCACCAGGTCACCAGCTGGTCAATCTCCCACTTGTAAGCGGACTGGTGTAGTGTTGGTGTACAGGGAGAAGAGCAGAGGAGAAAGAACACAGCCTTGGGGGGGGATCCAGTGTTGACAGTCCCGGTGTCAGAGACATGTCTCCCCAGCTTCACGTGCTGCCTCCTGTCAGACAGGAAGTCAGTGATCCACCTGCAGGTGAAGTCAGGCATACTTAGCTGGGAGAGCTTGTCCTGTAGCAGAGCTGGGATGATTGTATTGAAGGCAGAGCTGAAGTCCACAAACAGGATCCTGCCGTAGGGTCCCGGGGAGTCCAGATGCTGGAGGGGTGAAGTGGAGGGCCATGCTGACAGCCATGTCTACAGACCTGTTGACTCTGTAGGCAAACTGCAGGGGGTCCAGGAGAAGGTCTGTAATGGCCTTGAGGTGTGACAGCACAAGATGCTCAAAGGACTCCATTACCACAGAGGTCAGGGCGATGGGTGTGTAGTCATTAAGTCCTGTGGTCCTTGGCTTTTTGGGGATGGGAATGATGGTGGAAGTCTTGAAGCAGGCTGGCACATGGCATGTCTCCAGTGAGGTGTTGAAGATGTGGGTGAACACCGGAGACAGCAGGTCAGCGCAGTGCTTCAAGGTGGACGGAGAGACGGAGAGACAGAGTGTGGTCCGGTGCTGGGGTTCTGCCTCTTAAAGAGCCTGTTGACATCCCTCTCCTGGATAATGAGAGTAGTAGTGGGGGAGGAGGGGCCATAGGTGCGGGCAGTTGAGGGGGTGGCGGCAGGCCCCTGCTGAGGTGGTGTAGTAGTTTGTAATCTGTCTGAGCCCCTTCCAGACAGAAGCAGAGTCGTTGGCTGAGAACTGGTGTTGTAGTTTCTCAGCATACAACCGCCTCACCGCCTTGCTAAACCTGTACTTGGACTCTAAACCTCTCCTTGTCCCCACTCCTGAACGCCTCTTCTTTCAGCCACCTCAGCTGTTTGAGTTTCGGACTAAACCAGGGATTGTCACTGTTATACCTCACCGTGATGCTCGCCGTTACCTTTGTTAAAGTTGCCAAGGACAATAACTAAGGAGTCTGGGTAAGTCCGCTCCACACACAGTATCTGGTCAGCGAGCGTGCCCTGTGCCTCCTGCACGCTGGCCTGCGGTGGGATGTAAACACTGACCAGAATGAATGGAGCAAACTCACGGGGGGAGTAAAAAGGTTTGCAGTTGATGAAAAAAGATTCCAGATCAGGAGAGCAGTGCTGCTGGATCACTGTCACGTCATTACACCAGCCACTGTTAGTGTAAAAACAGATACTGCCACCTTTAGTTTTGCCAGAGAGTTCCGTGTTACAATCCAACTTAAGAGTTGGAAGCCTGCCAGCTGCAGCGCAGAGTCCGGTATCGATCCACACAGCCACGTCTCCGTGAAGCACAAAACTGCGGATGTAGAGAGCTCTCTGTTTTTTTTACCATCAGTGTTAAAGGTCACAGCGTAACAGGAATTCAGTCAAACGTCAGGGATATTAATCAGTGGGCCCTGGGGTCCTCCTGGTGCAGAGGGCCCTGGGTTCCTCCTGGTGCAGTGGGCCCTGGGTTCCTCCTGGTGCAGAGTGCCCTGGGTTCCTCCTGGTGCAGAGGGCCCTGGGTTCCTCCTGGTGCAGAGGGCCCTGGGTTCCTCCTGGTGCAGAGTGCCCTGGGTTCCTCCTGGTGCAGAGGGCCCTGGGTTCCTCCTGGTGCAGAGTACCCTGGGGTCCTCCTGGTGCAGAGTACCCTGGGGTCTTCCTGGTGCAGAGTACCCTGGGGTCCTCCTGGTGCAGAGTGCCCTGGGTTCCTCCTGGTGCAGAGTGCCCTGGGTTCCTCCTGGTGTGGCGGCCCCTCAGTGGGTTGATGATTTTGGTTGGTACGTTATTTTGTTCTCAGCTAATTATACGAACGTCAGTAAAGGTTTAACACTTCGGTCATTCCATCATGAAAGATCTGATGTGAGACTGAAGTTATTCTTGGAGCCATGTCTAAAACCTTTATATCTCATGATTCACAAACACTCTGAGGTGGTTTTTATCTGAGACATGCGGAGAGGACAGACTGAGATAGTTACCATGGACATCTTTCCAGCAAGCAGCAGTTCAGTCTCACTGAGTAAAGCTTTGACATTACTGACCATCTGAAGGACCACGCTGCAGCTCAGGGCCTGGACAGACAGACAGACAGAGAGACAGACAGAGAGAGACAGACACAGGTTCACTGTTTGATAGGTGAACACAGGTTTGTTTATAGATCATCTCCTGTGTGACCTGGTTCTGTTCTGTGTGTATAGACTGGTTCTAATGAGACCCTGACAGCAGGAAGTGGTGTATCGTACCCCGGAGTTCTTAGAGTTGGCGTAGACCACGTCCATGGCCTTCGAGCTAGCGTTGACAGCGTGAGCCAGTTCCTGTTCCAGGCTGTGATGAGACTGAGCGACCTCACGGATACTGAAACATAACAGGACATTAACATCCCATAATACAACAGGATAAAGTTTAATCTATGAGACGATGGTACCTGTGAATCAGAGCTCCTGCTGCCTGACCGAACTCACTGACGAGTGATGCCTCGTCTTCAGAGACAATCTCTGGCTGGGAGGAGAGGGGGGGCTGAGGGGGCTGAGGGGGCGGGGCCCGAAGAAACTCACACTTCTGTTTGTCCTCCCATGACTTCAGGGTGCTCTCAAACGCCTTAAACACACACACACACACACACACACACACACACACACACACACACACACACACACACACACACAGTGACAGCGTGGTTCAGTGTTGGGGAGGTCACAGCCTCAAACGTACCAACAGGTGAACAACGTTTGGTTATTAAGAACAAAAAAACTCTAAACAAGTTGAAATACAGGAGGCACATGTCTTTCTAGTCTTTGTTAACATGTGGAAACATGGCGCACACTGCCCACTCTCTGGTCTCCACTAGTTAGCTAATGTTAGCATTAGCTGCTCTGCACTGTGCACCACCCGGGTCAGATGGGAGCTAAGTTTGCTAGCTGCGCCGCTCAATCGTGATGTCTCTGTCATCTCAGTGAGTAAGCGCCTTTATTTGGTGCCAAAAAACCCCATTAGCATCGTTAGCACCACTGGTCGTGCTGATGCTGCTGACAGAGCTAATAATGCTAAATGGGGTTTGTGGCTGATTATCAAGCCACTTACTCACCAAAGTGACCCGGGCAGAGACCAGAGGGTGGGCACAATGTTTCCACAGCAACACTGTTCAGTCAGGACGTTACAAGCTTGGATATATAATTATAACTGGATACTGCATGATGATGGCACTTATTCATTACAGTGGAGCTGCTCATGTGGTGCATACGCCACAAATTACTTTGTGATGATGTCACAGATTTTAAATCAGTTTTCTTGGCTTGAGGAGCATTAAAAAAATATAAAACCTCCTCCGATTCAGAATAGAAAGAGTAAGAACTGAGTTTGTTTACAGGTGGAGGTGTCCTGTCTGGTTTATACTCTGTCTCTGGTCAGGGTCTGGTTCA
The DNA here is from genome assembly GCA_035609425.1 of Epinephelus awoara. Lineage (NCBI taxonomy): Eukaryota > Metazoa > Chordata > Actinopteri > Perciformes > Serranidae > Epinephelus > Epinephelus awoara. The sequence continues at coordinate 44,615,939 of CM069297.1, forward strand.
TACTCACTCTGTCCCTGGTCAGGATCTGGTCACTGGTCAGGGTCTGGTTTATACTCTGTCCCTGGTCAGGGTCTGGTCACTGGTCAGGGTCTGGTTTATACTCTGTCCCTGGTCAGGATCTGGTCACTGGTCAGGGTCTGGTTTATACTCTGTCCCTGGTCAGGATCTGGTCACTGGTCAGGGTCTGGTTTATACTCTGTCCCTGGTCAGGGTCTGGTTTATACTCACTCTGTCCCTGGTCAGGATCTGGTTTATACTCTGTCCCTGGTCAGGGTCTGGTTTATACTCTGTCCCTGGTCAGGGTCTGGTCACTGGTCAGGATCTGGTTCATACTCACTCTGTCCCTGGTCAGGGTCTGGTTTATACTCTGTCCCTGGTCAGGGTCTGGTTTATACTCACTCTGTCCCTGGTCAGGATCTGGTCACTGGTCAGGATCTGGTTCATACTCACTCTGTCTCCAGTCATGGTCTGGTCTCTGGTCAGGGTCTGGTTAATACACTGTCCCTGGTCAGGGTCTGGTTTATACACTGTCCCTGGTCAGGGTCTGGTTTATACTCACTCTGTCTCCAGTCATGGTCTGGTCTCTGGTCAGGGTCTGGTTAATACACTGTCCCTGGTCAGGGTCTGGTTTATACACTGTCCCTGGTCAGGGTCTGGTTTATACTCACTCTGTCTCCAGTCATGGTCTGGTCTCTGGTCAGGGTCTGGTTAATACACTGTCCCTGGTCAGGGTCTGGTTTATACTTTGTCCCTGGTCAGGATCCAGTTCATACTCACTCTGTCCCTGGTCAGGGTCTGGGTTCTGTTCTTGTGGATGATCTTGATGTAACCTGGAGGTTGGACCCACGCCTCCCCATCCACCTGCACTGGGACACCTTCATCACCCAGGATGGTGATCTTCACAGTTCGACACTGAAACCGAGAGACAGACAGGGTCAGCAGGCTGGACAGATGGACGGACAGACAGACAGACAGGTAAACAGACACACCTGTGCGATGCGATGATGCTGCAGGTTGATGACTCTGGACACGGCCATCTGCATACTGCCAAACACCGCTACCACCTCCAGGATCTTATCATCGAAGGATGGAGCTGTAAACGTCTGAGACACATGGACGGACAGACAGATAGGTGACATCATTCATCATCTGACACTGACAGTAACCAATCACAGGAGGTGATGAACAGGTGAGTTCAGTTCTCACATCGTCCTCTTTGGTTCCTCCCCAGAAGTTGGTTCCTCCTGCGTAACTTGGGATGTTCAATACAGCAATGCCCTGCAGGCTGGGGAGGGGGATGGGACGGCCGTCACACTGTGCGCGCACACACACACACACACACACACACACACACACACACACACACACACACACACACAGAGGAAATGTTAGCTCTTGTCTTGTCTCTTGTCTCTCATGATGATGATGATGATGATGAAGATGTTAATTCTGATCTGAACCAGTTAAGCCAGCAGACCCAGCATCAGTCGGTTCTGTGTCTCACCTCTAGTAGAACCTTCTGTTCCAGGTTCTTGTAGGTTCTGTGCAGCAGCTCTTTGGTTCCCAGAACTCCGTACCACATCATGTTCTTCGTCCGACTCCTGAACACAGATGCACATCATCTGAAACCTTTCATCTAAAGTCAGATTCAGATTCACCTCCCTGTGTGTTCTGAGTTCTACATCAACAGTCTGGGTTCTAATGTCTGAATAAAAGTTACATAATATCAATCTATTTTTATGAATCAATAATAATAAATACATCTGCAGGTTTACAGACCCTCCAGCAGTCATCACCTCCATGTGTTGGAGGAGTCTGTGTGACCCAGTGGGAGCTGAGCTGTCAGACGGAGGAGCTCCTGGTGGGGCCTCCTGAGGCAAAGTGGTCTCAGGGGAGCGACTCACAAACTGGGTCCCCATCCTGCATCCAGACCTGGGAGGGGAACTCGCCAGTGAGTGGTGGCCGGTGGCCAGGCCTTGACCTGTGGGGCTCAGCCGGGTGCAGCCCAAAAATTCACACAGAGCCGCCACCCTGCGGACCCACCTCTCACAGGGCTAGACTCTGAGGTCAGGCACCATGGCCGTCCAGGCAGCAGGGACCGAGGTGTGCTGACCCCCCGCATCATGTACTGGCTCCAGGGACGTGGAACATCACCTCTGTGGAGGGGGAGGAACTGAGATGTTGCTGGAGGAGGAGCAGCACCAGACTGATATAGCTGGGCTCACCTCCACCCGTAGCACTTGTTTATGACCATGTCCCTATAGGAGTCCTGAGGAGTCCTGGGGACTCCTGAGGAATTCTGAGGGGGTACTGTTGGATTATGGGGTACCAGGTTCACTGCAAGGAACCATCTGGTACATGTCTAACGAAACTGAGAACTGTGCCTATACATTCAGCACAAAGTCCTCTGGTGAAGTAACGACACTCAATCTCTCGATTTCCTGGTCTATCTCTGTCCCAACCCTCACCTGTGGTCATGAGCTCTGGGTAGTGACTGAAAGAATCAGATCGCAGATACAATCGTCTGAAATGAGTTTCCTCTGTAGGGTGTCTGGGCTCAGCCTTAGAGATAGGAGGAGGAGTCAGACATCAGGGGCCGGTTGCACCAACTGGTGTTTACTACGCCTGGTCGCAACTCCTAAGATGGTCTTTGTTAAGACCAGTCTTAAGGAGTGGACCTGCGCCGGTTGCATCAACAGGGCTTAGGCCTGGTCTTAGTTACGCTGGTTTTAGCTGTGCACGTCCATGTGAATGCCCCACGTGGCCTGCCTAAAGGAGTGCAGTGACGTTAAATGATGTGCTGCTGAATCACCCTGCGTGCTTGACAGTTGACAGCCCCTCTCATCTGTGTTGACAGTTTATTTACAGTTTAAGATTTGAAGAAAACATGAAGGATCAACGAAAAAATTTACCGACACTGAAATTAGAAAATTAATCAAGCTGTACAACCAGCACAGAGACGTTTCACAAATAAGAACAAACAGTCGGTATGGGCAGAGATAACGGGGCACAGCACATCAATACATGTTCAGACTCTGGCTGCCTTCATACAGAGGCTGACATGAGGAAGAAGTGGAAAGATCTTCTCAGCAAGGCAAAAAAAACAACATTTCCTCCAAAAAAAATCATCCAAGTGGCGGGGGTCCTCCCCGAAACCCTCGCTTTACAGTAACATCATTGTTGACGTATTTGGGGAGGATTCCCCTGCCTGGTGGGAAGGCCGGTGGTAGTGCTGCATTGCAGCCCAACACAAACTGCAGCTAAATCCGGTGACAGCTCTTCAATAAGTTCAAACAGATCTCTCCTACCGGAATGAAACCTCTCAATCAGCTCCTCGTCATTATATAGGCTATGTCCAATTGCTTCTGTCCCTAATTACCCTCTCCCGTCTAAATGCCCGCTCGTATACAGACGGTGGATGAGACGTGCCATAATCTAGTTGCGCTCTCTGCGCTCTAGAGCGCATGAGCGCAGCTTGATAATGACCTTACACCTGCTCTTGACTAGGTGTAAGATTTACGCCCGGTCTTAGTGAGAAGAAGGCTTAAGCCCTGTTGGTGCAACCAGCATAACGGACACATCGGACTTAGAACGCCAATTTATGACATACTTAGCTTAAGACCAGGCTTAAGACCAGTTGGTGCAACTGGCCCCTGGAGGGAGCTCGGAGTAGAGCCGCTGCTCCTTCATTTTGAGGTGGTTCAACATCTGATCAGGATCCTCCTGGTCCAGCTGGTAGGAGGCCCCGGGGCAGACCCTGAACACACTGGAGGGATTATAGATCTCATCTGGTCTGGAAACACCTTGGTGTCCTCCAGGAGGAATGTCACCGAGCAGAGGGAGGTCTGGAGGACTTTGATCGGCCTGATGCTGAGACCTAAGACCTGAGACCTGACCCTGGATCAGAGGAAGATAATGGTGGATGATGTGAAGGTGTGTAGAGGTGAGTACCTGCACTTCTCTGGATGTTCGTCTCTCTTGTTATTGAAGTCCAGAGAGATTTTAGCGTCCAGTCCTATTCCAAAGTAGTTGTTCATGACGCACTTCTCAGTGTAGCAGTCCCTGCACACGCACACACACACACACACACACAGGTTGTATTGAATCCTGGATTATGATGTCATCCTGTAACTGGCTAACCAATCAAAGACGGACTCACATGTTGTCGGGGTCACAGCTAAACGGGTCGGCGTTGACCAGCAGTCGACTGATGACAGAGCTGCTGGACAGAGAACCTGAGATCCCTCTGAGACCTGCACACACAGGGGGACACATCAGACTCATGACATCATCATGACATCATTATGACATAAAGAAGTCCCCCCGGAGATTCTTACCTGGATACAGGATCTTTGTGTTGAGCATGGGCATGTTCTCTCTACTTCCTGTCTGGACAGGAAGTGATGCCGAGCTGCCAAGTGACAGGCTGCCTTTACTGATCAACTTCTCACAAGGGGTCTTGCTGACTGAGGAGACAGACAGACAGAGAGTCAGACAGACAGACAGCGACAGATAGACAGACAGGTCAGACAGCACCGCTAACAGTAGTATCAGGACCAGGACCAGAACCAGTATTAGTATCAGTATGACTGACCTCTGCGTGTGTTGCGGTGTTTGGCGCTGTAGGACGACTGCAGAGACATCTTGTCCTCCTCCACCTCCTCCTCCTCCTCTTCCTCCTCCACCAGACCCCCGTCTTCCTCAGCGCGACTGAGAGAGAAGAGCTGTTGCTGAGTCTGAGCGTTCTGTTCATCCACGGCTGCAGAGAAATACTTTGTTATACACCGCGTTAAATACTGGAGACAAACAGAGATTTAAATGACGACAGTAACTGAACACAGGCTGCAGGAGGCAACAGAGAGCAGACAGGAAGTTCTCAATATCTGAGTTAAACTACTTCCTGCTCATCCACTGACAGTAAGACACGATACATTCATACAAAACCTGACAGAGTCACCCTTAACCTCACTTGTCTACCTTTCTCTATAGTCTACCTGTGATCTACCTGTAGTCTACCTGTGATGCCTGTAGTCTACCTGTGATCTACCTGTAGTCTACCTATGATCTACCTGTAGTCTACCTGTGACGCCTGTAGTCTACCTGTGATGCCTGTAGTCTACCTGTGATGCCTGTAGTCTACCTATGATCTACCTGTAGTCTACCTGTGATGCCTGTAGTCTACCTGTGATGCCTGTAGTCTACCTGTGATCTAAATGTAGTCTACCTGTGATGCCTGTAGTCTACCTGTGATCTACCTGTAGTCTACCTGTCGTGCCTGTAGTCTACCTATGATCTACCTGTAGTCTACCTGTCGTACCTGTAGTCTACCTGTCGTGCCTGTAGTCTACCTGTCATACCTGTCCTCTACCTGTCCTGTGTGTGGCGTACCTTTCTCAGTGTGCTCGATGATCTGCCTGATGGCCTTCTTCAGACTGTTGGCTCTCAGCATCAGCTGCTCTCGGGGTTTAAAAATGGCCGCAGCTGCAGAGGAGGTTGTGTTGGTCCGTGGCGAGAGGGGCGGGGCGTGAGGAGGAGGATGATGATGATGATGATGATGATGATGTTGATGATGATGATGATGATGATGATGAAGAGGAGGCAGTACGACTCCCTCGGTCTCTTCCTGCTCCTCAGCGATGGTGGGGGGCGGAGCCGGGGGCAGTGAGGTGGAGGCCTGAGACTCCTCATTCAGAGTCTTCAGCAGAGAGTCCAGTTTCTCCTTCAGCACGCCGCACTGACACAGGAACACGTGATACACAGGTCAACACAGGAACACAGGTCAACACGTGAAACAGGTCAATGACTCATCACAAACAGATCAATGACTCATCATAAACAGACGGGTGACTCATCACAAACAGATCGATAACTCATCAACACAGATGGATGACTCATTACAAACAGACGGATGACTCATCACAAACAGATCGATGAGTCATCACAAACAGATCGATGACTTATTGCAAACAGATCGATGAGTCTTCACAAACAGATCAATGACTCATCACAATCAGATCGATGACTTATTGCAAAGAGATCGATGAGTCATCACAAACAGACTGATGATTCATCTCAAACATATGGATGACTCCTCACAAACAGATTGATGACTTAAGCCTGATTTATGGTCGTGTGTTGAATCGACGACGTCGCTACGTCGTAGGGTACGGGGCTACGCAGAAGGCTCGCCGTAGCCCCCGGCGTAGCCTGACGTGCACCTCCCCAAAAATGTAACTACGCGTCGAGGCGACACAGACCCAGCGCAGACCGGCACGGCTGTGATTGGTTTGCTTGGTAGCAACGCATTTCCGGTTCCGTATTTCCAGATTCCGCCATCCCCGCCATCTTTAAACATCTTCTGTTGCGATGTAGATGTTGCAGTGTTTTAAGGCTCATTATATATATGCCATTATGCTCAACATTCAATACGGATACGGATACGGCCGGAGCCGTCTGTCCGTGCTCCGCGTTCATTTCTCTGTGACCGGAAAAGCCGGAAGCTAAACAAAGAATCAACTAGAGATGACGATAACCACTCAGGAAAGGAACACAGCCTCCTACCGCTCTGGCAGTGAATTGCACCGCGACGAAACGGAGTGACGGAGAAGTTCGAAGGGTTCACGACGGCGTCACGGCAACCACGTAGCGACGTCGTTGGTTCAACGCACGACCATAAATCAGGCTTTATCATAAACAGACCGATGACTCTTCACAAACAGACAGATGACTCATCACAAACAGATCGATGACTCGTCACAAACAGATCGATGACTTATTGCAAACAGATCGATGAGTCTTCACAAACAGATCAATGACTTATTGCAAAGAGATCGATGAGTCATCACAAACAGACTGATGATTCACCTCAAACAGATGGATGACTCCTCACAAACAGATCGATGACTCATCATAAACAGACCGATGACTCTTCACAAACAGACAGATGACTCATCACAAACAGATCGATGACTCGTACCTTCTTGGCCATGGCCTCCGACTCCTCTGAACTCTCTGTGTTCTTCTCGTAAGCTTTACCAACACGAGCCACAAAGTCCTTCACCGTTTCACACAGGACCCTGAACATGTCACACATACATACATGTTACATACATGAACACACAGACAGACATATACACAGTATGACAGGTAGAAACACACAGACGTACTTAGCGGAGGAGATGACGACAGAGTGCTGGTCTGAGGTCAGGATCTTGGACAGGTGAGCAGCTACCGAGTCCTCGTAGGTCAGAATCTGCTGAACCTGGATCAGAGGACACACTGGGGTCAGTCCAGGGAGCACGGTCAGGTGTGTGACCTTTAACAGCAGGAAGTGATGTCAGTTACTGTTACCTCTGAGTCGTCACTGCAGTCCTCTGTGACGGTGGACGCAGAGTGTTGCCGTGGAAACTTTGTCTCATAGACCATAATACTCCATCTACAGCAGGTGGACAGAGACAGTTACCTGTCTGACATCAGTTACCTGTCTGACTTCAGTTACCTGTCTGACTTCAGTTACCTGTCTGACCTCAGTTACCTGTCTGACTTCAGTTACCTGTCTGACCTCAGTTACCTGTCTGACCTCTGTATGACTTCAGTTACCTGTCTAATATCAGTTACCTGTCTGACCTCAGTTACCTGTCTAACATCAGTTACCTGTCTGACCTCTGTATGACTTCAGTTACCTGTCTGATCTCAGTTACCTGTCTGACCTCAGTTACCTGTCTGACCTCAGTTACCTGTCTGATCTCAGTTACCTGTCTGACCTCAGTTACCTGTCTAACATCAGTTACCTGTCTGACCTCTGTATGACTTCAGTTACCTGTCTAACATCAGTTACCTGTCTGACCTCTGTATGACTTCAGTTACCTGTCTGACCTCAGTTACCTGTCTGACCTCAGTTACCTGTCTGATCTCAGTTACCTGGCTGACCTCAGTTACCTGTCTAACATCAGTTACCTGTCTGACCTCTGTATGACTTCAGTTACCTGTCTAACATCAGTTACCTGTCTGACCTCTGTATGACTTCAGTTACCTGTCTGATCTCAGTTACCTGTCTGACCTCAGTTACCTGTCTGACCTCAGTTACCTGTCTGATCTCAGTTACCTGTCTGACCTCAGTTACCTGTCTAACATCAGTTACCTGTCTGACCTCTGTATGACTTCAGTTACCTGTCTAACATCAGTTACCTGTCTGACCTCTGTATGACTTCAGTTACCTGTCTGACCTCAGTTACCTGTCTGACCTCAGTTACCTGTCTGATCTCAGTTACCTGTCTGACCTCAGTTACCTGTCTAACATCAGTTACCTGTCTGACCTCTGTATGACTTCAGTTACCTGTCTAACATCAGTTACCTGTCTGACCTCTGTATGACTTCAGTTACCTGTCTGATCTCAGTTACCTGTCTGACCTCAGTTACCTGTCTGACCTCAGTTACCTGTCTGATCTCAGTTACCTGTCTGATCTCAGTTACCTGTCTGATCTCAGTTACCTGTCTGACCTCAGTTACCTGTCTGACCTCTGTATGACTTCAGTTACCTGTCTAATATCAGTTACCTGTCTAATATCAGTTACCTGTCTGACCTCAGTTACCTGTCTAACATCAGTTACCTGTCTAACATCAGTTGCCTGTCTGACCTCAGTTACCTGTCTGACATCAGTTACCTGTCTGATCTCAGTTACCTGTCTAACATCAGTTACCTGTCTGACTTCAGTTACCTGTCTGACTTTACCTGTCTGACTTCAGTTACCTGTCTGACATCAGTTACCTGTCTGACATCAGTTACCTGTCTGACTTCAGTTACCTGTCTGACTTCAGTTACCTGTCTGACCTCAGTTACCTGTCTGACATCAATTACCTGTCTGACTTCAGTTACCTGTCTGACCTCAGTTACCTGTCTGACATCAGTCTGACATCAGTTACCTGTCTGACATTAGTTACCTGTCTGACTTCAGTTACCTGTCTGACTTCAGTTACCTGTCTGACATCAGTTACCTGTCTGACTTCAGTTACCTGTCTGACCTCAGTTACCTGTCTGACTTTACCTGTCTGACTTCAGTTACCTGTCTGACATCAGTCTGACATCAGTTACCTGTCTGACTTCAGTTACCTGTCTGACTTCAGTTACCTGTCTGACCTCAGTTACCTGTCTGACCTCAGTTACCTGTCTGACATCAATTACCTGTCTGACTTCAGTTACCTGTCTGACCTCAGTTACCTGTCTGACATCAGTCTGACATCAGTTACCTGTCTGACATTAGTTACCTGTCTGACTTCAGTTACCTGTCTGACTTCAGTTACCTGTCTGACATCAGTTACCTGTCTGACTTCAGTTACCTGTCTGACCTCAGTTACCTGTCTGACCTCAGTTACCAGTCTGACATCAGTTACCAGTCTGACATCAGTTACCTATCTGACTTCAGTTACCTGTCTGACCTCAGTTACCTGTCTGACCTCAGTTACCAGTCTGACATCAGTTACCTGTCTGACTTCAGTTACCTGTCTGACCTCAGTTACCTGTCTGACATTAGTTACCTGTCTGACAGCAGTTACCTGTCTAACATCTTGGTGCTGGCTCTCTCCAGTTTCTCCAGTATCTGAGGAAGCTGCGTGTCATCGTCACAGGCTGACCCCCATCCCAGGACCCGGGCCAGATCATTCCCGGTCCCCAGAGGAAGAACTCCCAGCTGACACTGCAAGAACAACACAAACAAACAACATAAACAATAAACAACAGGTTCATCCTTCACAGAGACAGTCAGCCATATTTACACCTGATGGCGCCGTCTATCTTTACATTCAGACACAGGCGACACAGGAAGGAACATTCCTAATATCTGACCACAGAACTTTTCTTATTCTTTAAAACAATGAAATAAACTTCAAATGATTCATCAAAAATTAAGTATTAATTAAAAACCTGTTTGTGCAGCATGAGCGCGTCGATCTCAGATAGGACCCAGCCAACGCTGCCATCTCCTCCACACACCAGGATCCTGAACGTATCAAACTTCTGGAACAAACGCAGACTGAGAGACAGAGTTAATGTTTACACCTGGACATGACACGTGATTCCAACAAAACTGTCTGTCTGCGTCTCTGTCTGTCTCTGTCTGTCTGTGTCCCTGTCTATGTACCTGTCTCTGTCTGTCTATGTCCCTGTCTCTGTCCCTGTCTGTCTGTGTCCCTGTCTCTCCCTCTCTGTCTGTGTCTGTCTGGCAGTCTCTCCCTCTCTGTCTGTCTCTGTGTGTCTGTGTCTGTCTTTGTGTGTGTCTCTGTCTCTGTCTGTGTCTCACCCCAGGTGAGGGCCGCCGTTCATCAGGTCGAACACCTGTGCTGGGTTCAGCAGCTGTTTGAAGCGTCTCAGGAATTTGACGCCCTGATTGTCTCCACTCTTGGAGTTAACAAACACCAGCAAAGGACTGGTGCAGGACGGAGGACAGGACGCCTTCCAGAACCCTGAAGACACAGACGGACAGTCAGCATGAGTGAACTCAGGTGTGTCTGAGGAACGATCACCTGTCCTGAGGAGTCTCACCGTCAGAGTCAATGCTGTTGAGCGCAGTTGGAGGGATGACGGACACTTTACACTGTCCCAGTGGACACTTAGAGGACAGCTGCTCCTTACAACCCGAGTGCACCTGCATGACAGATACACACCTTATCATGTCTGCGTGTTCAGTTACTTACACATCCCCAACACCTTCAACTACACCTGATCTACACCTCAACTGTCAGCTAAACTACACCTGAACTACATCTCAACTGTCAGCTAAACTACACCTGAACTACACCTCAACTGTCAGCTAAACTACACCTGAACTACACCTCAACTGTCAGCTAAACTACACCTGAACTACATCTCAACTGTCAGCTAAACTACACCTGAACTACATCTCAACTGTCAGCTAAACTACACCTGATCTACACCTCAACTGTCACCTAAACTACACCTGAACTACATCTCAACTGTCAGCTAAACTACACCTGAACTACATCTCAACTGTCAGCTAAACTACACCTGATCTACACCTCAACTGTCACCTAAACTACACCTGATCTACATCTCAACTGTCAGCTAAACTACACCTGAACTACATCTCAACTGTCAGCTAAACTACACCTGAACTACATCTCAACTGTCAGCTAAACTACACCTGAACTACATCTCAACTGTCAGCTAAACTACACCTGAACTACATCTCAACTGCCAGCTAAACTACACCTGATCTACACCTCAACTGTCACCTAAACTACACCTGAACTACACCTCAACTGTCACCTAAACTACACCTGAACTACATCTCAACTGTCAGCTAAACTACACCTGAACTACATCTCAACTGTCAGCTAAACTACACCTGAACTACACCTCAACTGTCAGCTAAACTACACCTGAACTACATCTCAACTGTCAGCTAAACTACACCTGAACTACATCTCAACTGTCAGCCAAACTACACCTGAACTACACCTCAGCTGTCACCTGAACTGCACCTCAGCTGTCACCTGAACTGCACCTCAGCTGTCACTTGAACTGCACCTCAGCTGTCACCTGTACTACACCTCAGCTGTCACCTGTACTACACCTCAGCTGTCACTTGAACTACACCTGAACTACACCTCAGCTGTCACTTGAACTACACCTGAACTACACCTCAGCTGTCACCTGAACTACACCTGAACTACACCTCAGTTGTCACCTTAACTACACCAGCACTACACCTGTACTACACTTAAATTACACCCTAACGACACATAAACTGCACCTGTACTACACTTGAATTAAACCTAAACTACACCTAAACTACCCCTGAACTATTATCTGAACACGGTCGACCCTCCATCTTTACACTTGTTGTTGTCAGTCATAATCAAGACCCTTCTCACCATGGCCTTACACCAGAGACATCTCCAGTCCTGCAGGCGGAGGACACTGCCACACGTCTTATCACAGACGTTACATTTGGCTGACACCGGCAGGTTCCCCTCCAACCACTGATGAGGCATGGACACCTGAGGACAAGGGACAGAGGACAGTTCAGAGGACAGGTCACATTACAGAGGACAGGCCAGAGGACAGGTCAGAGGCCAGGACAGGGAACAGAGGACAGGTCAGAGAACAGGTCAGAGGACAGGCCAGAGGACAGGTCACAGGACAGAGGACAGGGAACAGAGGACAGGTCAGAGGACAGGTCAGAGGACAGGTCACAGGACAGAGGACAGGGAACATAGGACAGGTCAGAGAACAGGTCAGAGGACAGGCCAGAGGACAGGTCACAGGACAGAGGACAGGTCACAGGACAGAGGACAGGTCAGAGAACAGGTCAGAGGACAGAGGACAGGTCAGAGGACAGGTCACAGGACAGAGGACAGGTCAGAGGACAGGACAGGGAACAAAGGACAGGTCAGAGGAGAGGTCACAGGACAGAGGACAGGTCAGAGGACAGGACAGGGAACAAAGGACAGGTCAGAGGAGAGGTCATAGGACAGAGGACAGGTCAGGGAACAGAGGACAGGACAGAGGACAGGTCAGAGGACAGGTCACAGGACAGAGGACAGGACAGAGGACAGGCCAGAGGACAGAGGACAGAGGACAGAGAACAGGTCAGAGGACAGGCCAGAGGACAGGTCACGGGACAGAGGACAGGTCACAGGACAGAGGACAGGTCAGAGAACAGGTCAGAGGACAGGCCAGAGGACAGGTCAGAGGACAGAGGACAGGTCAGAGAACAGGTCAGAGGACAGGCCAGAGGACAGGTCACAGGACAGAGGACAGGTCACAGGACAGAGGACAGGTCAGAGAACAGGTCAGAGGACAGGTCAGAGGACAGAGGACAGGTCAGAGGACAGGTCACAGGACAGAGGACAGGTCAGAGGACAGGACAGGGAACAAAGGACAGGTCAGAGAACAGGTCAGAGGACAGAGGACAGGTCAGAGGACAGGACAGGGAACAAAGGACAGGTCAGAGGACAGGTCAAAGGACAGAGGACAGGTCAGGGAACAGAGGACAGGACAGAGGACAGGTCAGAGGACAGGTCACAGGACAGAGGACAGGACAGAGGACAGGACAGGGAACAAAGGACAGGTCAGAGAACAGGTCAGAGGACAGGCCAGAGGACAGGTCAGAGGACAGGCCAGAGTACAGGCCAGAGGACAGGCCAGAGTACAGAGAACAGGTCAGGGGACAGAGGACAGTTCAGAGGACAGGACAGGGAACAAAGGACAGGTCAGAGAACAGGTCAGAGGACAGGTCAAAGGACAGAGGACAGGCCAGAGTACAGAGAACAGGTCAGGGGACAGAGGACACTTCAGAGGACAGGGCACAGGACAGAGGACAGGACAGGGAACAGAGGACAGGACAGAGGGCAGGTCAGAGGACAGGTCAGAGGACAGGTCACAGGACAGAGGACAGGTCAGAGGCCAGGACAGGGAACAGAGGACAGGTCAGAGAACAGGTCAGAGGACAGGTCAGAGGACAGGCAAGAGGACAGAGGACAGGTCAGGGGACAGAGGACAGGCCAGAGGACAGGTCACAGGACAGAGGACAGGACAGAGGACAGGACAGGGAACAGAGGACAGGACAGAGGACAGGTCAGAGGACAGGTCACAGGTCAGAGAACAGGTCAGTGGACAGGCCAGAGGACAGGTCAAAGGACAGAGGACAGGTCAAAGGACAGAGGACAGGACAGAGGACAGGTCAGAGGACAGGTCACAGGACAGGACAGAGAACAGGTCAGGGGACAGAGGACAGGCCAGAGGACAGGTCACAGGACAGAGGAGAGGACAGGGAACAGAGGACAGGTCAGAGGGTAGGACAGGGGACAGGGCAGAGGACAGAGGACAGGCCAGAGGACAGAGAACAGGTCAGGGGACAGAGGACAGGCCAGAGGACAGGTCAGAGGACAGGTCAGGGGACAGAGGACAGGCCAGAGGATAGGTCACAGAACAGAGGAGAGGACAGGTCAGAGAACAGGTCAGAGGAGAGGACAGGGAACAGAGGACAGGTCAGAGAATAGGTCAGAGGACAGGACAGGGGACAGAGGACAGGTCAGAGGTCAACTGGAGACCAGGCGTTCACTGTCTCTGTTTAAGTCCAGGAACACTGAGATGTGTCTCACCCCGTCCTCGTCCTCAATGATGTCCCTCCCAATAGAAGCCAGTGTCGTCCATTTACAGTTGTTGGTGGCTCGAACAGCACAACGCTTATGAGCCTTAAACTTACACACTGACACACACACACATACACACACACACACACACACACACACACACACACACACACACAGGCAGGATGATCAGTGTGTACTAAGTGTGTGCTGTGTGTGTGTAGTCTGTGTTTGTGTACCTTCACAGGACAGGCCGTGTGATGTCACCCCTGACAGCGCCTCCCTACAGACGTTACAGTACGTGGGCCTGGCGTGGGAGCAGGCGTACCAGTTGTGCATCCCACTGAAGTGGTCCATGCTGTACTGGGTGGACTGGGAGAGACAGAGACACTGTTAGAGGGTGGGACTGGGACTGCTGGTCAGACTGGGACTGTTGGTTAGACTGGGACTCAGACTGGGACTGACCTCATAGTTCTGTCTGTTCTGGACGCTGCGCAGCGCCGCCATCCACTCCTCCATCTCCTTCCTGTTGTCAGCGCACAGGATGAGGCGTCTGCAGGGCGTGATCACCTGCACACACACAACAACACACATTACACCCACAGTACACACAACAACTACACACAGTACACAGAACAACACACACACACACACACAGACGCTGGTTAACTGTGTTGTTGCAGCTGGACCTTTGTTCTGTGTGTGTGTGTGTGTGTGTGTGTGTGTGTGGGACACGTGGTCTTCCCACTTCCTGTTGCTCCACAATGAAGCGTCTGTTCCCACAGACACAAAGACACAGAGAGACGTTCAGACAGTCGGAGGCGGAGCTGAGGAGACGAGTCCCATGTGACTGATCAGGATTGATTATTGATCAGTCTGTGTGTTCACTGACAGATTGATGTATCAGTTATTGATCAGCAGGACGTCAGCGAGTGAGAAACAGACTGGGATGGTGAAATCTCATCATCACGGCTCGTTATGTAACGGCGATCAGGAGTCTGAGTGGCATCACTGTGAGCCCGCGGTGTCACATGACCCCGACACACAGAGCACCGCTTCATCTCAAACTGCTGAGACTGGAAATAATCAGCTGATATTTAAAGATGTTTGTTTCCGAACGCAGAGCTGAGAGTTCGACATGTGACACCATGACGACCAGCTGACTGGGAACAGCTGAGATTCATCTTATCTAACAGCCGAGTCTGAAACACAATCTTCGCCGTCGGTCTCAGAGCGCACGCACAAACCCAGACACGTTAAAGGTTCTCCTTCTGAAACAAAACTTTATCATGAAGAAGTCAACACAGACAGAGGTCATCGCACTGAGACGCCCCTCATGTCTTCATACACAGGACAGGACATCAGGAAGTAAATCTCATGTCTGTCCTCCTCTGAGGGGGCGGAGTCAAACCCTCCAGTCTCTGAGGCTTACAGTGACGTTCCTGATCAGAACCGTTCACACAGAAGTCTGTCTTTGTTCAGATTAAACCTCACGTCAGGTTCCACTCTGCAGCTCTTCTACATCATGTGTGATGTGATCAGATCATTTCCTGTTTCTGTGTTCGCATGGCGATCACAGATACACCTGCTCTGTGAGTAATGATGTGAACTCATCAGCTCAGGGACGACAGAGGGAAGTGTCCACATGAACTCTTTATCCGCCATCAACCCGGGATTTCACTGTGATAAGATAGGGGGCGCTGTGACACATCCTGTGAACTAGAACAGTACTGCTGTGTCCAAAAACCAGTGAAGAAGAAGCTCTACTGGAAACAAGGCTATTCAAGAGAAGGCTGAGACACGGGGTCAAACATGGGGGGACTGCACATGCGCAGTAAAATCTGGTCTGCACTTCCTCAAAGGCCCAGTAGATGGCGTGAGACCGCGGAATAAGCATGCATTTCATTTTCACAGCTTATTATTGGACTGTCACTGGTGGCCTGCGTTGTGGGTGAGAATGACAGAGATGCAATTCCGACAACTTCAGGCAGCCGCCGTCCAAAAGTCCAAGCAGACCGCACCAAGCGCACTCCTTGATTGCCTGAGCGGATCCTGCGCTTTTTATCTAGCGCTCCTGCTGTCACCCTCCAGCCTCGCAGCTCAAGTTACACTGCGCATGTGCAATCCCCAATGCTTGACCCCGTGTCCCAGCCTTCTCTTGAATAGCCTTGACTGGAAACAGGAAGAAGATGTAGCAGCCTGTAAACTGAAGGACAGAAATGTTTACGGTTTCTAAAGTCGTGGAGATGTCAATTGCCTCAGACTCTGTCACTTCCTGTTCTGATCAACATTCTGAATCTGATTGGACGAAGAAGCAAACAAGTTTGGTGGGCTGAGACGGGATCTCCATGACGACCACAGAGGAGATGGAGACAACAGAACACTGAACCGCCACTCAACATGACAACGTGTTCCGCTGCTGTACCTCACACAGAACATTATTATCATTTTCATTTATAGAATTCAAACTGACGTAGGGAAATGAGAAAAAACAAAACATGCAAATGTGAAATTCTTTTTAATATTGAAAATGACTTTTGACAAAAATCATTTTTCTCAATTTTCTGTCTGACGTTCTTTTTTATGAAAAGTCACAAATTTGTTCTTTAGTTTGATGTTGAAACTGTTTATCTTCATACAACACATGACACTGTAAAGATCAGTGAAGATGATCGAAATACTGAAACTTAAAACTCTGAAAGGGTTAAAATGTTTTCAATGATTCACTATTATTATTATTATTATTACTATTATTTACAAAGATGAATGTCAGCCCCAGTGTGAGTTGACACTGTGCTCAGTAGTGTTTCCTGTCCTCTGTCTGTTTCTCTAGCTCAACTCCTCCGCTCTTACACCATGACACACGACACCATGACGCTGTAACGTAGAGAACAAAGATCACCATCATCGTCTTCTTCACTGATATAAAGAATAAACAGCTGAATGATGTCATCGTCTGTCTCCATTTTAACACCTAAACATGTTTAATGACCACATGATGATCTGCAGCGACCAGTCACTGACCTTTAATACCCTGTTAATGACAGTAAAGACATCACTATGACATCACAGTGTGACCAATAAGCTCCTTCTTACCGTGCACCTGTGTGAGACGCTGTCTGGTCTCCTCTTCTGATCAGATCATTGATCTTATTAATAACTCCTGAGGAGACCTTATCCTCTTCTTCTCTGTGTCTCACTGCCTCTCTGTCTCTACACTAGCCCCACCCACTTCCTCTCCTATGACTCCAGCCCACTTCCTGACTGTCGTCATGCCGATGCCCCCCCTCCTGAGTCTCTATAAATACACAGCCGGAGCTACAGGAAATGACAGAGCCCACCAAAATAAGACAAACAGCTGAGCTCAGAGCGGAGACACAGAACGTTCTTCACTTTAAACTGGAACCAACACCTTGCCACCGCATGCCGCCAGGGAACAATCAGCTCACAGTTTATCGTTCACACACTGAAGATCTGATCAATCAGATCAATCAAATGTATCCCCTTCTGTTCCTGAGATGTAATGATGTCACAGCCAACCTGACCTTTGACCTTTATTATTTTATCCTGTTAGACATTTGAGTCAAGTTTGGTCTGAATCAGTGAATGAATTCTGGAGTTTACTGAGGTCACAATGACCTTTGACCTTCAAGCACCAAACCCTGATCAGTGCATTACTGACTCCAAACGGATATTTGTGCCGAATTCAAAGAAATATCCTCAAGCTGTTCTTGAGATATGCATGTGAAGAGAATGCAATGGATTAGGTCACAATAACCTTTGACCACAAAATTCTGATCAGTTCATTGTCGAGTCCAAGTGGATGTTTGTGCCAAATTAAAAAAACATCCCTCACGGCGTTCTTGAAACATTGTGTTCGTGATAATGAAACTGAAGGAAGGTCACAATGACCTCTGACCTTTTAATACCAAGTGAACATTTGTGCCATATTCTTTTCTTTTAAAAACTCCCTCAGGGTGTTCCTACAATATCATGTTCATGAAATGAGACCATGTAAGGTCACAATGACCTTGGACCTTCAACGACCAAGTCTAATCAATTCATTCTGGAGTCCAAGTGGATGTTTGTGTCAAAGTTATAGAAATTCCTTCAAGCTGCACCTGAGATATTGCGTTCATGAGAATGCAATGCATGAGGTCACAGTGACCTTCGACCTTTGGGCACCAAATTCCCAAGTCCTAGTGCTTGTTGGTGCCAGATTTAAAAAAAAAATTCCTGCAAGATGTTTTTGAAATATTGTGTTCATGATAATGAAATAGACGCAAGGTCACAGTGACCTTTGACCACCAAATAATTTTATTTATTTATTTTTTTAAATACTACTACTAATAATAATAACAATGACGTATCACCTGACAGTCAAACAGATTATTTTATTATAATTTACACTTAATCTGTAGTTTTTGATTTTGGGGTGAACATCACCTCCGTCACCATCCAGCTGCTCGCTGACCATCAGGAGTCTGGTGGGACCAATTTTTTGTGGTGGATAAATACATGTTTGGATCTGTATTATGTGGGACTGTGAGTGTGTTGGTGGGGATGATGAGGAGGAAGATGGTTGAAGGATGAAGACTCACGGTGAAGCTGTTGTTGACGTTCTTGGTGCTGGACTCGGCCACGCTGGCGTCTGTCAGGTCCACCTCGTCAAAGATGATCGACTGGAGACAGAAAACACTGTGACGCCACATAGAACTGACCACTCCCACAGCATGATGTCACAGCGGAGCTGCCAGGTGACTCACCTTGGCGGTCTGAGCGTAGTACAGAGTCCGCCCTCTCAGTTTGAAGTATCGTCTCTTCCACCGCTGGAACGAATTGGTCTGTTTCATCAGAGTGCCCTCCTTCAACACTGTCTGAAACATCAATAATCAATAATCAGATATATTGAACATTACAATTATCATATTAAACATGAGTCGTCTGGTTGTGAATCAAACACCAATCAATAATCAATAATGAATGAAACATTGACAGACAGGAAGTAGTTTTATTGCAGCGGGGTGTGTCCATCAGCTGACTGTTTATATTATAAATCAATCATCAATAACACAGATCTGTTTCTGTTTAATGAACATTCATTAAAACTTCATAAACACGACGACACATTGTTTAATATTAAACTGATTTTACATTTTTTAGTTGAGATTTGAGTTTCTATATTTTATATTTATTTCACATTTTGTCTTTATAATATCTTATATTGTATAATTTGTTATGTTATTTTTTCTTTCAGTAATAGTGTGTTGCAGCAGAGGTCTCACTCCTCTCTGACTCCTGTGTTGCAGCAGAGGTCTCAATCCTCTCTGACTCCTGTGTTGCAGCAGAGGTCTCACTCCTCTCTGACTCCAATGTTGCAGCAGAGGTCTCACTCCTCTCCGACTCCTGTGTTGCAGCGCATGTCTCACTCCTCTCTGACTCCTGTATTGCAGCAGAGGTCTCACTCCTCTCTGACTCCTGTGTTGCAGCAGAGGTCTCACTCCTCTCTGACTCCAATGTTGCAGCAGAGGTCTCACTCCTCTCTGACTCCAGTGTTGCAGCAGAGGTCTCACTCCTCTCTGACTCCAGTGTTGCAGCAGAGGTCTCACTCCTCTCTGACTCCAATGTTGCAGCGAATGTCTCACTCCTCTCTGACTCCTGTGTTGCAGCAGAGGTCTCACTCCTCTCTGACTCCAATGTTGCAGCGCATGTCTCACTCCTCTCTGACTCCAATGTTGCAGCAGAGGTCTCACTCCTCTCCGACTCCTGTATTGCAGCAGAAGTCTCACTCCTCTCTGACTCCTGTGTTGCAGCAGAGGTCTCACTCCTCTCTGACTCCAATGTTGCAGCAGAGGTCTCACTCCTCTCTGACTCCAGTGTTGCAGCAGAGGTCTCACTCCTCTCTGACTCCAATGTTGCAGCGAATGTCTCACTCCTCTCTGACTCCAGTGTTGCAGCGGATGTCTCACTCCTCTCTGACTCCAATGTTGCAGCGAATGTTCCTCTCTGACTCCAATGTTGCAGCGAATGTCTCACTCCTCTCTGAGTCCTGTGTTGCAGCGGAGGTCTCACTCCTCTCTGACTCCAATGTTGCAATGAATGTCTCACTCCTCTCTAACTCCTGTGATGCAGCAGAGGTCTCACTCCTCTCTGACTCCAGTGTTGCAGCAGAGGTCTCACTCCTCTCTGACTCCTGTGTTGCAGCAAATGTCTCACTCCTCTCTGACTCCAGCGTTGCAGCGGAGGTCTCACTCCTCTCTGACTCCAATGTTGCAGCGAATGTTCCTCTCTGACTCCAATGTTGCAGCGAATGTCTCACTCCTCTCTGACTCCTGTGTTGCAGTGGAGGTCTCACTCCTCTCTGACTCCAATGTTGCAATGAATGTCTCACTCCTCTCTGACTCCAATGTTGCAGCGAATGTCTCACTCCTTTCTGACTCCTGTGTTGCAGCAGAGGTCTCACTCCTCTCTGACTCCAATGTTGCAGCGAATGTCTCACTCCTCTCTGACTCCTGTGTTGCAGCGGAGGTCTCACTCCTCTCTGACTCCAATGTTGCAATGAATGTCTCACTCCTCTCTGACTCCTGTGTTGCAGCAGAGGTCTCACTCCTCTCTGACTCCTGTGTTGCAGCAAATGTCTCACTCCTCTCTGACTCCAGCGTTGCAGCGGAGGTCTCACTCCTCTCTGACTCCAATGTTGCAGCGAATGTTCCTCTCTGACTCCAATGTTGCAGCGAATGTCTCACTCCTCTCTGACTCCTGTGTTGCAGTGGAGGTCTCACTTCTCTCTGACTCCAATGTTGCAATGAATGTCTCACTCCTCTCTGACTCCTGTGTTGCAATGAATGTCTCACTCCTCTGACTCCAATGTTGCAGCGAATGTCTCACTCCTCTCTGACTCCTGTGTTGCAGCGAATGTCTCACTCCTCTCTGACTCCAATGTTGCAGCGCATGTCTCACTCCTCTCTGACTCCTGTGTTGCAGAGAATGTCTCACTCCTCTCTGACTCCTGTGTTGCAGCGAAGGTCTCACTCCTCTCTGACTCCTTCAGATGGTCTTAAATATGTCGTCTTAACGGATGCTGACTCAAGTGACATCACACAAGGCCGTTGATCAGACTTCAATCAGGAGACGTCAAAAACTTAATAACAGTGTTTTTATGGAGACTGCTGCAGAGCACAGCTCATCATGTAACGAGCTGTTTGATTGTTTGTTTTCATGTGATCTCTCTGGTGTCCTATTAGACTTAGACATGACTTTATTAATCCCTTTGGGAGGTTCCCTCAGGGAAATTGAAGTTCCATATCACACACAGCACTGTTAAATATACATAAATAATATAAAATAAAATAACACTGGAAGAATAGAGAGAAATATATATATATATACACGTCTGTCTATATAATATATATTAACTGTACATAATATTCAGTATTCAATTTATTTTATTTTTTTATTTAACCTTTATTTAACCAGGCAAGTCATTGAGAACACATTCTTATTTACAATGGCGGCCTGGCAAAAGGCAAGAGCCTTTTGAGGAGCAGGGGACAGGGACTAGGGGAGTATCAAAAGATAAAAGAAACAGCAACACATACAGCGTACATTACATAAAGACAATAACATAAAACACAACCACGGGCAAGTGGCTAACAAATAGCAGCATCAGGTAGTACAGCAACAATAAAGGTAGCACACACATGTAACAGGACGGGAAAAACAACATCAGCAATAAAAGTAGTAATGTAGTAAAAGTAACGCAACAAATATACAAACAAACCAACAGACTGGCAGAGCAATAACAATAGCAGCAGGAACAAGAAACATACAATGAGCAAACAGAAAGCAGCTGAAAGACAAAAGTTTTTGAGACCAAAATTAAAATTACTGGGTCAAGAGCAGTTACATGTTTCAGTGAGAGTGTCCAAAATCGAGTTTTTGAAAATTGACTTGGGAATGAAGTTTTCCAACTTCAGCATTTTTTGCAGGTTGTTCCAGTCCTTGGCTGCGGCAGCCTGAAAAGACGACTGCCCAAGTACACTATTTGTTTTAGGGACTTTCAACAGGATATGGTGAGCAGAACGAGTATTATAGGCAGCTGATGTAGTTTGCAACAGCTGACACAAATAAGGAGGACACTGACCAAGGAGAGTTTTGTATATAAGCATAAACCAGTGAATATTACGCCAGGTGTGTAGCGATGGCCAGTGTACAGAGGAGTAAAGAGTGCAGTGGTGTGTTTTGAATGGCGCATTTGTAGCAAACCGGATAGCTGAGTGGTAGAGAACATCTAATTTCTGAAGCAATCCTTTGCTTCAATATATTACTGCATCTTGCTAACTCGGCCATTCTGGATGTCACTAACTCGGCTTCTTCTCCGGAGCCTTTGTGCTCCACTGTCTCTCAGGTTAACTCGTATCGCAGCGGTGCCTGGATAGTGTGACGTGTGTGGTTGTGCTGCTGCCGTGGTCCTGCCAGATGCCTCCTGCTGCTGCTGTTATCATTAGTCATACTTCTACTGTTATTATACACATATGATTATTTTCACACATGTATACTATCAGATATTAATATATTATTATTAATTATAATATTATTACTTTCATTAATGTTGTTGTAAGCTACTGTCTCTCTGTCTCTCTCTCTTTCTGTCTCATTGTGTCATACGGATTACTGTTAATTTATCATGTTGATCTGTTCTGTACGGCATCTATTGCACGTCTGTCCGTCCTGGAAGAGGGATCCCTCCTCAGTTGTTCTTCCTGAGGTTTCTACCATTTTTTTCCCCGTTAAAGGGGATGTCGTATGCTGTAAAGCCCTGTGAGGCAAATTGTGATTTGTGATATTGGGCTTTATAAATAAAATTGATTGATTGATTGATTGATTGATTGATTGCTGTCAGCAACAGCTGGAAACAAACTTAATTCAATCACAATAAAAGAGTCAGATGAAGTCAGGAACTCTGACGCTGCAGCCAACCTTTAAACACACCATCTAACTGATTCTTCCTGGAGGACTCAAACGCTTCATGGTTTCCCACAGTCCTCAGCTTTTCATGTGAAAAACATCAGAGCCAAAGAGCATGGATACCAAGAGGCGAAGCTCTGTTGAATTGATTGAATTGAATTGTTGAACAGCCTCTAGAGGCGCTGCCGCCATTTTGGACTGTTGAGCTTGGACTGTTGCGCCCAGACAAAATGCAAGATGTCAAGGAGAGAGGAGAAAAAAAGTAAAAGAAATCAGTGTAGTGCAATTAACTGCAACAACTATCAGTGGAACACCCTGCACCTGGCCTTCCACCATTTCCCGAAGGATCCAGACAGGTAAGAACTCCTGAGGTGTAAGTTTTGAAGTGTTTTAATATCAATTTAATATGCCAGTTTTGGAGGGAAGGTAACACACACACACACACACACACACACACACACACACACACACACATATATGTGTGTATGTATGGCCTCTTGGGCCATTCATATCAGAACTGATTACTGCTTTAGCATTAAAATATATCATATTAAAATAGCCTATATTATTATTATTACTGTCCCCTTACTGTACAAACTGTAAATAAATCTTTATTCCTGACTATGTGACGTCGCCATTAATGTGTTTCTAGTTTATTTATTTTTTTTGGCAGATTGGCTTATGGGGTGATTTTGAAGGAGTAATTAAGTTAATCTTCTCATAAGTGGATGTAATACGTAGAGATGCCATCTAAGCCGTTTTTCTTCGTTTTTTTTTTTTAAAAGTCTATATTTTGCTTTACAAAAACGTGAAAAAGCAGCTGTGACCAAGCTATCACAAGGTGAGTAGCATTGTAAGCATAATTAATAGTGATATATTTCAGTTTGTCTGTGTGTTTTTGTATGCAAGCGGGTCTGCGGCAGTCTGCTGACAGTCCAAAATGGCGGCGGTAGGACAAAACCATGGGCGAGTCTGTTGCTATGGGGCGTTCTATTGAGCTTCGCCTCTTGGTATCCATGCTCTTTGTCAGAGCTTTAAATAGAAACTCACTTCCTGTGACTCACACTGCTGCCTTCAGGGACCCTCAGACAAGCTAGCGTCCTCTGACTCTTTAACCTGACTCGCCTACTGATGGAGAGACTGTAGAGACAGAGACATAGAGACACAGAGACACACAGAGACACACAGACTCACTTTGCATTGACTTTGTATGTAATCTGGATGCGCGAATTTGCACTCGGTGTGAACGCACAGTTAGGATGGGCCCTTGTGCACGCCATTAGGACGGGCCCTTGTGCATGCCATTAGGACGGGCCCTTGTGCACGCTATCGTGCATGTATTGTCTTGACACAAATAGGGACTTGACATTGGACAACACAAACACACATATTACCCAGCAATCATCATTTTGCATATGGGTCAAAGACAAATAAAGCTTCTAAAAAGGTATTTTTAAAAAGTATTTTCAATATAGATGTAATGCATATTTCTGAGTCCAGAACAATGTGTTCGAACAAGTCTCATTTATTGAATAACTTTTCTAACAGTTTTAACTAATTTTTTAACAGTATTTTTAACTGTCAGGTGGCGCAACCAAATATTTATAAAAATATATATATATACATTCCTAATATATATTTTTAAAGATTTAAAGATTAATTCTTTGGCAGCTAACCCTTAGGGTGTCTACACTAGGTAACACATTATTATTTTATCATTGTAGGGTTTTTTTGTTTTGTTTTTTACAATAAGTTTTGCATTCTGCAGGTCTGGTTTTAAGTATCGTTAACATCCAATTTTACATTTAAGACAGGAAAATAATTACACAAATACAGAAATTCATATATTCAGTATAATAATAACACACATTATATTTAGAAACCATTTGGTCACTTTAACCTATCCTTTATCGGTTTAAATTGGTTGCACCACCTGACAACATTAGTTATGACATGAAATATACTGAAAAAAATGCATTGTCATTTCAAATAGTAACATGTGTTTTAGTCATCAGTCTCTATTTAAGTTTTCTTAAATAGAGACTTAAACCTAACTCTACCCCTAACCCATCAGAAACACTTCACATAAGATTACATTCGATACAACACTATAACACTATTCTAAATGGCAACAATGAAGTATCTTTTAACAAAATCGGAATATTTTCAAATGTTGGGTCAACATTGGTAGACAATATCTCATCTCAGTTTTGTGTATTAAAGTATTCCCAGTCTGAATGCATTAGCTGTGTGTGCCGTGAATTGAGAGGCTCTGGCTCTGCAATCACTTTGAGCACTTCAGCTGCGAAGAAAAAAACGATGTCAGCACGATGGGGCCAAGTGAATGCATTTTTTCCTCCCAGTTGCTGCATGCAGCTCACGTCAATCTCTTCCCCAACTACTTGAAGGACCTGCCGCACAAATGGCTGATCTTCATAATTCACCATGATAAACTTTCCATTTAGATCACTGCTCTCATGGGCACTGGCCCGGGCACTGGCTGTTTGGAGGTTGACCATTATGGGATTGTGGCATTGGCAGATATTTTGGTCTGCTACAGAAGCAGGAGATCTCTCTGTGCATGACTTTCCCTGGTTCAGTGGAGATTACTTGGTGCATCGCCAAAGTTCCCTTTACAGGAGGCACAACCTCAGGGACCGCTTCATCAAATCTTCTGATGTCCTCCTCAGTCACCCAGAAGAACTAGACATCAGATTTCCTCTCTGTTAGGAGGTTGTAAAAATCTTCTGGGGTCTGGACATCCTCACCCCTTTGGACAGCAGTCAGCAGTGCGCTTCACTGCACCGCCAACTCCATCGGGGGCGCCTTTTCCATGGGACTTCTCTGAGAAGTTCCAAGTCACCTGCCAGAAGCCTGAGAGGAAGGGAATGGTGCTGAGCAAATAAAATTCATTTTATTGCAGTATTGGGTGACTGGACCATCACTCATCATATTTAGAATTGTAGGAGATGGATTGCAATTCTTCATCACATCCCTCAGCACTGGCTCCAAGTGGGCCCACACAGCTCTGTCATCATGCTGAAGGGATGCAGAGATGGCTGCATAGGACTGTGAGCCTGCCGCTGTATAAGCCATGCATGTGTGGACTGTGGCCTGCTTCCGACTCCCTCCAAAATGAAAAGCCTGCACCTCACTATTAAGTTTGCAGGAGAAATTCTCTGAAAAGTCCACATGGAGGACAATTTCATCTTCTCTTAGGCTTTCTTTCAGAGCCCTGCACTCTTTGGCTTGGTGCAACCAGTTGTCTACTACCAGTTGTCTGGTTTGTTTTCTTTGATGTTTCGAAACATCAAAGACAACGAATCATTAAATTGAAACGTTCTCATAGTTTAATTATAGATTTTATAGCTTCGGCAGAAAAAACACATCATTTTGTTTTAGATAACGACTGACTTTATAAAAAGATAAAAAAGTAAAGCAAGTAAAGTCGATGGCTTTGTCTTTAGAGGACACATTATTATAGACATTCTTCTACCGTTCCTCTTTGAACACAGGAACATAATCGAGGGTGAATCACCTTTCTCTGTATGGGGGCCGGGCCCCTCCACCACATCAGGCCCCACAGCAACCACACTGCCTGCACTGTCTATAGGCCCGTTTCCACCGAAGAAGTTCCTGGTACTATTTGGGGGACAGGAACTACTACAGGAACGTCCTCTCGCTCGGCCCTCTCAACCGCTGTGTCTCCACTGAGAGAGCGGAGTAGGAGGAAGGTTCCTGTGAAGTTACCAGGCTCTGGATGTGATGTAATCGTTACGTGACCATTTTGACCGGAGCAATGTAGCGGCGTAGGGACGCTGTTAGCGGTGTCTGTAATAACTCACTAAACTAACAAAGTGGCCCGTGAAAAATTTTTTTTCCAGCGGATGTCTTAGATACAACATGATTGAGCTAACTGGAGTAGTTTCATGTCGTATCCGACAACAGGAGGCTTTTAACAGATGACGTCCTGATGTTAGCTTTGCTGCTGCTGTTAGCTGTCCCTGTCAGCTGCAGCCACTGATGCTTTCTAGACATCGTGATTTCCCAAAACTGAATAAATACCACACACAGCAACACAAAACTGCTTTGCTAGCTCAATCATGTTGTAACTAAGACATCCGCCGGAAAAAATATGTTTTCACGGACCGGTTATTGAGTTTGTTTACATGGCGGTGGAAGCTATGAACGAGCTAACCCTTGTCTGCTGAGTTTTAAAAATGCCGGCTATTTTGTTGCTTTCTGTTAACGTCACATTCCGCCTTGAGTAAATCCAATCAGCACCAAGTAACCCCCAAGCCCCACCCAGGAGTCTTTCAGGGCCGTTCTGAGTACCTACCCCGAAGCAGGGACTTGTTTAGCCCCTGTAAAAGTTCCGGAACTCTGTCCTTCGGGGCTGGTTCCTGCGGTGGAGACACGCACCAACGGCCCCGGCCCCGTAAATCTACCCCGAAGTTCCTGCGGTGGAAACGGGCCTTATACTTACACCACTGGTCTGTCCAACAACACACTGTCTCACAGTCAACAGGACAAAACGTCTCTAAGAGACAGTGAGACAAAGACAAATTTAGAAAGCTCTTTTTAACTTGATCTCCCATGGAACAGCAAACGTCTCTGTTAATTTAGTTTATATACTTTATTAACCCTCCTGAGGGGGCACAAGGTGGAGAGATGTCAGAGTGAGGGGGCTGCCTTGGTTAGGCGCCCCGGGCGGTTGGAGTTTTTGGTGCCTTGCTCAAGGGCACCTCAGCAGTGTCCAGGAGGTGAACTGGCACCTCTCCAGCCCACGCTCCGTTTTTGGTCTGAGCGGGGACTCAAATCGGCAACCCGATTCCCAACCCAAGTCCCTATGGACAAAGCACATGGGGCCCTGCCCAACCACGGAGCCACCGATGCCCCGATAATGACCTTTTTAAACCATTATACACGAACACCTTTTTTTACTTTATTCAACACTGTATTTTATATTTGTTTTATACTTTGTTATTTTAATTAATTTAAAAGAACCCTTATCTTATGAAGGTTAACTGTTGTACTTTACTTTGTTCTTTTTTAAAATGTATTTAAAATAACCATTATACTTTATTTTATTGGTAAATTTATTGAAATTAACCGTTAACGGTTCAATAACGGTTCAGCTGTTATTTTATTATTTTAATTATATGGACCGTCATCTTAACGGTGAGCCGTTACACTTAAGTTTATACTTTAATTAATTATATTTAAGTGTAACCGTTACCATCTAACGGTTCAACCGTTTTAATCTATTTTAAAGTTTTAATTAATTTTACTACACCGTTATCTTATGACGGTTGAACCGTGCAGAGTGTAACGGACTTAACGGCTCACTTCTTACCGATCTGTCGGCTGAGTTTACCGTTAGAAATGTCCGTTATTACCGGACATGATGAACCTGAGGACCGTTATCTCCCATCAGTGTAACACCGACCTGTAGTCCACCGTCATCACGGGGTAAAGCCCACCTCTGTCGGATGGACATCAGTGGGAAACGGCGGGGCTTTTCATCGGGCCTGGGACCCTCCAGCTAGCCATAGTTAGCCTGGCTAGCTTTGCGTTAAATTACCGGTTTGTGTCGGTAAACCCGAGCCAGTAATCAACGTCTGCCCTGATACCGGGTCGGTTTGATGTGTTTTAACCGTGTCCGGCACACATTTATCTCCAGGGGCCGTGTTTGGACCCCGGGCTGGATCCTGGTTCTGTTTATTAGCTTAGCTACGAGCTACACATCACGGCTAATGAGATGTTCATTTAAAAAACAGGGGTTATAACATTGAATTATACCTTTTCTTTATGTTTTGATCCGGACAAATACTAAAACAAACTGTTTATCACATTATAATGTGTCGTCATGTTATTTACCGGGAGGTAAAGCGTAGCAGCTGTGGCCCTGAACCCCCCATATGTACCGTTTTCTCTCCCAGCCACCAGCACTGCACCAAACTCCATTTAAAATCCGTCACAACTGAGAGAGACACAGCTCCTCAGACCCGGTGCGTCCGGTAAAAACAAGGATTAACCTGGGTGAAGGTTCAGTCACATCCACTCTTTAAACCGGCATCACCCAACATCTACCAACCAGCACCGGTATCGGTGAAAGGCCCGTTTCTTTAAACGGTCACTGAGCCGAGCACGGTGAGGAGTGGAGGACAGGGCCGGGAGAGGAGAGCGTCAGTCCGGGTATAAAAGATGAAATATACTAAACACAAGTGGAGTTTGGTGTGTGTGGTGTGTGCCGAATTTGAAAGAAGCCTCTGTTTGTTTAAAGAAGGTTCTGACTGATGTCACGTGTCCTCTAGAAAAAGTCTCCGGTGGTCGGACATGTTAAATGTGAGATTTGATTATGGAGCTCCGTGTGCCGTTCTGTCCTGGAGGACAGCGGTGCTCCTCGGGGCAGACTGTGGCCCTCCCCCCGCTGAATGAAAACACACAGTGACCGGAGATAATGTCCGGTAATCACCGCCGGTGCTTTAACCCCCCGTACCTTGCTGCGGATCTGGCCGGAAGTGGACACTTTTCGGATGAGTTTCTGTGGGGTTCCGGGCTCCTGCTCCGGCTCGCTGTCCGACGACTCGTCCGGGCACCGGGCCGCGGCAGACTCCGGTCCCCCTGCCTCCGCCATCCTGCCATCAGAGTCCGGGGAGGAGCGGGGGAGGCGGCGCCCCCAGCGGCGGAGCGCGGACAGTACGGGCGGGGGGTTTACTGACCTCTGCTGGTCAAATGGCGACATTACAGTCCGCTATCTGAGCACTCACAACAACCAAAGACAGTGGATAAACCAAGGGTACGTCCCAAGTCCCTTAAAATTACTGCTAGCCACCTTACCTTGCCACCTTACCTAACTGTTTAGTCCCTCCCACTTAGGAAAACATGCAAGGAGTCAGGAGTTAGGAGTGAGGAGCAAGGATTGCTGATTAAGAGACGTGAGACGGCCTTACTCTGAAGCGTCATGTAAAGCAACGTCCTTTCCTGATGACGGCGGCACAGCTGGATCTGCTGCATAACGGAGCCAGCGTTTGGCGTACATCCCAAGTCAAATTATATTCACTGATCAAAGCCGTTGTAGTTGTAGTCACGTAGGCATGTGGATTACAGCGTGTCATTGCAAAGAATGCATGTAACGGGTACACTTGCGCTGTTTCTCCGCCATCTCGTTCAAATGAGCCAGATGTAGGGGGCGGGTATTTATACGTCAGAGCCTCAAGCCGAAAAAGACTTCCTGTTAGGAACCTCTCGTGTTACCTTACTCATCGCACCTAACAGATCCCTCCTAACTCCTAATGCTAACTCCTCACTGGCAGGAATAAGAGACATGAGACGGCCTTAAAGATGGCGGACCTCGAATGACTTCCGGTTCAAGTTAGGAGTTAGGAGTTAGCAGTATAAAATAAGAGACTTGGGGTGGGTCCCAAGTCTCTTATTTTTATAGTGCTACTGCTAGCTCCTCGCTTGAACCGGAAGTCGTTCGAGGTTCGCCATCTTCTAGGCTGTCCCAAGTCTCTTATTTGTGCAGCAAGGAGCTAGCACTAGGAGCTAGCAGCAAGCTTTAAGCAACTACGAGCTAGGATGGTCGAGAGCTTCCTAACAGGAAGTCTTTTTCGGCTTGAGGCTCTGACGTATAAATACCCGCCCCCTACATCTGGCTCATTTGAACGAGATGGTGGAGAAACAGCGCAAGTGTACCCGTTACATGCATTCTTTGCAATGAAACACTGTAATCCACATGCCTACGTGACTACAAAGAGTAACGTTAATGATATTTCCTGCAAGACTGTCATGTTGTAATTAAGTTTATTTCATTCACAACCCGTTGCGTTGTTCAGCGGACTGTCGGTGATGTGTGGCTGTTAATGTGCAGCTGCTCATGTCCAGAACCACACACACACACACACACACACACACACAAAAACATACTTGCCCATCGTTAATTGTCCTGCATGTCATGTGAGTGGAATAATGTTTAATAGCTTGTAGGTAATATTAATTAGCCTAATAATATTAATATTATTTCTTTCATTAATGTTGTTGTAAACTACTGTCATTACCGTCTGTCCTGCATCTCTCTCTCTCTCTCTCTCTCTCTCTCTCTCTCTCTCTCTCTCTCTCTCTCTCTCTCTTTCTGTCTCATTGTGTCATACAGATTACTGTTAATTTATCATGCTGATCTGTTCTGTACGACATCTATTGCACGTCTGTCCGTCCTGGAAGAGGGATCCCTCCTCAGTTGCTCTTCCTGAGGTTTCTACCGTTTTTCCCCGTTAAAGGGTTTTTTGGGGAGTTTTTCCTGATCAGCTGTGAGGGTCCAAAGGACAGAGGGATGTCGTATGCTGTAAAGCCCTGTGAGGCAATATATAATATAATGAGACTTGGGATGTACCCATAGTAACGCTGCTTTACAG
The DNA here is from genome assembly GCA_035609425.1 of Epinephelus awoara. Lineage (NCBI taxonomy): Eukaryota > Metazoa > Chordata > Actinopteri > Perciformes > Serranidae > Epinephelus > Epinephelus awoara. The sequence goes on from CM069297.1 coordinate 44,647,432, forward strand.
AGCAGATCCAGCTATGCCGCCGTCATCAGGAATGGACGTCGCTTCATGTGACGCTTCAGAGTAAGGCCATCTCATGTCTCTTAAACTGACAACGATCGCTCATCGCTCCTAGCGCTAGCTCCTCACATTTTTTCCTAGGTGGGAGGGGCTAAACAGCTACCAAAGTCTGCTAGCAGTAGCACTAGCAGTAATTTAAGAGACTTGGGACGCACCCTTGGGACGTACCCCAAGAAGGTCCACTGCGAGTCAGTTTCCTGTATCAGTGTCACGTGGGGTTCACGAGCACCACGCCCCTTTAGGAGACTAAAGCCCTTTTCACGCAGAGTACGCAAAGCGCAGACCTCCGCCGACGAACCCATTCATTGTGTATGTGTTACCGCGGGGCAAGAGCGCACCGCTCTGCCGCCGAGCTGAGCGGCACGCGAGGGGGCGCGTGTCGTGGCGTCTGCGCACCGCCAGTCTGCGCTCGAATTGAACATTTTTTAATTTCACCGCAACGCGCTGTGACGATACCTCGGCGCGTCCAATAGCTGAGAAGAGCCTGAAGTAGACCCGGAAGCGGTCACCATGGAGCTGTAGCTCCTGAACGAGCCTGTACTCCCCCAAATCCTGTCCTGCGCATCTTGCTCTCCGCTTGCTCTGCGCCCTGCCCCGCGGTGGGAGCCGCGAAAATCGCGCTCTGTGTGAAAGAGCCTTAACAGTCTATTGACTTCAGTGGGAGAAATGAACGTGATTACAGACATTTAAATATAACATTTTTTAAAATATATAAATTATTTAAATATATGAATTAGTTAAATATAAAATTATTTAAATATATAAATTATTTTAGTATATAAATTAGTTAAATATATATGGTGTAAAATCTGAACATGTATTTCATTACAAACACAGATCATGTGTGGTGAAACAACACCATCAAAATGTCCCACAGGTCTTCTCCTCCTGTTCTAGAAATCACTCTCCAGCACGTTTCATCTGTTATCACACTCATACACCCCCCAGACTATGACTGTAACTGAGGACAGATAGACAGACAGACAGACAGACAGACTGAGGACAGACAGACAGACAGACAGACTGAGGACAGACAGAGAGACTGAGGACGGACAGACAGACAGACACACAGACAGACAGACAGACTGAGGACAGACAGACAGACAGACTGAGGACAGACAGACACACACACAGACAGACAGAGAGACAGACAAGTGGGAGAAAGTGCGGTGTGTGTGTGTGTGTGTGAATGAGCAGGATCAGGGTCAGGATCAGGGTGGAGACGTCTTCTGTGGTGTCTGTTACTGGATCCAGTTTCAGCTCCAGTTCCTGACGGAGGACACAAACAGGAGGAGCAAGGACACGTCAACACGTCTGTCCTGTTGGTCGAGGGCAGCAGCAGGGACCCGTAAACACGTCTGTCCTGTTGGACATGTGACCATGTCCATCAGGGTCCAGATGTGTCCTCACTCATCAGGTCAGGGTCCAGATGTGTCCTCGGTCACCAGGTCAGGGTCCAGATATGTCCTCAGTTATCAGGTCAGGGTCCAGATGTGTCCTCAGTTATCAGGTCAGGGTCCAGATGTGTCCTTGGTCACCAGGTCGGGGTCCAGATGTGTCCTCAGTCATCAGGTCAGGGTCCAGATGTGTCCTTGGTCACCAGGTCGGGGTCCAGATGTGTCCTCAGTCATCAGGTCAGGGTCCAGATGTGTCCTCAGTTATCAGGTCAGGGTCCAGATGTGTCCTCAGTCACCATGTCAGGGTCCAGATGTGTCCTCAGTTATCAGGTCAGGGTCCAGATGTGTCCTCAGTCACCATGTCAGGGTCCAGATGTGTCCTCAGTTATCAGGTCAGGGTCCAGATGTGTCCTCAGTCACCATGTCAGGGTCCAGATGTGTCCTCAGTTATCAGGTCAGGGTCCAGATGTGTCCTCAGTTATCAGGTCAGGGTCCAGATGTGTCCTTGGTCACCAGGTCGGGGTCCAGATGTGTCCTTGGTTATCAGGTCAGGGTCCATTGGGAACAGTCTCACTTCCTGCTTGTCAGGGATTTTGGGAACAGCTTGGCTGTGTGCCTGAACCAGATAGGAAGTGATTAACAGGAAGTGAACATGGCAGTGATGGTGTGGGTGTGTCACCTGGCTCAGGTGCCCTACATGACCACAGAGCCCACAGCTGACCTACATGAGTCGTCCACCCTGGTTCCCAGGCCTGTGTGGTGATGACATGACACCTGTAGAGTGCAGGTGTGAGCAGTATCTGGTGACAGGCTTCAATCAGTCCAGGTGTTACTTCACACACAGAGGTATCACAGTTACACCTGTGCATTATCAATCCTAAACAGGTCACCTTACACATCAAAGAGCTCTCAGTGGGAACCAGACCAGCTCAACCAAACCACTTTCACATGACCAAGCTTCAGAAGGTCTGAGCTGGATCAACTCCTGTCCCCTGTCCTCTGTCCTCTGTCCTCCGTCTTCTGTCCTCTGTCCTCTGTCCTCCATCCTCTACTGCGTCTCATCACTGACAATGCATTAAGATTTTAATGGACAGAATAAGAATCTGAGAGTTCTGCTGCTCCGTCACTCAGTCTGTCTCCATGTTCCAGCTGGATGAGGACATTTAACTGGCCTACTGTCCTTGTCCCAGTATACAAGCACAAGAGAGGAATCCATTTATTGAGCCAAGTATGTGCGACTCCTCTACGATAGGTGGAGATATGCCCCCTTTCAGCTTGTTACTATTGGACCTTTTTCCTGTTGATTTATCAACAGTGTGAGTTTATGGAGTGTTTATTGTACGTGCAGAGTTCCAGACTGTGACTACTGAGTCACATTTTGTGACCATGGAGCACCACTGTGACTTGCAATTATTAATATATAAACTGCACAGCGTTTAACAGTGCTGCATCAACAGTCTAACAGTAGACAGTGGACAAAGTGTTTTTTTTTTTCTACATGCAGAGCTCCAGACTGTGACTTTTGACCATGGAGCACCACTAACAGATATTTAATCTGTTACCTCTTCACCTGTTTACCTGTGGAAGGCCACACACAGGTGTTTCTCACTACTTTATTACAACCTGAGTGTTCATTTACAAAGAACAATAAAGTTTATCAGTTTGAATATAAAACCAGGATGTGATGATCCTGGTTTCTCAGACTTTTATCCACGACTGTAGAAATGATTCTGGGCGCAACTTGGTGGTGTCCAGCAAACAATGTGGGTTTTGTTAATAATTGGCAAACTTTCTGGGGAAAACCTGGTCTCATTAGGAGAGACGGCATTCATTGGATTGAGCTGCTCTCATTTCTAGGAACCTGGCAAATTTTATTAGTAATTCAAATCCCTGACAACCCAGAGTTGAGATCAGGACTCAGAGTCGCAGTCCTATACGCTTCTCTGAGCTTCTAGTGCAGTTACCCACCCATAGTTTTCATAGTTTTATACAAACGGTGTCTGTCCCCCGACCACCTAAATTATTTAAATCTAAAATTAAACAAAGAGGAGTTGTGCATAACAACCTCATAAAAATTAAACCTCTTCTGTGGCAGAAAGACAAAACAGGAGAATCAAATGCAGACTGTTAAATATCAGGTCTCTTTCGTCTAAAGCAGTGGTAGTAAACGAATTAAATTCAGATAATCATATTAATTTACTCAGTCTCACTGAAACCTGGCTGTGTCAAGATGAATATGTCAGTCTAAATGAATCCACTCCTCCCAGTCGTAATGATACCTACATCCCTCGAGGCAGCGGCCGAGGAGGGGGAGTTGCAGCCATTTTTAACTCTAGTCTGTTAATCAGCCCTAAACCTAAACTAGATTATAATTCATTTGAAAGCCTCGTTCTTAGTCTTTTACATCCGACCTGGAAAACCTCGCAGCCACTTTTATTTGTTATAGTGTACCGTGCTCCTGGCCCGTATTCTGAATTTGTTTCTGAATTCTCAGAGTTTTTATCCAGTTTAGTTCTTAAATCACATAAAGTTGTTATTGTAGGTGATTTTAACCTTCATGTCAACGTTGATAATGACTCCCTGGCTACCGCGTTTATCTCATTATTAGACTCCATTGGCTTCAGTCAGGGTGTACATGAACCCACTCACTGTTTTAACCATACCCTCGATCTAGTTCTGACGTATGGAATTGAAATTGATAACCTAACAGTCTTTCCACAGAGTCCCTCGCTATCGGATCATTATTTGATTACTTTTGATTTCTTTTTACTCGATTACACGCCACTTAGCAACAGTTACTATACCAGATGTTTATCAGATAGTGCTGTCGCAAAATTTAAGGAAATGATTACTCCGTTGTTAAATTCAATACCAAGTCCTTCAGTAACAGAGGTTTCCCGTACCGACTTTAACCTCTCCCGAATTGATCATCTTGTCGATAGCGCCGTAGGCTAGCTGCGAACAACACTCGACTCTGTAGCTCCTCTTAAAAAGAAGTTAACAAAGCAAAGAAAGTTCGCTCCTTGGTATAACTCTCAAACCCGCAAGTTAAAACAAATATCACGAAAATTTGAAAGGAATTGGTGATTAACCAAACTGGAAGAATCTCATTTAATCTGGTCTCAAAACGTATAAGAGGGGCCTCCGCAATGCCAGAGCAAACTATTACTCAGCATTAATAGAATAAAACAAGAATAACCCCAGGTTTCTTTTCAGCACTGTAGCCAGGCTGACTGAGAGTCACAGCTCTATTGAGCCTTGTATTCCTTTAGCCCTTAGCAGTAATGATTTTATGAGCTTTTTTAATGACAAAATTCTAACTATTAGAGGCAAAATTCATGACCTCCTGTCCTCAGATAGTACCTATCTAACCTCAAACACAGCTGTAAGACCTAATATATATTTAGATTGCTTCTCCCCAATTTCTCTTCAAGAATTGACCGCAGTGATTTCTTCATCTAAATCATCAACGTGTCTGTTTGTTTTGGAGTTCCGCAAGGTTCTGTGCTTGGACCAATCCTATTTACTCTATATATGCTTCCTTTAGGCAACATCATTAGAAATCACTCTATAAATTTCCATTGTTATGCGGATGATACACAGTTGTATTTATCGATGAAGCCAGAAGAAAGTAATCAATTAACTAAACTTCATAATTGCCTTAAAGACTTAAAACTGCATTTTTTCATCTGCATAATATTGTGAAAATTAGGCCTATCCTGACCCGAAAAGATGCAGAAAAATTGGTCCACGCTTTTGTTACCTCAAGGCTGGATTACTGTAACTCTCTATTATCAGGTAGCTCTAGTAAATCCTTAAAAACTCCCCAGCTAATTCAGAATGCAGCAGCACGTGTACTAACAGGAACTAAACAAACTGTAAACAGACTGTAAACAAACTAAACGAATTGTAAACAGACTGTAAACAAACTGTAAACAAACTGTAAACAGACTGTAAACAAACTAAACAGACTGTAAACAGACTGTTACCATTGGAAATTGCCAATTTCAGTTCAATGCTGGAATTTGCACCAATAATCCATGCAAGGCATCATGGGGGAATAAGGTGGATAGGGTCTGTATTTGATCCTCGTACTGCTCTTGTGATAACTGATGATGACACATGATGAATGTGTGTGTGTTTTCACACTGCGATGTGACACCTGTGTATTATGATAACGAGGTCACACATTTAACAGCAAATACAAAAACATCACAAAGACACACACACACACACACACACACACACACACACACACACACACACACACACACTCAGTAACTTCCTGGAGACCCAAAAATCTTCTTCCTGATTGAAGACAAAAAACATCCCAAATAAAAACCTGCTCTTCAGTCTGCTGCGTCCCTGAAGACACACACACACACACACACACACACACACACACACACACACACACACACACACACACACACACACACACTTACCTGTGCTGACGGTCAGTGAGTGGGCGGAGTCCAGGTGTTTATTAGCAGCTGTGAGTGAGACAGGTGAGATCAGCTGCAGGTGACTTCAGAGACGCTTCAGAGACGCTTCAGAGACGGTGAGTCAGACACACACATCATATTTAATATTTATTTACTAGAAAATACAAAGACATTTCAAAAACTTTAATTATTAATAATCATTTTGATTTGCAAAATTATAATATGTAAAAAGACTCAAAAAAATGACACATGGGGCATCGGTAGCGTAGTGGATAGTGCTGGCGTCCCATGTTCAGAGGCATTAACTCACTGCAGCAGCCACAGGTTCGAATCCGGCTCGTGGCCCCTTGCTGCAGGTCAGTCCCCACTCTCTCTCTGCCTCCCCATTTCACTCTCTGTCCTGTCATTAAAGGCAAAAAAAAAGCCCACAAAAATAATCTTTAAAATATGACACATATTAATTATCTGTAACAGCTGATCCTGCTCAGAGCCACAATATATCATATTATTATTATACAGATTATATTATTAATATTTTATATGTTTAATAATATTCAAATAAAGGAAGAAGACAAACAGCATTAAGTCGATCAAAGATACAGAAAATTATTCATATGAGCAAAATTATTATTATAGTAGTATCATTATTGATAGTAACAACATTTATTATTATTATTATTATTTAAATAATAATTAGTAGTAGTATTAATAATAATATTGTTATTAATTATTATTAATAATAACAATTATTATTATTATTAATAATAATTGTTGTTGTTATTAATAATAATACTAATAACAATGTTTAATAAATAAGTGACCCCAGTGATGTGTCAACATGGATATGATCCTCTGACTGATACTGAAGTTACTTTGCTCTGAGACTTTTGATTAAAGTGATTAGAGGTCAATAAATGAACAAATATTATTAATAAACAGATCAATAATCAGTTCAGAGCTCCGTTAACAGCTGCAGGGATCCTTCTATTGTTATCATTTATAAATGAGCCATGTTTTTAAAGTTTTTCTGTCCTCAGACAAGTCAGAGACAGACACACGAGAACATCAGCACGTCGTCTGTATCGACTTTAAAATAAAAAAAATGATGATATTTATATTTACAGAGAGATGACCGCTCTGTTTTAATCAAACGTAGATTAAAACTGTGTGTCAGTTGTTCAGGGAACAACAGGGAACAACAGGAAGGCAAGAATTAGGCCCAATCCCAATTCTATTTTAACCCTCAATCTTAATTCTCAAACTCAATCCTCAGTCTCACTAGCCCTCAAGACCAAGTGTTAAGGGTCATCTTGTGACTTTAAAATGGGGCACCCCTCAAAGGCAAATACATCTTAAGACTGTGGGGGGGGGGGGGGGCAAAACTCTGTCCAGTCTGTCAGTTCAAATAAGAAGAAATATATATCATCAGTAGTCGTCAATAAAAAGATGTGACAATTTTTTCCCCCCAACACTTTATTTAAATTCTTGTACAAAACAACCAGTGACAGACATGAACAGAACAAATATGCCAGGGTTAAGAGAAAAGAAAGAGAAATAAATTAAACAAATAAATAAATAAATTAAAAAGTTCAGCAGCTCAAACCATTAAATTGTTTACATATTTTCAGAGTCTTTATAGCTTTGGAGTTTGTGGAGTGCTGAATGGTTTCTAAGTATTGCTGCATTTCATTCATAAAAAGTTTGAACAAGGGTTTTCTGTTACAAAATTTACTCATGAATATGGAATTTCGCTAAGATAATAAATAGACTATTGATATACTATTGTTTTTGTTTTGAAATGCTGACATCATAAAATCCAAACAGCACATCTTTGTACAGTAGTGAAAATAGAACATAAATGTTTCAACGAATAATCTTTCCAAAAAGTGACCGTATAGGGGCAGCTCCAAAACAAATGTGTAGTTACCAAACAATAATCTGCTGCTGTCTGCAGCTGTGTTGATTTCATATTGAAACAGAATGCTTGATCACTAGGGGAACAGTTGCCGTTGTGACTGAGAATTATGTTATGAATATGAACAGTTCACAAGTTACAAATTACTCACTCCCATAGTTTTTTGGAGCCTGCTTGCTTTTTGTAAACTTGTCTTTATTGGTGGCCCTGAAATGAATCAGGGCTTGTGTTTTGTCTGGTGGCCCTGAAATGGAACAGAGATAACAACATTACTTTCTTTTATTTTTTTTGGCTACCTGTCAGATATTCGTTAAGTTATTAGTTTAGTTTCATGCAGTATTGCTTCTTATTTTGTCACATTAAAGGGAACGATCTGTATAACACAGACGATGAAGCAACAGTCTGACACAGACACATGGAGATAAATCAGCTGTAACATCAGACAGCACAGATTTATCTGTTTAACGTTTCATACAACAGGACGTGATTCACACAGTAATTAAATTTAATAAAGGACACAGATGAGACGAAACAAAAGATATAAAAGTGAAAAATTAATCACTACATAATTTATAATTCAAATTAGTCACCTTTAAAAACAGCAGAAGTTCAGAACAGGTCATAGGTCATCAGTCATTGGTCATAGGTCATCAGTCATCAGTCACTGGTCACAGGTCATCGGCCATCGGTTATAGGTCATAGGTCATCGTCATTGGTCATCAGTTATCGGTAATAGGTCATCGTCATTGGTCATCAGTTATCGGTCATCAGTCATAGGTCATCGGTCATCATCATTGGTCATCAGTTATCGGTCATCAGTCATAGGTCATCGGTTATCGATCATCAGTCATAGGTCATCGGGCATCGATCATCGATCATCGGTCATAGGTCATCGTCATAGGTCATCAGTCATAGGTCATCGTCATCGGTCATAGGTCATCGTCATAGGTCATAGGTCATCGTCATAGGTCATTGGTCATCAGTTATCGTCATCAGTCATAGGTCATCGGCCATTGATCACCGGACATCGGTCATCAGTCATTGGTCATCAGTTATCGGTCATCAGTCATAGGTCATCGGTCATTGTCATAGGTCATCGGTCATTGTCATAGGTCATCGGTCATAGGTCATCAGTCATTGGTCATCAGTTATCGGTCATCAGTCATAGGTCATCGGTCATAGGTCATCGATCATCGGTCATCGGTCATAGGTCATCGTCATAGGTCATCGGTCATAGGTCATCGTCATTGGTCATCGGTTATCGGTCATCAGTCATAGGTCATCGGTTATCGGTCATAGGTCATCATCATAGGTCATGGGTTATCGGTCATCAGTCATAGGTCATCAGTCATCGATCATCTGTCATAGGTCATCATCATAGGTCATCGGTCATAGGTCATCGTCATAGGTCATTGGTCATCAGTTATCGGTCATCGATCCCCGGACATCGGTTATCGGTCATTGGTCATCTGTCATCTGTCATCGGTCAGAGGTCATTGGTCATAGGTCATCAGTCATAGGTCATAGGTTATCGGTCATTGGTCATCTGTCATCGGTCAGAGGTCATCAGTCATCGATCATCTGTCATAGGTCATCATCATAGATCATCGGTCATAGGTCATCGTCATAGGTCATTGGTCATCAGTTATCGGTCATCGATCCCCGGACATCGGTTATCGGTCATCTGTCATCTGTCATCGGTCAGAGGTCATTGGTCATAGGTCATCAGTCATAGGTCATAGGTTATCGGTCATTGGTCATCTGTCATCGGTCAGAGGTCATCGGTTATCGGTCATTGGTCATCAGTCATTGGTCATCAGTCATCGGTCATAGGTCATCAGTCATAGGTCATCAGTCATTGGTCATCGGTTATCGCCATCAGTCATAGGTCATCGGTTATCGGTCATCAGTCATAGGTCATAGGTCATCAGTCATCGATCATCTGTCATAGGTCATCGATCAACTGTCATAGGTCATCATCATAGGTCATCGGTCATAGGTCATCGTCATAGGTCATTGGTCATCAGTTATCGGTCATCGATCACCGGACATCGGTCATCAGTCATTGGTCATCAGTTATCGGTCATCAGTCATAGGTCATCCGTCATAGGTCATCGATCATCGGTCATAGGTCATCGTCATAGGTCATCGGTCATAGGTCATCGTCATTGGTCATCGGTTATCGGTCATAGGTCATCGGTTATCGGTCATCAGTCATAGGTCATAGGTCATCAGTCATCGATCATCTGTCATATGTCATCGATCATCTGTCATAGGTCATCATCATAGGTCATCGGTCATAGGTCATCGTCATAGGTCATTGGTCATCAGTTATCGGTCATCGATCACCGGACATCGGTTATCGGTCATTGGTCATCTGTCATCGGTCAGAGGTCATTGGTCATAGGTCATCAGTCATAGGTCATAGGTTATCGGTCATTGGTCATTGGTCATCTGTCATCGGTCAGAGGTCATCGGTTATCGGTCATTGGTCATCAGTCATTGGTCATCAGTTATCGGTCATCGATCACCGGACATCGGTTATCGGTCATTGGTCATCTGTCATCGGTCAGAGGTCATTGGTCATAGGTCATCAGTCATAGGTCATAGGTTATCGGTCATTGGTCATTGGTCATCTGTCATCGGTCAGAGGTCATCAGTCATCGATCATCTGTCATAGGTCATCATCATAGGTCATCGGTCATAGGTCATCGTCATAGGTCATTGGTCATCAGTTATCGGTCATCGATCCCCGGACATCGGTTATCGGTCATCTGTCATCTGTCATCGGTCAGAGGTCATTGGTCATAGGTCATCAGTCATAGGTCATAGGTTATCGGTCATTGGTCATCTGTCATCGGTCAGAGGTCATCGGTTATCGGTCATTGGTCATCAGTCATTGGTCATCAGTCATCGGTCATAGGTCATCAGTCATAGGTCATCAGTCATTGGTCATCGGTTATCGCCATCAGTCATAGGTCATCGGTTATCGGTCATCAGTCATAGGTCATAGGTCATCAGTCATCGATCATCTGTCATAGGTCATCGATCAACTGTCATAGGTCATCATCATAGGTCATCGGTCATAGGTCATCGTCATAGGTCATTGGTCATCAGTTATCGGTCATCGATCACCGGACATCGGTCATCAGTCATTGGTCATCAGTTATCGGTCATCAGTCATAGGTCATCCGTCATAGGTCATCGATCATCGGTCATAGGTCATCGTCATAGGTCATCGGTCATAGGTCATCGGTCATAGGTCATCAGTCATAGGTCATCGGTCATAGGTCATCAGTCATAGGTCATTGGTCATCGGTCATCAGTCATAGGTCATCGGCCATCGGTTATAGGTCATAGGTCATCGTCATAGGTCATTGGTCATTAGTCATCAGTCATAGGTCATCGGCCATCGGTTATAGGTCATAGGTCATCGGTTATCGGTTATCAGTTATCGGTCATCAGTCATTGGTCATCGATCATCGTCATTGGTCATCGGTTATCAGTCATCAGTCATAGGTCATCATCATAGGTCATTGGTCATTGGTCATCAGTTATCGGTCATCGATCCCCGGACATCGGTTATCGGTCATTGGTCATCTGTCATCTGTCATCGGTCAGAGGTCATTGGTCATAGGTCATCAGTCATAGGTCATAGGTTATCGATCATTGGTCATCTGTCATCGGTCAGAGGTCATCGGTTATCAGTCATTGGTCATCAGTCATTGGTCATCAGTCATCGGTCATAGGTCATCAGTCATCAGGCATAGGTCATCAGTCATTGGTCATCGGTTATCGTCATCAGTCATAGGTCATCGGTTATCGGTCATCAGTCATAGGTCATAGGTCATCAGTCATCGATCATCTGTCATAGGTCATCGATCAACTGTCATAGGTCATCATCATAGGTCATCGGTCATAGGTCATCGTCATAGGTCATTGGTCATCAGTTATCGGTCATCGATCACCGGACATCGGTCATCAGTCATTGGTCATCAGTTATCGGTTATCGGTCATCAGTCATAGGTCATCGGTCATAGGTCATCGATCATCGGTCATAGGTCATCGTCATAGGTCATCGGTCATAGGTCATCGGTCATAGGTCATCGTCATTGGTCATCGGTTATCGGTCATAGGTCATCGGTTATCGGTCATCAGTCATAGGTCATAGGTCATCAGTCATCGATCATCTGTCATAGGTCATCGATCATCTGTCATAGGTCATCATCATAGGTCATCGGTCATAGGTCATCGTCATAGGTCATTGGTCATCAGTTATCGGTCATCGATCACCGGACATCTGTTATCGGTCATTGGTCATCTGTCATCGGTCAGAGGTCATTGGTCATAGGTCATCAGTCATAGGTCATAGGTTATCGGTCATTGGTCATTGGTCATTGGTCATCTGTCATCGGTCAGAGGTCATTGGTTATCGGTCATTGGTCATCGGTCATAGGTCATCGTCATCGGTCATAAGTCATCATCATAGGTCATAGGTCATCGTCATAGGTCATTGGTCATCAGTTAGTGGTCATCAGTCATAGGTCATAGGTCATCGGTCATCGGTCATAGGTCATCGTCATAGGTCATAGGTCATCGGTTATCGGTCATCAGTCATAGGTCATTGGTCATTAGTCATCAGTCATAGGTCATCGGCCATCGGTTATAGGTCATAGGTCATCGGTTATCGGTTATCAGTTATCGGTCATCAGTCATTGGTCATCGATCATCGTCATTGGTCATCGGTTATCAGTTATCAGTCATAGGTCATCATCATAGGTCATTGGTCATTGGTCATCAGTCATAGGTCATCATCATAGGTCATTGGTCATTGGTCATTGGTCATCAGTCATAGGTCATCGGCCATCGGTTATAGGTCATCGGTCAAAGGTCATCGTCATTGGTCATCGGTTATCGGTCATCAGTCATAGGTCATAGGTCATCGGTCATCGGTCATCGATCATCGGTCATAGGTCATCGTCATCGGTCATAAGTCATCATCATAGGTCATAGGTCATCGTCATAGGTCATTGGTCATCAGTTAGTGGTCATCAGTCATAGGTCATCGGTCATCGGTCATAGGTCATCGTCATAGGTCATAGGTCATCGGTCATAGGTCATCAGTCATAGGTCATAGGTTATCGGTCATTGGTCATTGGTCATTGGTCATCTGTCATCGGTCAGAGGTCATCGGTTATCGGCCATTGGTCATTGGTCATTGCTCATCAGTCATAGGTCATAGGTTATCGGTCATTGGTCATTGGTCATCTGTCATTGGTCAGAGGTCATCGGTTATCGGTCATCGTCATAGGTCATTGCTCATCAGTCATAGGTCATCGTCATAAGTCATCGGTCATAGGTCATCAGTCATAGGTCATCAGTCATTGGTCATTGGTCATAGGTCATCAGTCATAGGTCATCGTCATCAGTCATCGGTCATAGGTCATCGGTCATAGGTCATCGGTCATAGGTCATCAGTCATCAGTCATAGATCATCGGTCATAGGTCATCGGTCATAGGTCATCAGTCATAGGTCATTGGTTATCAGTCATAGGTCATCGATCATCAGTCATCGATCATCAGTCATAGGTCATTGGTCATAGGTCATCAGTCATAGGTCATTGGTCATTGGTCATAGGTCATCAGTCATCAGTCATAGGTCATCGGTCATCGATCATCGGTCATAGGTCATCAGTCATAGGTCATAGGTCATCAGTCATAGGTCATCGGTTATCAGTCATAGGTCATCGGCCAAATGAGTTGTTACACATAAGCAAAGTAATCCAACACCACTCATCCTGGTTCCCATGATCCTGGAGAACCTGGAAAAGCCATTGAAAATTTTTAAATATAAATGTAAGATAACAGTAAATGAGTTTAGTGTAGCTGCTGTCCAGTATCCATCTGTCCCCTCTCCACCTGTCTCGTCTCTGTCTGCCCCGTCTCTGTTTCAATTTCAGTTTATTCTATTTATAAAAAGGACAGTACACATTAATCAACATTACTATAAATGTGCCAGTTTTAGCCAGCCGGCTAATTCACAACTGTCCTCCTTCGGTAAGATGTTATGAAACCATAACTCTAAAACATAAGCATTAAAAGTAAATTACAGTGTTTACAATATACACAGAACAGGACAACATAATAATGATGATGGTGATGGTGATGATGGTGGTGATGGTGATGATGATGATGATGATGGTGATGATGATGATGGTGATGATGATGATGATGATGATGGTGATGATGATGGTGATGGTGATGGTGATGATGGTGGTGATGGTGATGATGATGATGATGATGGTGATGATGATGATGATGGTGGTGATGGTGGTGGTGATGATGATGATGATGGTGATGATGGTGATGATGATGATGATGATGATGACGATGATGGTGATGATGGTGGTGATGATGAAGATGATGATGGTGATGATGATGGTGGTGGTGATGATGATGGTGATGATGATGATGATGGTGACGATGACGGTGGTGGTGATGATGATGGTGATGGTGATGATGGTGATGATGACGATGGTGATGATGACGGTGGTGGTGATGATGATGGTGATGATGATGGTGATGATGACGGTGGTGGTGATGATGATGGTGATGACGATGATGGTGATGATGGTGATGATGATGAAGATGATGATGGTGATGATGACGGTGGTGGTGATGATGATGGTGATGATGATGATGATGATAATGGTGATGATGATGATGATGATGATGATGATGATGATAATGATGATGATGGTGATTGTGATGATGATGATGATGATGATGATGGTGATGATGATGATGATGATGGTGGTGATGATGATGATAATGATGATGATGGTGATTGTGATGATGATGATGGTGATGATGATGATGATGGTGATGGTGATGATGATGATGATGGTGATGATGATGATGATGGTGATGATGATGATGATGATGATGATAATGATGATGATGGTGATTGTGATGATGATGATGATGATGATGGTGATGATGATGATGATGATGATGATAATGATGATGATGGTGATTGTGATGATGATGATGATGATGATGGTGATGATGATGATGATGATGGTGGTGATGATGATGATAATGATGATGATGGTGATTGTGATGATGATGATGATGGTGATGATGATGGTGATGGTGATGAGCTGTGAGCACAGACCGCTGTCTGATCAATAATGATCAATAATCAGTAATATAACCTCTCTGCAGATCATGTTGAAGTTTCCTCTTCACTTCCTGTTGCTGGCGGTCCCTGCCGTCATGGCGATGCCTGAGCCCTTCTACTCAGGCGACGGGGAGTCTCCTCGCTTCCTTCCTCCGATGCCTCCTTACCCACCCATGGACGGCCCCGAACATTATCCTGACGGAGACAACATGACGGGGCCCCCGGATGGCGCCATGGAGGCTTACTGTCAGATGCTGCTGCAGGGCCCAGAGCCCGTCCCCGCAGACCACATCCCCTGGTACTGTCTCTGTACACACTGTAAGAGCAGCCAGGGGCCCAAAGGGGACAGAGGAGACCGCGGACCACCAGGTGAGGTCACAGTGACACGTCAGCTCAGGGCCGGCCCTGGACATCTGGGGGCCCTAAGCGGGATAAGCTCCAGGGGCCCTACTTTGCCATAAATAGACAGTTAAGGATACACAACACCGTATGCATTACACTCACTCACTCACTCACTCACTCACTCACATAGTGTCAGCTTTTATTTAATGAATCATAAATATTGAGGGAACGTTTATATAAATACACAAATCTACAACATGAAAATTTATATAATAAATAAATTTAACCCTTTGTAACCCGGAGCAACGTCACTTTTCTTGAGCTGCTTTCAGACTTTATTTTGATCTCCTCAGAAAAAACAGAGTTTTAAATATTTCAGTCCACAGACGACCTGAGCAATCTCATTACTCGGAGTAATCTCATTACTCGGAGTAATCTGTTGCCTCATACATGACCTGGATCAGTCTGAGGGGGCTGAGTCAATCCAGGATCAGTTAGATGATGTGAGTCTACTAACAAGTCTCTGTCCTCTGTCCTCTGTCCCTCTGTCCTCCGTCCCTCTGTCCTCTGACCCTCTGTCTCTCTGTCCTCCTGTCCCCTGTCCCTCTGTCGTCTGTCCTCTGTCCCTTCAGGTCCTCCCGGCAGTCCTGGACCAAGAGGGTTGATGGGGTTCAGAGGTCCTCCAGGTTTTGTGGGCAGACCAGGAGTCAAAGGTAAACACTTTCCCATCATGCTTTACGCTAATGTCTCGGAGGTGTCTCTACCTGTCCGTCCTCTGACACTCGTCTGTCTCTGTTGAACTCTCAGGACAGAAAGGAGATGAGGGACTGAAGGGGGACCGAGGACTGCAGGGCTTTATGGGATCCAAAGGAGAGCGAGGCTTTAAAGGTGAGATCGGCGCTTAATCCTCATTGTTATCCGACATGTGTCACTTCTTGTGTCTCATCTGGTCTGTCACCCCTCAGGGGAGAAGGGGGAGTCAGGTCTGGAGGGACGTATGGGGGATCAGGGTCCTAAAGGAGATGATGGCGTCTGTCCTGGTGACTGTGAGGCCATTGAGGGTCCCCCAGGACCTCCCGGTGTTCCTGGCCCTGTGGGGGTCAGAGGTCTACATGGTGAACCAGGACTGCCGGGACCTAAAGGACCAAAGGGGGACATGGGTGAGATGGGTCACCCTGGTGTTCCTGGATCTGAGGGTTTGAAGGGAGAACCAGGACCCATGGGGGACTGTAACTGTACAGATGGAGAGGATGGGGCCCCAGGACAGAGGGGGAACAAGGGAGACAAAGGGGACCAGGGACAGATGGGGCCCACGGGGCCGATAGGGACACAGGGGATAAAGGGAGACATGGGGCCCATGGGGATGATGGGTCGTCCTGGTCCCTGCATGCCTGGCATCCAGTCAGCCTTCGCTGCGGCGCTGACAACCAGTTTCCCCCTGCCCCTCGCCCCTGTCATCTTCGCCCACGTTCATTACAACATTCAGGGGAGCTATGACCCCGCCTCTGGCATCTACACCGCCCCCGTCAACGGCACCTATGTCTTCAGCTTCCACGTCTCTGTCTACCAGCGAGTCCTCAAAGTGGGCCTGTTCCATAACTTCCAGGCGGTTGTCATAAACACATGCGTGAAATCGTTTGGGACAACCTCGCAGTCCGTCGTCCTCCACCTGGCCCGCGGGGACAGGGTGTGGGTCCAGGTGAAGGACGCCGTCACTAACGGCATGTACGTCAGTAATGAAGCCAGCAGCACCTTCTCCGGCTTCCTGCTCCACCCTGACACGTGTGACATGCCCTTACTGAGAGCGCCCATCATACCTGTGAATGGCACCTACACCTGGCCGGTGTCCTCTGACCCTATGCCCACCGCTGCTGATGAGTAAACGCTCGCCACTGACCTGTAGGACATAAATTATTGTAGATCCATAATGTGCTTTTCCTAAAATCATTTAGCACCAATCAACCGACAGACGATCAGATTCAACCGCCAAAATCACCCCCAAATTAGCCGTTGCCAAGTTAACCAACCAGATCAATCCAGATCATTAACCCCGCCCCCACAGACCAGTTTATTGTGATGTCACTGCATCGATCTGTCACTCCTGAGGAAACTGTTGGCATTTTACATTTCTACAAACCACCGATATGTTACATTTTAATGGTCCTTACAGTGAGGAAAGATGGCCGCCAGCCATTTTCAGCCGTTTCCCAAAAACCCTAATTTTATACCCGTATGTTTTCCGAACGTTTTCTGATGCGTTTTTGTACCTTAATGTAACCTCACCGTCACCACAGCACCGCTGAAAAGTAAAGTTTAAACTCACCACATGTCACTGGTTTGTCACCAGTGACCTTCACATTTAAATCTGACACGCTGGATTTCCTCTGCCGTCTGTCGTTGACGTTCCGAGGCGTCGGGTTGTTTCCTCTTTGCTAGATTCAGACAGTGTTTTCAAAATAAACCTCTGTCAGTGAAACTCATTAATGGTTAAACTCAGTGTTCACACAGGGAGTGAACAGCTGGCTGCTGGATGAAAGTCCGGGGTTTGTTGGACCCACCTACCTCCCCTCCCCTCCCCCGCCCTGTAGGGACTGTCCAGCTCTTTCAGCCGGTTCTCATTCTGACGTCGTCAAATACCGTCATGCTGTCATCAGAAACCTGACACCAAACCTTTGCCATTGTTATGATTCGCTGTCAGTCAGCCGTACGGCACCGGTCACAGCTGTATGATATGCAGTCGGGTGGCATCATGTTGAAATGCTGTCGGTAAAAATGTAATCTATGGAGCTGGATAGTCCCTACAGGACCGGTGGGAGGGGAGGAGGGTGGGTCCAAGGAACCCCAGCAGCCTGATGTTCACTTAATGTGTGAACGTTGAGCCAAACCATGATGTTTTCTGTAAAGCTAACCTTTTGTTGACATCCTGGTGTTGGTTGTGGCGTCCCAAAACATCAGCAAAAGGAGGAACCGAGTGCGTAATATGTAGATATCAAAGTTCAGAGACAGAGCGGCGATATGTGATGAGCTGTGATGAGAATGGGTTGGGTATTTGGTATCACACGCTGACTCTGTCCAGCAGCATGTCGTTCACTACAAAGGCACCTTTTTGCATCGGAGTGTGACACTGATATCACAGACGATGTGGCGGTATGTGACGACCTGTGATGAAAATAGGCAGCGTGTCATCAGGGCTCGACGACCTCTCTGACAGGAAGTGTCATATTTAAATGTTTTTGTTCATGTGGCGTATCGATATCACGTCAGTCTCTTGTTCCTCATCATGTCACATAGAAACTTTGACTCTGTCCCACGAGACATGAAGATGAGACAGGACGGCCCGTCTGTCCAACTGAAGTCTGTCTTCTGTCCATGAAGGTTTAAACCTTTAGCTCTAACAGCTGGCTAGCCTTCCATCGTCTGCTGAGCTCACTCCTGCAGTGGTGATGTTTTTACCCAGAAGGCAAAGTGTACGAGCCAGTCACATTTCACAACATTAAACACTTTGACCCAAAAGATATTTAAAAGTAGAAACATAAAGAAAATATTCCTGAACCTGTGGTGTTGTACTGATGTAGTGCTTTTATTTTGAAAGAGACTGTATGCAAACTGCACATTTCCTGTGAAAACAGAAGTGTATTTTGAAAACAGCATGTAACAGGTTGAAGTTGACACGGCGTCCCAGAACGTCAACAACCAACACGCCCAGGGTACCTTGGACGTCACATGTTAATGACCAAACGTGGACATGGAATGAGGGCGGAGTCAGAGCTGAGGTGTCTGAGCTGCGTCACTGATTAATCTTCAGGTTGGAGCATTCAGATGATGTAAACACCTTCTCTGTGACATCCACTGTTCACCTGCTGTCTCGCCCAAAATGTCCCATGCCCTGCCCAGAAAAGACGAGGACTGGTCTGTGTGGGTCTCGGAGGGTTAACCTGTGTCATGTTTAAAAGTGACAGTCACTGTTGTTCATGTGGACAGGTGACACAGGTGTGGAGAGCACATCAGCCTCCAGTTGGTGAATCTGTGAATCCTACGATGGAGAAGGAACTTCACGCCTTACTCCTCCTTACTCTGCCTCTGATTGGCTGACATACTAACCTTAACGCTAAACAACCCTAATCCAAAGATGCTGATGAGAACCAGCCAATCACAGACAGAGTAGAGCGGGTCATTCGTTGGATTCATAAATTTTTCTCCTGAAACATTCCAGCATCTCTTTTATGGGCATCAAGGTGAATCTCTGCCTTCTGATTGGCTGTAGAAACAATCCACCTGGACTGATGTTAGACTGTAGGCTCTGTGTGATGCTTCATGATGATGATGATGATGATGATGATGATAGTTCTGTTGATCAGGAGTGTCTGACCTGTAATAACAACCTACACTGTGATTTTTATCTCCTCTCTGTCTTTGTATCGTCCCCGGTGTTAGTTCAGGCGGCGAGTCACCTGATGACGCTCTGACACCGATCCCACAGCGCTGCTGTGAAACAATTGAACGCCTCGCTTTAGATTCACATTGTCTCAGCTGGGCAGGGTTTCCCTCCACTGTCTCTGCTGCGTTCAACAACAAAGACACAAAGAACACCCGAGTCTGCAGGTGTGTCTGAGGTCATCATGCCACAATGAGCCAATCACAGGAGCGTCTACGATTTCATACGCGGGACATCTGATGATTTAGCAACACTTTGTCCCTCTGATGTTTGTCCTCTCAGCTGAAACCTGAGGACAGACATGACGAGAATGCAGGGTCACTACGAGGACTAAAGATGTGTTGTGTCTCTGAGCTGCTTAATGTTTCCAATAAAACACTGAATCTGACTGTATGTTTTATTTTCATACGTCCATCAATAACACCATCATTCACAGGTCCATCAATAACACCATCAATCATATGTTCATCAATAACACCATCATTCATACGTCCATCAATAACACCATCATTCACAGGTCCATCAATAACACCATCATTCATATGTTCATCAATAACGCCATCAATCATATGTTCATCAATAACACCATCATTCATACGTCCATCAATAACACCATCATTCACAGGTCCATCAATAACACCATCATTCATATGTTCATCAATAACACCATCATTCATACGTCCATCAATAACACCATCATTCACAGGTCCATCAGTAACACCATCATTCATACGTCCATCAGTAACACCATCATTCATATGTTCATCAATAACACCATCATTCATATGTCCATCAGTAACACCACCATTCATACGTCCATCAGTAACACCATCATTCATACGTCCATCAGTAACACCATCATTCATATGTTCATCAATAACACCATCATTCATACATCCATCAGTAACACCACCATTCATACGTCCATCAATAAAACCATCATTCATACGTCCATCAGTAACATCATCATTCATACGTCCATCAATAACACCATCATTCATATGTTCATCAATAACACCATCAATCATACGTCCATCAATAAAACCCATCATTCATACGTCCATCAGTAACACCATCATTCATATGTCCATCAATAACACCATCATTCATATGTCCATCAGTAACACCATCATTCATATGTCCATCAGTAACACCATCATTCATATGTCCATCAGTAACATCATCATTCATATGTCCATCAGTAACATCATCAATTATACGTCCATCAATAACACCATCATTCATGTTCATCAATAACACCATCAATCATACGTCCATCAATAAAACCCATCATTCATACGTCCATCAGTAACACCATCATTCATATGTCCATCAATAACACCATCATTCATATGTACATCAATAACACCATCATTCATATGTCCATCAGTAACACCATCATTCATACGTCCATCAATAACACCATCAATCATACGTCCATCAGTAACACCATCATTCATACGTCCATCAGTAACACCATCATTCATACGTCCATCAATAACACCATAATTCATACATCCATCAACAACACCATCAATCATACGTCCATCAGTAACACCATCATTCATACGTCCATCAGTAACACCATCATTCATACGTCCATCAATAACACCATAATTCATACGTCCATCAACAACACCATCAATCATACGTCTATCAGTAACACCATCATTCATACGTCCATCAGTAGGGGGGGCAGCATTATGGGTAATCATGTCTACTGAGCGAACATCTGAAAATATGATGACGTTATCAAATCATTTTGTATTTCTTGAGTAGATCACAGTGGTGGTGACCCAGATGATATACAGAAGAGAACATGGGACGAGATCACAGTATTCAGCTATGACGCAGCCTCTTCAGTTGATAATCAATTTCTGATATGATGAAAATTTGTAATGTTATATTTCAGGACACGGCACGTCTTTTAAATATGTTTTTTAGAGGTCAGAGGAGTCTAGGGTTACATCTACATATTTGTGCTCTTCAACATCTTGTACTTGACTGCCAACAAAAACGTTAGGACGTTCACTTTGATTTTGTGTATTTGAGAAGTACATGGTCAGTGTTTTCTCTGTGTTCAGCGTCAGACAGGAGAGGCTGAGCCACTCTGTTACCTTCTCCATTGTTGTGGATAATTTGGCCTCAACTACATCAGTGTCTTTACCATGTGTAAAAATGACCATGTCGTCAGCGTACATCAAGGTCTCCACTCCGTTACAGATGGAAGGGCATTGAAAAGCAGTGGTCCAAGGATTGACCCTTGTGGCACACACCGGGTCAAGTCCCCAGATTTCCTTCGCCTCTTGAGTTCAACAGCAGTGATAGGATGTAGTTTACCTTTGCCTCGTTTGTATGTGCAAAACTTAGCAAGGAGATTTAATTTGTTAAAACCATAGGGGACTGGATTTCTGTGAAGGGACTACTTCATTCTAAAAGTTGATAAAATAGTTGTTAAAAATATTAGCAACCACTGAGCTATCCTTCTGTGTAACTCCAACATGTTCCAAAACATTTTTAAAGGAGCTCAATCTGTCTGCATTGGATACCCATTTTAACAAATTAAAACACCACCACCCTCACCATGGGTCGCTCTCTACTAAAAGTGTTGTAACCTGGAATACTGAAAAGTCAACCATGTCTCATAGACCCCCAGATAATCAAGATTTGAATCTGACAGTAGCCTCTCTAGTTGTTAAGTCTTATAAATAATACTTCTGATATCAATATGCCCACCAAAAATCCCTTTTGGTTTAACTTTGGGGTCCCTGAGAACTTTAGCATGATGAACAGTCTGTAGTAGTTTAGTTTGCTGTTGTTCTGATACTGCCATGTTCAAAGTGTGTGGTATACTAATGCAACCTGAGACCAATGAATATTCAGAAATAATTTCAAGCAAAGGAGGTGTAGACTTTTCAATGTTGGTTAAATACAACAAAAGATCATCTGCAAATAAGTGAAACGGGTGTGGTATGGACCCAAATGCAGTACACAGGTGCTCAGGAACAGTTGGTAATGACCTTTATTTTCACCACAGCAAACACGGTATGGAGCAGGTAGAATAAATACAGAATAAAGTTTGTTCTTCAGGCTGAAAGCCCTCACACAAGCTCTGGGGCTCAGACGAGGGGAAGAGACGCGGCCGGAGTCCGCCGTGGAACCAAGGGGAAGCTCCTTAGCCCCCGGCTCCAAACAGTTCAGTTCTCTCTTGGTGTGAGGGGAAGAGAAATAGCTTACTTCAGCCGATGACGATGAGGACGAAGCTCCGTGGCCTGAAGAGCTAGCTGCACGTGCTGAGGTGTCAATGGGGAGAGAGCAGAGGAGTGGTCGGAGGCAGGCGGGGGGGGGGGGTCGAAGCCAGATGAGCAGTCCGCGAAGGCAGTGGCACCGATGGGGAGCAGGCAGGAGGATAAACGAGGCCAGGTGGAGGAGTCGTTACCAGACGAGCCGTCAGATACCAGAAACGCTGAGGCAGAGCACGAGGTCAGGGACAGAAGGCAGGTAAGTTTACCGGGACGAAGCAGACGAGGAGAGCAGGTCAGGAACAGGCAGAGTCGGCAGCGGGAGGTCAGACAGGAGATGAATGCTGGAGAGTCTCGCATGACGCTGAAGAACAATCTGGCAACGAGTGAGAGTGCTGGAGAGGCTTATATGCAGGGCTGATTATGATGAGCTGCAGCTGTGTAGGCAGGTGAGCAGAGTTGGGCTGATAAGGTGGGCGTGGCTGGCAGGTAGAGTGGAGCAGAGGGAGGGAGAGTGGAAAATCACTGCAGCAGGGTGACAGGAGGGGAATGAGAGACAGGAACTGTGACAATAAGTTAATTTTATACTGTTGTTTCCCTATATTAACACCTGTAACTTCTGGATTTTGTCTAATTTTCTCGGCCAACGGTTCTATTGCTAAAGCAAAAAGGAGTGGGGAAAGTGGGCAACCCTGTCTTGTGCCTCTCTCTAGTGTAAATTCCTCGGACAGTAAACCGTTGGTATAAACCTTAGCTGAAGGATATTTACAAAGTAATTTTACAAAATTTATAATCTCAGCCGGTAGGTTGAATTTTTCTAAAACTTTAAACAAAAAAGGCCACTCAAGCCAATAAAATGCCTTTTTGGCATCAACTGCCATTACTGATAAACCTATATTATGTTTTTTTGCATGTTGTATTATACCGAAACATGTTCTTGTATTTGTTTGCAAATGTCTATTTTTAATAAACCCAGTTTGATTAGTATGTGTCAGGTCTGGTAAAACCTTTGCTAATCTATTACTTACAAGTTTAGTTAATATTTTATTATCACAGTTGAGTAAACTTATAGGTCTATAGTCTGAAGGGGACTCTCCAGACTTACCTGGTTTTAATATAACAGAGATTGTAGTTTGATACAAAGATCTAGGAAGGACTGAATTTTTTGACATGTTTCTTGTCATTTCAATAAAAAAGGGAGCCAATCTGCTCTAAGGAGTTGAAGAAAGTTCGACAGGAAATCCGCCCATTCCTGGTGCTTTCTTGAGTGCAAATGTTTAAATTGTTTGCACTATTTGTATGTAGCCATGTTGTCCTGGGGGCACACTGACACCACTCACATCATCAGCTCTATGTCAACTCTCATCAGCAGCTTCTCTTTGTGGCCGGAACAATGTGACTTATATCAACATAATAAATTAACAGTAATCCGTATGACACAATGAGAAAGAGAGAGAGAGACAGAGAGAGAGATGCAGGACAGACGGTAATGACAGTAGCTTACAACAACATTAATGAAAGTAATAATATTATAATTATAATTCTGGCTGTTGTGGTACAATATGTTGAAAGTATATATTAATATCTGATAGTATACATATGTGACAATAATCATATGTGTAATAATAACAGTAGAAGTGTGACCAATGATAACAGCAGCAGCAGGAGGCATCTGACAGGACCACGGCAGCAGCACAACCACACACGTCACACTATCCAGGCACCGCTGCAATACGAGTTAACCTGAGAGACAGTGGAGCACAAAGGCTCCGGAGAAGAAACCGAGTTAGTGACATCCAGAATGGCCGAGTTAGCAAGATGCAGTAATAGGACACGAGAGAGAGAGAGAGAGAGGGAGAGAGAAGGAGAAGAAGAGAAGGTGCCTGGTGTATTATAGGGGGTCCTCCGGCAAACTAGGCCTAAGTCAGCCTAACTAGGGGCTGGTACAAGGCAAGCTTGAGCCAGCCCTAACTATAAGCTTTATCAAAGAGGAAAGTCTTAAGTCTAGTCTTAAATGTGGAGACGGTGTCTGCCTCCCGGACCGTAACAGGAAGATGATTCCACAGGAGAGGAGCCTGATAGCTGAAGGCTCTGGCTCCTGATCTACTTTTGGAGACTTTAGGGACCACGAGTAACCCTGCGTTCTCAGAGCGCAGAGTTCTGGTGGGATAATATGGCACTATGAGCTCTCTAAGATATGATGGAGCTTGACCATTTAGAGCTTTATAAGTTAACAGTAGGATTTTAAATTCAATTCTGGATTTTACAGGGAGCCAGTGCAGAGAAGCTAAAACAGGAAAAAATATGATCTTGTTTCTTAGTTCCTGTTAGTACACATGCTGCTGCATTCTGAATTAGCTGGAGGGTTTTTAATGATTTACTAGAGCTACCTGATAATAGAGAGTTACAGTAATCCAGCCTTGAGGTAACAAAAGCGTGGACCAATTTTTCTGCATCTTTTCGGGTCAGGATAGGCCTAATTTTCACAATATTATGCAGATGAAAAAATACAGTCTGTGAAGTTTGTGGGCCTCATGTCGGCATGGCAGTGGGAGCGCAGCCGCAGAGCGGCTGGCGACCGACCATGAGGGGCCGCCACACTCGTCTGAGTGTTCAGAGAAAAGTTTTTGCACCATTGGGGCGGAGTGGTAGGTGACATTCAGTGAGGCTCCAAAGCTGCGCAGGAAATCCGGCCTCCAGGCCGGACACCATCAGCACAGGGCAGTTGCTGTCCGACGGGTCCTGGCTCGGGACATCCGTCACTGGCCGCTGCTGACTCTACGCTCAACACACTTCCCCCTGCTTTGATTTGGCCATCTTCTTTGTAGTCGTTCCTGGTCAGACATTTTGTCCTGGAGGTCATGTGGCCTTAGATATTGTGAAATCAGCCAGCCATGTTGTCCGGGAAGCACAGTGACACCACTCACCTCATCAGCTCTGTGTCAACAGAGCATCACTTCTTTATCTCATTATCACAGGAAACTTTGCAGCATGCGGCTCTCTATCAAGTAATCTGTGTCTTTAGCACGTGACTAAAAGCCTCGCAGTATGTTTCTAACCTTTTGACCTGAACATGTTCAAAGTGTTATGTTGAGTTTCCTGCACAGGGAGAGTTTCATTTTATTTTATTAAAGTCATTAATAATGGCAGCCTGTCAGAAGTCAAACCCTCTTGAGGGAACGAGGTAGAAGCTAAAACAGAAATGTCAAAAGTTAAAAAGTCAGCGGCACATATCCACACATTTCTAAAACACACATTACTTACATACAATCACAACAAGCATCACGTGACAACAAGCATGACAGAAATAACCTGCAGTCTAGCACACAAGCATCAGGCACAACAACACAGAGCAAGAGTAGCATCCAAAGGCAGTAAGACAAAGACAAACAGCAGCAGGACAACAAGAAAATGCATGTGACAACAGCACATGGCAGACAAAGGTTAGGGTACAGTGACCTGGGGCCTCATATACAAAGACATGCATGGATTTCCAACTGAAACATGGCGTATGCTTAAATCCAGAAAACGTTGTATGCACAAAAACATCCAGATGTATGAATCTGTGTGTACACATGAATCCAAGTACATTTCCTTTGTACATCCCAATCAACGTGGAATTGAGCGCATATGTTGGAGTACCCGACCCCTCCCTGTACACGCCCTATTTGAATATGCAAACCATATGTAAATGAACACTGCACCTGAGATTCCCCTCTCTGCACGAGCAAAAAACTAAAACAAAAGAATGAGTAAGACGGGAAAAAAGAAAAACTTCACAGAATGCGAATTGGAGACGCTACTCACTGAAGTGGAAGCGCGCAAAAATGTACTTTTTGGCAAGCTGTCCTCCAACATCAATACTAAACACAGGAGTGTGTGGGAGAGTGTATGGGAGGCTGTCAATGCTGTGGGGTCAGAAAAGCGTGAACACGCAGAATTAAAAAAGAAGTGGTCCGACATTAAGATGTGGCCAAAACAGGCAGAGGGACAGGAGAGGAGGAGCTCACCCCGTTTGCGAATTGGAAAATTGAAAGCAGACAATTAATTATGTGAACTGGATTTACAGTTTCCATTTGCTAATTTTATACATCACTTACATGGATTACACACTATTGTTGTAAATTAATGCAGAAGTGCAGCGGGGAAAATGTGAGGCTGATTAAGAAATGTCACACTTTACGCACGGGTTTATTGACATCAATCAATTCAATCAATCAATTTTATTTATAAAGCCCAATATCACAAATACAATTTGCCTCACAGGGCTTTACAGCATACGACATCCCTCTGTCCTTTAGACCCTCACAGCGGATAAGGAAAAACTCCCCAAAAAAAACCCTTTACCGGGGGAAAAAAATGGTAGAAACCTCAGGAAGAGCAACTGAGGAGGGATCCCTCTTCCAGGACGGACAGACGTGCAGTAGATGTCGTACAGAACAGATCAGCATAACAAATTAACAGTAATCTGTATGACACAATACAGTAATCTGTATGACATCCTCGGTAATGACAGTAGCTTACAACAACATTCATGAAAGTAATAATACTGTCGTTATAGTTCTGGCTACTGTGGTACAATATGTTGAAAGTATATATTAGTATCAGGCAGTCTACATGTATGATAACATCATATGTCTATAATAGCAGTAGAAGTATGACTAATGATTAATGATGGCAGCAGCAGCAGCAGCAGCAGGCATCTGGCAGGACCACGGCAGCAGCACAACCACACACGTCACACTATCCAGGCACCGCTGCAATACGAGTTAACCTGAGAGACAGTGGAGCACAAAGGCTCCGGAGAAGAAACTGAGTTAGTGACATCCAGAATGGCCGAGTAAAATAGATACAGTAATAGGATACGAGAGAGAGAGGGAGAGAGAGAGAGGGAGAGAGAGAGAGAGAGAAGGTGCCCGGTGCATTAAAGGTGGTCCTCCGGTTGACTAGGCCTAAGTCAGCCTAACTAGGGGCTGGTACAAGGCAAGCCCGAGCCAGCCCTAACTATAAGCTTTATCAAAGAGGAAAGTCTTAAGTCTAGCCTTAAATGTGGAGACGGTGTCTGCCTCCCGGACCGTAACAGGAAGATGATTCCACAGGAGAGGAGCCTGATAGCTGAAGGCTCTGGCTCCTGATCTACTTTTGGAGACTTTAGGGACCACTAGTAACCCTGCGTTCTCAGAGCGCAGAGTTCTGGTGGGATAATAAGGCACTATGAGCTCTCTAAGATATGATGGAGCTTGACCATTTAGAGCTTTATAAGTTAACAGTAGGATTTTAAATTCAATTCTGGATTTTACAGGGAGCCAGTGCAGAGAAGCTAAAACAGGAGAAATATGATCTCGTTTCTTAGTTCCTGTTAGTACACGTGCTGCTGCATTCTGAATTAGCTGGAGAGTTTTTAATGATTTACTAGAGCTACCTGATAGTAGAGAGTTACAGTAATCCAGCCTCGAGGTAACAAAAGCGTGGACCAATTTTTCTGCATCTTTTTGGGTCAAGATAGGCCTAATTTTTGCAATATTACGCAGATGAAAAAATGCAGTCTGTGAGGTTTGTTTTAAATGAGAATTGAAAGACAGATCTTGATCAAATGTTACTCCGAGGTTTCTTACGGTAGTGGTAGAGGCCAGAGCAATGCCATCGAGAGAAACTATGTCATCAGATAAAGAGTCTCTGAGTTGTTTGGGGCCAAGAACAATAACTTCAGTTTTGTTTGAATTTAACATCAGGAAATTGGTGCTCATCCAGGTTTTTATGTCTTTAAGACAATTATGAAGTTTAGTTAATTGATCCCTTTCTTCTGGCTTCATCGATAAATACAACTGTGTATCATCCGCATAACAATGGAAATTTATAGAGTGATTTCTAATGATGTTACCTAAAGGAAGCATATATAGAATAAATAGGATTGGTCCGAGCACAGAACCTTGCGGAACTCCAAAACAAACTTTAGTACGTACGGATGATTCATTATGAACGTCAACAAATTGAAAACGATCAGATAAATAAGATTTAAACCAGCTTAGTGCAGAACCTTTTAGGCCAATTAAGTGTTCCAGTCTCTGTAACAGAATTTCATGGTCAACAGTGTCAAACGCTGCACTAAGATCTAATAAAACAAGTACAGAGACGAGTCCTTTGTCTGAAGCAATCAGAAGGTCATTTGTAATTTTTCACTAGAGCTGTCTCAGTGCTATGATGCGCTCTAAATCCTGACTGTAATTCCTCAAATAAATTATTATCCTGGAGAAAATCACACAGCTGGTCTGCGACTACTTTCTCAAGGATCTTTGACATAAAGGTAAGATTAGATATTGGTCTATAGTTGGCTAACACCTCTGGATCCAGGGTGGGCTTTTTTAGTAGAGGTTTAATTACAGCTACCTTAAAAGACTGTGGTACATAGCCTGTTATGGAGTCTAATAATGAGATAAACGCGGTAGCCAGGGAGTCATTATCAACGTCGACATGAATGTTAAAGTCGCCTACAATAATAACTTTATCTGATTTTAGAACTAAACTGGATAAAAACTCTGAGAATTCAGATATAAATTCAGAATACGGGCCAGGAGCACGGTACACAATAATAAATAAAAGTGGCTGCGAGGTTTTCCAGGTCGGATGTAAAAGACTAAGAACAAGGCTTTCAAAAGAATTATAATCTAGTTTAGGTTTGGCGCTGATTAACAGACTAGAGTTAAAAATGGCTGCAACTCCCCCTCCTCGGCCGCTGCCTCGAGGAATGTGGGTATTATTATGACTGGGAGGAGTGGATTCATTTAGACTGACATATTCATCAGGACACAGCCAGGTTTCAGTGAGACTGAGTAAATCAATATGATTATCTGATATTAATTCGTTTACTAACACTGCTTTAGACGAAAGAGACCTGATATTTAACAGTCCGCATTTAATTCTCCTGTTTTGTCTTTCTGTCACAGAAGAGGTTTTAATTTCTATGAGGTTGTTTTGCACAACTCCTCTTTGTTTAATTTTAGATTTAAATAATTTAGGTGGTCGAGGGACAGACACCGTTGGTATAAAACTATGAAAACTATGGCTGGGTAAGTGAACTAGAAGCTCAGAGAGGCGTATAGGACTGCAGCTCTCTGTCCTGGTCTCAACTCTGGGTTGTCAGGGATTTAATCTGCTAATAAAATTTTCCAGGTTCCTAGAAATGAGAGCAGCTCCATCCAAAGTGGGATGAATGCCGTCTCTCCTAATGAGACCAGGTTTCCCCCAGAAAGTTTGCCAATTATTAACGAAACCCACATCGTTTGCTGGACACCACCTGGACAGCCAGCGATTAAATGATGACATGCGGCTAAACATGTCATCAGAGGTCAGATTAGGGAGGGGTCCAGAGAAAACTACGGAGTCCGACATCGTTTTTGCATATTCACACACCGAGGCAACATTAATTTTAGTGACCTCCGATTGGCGTAACCGGGTGTCATTGCCGCCGACGTGAATAACAATCTTACTGAATCTACGTTTATCTTTAGCCAGCAGTTTCAAATTTGATTCGATGTCGCCCGCTCTGGCCCCAGGGATACATTTGACTATGGCCGCTGGTGTTGCTAACTTCACGTTCCGCAAAATAGAGCTGCCAATAACCAGAGCTTTATCGTCAGCGGGTGTGTCGCTGAGTGGGGAAAAGCGGTTGGAGACGTGAACAGGCTGGTGGTGAGCCGTGGGCTTCGGCTTGGAGCTACGCTTCTGGCGCACACTTATCCAACGACCCGGCTGAACGGGAGTTACCGGAGGACCGCTAGCAGGAGCTAAGGCTATGCTATGTGGCTCCGCACCGGCTACAGGGGACTGGCTAACTACCGCAGCTGCAGAGTGGTTTTCCATGGTGCGGAGCCGCGCTTCTAATTCACTAAGCCTCACCTCCAACGCAGCGAATAAGCTACACTTGTTACAATTACCACTATCACTAAAGGAGGCAGAGGCATAACTGAACATGTGGCACACCGGGCAAGAGAGAGCAGAGGGAGAAGCCATCGCTAGCAGTAAAGCTAATGTAGCTACCAAGGCTAGTAACGTGCAAACAACAGCTAAGAGATTAGCGAGAACGTCGTAGAAAGGAGGAGAGCTATGAGTGCTTCAACAGAACTAGTGACATGAGTACTTCACACACAGAGACGATCAGGGGCCTGTTAGAAAGCTCTAAAAACAGCAAGTCACTAACTTTAACCACTGATTAGTACTGATGCTGTGAAGACAGGATAATATTTGAGGGCGCACATGCTCAATGTGCATCAGGGGGATTAATATTAGGACAATTAAACAAATAAATTATTTACTTATCAAGAAGCCACCCATCGCGCACAGTGCCTGCTTGTATTCTGTTCCCAACTATTCTGTTACTCAGAATGCATGAATCGTGCATTGAACCGGGCCACCTCGCCAAAATGTTGATTAATTGCATTTGCACATCACATATTTGATCAAATGAAAATGCTTCCTGTTGACATAAACAAATTCATCCCGTGATGGCGCTTTTATAGAAATGTGTGTGCAGTCAATAGCTCCGATTACAAAACCGGCTCTCGCTGCAAATTGCGCTTTAATGTTGGCCTGTTCAGCTGCATTTTGGAATTTGATATACCTGGCTGACATGCGGATAAATCCGTCCGTCAGCACATGTATGGATACACATCAGCGCATGGCTCTTCGCAGTGTCGCGCAACAAGGCGCACAGTTCCAGGAGGAGGATTGCCCTCAGGAACCTAAAGCAGCTGATGAGCCAGTTGTTATCATGTGCCAGTGCCATCTGTCTCTGAACACACGCTCTCTTCGTATTGCACCATTTACAATGTCTTAGTACTGCTAAAGCAGCAATTGTTTACGGTATTTTCGGCACCACTTTGTACATGCTTTTATATCCACTCATCTAATTGCAGACACGTGGATGTGTTAATTGTTCATCAGTGTTAATTGTTCATGTGTCTCTGATGTGCACATCACTCTGAGGACTAATTGTTTTCACATGTATTTATTATAACAGTTTCCCAGTATCACCTCTAAGTGTCGCCAAAGGATCAACAGCTGTAGAAACGTGCGTACGCCAGCCATGAAGTTGGCGGGAGGCGCCGCACATTTCCACGGTCATTTCACTCTTGATACATCTGAACTAGGATGTACGCCATGTTTTTGTGTGTACGCACCCTTTGTACATGAGGCCCCTGATGTCCTGGTTTCAACCTGAGTATCCTGACAAATGAAGCTCTAGTGAAACATCAGTCAGGATTTAAGCAGCCAGTCTTGTCAGCACTGATCTCAGATAGATGTTAGAGGTTACCCCAGCAGGTACATAGACGTTACATGTTTCCCTCATGGGTACATGTGCTGCTAACTTTGCCATGTGTAATGTATTTATTGTATATTTCTTACTGTAAATTGGACTGTGCAGCCTGTGCCTGCCATGTAAATTGTGTGAGGCAGAGAAATTAACTTTGTCACTGAAAAATATAATAATTGTTCTTCATATTGCATTTCGATCATGCAATGTGTGCTTACTGTCTTTTTGCTTAAGTAAGGCATCAGCAGCAGTAACCTGCTCACTTTATAAGGTAGTTATTGTGTTTGTTTTATATTGTATTTTGTACCGTGCAGTGTGTACATGCTGCTTCTATTATGTTAGGCACATGGATTTACTGTAGTCTGCATTGCACCTCAAATTTTATTTTCATTTATTGTGTCTTTTTGTTATATGCAGGACTGGAGATGGAAATTAATGCTTTAATAAATCTGGTGCAACCATGTTTTCATTTCTTGTTACTGATTAATGTCATTGCACACTGTCCTTTTATTAATAATCTAAACTTAAGTAAACTAAACTATGTCTCTCTCACACACTTGTCTCTGGTGGTCACAGGACACAGATTACTTGATAGAGAGCAGTCGCCTCAAAGGTTCTTGTGATGATGAGATAAAGAAGTCACGTGGTTCCGACCACAAAGAGAAGCTGCTGATGAGAGTTGACACAGAGCTGATGAGGTGAGTGGTGTCACTGTGCCTCCCGGACAACATGGCTGGCTGATTTCACAATGTCTAAGGCAACATGGCCTCTGGAACAAAATGTCTGACCAGGGACGACTACAAAGAAGATGGCCAAATCAAAGCAGGGGAAGTTCTGCCAGTGGAAGACTTCACTTCCCTCTCTGCATGTGTAGCTGGATGTAACAACACATTAGAGTCAAAGCAAAAACCATGTTTAGTTGCATGTTAGACTCTGTCTGTGTGAAGCATTGGCTAAACAGCAACAACTACCAAATAACATGATGACCAAGAGATCAAAGAAATAACTCATCATAGAAGCATCAACTCACAGTTGATGGAAGTTTGAGTGACAACTTCAGCATTTTTCTAACAGGACCCTATTACCCCATGTAAAGTGGTCAAAGAGACTAATGTCAACTACATTTGAAACTGAGCAGGCAGCAGCTGTGGGACAGGCTCTAATGGAAGCACATGGGGCAACTGAACACTGTCACTGTGTGTCCATTAACAGTGGTTACATTCAGCCAACGCACACACGGTAATGTTTAGCTAAAACACACACGTTTACGTTTAGCCAACACTCACACGTACTTACATTTAGCCAACACACACACGAAGTTACGTTTATTCAACACACACACGTAGTTACATTTAGCCAACACACACACATAGTTGAGTTTAGCCAACACACACACACATAGTTGAGTTTAGCCAACACACACACGTAGTTGAGTTTAGCCAACACACACACACATAGTTACATTTAGCCAACACACACACGTAGTTGAGTTTAGCCAACACACACACACGTAGTTACGTTTAGCCAACACACACACGTAGTTACATTTAGCCAACACACACACGTAGTTGAGTTTAGCCAACACACACACACGTAGTTACGTTTAGCCAACACACACACGTGGTTAAGTTTAGCCGACACACACACGTGGTTACGTTTAGCCAACACACACACACACACACACACACACACACACACACACACACACACACACACACACGTGGTTATGTGTAGCCAACACACACACACACACACACACACACACACACACACACATGGTTATGTTTAGCCAACACACACACACACGTGGTTACTTTTAGCCAACACACACATATGATTACATTTCGCCAACACAGACACGTGGATACATTTAGCCAACACACACGTGGTTACGTTTATCCGGCACACACACACGTGGTTACGTTCAGCCAACACACACACACGTGGCTACGTTTAGCCAACACACACACGTGGCTACATTAAGCCAACACACACACGTGGATACGTTAAGCTGACACACACACGTGGATACGTTAAGCTGACACACACATACACGGCTACTTTTAGCCAACACACACACACGTGGCTACGTTTAGCCAACATACACACACACACACACACACACACACACACACACACACACACACACACGGCTACGTTTAGCCAACACACACACGCGTGGCTACGTTTAGCCAACATACACACACACACACACACACACACACACACACACACACACACACACACACACACACACGGTTAAGTTTAGCCAACACACACACGTGGTTACGTTTAGCCAACACACACATATGGTTACGTTTTGCCAATATACACACACGTGGCTACGTTTAGCCAACACACACGTGGTTACGTTTAGCCAACACACACGTGGTTACGTTTAGCCAACACACACACACGTGGTTACGTTTAGCCAACACACACACATGTGGTTACATTTAGCCAACACACACACATGTGGTTATGTTTAGCCAACACACAAACGTGGTTACGTTTAGCCAAGACACACACATGTGGTTACGTTTAGCCAACACACACACGTGGCTACGTTTTGCCAAGACACACACATGTGGTTACGTTTAGCCAACACACACATTTGGTTACGTTTATCCAAGACATACACGTGGTTACGTTAAGCCAACACACACACGTGGTTACGTTTAGCCAAGACACACACGTGGTTACGTTTTGCCAACACACACACACACACACACACACACACACACACACACACACACACGGTTATGTTTAGCCAACACACACACATGGTTATGTTTAGCCAACACACACACATGGTTATGTTTAGCCAACACACACACACGTGGTTATGTTTAGCCAACACACACACACGTGGTTATGTTTAGCCACCACACACACATGTGGTTGGGTTTAGGAAAAAAGAACAAGGTTTGGCTTTACAGTCTTACAGGAAGTGAATACAGGCCTCCAACCAAAGCTACGTAACATTACAAGTATGTTCTGTGAGTTCATGTTCAATAACAGCCGTCTAAAACATCTGTCAGTGACACATTTGGTTCCTGTTCTCAGTGATCGATTTATTAAATCTTTATCATAAAGACATAAATTCACGTGTTCACTAACATCAAATAAAGAAATGTAAAACTCAAAAACAGAAACTATATTTCTCTGAGAGGAAGCAGACTGATCACACTCAGTACTAAACTGACGCAGAACATTTAACAGGACAGTTACACACTACCTATTACCTTCACACACACGTGTCACTACAGCAGCTTCAACACAACTAATAAACACAAACTAATAAACATCATCATCTCATATCAGTAAACATGTTTTAGATTTAAAGACTCTACACACATTATTATTATTACTATCATTATTATTATTATTATGATCAATAAATGAGATTAACAATCATGTTTATAACAAATCTACATTCATCATTTATCTATGTCCAGTCTGAACAGTTACACAGTTTGTCCTACAGGGGACGCTACAGGAGACATCATGGACACATTAAATTATTTTGTCCTCAGTCCAGTCTGTGACGGCCATCTTTGTAGGTCACGCCTCAGTGGGAGACTCGTCGTCGTCTCCATAAACGACGCCCTTCAGGTAGACTCGTTTAAACTCCTCAAACACCATGTCGTCTGGTTCACTGGAAACAGAGACATGGAGACATGAAGACACAGAGACATGAAGACATGAAGACACATCTGACCAGAGATCAGCTGTGATTCTGACCTGAGATCAGCTGTGTCTCTGACCAGAAATCAACTGTGTCACCGACCAGAGATCAACTGTGTCTCTGACTTGAGATCAGCTGTGTCTCTGACTTGAGATCAGCTGTGTCTCTGACCAGAGATCAGCTGAGTCTCTGACTTGAGATCAGCTGAGTCTCTGACCTGAGATCAGCTGTGTCTCTGACCTGAGATCAGCTGAGTCTCTGACCTGAGATCAGCTGTGTCTCTGACCTGAGATCAGCTGTGTCTCTGACTTGAGATCAGCTGTGTCTCTGACCAGAGATCAGCTGAGTCTCTGACCTGAGATCAGCTGTGTCTCTGACCTGAGATCAGCTGTATATCTTACCAGAGATCAGCTGTGACTCTGACCTGGCATCAGTCTGAGTTTCTCCAGGTGAGACACAGACAGGAAGTCAAACACAGGTAAAATAAGAGATAAATGATCTCACCTCTCTTTGGCTGCCATCACAGTTCAGACAGGAAACAAAAAAACAACAACCAAAAGTTATTATTTTCTGAAAAAATAAATTCAAGATGGAGAAAAGAATTTAAAGTCACTGAAACTTGACGATTTATCAACTCTGATTTACTGTACATGCTAATATACAAGCTAATATACTGTGCATTCTAACATACATGCTAACATATCATAATTGCTAACATGCATGCTGAGATACCACAGGGGACACATTCTAATATACTGTACATGCTGACATACATGCTAATATATGGGCTTAGACGCATTCTAATATACTTTACATGCTACCATACATGCTAACATACTGCACATGTTAACATACATGCTAATATACTGTACATGCTAACATACATGCTAAGAACCATGCTAACATACATGGTAATATACTGAATATGCGAACATAGATGCTAAGGTACAAATAAAATACATGCTAATATACTGTGCATGCTAACATACATGCTAACATATCATACTTGCAAACATACATGCTGAGATACCACAGGGGACACATTCTAATATACTGTACATGCTGACATACATGCTAATATATGGGCTTAGACGCATTCTAATATACTGTACATATTAGCGTACATGCTATACATGCTAACATACATGCTAAGAACCATGCTAACATACATGCTAAGGTACGAATACAATACATGCTAATATACTGTATATGCTAACATACATGCTTATATATCATACTTGCTAACATACATGCTAAGACGCGGGCTAAGACACATTCTAATATACTGTACATGCTAACATACATGCAAAGAACCATGCATTCATGCTAAGATGTGGGCTAAGATGCATTCTACTATACTGTACATGCTAACATACACATTAAGGTATGAATAAAATACATGCTAATACACTGCAGTGTTTCCGCTACATTCGAATACATGCGAATTATTGCCGCTGCTGCTGCTCCTTCAAAACATTTATTTTATATTTGGCCGAATATTGCAAAAAACACACATTCTGTATTCAGTGGAATAAGTGAAAACAAAGGCCGAATAATAGTGGTGTGGTTTGATAACGCAATCAAACAGCGTGCGGCAACAGACGGAGTAAAATGTCGGCAGTGTGGCGATATTTTACTCGGTCCATCACCACACTCGCATTTGCAACTAAAAATAGTTTTGTGCAGGCAAAATAAATCATTCAGCACACTGTGCAAGTATGATAACAAGCTCATGATAACGGCTTACCGGCTCCAGGTGAATAACTTGTTGTCATGACTGTCCTAAAGTACCTGAACAGCTGTGGTGTGTCAGAGGAGAAACGAGCCGTTCACATTTCTCTCTTGTGGCAGGTAACGGCCCACAAACCTCACTGCACTTTAGGGACTGTTCTTTACTTATGAAGGGACTGTTCTTTACTTATGGAGGGACTTGTCAGGGGAGGAGGGTGGCTGGTTGATTCTTATTTTATTTATTTATTTTATTTTGATCCTCCCAATGATAAGCACTTATTGATGCTGTTTTTGAAGTACGAATAAGTCAATAAGTAATTTATTCCATTGAAATATCATTGATGTATTATAGAAAAGTGATTTATCTTTTTATAAATGACAAAAGGCACCTCTGCCTCATTTTTGCTGTGGTATCCTGATACTACTCAGAAGGAGGGTGTTCATTTACAAAAACTAAAAAACGGCATTCGGTATGGGCAGAGTCAGTGTAAGGGAGCAGGGTCATATGATGATTATAGATCACATACATGTGTGTGTGTGTTAATCTGTATCAATCAGCAGGACGTTAATCTGCCAAACAGCCCGCTGTTGTCAGCGATACTACAAGCTGCTTATCACACACACAGGAGGAGGAGGAGGAAGAGGAGGAGGACCAGGAGGATGAAGGCAAGGCAAGGCAAGGCAACTTTATTTATATAGCACCATTCATACACAAGGCAATTCAATGTGCTTTACAAGAGAAAACAGTGAAAGGGACAATAGATCATTAAAAACAAAAGCTAAAAGCAAGACAATAAATAGTTAAAAACAGTGCAGAAAATGCATTTAAAAAGCAAACATAAAGCAAAAGCAATAGTTGAGCTGACAGTTTCAGCCGACCTCAGATATTCTGGAAGTTTGTCCCACAGGCGGGGAGCATGGAAACTAAAGGCTGCTTCACCTTGTTTGGTTTTGATCCTGGGAACACTGAGTAAACCTGTTCCAGATGATCTGAGGGGTCTGGATGCTTCATAACATACAAGTATATCAGTGATGTATTTAGGCCCGAGACCATTTACTGCTTTATAGATAAGATTTTAAAGTCTATCCTTTGACACACAGGAAGCCAGTGCAGTGACTTAAGCACTGGTGTAATGTGCTCCACTCTCTTGGTGTTGGTGAGGACTCTGGCAGCAGCGTTCTGGACGAGCTGCAGTTGTCCAATTGATTTTTTACTCAGGCCTGTGAAGACACCGTTACAATAGTGATTATAACTCTCAAACCCGTAAGTTAAAACAAATATCGCGAAAGTTTGAAAGGAATTGGCGATTAACCAAACTGGAAGAATCTCGTGTAATCTGAGCAGACAGTCTCAAAACGTATAAGAGGGGCCTCCGCAATGCCAGAGCAAACTATTACTCAGCTTTAATAGAAGAAAACAAGAATAACCCCAGGTTTCTTTTCAGCACTGTAGCCAGGCTGACTGAGAGTCACAGCTCTATTGAGCCTTGTATTCCTTTAGCCCTTAGCAGTAATGATTTTATGAGCTTCTTTAATGACAAAATTCTAACTATTAGAGGCAAAATTCATGACCTCCTGTCCTCAGATAGTATCTATCTAACCTCAAACACAGCTGTAAGACCTGATATATATTTAGATTGCTTCTCCCCAATTTCTCTTCAAGAATTGACCGCAGTGATTTCTTCATCTAAATCATCAACGTGTCTCTTAGACCCCATCCCAACTAGGCTACTCAAGGAGGTCTTATCTTTAGTTAACACCCATATATTAGATATGATCAATATATCCTTATTAACAGGCTATGTACCACAGTCTTTTAAGGTAGCTGTAATTAAACCTCTACTAAAAAAGCCCACCCTGGATCCAGAGGTGTTAGCCAACTATAGACCAATATCTAATCTTCCCTTTATGTCAAAGATCCTTGAGAAAGTAGTCGCAGACCAGCTGTGTGATTTTCTCCATGATAATAATTTATTTGAGGAATTACAGTCAGGATTTAGAGTGCATCATAGCACTGAGACAGCTCTAGTTAAAATTACAAATGACCTTCTGATTGCTTCAGACAAAGGACTCGTCTCTGTACTTGTTTTATTAGATCTTAGTGCAGCGTTTGACACTGCTGACCATCAAATTCTGTTACAGAGACTGGAACACTTAATTGGCCTAAAAGGTTTTGCACTAAGCTGGTTTAAATCTTATTTATCTGATCGTTTTCAATTTGTTGACGTTCATAATGAATCATCCTTACGTACTAAAGTTTGCTTTGGAGTTCCGCAAGGTTCTGTGCTTGGACCAATCCTATTTATTCTATATATGCTTCCTTTAGGTAACATCATTAGAAATCACTCTGTAAATTTCCATTGTTATGCGGATGATACACAGTTGTATTTATCGATGAAGCCAGAAGAAAGTAATCAATTAACTAAATTTCATAATTGCCTTAAAGACATAAAAACCTGGATGAGCACCAACTTCCTGATGTTAAATTCAGACAAAACTGAAGTTATTGGTCTTGGCCCCAAACAACTCAGAGACTCTTTATCTGATGACATAGTTTCTCTCGATGGCATTGCTCTGGCCTCTACCACTACCGTAAGAAACCTTGGAGTAACATTTGATCAAGATCTGTCTTTTAATTCTCATTTGAAACAAACCTCACGGACTGCATTTTTTCATCTGCGTAATATTGCGAAAATTAGGCCTATCCTGACCCGAAAAGATGCAGAAAAATTGGTCCACGCTTTTGTTACCTCAAGGCTGGATTACTGTAACTCTCTATTATCAGGTAGCTCTAGTAAGTCCTTAAAAACTCTCCAGCTAATTCAGAATGCAGCAGCACGTGTACTAACAGGAACTAAGAAACAAGATCATATTTCTCCTGTTTTAGCTTCTCTGCACTGGCTCCCTGTAAAATCCAGAATTGAATTTAAAATCCTACTGTTAACTTATAAAGCTCTAAATGGTCAAGCTCCGTCATATCTTAGAGAGCTCATAGTGCCATATTATCCCACCAGAACTCTGCGCTCTGAGAACGCAGGGTTACTCGTGGTCCCTAAAGTCTCCAAAAGTAGATCAGGAGCCAGAGCCTTCAGCTATCAGGCTCCTCTCCTGTGGAATCATCTTCCTGTTACGGTCCGGGAGGCAGACACCGTCTCCACATTTAAGACTAGACTTAAGACTTTCCTCTTTGATAAAGCTTATAGTTAGGGCTGGCTCAGGCTTGCCCTGTACCAGCCCCTAGTTAGGCTGACTTAGGCCTAGTCTGCCGGAGGACCCCCTATAATACACCGGGCACCTTCTCTCTCTCTCTCTCTCTCTCTCGTATCCTATTACTGCATCTTGCTAACTCGGCCATTCTGGATGTCACTAACTCGGCTTCTTCTCCGGAGCCTTTGTGCTCCACTGTCTCTCAGGTTAACTCGTATTGCAGCGGTGCCTGGATAGCGTGACGTGTGTGGTTGTGCTGCTGCCGTGGTCCTGCCAGATGCCTCCTGCTGCTGCTGCTGCCATCATTAGTCTACTGTTATTATACACATATGATTATTATGACACATGTATACTGCCAGATACTAATATATACTTTCAACATATTGTACCACAGTAGCCAGAACTATAACGATAATATTATTACCTTGATGAGTGTTGTTGTAAGCTACTACAGATTACTGTCATTTTATTATGCTGATCTGTTCTGTACGACATCTATTGCACGTCTGTCCGTCCTGGAAGAGGGATCCCTCCTCAGTTGCTCTTCCTGAGGTTTCTACCTTTTTTTTTCCCCGTTAAAGGGTTTTTTGGGGAGTTTTTCCTTATCCGCTGTGAGGGTCTAAAGGACAGAGGGATGTCGTATGCTGTAAAGCCCTGTGAGGCAAATTGTGATTTGTGATATTGGGCTTTATAAATAAAATTGATTGATTGACAATAGTCCAGCCTGCTGAAAATGAAAGCATGAACAAGTTTTTCTGTATCTGGTTTAGACAGAAATTCTTTTATTCTTGCAATGTTTTTAAGGTGGTAGTAGGCTGATTTAGTAATTGTCTTAATGTGACTATTGAAATTTAGGTCTGAGTCCAGAACTACACCAAGATTTCTGGCTTGATTTGTAGGTTTTAGTGTCATGGCGTCAAGGTGAGCACTGACTATTGATCTTTGTTCTTTGGGGCCAAAAACAACTATCTCAGTTTTGTCTGTGTTTAGTTGTTGAAAATTCTGGCACATCTACGTATTGATTTCGTCAATGCACTTATTTAGCAGATGTAGGGGACTGTAGTCATCTGGTGACACTGTTATGTAAAGCTGTGTGTCATCTGCATAAGTATGGTAGGAGATGTTATGATATTCCATAATCTGAGCAAGAGGGAGCATATAGATGTTGAACAGAAGAGGCCCAAGAATGGACCCTTGAGGAACTCCACATGTAATTTTTGTTCGCACAGGTTCATAAATGCCAAGTGACACAAAGAAATCCCTGTCTTGTAAATAAGATTTAAACCAATTTAGCACAGTGCCAGAAAGTCCCACAAACTTTTCTAGTCTGTCGAGCAGTATCTTATGGTCAACTGTGTCGAGTGCAGCACTGAGGTCCAGTAATACCAGAACCGAAATCTTTGATGCATCACTGCTCAGATGAATGTCATTTAAAACTTTTACAAGTGCAATCTCAGTGCTGTGATGTGCTCGAAATCCAGACTGAAAGGCACCAAAGGAATTGTTTTGTTCCAAGAAGGTGTTAAGTTGCTGAAAAACAACCTTTTCAATGATCTTTCCTAAAATTGGTAGGTTTGATATGGGCCTGTAGTTATTTATTACTGAGGCATTCAGATTAGGCTTTTTTAAGAGAGGTTTAATGACTGCAGTCTTCAGGGCCGTTGGGAAAAGGCCTGACTGAAGAGAACAGTTGACTGTCTGTAGTATATCTGATGCTACGCAGTTAAAAACATCTTTAAAAAAGCTTGCAGGCAGAGTGTCAAG
Source organism: Epinephelus awoara (assembly GCA_035609425.1). Taxonomy (NCBI): domain Eukaryota; kingdom Metazoa; phylum Chordata; class Actinopteri; order Perciformes; family Serranidae; genus Epinephelus; species Epinephelus awoara. The sequence goes on from CM069297.1 coordinate 44,690,148, forward strand.
GCAGCAGGTAGTGGACCTAAGGTTTCTAACTATGTCTGTCAAAGTAGCATAATTTAATGGGTGAAAAAGTGCCAAATTAACTGGAGTAGTCTTATGAGGCACAGGTGAAATAGCCACTGTGTTGGAGTTACAGACTGTCTGTCTTATCTTTAAAACCTTGTCTGTGAAAAAAGAAGCAAAGTCATTGCATGCCTTGGTGGACAGCAGTTCAGGAGGGACTGACGCTGATGGGTTTGTCAATCTGTCAACAACAGTAACAACAGTAACAGGCGTTTTTAAACAACTTCAATACTTTTTAATCGAAAACAGCGTCTATGAGAAGTTTCAGTCTGGGTTCAGAGCTCGTCATAGCACTGAAACTGCTCTTTTAAGGGTTTTTAATGACTTAATTTTAACTGTTGACTCTGGGTGTGCTGCTATTCTGGTTACCTTAGATCTGACAGCAGCTTTTGACACAGTGGATCATGAGACCCTTTTACTGCGCTTAGAGCATTGTGTGGGGATTAAAGGTACTGCCCTGAAGTTTTTTCGCTCTTATTTGACAGAAAGAACCTTCTCCGTCCATCTGGGTGAGTCCTCTTCAGGCGTGGCCCCTCTTTCTTGTGGGGTTCCCCAAGGCTCCATTCTAGGCCCTCTGCTTTTTGTTCTGTACATGCTGCCCCTGGGTTCTATTTTTCGCAAGCACAATGTCTCTTTCCACTCCTTTGCAGATGACGTACAAATATATTTTCCTCTGAAAGTAAATTGTAAGGATTCTCTGCAGCCTCTGCTATCTTGTCTGAAAGACATTGAAACATGGATGAACATAAACTTTCTAAACTTAAATGACAATAAGACAGAGGCTATTGTGTTTGGAAATCCAAATGTCCTGGACTGCTCAGCCAATTTTCTCGAACACCTTGCACCTAACTGTCGCTCCTCTCTAAAGAGTCTTGGTGTGACCTTTGACAGTGCTTTTAAATTTGACAAACAGATTGGCTCTGTGGTCAAAGGTGCTTTTTATCAGTTGAGGCTACTGGCCAAGGTCAAGCCATATCTTTGCCCCCAAGATCTGGAAAGAGTGGTTCATGCATTCGTCACCACCAGGCTTGATTACTGTAACTCCTTGTATGTGGGTCTAGACCAGTCCTCTATCCAGCGCCTGCAGCTAGTACAGAACGCTGCTGCTCGCTTACTGACTGGAACAAAAAAGAGAGAACACATCACACCGGTGCTGTCCTCCCTGCACTGGCTTCCAGTCCGCTTCCAGATAAATTTTAAAATCTTGTTGTTTGTTTTTAAGGCTCTGAACGGTGTTGCTCCTTCTTACCTAAACGACCTTCTACAGTTGTATAAGCCGGGGAGAGATTTAAGATCAGCTGACCATTTGATTTTAGCTGTCCCTAAATGTAGGCTAAAAACAAAGGGGGAGCGAGCATTTGCTGTAGCCGCCCCAAAACTGTGGAACAGCTTACCGCCGCAGATCAGATCAGCCTCTAGCCTTGGGATTTTTAAATCAGCTCTGAAAACACACTTTTTCTCACTAGCATTCGACAGAGCTTGAGATTGTACATACAAATTCTTATTGTCTTATGTGTTTTATGTGTTTTATTTGTTTTATGTCATGCCCTTTTATCATGTACAGCACTTTGGTCAACTGTGGTTGTTTTTAAATGTGCTTTAGAAATAAATTTTGATTGATTGATTGATTGATTAAATAAAGTGAAGAGGACATAAAGAGGATCAGGGGCATACCTGGTTCAGGTTTGGGGTTCATCAGTTTAAATGGCAGCTCCAGAGACACTTCACTGGATCCCACCGTCCTGTCAACACAAACACACGATGCCTTCAGGAACAATCCGATTTTACACTCATTAAAATGTCACACTGAACAGTGGCGTGTGTGTTTTGGTCATGTGATAAACAGGAAGTTTAACTGAGGCTTCCTGAAGGACAGGTGAGCCGTGTTCCCAGCATGCCGTGTGGCTCAGACTCACCCTGAGGCAATCATCCTCAGCACCACCTTATAGGACACTAACATCCCCTGGACCTCCTTCAGCACCTCCTGCTTCACTCTGAGACAGAGACACACAGTGACAGTCAGTCCTCTAGTTGGTGTCAGAGACACGTGGACATCATGTGGACATCGTGTGGGTGTCTGTCAGTGTCCTACATGCTGGAAGACGCCAGGTTGGTGTCCTCATGTTTGAGGCGTCCGTCCAGAGCGAGTCCTCTGCGGTCTTTGTTGTGAGCCAGCAGAGGATACAGAGTGTACTCCTTCTTCAGGGTGGTACCTGAGGGGGCGGAGTCACTGCACACACACACACACACACACACACACATTAAAGGGACATTTTACATTGTGTAACATTTTCAGTTGTTTACTGGCAAAAATCGATGTCTGCATTCATAAACATGTCATCACTGGTGTATCAATACCTCCACCAATAATCTGACTTATTCTTGTAAAAGGAGAATTTTGGATTTGTTTGTACATTGTGCGGGTAAGTCATCTGTGGGGTTCCATAACGTTTTCCCATCCTAAGAATACCTCAGCCAGCAAGGGACATACAGCCCCGCTTTTGGCGTTTTCATTGAGAGCCAGGCCAGTGCTGCGTGACTGAGAAGCCGAAGGAGAGGAGCAAGAGGCGCTTCGCTACTATCCCGGCACTACTGCAGCATAACACAGTCACACTCTTTGAGCATAATGCAGGATCATGCAGAGAGGGATGAGGTGTGTGAGGTTGAGCCACTTCTCAGTTGTCAAAAGACAAGACGTGACTGGTTTGTTTGGATTTACACCCGCCCCAACAGTCCTACGTTGTAAACACAGCCAGTATGGTGAGGAGGGGGTTTGTCACCTGATGTGGCGTGTGTCTGTGTAGCAGCCTGAATGAATACTCCATGAAGTATCCCATGACATGGTTTCATCAGTGCTAACATAGCTTTTTGGTACACAGTGGCGACCGTAGTTGCAACACGCCTCACGAAACAGTGAGGTGCTAGAGTGCGCCATCTGTATCTGCAATATATGATTTCAGCATTAGATGGGAGAAATTCCTACACACTGTGGTTTAAAACCTTCTTCAGACAGGATGTCAAAATAAAAGCATGACAGGAAGTACCTGTGTGTGTTGGACTCACCTGGTCTCTTCTTTGGCCACTGATTTGACATATTTGTCGTTGGAGTAAAGAACAACGTTGGTCACCTGTTCGACTAAACAGGAAATGACACGTTATTAATCTGATCATCTCTACCTGAACAGAGGATGAAGAAAGTTACTTTCATAAATCAACAGGTGTGGTGACTCAAGCGGCGCTGTGATTGGCTGGAGCATAAAACGACCAGAGAGAAGAGACATAATCTGCCCCGCCCCCAGAGAGACACGTCCACGACTCCTAATCCAGGAGACTGTGGACACAGGTGAGTTAGAGACACAGGTGAGTTAGAGACAACAGGGAGGTCACCTGACATGCTGATGTCTTTGATGTTCCTGCTGGACGAGTTGTTGATTTCTACGTTGACTCTGACTGGTTCACCATGGTAGAACGTCTGTGGACAGACAGGTGGAGGGACAGGTCAGAGACAGACAGACAGGTAGAGACAGGTAAGAGACAAACAGACAGGTGGAGGGGCAGGTCAAAGACAGGCCAGAGACAGACAGACAGGTGGAGGGACAGGTCAGAGACAGACAGACAGGTAGAGACAGGTCAGAGACAGACAGACAGGTAGAGACAGGTCAGAGACAGAGAGACAGGTGGAGGGACAGGTCAAAGACAGGCCAGAGACAGAGAGACAGGTGGAGGGACAGGTCAGAGACAGGCCAGAGACAGATGGACAGATATAGAGGCAGGCAGAGACAGACGGACAGACAGACAGACCTCTTTGGGCATGCTCAGTTTGACATGCAGCGGTTTCTCAGACATCAGGAACTCGAAGGTTGTCTCTGCTGTGGGGACGACTTTACTGTCCTCTGGACTGTACTGAATCTTACGGATGGTGAGACGAACTGAACTCCTGTAAACACAATGTCAGGTCATCTCACTGATGATGATGATGATGATGATGATAATCATCCACATCATCTTTACATACTAAAGCTTGTTTCGGAGTTCCACAGGGTTCTGAGCTTGGACCGGCTCTGTTCACTTTATATCTGCTTCCCTAACTCCTGGTTCACACTACACATCAGGTGATGGTGGAGTCATGAAACCTGTCCGTGACTCGGCCGACAGACATGACAGACTACATGTTGGTCCACACCAATCATCATTGGTCGTCTTTCACAACGTGTGATGTCATCAGATTATTCTGGTCCTATTATTATTATCACCTCAGTCACTGTGTCTGTTCATGTTCCAGCTGAACTGTTACTGTGGTAATGTAAAAACTGTCACCAGGTGGGCGGAGCTACATTTGAAGTACCCTATGAAAACTATGACAGTCACTGAATCCTCCACAGGAAGTTCCTGCAGATGTTTCACAATAAAAGCCTTTTTAGAAAATGACTGAAATGATGAGGGGCTTTTAATTTGAAACAGAGACAGGAAGTGTTGAGTTTGATTGAACTAAAAACAGAATGATAAATGGTGTGGTGTGTTTGAGATGCAGCTGGCAGCCTCTGCAGCTGTGTTGAGTAAAGGCCCAGACAACATCTGTGAGTTTGATTCCTTTATATCCTCCATTATGAAGAAAGAACATTCTTTGGTAGTTGGCAGTACTCAGCGGATTGATTAAGTGCCTCTGCTGTTTCCTCTTTACTCTGTGTGCTAACGTCCCTGCAGGAAATATCTAAAAGGCTGGGCTGTTGTTGCCCTACAGTTTCCACGGCAGCAGATTGCTCTGTGTTCCTATTGGTCAAAGTGACGGCTGTGACGGGAGAAGTCAAAAAGAAAATCAAACATGCTAGACTTTCTGTCAGAACGTCGTGAGGCGTCCCAGATGTGGCGTCTGTTGTCGTCTACTATGACACACTACACCAGATGAAACCATGGCTTATCGCGCACTACACTCACGATCACGATTCACGATCCGAGCAACACCATACCACACCGCATCGGGTTGTAACCAGGCTGATGTGTGAACCAGGCATCATTAGAAACCACTCTGTAAACTTCCACTGTTACAAAGATGATACATATTTATATCTACGGTGGCCGAGACCCGCCATCGCTACAAATAAAAAAAACACTGCTAATAAAAAGAAACGTCACGATGCAAATAAAAAAAGCAACAATGCAAATAAAAAAAGCAACAATGCAAATAAGAAAAGCAACAATGCAAATAAGAAAAGCAACGATGCAAATAAAAAAAGCAACAATGCAAATAAAAAAAGCAACAATGCAAATAAGAAAAGCAACAATGCAAATAAGAAAAGCAACGATGCAAATAAAATAAGCAACGATGCAAATAAAAAAAGCAACGATGCAAATAAAAAAGCCACAACGGAAGTGAATTACCGGGGACTATTATTGCTGATGCACATGTTTTTTTATGTGAAAGAGGAAGAAGAAGAAGAGAGAAAAGAAAGAAGAAACGAAAAATAAGAAGAAAAATGAATGAAAAAGTAAGTGTGTTATATATGGTTCGGCCATGTAGCCCCAGGTTTGATATGAAGCTGAACTGGAGGATGCTGGTGTTCCTCCATCTGTATAGTATAGATGAATTCGGCGAGCGATTTGTGTATGCCGCCATCTTGCGGCGGCGCCATTGCTGCAGTGACGTGTCAGTCATCAATTCATTATGCTGTCATTGTGAACTGACTCTCTACAATGACAGCGTCATGAACAGCTGGATTGATGATGTTAGACAGTGGCTTCCGGTGACTGATGAAAGTATCTTAAATGAGTTCCGATATTAATTTAGAAATTAATCATCTGTTTGAGCGATAAGCAGGAAAGATTAGAGTAACAGGGAGATAATAGACTGTATCATTAAACACTGTGTAATATAACGTTAGCATACGTTATGTGTGCTGAAGTTAGCAAGCTAGCGGCGTGACATTTAATTATTATGGATTTTTCGTTTGTTTTTCTTCTTATTTTTCATCTTCTTGTTACTTTTCTCTCTTTGTCTTCTTCTTCTTCTTTCACATAAAAAAAACATGTGCATCAGCAATAATAGTCCCCGGTAATTCACTGCCGTTGTGGCTTTTTTATTTGCATCGTTGCTTTTTTTTAAATTTGCATCGCAGTGTTTCTTTTTATTTGCAGCATTTTTTTTATTTGCAGCTATGGCGGGTCTCAGCCACCGTATATATCTATTGATCAGAAGGAACTGATCAATAACTAAACTTCACAGGTCTCAGGCTGCATTCACACCTGTCCTGTTTGGTTCGGTTCAGTCAAGCTCAGGTTGGAATGTGCAGGTGTGAACACACTAGATCAAGACTCGGTCCAGAGGCCTGGATCATAACAAGTCTCTAAAGACTGGATCCTGAGGACTGGATCATAACAAGTCTCTAAAGACTGGATCCTGAGGCCTGGATCATAACAAGTCTCTAAAGACTGGATCCTGAGGCCTGGATCATAACAAGTCTCTAAAGACTAGATCCTGAGGCCTGGATCATAACAAGTCTCTAAAGACTGGATCCTGAGGCCTGGATCATAACAAGTCTCTAAAGACTGGATCCTGAGGCCTGGATCATAACAAGTCTCTAAAGACTGGATCCTGAGGCCTGGATCATAACAAGTCTCTAAAGACTAGATCCTGAGGCCTGGATCATAACAAGTCTCTAAAGACTGGATCCTGAGGCCTGGATCATAACAAGTCTCTAAAGACTGGATCCTGAGGCCTGGATCATAACAAGTCTCTAAAGACTAGATCCTGAGGCCTGGATCATAACAAGTCTCTAAAGACTGGATCCTGAGGACTGGATCATAACAAGTCTCTAAAGACTGGATCCTGAGGCCTGGATCATAACGAGTCTCTAAAGACTGGATCCTGAGGCCTGGATCATAACGAGTCTCTAAAGACTGGATCCTGAGGACTGGATCATAACAAGTCTCTAAAGACTGGATCCTGAGGACTGGATCATAACAAGTCTCTAAAGACTGGATCCTGAGGCCTGGATCATAACAAGTCTCTAAAGACTGGATCCTGAGGCCTGGATCATAACAAGTCTCTAAAGACTAGATCCTGAGGCCTGGATCATAACAAGTCTCTAAAGACTGGATCCTGAGGCCTGGATCATAACAAGTCTCTAAAGACTGGATCCTGAGGCCTGGATCATAACAAGTCTCTAAAGACTAGATCCTGAGGCCTGGATCATAACAAGTCTCTAAAGACTGGATCCTGAGGACTGGATCATAACAAGTCTCTAAAGACTGGATCCTGAGGCCTGGATCATAACGAGTCTCTAAAGACTGGATCCTGAGGCCTGGATCATAACGAGTCTCTAAAGACTGGATCCTGAGGACTGGATCATAACAAGTCTCTAAAGACTGGATCCTGAGGACTGGATCATAACGAGTCTCTAATGACTGGATCCTGAGGACTGGATCATAACAAGTCTCTAAAGACTGGATCCTGAGGACTGGATCATAACAAGTCTCTAATGACTGGATCCTGAGGACTGGATCATAACGAGTCTCTAAAGACTAGATCCTGAGGACTGGATCATAACAAGTCTCTAAAGACTGGGTCCACAGAACTGGATCCTGGATCCAGGACTCTGTGGATCATGTTCTAACAGGAACATGGAGAATGTTCTGCGACTCACTGTTTGTCGATCTTCTCGTCCTTGGTCTCACCACAGAAAGCTTTCACCTCAAACTCCACTGCACATTTCTGTCAGAGACACAGAGACACCGTCAAACATCCGCCCTCTGATGTCCTCGTGGTATTTTAAAGACATGAAGGTGATGTGATGACATCATTACCTTTCCCACGTCAGATGGTCCGGGCTGCAGAGCAACGGAACATGGCAGGTTGTCTGGAAACTAAACAAAGACACACTGAATCATCAGGACAGGAGGACAGACCCACCTGGAGACAATCACTACACTTCACACCAAACACATCCTAATGTCCTCACACTAGTCAATAAATAAGTCCCACTGTCTTCAAACGGGACGATAATTAAGTCCCACTGTCCTCAAATGAGTACGTCCTAATTAACAGCGTCTTGCCCCTGTTGATAACTCGGTCTCATGTGTCGTCATATCAAACTACAAACACTATGAATCATAAATAAAGTTTGAACCATAAAATCTAATCAGGTTTTGGACCTCATCGACGTCTGTCTCAGGATCAGCTGCAGACTGACTCAGCAGAGATGGCAGCCATCTTGTTTTTACATGGATTAGTATGTTGTGGTCTGACTACCACTAAATGGGACAGAAAGTCTCCACGATGGAGGACAACAGGTCTGAGCGAAGCAGAGTGAAGTATAAGGAGCAGCAGACACAAAATGTGACGTCCTCATCCGAGGACACAGGGACTCAGGATGTCCTCCTGGACACCTCGCCCTGAAGATTTCCTGTCCAACCAGCTCTAAGACACCACTGCAGACCCATGATGTGTCTTGATGTCTCAGTGTCTCACCTCGAAGAAGAACGGGAAGGCATTGTCCCCCAGCTTCCGCAGCAGCTTCTGCTGGATCTTGGTGTGAGTCAGCTTGTCTTTGTCCTGCAGCTCGGGGTAAACCTGCCGCGTCACCACGAACAGGTCCCTCCTGAAGGCCACGCCCATCACATCCATGTCCTGACGGCCGTAACGAAACGTACAGGACAGCATCACGAACACTAAGGACACAAACAGACGTCACGTTAACAGTAAAGACATTTTACAGGGACACATCGATATGTTCAGCTTAATTTATTCAGAGGTGAAAAAGTTACTTGAGTCCGATCAAAAACACAATGACGTAAAAATGTTCTGGTACCAGAAGATCTGAACTGTGATGATGTGGGAATAACCTGCTGGATCCAGAAAATCTGAGACTGTGTGTATGTCTTTTCCCAAAGTCACACTTTAGACAGTTCTTTAATGACATTGTTGGGACTCGGTGAACCGCAGATGATTTGTCATGTATTGAGATCTAGACTGGACATGGGGAGGTTTGTACTCTGGGTCTTTCTGTCTGAAATGGTGGCTGACGCTGCATCTTCTCTGTTCCTCAAACAATGGACAGAGTTCGGCCCCTGTCCCACTTTTCAAACTTGATTGGGCACTACTGTCACAGTGACATGTGACCCTGTGATGTCACCTGGCTAACGCAGGGAGATGCTTCTTCTCCTCAGCCTCTGACAGGCTCCTGCTCCTAAACCTCTGCAGAGGGAGAACATCACCCAGGAGGACCTGCTACACCCTTCCTCCATTTTTTGTCTCTGCATATTCCCAGCAGCACCTGCAGCTTCGCTCCCAGCAGACACAGAACTTGAAGACCAGATAAGTTAGTGTGCCAAACACAAGGTTTGCAAACTAACTTTCCAACAACAACAAGGAAAACCAAGTCGAGTTAGCACCAGACGTCTAACTCTGTAAGGACACCGAGCAACCGGTCTCCTCGGATCTGCACCTTCGGAACAGTGACACAGCGAGGACTGAACCTGGAACCACAGCTCCTTCCAGCCTTCCTCTGCCCGCTAACAAAAGCAGATAGATAGATAGATACTTTATTGATCCCGGAGGAAATTCAAGCATCCAGTAGCAATAACATAACATACACTGAGCATACACACCACATACACACATTAAGGCAAATCAGAGAAGTAACAGTAGACGTAAAAAATATGTAATAATATTAAAAATATACAGTGATCTAAAAATATAAAGTAACATAGGTAAGTGGTATTGTTAGCAACAAAGTGACATAGGTAAGTGGTATTTTGAGGGCAACGTGTGCAATTAAGTTAAATTAAATAGGGCTATAAAAAGATGAGTGCATGTGGGTGCATTTGTCCATTGTCTATTGTGCCTCCTGCCATCACTGCGAGCTGTTGTACAGCCTGATGGCCAGGGGGACAAAAGAGTTTCTTAGTCTATTGGTGGAGCAGGATTGAGAGAGCAGTCTGCCACTGAACACGCTCCTCTGCCTGCTGAAGGTGTTGTGCAGAGGGTGGTGGGCATTGTCCAGTATGGACAGCAGTTTGTCCAGGGTCCTTCTCTCTGCCACAGTCACCAGAGAGTCCAGCTCTATGCCCACCACTGAGCCAGCTCTCCTCACCAGTCTGTCCAGTCGGGCAGCGTCCCTTTTCTTGCTGCTTCCTCCCCAGCAAACCACAGCGTAGAAGAGGACGCTGGCCACCACAGACTGGTAAAACATCTGCAGCAGTTTTTTGCATATGCTGAAGGACCCCAGCCTTCTCAGGAAGTACATACGGCTCTGTCCTTTCCTGTGTACTGCGACCATGTTTGCTGTCCAGTCCAGCCTGTCATCCAGCTGCAGCCCCAGATATTTGTAGGTGCTGACCACCTCCACATCGACCCCCTCGATGGACACAGGTTGGAGCTGTGGTTTCTTCCTTCTGAAGTCCACTACCATCTCCTTGGTCTTGGAGGTGTTCAGCTGTAAGCGGTTGGACCTGCACCACTCCACAAAGCTCTTAATCAGGCTCCTGTACTCCCCCTCCTGTCCATCCTTGATACAGCCCACTATTGCAGTGTCATCTGAGTATTTCTGCATGTGGCAGAGCTCCGAGTTGTGCTGGAAGTCAGAGGTGTACAAGGTGAAGAGGACAGGAGAGAGCACAGTCCCTTGTGGTGCTCCAGTGCTGCTAGCCACAGTGTCTGACATGCCGTCCCTCAGTCTGACGTACTGCGGTCTCTCTGTGAGGTAGTCTGTGATCCATCTCACCAGGTGTGAGTCCACCTTCATCCCTGTCAGCTTGTCTCTCAGCAGGAGGGGCTGGATGGTGTTAAAGGCGCTGGAGAAATCAAAGAACGTGATTCTCACAGCACCGCTCTCCTTGTCCAGATGAGAGTGTGCCCTGTGTAGCAGATAGAGGATGGCATCCTCCACGCCCAACTTCTCCTGGTATCCAAATTGCAGTGGATCCTGTGCGTGGTGGACCTGGGGTCTGAGGAGATGGAGCAGCAGCCGTTCAAAGGTCTTCATAATGTGGGATGTTAGTGCTACTGGTCTGAAGTCACCTGGCTCCTTGGGGTGTTTAATCTTAGGAACCGGGATGAGACATGAAGTCTTCCAGAGCACGGGGACCTTCCCCAGCCTCAGGCTCTGGTTGAATATTTGCTGAAGCGGCTCCCCCAGTTCAGCAGAGCAGGCCTTGAGCATTCTTGGACACACTTTGTCCGGGCCCGCTGCTTTCCTTGGGCGCAGTCTCCTCAGCTCTTTGCTCACCTGCTCCTTGGTGATGGTGAAGGGGAGAGGGGTTGAAATGTCCGTGGTGGTGAGGAGGGGGGTTGAAATGTCTGTGGGGGTAGGAAGGGGGTTGAACTGTCCGTGGTGATGGGGAGGGGGGGTTGAACTGTCCATGGTAGGGGTGGGGAGGGGGGTTGAACTGTCCGTGGGTGTGGTGTGTGGAGGTGCCCTGTTGTCTGAGGTGATGATGGAAGTGATGGGGGTGGGGGTCTGGGTGTGAGGGGTGTGAAGTGGGCAGTCAATGGCCGTGGGAGATGGGGTATCAAACCTGTTGAAAAACAGGTTTAGCTGGTCAGCTCTCCCAGCATCCCCCTCTTCTGTTCTACTGCCCTTCTTTTTGCAGCCTGTGATGGTTTTCATGCCATCCCAGACCTCCCTCATGTTGTTCTGCCGCAGCTTCTGTTCCACCTTCCTTTTGTACTCCTCCTTTGCCTCTCTCAGCTGGACCTTGAGTTCCCCCTGTACGCGCTTCAGCTCATCTCTGTCACCGTCCTTGAATGCCCTCTTCTTCCTGTTAAGGATGTCCTTGATATCACTTGTGATCCAGGGCTTGTTATTTGGAAAGCAGCGTACAGTCCTAATGGGAACCACAACGTCCATACAAAAGTTCAGGTAGTCAGTTGTGCAGTGGGTGACCCCCTCAATGTCCTCACCATGTGTGTCCTGCAGGACGTTCCAGTCGGTAGATTCAAAGCAGTCCCTCAGAGCTTCTACTGCCTCAGGAGACCATTTCCTGAAGGAGCGGGTGGTTGTGGACTGTCTCTGGATCTTTGGCTTGTAGTGTGGTGTGAGCAGGACCACGTTATGATCAGACTTTCCCAGTGGGGGCAGAGGAGTGGCCGTATAAGCTCCCTTCACGTTGGCATACAGGAGGTCTAAAATCCTGTTCTTCCTGGTGGGGCAGCTTACAAACTGGTGAAAGTCTGGTAGTGTTGAGTCCAGTGTGACGTGGTTAAAATCCCCTGAGATGGCGAGGAATGCGTCTGGGTGTTGTGTTTGCAGCCTGGATACGGTGGAGTGGATGACGTCACACGCGGACTCGGCGTGCGCACGCGGAGGGATGTAAACACACACAACAATGGCGTGGGAGAACTCTCTGGGCATATAATACGGTCTGAGTCCTACCGCCAGCAACTCAATGTCTCTATTGCACTCAGTCTCCTTCACCGTAACATGCCCCGGGTTGCACCATCTGGTGTTAATAAACAATGCGAGTCCCCCACCTTTGCGTTTGCCGCTGCGTTTGCAGTCCCTGTCCGCTCTCACCGTAGTGAATCCAGGTACATCCACATTATCGTCCGGAGTGTTCTGGGTGAGCCACGTTTCAGAGAGACACAGTAAACTGCTCTCCCTGAATGTCCTGTCGGTTTTCACAAGGGCAGCCAGCTCGTCGGTCTTGTTGGTCAGACAGTTCACATTCCCCATAATGATCGAAGGAACCGAGGGCTTGTACTTCCACCGCTTAGCCGCTAGCCTAGCCTTCACCTTCTCCCCGGCTCTGCAGCCTCGTCTCCTCCTCCTCAGCTCCTCAGGTATGGGGTGGACGATGCCGGCTCGTCCCATTGTTTGGAGTGAAATCAGCTTCTCCCTTGAATAAACAAGTTTTCCACTGATGTGTTGCCTATAAAAAGACATTGTATCCATAGGATATATAAGGTTCTACACAGCAAGTGTAGTTACAAAAAATTAAAGTTGAAAAAAACACACTTAAAGCACTAAAAACGACACTACACGTACGGAGCTACTGGATCAGCGTCCTGCTCGCGCCGGCGCCTGACGTAAGTAGCAGCACACCACACACAGACTATTCCCTCCATCCATTGAAGGATCGGTAATGTAACAACTGGGCATAGCTTTATCACAGCTGTGCAGGCTGAGCAAGACTTCAACTCTGTCGATTGTGATTTAATGCTGTTCATTGAGCCATTGTTGTGATTATTGCAGTTAGGTCATTGGTTTGTTCTGATTTGATTTGATTTGATTTGGAAATCTTTAATGTCCCCAAAGGACAATTTGGTTTGCAACAGAAGTTAAAACATGCATATCTCACATGACAACAACACCATAAATCTTACATAACAATATAAAACAATACAGATAAACAGTTTCACAGGTATATCGCTCCCAACAAGCTGGCCTACAGCTCATTTAAAAAGCTAATGGCAGATGGAACAAAGGATGTAAGGTACCTGTTTGATTTGGCCCTACAGGGAAAGTAGACCTTCTCTTAGATGGGAGAAGCCGAAACTCTGCATGAAGAGGATGGAGGGGGTTCGCCAGAATGACCTTTGCCCTCTGAGTGGCTCTAGTTTGATTCACATATTCAAGATCATTCAGGTTAATGTTACTTTGCTAATGCTGTTCAGTCTTGAATGTCACTAAACATCCACTGCACTAATCCAGACCCTTTGCAACACATATCACACACTTCCTCCTGTCCTCACAGGTCTAACTGATGTTATTCATCATTTTCCTGTCCAATAAAAACGGCTCTGTGTCGCAAAGCTACAGTTTTATTTGATGACCTCCTCCCATCTTTACTTCCTCTTTTGGCTGTGGACTTTTTCCCAGAACACGAAGTCATTTTGAGGACAGTCTCTGGATTTTGTCTTCTCTGTCATCAGTCTGAGTTCATGTTGTGTTTTCAGCTGACTGACTTCATTCATTAGACATTTTCACATGTGGATATGTTTCTGTCCATCAGGGACAGAGACAGTGTCTCACTGAGCATGTTCATGATACAGACCTCTGATTGGCTCTGAGTGTTTAAATACAGTGAATGCAGAGTATCAATCTGACAGTCATCTGTCGCCGGTTTGTTTCCTTTACCTACCTCTCTTTCCTTTGAGCTGCACCGGGTCAATCACAATAACTCCATCTGAAACACACAGGGGGAAGCTGTTAGCCTAGCTTAGCATAAAGACTAAGATTGGGGGAAACGGTTAGCCTAGCTTAGCATAAAGACTAAGATTGGGGGAAACTGCTAGCCTAGCTTAGCATAAAGACTGAAATAGTTAGCCTAGCTTAGCATAAAGACTAGCATTGGGGGAAACTGTTAGCCTAGCTTATCATAAAGACTAAGATCGGGGAAAACTGTTAGCGTAGCTTAGCACAAAGACTGAGATCAGGGGGAAACTGTTAGCCTAGCTTAGCATAAAGACTAAGATCGGGGGAAACTGTTAGCCTAGCTTAGCACAAAGACTGAGATCAGGGGGAAGCTGTTAGCCTAGCTTAGCATAAAGACTAAGATTGGGGGAAACTGTTAGCCTAGCTTAGCATAAAGACTGAGATCGGGGAAAACTGTTAGCCTATCTTAGCATAAAGACTGGAGGCAGGGGGAAACTGTTAGCCTAGCTTAGCATAAAGACTGGAGGCAGGGGGAAACTGTTAGCTTAGCTTAGCATAAAGACTGGAGGCAGGGGGAAACTGTTAGCCTAGCTTAGCATAAAGACTGGCTGCAGGGGGAAACTGTTAGCCTAGCTTAGCATAAAGACTGAGATCGCGGTAAAATGTTAGCCTAGCTTAGCATAAAGACTAAGATCGGGGAAAACTGTTAGCCTAGCTTAGCACAAAGACTGAGATCAGGGGGAAACTGTTAGCCTAGCTTAGCACAAAGACTGGAGACAGGGAGAAACTGTTAGCTTAGCTGAGCACAAAGACTGGAGGCAGGGGGAAACTGTTAGCCTAGCTTAGCACAAAGACTGTAGACATGGGGAAATTGTTATGCTAGCTTAGCACAAAGACTGGAGGCAGGGGGAAACTGTTAGCCTAGCTTAACGCAAAGACTGCAGACACAGGGAAATTGTTGGCCTAGCTTAGCACAAAGACTGAGATCGGGAGAAACTGTTAGCCTAGCTTTGCATAAAGACTGCAGACACAGGGAAATTGTTAGCCTAGCTTAGCACAAAGACTGAGATCGGGAGAAACTGTTAGCCTAGCTTTGCATAAAGACTGCAGACACAGGGAAATTGTTGGCCTAGCTTAGCACAAAGACTGAGATCGGGAGAAACTGTTAGCCTAGCTTTGCATAAAGACTGCAGACACAGGAAAATTGTTAGCCTAGCTTAACACAAAGACTGCAGACACAGGAAAATTGTTAGCCTAGCTTAACACAAAGACTGCAGACACGGGGAAATTGTTAGCCTAGCTTAGCACAAAGACTAGAGGCAGGGGGAAACTGTTAGTCTTCCGGGGCGCAGCTCTGCTGGCGACCTGGGCCATAGTGCTGCGGCTGCATATTGCGCTTTTTGGATTTATTTATGTTTCTACATTATTTCTGTTATTTCTGTTGTTACATGTAGTCCAATCGTTGTACAATTAGCATTACTGGGTTTAAGTTTAGTCGGTTTAGATGGTTGTATGCCCCTACACCATGCCGGGAGATAACGTGGCCGTTGCCAAGCAGCTGGATCTTCAACCGGACAGCTGGGCAGCTTGTCACCACAGCGACTGCACGACCAGTCGCGATCGGGGAGTATACAGTGTCCAGCGGGAGGACACTGCAGCGACAGCTCTAAGGTCGGTAATGACACAGCTATGATGGCGCTCCTGACCCTGCTGATCCTTGTCCTGGTGGTGGGTGAACTTTCGGGGGTGATCTTGTCCCTATCATCCCTGCAGGTGGAATGTCACCTTGTGTACTCTAGGGAGGTGCTGCTTGCTCTGTGGAACAAAAGCAAAGCACCCCCGGACCACCTGCCAGAGTACATTAGAGTGAAGCCAGCAGCAAAATCACAGTGGAGAAAGAGGGTCAGGAGAGGGGGCTTTAGACAGCAGCTCCGCAGACGCGGTAACAGACCACCGCTGCCCATTATATTAAGCAACGTAAGGCCGCTGTGATGTAAAATGGATGAGCTCCAGGTAAACAGAAGATTTTGCCATTGGCTTCTTCTGTGTCTGTGCAGACAGAAATGACTCATCGGGGAAATCAAGAGGTGGGGGGTTAATTGTCTATGTAAATAATAACTGGTGCGAGAAATATACAGTAGACAGAGTCTGTGTGGTCCTTATCTGGAGCTTCTATGTGTATCTATGCGTCCCTTTACCTCCCTAGAGAGTTTGGTAATATTATTATGTGTTTAGCATACATCCCTCCTAGTGGTAACGCTGGTAGAGCTGCTAATCTTATATCTGAATGTGTTCACTCCAAACTCCGATGTTCTCCGCGGGCCCTGGTTTTTGTACTCAGGGATATGAACCATTGTAAACTGGAGCCAGCACTACCGGGGTTTCAACAATACTGTACGTAAAGGGTGTCACCAGAAACTCAAAAACACTGGATAAATGCTTTGGTCACATAGTTGATGCCTTCAGGTCATTTATCCTTCCTGCCATCGCTAACTCGGATCACTCAACGGTGCATCTTATGCCCACTTACAAATCAGTGCTGAAGTCAACCAAGCCCCAGCACAAAACAGTGCTGACGTGGACTGAGGACAGCATAGGAACACTAAGGGGCTGCTTCCTCAGCACCGACTGGAGCATGTTTCATAGTTTAGAGCAGTGGTTCTCAAATGAGGGTACGCGTACCCCTGGGGGTACGTGGAGGTACTCCAGGGGGTACGTGAGATTTTAAAAAATATATATTTAAAAAAAGCAGTAGGCCTAATAATAATAAATAAGTCTTGAGAAATAATTATATTATAAAAATTTCAATAAAATACAAATGCATGTTTATACACTGAATTTTATGTTCAGTATCCAATTTTAATATCCTTAAAAAATGGACTCTCCCCAAACCAAGTTGGTTTGACCCATTGACCCAAAATGCATCACTTGTCAATCACCTGCCGCTACCTGAAGACGTACTATAATGATGGAGTTGTGGCTGAAGCGCAGCAGCAATGCTGCAGAAAACACGGAGAAACAAGTGAATAAGAAGGCGAAAGCAGAGCCGACGAAATACCGACAGTACATGGAAGATTACGTTTTAATGGGATTTACGTCCACGAGTTGCAACCCGCCCAAGGCACTATGTTTTTTTTGGCGGGGAGAAATTAGCCAACGCTAGCATGAAGCCAGCACATCTCCAGCGGCATCTCATCACAAAACATGGATGTCATGTTGGTAAGCCACCAGACTTCTTTAAGAGGAAACTTTCTGACCTTAAGTCATCCCAAGACAACATGCGAAAAGCCTCCACTACATCAGCCAAAGCCCTGGAGGCCTCTTATGCAGTGTCTTTGCTCGTAGCTAAAGCCAAAAAACCGTTCACCATAGCTGAAGAACTGCTGCTCCCCGCCGCTGTTGTATTGGCCGAAACCATGCTGGACAAAAAATCAGCGGATACATTAAAAACTGTCCCTTTGTCTAATGACACCATTTGCTGCAGAATATATAAAATGGGTACAGACATTGTCGAACAATTTGTGGGAAAACTTGGCGACTCTTTTTCACTCCAGCTGGATGAATCCACAGATGTCAGTGGAAATGCACAACTTGTTGCTTTTGTGAAATACATTGAGACTGACGACATTTGTGAACACATACTTTTCTGCAAAAGTTTGGAGGGGAGAACAACAGGAGAGGACATTTTTAATATTAACGCGTTCTTCTCTGAAAATGGTCTCAGCTGGAAATCCTGCAGCAGCGTCTGCACCGATGCGGCTGCATCAATGACGGGCTGCGGGAAAGGGCTCGTAGCGCAGATTAAGAAAGAAAACCCTGACATTAAGTGGACTCACTGTGTGATTCACAGGGAAGCATTGGCGTCCAAGAAAATGAGCACTGTGTTGCAAGATGTTTTGAACGACAGCATTAAAGTGATAAACTTCATCAAGTCAAGGCCACTTAATGCACGTTTGTTCCACCGCCTCTGTGAAAATATGGGAACTGAACACACACAACTGCTCCTGCATACAGAAGTGCGCTGGCTCTTGAGAGGGAGAATACTCAACAGGCTGTTGGAATTACGATCTGAAGCGCACACCTTTCTGACAGAGCACGGATCTCCCCATGCCACCTTGTTTGAGGACACAGACTGGCTTGCAAAGCTATGCTATCTGGCAGATATACTCAGCAAACTGAATGAACTGAATGTGTCTCTGCAGGGCAAGGACACCAGCATCCTGAACCTGTATGACAAGCTGGGTGGTTTCCTGAAGAAAGCAGAGCTGTGGAAAAGGGCTTGTGCTCTGGAGGATTTCACCTGCTTTCCTCAGGTGGATGCTTTTCTCTCCAATGAGGATGTGGAGACAGCTCCGGTGAAGTTAGTCATAGTGGGACATTTGGCTAACTTGACTGAAGCCAATGGAGTCTAATAATGAGATAAACGCGATAGCCAGGGAGTCATTATCAACGTCGACATAAATGTTAAAGTCGCCTACAATAATAACTTTATCTGATTTAAGAACTAGACTGGATAAAAACTCTGAGAATTCAGAAACAAATTCAGAATACGGGCCAGGAGCACGGTACACTATAACAAATAAAAGTGGCTGCGAGGTTTTCCAGGTCGGATGTAAAAGACTAAGAACAAGGCTTTCAAATGAATTATAGTCTAGTTTAGGCTTAGGGCTGATTAACAGACTAGAGTTAAAAATGGCTGCAACTCCCCCTCCTCGGCCGCTGCCTCGAGGAATGTGGGTATTATTATGACTGGGAGGAGTGGATTCATTTAGACTGACATATTCATCTGGACACAGCCAGGTTTCGGTGAGACTGAGTAAATCAATATGATTATCTGATATTAATTTGTTTACTAACACTGCTTTAGACGAAAGAGACCTGATATTTAACAGTCCACATTTAATTCTCCTGTTTTGTCTTTCTGTCACAGAAGAGGTTTTAATTTTTGTTAATTTCTGTCCTGCATCTCTCTCTGTCTCTGTCTCTCTCTCTTTCTGTCTCATTGTGTCATACAGATTACTGTTAATTTATCATGTTGATCTGTTCTGTACGACATCTATTGCACGTCTGTCCGTCCTGGAAGAGGGATCCCTCCTCAGTTGCTCTTCCTAAGCTTTCTACCGTTTTTTTTCCCCATTAAAGTTTTTTTTGGGGGAGTTTTTCCTGATCAGCTGTGAGGGTCTAAAGGACAGAGGGATGTCGTATGCTGTAAAGCCCTGTGAGGCAAATTGTGATTTGTGATATTGGGCTTTATAAATAAAATTGATTGATTGATTGACTGTCACATCTGTTGTGATGAAATGTTTTGAAAGGATCATTGTCAGTATGCTTAAATCTGAAGTTGTTGGTTGTGTAGCTCCTCTACAGTTTGCCTACACACAGGGTTGTAGTACTGAGGATGCAGCTATTTCTGTCACTCAATTAATTAATAAGCATCGAGAGGACCCCAAAGCATATGCTAAAATGTTATTTGCAGATTTTAGTTCAGCTTTTAACACAGTCCAACCCTACCTGATCATTCAGAAGTTAATCAACATGAAGGTGAATTCTTTTATCATCAAATGGTTTTATTCTTTCTTAACGAATACGACCCAACGAGTCAGAGTGAACAGCTCCCTCTCAGCAGTGACACAGTGGAGCACAGGTGTGCCTCAGGGCTGTGTCCCTTCTCCTGTACTCTTTACACTGTACACCGATGAATGTAGGAGTTCACATCCCAACAATCATGTCATCAAATTTTCAGATGACATCATCATCTTGAGCCTGTTAGATGTGAATGTTTGCCCCTCTGTGTATTTTAGTGAGATGGCCACTTTAAGACCTGGTGTGATGACAACTATCTTGTGTTAAAGACGAAACAAACTAAAGCGAGGATCTTCGACCCTGAGGGAACTGTAGTTCATGGCCCTGTCACAGCAACAGGTGTCCTCATACAAACACCCAGGACTAATGTTGACTTATAATCTGAGCCAGAGCGTTCATGTCGACCACGTGTGTAACAGATTAGCAGATTGGGTGTGTTAGCTGCGGCTGTTTGAGGTCTAAACTGAGATCGTGTTAACATTCTACAATGCCATATTAGCAAGCATTATAAGATATGGTATGGCAGTGTGGTTCAGCTCCCTTACAGTCCAGTGTGAGGCTAGACCTCAAGAAATGGTGACAACTGCCATGAAGTTAATGGGGAAACATGACCAACTCCAGTCTCTCCAGTCACTTTATGAGCATCCGCTCTCCCTACTAGGGTAGTGGGGGGGCCTACTGCTGTGGATCCACTACGCTAGTCCTCTCCTGGGACAGTAAAGTGAATGTCTCTGGGTTGTGGACAAAACGAGACTTTCATGTTCATGACAGTCATGTTGAACTTTGGGAGACACTGACGATTAATGGAGATAGGGATCGATGGATTAATGTAGACAATGATGGACAGATTAATGGAGACAATGATGGACGGATTAATGTAGACAATGATGGACAGATTAATGGAGACAGTGATGGACGGATTAATGTAGACAATGATGGACAGATTAATGGAGACAGTGATGGACGGATTAATGGAAACGATGGACAGATGAATGGAGACAATGATGGACAGATGAATGGAGACAATGATGGACAGATTAATGAAGAAAATGATGGATGGATTAATGTATACAATGATGGACGGATGATGGACAATAAGACAGTGAGACATAAACCTGATGTCCGTCTTTAGAAGACATATTTTAGGTTGTACTCACCGACTGGATCCACAAAATCACAGTGATCCACAAAGTCTCTCTTGCCCATGTAGACGGACACCTGGAAGACAGAGCATCCACATGACGTTCAGAGTGAGACAGTAACACAGGACAGAGCTGACAACCTCAGGTCTCTACAGAACAATTGTTGGTGCAAAACTTACCGACTTGTCCCGAGACACTTTCTTAAAGACGACGTGTTTAGGACTCATATTGACGGACAGACGGATGTCTCAACCTGCAGGACAGGACTCACACATGAAATGTCCTCAACCACCTGAGACCCAAATGTCCAAGTGTCCTCAGACGAGATGATAATAAAGTCCCAACGTCTTCAAACGAGACAATAATAAAGTCCCAACATCCTCAAACGAGACAATAACAAAGTCCCAACGTCCTCAAATGAAACGATAATATCAATTCAATTCAAAGAACTTTATTTTTCCATTAGGAACTTCGTCTGTGAAGAGGGACAGTGCATATTAAACAAAATAAATACAAGTAGATAAATACAAATGTTAAAAAGTTAAAAATACAAATACAAGTTAAAAGGAGAGAAAAACAAACACACACACCCACAAGCATACACATACCAGATCAAATCAGCTGTTATTCAAAAGTCCCAACGTCCTCAAACGAAACAATAACAAAGTCCACACTTCCTCCAATGAGACAATTAAGTCCTAATGCCCTCAAATCAAATCAAATGCCTGACTTAGGCCTAGTCTGCCGGAGGACCCCCTATAATACACCGGGCACCTTCTCTCTCTCTCTCTCTCTCTCTCTCTCTTGTATCCTATTACTGCATCTTGCTAACTCGGCCATTCTGCATGTCACTAACTCGGCTTCTTCTCCGGAGCCTTTGTGCTCCACTGTCTCTCAGGTTAACTCGTATTGCAGCGGTGCCTGGATAGTGTGACGTGTGTGGTTGTGCTGCTGCCGTGGTCCTGCCAGATGCCTCCTGCTGCTGCTGTTATCATTAGTCATACTTCTACTGTTATACACATATGATTATTGTCACATATGTATACTATCAGATATTAATATATTATTATTAATTATAATATTATTACTTTTATTAATGTTGTTGTAAGCTACTGTCATTACCGTCTGTCCTGCATCTCTCTCTCTCTCTCTCTCTCTGTCTCTCTTTCTGTCTCATTGTGTCATACGGATTACTGTTAATTTATCATGTTGATCTGTTCTGTACGACATCTATTGCACGTCTGTCCGTCCTGGAAGAGGGATCCCTCCTCAGTTGCTCTTCCTGAGGTTTCTACCATTTTTTTTCCCATTAAAGGGTTTTTTGGGGGAATTTTTCCTGATCAGCTGTGAGGGTCCAAAGGACAGACGGATGTCGTATGCTGTAAAGCCCTGTGAGGCTAATTGTGATTTGTGATATTGGGCTTTATAAATAAAATTGATTGATTGCTTGATCAGACAATTAAGTCCCAATGTCCTCAAACTAGACAAAAATAAGGTCCCAATGTCCTCACACGAGACATAATACAGTCCCAACGTCCTCAAATGAGATGATAATAAAGTCCCAACGTCCTACAACAAAACGATAACAAAGTCCCATTGTCCTCAAATGAGACGATAATAAAGTCCCAACGTCCTCAAATGAGACGATAATACAGTCCCAACGTCCTCAAATGAGACGATAATAAAGTCCCAGTGCCCTTAAACGAGACGATAATACAGTCCCATTGTCTTCAAATGAGATGATAATAAAGTCCCAACGTCCTCAAATGAGACGATAATACAGTCCCAACGTCCTCAAATGAGACGATAATAAAGTCCCAACGTCCTCCAACGAAACGATAATAAAGTCCCATTGTCTTCAAATGAGATGATAATAAAGTCCCAACGTCCTCAAATGAGACGATAATGAAGTCTCAACGTACTCTAACGAGACAATAATAAGGTCCTAACGTCCTCTAACGAGACGAAAATAAAGTCCGAATGTCCTCAAATGAAACGATAATGAAGTCCCAACGTACTCTAATGAGACAATAATGAAGTCCCAATGTCCTCAAATGAGACAATAATACATTCCTAATGCCCTCTAACTAGACAAAAATAAAGTCCCAACGTCCTCCAGCGAGAAAATTAAGTCCTAATGCCCTCATATCAGACAATTAAGTCCCAATGTGCTCAAACTAGACAAAAATAAAGTCCCAATGTCCTCACATGAGACGGTAATAAAGTCCCAGTGTCCTCAAACGAGAAGATAATACAGTCCCAACGTCCTCAAATGAGACGATAATGAAGTCTCAACGTACTCTAACGAGACAATAATAAGGTCCTAACGTCCTCTAACGAGACGAAAATAAAGTCCCAATGTCCTCAAATGAAACGATAATGAAGTCCCAACGTACTCTAATGAGACAATAATGAAGTCCCAATGTCCTCAAATGAGACAATAATACATTCCTAATGCCCTCTAACTAGACAAAAATAAAGTCCCAACGTCCTCCAGCGAGACAATTAAGTCCTAATGCCCTCATATCAGACAATTAAGTCCCAATGTGCTCAAACTAGACAAAAATAAAGTCCCAATGTCCTCACATGAGACGGTAATAAAGTCCCAGTGTCCTCAAACGAGAAGATAATACAGTCCCAACGTCCTCAAATGAGACAATAATAGAGTCCAAATGTCCTCAAAAGAGACGATAATAAAGTCCCAATGTCCTCAAACGAGACAATAATAGTCCCAATGTCCTCAAACGAGACAATAATAAAGTCCCAATGTCCTGAAACGAGACGATAATAAATTCCCAATGTCCTTAAACGAGACGATAATAAAGTCCCAATGTCCTCAAACGAGACGATAATAAAGTCCCAATGTCCTCAAACGAGACGATAATACAGTCCCAGTGTCCTCAAACGCGACAATAATACAGTCCAAATGTCCTCAAACGAGACGATGATACAGTCCCAATGTCCTCAAACGAGACGATAATAAAGTCCAAATGTCCTCAAACGCGACAATAATACAGTCCAAATGTCCTCAAACGAGACGATAATAAAGTCTCAATGTCCTCAAACGAGACGATAATAAAGTCCCAATGTCCTCAAATGCGACAATAATACAGTCCAAATGTCCTCAAACGAGACGATAATAAAGTCTCAATGTCCTCAAACGCGACAATAATACAGTCCAAATGTCCTCAAACGAGACGATAATAAAGTCTCAATGTCCTCAAACGAGTCAATAATGAAGTCCCAATGTCCTCAAAACAAGACGACATTTAAATCCCAGTGTCCCCAAACAAAACAATAAGAAAGTCCCAACATCCTCAAATGAGACAATAATTAAGTCCAAACGTCCTCAAATGAGTCGATAATAAAGTCCCAGTGTCCTCGACCGAGACGACAGTAAAGTCCCAACGTCCTCAAACAAGACAATAATAAAGTCCCACTGTCCTCAAACTAGTCAATAATAAAGTCCCAGTGTCCTCAAACGAGATGACAGCAAAGTCCCAACGTCCTCAAATGAGACAATAATAGAGTCCAAATGTCCTCAAACAAGACGATAATACAGTCCCAATGTCCTCAAACAAGACAATAATAGAGTCCCAGTGTCCTCAAATGAGACGATAATAAAGTCCCAATGTCCTCAAACGAGAAGATAATAAAGTCCCAACGTCCTCAAATGAGACAATAATAGAGTCCAAATGTCCTCAAACAAGACAATAATAGTCCCAATGTCCTCAAACGAGACGATAATAAATTCCCAATGTCCTCAAACGAGACGATAATACAGTCCCAATGTCCTCAAACGAGACGATAATAAAGTCCCAATGTCCTCAAAACAAGACGACATTTAAGTCCCAAATGTCCCCAAACAAAACAATAAGAAAGTCCCAACATCCTCAAATGAGATGACAGTAAAGTCCCAGTGTCCTCAAACGAGACAATAATTAAGTCCAAACGTCCTCAAATGAGTCGATAATAAAGTCCCAGTGTCCTCGACCGAGACGACAGCAAAGTCCCAACCGCCTCAAACGAGATGATTATAAGGTCCCAGTGTCCTCAACTGAGACGACAGTAAAGTCCCAACGTCCTCAAACAAGACACTAATAAAGTCCCACTGTCCTCAAACTAGTCAATAATAAAGTCCCAGTGTCCTCAAACGAGATGACAGCAAAGTCCCAATGTCCTCAAATGAGTACGTGCTAATTAACAGCGTCTTACCCCTGTTGATAAATCAGTCTTATGTGTTGTCCTATCAAACTTCAAACACGATGAATCATAAATAAAGTTTTAACCATAAAATCGAATCAGGTTTTGGACCTTGTCAACGTCTGTCTCAGGATCAGCTGCAGACTGACTTGGCAGAGATGGCAGCCATCTTGTTTTTACATGGATTAGTGTATTGTGGTCTCACTGTCACTTGATGGGACAGAAAGTGTCCACGATGGAGGACAACAGGTCTGAGTGAAGCAGGGTGAAGTATAAGGAACATTAAACCCAGAATGCGACGTTCTCATCTGAGGACACAGGGTCTCAGTTTGAAATGACCTAATAATCATCTCTTAAAAATCAGGTTTGATTTCATGTCTTTTTTTTTTCATAATATTTTTCTGGTAGAATTAAAACTAATGAATTAGTTTCACTTTCATTAATAAAGAAAACAAAAGAATCTGTTTTTCTGTTTCTGTCAAACAAACTGAAATAATATTTAAGAGTCAAACTGATTCACAAGTAAAGAATTTAGAATAGATTGTTATGAAATCATAAATTCACATTTCTTCTGTCTGATAATAATAATGATAATGATGATGATGATAATAACATTTCTAATAATAATAATAATAATGATTATAATGATAATAATAATAATTATCAATTACAAAAATATTTAATAATAAATACATAAAGCAGAGACTGACCTGGGAGTAGAGATGTGAGCGTGTCGACAGCAGCAGCAGGTTTCAAACAGCTGATCAGCTCAATTTATAATCCACACACACACACACACACACACACACACACACACACTTACATGCCGGGTCAGCAGGCCGATTATTACAGACAGAACACACACACCTATAATCCTCCACACAACACACAACAAACACACCCATCTGTAACACACTTGTCTGTGACACACCTGTCATTAACACACCTGTCACTAACACACCTGTCTGAAACACACCTGTCTGCAACACACCTGTCACTAACGCACCTGTCTGTAAAACCTGTCTGAAACACATCTGTCTATAACACACCTGTCTGCAACACACCTGTCTGTAACACACCTGTCTGCAACACACCTGTCTGTGAGGCAAATTGTGATTTGTGATATTGGGCTTTATAAATAAAATTGATTGAAATTGATTGACACCTGTCGGCAACACACCTGTCTCTAACACACCTGTCACTAACACACCTGTCTGAAACACACCTGTCACTAACACACCTATCTGTAGTAGATCAGGAGCCAGAGCCTTCAGCTATCGGGCTCCTCTCCTGTGGAATCATCTTCCTGTTACGGTCTGGGAGGCAGACACCGTCTCCACATTTAAGACTAGACTTAAGACTTTCCTCTTTGATAAAGCTTATAGTTAGGGCTGGCTCAGGCTTGCCTTGTACCAGCCCCTAGTTAGGCTGACTTAGGCCTAGTCTGCTGGAGGATCACCTATAATGCACCGGGCACCTTCTCTCTCTCTCTCTCGTATCCTATTACTGCATCTTGCTAACTCGGCCATTCTGGATGTCACTAACTCGGCTTCTTCTCCGGAGCCTTTGTGCTCCACTGTCTCTCAGGTTAACTCGTACTGCAGCGGTGCCTGGATAGTGTGACGTGTGTGGTTGTGCTGCTGCCGTGGTCCTGCCAGATGCCTCCTGCTGCTGCTGCTGCTGCCATCATTAGTCATTAGTCATACTTCTACTGTTATTATAAACATATGATATTATCATACATGTATACTGCCAGATACTAATATATACTTTCAACATATTGTACCACAGTAGCCAGAACTATAACGACAATATTATTACTTTCATGATTGTTGTTGTAAGCTACTGTCATTACCGAGGATGTCCTGCATCTCTCTCTCTCTCTCTGTCTCTCTCTCTCTCTTTCTGTCTCATTGTGTCATACAGATTACTGTTAATTTATCATGTTGATCTGTTCTGTACGACATCTATTGCACGTCTGTCCGTCCTGGAAGAGGGATCCCTCCTCAGTTGCTCTTCCTGAGCTTTCTACCATTTTTTTCCCCCCGGTAAAGGGTTTTTTGGGGAGTTTTTCCTGATCAGCTGTGAGGGTCTAAAGGACAGAGGGATGTCGTATGCTGTAAAGCCCTGTGAGGCAAATTGTATTTGTGATATTGGGCTTTATAAATACAATTGATTGATTGATTGATTAAACCCTGTCACTAACACACCTGTCTGCAACACACCTGTCACTAACACACCTGTCACTAACACACCTGTCTGTAAACCCTGTCTGAAACACACCTGTCTGTAACACAGCTGTCACTAATACACCTGCCACTAACACACCTGTCTGTAAACCCTGTCTGAAACACACCTGTCTGTAACACACCTGTCTGTAAAACCGGTCTGAAACACACCTGTCTGTAACACATCTGTCTGAAACACACCTGTCTGTAACACACCTGTCACTGACACACCTGTCACTAACACAACTGGCTGAAACACACTTGTCACTAACACACCTGTCTGTAACACATCTGTCACTAACACACCTGTCTGTAACACACCTGTCTGTAACACATCTGTCTGAAACACACCTGTCACTAACACACATGTCTCCAACACACCTGTCTGAAACATAACACATCTCTCTCTAATCTTTTTAAAAATGGGAACCACCACCCTGGTCTGCCACTCCACAGGCACTGTGTCTGACCTCCACATGACACTAACAAGGCCTGTCAACCAAGACAGTCCAACAACGTTTGGGTTTACCAGGTCTGTCCTGCAGCCTCCCCTGCCAACTGATCCAACTCACCACCAGGTGGTGATCAGCTGACAGCTCTACTCCTCTCTTGACCGGAGTGTCTGAGACATAGATAGACCGCAGATCTTAACATATTACCATAAAGTCGAAAATTGATCTTTAGCCTAGAGTGTTCTGGTACCAGGTACACTTATGAACCTCTTGTGCTCAAACATGGTGTTCATTATGGCTGAGCCATGACTGACACAGAAGTCCAATAACAAAACACCATCTCCATCATTGCCCACGTGAGCGTCAAAGTCCCCCAGTCGAGTCCCCAGCCAGCACCGCTTCCAGGACACTTCCCAATGACTCCATAAAGGCCAGGTACTCCAAGCAGCTGTTAGGTGCATAAACACCAACACCAGTCAAGAGACCTGCTCTTAGCAACTCAGTCACATTGAGGCGACAAAGTTCCAACACAGCTCCGACATAGCTTCTACACAGCTCCGCCACAGCTCCATAGCTCAGACACAGCTCTGACATAGCTCCGACACAGCTCAGACATAGCTCCTACACAGCTCCGACATAGCTTCAATTCAATCAATCAATCAATTTTATTTATAAAGCCCAATATCACAAATCACAATTTGCCTCACAGGGCTTTACAGCATACAACATCCCTCTGTCCTTTGGACCCTCACAGCTGATCAGGAAAAACTCCCCCAAAAAACCTTGAATGGGGAAAAAATGGTAGAAAGCTCAGGAAGAGCAACTGAGGAGGGATCCCTCTTCCAGGACGGACAGATGTGCAATAGATGTCGTACAGAACAGATCAACATGATAAATTAACAGTAATCCGTATGACACAATGAGACAGAAAGAGAGAGAGAGGCAAAGACAGAGAAACAGAGACAGAGACAGAGAAGAGAGAGAGAGAGAGAGACAGAGAGAGAGAGAGAGACAGAGAGAGATGCACCACAGATGGTAATGACAGTAGCTTACAACAACATTAATGAAAGTAATAGTATTATAGTTATAATTCTGGCTACTGTGGTACAATATGTTGAAAGTATATATTAATATCAGATAGTACACATATGTGACAATAATCATATGTGTATAATAACAGTAGAAGTATGACTAATGATAACAGCAGCAGGAGGAGGCATCTGGCAGGACCACGGCAGCAGCACAACCACACACATCACACTATCCAGGCACCGCTGCAATACGAGTTAACCTGAGAGACAGTGAGGCACAAAGGCTCCGGAGAAGAAGCCGAGTTAGTGACATCCAGAATGGCCGAGTTAACAAGATGCAGTAATAGGACACGAGAGAGAGAGAGAGAGTCTTAAATGTGGAGACGGTGTCTGCCTCCCGGACCGTAACAGGAAGATGATTCCACAGGAGAGGAGCCTGATAGCTGAAGGCTCTGGCTCCTGATCTACTTTTGGAGACTTTAGGGACCACGAGTAACCCTGCGTTCTCAGAGCGCAGAGTTCTGGTGGGATAATATGGCACTATGAGCTCTCTAAGATATGACGGAGCTTGACCATTTAGAGCTTTATAAGTTAACAGTAGGATTTTAAATTCAATTCTGGATTTTACAGGGAGCCAGTGCAGAGAAGCTAAAACAGGAAAAAATATGATCTTGTTTCTTAGTTCCTGTTAGTACACATGCTGCTGCATTCTGAATTAGCTGGAGAGTTTTTAAGGACTTACTAGAGCTACCTGATAATAGAGAGTTACAGTAATCCAGCCTTGAGGTAACAAAAGCGTGGACCAATTTTTCTGCATCTTTTCGGGTCAGGATAGGCCTAATTTTCACAATATTATGCAGATGAAAAAATGCAGTCCGTGAGGTTTGTTTTAAATGAGAATTGAAAGACAGATCTTGATCAAATGTTACTCCGGGGTTTCTTACGGTAGTGGTAGAGGCCAGAGCAATGCCATCTAGAGAAACTATGTCATCAGATAAAGAGTATCTGAGTTGTTTAGGGCCAAGAACAATAACTTCAGTTTTGTCTGAATTTAACATCAGGAAATTGGTGCTCATCCAGGTTTTTATGTCTTTAAGACAATTATGAAGTTTAGTTAATTGATTACTTTCTTCAGGCTTCATAGATAAATACAGCTGTGTATCATCCGCATAACAATGGAAATTTACAGAGTGATTTCTAATGATGTTGCCTAAAGGAAGCATATATAGAGTGAATAGGATTGGTCCGAGCACAGAACCTTGCGGAACTCCAAAACAAACTTTAGTATGTACGGATGATTCATTATGAACGTGAACAAACTGAAAACTATCAGATAAATAAGATTTAAACCAGCTTAGTGCAGAACCTTTTAGGCCAATTAAGTGTTCCAGTCTCTGTAGCAGAATTTGATGGTCAACAGTGTCAAACGCCGCACTAAGATCTAATAAAACAAGTACAGAGACGAGTCCTTTGTCTGAAGCAATCAGAAGGTCATTTGTAATTTTAACTAGTGCTGTCTCAGTGCTATGATGCACTCTAAATCCTGACTGTAATTCCTCAAATAAATTATTATCACGGAGAAAATCACACAGCTGGTCTGCGACTACTTTCTCATGGATCTTTGAAAGAAAGGGAAGATTAGATATTGGTCTATAGTTGGCTAACACCTCTGGATCCAGGGTGGGCTTTTTTAGTAGAGGTTTAATTACAGCTACCTTAAAAGACTGTGGTACATAGCCTGTTAATAAGGATATATTGATCATATCTAATACATGGGTGTTAACTAAAGGTAAGACCTCCTTGAGTAGCCTAGTTGGGATGGGGTCTAAGAGACACGTTGATGATTTAGATGAAGAAATCAATGCGGTCAATTCTTGAAGAGAAATTGGGGAGAAGCAATCTAAATATATATTAGGTCTTACAGCTGTGTTTGAGGTTAGATAGGTACTATCTGAGGACAGGAGGTCATGAATTTTGCCTCTAATAGCTACAATTTTGTCATTAAAAAAGCTCATAAAATCATTACTGCTAAGGGCTAAAGGAATACAAGGCTCAATAGAGCTTTGACTCTCAGTCAGCCTGGCTACAGTGCTGAAAAGAAACCTGGGGTACACCTGGGGCTTCTACAGAGCTCCAAAACAGCTTCGACACAGCTTTGACATAGCTTCTACACAGCTTCTACACAGCTCCGACATAGCTCCCATATAGCTTCGACACAGCTCCCACATAGCTTCTATACAGCTCCAAAACAGCTTCGACATAGCTTCGACACAGCTCCCACATAGCTTCTACACAGCTCCAAAACAGCTTGGACACAGCTCCAACACAGCTTCAACATAGCTTTGACATAGCTTCTACATAGCTTCTACACAGCTCTGACACAGCTTAGACACAGCTCCAACACAGCTTCAACATAGCTTCGACACAGCTTCTACATAGCTTCTACACAGCTCTGACACAGCTTAGACACAGCTCCAACACAGCTCCGACATAGCTTCTGCACAGCTTTGACACAGCTTCTACATAGCTCCGAAACAGCTTCGACATAGCTTCGACAGAGCTTCGACATAGCTTCTGCACAGCTCTGACACAGCTTCTACACAGCTTCGACATAGCTTCTACACAGCTCCGACACAGCTTCAACATAGCTTAGACACAGCTCCGACATAGCTTCTACACAGCTTCGACACAGCTCCGACATACTTTATACACAGCTTGGACACAGCTCCAACACAGCTTCAACATAGCTTTGACATAGCTTCGACACAGCTTCTACATAGCTTCTACACAGCTCTGACACAGCTTAGACACAGCTCCAACACAGCTCCGACATAGCTTCTGCACAGCGTTGACACAGCTTCTACACAGCTTCTACACAGCTCCGATACAGCTTAGACACAGCTCCGACATAGCTTCTACACAGCTCCGACACAGCTCGGACACAGCTGCGACATAGCTCCGATACAGCTTCGACATAGCTTCGACAGAGCTTCGACAGAGCTTCGACAGAGCTTCGACATAGCTTCTGCACAGCTCTGACACAGCTTCTACACAGCTTCGACATAGCTTCTACACAGCTCCGACACAGCTCCGACATACTTTATACACAGCTCTGACACAGCTTATACACAGCTCCGACACAGCTTCTACACAGCTCCGACATAGCTCCCACATAGCTCCGACGTAGCTCCCACATAGCTTCTATACAGCTCCAAAACAGCTCCGATACAGCTTAGACACAGCTCCGACATAGCTTCTACACAGCTCCGACACAGCTCGGACACAGCTGCGACATAGCTCCGATACAGCTTCGACATAGCTTCGACAGAGCTTCGACATAGCATCTGCACAGCTCTGACACAGCTTCTACACAGCTTCGACATAGCTTCTACACAGCTCCGACACAGCTCCGACATACTTTATACACAGCTCTGACACAGCTTATACACAGCTCCGACACAGCTTCTACACAGCTCCGACATAGCTCCCACATAGCTTCTACACAGCTCCAAAACAGCTTGTACACAGCTCCAACACAGCTTCAACATAGCTTTGACATAGCTTCGACATAGCTTCTACATAGCTTCGACACAGCTTCGACACAGCTTCTACACAGCTCCAACACAGCTTCAACATAGCTTTGACATAGCTTCGACATAGCTTCTACATAGCTTCGACACAGCTTGGACACAGCTCCAACACAGCTTCAACATAGCTTTGACATAGCTTCGACATAGATTCTACATAGCTTCAACACAGCTTCGACACAGCTTCTACACAGCTCCGACATACTTTATACACAGCTGACACAGCTTATACACAGCTCCGACACAACTTCGACATAGCTCCGACATAGCGTCGACATAGTTTCGACACAGCTTCGACATAGCTTAGACACAGCTCCGACATAGCTTCTACACAGCTCCGACACAGCTCCTACATAGCTTGGACACAGCTCTGACATAGCTTCTACACAGCTCCGACACAGCTTCGACATAGCTTCTACACAGCTTCTACACAGCTCCTACATAGCTTGGACACAGCTCCGACATAGCTTCTACACAGCTCCGACACAGCTCCTACATAGCTTGGACACAGCTCTGACATAGCTTCTACACAGCTCGGACACAGCTTCGACACAGCTCTGACATACTTTATACACAGCTCTGACACAGCTTATACACAGCTTCGACACAGCTTCGACATAGCTTCTACATTGCTCCAACACAGCTTCTACACAGCTCCGACACAACTCCTACATAGCTTAGACACAGCTCCGACATAGCTTCTACACAGCTTTGACACAGCTCCGACATAGCTTCTACACAGCTCTGACACAGCTTATACACAGCTCCGACATAGCTCCGACACAGCTTCGACATAGCATTGACACAGCTCCGACATAGCTTTGACACAGCTCCGACATAGCTTATACACAGCTCTGACACAGCTTCGACACAGCTCCGACACAGCTCCGACACAGCTCTGACACAGCTTATACACAGCTCCGACATAGCTCCGACACAGCTTCGACATAGCTTTGACACAGCTCCGACACAGCTTCGACATAGCTTTGACACAGCTCCGACATAGCTTATACACAGCTCCGACACAGCTCCGACACAGCTCCGACATAGCTTATACACAGCTCCGACACAGCTCCGACACAGCTTCGACATAGCTTTGACACAGCTCCGACACAGCTTCGACATAGCTTCGACACAGCTCCGACATAGCTTATACACAGCTCCGACACAGCTCCGACACAGCTCCGACATAGCTTATACACAGCTCCGACACAGCTCCGACACAGCTCCGAGATAGCTTATACACAGCTCTGACACAGCTTATACACAGCTTCGACATAGCTCCGACACAGCTTCGACATAGCTTCGACACAGCTCCGACATAGATTAGACACAGTTCCGACATAGATTAGACACAGTTCCGACACAGCTTCTACACAGCTCCGACAGAGCTTCTACACAGCTCCGACACAACTCCTACATAGCTTAGACACAGCTCCGACATAGCTTCTACACAGCTTTGACACAGCTCTGACATAGCTTATACACAGCTCTGACACAGCTTCCACAGCTTCGACACAGCTCCGACATAGCTCCGACACAGCTCTGACACAGCTTATACACAGCTCCGACATAGCTCCGACACAGCTTCGACATAGCTTTGACACAGCTCCGACACAGCTTCGACATAGCTTTGACACAGCTCCGACATAGCTTATACA
This sequence comes from Epinephelus awoara, assembly GCA_035609425.1. NCBI lineage: Eukaryota > Metazoa > Chordata > Actinopteri > Perciformes > Serranidae > Epinephelus > Epinephelus awoara. The sequence goes on from CM069297.1 coordinate 44,724,185, forward strand.
CAGCTCCGACACAGCTCCGACACAGCTCCGAGATAGCTTATACACAGCTCTGACACAGCTTATACACAGCTCCGACATAGCTCCGACACAGCCTCGACATAGCTTCGACACAGCTCCGACATAGATTAGACACAGTTCCGACATAGATTAGACACAGTTCCGACACAGCTTCTACATAGCTTCGACACAGCTTCTACATAGCTTCTACACAGCTCCGACACAGCTCCTACATAGCTTGGACACAGCTCTGACACAGCTTCTACACAGCTCGGACACAGCTTCGACACAGCTCTGACATACTTTATACACAGCTCTGACAGAGCTTATACACAGCTTCGACACAGCTTCGACATAGCTTCTACATTGCTCCAACACAGCTTCTACACAGCTCCGACAGAGCTTCTACACAGCTCCGACACAACTCCTACATAGCTTGGACACAGCTCCGACATAGCTTCTACACAGCTTTGACACAGCTCCGACATAGCTTATACACAGCTCTGACACAGCTTATACACAGCTCCGACACAGCTTCGACATAGCTTTGACACAGCTCCGACATAGCTTATACACAGCTCTGACACAGCTTCCACAGCTTCGACACAGCTCCGACATAGCTCCGACACAGCTCTGACACAGCTTATACACAGCTCCGACAGAGCTTCTACACAGCTCCGACACAACTCCTACATAGCTTTGACACAGCTCCGACATAGTTTATACACAGCTCTGACACAGCTTATACACAGCTCCGACATAGCTCCGACACAGCTTCGACATAGCTTTGACACAGCTCCGACATAGCTTCTACACAGCTCCGACACAGCTTCCACAGCTTCGACATAGCTCCGACACAGCTCTGACACAGCTTATACACAGCTCCGACATAGCTCCGACACAGCTTCGACATAGCTTTGACACAGCTCCGACATAGCTTATACACAGCTCTGATACAGCTTATACACAGCTCCGACATAGCTCCGACACAGCTCCGAGATAGCTTATACACAGCTCTGACACAGCTTATACACAGCTCCGACATAGCTCCGACACAGCTTCGACACAGCTCCGACATAGATTGGACACAGTTCCGACACAGCTTCTACATAGCTTCGACACAGCTTCTACATAGCTTCGACACAGCTTCTACACAGCTCTGACACAACTTCTACACAGCTCCGACATACTTTATACACAGCTCTGACACAGCTTATACACAGCTTCCACACAGCTCCGACACAGCTTCGACATAGCTTCGACACAGCTTCTACATAGCTTCTACACAGCTTCTACACAGCTCCTACATAGCTTGGACACAGCTCCGACATAGCTTCTACACAGCTCCGACACAGCTCCTACATAGCTTGGACACAGCTCTGACATAGCTTCTACACAGCTCCGACACAGCTTCGACACAGCTCTGACATACTTTATACACAGCTCTGACACAGCTTATACACAGCTTCGACACAGCTTCGACATAGCATCTACATTGCTCCAACACAGCTTCTACACAGCTCCGACACAACTCCTACATAGCTTAGACACAGCTCCGACATAGCTTATACACAGCTCTGACACAGCTTATACACAGCTCCGACATAGCTCCGACACAGCTTCGACATAGCTTTGACACAGCTCCGACATAGCTTATACACAGCTCTGACACAGCTTCCACAGCTTCGACACAGCTCCGACATAGCTCCGACACAGCTCTGACACAGCTTATACACAGCTCCGACAGAGCTTCTACACAGCTCCGACACAACTCCTACATAGCTTTGACACAGCTCCGACACAGCTTATACACAGCTCTGACATAGCTCCGACACAGCTTCGACATAGCTTTGACACAGCTCCGACATAGCTTATACACAGCTCCGACACAGCTTCCACAGCTTCGACATAGCTCCGACACAGCTTCGACATAGCTTTGACACAGCTCCGACATAGCTTATACACAGCTCTGATACAGCTTATACACAGCTCCGACATAGCTCCGACACAGCTCCGACACAGCTCCGAGATAGCTTATACACAGCTCTGACACAGCTTCTACACAGCTCCGACATAGCTTCGACATAGCTTCGACACAGCTCCGACATAGATTGGACACAGTTCCGACACAGCTTCTACATAGCTTCGACACAGCTTCTACACAGCTCTGACACAACTTCTACACAGCTCCGACATACTTTATACACAGCTCTGACACAGCTTATACACAGCTTCTACACAGCGTCAACACAGCTTCTACACAGCTCCGACACAGCTCCTACATAGCTTCGACATGGTGGTGCTTGGGCCAGGGCTCGTGAGTTGCCCCACACCCACCCAGCGCGTCTCACCCTGAGAACAACAGTCCTGCCCCTCTTCTGGAGGTCAGTTACAGAACTGTTGCCACAAGTGGAGGTGAGCTGACGATATCTGCATACTCAAAGGCCTGCTGTGATGAAGACGAAGCTCTGCTGTGATGTTAACTTATCATGTTGATCTGTTCTGTACGACATCTATTGCACGTCTGTCCGTCCTGGAAGAGGGATCCCTCCTCAGTTGCTCTTCCTGAGCTTTCTACCATTTTTTCCCCATTAAAGAGTTTTTTAGGGTTTTTTTTCCCTGATCAGCTGTGAGGGTCCAAAGGACAGAGGGATGTCGTATGCTGTAAAGCCCTGTGAGGCAAATTGTGGTTTGTGATATTGGGCTTTATAAATAAAATTGAGTGATTGATTGATTGATTGATTGATTGATGAAGATCTGCTGTGATGAACATGAGAAAGTAGAAACAGTTTAACTCTTTATAATGACAACGGTCAGTTTTCTTCTTAGCTATGACACTTAAGACTTAATTGCTCCTTAGCTGAGGGACTTACTGAAAGATGTTGCACAGTATCCCTTAGGTTTCCTTTGTTAAGGGAAAACGTTCAGCCATTTACTGCAATCGAAGACATCTTACAGCAGCAATATTCTACTGTTACCATGACGACCACTTGTTTGTACTTGTGATAGCTAAGGTCTTTATACAGCGATTAAACTACATTTAAGGGATTCCTTAATTATAGACAAGAATAGATCCTTAAATTCTTAAGTGTTCTCTGTAAGTTTTCCTTAGAATTATAACTTAAAGGAAAACCTTAACTTGAATGTTTTTAGTTAAACTAACTTTGAAGGCTTCCTTAATTATAAGATCGAAATAAGGAGAAAACCTTAAATTCCTAGGTTGAATTTTAAGGAAAACTTAAGGGTGATTTTTATATTGAAGGCTTTTGAGTAAAACCTTGAAATCTAACCTGTTTTGTGAGGTTTGAAGCTGTTGATCAGATTTCTTTGATTTTCAGCTTTAATTAAGTTCAATGAGTCTCTGTTTATATTATTAATAATAATGACTGATGTGTGTCTGACAGTGTGAGTGTTCACATTATTAACCAATAATCAATAGTGGTTGATAAGAGTGTGAGTGTCCCGTCAACAGACGTGTTTGTGTCTCTGCTGAGCCGATTAAGTTTCTCTCAGTCTGACTCAGCAGTCTGTCTGCTGACATCAGCAGCTTGCTTGCTTTCTCACACAAACACACACACAGAACACTTGTGTATTCATGTTTCAATAACTGAGAACTTTACATTTTATTTTTGTTTACTTTATTAATCACACTAAACTCTGGTGACTTAAGTTAAGGGACGATGAATATGTTTGATGAATATATTGTAGTTAAATCTGAGCCTGAGCACAGTGATGATATATATTTTAATATTTTCAGTATCTTCAGTCCTGACGTGTTGAAACACTTTAACATGAGGCACATTTATATTTTATTTTATTTATATCTGTTTCATACTCTGATTCTTATTTTTTATAATTCTGTTCATCTGAAACTTTTCAGTTTGTTCTCAGATTTTTAATGCCACTGAATAAAGTGTAGTTTTTAAATCAACATTACTGAAGGAAATAAAGATTTTTTCAGTGTCAGAGACGACTTTGCAAAATATTAAAAAAACCCAACATAAAACATGATTTATCAGTGACGTAATTGTGAGGGGCGTTTGGTAAATTATATTTTGAAAAATAAGAAAAAAAGTTTTTAAGGTTCTAAAACACATCAAGAAAAACATTCATAAAACCTTCCGTCACATGTGGGATCATTTTTAAGAACTGATATGAGACATTATAAAACCAATGAAGGCCTTAATTTAAGATAAAGGGATTCTACAGCTTTAAGACATTTTGTTTGGTAATGTTTTTATTTGGTTGTCCTTTTTAATCCTTGTTGAACATCCTGTTTGTTGAACATCCTATTTGTTTGTTTGTTGAACATCTTTGTTTGAAGTGTTTGCTCTGAGCAGCCAACAGCGTCTTCATACTAAATCTTTGTAATGATCGTGTTGTGATGATTTCAACCCTTCAGTGACTGGTTCATCCACAGACCTGCAGGCCAGGATGTGACATCATCACACCTGTGTGACAGAGACACCTGCTGGACGCATCAGGAATCTTCAGACACACAACAGGAAGTATCCAGGAAGTGATGGCGCAGATGTGATTTAGGTTAGACAGACAGACAGACACCTCCGGCTGGACATAAAGACTTTATTATTAACCCTTTCACCTCCGGTTGGACATAAAGACTTTATTATTAACCCTTTCACCTCCGGCTGGATGAAGACGGCAGTTTGTTAAAAGCTCTAAAACGTAAACGTGACGGCAGAACCGCAGAGTCCGCTGAGTCCCCATCAGTCTGTCTGAGTTCAACAACAAGGAGCTCCGTCACATCTTTCATCGTCCTCTCTGTCTCCACCTGTCCACAGTCCCTTCATCATCATCATCTTCATCTTCATCAGCAGCAGCAGCAGCAGGTCCCTCAGCCAGTCACATGTCCGACCACAGGATGGCCTTGCTGCCTTTCTCCACACTGGCAACGTACGCTCCTGACGGCGACCACGACACCGAGTTGATGGCAGAGCTGCAGGAAGGACAATAAAACAGATGAACAACATGTGAGCACACGCATATATAACAAGGTGTGTCCCACATATATAACGAGGTGTGTTCCACCTATATAACGAGGTGTGTCCCACATATATAACGAAGTGTATTCCACGTATATAACGAGGTGTGTTCCACATATATAACGAGGTGTGTTCCACATATATAACGAGGTGTGTTCCACATATATAACGAAGTGTATTCCACGTATATAACGAGGTGTGTTCCACATATATAACGAGGTGTGTTCCACCTATATAACGAGGTATGTCCCACATACATAACGAGGTGTGTTCCACCTATATAACGAGGTGTTTCCCACATATATAACAAGGTGTTTCCCACATATATAACGAAGTGTATTCCACGTATATAACGAGGTGTTTCCCACATATATAACGAGGTGTGTTCCACATATATAACGAGGTGTGTTCCACATATATAACGAGGTGTGTTCCACCTATATAACGAGGTGTGTTCCACATATATAACGAGGTGTGTTCCACCTATATAACGAGGTGTGTCCCACATATATAACGAAGTGTATTCCACGTATATAACGAGGTGTGTCCCACATACATAACGAGGTGTGTTCCACCTATATAACGAGGTGTTTCCCACATATATAACAAGGTGTTTCCCACATATATAACGAAGTGTATTCCACGTATATAACGAGGTGTTTCCCACATATATAACGAGGTGTGTTCCACATATATAACGAGGTGTGTTCCACATATATAACGAGGTGTGTTCCACCTATATAACGAGGTGTGTTCCACATATATAACGAGGTGTGTTCCACCTATATAACGAGGTGTGTCCCACATATATAACGAAGTGTATTCCACGTATATAACGAGGTGTGTTCCACATATATAACGAGGTGTGTTCCACATATATAACGAGGCGTGTTCCACATATATAACGAAGTGTATTCCACGTATGTAACGAGGTGTGTTCCACATATATAACGAGGTGTGTTCCACATATATAACGAGGCGTGTTCCACCTATATAACGAGGTGTGTCCCACATACATAACGAGGTGTGTTCCACGTATAACTAGGTGTTTCCCACATATATAACGAGGTGTTTCCCACATATATAACGAAGTGTATTCCACGTATATAACGAGGTGTTTCCCACATATATAACGAGGTGTGTTCCACATATATAACGAGGTGTGTTCCACATATATGACGAAGTGTATTCCACGTATATAACGAGGTGTGTTCCACATATATAACGAGGTGTGTTCCACATATATAACGAGGTGTGTTCCACATATATAACGAGGTGTGTCCCACATATATAACGAGGTGTGTTCCACCTATATAACGAGGTGTGTCCCACATACATAACGAGGTGTGTTCCACATACATAACGAGGTGTGTTCCACGTATAACGAGGTGTTTCCCACATATATAACGAGGTGCGTTCCACGTATAATGAGGTGTTTCCCACATATATAACGAAGTGTATTCCACGTATATAATGAAGTGTATTCCATGTATATAACGAGGTGTTTCCCACATATATAACGAGGTGTGTTCCACATATATAACGAGGTGTGTTCCACATATATAACGAGGTGTGTTCCACATATATAACGAGGTGTTTCCCACATATATAACGAAGTGCATTCCACGTATATAACGAAGTGTATTCCACGTATATAACGAGGTGTTTCCCACATATATAACGAGGTGTGTTCCACATATATAACGAGGTGTGTTCCACATATATAACGAGGTGTGTTCCACATATATAACGAGGTGTGTTCCATGTATAACGAGGTGTGTTCCATGTATAACGAGGTGTTTCCCACATATATAACGAGGTGTGTTCCACATACAGTACAGGCCAAAAGTTTGGACACACCTTCTCATTCAATGCGTTTTCTTTATTTTCATGACTATTTACATTGTAGATTCTCACTGAAGGCATCAAAACTATGAATGAACACATGTGGAGTTATGTACTTAACAAAAAAGGTGAAATAACTGAAAACATGTTTTATATTCTAGTTTCTTCAAAATAGCCACCCTTTGCTCTGATTACTGCTTTGCACACTCTTGGCATTCTCTCCATGAGCTTCAAGAGGTAGTAACCTGAAATGGTTTTCCAACAGTCTTGAAGGAGTTCCCAGAGGTGTTTAGCACTTGTTGGCCCCTTTGGCTTCACTCTGCGGTCCAGCTCACCCCATACCATGTCGATTGGGTTCAGGTCCGGTGACTGTGGAGGCCAGGTCATCTGCCGCAGCACTCCATCACTCTCCTTCTTGGTCAAATAGTCCTTACACAGCCTGGAGGTGTGTTTGGGGTCATTTTCCTGTTGAAAAATAAATGATCGTCCAACTAAACGCAAACCGGATGGGATGGCATGTCGCTGCAGGATGCTGTGGTAGCCATGCTGGTTCAGTGTGCCTTCAATTTTGAATAAATCCCCAACAGTGTCACCAGCAAAACACCCCCACACCATCACACCTCCTCCTCCATGCTTCACAGTGGGAACCAGGCATGTGGAATCCATCCGTTCACCTTTTCTGCATCTCACAAAGACACGGCGGTTGGAACCAAAGATCTCAAATTTGGACTCATCAGACCAAAGCACAGATTTCCACTGGTCTAATGTCCATTCCTTGTGTTTCTTGGCCCAAACAAATCTCTTCTGCTTGTTGCCTCTCCTTAGCAGTGGTTTCCTAGCAGCTATTTGACCATGAAGGCCTGATTCGCGCAGTCTCCTCTTAACAGTTGTTCTAGAGATGGGTCTGCTGCTAGAACTCTGTGTGGCATTCATCTGGTCTCTGATCTGAGCTGCTGTTAACTTGCGATTTCTGAGGCCGGTGACTCGGATGAACTTATCCTCAGAAGCAGAGGTGACTCTTGGTCTTCCTTTCCTGGGTCGGTCCTCATGTGTGCCAGTTTCGTTGTAGCGCTTGATGGTTTTTGCGACTCCACTTGGGGACACATTTAAAGTTTTTGCAATTTTCCGGACTGACTGACCTTCATTTCTTAAAGTAATGATGGCCACTCGTTTTTCTTTAGTTAGCTGATTGGTTCTTGCCATAATATGAATTTTAACAGTTGTCCAATAGGGCTGTCGGCTGTGTATTAACCTGACTTCTGCACAACACAACTGATGGTCCCAACCCCATTGATAAAGCAAGAAATTCCACTAATTAACCCTGATAAGGCACACCTGTGAAGTGGAAACCATTTCAGGTGACTACCTCTTGAAGCTCATGGAGAGAATGCCAAGAGTGTGCAAAGCAGTAATCAGAGCAAAGGGTGGCTATTTTGAAGAAACTAGAATATAAAACATGTTTTCAGTTATTTCACCTTTTTTGTTAAGTACATAACTCCACATGTGTTCATTCATAGTTTTGATGCCTTCAGTGAGAATCTACAATGTAAATAGTCATGAAAATAAAGAAAACGCATTGAATGAGAAGGTGTGTCCAAACTTTTGGCCTGTACTGTACATATATAATGAGGTGTATTCCACATATATAACAAGGTGTGTTCCACCTATGTTACGGGGTGTATTTCACATATATAACGAGGTGTATTCCACATATATAACAAGGTGTGTTCCACCTATGTTACGGGGTGTATTCCACATATATAACGAGGTGTATTCCACATATATATTGAGGTGTGTTCCACCTATGTTACGAGGCGTGTTCCACATATATAACAAGGTGTGTTCCACGTATATAACGAGGTGTGTTCCACGTATATAACGAGGTGTGTTCCACGTATATAACGAGGTGTGTTCCACGTATATAACGAGGTGTGTCCCACGTACATAACGAGGTGTGTCCCACATATATAACAAGGTGTGTCCCACATATATAACGAGGTGTGTTCCACCTATGTTACGAGGCGTGTTCCACATATATAACAAGGTGTATTCCACATACATAACGAATTGTATTCCACATATATAACGAAGTGTGTTCCACGTATATAACGAGGTGTGTTCCACGTATATAACGAGGTGTGTTACACGTACATAACGAGGTGTGTCCCACATATATAACAAGGTGTGTCCCACATATATAACGAAGTGTGTTACACGTATATAATGAGGTGTGTTACACGTATATAACGAGGTGTATTACACGTATATAACGAGGTGTATTACACGTATATAACGAGGTTTTGGTTTCTTACTTATGGTTCCGGTCCAGAGTCCGGTCCACTTTCCCCGTCACAACGTTCCAGATGTACAGAGCTCCGTCAGCTGATCCTCCGGCCACATAGCTGCCGTCAGGACTGAACACAACAAACAAACAAACAATCAAAAACTGAGCTGACTGAAATAAATCCCTCCCTTTATCAGGAGGCATTTAATGTGAAACAGGAAGTGTCACTGACAGGAAGTTTAACAGTGACTGAGTAAAGGCCAAAATACAACTGATCAGAATTAATTCATATTTGTTCTTGTTATTTTATATACACACATATTCATATATATGCATGCATATGTGTGTATATGTATATATACACGATGAGTTTACGTACACTCCACAGTGACGACATCTGCAGACTGAAACATCTCTGACACGCCCCCTAAACAAGGAAACTAACGAGTGTTGAACCCACCTGAAGGTGACTCTGGTCCAGTCGGCTCCACACTTGAAACCCTGAGCACTAAACACACACACACACACACACACACACAGTAATAATTTGTTTTCATCATCGATTTTAAAAAGAAGAAGAAACAGGAAGTGTTGAGTGTTTGAGATGTCAGCAGGACTCTGATCTGACTTCTCCTCCTGTATAACCCTCTCACTCTCATCTCACCTGAAGGTCTGTCTCACGGCGTTGGTGCGCAGGTCGATAATCTTCACCAGGTCGTCTCTAGAGCAGGTGAGCAGCTCGGTGCGGTCATGGTTCAGGTCCAGAGATGTGACTCTGCCCAGCAGCTCCAGTTCCTTCACTATACTCTCCGCTCTGACACACAGACACCATGACACCATCAGTTCCTACAAAACCTACAGAACTCATTCAGTCCTGAAAACATCAGCGCGTGAAACAATATTAATAAACACAGAGAGGACAGTCAAAACGTCCACACCTGTCCAACCCCACCTGTCCTAAGACTGAGGACAGGTAGTGTTGGACGTGGTGGTCCAGATCTGTCCAACCCCGCCTGTCCCCCTGTCAGACTGAGGACAGGTAATAAAAGTACCTGATGTCCCAGAATCGAACTTTCTTGTCAAAGTGTCCGCTCATGACGCACTGCTCCGTGCACACGATGTCATTACAGCTGGAACCAGCAAACACCGTCTTGGTACCTGCACAGGTGAGACAGCAGGGGATGATGGGATGAGCTGAGCGGACTGAGACTGTTGACCACCTGTCCCTGACAACTGTCCAATCACGTACAGACTTTGTTGCGAAGGTCCCACAGTTTGAGTGTTCGATCGTAGCTCCCAGAGACGATTCGAGTGTTGTCCAATAGGAATCGAGCTGACAGCACCTTCCCGCTGTGACCTGTCAAGGTGTGCTGGAGGGACACACAGATATACAACTGACGTACACCGGACATGTTGTCTGTTGGTGTGTTACAGTCTAACACAACTGTTATCATTAATACTGTAAAGTGCTATGGTGATTAAGTTTAAATGAACTTAGAATGTCTTGTGATGTCACATGATGAAGCTGTGTCATGTCTTTTTGGTCTCAGCAGAAGAATGAGATCAGCACTCAGACCCCACCTCATCAGCTTCACGCTCCATGCTGATTGGTTCTGTTGGATGTGACTCATCATCACACTGAGCCTGTAGGGTCTCTGTACAGACTCAGACTGTGATGTCACTTCCTGTCTGTCAGCAGCCCCTGGGACCATCACTGCATCACTAGAGCATGATGGGAGCACAGAGCAGGGGCTGCTGGGAGCCAAAATGGCCAACAGAGGGGAACCTGAGGTTCAGACCTTTTACATCACATCACTGACCAGAAGAGTGACGGTAAGTTATCTGTCGTCTGGCTGATACTAGCTCACATATATATGTATATATAAATATAACTCATATAAATGAAACACTGCTGATCGACCTGGACACCTGTCAGACAGGTAAAGACTGATCAGTGTCTCATCATGATATAGTGTGAGGCGAGAGCTGTAAAGACTCACCCTCAGTCTGTAGTCGTCCACAGTCCAGATACGACTGGCAAAGTCATTTGAGGCCGCCAAAAGGTACGATCCCTACAAACACAAACAAATATATATAAACCCAACAGGCACGATCCCTACAAACACAAACAAATATATATAAACCCAACAGGCACGATCCCTACAGACAGTAAAAACAAATATATAAACCCCGCAGGTACGATCCCTACAGACACAAAACAAATATATAAACCCTGCAGGTACAATCCCTACAGACACAAAACAAATATATAAACCCTGCAGGTACAATCCCTACAGACACAAAACAAATATATAAACCCAGCAGGTACGATCCCTACAGACACAAAACAAATATATAAACCCAACAGGTACGATCCCTACAGACACAAAACAAATATATAAACCCAGCAGGTACGATCCCTACAGACACAAAACAAATATATAAACCCAGCAGGTACGATCCCTACAGACACAAAACAAATATATAAACCCAACAGGTACGATCCCTACAGACACAAAACAAATATATAAACCCAACAGGTACGATCCCTACAAACACAAACAAATATATATAAACCCAACAGGTACGATCCCTACAAACACATACAAATATATATAAACCCAACAGGCACGATCCCTAAAGACAAAAAACAAATATATAAACCCAGCAGGTACGGACACAAAACAAATATATAAACCCTGCAGGTACAATCCCTAAAGACACAAAACAAATATAAAAACCCAGCAGGTACAATCCCTACAGACACAAAACAAATATATAAACCCAACAGGTACGATCCCTACAGACACAAAACAAATATATAAACCCAGCAGGTACGATCCCTACAGACAAAAAACAAATATATAAACCCAACAGGCACGATCCCTAAAGACACAAAACAAATATATAAACCCAGCAGGTACGATCCCTACAGACACAAAACAAATATATAAACCCAACAGGTACGATCCCTAAAGACACAAAACAAATATATAAACCCAACAGGCACGATCCCTAAAGACACAAAACAAATATATAAACCCAACAGGTACGATCCCTAAAGACAAAAAACAAATACGTAAACCTAACAGGTACGATCCCTAAAGACACAAAACAAATATATAAACCCAACAGGCACGATCCCTAAAGACACAAAACAAATATATAAACCCAACAGGTACGATCCCTACAGACACAAAACTAATATATAAACCCAACAGGCACGATCCCTAAAGACACAAAACAAATATATAAACCCAACAGGTACGATCCCTAAAGACAAAAAACAAATACGTAAACCCAACCGGTATGATCCCTACAGACACAAAACAAATATATAAACCCAATAAAATATTATTAACCCAACAGGTGTGATGTGTTTGATCATTACATGTGTAAGTGAGGATAGTTCAGGTATCCTGAGACTTTTACAGTCAAAGATAAACGATACTCCTGACAGTTACTTCCAATATTTGACATCGTACATTTTGTTTTCTCAGTTTTCTGACTGAAGGTTTCAAAAAAGTCTTCATTCAATATTTTACTTAAAATGATAAAACGACCAAATTTAACTTCTCACAGTATAAATAACCTGTGAACAGTGTTTTTTACAGACTTAATGATGAGTCATGAAAATAAGTGTAGATTAATGAGTAATAACAGTCAGCTGCAGCTCTGGAGAAAACATAAACCAAACATTCCCACATTTATCATCTGGACACAAATGGTGCTGAACTTTAACTTAGTGAGACTGAAACACAAACACAGATGTGTGTTAAAGAACCAAACATTCTGTCTTCATGTTAGAATATGTGTTAATAAAAAAGCTAATTGTCTTTGGACGTCCACGCGTCCATCTGACCAACCAGGAGGTAAAACACTTACAGCGCTGTCGAACTCGATGCTGGTGATTCCAGCGTTACTGCCGGTCAGAGCTCCTTTAGGCTCACAGCGACCTGCACACACACACACACACACACACACACACACACACACACACACACACACACACACACAAATAATAAATATAAAAGTAAGGAGAGTTCAAAGAAGACAAAAGAGACATGAGGACAAAGTTAAGTTCAACCTGAGACTAGGGATGCACCGAATATTCGGTAACTGAATATATTCGGCCGAATATAAAAAATATTTTAAAAAAAGCACACATTCGGTATTCGGTGGAATAAGTTAAAAGCAAGACCGAATAATAGCGGCGTGTTTTGATAACGCAATCAAACAGCGTGCTGTGACGGGCGGAGTAAAATGTCAGCAGTGTGGCGATCCGTCCGTCACCGCACTCGCATTTGCGACTAAAAATAGTTTTGAGCGAGCAAAATAGGCTTAAAGGGCCAGTGTGTAATATTTGGCATGGTTTATTATCAAATCTGGATCTGAATATTCTACCCATTAATATGTTTATATAAGTGTATAATCGCTATAAAATAAAATTCATTTGGTTTTCGTAGTCTTATAATTATGCTTTATATATATATATATATATATATATATATATATATACACACACACACACACATAGCAAGGGCCTTGCTTTAGAGAGATCGCCATCTTGCGCCACCATGTATGTACGGCAGACCGAGCGGACAATCCAGCCAGCCAGAGAACGCGTTTCGCTTGTATAAATAAACCAACAAAGACAGCGGAACGAAGGAAGAAGGAGGAGGAGGAAACAGCAGAGAGTGTTAGTAGTTTGTCGATAGAGAGTAGTGAAAACTTTTTTTGGTTAGAAAGTTTGCAAATGGACCTCACTTATCATGCAATGGGAGAGAATGAACCCGAAGCGTCATCTGCGAGGAAAAGAAGACGCACTCCTTGTGATGCACTCTCTGCGGCGTTTTTCCTCCTGATGATATATCTCCCCAATGATAGTAGCAGTGAATCCCATTCTGTGCAGCTAAATGGGGGCGGAGGATTCAGCCTCTCTCCTCGCCCGCTCAACACATGGAGTTCCTCATTTGTATGCTCCGGCTCAAACAGGTATGGCTCTGGGTCTGTGTCCGCTACAAGAAACTCTTCAAAATTGCGTTCACAGTTGTCCATTGCAGCTGCTACAGTCCGGAGATGTTGCTAGGCTAAACAAACAGCTGAGCTCTGTTTACAGGCTATGCTGTCAGTCAGTGTGCAGGCTGGAGATTGGTGGAGCAGAGAGGGGAGGGGGTCCCTGCTAGGTACTGTAAACGAGTATGTGTGTATTAAGTACGTGTGTTACACTAGAAGAGTTTGGGACGGAGTCTTTTACCTCCTGGAGTGTTACCGGAGTTTTTGGAAAGCTCAAATAAACGGGCCTTTTTCCTGAATGCTACTCTGGTCTCCTGCTCGTGAGGGATTCATTACAATATCGTAACATGGTTTAGATTTCTAAATAAACATTCAACTCGTCGCTAGATAGACCTACTCCTGAAAAACTAGTGTCTGCGCAAGCCTTTTTGTCCCTACGAGGCCACCGTCATTTACCCAACGGGAGGGGTGAGCGAGTGAGCCCTGCAATCTAGAATTTGACCACTGATGTCACTGTTTTCAACCCATTTTACACACTGGCCCTTTAAATCATTCATCACGCTGTGTGAGTACAGATTTCAACCAGCAGAAACAATAGGCCAATCCCACCGGTTGTGGGTTGAACAGGGGTCACAGACAGAGACAGTAATGTATTCCTGTCAAATACGGCGGCCATCGGCTTTATTTTGACCCCCCCTATGTTAATCACTTATTGATGCTGTTTTTGAAGTATGAATGAGTCAATAAGTAATTTATTCCATTGAAATATCATTGATGTATTACAGAAAAGTGATTTATCTTTTTTTATTACACGGCTTTATTAAATGCTGTATTCTGATTGGTCAGTCACGGCATTCAGCGGTCTGATATTACTGTGTAATGACCGTTGCTAGTAGGGGTGGGGGAAATTTCCGATTCTTAGATGCATCGCGATTCAGACGTGGACGAATCTGAATCGATTCACAAACGTCCAAATTTTGATTAATTAGAGTAATACAGAAGGTTCTAATACCGAAGGCCATCGCGGCATTTATTGCCAAGGATTTGCGTCCTTATTCCGTCGTGGAAAATCAGGGATTTTGAGGACTGCTGCATACACTGGAGCCCAGATACACCATCCCATCCCGACACTATTTCACCGACACGGCCATCCCAAACACTCTACCAGCAAACCAAAACAGAAGTCATGGCCTCGCTGTTGAAGGCAGGTAGGAACGCAGTTACATGTGATGCGTGGACGTCTGTCGCCACCGAATCATTTGTTACTCTAAGTTAACTGCGCATTTTATCTTGTGATTTAAGATACCTGTTGTTACCTTTGGCGCCGTACAACGAAGTTGTAACTTTCCAGTTTGCACGCATTTCCATTTACATGTTTAATAAAATATAATGGAAGTGAATTCAACTGTTTCTTATTACAAATGCACTGTTTTTAAAAATTGCAAGTGTTGAATGCTTATTCAGTGAGACAAAAAGAAATGTGTGTTGTGAAAAATGCATCAATATACATAAATTAAAGATGCATCAATAATCGTTTTATAATCGAATCGTAGCCCCTGAATCATAATCGTTATCAAATTGTGAGGTGCCCAAAGATTCCCACCCCTAGTTG
The DNA here is from genome assembly GCA_035609425.1 of Epinephelus awoara. Lineage (NCBI taxonomy): Eukaryota > Metazoa > Chordata > Actinopteri > Perciformes > Serranidae > Epinephelus > Epinephelus awoara. Next base: position 44,739,942 of record CM069297.1, read on the forward strand.
CTAGTAGCAACAGTCATTACACAGTTGCTATGTAGTCCAGCATTGCTAGGGACGCTGCCCTGCAACACTGCAGCTGTCAAACAACTTTCGAGGGAAAAAACAAACAGAAGTGACTGATTTTAACATTTCTTTTGACTTATTTGGAGAGTAGCTACAAGGATTTTGAGGAAGGGGATGCTGCTACTATACTGACGGACTTTCTCTGCCAAAAACAAAAGAAGACAGATTTGAATACACACTCGGCAGTCATGCTTATTGACAGTTTACGCGAGTTTTATGCCTCGGTTTAGTCCACTAAGCCTGGGTGAGTACAAAACTTTCACCAAAAGTTGTCAAATCCGGTCGGTTTTAATGCACTTCGGAGGCAGACAACATTATTTATTTAACTGATAATTAGCCGTGTAATAAGCGGGATAATGTATAATGAGCCGGTGAATACTGGGAAAATAACTCCCGACAGGGGAATACAACCCCGACGCGCAGCAGAGGGGTTCTGTTCCCCAGAAGGGAGTTATTTTCCCAGTGACATAAATGACAAAAGGCACATCTGCCTCATTTTCACTGTGGCATCCTGATACTACTCAGAATCGTGATATTTTCATTGGTATCGTACAGTAGGTCCCAATTTTGGTACATGACAACACTAATCTGGAGGAGGTTCATCTGCAAAAACTAATGAAGAACTAAACAATGATATCTGGTACTCGGTATTCGGCCAAGCATTTAATATTATTCGGCTTAGGCCCCAAATTTTCATTTCAGTGCATCCCTACCTGAGACAGTTTTAAGATGTGATTTAAAGTCCTGACAGTCAGAAACCAGCAGTAATAAACAGTGTCTGCAGGAAGGATTGGTCGACCCCTCACAACGCCCCCTTCTGTCGGACCATAAATGACATAATTGACATTTTTGTCATTTGAGACATTTGAACTTTAGAAAACGACTAATTATAAAAACAATAAAACACATGAATAATAAAGTATTTAAAGAATCAACCTGCTGTCAGACCAACACCAGTCTGAAGCTACTTCCTGTTTCCACCCTCCACTCACCGGCCACTACCTCCCACAACTTCACCCTGCGGTCCATCCCTCCTGTTGCTAGGAGACGAGAGCCGGGGCTGAACCTCACTGCGTTCACCTCACCGTCGTGAGCTTCCTGAACACACACAGACACACACAGACACAGTCAGGGTTTGACGCCGAGCCAAGAAAAACGTCTCTGTGTGTCTTTGTTTGGCCTCAGGTTGAAAACTTGAGATCAGCTCCCTCCTCTTCCTCAGCCCGATGCTCTATCCTGATTGATTCTGTTGGGTGACATCACACTGAGCGTGTAGGTTCTCTGTACAGACTCAGGCTGTGATGTCACTTCCTGTCTGTCTGTCAGCAGCTCCTGGAACCATCAGTGCATCACTCGAGCACGATGGGAGCACAGAGCAGGGGCTGCTGGGAGCCAGAGGGCAGCAGGAGAGGATTGTGGGTAATCAGACCTTTTACTGTTCATCACTGACCAATCAGGTTACACCTGGGAAACATGCAACAACAAACGCCCGGGAAAGAGACGCCAAGGTATCAGACACTCGAACAGAAACACCCGATTAATACCAGCTGGTAATGTTTCCTGTTTAACCCCACCCAGGTTACTGATGATGTCATCGATTAGCTGGTCTCCCAGTCCACCAATCACTGAGTCCACTGGTTACTTACAAACACATGGAGAGCCGTTGAGGGGACTCGAACCTCCGCACAAACTCCTGAGGGGGCCTCAGTGTTTTCAGGTGACGTGCTGAAGGAGTTGGCTGTTCGACGCCTGCTGAGGAAGAGGAGCAGAGTCACAATGACAGGCACGTGGGCAGACAGACAGACAGACAAGAGAGACAGACAGACAGACAAGAGAGAGACATACAGACAGACAGACACAAACACAGACAGACAGACATCAGGGCTGTGAGGGTGCACGCAGCCTGATGTGGAACCAAAGTTCACAAACGCGAGTTCCTCTCAGAGTCTTTTAGCTGCACACAGTTAGCAACGTGCTAAGGGTTAGCACTACAAGCTGATTGGTCAGTCAGTTACATTACAGTGGAGCAGGAAGACCCGCCTTCTGTTTCCTGTTCAGCTAGAGCAGCATCGGAGAGATAGGTGTGTGTAAGAAGAGGATGGAGTGTCGCCGTTCTAAATGAAACATGTCCAACATGCTAACACACCTTCTTCATCATCATCATTATCATCATCATCATCATCATCATCATCACTGATGAATCGATGACCAAGACGATAAAGTTTGGGCACTTTGAATGTTTAAATAAAGTTGAGGTGGGAGAAACTGTTAACTCCTGATGATCACATTTGAGTCGTATGATTTTGTGGAAAGGTGGAAATGTTTGTTGGTGGGCGGGGCTTAGCTGGAGGCAAACAGTTCTCCACAGACATTAGCTAGCGCTAGCTAACAAGTTGTGTTGTCTTGTTTTAGACGATGGAGGAAGATGATGTGAGTGGTGCGTTCAGAAACACTCATTGTGAGTGTGAGAGTGCACTCTGACACAAACTGGAGCGTTGATAAATTGGGAGGGCTGCCTGAATGTAGCGTTGGGTTATCCAGAGCAGCGCACTCTCAGAGTGGCAGAGCGCACTCTGGACACTCTCACTGTGGAGACGGAGCAGCAGAGCGCCCAGTGGAGAGAATGTGTGATTAACTTAACCGTTGGTTCATTCATGTAGAAATATAACGCTGCGTTTCTTCCACCAACAGGGCTCTCATTTTAGTGTAGAGCGTCAGACTGAATTTACCAACGCACCATGTCAGGTCCCTCACTCTCCGGGACCGCCAGTGTTACTTGAATAAGTAAACACTGACCAACGGGACCAGACTGGCCGACCCGTATGCTCTCACTCAGTGGATGGATGATGTCACAGGAAGCCAATCTTACAAAGGAGGACCACACTCTGTCCTACTGTCTCCGTCTCTGTCCTATTGTCTCTGTCCTACTATCTCTGTCTCTGTCCTACTGTCTCCATCTCTGTCCTACTGTCTCTGCCTCTGTCCTACTGTCTCTGCCTCAGTCCTACTGTCCTTCTGTCTCTGTACTACTGTCTCTATCTCTGTCCTATTGTCTCCGTCCTACTGTCCTTCTGTCTTTATCTCTGATCTGACCTTTTATTGTTAATGTTTACACTCACTGACGTGTCATCATCATGTCATTATCGTGTTGGTGTGTGAGGTTAATGACGAGCTGTTACATTATCGATCAGTTAATGGGACATCACAGAAGAAGACAGCAAGCGTGTCTTCTGTCCCCTGACACACACACACACACACACACACACACACACACACACACACACACACACAATGTGTCTCTACGGCTACAGCAACAACTGATTATTGATTTAGTACTGAGATTATCACCAACAATAATCTCGACACCACAAACTTCACTGAGTGTTCACACTGACAGCGCCACGATCAACCACAACTCATCCTCTGCTGCTGAGAGCCAATCACAGGACTCATCTCAGCCGCTAACAGCCAATCACACGTCAGACAGACGATGAGGAGGATGATGATGATGATGAGTGTTAATGAGGCGTCAGCACGGGGTGAGCTGTCAATCGAAGCGCTGACAGTGTGAACAGGTGAACACACACACAGTCCTTCACCTGGAGAGTGGTGGGACGAGTCCAGGCTGGACACACTCAGACACGCTGCAGACGGACAGACAGGTGGACAGACAGACAGACAGACAGGTGGTCAATGAGACGGAGCAGAGACCTGGACGCAGCCCTGATGATCTTACAGCTACATACCCAAAGATGTTGGAGATGGAATCCAGGAGACCACCAGGAGGAGGCTGGGACATCTTCTTACTGCGGAGACATCAGAGGACACACACTCACACAGAGCCACAGGTATGGTGTAAACAGAGTCTGGCGTGATGTCATCACCTCTACATCATGACATCACCTGTCACCATCAGACCCTGACGGACTCTGGATCAGAGTCTGAGGGACATTAAACCCCTTCACCACAGTAAACCCCTCCCACTGATCAATTCAATTCATAATGTCTACTGATGGTCACCATCCCTGGTGTCAGGATGATGACACAGCTGCTGTGGGGATGGACGTCATCATACATGAGTCCACAAGTCTCATCTGTCCACTTAGACCTGATCACGGTTTATACACCCAGCACACAGAGACATCCAACTGTCAGAGGTAAAGACAAAACTTCTATCAACTTCTGTCATTTTTCTCTCATCTAATTATCACAGACGTGACATGGGAGACATTAATACTATTTCAGATTTGGTTTAAAAAGACCTGTGGACGTCTGACTCCGCCCACAGTGGGCAGCTGGTGAACCTGAACCTGTCAGAGGGAGACACTGTGGTTGGTGGGTCACTGCTGCAATCAGACTGCCTGGATTAAGATATTTTAACAGCAGTTCATTTTCACGACAAAGACAAAAGATGCTGAGGACAGACTGACAGAAACATCTCTGATGATGTCAGCAGCAGTACGGTGAGTGGGTGGAGCCTCCTGTAGCTATTGTGGGTTTCATGTCGAACTCTTTTCATTGGTTCTTCTAACAGAGGACACAGAGTTAACAGATGTACCTGTCCCTGTCACACCTGTTCCTGTCACACATCTACTGACAGGAGTAGAGTCAGTCTGTCTCGGACACAGTCCAGTCCTCAGTCTGTCTCGATCACAGTCCTGTCCTCACTCTGCAGAATGAGGACAGTCATGACAAACACACTTTGAAATGTCTCCCCAGTGTTCCCAGTATACCGTTCTGACCTGGGAGTCCTGCTGAGCGCCCTGTTGGGCGAGGTCTCTCCGCCACCCTTCCCTCCGTCCTCTGCCAGGACCTCGATGTCATCGTCCCTGAGGAAAGAGACACAGGGAGGACACAGTGTGGACAGAGACACAGTGAGGACACAGCGAGGACACAGCGTGGACAGAGACACAGTGAGGACACAGTAAGGACAGAGACACAGCGATGACACAATGAGGACACAGTGAGGACACAGTGTAGACACAGCGGGGACACAGTAAGGACAGAGACACAGCGAGGACACAGTGAGGACACAGCAAGGACACAGTGAGGATAGAGACACAGCGAGGACACAGCGAGGACAGAGACACAGCGAGGACACAGTAAGGACAGAGTGAGGACACAGCGAGGACACAGCGAGGACACAACGAGGACACAACGAGGACACACGAATCATGTGGCAGAGTTGAGATACTAACTGGTCGATGGGCAGAGGCTCTTTGGCAGCATCAGCCAGATCCTTCTGAAGCTTAGCCTGTCTGCGTCTGAAACAATGACATCGCAGCATGTCACACCACAGAAGAAGATCATGTCTTAAACAGTGGCTGTATCCGAAAACCGCATACTGTACTAGAAGTACGTACTGATATTGCCAAAATGTAGTATGTAGTATGCAGTATGCAAACAAAAGCAAAATCTGCAGTATGCAAAAAATACCCGGATGTCGTACTGATTTGGAAAAATTCCACAGTATGCATCAGACCAGTCTACCTCGCCTACTATTTCCCACAATGCAATGCGCCCTTGACCAGGACCAGTCAATTGTCGTAATGGCGGAAGAGAGTGATCAAGCCTGGAATACCGCGGAGATGTTATTATTTTATTAAGCGTCATCCCGTACTGTACTGTGCGCGTGATATTATTTTATTAAGCGTCATGCCAAGTCTTTGATACCTACCTGACTTAACGTACGTAGAGATGCACTAAATCATGTTGTCTGTAATGTAGCTATAATAAAAACCCAAACTTGTGTAGCTTAATAAGATAAAACGAAATTCAATATAGACTGAAATGTTCATTTTAATACATTTATATTTATTGAAATTGTGATGTCTGTACGAGAGCCCCAGAGGCAGCGCTGCTGTTCTGTCCAGTAAAAACATGAAGCTTCACTTTATATTCAGACAAACTAATGTGGCAGCTACAATTGTTACATTTCATCTATGAAACCAACATTTATCTTCCAAAAGCATTTATATCAGCCAGCGGTAAATCTCCAAAGAGCAGCAGGTCAGTTCATCGGATTGCTTTCTCCCCGGGATGACGACGGAGGTTGACCGGCGATCATCTCAGTATTCCGGCTGCGAGCTGCTTGCTGCTCCCGGCCAGCGGCTCCCATAGTGGCTCTTCTCATCCCCGAATACGTAGGGGCAAATCTCCAAACAGGTGTTATTTGGATAAACTGACCACATGTTTGGGATCTAAACAGTTACTTTTACGCCTGAAAAAATATTAAAACTTAATAAAGTGACATATTAACAGCGCTACAGCGGAAATTAAAACAGCTTTTAGCCTGCTTTGCACTCTCCGCTTTCGCTGTCGGCTGGTGCGAAATGTATTCTGGGATACTTGACTGTATACCGCATACTGCGAACGGTCTGCTGGAATGGCATACTGCACACACATTTTGTATGCAGTACATACTGATGTAGTATGTAGTACATTAGTATGCAGTTTCGGATACAGCTAGTGGCATCATAGGGTGTTATTTAACACCACAGAAGAAGAGAGCGTCTGAAACAGTGACATAACACAGTATATAATAATGCTGTGTGATTATCTGTGAATTTCTGTGGTGTTTATTAAAACAGGGCGTGGAGGGCGAGGCAGTTACCTGCTGTCCTTCTCGTTCTCTGCGTTGAGCTTGTTGGCCTCCTGAGCCTTCTCGGCCATCCAGCGGGACACCAGCTCCTGGTTGTCCTCGGTGGTCTTCCTCAGTTTCTCCTCCAGGGCAGAGAAAGTGATCTGCAGAGCGTCGTACTCGTCCTTCAGCGTCTGATTGGCCCTCTCCAGGTCCTGCACGAAGTCACATCAACATAAACGCCTCTGACAACCTTCACTGTGACATCAGCAATGTCAGCACCTCAACGCTAACAGGTCCAAGCTTACACAGCCTCTGATACTATTGCAGCCTCTGTCACTAACGCAGCTTATAATGCTAACGCAGCCTGAGTTGCTAATGCAGCCTCTGACGCTAACGCAGCTTATAATGCTAACGCAGCCTCTGACGCTACTGCAGCATCTGATGCTATTGCAGCCGCTGACGCTAACACAGTCTCTGATGCTATCGCTAACAGTTAGCCTCGACCAGGTGGTCAGACTGATGGATCATGAGTGGTGTTTAATCAGTTCCTGAGGACTCTAAATGGATGTCCATGTCCCGGTATGATGACACCAGCGGTATGTAGCCCCTCCTGGTGGCTGGTAATATGATGTTTTCCTCCTGTCAGACCTGTGCTAACGTTAATATAATGTTCTCCTCCTCCTGTCAGACCCACCCTGTACTCTGTGCTAACGTTAATATAGTGTTCTCCTCCTCCTGTCAGACCCAACCTGTACTCTGTGCTAACGTTAATATAGTGTTCTCCTCCTCCTGTCAGACCCACCCTGTACTCTGTGCTAACGTTAATATAGCGTTCTCCTCCTCCTGTCAGACCCACCCTGTACTCTGTGCTAACGTTAATATAGCGTTCTCCTCCTCCTGTCAGACCCACCCTGTACTCTGTGCTAACGTTAATATAGCGTTCTCCTCCTCCTGTCAGACCCACCCTGTACTCTGTGCTAACGTTAATATAGCGTTCTCCTCCTCCTGTCAGACCCACCCTGTACTCTGTGCTAACGTTAATATAGCGTTCTCCTCCTCCTGTCAGACCCACCCTGTACTCTGTGCTAACGTTAATATAGCGTTCTCCTCCTCCTGTCAGACCCACCCTGTACTCTGTGCTAACGTTAATATAGCGTTCTCCTCCTCCTGTCAGACCCACCCTGTACTCTGTGCTAACGTTAATATAGCGTTCTCCTCCTCCTGTCAGACCCACCCTGTACTCTGTGCTCAGTCATCTGTGTCTCAGTGTGTTCATGTTAATAAAGTTTCTTTGAATGAATTAGTGTTTCCCATACATTTATTTATCTGTGGCGGTGCGCCACAAATAGATTTTTATTAGTTAATCAATTACAGCGGCTGCACCGGCTGCACCGGCAATGGGCAACAGTGGTTGTCGCGCCGCTCCTGTTGCCGGTGCAGCCGCTGTAATTGATTAACGGGAGCGAGCTGCTACGGGACACAACCATCGTCTGTCGTGTGACAACTCTCTGTCTCTGAAAGTGAGTAGATGACAAACAGTACAGTGAATTTGTAGATAACTCAAATAGGCTATATGTAATAACCTAGGTGGGAAATGACGCTTACGTTTGCAGCAGGTGGAACCTGGCCTAAGGTTCTGCTTAGTAATTAACTCTGACGTTGGATGTTGACTCACCGCCACAAATAGATTCCTGTCCTGTGGGAAACACTGTGAATAATAGGATCATGTGACCAGCGTCCTGTCTGATCTTAAAGGGTTAACCTCCAACATGTCACATGATGAAGGCCTCAGGTTGAAAACTTGAGATCAGCTCCCTCCTCTTCCTCAGCCCGATGCTCTATCCTGATGGATTCTGTTGGATGACATCACACTGAGCCTGTAGGGTCTCTGTACAGACTCAGGCTGTGATGTCACTTCCTGTCTGTCTGTCAGCAGCTCCTGGAACCATCAGTGCATCACTAGAGCATGATGGGAGCACAAAGCAGGGGCTGCTGGGAGCCAGAGGGCAGCAGGAGAGGATTGTGGGTAATCAGACCTTTTACTGCTCATCACTGACCTTCATCATGTGTCCGCACGGTTATACTGTTGCATCTGTCTGGACTCTGTCTGTCTGTCTGTCTCAGTGTGAGCAGAGACACCTGAGTGTCCAGGTGAGGTGTCTTACCTGCAGGTAGCTCCTCAGCTCTCGACAGTCTCCCTCCAGACTTGAGATCTGCTGCTGGTACTCCATCATCCTGAGGACACACCATGATCATCATCAGTGACATCATAGTCATCTCAGTGACATCATCCCTCTCCTCACAGACATGCTGCTACAGTGTGTATAGTGAGTATTCTGATTACTGTGTGTGAACAGTAAGTAATCTGATTACAGTGAGCACACACTTGGCCTCGTTGCTCTGGATCTCTTTGTCCTTCTGTTGGATCTGGTTGTTGAGTTCGATCACACTCTGAGCCAGCTGCAACACAGACACAGCAGTCAGCATGTCTCCAGGACATTCCAGGACCCAACCACACAAAGAGGAGTCAGACGTGTTGATTGGATAATGAAGGTCAGGAGGGGTCACATGTCACAGTCAACATGATTATTGTTCCTGGAAACATCTCAGATATGAAGAGCACTCAGTCTGTCACACACACCTTCATCATCATCACCTTCACCACCATCATCATCACCATCACCACTACCATCATCACCGTCATTATCACCTTCATCATCATCACCACCATCATCATGATCACTCACACAGGATCATGTCACTAGCTGTATCTGAAACCACATACTAACGTACTACATACTACATCAGTATGTACTGCATACAAAATGTGTACGCAGTATGCCATTCCAGCAGACCGTTCGCAGTATGCAGTATACAGTCAAGTATCCCAGAATGCAACATTTGCCGAAAATCTGGCAGTGTAAAATGGGCTACAATATAAGCCTCTGTCAGCTGCTTCACTCCTCCACAATAAAAGCCTCTGTCAGCTGCTTCACTCCGTCACAATAAAAGCTCTGTCAGCTGCTTCACTCCTCCACAATAAAAGCCTCTGTTAGGTGTCCAATCCGTTTCCTCATTGGCTGTAAAAACTAAAGAACATGATGGACGTCTGTGGGCGGAGCTAAATGAGTAAATAATACATGTAATGATTCTGTTCTCTGGTCGGGACAGGACTGTGTCCCATCAGCTGGTATCACGGTCCACCAATCAGCTCTCACTCCTGTAACACTGCAGGTGTTACCACAGCAACAGTGGAGACAATAAACAAACAGCGCCCACTCACAATGATGGAATCGTTTGTGTTTAATATGAAGGTGACATCACTTCCTGTGTATGCGCACAGCTCACTGACCTCTCCTCGTTTCTTGTGCAGCTCCGTCAGTTCCTCCTGGTGTTTGATTCTCATCTGAGACATTTCCTGCTGCAGCGCGTCGCTGCGGCTCCAGTCTGCCGCCGAGCTGAGGGATGGGACAGAGACACAGGTCAGAGGGGACATTAGAGGGGACACAGGTCAGAGGTGACTCAGGTCAGTGGGGACATTAGATGGGACATTAGAGGGGACAAAGGTCAGATAGGACATTAGAGGGGACAAAGGTCAGAGGTGACACAGGTCAGATGGGACATTAGAGGGGACAAAGGTCAGAGGGTACACAGGTCAGAGGTGACACAGGTCAGAGGGGACATTAGATGGGACATTAGAGGGGACACAGGTCAGAGGGGACATTAGTGGGGACAAAGGTCAGAGGGGACATTAAAGGGGACAAAGGTCAGAGGGGACATTAAAGGGGACAAAGGTCAGAGGTGACACAGGTCAGATGGGACATTAGAGGGAACAAAGGTCAGAGCGGACACAGGTCAGATGGGACATTAGAGGGGACACAGGTCAGAGGTGACACAGCTCAGAGGGGACATTAGATGGGACATTAGAGGGGACACAGGTCAGAGGTGACACAGCTCAGAGGGGACATTAGATGGGACATTAGAGGGGACACAGGTCAGAGGGGACATTAGAGGGGACACAGGTCAGAGGTGACACAGCTCAGAGGGGACATTAGATGGGACATTAGAGGGGACACAGGTCAGAGGGGACATTAGATGGGACATTAGAGGGGACAAAGGTCAGAGGGGACATTAGAGGGGACAAAGGTCAGAGGTGACACAGGTCAGAGGGGACATTAGTGGGGACAAAGGTCAGAGGGGACATTAAAGGGGACACAGGTCAGAGGGGACATTAGATGGGACATTAGAGGGGACACAAGTCAGAGGGGACATTAGAGGTGACACGGGTCAGAGGGGGACAGGTCAGAGGGGACTGGTCAGAGGGGGACAGGTCAGAGGGGGACAGGTCAGAGGTCAGAGGGGGACACAGGTCACAGGTCAGAGGGGGACACAGGCCAGAGGAGACATCAGAGGGGACACAAGTCGGAGGGGACATTAGAGGGGACAAAGGTCAGAGGTGACACAGGTCAGAGAGGACAAGCGTCAGAGGGGACATTAGAGGGGACAAAGGTCAGAGGTGACCAGGTCAGGGAACAGGTGACATGTTGAGGACTCACCTGGCCTCGTGTCCTCTCTGGACGTCATACTTGTCCGTCTGGTATCTCTCTGAAAGAACAGCCTGCAGGTCGGACTTCTCCAGGAGACGGTTATCTGAGGTACAGAGACAGAGACAGACAGGCAGGCAGAGACAGAGACAGGTTTAACTGTCTGTCCACACACACCCACAGTGTGAGGGACAGATGGACAGACGGACTCACACTGGAGGACGATCTCCTCAAAGGCCTGTCTCTGGACTCGGTCTCTGAGCTTCAGCTGGTCTGAGATGTGTCTCTTCCACGTGCACTCCACCCGCCGCTCCGCCATCGCCACCTGACCCAGTGAGACAAGCCACGCTCCCGTCACTGTGACATCATCAGCGTTTCAACAACTCACCAAAGAAAATCAATTCTCAACTGCCTGACATTCAAACAAAAAGTCAGTCGACAAACAGGAAGTGACGAACACGGCGGGAAAATCAAACAACATACAAGATGTTTACAAAAAAAAATAATTTATAAACATCGTTGGCTCTTCATCTTCAAGGATCTTTACTGATTCCAGGACTCTTCCAGGTTTTCCAGGACCGTGTCTGTACCCTGACATGAAGACTGTGCTGTTCCTAATAAAGTGGTCAGTCCAGTGTATTACCAGTCATCTTTGTTTACTGATTCGTTCTGTGACGTCACACTGCTGATGATGATGATGTTGACTCATTGATATCAAACTGTAATCTGACTCTGTGCCGATCAATCGATCACCACATATCGTAATAATTACTTTCACTTTGTTACAGTGAACTCAGACATCCTCAATCGTTCTGAACTAAAATCAATAAATCAGTCAATGATGTAAGTCCTGATGAGGATCGGCTGATCGGTAAAGACCGAACAGCACTGTCTCTGCAGCACTGACCACACATCCAACACAGATAGATACACCGATCACCGATTAATTTCAATCAATCAATAATCATCCTCACGTGATTAGCAGCTGTTAGCTTCTGTTAGCATGTGGTGCTAAAGGGAAGCACAACACAAACAGGAAGACAGCAGGCTAACGTGCTAACATGCGAACGGTCCGTTAGTGACTCCGTTACAGCCGTTAGATGATAAACACGGTGTGTGTGCGGTGTTACTGGGCTGAAAACGGCTGTAAACATCCCGCAAACACCGCACACTGACCGGGACACGCTCACACTCCCGTGACTCGACATGTTAGCATGCTAACTTAGCTGCTGCGCTGCGTTAAACGGAATCAGAGAATCAAACCTTACACCATCTACCGGAGACCCTCCTGACTGCGGTGTACACTGCCCGGTAACCCCGCTGCCGCCGCCCGTTGACGGTTCTGACGCTGTTAAACGCTCCGGTTCCTCTTCTTCACCGACATCAGCCTCTTCAGCTGCAACTCGCTCCAGTTCTCCGCCATTTTGGATCCGACTACACACTTCCGCCTGGGTCGCGACAAGATGACGTCGACTTTAAATACGTGCCGCTCATTTTACGACATAATAATAATAATAATAATAATAATAATAATAATAATTAGAAGAAGAATAACAACAATAATAATAATTATTATTATTATTGTTGTTATTCTTCTTCTTATTTTTATTATTATTATTGTACAATACTTTTTGTTGTTTTTATGAATTGTAGCACTTTCAGATTATTTTACAATGTAAAGTGCATTACAAATAAAATGTATTATTATTATTATTATTATTATTATTAATTATAGCTGCTGCGCAGCAATGGTTGGGGCCGGGCAATTTTAGGCAAAATTAGGCAATTCTGAGCAACAAGCAGAGTGTAGGAAGATGGAAAAAAGAAGGGTGTCATTCTAAGCATAAGAGACTATGTTCTATCTCACTGAGCTAATTAGCAAGAGACAAGTCTGCGGTATATATGTTTAAAACTTCTTCTAGCTCAGTATACAGCTGCAATGATTAGTCAATAAATCAGTAAGTCAAACACATAATTAATTAACAACTATTTCATGATGGATTGATTGTTTCAGGCATTTGAGGATATCCTCCTCAAATCTTGCTTTATCATGGTTTTGGACCTTTAGTCAGACAAAGTGAGATGTTTGTGGATGCCAGATTGGAATTGGGGAAAGGTTACATAATTTTATAGAAAAACATTTAATATAGAAAATAACTGGAATGCTAATCAATAATGAAATGATTCATAGCAGAGATAGGCCTATTTGTAAAATTGTAAATGCACCATTACAGCTTCATTTTAAAAGGAAATCAACATTACCTCTCAGCAGCAAAACTGCACAAATAAAATAAAACTCGAGTGTATGCTGTTGTTGGTCTTAAAACAGCAAAAACAACCACAATGACATGTTACAACACAAAACAGACTAACATCTCTCACATATTTATTGTAAAGAAATACTTAAAACAATTTGAGACATACAAAAGATTGGAGCTTAGAAATAGTGTATTGAACAATGACCAAGACATTTTATTGAACTGCATTACATAGACAATTTAACAAATATCAATTTGTTTTCATACTAGAGTAAATGTATCGATTGTCCATATCATGAGGATACAAATATCACTGTGATGACTTTTTGAAAAACTTCTCATCAAATATAGTCTCACAGTGCAGGGCAGAGAAAAAAGATACAGTGCCCTGCAATTTGAAGTCAATTAATACAAAATAGCAGTGGCGGTTCATTCATAAGTGCAATTGGTCGATGCACCACTAAAGGGGAAAAAAAAAACCCTAACCCTAACCCTAACCCTTTCAAAGTTGTGTGTGTTGGGATACCCTTTGTCTGACCTGTCAGCACGGCCGTGTTTGGACTGGGAGCCCCGGGTTCGAGTAGCCTACACACCCCTGCACTGTTACAGTAGGTATATTTGAAAACAGATGTGTGCATGTAAGCAGCATTTTAATGGTGTCAAGCTAATTTTAAAACCAATGCTAATGTGTATATATCAAACATGTTTTATCTATAAAATATTGTTCTGAAAAGTAACTGAAATAAAATTTGTAGTAAAAAGTACAATATTTTCCTCTGAAATGTAGTGTAATAAAAGTTGCACAAAATAGAAATACTTAGGTGCAGTTACCTCAAAATTGTACTTAAGTAGGCTACAATACTTGAATAAAATTTTGTCACATTCCACCACTACAACTTAAGAAACAATTTAGTTAAATAACTAATAGTGTCTTTTGAGGGAACACTGCAAATAAGCTTAAATGCCTTTATATATGTTTATATGATTTTTGATATAGCCTATATATTTTGGATTTTGTTGTAGCCCCCTGGAAAAAAATGCATCAGCCGCCACTGCAAAATACCATCCTTGGTTGGAGAGAAGCCAAGTTACACACAGAGCATTTAGTTAGCACTGGTAGAAATACAGATATTGCACCACACAGCTTAGAACACCTCCGCCGCTCCCAGCTAAAGTAGGCTATACAACATTTTAAGTTATTACAACGTAATAATGATCAGTGCACTTCCGCACCTAATGACAGTACACAATACACTCAATGTACAGACAGATTTGACTTTTTTTTATTTCTTAGATACAACAAATGATAAGTATTAGCAACTCTGCCCTCTAGTGACATAACACCAGACTGTAGAACATCAGGGATTATTTAAAAAAAAAAGAAAAAAGGAGGAAAACACAAAACAAAGGCTGGGGTGAACAAAGTAGCCATTACATGCGTGATTTTTTTTCCATTAAAGCCACAGTGTGTAGTAATTTCTCCCATCTAACGTTGAAATCATATATTGCATTCAAACAGATGGCGCACTCGAGTGCCTCACTGTTTCAAACGTGTATTGCAACAACTGTAGCCGCTGTGTACCAAAAAGCTATGATAACACTGAGGAAACCATGTCATCCGATACTACATGGAGTATTCATTCAGGCTGCTACACAGACACACGCGACGCGAGTTGACAAACCCCCTCCTCACCATGCTGGCTGTGTTTACAACGTAGGACTGTTGGGGCGGGTGTAAATTGAAACAGCTGTTAGTGGCCAGCGGCACTACTGCCGCATAACAAAGTCCCACTCTTTGAGCATAATGCAGGATCATGTATTATGCAGCATCACGGGAGACGGAATCCTCGTCGCCAAGAAAGTGCAAAACGGAATCAAAAAGGCAGCGTGACCGGCGAATTAAAAAAACAAGGGTCAGCATTGGGGTTGCCTTTCCCAGGTGGAGAGAGCTGCTGAAGGAGAAAGGTAATACAATCACAGGCCAGCGCTAACAGCGCTAACAGTGGCTAACGACTAACAGCGGCGCAGTGATGCGAGGAGAGGGATTAGGCTGTTAGCGACTGGCCGCTAACAGCCAACAGCAGCGCTGGCCTGTGATTGCATTACCATCCTCGCTCAGCAGCTCTCTCTACCTGGGAAAGGCTACCCCGATGTGGGCCTTCGTTTTTTTAATTCGCCAGTCACACTGCCTTTTCTATTCCCTTTTGCACTTTCTTGGCGACAAGGATTCCGTCTCCCATGATGCTGCATATGCATGATCCTGCATTATGCTCAAAGAGTGGGACTTAGTTTCAAATGTGCCAAGGTAGTAGCGAAGCGCCGCCTGCTCCTCTCCTTCGGCTCCTCAGTCACGCAGTGCTGGCCTGGCTCTCAACGAAAACGCCGAAGGCGGTGCTGTATGTCCCTTGCTGGCGGGTGTATTCTCAAGATGGCGAAACGTAATGGAACCCCACAGACGACTTACCCGCACAATGTACAAACAAATCCGAAATTCTCCTTTTACAAGAATAAGTCAGATTATTGGTGGAGGTAATAGTACACCAGTGATGACATATTTATGAATGCAGAGATCAATTTTTGCCAGTAAACAACTGAAAATGTTACACAATGTCCCTTTAACATGGATGTGGAAAAGAAAAGAGCCCTCAAGGTTGTCTATGACCTTGAAGCTGATTTTTTTTTAAATACTTAAACACAATTAAGTACAGTACTCAAATGTACTTTGTTACTTCCCATCTAAAGTAAAAAAAATATACAATCCTTACATAGATTAACAACTTAAATTCTATGTTCATCTTTACAAATGAAATTAGTAAATTAAATTCAAAAACTTTTAGCTGAACATAAAAAGTAAAAAGAAAAATAACATTGTTTCCACTTTTAGGATTGGACCATCTACACTGGAGGCTCTTGGAACAGCAGCTCCAGTGACATGTCATCTTCACTGCCCTGCTGCTTTTGATTTCTAAAAGAAGGCTCTGTAACTGATGTGCAAGGGTCAATCTTCATGATTCTATTGTCATTATTATCCACTAAACATGTCACAGATCATATTTCTCCTGTTCTTCTCTCCTTCTCTCTCTCTCTCTCTCTCTCCCTCCCTCTCGCTCTCGCTCTCGTGTCCTATTACTGCATCTTGCTAACTCGGCTATTCTGCATGTCACGAACTCGGCTTCTTCTCCGGAGCCTTTGTGCTCCGCTGTCTCTCAGGTTAACTCGTATTGCAGCGGTGCCTGGATAGCGTGACGTGTGGTTGTGCTGCTGCCGTGGTCCTGCCAGATGCCTCCTGCTGCTGCTGCTGCTGCTGCCATCATTAGTAATTAGTCATACTTCTACTGTTATTATACACATATGATTATTGTCACACATGTATACTATCAGATATTAATATATTATTATTAACTATAATATTATTACTTTTATTAATGTTGTTGTAAGCTACTGTCATTACCGGGTGTGAACTTGAACTCCAAGTCGTATTTTTGGAGACGTAGCATTAGACGCTGTATATGTGGTGGCACATCTCCTAGTGGTTTCTGAGATATGGCTATTAGAGGTTTGTGATCTGTCTCTAAAATAGCTGACCTCCCATATACGTACTCATTAAACTTCTCACAGCCGTACACTGCCCCTAGTGTCTCCTTTTCTATTTGTGTAATTCCTCTCTGCTGATGTCATAGTGCGGGAGGCATATGCTACTGGTAACCACTCAGTGTCATGTTTTTGGAGTAGCACAGCACATAGGCCGGCTTTTGAAGCATCTGTGGAAACTTTAAATCGCTTTTCTTCATCATAGAATCTCAGGACAGGCTCTTTTGTCAGTGTCCTTTAACCACTCCCACTCATTCACATGCTCTGTGGTCCACTGCCACACTGTGTCTGTCTCTAGCAGGCTTCTCAATGCCCTCGGGTTTGATGATAAGTTAAGAATAAATTTTCTAGGTAGTTTACTAAACGTAAGGCTCTTTGCAGGTCCTTCTTGTCTTCTGGTATGGGCATTTCTGCTATAGCTTGGTTTTGTCGGGGTCCGGCTGCACCCCAGCTTCTGATAGCTTTTCCCCCAGGTAAATTATGTCACTCACACCAAATTGGCACTTCTTTTTGTGCAGTTTTAAACCTGCTTCTTGTGCTTTGTTGAGCACTTTTCAAAGCCTGTCATCATGTTCCTGTTTCGTGCGACCCCAGATTACCACATCATCAATGAATACACCAACCCCTTCCATTCCATCAAACAGCTGCTGTATAGTTTTGTGGAATACTTCGGGGGCAGAACTTATACCAAAAGGTAATCTTAAGAAACAATGCCTCCCGAATGGTGTGTTGAATGTGCATAACTTGGCACTTTCTTCATCTAGCACTATTTGGTAGAAACCAGATGAGGCATCGAGTTTGGAAAAGAAGCGTGCTCCACTCATCGCACTGGTTATGTCAGATTTGGTTGGTAACCTGTAATGCTCGCACTGAATCCCTTTATTTAAATCCTTGGGATCTATGCACAGTCTTAGATCACCATCTGACTTTTCTAGTATGACTAGGGAATTAACCCATTCTGTTGGCTCATCAATCTTCCTGACAATGTTTTCTTCTATCAGGGTATCTAGCTTCGCTCTCAGCCTCTTTTTGAGTGCTGCTGACACTTTTCTTGCTGGGTGTACGACTGGCTCTGCATCAGCTCTCAGCTTAATTTTGTGTTCACCTGGCAAACGGCCTATTCCTTTGAACACCTCTCTGTATTCTTTAACCCAGTTACTGGCTTCTGCTGTCTGCTTTTGTGTCAGTTTCTTTGTTAATGACATGGACTCTTTTTATTAGACCTAAAGCTATGCAGGCTTTCAACCCCAGTAGTGCTTGCCTTTTCCCATCTACAAGTACATTCACATTCTTACCATTGCAAGATAGGTTAGCTCTATACACTCCCTTTGTAGGTATAGGCTTGTCATCATAAGTTCTTAGATTTACCTTTTTATCACGCACTTTGGGCTTTTTTCTTAGTCTGTAAAAGTCTTTCATTGTCAGGATATTTACTTGTGCCCCTGTGTCCAGTTTCAGTGAAACATCCGTGCCGTTCACATCCACATGTGCTATCCATTCGTAGTGCTCTCAGCACCATTCACCAGGTCGACATAGATTGGAGGCTCCTCTTCCTCTTTGTCACTCTCTGTATCCACGAGCTCGACTGTATCCACGAAGAACGGTGTCTCATCCTCAGCACTGCTGCTGTCACTCTTGTTCTCCACAAGCTGCACTTTCTTCTTTGTGAAGCAACATTTGGCGAAGTGATTTTTACCTCTGCACTTTCTGCAGTCCTTTCCGAAGGCTGGGCACTGTTTAGGCGCGTGCCTGTTGCCACATCGATTGCAGCCCACGCTCTCCTGCTGTTGAAGCGCTTTTCTGTTAGACTTGATGTTGCTTTTTCTTCTTTTCTTTCAGTCGCACAGCATCCACCTCAGCTGTTTCGGGCGCGGCGCCATTGTCAAAAGTCTTTATTTGCATCTTTGTGCTTTCAAACGTTTGGCAATTTTTTATTGCCTTCTCTAACGTGAGGTCCGTGTCTTTAAGACGTTGCATCCTCACGTTCTTGTCCCTCACTCCAATCACTATTTGATCTGTGGTCAGGGATTCACATAATGTCCCGAAGTTACACAAATAACTTTTTAGCTGTAAGTCCATAACATACTGTTCAACTGACTCCGATTCCTTTTGGAGACGACTTATGAAAACATACCTTTCGTAGGTCACGTTTTTCCTCTGTAGTACTGGTCAAATTTAGTTATTACAGCCTTGTACTTGTCTTTTTCCGTGTTCGCAAAATCAAACGTCTTGTACACATCCAGTGCGGCACGTCCTGCTACCGTTAGCAACAATGCTATGTTACGCTTTTCTTCATCGTCTTTTAGACCAATAGCAAGGGTATACAGTTCAAAACTTTGCTTGAAAGCTTTCCAGTTTTCGTTGACGTTCCCTGTCAACTTTAACTCGTCTGGCTGACGAAGGGAGTTCATTTTCTCCTGGTACCATGTATTGACGAGGCTTGCACACCGGAGTCTTGATTCAGAGTGTCTTTTATGCGTGGCTCTTTCCACATATCTCACGAGGATGGCTCAACAACCTTACACTACTGCCACCTACTGGTGCAGTGGTATAACAACATGAACTGACACTGTATGTACTTGTCATAGCAATACATGACCCAGTGATGGTGTACTCTGTATCAGCACTCACAGAATGCCTCTCGTCCAATCAGATTACTCGGTCGGAACTAGCTGTTGTATAATTAAATTTAATATTTAATCAGCTGTTTAGAGTAAAAAGAGAATTCATGTTTCAGACTGATTTATATTAACATCAGATTAAACACAGATACATTTATATTTACATATTATTATATTATTATTATATTTATATTTACATAAGTATGAATTCAGTAAAGCCAGATATTGATCAGATGAACACAGACATGTGATCAGTGTCAGTGTGAATCATCCAAACAGGAACATGAGGTGTTAATAAAGTTTTATTGAATAAACAGGTGAGACCTTCACTTTATTAAAATCAATAATTAATAACAGAGGATATTAAAATCAGACAGAACGTCTCTGAACAGGAAGTGTGACTGAGGACAGGAAGTAAAACCTCAAAGTGCTGATTCACACTAAAACTTCATGTCCTTCACTCTCAGGTCAGAAAATAACAAATCATCACTGAGGATCAATAAAACACAGTCAAATATTTATATTTTTGAAACTTTGATCAGAATTATCATTCAGTAATCATTACATTTACATTTAAAACTTGTGTTCATATTATCGTCAGAATTTTACAGACAAAAGTCAAAATAAATGTAATGTCAGTTTAAACTGATGATCAACACACCATGGGTCAATAAAAGATTCTGACTTTAAAATTAAAACTAAAGATCCATGTGTTAACGTCTGACCTGGAACAGGACTGTAACAGCTCACCTGACTCTAATCAAAAACTTAATCATGTTGCATCATGGGAAACGGAGTCTTCAGTGAAAATCTCTGCCCTGCCACACCATGCAGCTCATATGATTACATATTTAAAAGGTAAAGTTATGAAACATAAAAATTAATCAAACTTCTTTCTGAGGTCACCAGAGGTCACCTGGGGTCAGCAGAGGTCAAAGTAACACCTTCATATCACTGATTTATAAAGAACTAAAAACACACAAAACTCTTCAGTTACAGATTAAAGACAGGAAGTGAACAGTAAAATAATAATCACAGGTCTGACTAATTAATGACAGTTTAATTAAAGTCAGACTGAATCATCATCATCATCAGCTGAGCTACAAGAGGAAAGTTAAACCCAAAAACACAGCGACAGCTCTGTGTTATTAATATTATTATTAAAGAGAATTACAGCAGGATCAGACCAAGGCCTCAGGCTCTTCTCTGGCCCCGGGGCCCCTGCAGGGCCTCTCCTCCGGCCTTGTCCGGTTTGGGACTCTCTGGGACGGTCAGAGACTCCAGAGATGACTGCTCGTCTGGTTCTGGAAGCAGCTCCTCCTTATCACTGCAGGGAGAGACATATCATCAATACAGTCATCCATTCATCAGTTCATCCATACATCCAATCACCAGTTCATCCATACATCCATTCATCAGTTCATCCATACATCCAATCACCAGTTCATCCATACATCCATTCATCAGTTCATCCATACATCCATTCATCAGTTCATCCATACATCCATTCACCAGTTCATCCATACATCCATTCATCAGTTCATCCATGCATCAGTTCATCCATACATCCATTCATCAGTTCATCCATACATCTGTTCATCCATTTATCAGTTCATCCATACATCCAATCACCAGTTCATCCATTCATCAGTTCACCCATACATCCATTCATCAGTTCATCCATACATCTGTTCATCCATTCATCAGTTCATCCATACATCCAATCACCAGTTCATCCATACATCCATTCATCAGTTCATCCATACATCCATTCATCAGTTCATCCACACATCCAATTGTCGGTTCATCCATACATCAATTCATCAGTTCATCCATACGTCCATTCGTCAGTTCATCCCTTCATCAGTTCATCCATACATCCATTCATCAGTTCATCCATTCATCTGTTCAACCATTCATCAGTTCATCCATTTGTCAGTTCATCCATACGTCCATTCATCAGTTCATCCATTCATCAGTTCATCCATACATCCATTCATCAGTTCATCCATTCATCAGTTCATCCATACATCCATTCATCAGTTCATCCATACGTCCATTCATCAGTTCATCCATACGTCCATTCATCAGTTCATCCATACGTCCATTCATCAGTTCATCCTTCCATCCCTCACAGGTGACGGTCCATCAGAGGACCCTGTGATGTAAACAACATGAGCGTCCCTGTGGTGCACCCTTCAGGACAAACTTTACAGTGTGTTCTGCTGATGACCTCAGACTGATGGTGTGACATCAGCAGCACTGAGACAGGTGAACATTACCTGACGGAAGACGGACGGCGAGACAGACCACGACGTCTCAGCGTGATGACCACGAGCGTCACCAGCAGCAGAGCAGAGATGGACGCCAGAGTGACAAAGAGGAAGACAGCTGGAGGAGACAGGAGGACGTGTGAGAGACAGGGGGACAGTGGGGCGGCTTTTACACAGGTGACAGGTAACACAGGTGACATCATACACAGGTGACATCATACACAGGTGACATCATACACCCGTTAACACTTAAAGCTGAGACTGATGCCTGAAACTTTTCTTCTTCTTCTTCTAACGTCAGACTGTTGATCAGACTTTGATCTGTAACATCAGGTGTGTTTGAACACCTGGTCTCTTCCTGTTCCTGCTGTCGGATCTGACCAATCCAACGTCTCTGATTACAGATCTGAGGCTGAAGGTTAGAGGTCAAACTCACCTGGAGTCCAGCGATCACGAACTTTTCCACGTGTGTCAAACAGACCTGCAGAGAGAGAACACACACAGGAGTACACACCTGTACTACACACAGGAGTACACACCTGTACTACACACAGGAGTACACACCTGTACTACACACAGGAGTACACACCTGTACTACACACAGGAGTACACACCTGTACTACACACAGTACTCTATTTGGTCTTTACTGTGACTTCCTGTCCAGGTGAAGGTCAATGTGCCCAGTCTGTGACACTGGGGGACAGAGTGGTGGACAGACTGGGGGACAGAGTGGTGGACAGAGTGGTGGACAGACTGGTGGACAGACTGGGGGACATACTGGGGATTAGAATGGGGGACAGACTGGGGAACAGACTGGGGGACATACTGGGGATTAGAATGGGGGACAGACTGGGGATTAGACTGGGGGACAGACTGGGGAACAGACTGGTGGACAGACTGGGGGACAGAGTGGTGGACAGACTGGGGGACAGAGTGGTGGACAGAGCGGTGGACAGACTGGGGGACAGGCTGGGGAACAGACTGGGGATTAGAATGGGGGACAGACTGGGGGACAGACTTGGGGACAGACTGGGGATTAGAATGGGGGACAGACTGGGGATTAGAATGGGGGACAGACTGGGGAACAGACTGGTGGACAGACTGGGGGACAGAGTGGTGGACAGACTGGGGGACAGACTGGGCATTAGAATGGGGGACAGAGTGGGGAGCAGACTGGGGATTAGAATGGGGGACAGACTGGGGAACAGACTGGGGGACAGACTGGGGATTAGAATGGGGGACAGAGTGGGGAACAGACTGGGGATTAGAAAGGGGGACAGAGTGGGGAACAGACTGGGGATTAGAATGGGGGACAGACTGGGGGACAGAGTGGTGGACAGAGTGGTGGACAGACTGGGGGACAGACTGGGGATTAGAATGGGGGACAGAGTGGGGAACAGACTGGGGATTAGAATGGGGGACAGACTGGGGAACAGACTGGGGGACAGACTGGGGATTAGAATGGGGGACAGAGTGGGGAACAGACTGGGGATTAGAATGGGGGACAGACTGGGGAACAGACTGGGGGACAGACTTGGGGACAGACTGGGGATTAGAATGGGGGACAGAGTGGGGATTAGAATGGGGGACAGACTGGGGAACAGACTGGTGGACAGACTGGGGGACAGAGTGGTGGACAGACTGGGGGACAGACTGGGGATTAGAATGGGGGACAGAGTGGGGAACAGACTGGGGATTAGAATGGGGGACAGACTGGGGAACAGACTGGGGGACAGACTGGGGATTAGAATGGGGGACAGAGTGGGGAACAGACTGGGGATTAGAAAGGGGGACAGAGTGGGGAACAGACTGGGGATTAGAATGGGGGACAGACTGGGGGACAGAGTGGTGGACAGAGTGGTGGACAGACTGGGGGACAGACTGGGGATTAGAATGGGGGACAGAGTGGGGAACAGACTGGGGATTAGAATGGGGGACAGACTGGGGAACAGACTGGGGGACAGACTGGGGATTAGAATGGGGGACAGAGTGGGGAACAGACTGGGGATTAGAATGGGGGACAGACTGGGGGACAGACTGGGGGACAGACTGGGGATTAGAATGGGGGACAGACTGGGGGACAGACTGGGGAACAGACTGGGGGACAGACTGGGGGGCAGACTGGGGAACAGGCCGGGGGACAGACTGGGGGACAGAATGGGGGACAGAGTGGGGAACAGATTGGAGACAGATTGGGGGACAGGCTGGGGGACAGACTGGGGAACAGATTGAGACCAGTGTCCTTACCATGTTTGCTGCAGCGGCTCATACATTCCTCCATGGTGCCGTAACGGTTCTTGTTGCCACGACAACCTCCGTATATGAATGACTGACAGGTGGAGGTCTGTGGGTCGAAGTAGAACATGGGGAAGGCAGCTCGACAGGGACCAGGGTCAGAGGTCGCCATACAGGTGTCTACAGACAGACAGACAGACAGACAGACGGTCACCACACTGACTGGCTCCGCCCGCCCCCCCCCCCCCCCCAACTGTTCATCATTAGTTTTCTTTATGATGTCATACCTTTGTATTCTGTAGAAACTTCATCGTTATCATCAGCGGCGGCGAGTTTCTTAGAGGACGGAAGAACTGTGACTGAAGGAGAAAGGACAACACACAGGTGTGTTACTCACCTGTACAGGTACAGACAGGTGTGTTACTCACCTGTACAGGTACAGACAGGTGTGCTACTCACCTGTATAGGTACAAGTGTGTTACTCACCTGTATAGTACAGACAGGTGTGTTACTCACCTGTATAGGTACAAGTGTGTTACTCGCCTGTACAGGTACAAGTGTGTTACTCGCCTGTACAGGTACATACAGGCTTGTTACTCACCTGTATAGTACAGACAGGTGTGTTACTCGCCTGTACAGGTACATACAGGCTTGTTACTCACCTGCACAGTACAGGCAGGTGTGTTACCTGTGCAGGTAGTCATGCAGCTCTCCTTGGTGATGTAGTTGTTCTTATTTCCTCTGCAGCCTCCGTAGATGAACGGTTGGCAGCTTCCTGTCTTACTGTCGTAGTACCAGTGTTGAAACGCAGCTCTGCAGGGACCCACCTGAGGCTCCGCCTCACAGCGCTCTGATTGGACAACACCACACAGACATGTCAGATTTACCTTTTTATCTTCAGTCGGATAATATTTTCATTAATGAAGGAGGCCAAACATTTGTTCGATCAGAGAAATCTACAGGTTAAACCCCGGCTGAAGAAGAGCACGTTAAATCTGAATCACAGGGTCAATACACTTATTTCTCACTGTGTAGAACATAATGTTTATAGTCTGGATTGGGACTGCACTCGGCTCTCACCTCGCAACATACAGGTGACTGAGCATGCTCAGTCTGGGCAGAGCGGCGGTGATGACAGAGATGGTGGGAACACACACAACAGCAGCAGTTTGCTGACTGTGGTATGTTGAATACTGTGAGACAGAGTGTCTGTCCTTGGTGGACATCTGAGCTCCTTTTACCTGTCAGTTCGTCTCTCAGCTGACGGTGAAAATAAACTGATGTTTATTAAACTCTGACTCATGCAAGTGAGCACACCTGTCTCTGTTACAGGGACGTCATGTTTTATCCAACATGACCTGAGCTGCAGTTTGTGACTTCTGTCAGCGTCTCGGAGTCTGAACTCGTCCTGACACAGAGACTCTGAACATGGAGATAAGCTGTGCTCATCAGACGACTGATTACACCAGGATTCATTTATCAGAGGACACAGTAGACAGTTCAGAGGACACAGTGTGGACAGTTCAGAAGACACAGAGTGGACAGTTCAGAGGACACAGAGTGGACAGTTCAGAGGACACAGAGTGGACAGCTCAGAGGACACAGTGTGGACAGTTCAGGGGACACAGTGGACAGTTCAGAGGACACAGTGTGGACAGTTCAGAGGACACAGCGTGGACAGTTCAGAGGACAGAGAGTGGACAGCTCAGAGGACACAGAGTGGACAGCTCAGACGACAGAGAGTGGACAGCTCAGAGGATGTAGAGTAGAAAGCTCAGAGGACACAGAGTGGACAGTTCAGAGGACACAGAGTGGACAGCTCAAAGGACAGAGAGTGGACAGCTCAGAGGATGTAGAGTAGAAAGCTCAGAGGACACAGAGTGGACAGCTCAGACGACAGAGAGTGGACAGCTCAGAGGATGTAGAGTAGAAAGCTCAGAGGACACAGAGTGGACAGACGGACGGACACATCACCAAGAATCAAACTGTGACACAAGAGTTGAAACGTACCTGCGAAGTCAGCAGCAGACATTTCTGTAAGAGAAGAAGAAGATGTTAATGTTTCTCCTCTCAGAACAAACTGCAGCTCGTTTTTATTCTTCAGGATCAGTTTGTCTTTTCTGTTGTCCTCCCTCCTATTGTCTGTCTGTCTGTGTGTGATGTGACATTATCATCATCATCATCATCATCATCATCGTGTTTAAAATAGAACAGACTGATCTCCACCAGGAGCTGACAGAGGACAGATTCAATCATCATGTGTAATACTCTCTTCATCCTGCAGGAGGCGCCACTGAGGTTTCAACTGATCACACTCAGATCTCACCCTCCAAAACTACAGAAACTTGTACCTGACGACACAGATTCAGTTTATTGGCTCTGACATGACAAAGTGACGGGCCGTCACTGAGCGTCTGAGGTAATCAGCCCTCTTCACCTGTCGTCCTGTGATGTCACTGTCCGCGCCTTTATGAGGAGCTTTATCCTCTGTTAATCTGCTTATTGTTTAAGCCTGATAGAGGTGTGTTCAGGTGAGTTCAGGTGTGTCCAGGTGTGTTCAGGTGTGTTCAGGTGAGTTCAGGTGTGTTCAGGTGAGTTCAGGTGTGTCCAGGTGTGTCCAGGTGTGTTCAGGTGAGTTCAGGTGTGTCCAGGTGTGTTCAGCTGTGTTCAGGTGAGTTCAAGTGAGTTCAGGTGTGTTCAGGTGAGTTCAAGTGAGTTCAGCTGTGTTCAGCTGTGTCCAGCTGTGTCCAGGTGTGTTCAGCTGTGTCCAGCTGTGTTCAGGTGTGTCCAGGTGTGTCCAGGTGTGTTCAGCTGTGTCCAGCTGTGTCCAGGTGTGTTCAGGTGTGTTCAGGTGTGTTCAGGTGAGTTCAGGTGTGCTCTGCTGTGTTCAGCTGTGTCCAGGTGTGTTCAGCTGTGTCCAGCTGTGTTCAGGTGCGTTCAGGTGTGTTCAGCTGTGTCCAGCTGTGTTCAGGTGTGTTCAGCTGTGTTCAGGTGTGCTCAGGTGTGCTCAGCTGTGTTCAGGTGAGTTCAGGTGTGCTCAGGTGAGTTCAGCTGTGTTCAGGTGTGTTCAGGTGTGTTCAGCTGTGTCCAGCTGTGTCCAGGTGTGTTCAGCTGTGTCCAGGTGTGTTCAGGTGAGTTCAGGTGTGTCCAGGTGAGTTCAGGTGTGTTCAGCTGTGTTCAGGTGAGTTCAGGTGAGTTCAAGTGAGTTCAGCTGTGTCCAGGTGTGTTCAGCTGTGTCCAGGTGTGTTCAGCTGTGTCCAGGTGTGTTCAGCTGTGTCCAGCTGTGTCCAGGTGTGTTCAGCTGTGCTCAGGTGAGTTCAGGTGTGCTCAGGTGTGTTCAGGTGAGTTCAGGTGTGCTCTGCTGTGTTCAGCTGTGTCCAGGTGTGTTCAGCTGTGTCCAGCTGTGTCCGGGTGTGTTCAGGTGAGTTCAGGTGTGTCCAGGTGAGTTCAGGTGTGCTCAGCTGTGCTCAGGTGAGTTCAGGTGTGTCCAGGTGTATTCAGCTGTGTTCAGCTGTGTTCAGGTGAGTTCAGGTGTGTTCAGGTGCGCTCAGGTGTGTTCAGGTGAGTTCAGGTGTGCTCAGGTGTGCTTAGGTGAGTTCAGCTGTGTTCAGCTGTGTTCAGGTGCGTTCAGGTGAGTTCAGGTGTGTTCAGGTGAGTTCAGGTGTGCTCAGGTGTGCTTAGGTGAGTTCAGGTGAGTTCAGGTGCGTTCAGGTGCATTCAGGTGAGTTCAGCTGTGTTCAGGTGCGTTCAGGTGTGCTCAGGTGCGTTCAGGTGAGTTCAGGTGCGTTCAGGTGTGCTCAGGTGTGTTCAGGTGTGTTCAGCTGTGTTCAGGTGTGTTCAGGTGTGTTCAGGTGCGTTCAGGTGTGCTCAGGTGTGTTCAGGTGTGTTCAGGTGAGTTCAGGTGTGTTCAGGTGTAGGTGTTACCTGTCTCCTGAGTGGGGACTGACTCTTTAGCTGCAGGTTTAGGACCCTCAGCCTCCCGAGACACCTCTGGATGGACAGACATAGACACAGACAGGCAGAGAGACAGACAGACAGACAGTTACCAGCCTCAAACTTTTATTAATTAAAAATGTTCAGACGTTAGAAAATAGAATATTTAATATATTTTATAAAGTAAATATGACCTGTTAGCAAATATCAGATCACAGAGACGTTACAGGAGGAGCCAGAGAAACTATTTTTTTCTTCTGACCCAGACAGGAAGTCAGAAACTGTCAGAATTAGGTGTTTAACTGTTCGCACACGCTGCTGTTTCCTGTGTGTCATGCTCTGGTGTAAACAAACAAACATGTAAACACAACCAGCAAAATCCATCTCAGGAAAACAATCCAGGGAATGACAAGAAATATGCGTACGTATACCATCAGACGATGACATCATCATGGTGACAGGTTGTTACATCACTCAACAGTACCTGTAGTTATGTTTGTGTCTCACCTCTATGGAGGGCAAGACCCAGTTGAGAAGCTTTGGCAGGAAGTTCAGGAGCAGCAGTTGACTCATCAGGAAGGACTGATCCTGAGCACACACACACACACACACACACACACACACACACACACACACACACACACACACACACACACACAAAGCTGGGTTATACTGGTTTCACTGGTGGCTTACTGGAGTCCAGCTGTTTATAGTCAGCTGTTTTTCTTCTGTGGTGACCTGAGACCATCAGAGACCACCAGAGACTGTCAGAGACAAGCTGTGTCTCTGTCTCCTGACTGAGGGGACGTCCCTAAAACATGTTGGACTGTTCCTTTAAACCGTCCTGACACATCTCAACCATCTCACAGATAACAATAATTCAAAGAAACAGGATTTGGCTTTGATGAAATATTAAATCTACAGAGAAGATGAGTCCGATTCAGATATTGATCCATGATCAGGGTGATGTCATCACAGAGTTGATCAACTCAGGGTCTGTCTGTACGTTAGATCACAGAGGGAGGAACACACTGACAGGAAGTTAATTGAAGGTGATTGGTCGAACATATATAGAACACAGTTTGCCCCATCAGGATCAGAGTTTACATCAGACTTCAGATCAGAGTTCAGATCAGAGACAGACAGACAGACAGACAGACAAGACACACAGACAGTCACACAGACAGACAGACTGCAGATGATGAAGGACTGAAGATTTACTCTGGTTCTCCATGAGACACAGTCACAGATAATCAAGACATTTGTGATCTTACAGGACGATCGTGGACATATTGTCCCTGATAACGTGTTCAGTATTCCACCTGTGATATCTCCACCCAGTGTCCTCGGTTCTGCCTGATTTAGTCTTTTTGTAAAAATTAATAAGCTAAAGTATATAAACTAAAATGACCCTGACGTCACTCTGACTCTGTGAAACATGTTGGACTGCTGCTTTAAATGATCCTGGCCTCCTCCACCGTCTGTGTGAAGCTACTGCTTAAATGCTGGGTCAAACTCCGTGTCAGATTCCTGTCTCTCTCACACACACACACATATACAATGTAAATAACCCATCAAACATGTCCCTCAGTGACAGACAGAGAAAGGACGGGGACACCCTGAACTACAGCCTCAAACATGGATCCATCCACTGCTAAAAATAGTCCCCAACAAAGGCAACACTTCCTCCTGTTCTGTCTCTACTAGGGCTGTCTCTTTTTCAAAAACTCAAGTTCGAACGAATTTGAAATGACCCGTAATTCGTTCGGATAAATTCGAATTACAACAACAGATACGCAGCACTTCTATTTTTGCCGGACGCCGGAGCACAACGCCGGTTAATTTTCAAAATAAGATACACAGTGTTCACGGCGGATCATATTTCCCTGCACTACACCTTGAAAACTACATAATGGGCAGAGGCAGGCCTGAAGTCAACAGGTCAGAGGTTTTCAGACGTCATTTCACCCCGTTGACACCGTGGACGAGGAGATATTCATCATGGCAGTGCACCGAGATGTCTTCCGGCGGAGCTGCACCGCTCCGCACAGCAAACGCAACCGGTGGGTATTGACGGACGGATGCGTGTCCGTTGCGGTCCATCTCGGTGCACTGCCATGATGGATATCTCCTCGTCCACGGTGTCAACGGGGTGAAATGACGTCTGAAAACCTCTGACCTGTTGACTTCAGGCCTGCCTCTGCACATTATGTAGTTTTCAAGGTGTAGTGCAGGGAAATATGATCCGCCGTGAACACTGTGTGTCTTATTTTGAAAATTAACCGGATGTTTTCTTGTATTTCTCTGCACGACTTCCTGCCCCGCACGATCTGCTCTGTGCTGAAATGCTGTGTTGTGCTCCGGCGTCCGGCAAAAATAGAAGTGCTGCGTATCTGTTGCGGAGGCCTCCGGAGTGCCGGAGCTGAGACGGAGCCGGAACGCAGCACTGCCGGAGCCGGTGGAAACACACACATTGACTAGAATTGAATCTAATCGGCTCCGTTGCCGTGCCGGAGCGGAGACGCAACCAACACGCATCTGGTGGAAATTGGGGGTTACAAAGTCGACAAACAGCCTTATCTTTGTTCGTAACTTTGCCATCCACGGCGTAGAACCCAAAATACTCCCACACGCTGCTTCTCAGATGTTTTGGTGTCGTGATTGTCCGCTCAGGACGGCTTTGCTCGCTGTTGTCCTCCATTTTCAGTGCAAAACAACACATTAACATTAGCTTAGTTTAGTGATAGGTCAATAGGGCATGCAATAGGTCAAGACGATAGTGAATTCTTTGAGCGCCCTCTGTTGGATCACACGGCGAACTACATCAAACGGTCTGATGCGCCTATAGAGACTGCAGCTTGCATTTCGAACAGGTAATTACAGCTCAAATAATTCACCCCTCCATCGAACGAATGTTCGAAATTCGAATAAAAAGTGACAGCCCTAGTCTCTACAGTGTGGACAGAGGACAGATCAATCAATCAATCAATTTAACTTATAAAGCCCAATATCACAAATCACAATTTGCCTCACAGGGCTTTACAGCATACGACATCCCTCTGTCCTTTGGACCCTCACAGCTGATCAGGAAAAACTCCCCAAAAAACCCTTTACCGGGGAAAAAACGGTAGAAAGCTCAGGAAGAGCAACTGAGGAGGGATCCCTCTTCCAGGACGGACAGACGTGCAATGGATGTCGTAACAGATCAACATGATAAGGATCGACAGAGGACAGATTGACAGGTGTAAAATCAGTGGCACCCTGAGCATGTGAAGGTGTGCTCAGGTGATTAATCCTCAGAGCTCAGAGAACCAGTCTGACCAGATCCCTCATGAAAAAACCTCCTGACACACCAGTGTTTACTGTAACCTGTGTGTGTGTGTGTGTGTGTGTGTGTCCACAGGAAGTGGTTTAACACAGGTGTGTGTGTGTGTGTGTGTGTGTGTGTGTGTGTGTGTGTGTGTGTTACCTGTGACGCCGCTGCACGCCGCCTCACACTGCTCCCAGGTATCGAAGTTGTTGCCGTTGGCGTCACAGCCGCCGTACGTGAAGCTGCGGCAGCTCCCATTGGTCACATCGTAGTAAAACTTAGGAAGAGCTGCTCGACAGCGTCCGACCTTCATCGGGAGACGACAGTGGACTGAAGGAGACAATAAGAGACAGAGACAGGAGACATCAACACTCTGATCCTGGACCAGTCGTCCAATCAGATGATTTGGAAGGCGGGGCTTCTGTGGTGGTCATGACAACAAGTTGACAGTTGGTAAACAATGGAGGAGAAACTGGTGGTAGTAGTTGCTGGATATGACATCACAAGCCACAGTTAGCACCACCTCAGTAGAAACCAGCAGGCGTGGAGCTCCTGGACCAACCATCATCATAACCGTCCAACGGACAGGTGTACGTGTCTCTCTCATCGTCAGGTGTAAAACAGAGGACTTGAAGAGCTCAGCTTTGTGACGAGGACACACCACAGCTCCGCCTCCACCCAGCGGTCTGGACACACCACAACCCCGCCTCCACCCAGTGGTCTGGACACACCACAGCTCCGCCTCCACCCAGCGGTCTGGACACACCACAACCCCGCCTCCACCCAGCAGTCTGGACACACCACAACCCCGCCTCCACCCAGCGGTCTGGACACACCACAGCCCCGCCTCCACCCAGCGGTCTGGACACACCACAGCCCCGCCTCCACCCAGCAGTCTGGACACACCACAGCCCCGCCTCCACCCAGCGGTCTGGGTTCAGTTCATAGTTTCTGTCTCCACAGTGAAAGTTGTGGATGGTCCCAACAGCAGCGTTCCTTAACGTCCCCATGTTTGGTCCCCCCTCTGTTGGGGTACCTAGCACACAGATCTGGTACTAAAAGGTGGAGCTAGAAACCCTGCAGTCTGATTGGTCAGTAGAGGACGGTCACTCTAGTTTTATGTAACCTCTGTTCATACATCAGTAAACTACAACTATAAAATGAAAGTGAAAAAAATAACTTCATTCACTGGGCCGACTGCCGGCAACTTTTAAGGTGGAACGTTAACTTGTAATGTTACTCAATGCATGAGTTGATGACGTGAATCCATCAGCACACCTTAAATTTCACTGTGACAACTTTGACCATCACTTTAGTTTTTATATGACACACACTTTTAGTAATGACTTTAAAAATATAGATTAATTTGGAGCGGATTATGTGAAGGTCATATATTCTAATCCTCACTTCCTGTGGGCTACAGCAACACTAAACCCCTGAGCTTGCCTGAGAAGGACTAAATGCACAAAGCTGCTATTTTTAAATATCCCATGGAGAGAGACTCTCACTGCAGCCTGTTCTATTTTGTTGTGAAAATGTGGGCGTGCAGCCTCGTTCTGTGGACGATAAACCAGGTGCAGACTTCCATCTGTGTCACCGCTGATGAGGAAATACAGCGAGTGCTGGGGTCCGTCCCAAGTCTCTTAAATTATTGCTAGTGCTACTGCTAGCTGACTTTGCTAGCTGTTTAGCCCCTCCCACCTAGGAAAAAATGTGAGGAGCTAGCGCTAGGAGCGATGAGCGAGCATCGTCAGTTTAAGAGACATGAGACGGCCTTACTCTGAAGCGTCACGTGAAATGACGACAATTCCTGATGACGGCGGCCCCCCATCATGACTTTGGTCACACAGTTTCGCATGTCACCATTGTTATTGAGACATTTGCCTAAGTTTGTGGCAATTAAAGAACGGTCTGTAGCCCTGCTATACCACTGTCACTGTAATGGGCATCGTTATCATTATTATTATCTTCATCATTATCACTATTATTAAATCCACTCGCCATCATTCAACAAGTCAGCTGCTGAGTGAATAAGACATCAGACCTGTCAGTCTGCCTCAATCGATTCAATTTTATTTATAAAGCCCAATATCACAAATCATAATTTGCCTCACAGGGCTTTACAGCATACGACATCCCTCTGTCCTTTGGACCCTCACAGCTGATCAGGAAAAACTCCCCAAAAAACCCTTTAACGGGGAAAAAAACGGTAGAAACCTCAGGAAGAGCAACTGAGGAGGGATCCCTCTTCCAGGACGGACAGACGTGCAGTAGATGTCGTACAGAACAGATCAACATGATAAATTAACAGTAATCTGTATGACACAATGAGACAGAAAGAGAGAGAGAGACAGAGACAGAGACAGAGAGAGATGCAGGACAGACGGTAATGACAGTAGCTTACAACAACATTAATGAAAGTAATAATATTAATTAATATTAACATAATATTAATGTTAATATTAATAGGCTAATTAATATTACCTACAAGCTATTAAACATTATTCCACTCACATGACATGCAGGACAATTAATGATGGGCAAATGTGTGTGTGTGTGTGTGTGTGTGTGGTTCTGGACATGAGCAGCTGCACATTTAACAGCCACACATCACCGACAGTCCGCTGAACAACGCAACGGGTTGTGAATGAAATAAACTTAATTACAACATGACAGTCTTGCAGGAAATATCATTAACGTTACTCTTTGTAGTCACGTAGGCATGTGGATTACAGCGTTTCATTGCAAAGAATGCATGTAACGGGTACACTTGCGCTGTTTCTCCGCCATCTCGTTCAAATGAGCCAGATGTAGGGGGCGGGTATTTATACGTCACAGCGTTCAGCTGAAAAACTCTTCCGGATAGGAAGCTCTTGACCATCCTAGCTCGTAGCTGCTTAAAGCTTGCTGCTAGCTCCTAGTGCTAGCTCCTCGCTGCACAAATAATAGACTTGGGACGGCCTAGAAGATGGCGGACCTCGAACGACTTCCGGTTCAAGCAAGGAGCTAGCAGTAGCACTATAAAAATAAGAGACTTGGGACGCACCCTAAGAGACTTGTGATGGCCTAGAAGATGGCGGACCTCACACGACTTCCGATTCAAGCGAGGAGCTAGCAGTAGCACTATAAAAATAAGAGACTTGGGACACACCCCTGGACGGAGCTGTGAGTGACAACAACCCCGCCCACATTTAAGAGGACTGTCTGAACAGACTGAGGGTCTAGGTACCATGTCTGAAGGGTTACTGCTGGTTCCAAAGGTGCTGGACTGAAAGGGTTTGGTGACAGCAGGTGACGCTCTGTACATGGCGTAGTGTTGGGATGTAGGTAACATCATGTTGGACTGTGTGCACTGTGGAATATTCATGCCATTAGTCAGTAGGATGTTTGTGTTTTTCCAGAATAAAGGGCAAAAACTGAATATCTGTGCATGTAAACAAAGACGACAGAATCAAACCACAATTCCAGAAGAGTCTGGACACTGTAATAAGAACAGGAAGTGATGATTTATAAATTCAGCTGAGTAAAGGTCATTTATAAATTATCACTTCCTGTTGTTACAGTTTCACACAGACTGTTTGATTCAGTTTGAACATGATGAAACAATGAAACTATGTTTTTATGATCAGTTGACGGTTCCTGTCTGCTGCCCTTTCAGAGTAAAGCTCAGTGTACAGACACAGAGGGGTGTGAGCTGTTGTTCTCTCAGGTGGAACGCTGTGATGTCACAGAGCGGACCGACCGGTTGGACCTGAAACTCTGAGAACAGATCACACTGTGATGACTCATGTTCACCTGGACAGGTGAGTTTCAGGTAAAGGAAGTCACTGTGCCTGGAATCATTTGTACATTTACATCTCATTATAATAAAAACACACTCACAGTGTGTCTGATCATGAATACACACATCTTCTCAGCCAATCAGGGGGCAGCACTCAGGAGGAGATGAGATTAAAGTCACTGTGACACATCTGACCAGAGACGAGATCATGTTCTGACAGAGAACGGACTGAAGACCAGGACACATCCAGAGACGTCTTGTTTACATTGTTTACAGTGTTTACCTGACACCTTCACAACTATTAATGTTTCCACAAACCACAGATATGATGGAGGTGGTGTGGTCACACCTCACAGGGGGGAGTTGTATAAAGACAGAACACATCATATAAGACCTGAGTGTTCCTGATCCAGTGGTCTGGGTTCTGTGTCACAGGACGCAGAACGAGGTATAGTTTGGTCCACAGAAGATACTGAACGTCTCCAGATGTGGAACGTAGGACACATCTCACAGCTCAGAGACACTCAGAGTCTCCTCCAATTTCATTACCTCACGGCAGCAACTAACCCCAAAACTTAATATATAAGTTATATATGGTGTGAACAGGAAGAGGACTGAGACCGCATCAGAGCTGAAATGGACCCAACAGAGGACTGAGACCGCATCAGAGCTGAAGTGGACCAGACAGACGACTGAGACCCCATCAGAGCTGAAGTGGACCCAACAGAGGACTGAGACCCCATCACAGCTGAAGTGGACCCAACAGAAGACTGAGACCCCATCACAGCTGAAGTGGACCCGACAGAGGACTGAGACCCCATCACAGCTGAAGTGGACCCAACAGAAGACTGAGACCCCATCACAGCTGAAGTGGACCCGACAGAGGACTGAGACCCCATCACAGCTGAAGTGGACCCGAACAGAGGACTGAGACCCCATCACAGCTGAAGTAAACCAGACAGAGGACTGAGACCCCATCACAGCTGAAGTAAACCCGACAGAGGACTGAGACCCCATCAGAGCTGAAGTGGACCCAACAGAGGACTGAGACCCCATCACAGCTGAAGTGGACCCAACAGAGGACTGAGACCCCATCACAGCTGAAGTGGACCCGACAGAGGACTGAGACCCCATCAGAGCTGAAGTGGACCAGACAGAGGACTGAGACCCCATCACAGCTGAAGTGGACCAGACAGACGACTGAGACCCCATCGGAGCTGAAGTGGACCTGACAGAGGACTGAGACCCCATCACAGCTGAAGTGGACCAGACAGATGACTGAGACCCCATCAGAGCTGAAGTGGACCCAACAGAGGACTGAGACCCCATCACAGCTGAAGTAAACCAGACAGAGGACTGAGACCCCATCACAGCTGAAGTGGACCAGACAGAGGACTGAGACCCCATCACAGCTGAAGTGGACCTGACAGAGGACTGAGACCCCATCAGAGCTGAAGTGGACCGTTACATTAGATCGTTCACATTACATTAGATCGTTCACGTTACATTAGATCGTTCACGTTACATTAGATCGTTCACGTTACATTAGAACGTTCACATGTTACTTTAGATCGTTCACGTGTTAAATTAGATCGTTCACATGTTACATGAGAACGTTCACGTTACTTTAGATCGTTCACATGTTAAATTAGATCATTCACGTTACATGAGAACGTTCACGTTACTTTAGATCGTTCACGTTACTTTAGATCGTTCACATGTTAAATTAGATCATTCACGTTACATGAGAACGTTCACGTTACTTTAGATCGTTCACATGTTACATGAGAATGCTCACATGTTACATTAGAACGTTCATATGTTACATTAGAATGCTAACATGTTACATTAGAACGTTCATATGTTACATTAGAATGCTAACATGTTACATTAGAACGTTCATATGTTACATTAGAATGCTAACATGTTACATTAGAACGTTCACATGTTACATTAGAACGTTCATATGTTACATTAGAACGTTCATATGTTACATTAGAACGTTCACATGTTACATTAGAACATTCACATGTTACATTAGAACATTCACATGTAGCAGACATGTTGAGCCTTTGCATTCCAACAGCTCTGTGGTTAACGTGTCGTCATGTTTACACATGTAAACTTCCGGTTACAGTTAAAACTTTAAACACTCGACAGGAAACTGACTCACTGAAACACGACTGGTTCAGTTTGTTGTTGGTGTTGAACAGTGTCTGACGGTGTCCCTCCACCCTCCTCCACCTGATGAAGTGATGAAGCTCAGACACTTCATCACCCCCGAAATGTATCAAACATAAAAAGCAAACATATGTGGTTCACAGAAACGTACAACACCAATGTTTACTTCATCTGATCACTGAGTCATCAGCTGACCCCCCCACTCCTCCTCCTGCTCCTCCACCTCCACTTCCTCCTCCACCTCCCCCTCCTCCTCCACCTCCACTTCCTCCTCATACAGAAATGTTCACCTCCTCTGTCTGCGTCTCGCTGCTCTGACTCAGTTTATTTCACATTTTTGAGTCCAAAGAAAAAACATGATGAAACCAAAGTGACGTTGTGACATGACAGAAATGTGACTGATGATCAGAGGAGTCGATCAGCTGATAAACGTTTGATTAGAAACTATTTTAATCAGTGATTATTGATCGACTCATCTTCAGTCTGTCAGCTGAGACTTTATGTGACATCACAGACATTATTTACATAAACAAACCTGATCTGTGTCTTTGAACAGGTCATGTGTGATCATTGTGATCGATTATTTCTTTATTGATGTCAGAGATCTATAAATGGCGACAGATATCCATCAATACAGGATGATCAATATCTAATCATTTCATATTTTAAATGTTCAATAGTTTCAGCCTTTAAATGATCAGATGAGTCGAAAACTATCACTAATCCATAATCAGTACTGAGAGCTGGTGGATGTTTTCTCACTGCTGAAACCAATCACTAATCAATAATCACTAATCAATAGATCAACAGTGGTTGTCTCACCGTTGTTGGTCTGGTTGTTCCTGGGAGTCCGGAGCTCCGGCGGGTCGACTCGCGGCTTCTCCCCGCCCTCCTGGTCCTCAGTGTCGACCTCGGTCTTCACCCTCTTGCGGTAGACCTTGAGTCCGGAGCTGGGGTGGAACACGCACACGTCCTGGTCCTGGGTGGAGCACTTCACCATCCCGCACTGCTGCTCCCGGACCCCGACCAGGGCCAGGTCACAGTCCGGGTCCTCACAGCACGTCTCCAGGCAGTTCTGCCGGTCCACGGCCATCGTTACCGGGGGCACGGTCGAGTCCTGCTCTGGAGTCTGTTCGGGACCAGGGACCAGGTCCCACTCGCAGTCCAGGGATAGACCGGGACATACCAGGACCAGGAGCAGCAGCAGAGACCAGCGGATCATCGTCTTTAATCCAACACGCAGTTTTAATTAAGGAGAGGTTTCTGGGCTCCGCGCGCACACAGAGCTCACTTCCGTGTTTGGAGGCTTCGTGTTGTCGCAGGAAGATTTACCTGAGCGACAGGTGAGGTCACCGCGGACACGCCCGCTCACGTGACGTCACATATACCACCCACTGAAAACATTCAGATCATAAATGTCTCAGTTTGTTTGTTTATCTTTTCTTTTTAAATTATTATTTATTCATCCAAACTCCATCTGATCAACATGTGGAGTTTGATTTGATGGAAAATCACCCACAATAAAATAAAATAAAATGAAATAAAGTGCTTCATGTTTTTATTCATAAACAGAAATTATCCTGTTTTTAATCTTTCCTCCAAAAATCAAAGATTCTTCTCAAAAAGTGAAAAACACTGAATTAAAATAAATAAATAAATAAATATGAGGTCTTGATTTTTTAATTATGAAAGAAAATCTGTGGAAACTCAGGATCTTAGAATTGTTGTTAAACACAGGATGTGACGGTGACTAGTGTTTGATCATAGTTAATCTGATTGGACTTCTGTGAGACTTTAATAAATATTAATGTTTAATAAACTGAGTCTGAATATAGCTAATCATGTCATCAATGTGGAGCGTTCAATGACCCTCTGTTCTGTGGCTTGTTGTAGAAATGATGAGGAAAGAGAATAAAGTCATGGACTCATATTTATCTGAGATAACGTGTCACACATGTCACACACATACTGTATCAATCAATCAATCAATCAATCAATCAATTTTACTTATAAAGCCCAATATCACAAATCACAATTTGCCTCACAGGGCTTTACAGCATACGACATCCCTCTGTCCTTTGGACCCTCACAGCGGATAAGGAAAAACTCCCCAAAAAACCCTTTAATGGGGAAAAAAACGGTAGAAACCTCAGGAAGAGCAACTGAGGAGGGATCCCTCTTCCAGGACGGACAGACGTGCAATAGATGTCGTACAGAACAGATCAACATGATAAATTAACAGTAATCTGTATGACACAATGAGACAGAAAGAGAGAGAGACAGAGAGAGACAGAGACATGTCACACACATGTCACATACATATCATATACATGGCACACACGTCACATACATGTCACACACACGTCACATACATGTCACACACACATCACTCACATGTCAAACAAATGTCAAACACATGCAATATATATGTCACACACGTCATATACATGTCATACACATCACACATGACATGTGTCTCTGTCCTTCTGCTCCTCTGCTCCTCCTGATTGAATCTGTTTCCTGCTTAGATCTGTTGATGTGACTCTGACTCAGCTGTTCGATCTGTTTGTGACGTTCAAGGACCATATAAAGTATCTGTGTATTTTTACTGTATTTCTTTCTGTATTAAAGTTGTTACAGTATTTTGTCTAATTCGTTTTTATTTGTTCTTATTTATATCAATTTTTATGGTGTCTTTACTGTTTGAACAAAAAACCCAGAGTAATTTTTTTCTGTGTAAAAAACATAAATCCTTTATCACTCTGATTTATCACTGATGTTATAAATCTCTACAGCCCCTGAACGCATCAGCAGCAGCAGCATCGTGGTACCCGCCCTGCTCCGTGTCCGTCTGCCTGCACGCGCCTCACCGACGGTACACCGGATCCACCGAGTCTACCGGCCCCACCAGGTCCACCGGGTCAGCCTGACGGGACTCTGATCCTCTATAATATTATTATTCTTACAGCTTCTTTCATTTTTTATTGTTATTAATTGTATTATTATTTTTATCACCAGGCTGAAGAAACAAACAAACTCTGAGGGTTTGTTACTATTATTATTAGTATTAGTAGTAATATAATTATTGTTACTGTTATTAATATTACCGTTGTTATCATTGTTATTAATACTATTATTATTAGGCTACTGTGTCTCAGTCTCCCAGAGTATTTCTCTGTCTCTGTGACACGGCGACTATTTAAACACCAGATCACCGGATCGCACTGCGGGGTGTTTGTGTTTGGAGGCGGACAGTCCGGTGTGATGGCGGCTCTCCGGGTCGGGCGGCGGGTCAATAAGGTGTGTGGTGATCAGTCACCGGGCCGTGCCGGCAGCGGGCGGGACGTTCAGCGGAGAAAGGCCCGGGTCACCGTCAAATACAACCGCGCAGAGCTGCAGAGGAGGCTGGACGTGGAGCGGTGGATCGACCAGGGACTGGACCAGCTGTACCGGGACCGGGTGAGTACCGCTGAGGATTACTGAGTACTGCTGAGGATTACCTAGTACTGCTGAGGATTACTGAGTACTGATGAAGATTGATGAGTACTGATGAAGATTAATGAGTACTGCTGAGGATTACTGAGTACTGATGAGGATTACTGAGTACTGCTGAGGATTACTGAGTACTGATGAGGATTACTGAGTACTGATGAAGATTAATGAGTACTGATGAGGATTACTGAGTACTCATGAAGATTACTGAGTACTCATGAAGATTACTGAGATTACTGAGTACTGCTGAGGATTACTGAGTCCTGATGAGGATTAATGAGTACTGATGAAGATTAATGAGTACTCATGAAGATTACTGAGTACTCATGAAGATTACTGAGTACCGATGAGGATTATTGAGTACTGATGAAGATTAATGAGTACTGAAGAAGAGTACTGAGTACTGATGAGGATTATTGAGTACTGATGAGGATTACTGAGTACTGATGAAGATTACTGAGTACTCATGAAGATTACTGAGATTACTGAGTACTGCTGAGGATTACTGAGTACTGATGAAGATTAATGAGTACTGATGAAGATTACTGAGTACTGATGAAGATTACTGAGTACTCATGAAGATTACTGAGATTACTGAGTACTGCTGAGGATTACTGAGTACTGATGAAGATTAATGAGTACTGATGAAGATTAATGAGTACTCATGAAGATTACTGAGTACTGATGAAGATTACTGAGTACCGATGAGGATTATTGAGTACTGATGAAGATTAATGAGTACTGAAGAAGAGTACTGAGTACTGATGAGGATTATTGAGTACTGATGAGGATTACTGAGTACTGATGAAGATTGCTGAGTACTGATGAGGATTACTGAGTACTGATGAAGATTACTGAGTCCTGATGAGGATTATTGAGTACTGATGAAGATTAATGAGTACTAAAGAAGAGTACTGAGTACTGATGAGGATTATTGAGTACTGATGAGGATTACTGAGTACTGATGAAGATTACCTAGTACTGATGAAGATTACTGAGTGCTGCTGAAGATTACTGAGTCCTGATGAGGATTACTGAGTACTGATGAGGATTACTGAGTACTGATGAGGATTACTGAGTGCTGCTGAGAATTACTGAGTACTGCTGAAGATTACTGAGTACTGCTGAGGATTACTGAGTGCTGATGAGAATTACTGAGTACTGCTGAAGATTACTGAGTACTGATGAAGATTACTGAGTACTGATGAAGATTACTGAGTGCTGCTGAAGATTACTGAGTCCTGATGAGGATTACTGAGTACTGATGAGGATTACTGAGTGCTGCTGAGAATTACTGAGTACTGCTGAGGATTACTGAGTACTGCTGAGGATTACTGAGTATTGCTGAGGATTACTGAGTATTGCTGAGGATTACTGAGTGCTACTGCAGACACAGGTCCCGACCAGGCTAACAGCCAGGTTCTGATCCAGTCACTGTGATCAGAAATCAATGTGTTTCACAGTTATTCCACATTCTTATGTATTTGCCCCATTTTAAACAAACAAAATACATTTAGCCTACAATAATGAAAAAAACATTAAACATTTAAAACATTATTTTATTCCTAATTACTGGTGTGATGAGCACGGTCAGGTGTCTTCAGTGAAGTCAGTGATGAGGGCGATATATAAAGTCCCGTGCACATGTGTGTGTTTCTTCCTTCACAATGGCGTTGTCTTTCTTGAATGATGTTTTGGATGAAGAGGCACTAATTCTGCAAAGGGCATTCCAACGGGAGAGAGTTCTTCGGGACAGGTTGGACCCATTGCTTTTTGATGACGACCACCTGTACAAGCGGTACAGGTTCTCAGGGGAAGGCATCCGCTACCTCTGCCGACTGCTGGGTCCGCTAATCCAGCGCCGCACAGCACGGAGCCGTGCGACAACGTCACACAGATGGTTTTAGAGCTGCTTTGGTTCTCGTTCTTAAAACAGCAGTTTTTATTAAATAGCTGCTTATAGCAGGATTTTATTTTATTTTTTTATTTTTATAGGAAGTATAAAGCGCTTAAGATAAAAGCATAAGACACACACTAAAGTCAGTCCACCACACAGGGTGCACACAGTATTGGGAGCAGTCTTGGGTTCAGCATCTTGCCCAAGGGTACTTTGACATGCAGATATCCTCACCAATAAAAGGAGTAATTGTTGGAATACACATACAAGGAGGTGGTGGTGGAGGTGGTTATTAGGCTTCATAACTGTGTGTCCTTCCCAAATTACATTCCCAGTTAACTAAATAAATAACTACAGTGTACTTTACATTAATGAATGGAAACAGGAAGAGGAAACCACAATATTCTTTGACCTCATTTTATTGAAATGAAAAATACTGTAGTCAGTCAGTGTCTGCTTGGAGCTGGGGAGAGAGAGAGAAATAACATTGATTAATACATTGCATCACAGTCATGCTTACAGTGTGCATTAAAATCACTTCTTCCTTTCTCTAGTTTCTTAATTTCCAGTTTCCTTAAGGTCTTTTTATTTATTTGTCTGTCAAGCTCCATGTCCTGCAGCTTTTTCTTTTCACACTGGAGCTTCACATCTGCCAGCACTATCTGCTTCTGTACATGACTTGCATATAGCTGTCTGACAGTCTGTGAATTCTGTACAACACATATCTATTAGCACAGCAGTTGTGGACACCATGGATGTCCTTCAGGCAATACTCACTGCATTTACAGGCAGACTGGCAGGCTGTTCATCTGTGTCATGCTACAAATATATTTTCTATGAGCACCAAATCACTGACTTCTTATACATTAAGGACTAAATTATTTCCACGAGACTGACAGGTTACCTCAAACCTTCTGGAGTCCAGAGACAGAGTCTCCTCCTCATCTGCTGCAGATGTGCCTTCACCCTGCACATTAAATAGAACTTGTATTGACCTAGTGTAAACTTGCAAGTAAGTCAAGCATGTGTGAAACTGTGATTGACCCACATGGTTTATTTAAGAAAGCCGTGGATGCGCACTTACCTGAATAAGTTACACCTGGCTTGACATAGCTGCTCCTCCTCAGCCTGGCTTGGCGTTCAAACAACCAATGAAGCCAGGATGGACTGATGAGACTTTGTCCTGCCTCGCTTTTCCACTTATCCTCAATTGCTTAATTCTACTTTCAAACAGCGGGCCCCAGGACATCAGTAACCTTC
Organism: Epinephelus awoara; assembly: GCA_035609425.1. Taxonomy (NCBI): domain Eukaryota; kingdom Metazoa; phylum Chordata; class Actinopteri; order Perciformes; family Serranidae; genus Epinephelus; species Epinephelus awoara. The sequence continues at coordinate 44,783,962 of CM069297.1, forward strand.
AGTTGTCCATCAGCAGAATGTAATCTATTAATTATTACATGTTACCTTTATTTGAAAGTAATCAGTTGCTTTACAGTACTCCTCTCTGTGCAGAGTAATCAGTTACTGATCAGAAGAAATGATGTCAGATGTGAGTCATGATGTTTATCACAGGTCTGACTCAGTGGATTCAAATGACAAACATGATGTAGAACCATATTACTGTGTTACTGCTACAAAGTAATCTATTACTCTGACCCCTGACTCTGTCCATCCTCCCTGTCAGAGTTAAACCATATGAACACAGACTGAGAAATAAAGGTGCTGATCGGAACCTAACCAGGGTTCTCTAGCTGGTCTCCAGAGGAGAACCCTCCATAGTTCAGGTTCTACGTGGACTGCTCTCAGAGGGTTCTACCTAGAATCCAACAGAAAGGAAAAAGTATTATCTAGAATCATCAGAAGCCTCTCTGAGGGTCCTACTGAGAACCTTTCCACCTTCTAAGGTTTCTAACTGGAACCAACTGAAGGGGGTCCAATGAGAACCCTCTTATAATCCAGGGTTCTCATTAGAACCCACCCAGGTTGTTCCAATGAGAACCCTTTTAAACATACCTGTCAAGTTTTGGATTTGAAAATAAGGGAAATTTTTTGGCGCCTGCCGCGAGCCCCCATCTCAAAAACAAAAACAGCATCAATAAGTGATTAATATAAGGGGGATCAAAATAAAATAAAAATCAACCAGCCACCCTCCTCCCCTGACAAGTAAAGAACAGTCCCTTCATAAGTAAAGAACAGTCCCTTCATAAGTAAAGAACAGTCCCTAAAGTGCGGTGAGGTTTTTGGACCGTTACCTGCCACAAGAGAGAAATGTGAACGGCTCGCTTTTCCTCTGACACGTCACATACCTGTGTGTCGCCACGGCTTGGTTGTCCAGGTACTACTGGGCAGTCATGACACCAACGAAAGAGGAAATTACTGGACCTGGAGTCTGACTTCTCTGTCGCCGGTAAGCCGCAGTAAGTTATCTTGCGCCGCAGAGCACTATGAGCCTCCGCTGTATTATTGTCTGTGACCCCCGTTCAACCCACAACCGCCATTCGCCTTTCCTTTTCTGCTGCTGGTTGAAACGTGATAATAGTTACTAAAAATACCCCACTAACTTGACGTAAAAATGAACGCTAGTCTAGAAAACTGGCGAGTTTTTTTGTTGTTGTTGTTGTTTTTTTTGGAGGGCGCTCGTGCGCCCTCACATAGATTGCGCCCTGGGCGGTCACCCACATTGCCCATAGCAAAGCCCGTCCCTGGGTGTACAGGAAATCTAAAATAACCACTTGTCAAGCAGACCTGCTGTCGACACTAACCTCGCGACAACTGCCACCCAGGCTACTGCAGGTGGCAGTTGTCGCGAGGCTAGTGACAGAGTTCAGTGTGAAGAGGCAGAGGAATTTTTTTTTTTTTTAATTATATTTTAATATGGGAGAGGATACGGGAGGACAGCGTGAAAGAGGGGTAAAATACGGTAGTTTCCCAGCCAAAACGGGAGACTTGACAGCTATGCTTTTAAAGTCCATTCTTTTCATTAGAACCCACCCAGGTAGTTCTATTGAGAACCCTTTTATAATCCCAGATAAACTGTGATCAGACTGATGATGGTTCTAGTATAACAGGTTCTGTCAGGCAGCTTTGGGCTCCATGAGGTTCCTAAAGAACCAGAACTGAAGTCACAGCGGGAGAACCTTTCATCTCGCCTGCTGGGTGTGTTTGTTGTGTGTGTCTGAACCTCTGAGGGGGGCGGAGTCATTGATGTACAGAGGTGACCTGCCTCCATAATCTCTGAGCCAATCGTCATCAAACATGGAGGAGTTGTCTTCATCATCTTCATCCTTCTTCATGTCCTGAGTTTAATTCACATCCACTTCCACTGCACCTGTGACAGTGGGCATGGCTTTGTGTGGTTCGATCATCAAACAGTCAGCAGGGGGCGCCACAGCTCCAAACATGTCCAACAGCCTGTCACAAAATGTGTCCATAAATCAGTTTGTTCAAACGTCTCCAAACTCTGTGGACATCCTTAACTCAGACATTAAAACATGTCTCCAAAATGTTTCTGCAGTTGACCAATAGGAAGTGAGTGTTCCCACAAGGGGGCGTGGCCTAGAGGGGCGTGGCCTGGTACAGATCTTAATGACCGTCTGATCGTTATAAAACCTGATGTTTGTCTTTGATGTGGGTGTCCTCACCTGTCTTTAGGTCTATATCTGTCCCAGCTGTCAGTGATTCACTATCTGAACCCTCAGAGAGACTCCGCCCCCAGCATCGTCATTATCATCGTTACTATTTGGACGTTAACGAGGGACACTGACGTCTCATGTGTCCTCATGAGTCTGATGTATCGCATGTGTCCTCATGTGTCTCATGTGTCCTCAGGAGGACGAGATGCCGGAGGAGGTGAACATTGACGAACTGTTGGACCTGAAGACAGACGAGGAGAGGACACATAGACTGCAGGTGAATGTCTGTTTATCTGTCTGTCTGTCTGTCTGTCCTCACTGTGTCTCACCTGTCTTTGTCTCTGTCTCCACAGGATGTCCTTCACTCCTGTAACAACAACACAGAGGTGAGAACCATAAAGAAACAACAGAAAGTGAAGTCATTAAACTGAAAAATGTTTGAATATAAACAGGTGTAGGTTCCGTCCTCATGTGTCCTCATGTGTCTTCTAACTAGGGGCTGGTACAAGGCAAGCCTGAGCCAGCCCTAACTATAAGCTTTATCAAAGAGGAAAGTCTTAAAGGAATAGTTCACCCTAAAACAAAATTCAGTCATTATGGACTCACCCTCATGCTGATGAGTAATCTGGTGTAGTTTTCTCTTCCTCAAAGTGCACCTGGAGACCCCCGGTGAGCCAGTCCTGCAGCGAAAATCCTTACAATGGGCGTCAATTATGACCGACACGAAAAGGTCCATAAAACTACACAAAAACTTTGTAATATTTCTCCACACTGCTCGTCCGCGACAATCCAAGTGTCCTGAAGTGGGAACATCCAGAGTTTACTCGCAACAACGTCATTTAGTATATTTTAATACCATAAACAGTGGCTATGCTCTGTTTGCTGGAGGCACGCTTGCGCGTGCTCGCCCGTGTACGCCGTTCACTCTCTGTCCTTTTGAACATTTGAAATCCTCCGGTGAAAAGTGTTCACTACAGACCCGGAGTGCATGGACGTTCAGCTGCGTCTAATGCATTTGCTGTTTATTGCTCTGTTTTTCTGTACGTTTAATCTGGATGTTACTGCTCTGCTGGTGTATGACCGCCAAGCTCTGCTCCACATCCGAGCTTCAGTCGAAACTAGAATACTGACTGATTTTAATCCCCCTCCCCGGTTTGAGCATATACCTGCTTACCTGAGCCGCACACCTGGCCTCCTCCCCCGCAAGAAACGCCTGAGGAAACGGGGGAAACGCGGTGGTGCTTTGGTACGTGTGAAGGCCTTTCTGTCATCATCCTGTGCAGCTGATCATCGCCTCCTGCGAAGAGGATATTGCTACTCTTCTGCCGTGCGATCTTCACTGAAACTCAGAGGACCATGGTTGCGGGTCGTAGGTCCGTCTCCTCCCTCTGCTGCTTCTGGCTCCGGGTCGCTAACTGGCCTACCAATCGGCGCTGCTCCCTGGCGTTTGGCGGTGTGCCCCCCTTCTCCTTCCTCCGGCTGGATGACTGCACCTCTCCCCCGCGCTGCCTCCCTGTCAGCGGTGCGTCCGGCTTGGAGCAGTCCGGTACCTGCCCCCCCGCCGCGGCAGTTGTGGGTCCGCGGTGTTACGCAATCCAGCCTGTGCCCGCTGCGACTTGCAGCTGCCTCTGCCTCAGTGACCGACCTTACCCTGAGTATGGCCTTAATCAACACTCGATCCCTGTCAAATAAGACATTCCTGCTGAAGGATTTCTTCTCCTCCCGTGGTTTGGATTTCATGTTTTTAACAGAGACCTGGCTGCCTGTTGGTGAGTACATGCAGTTCTCCGAGCTTCTTCCTCCTGACTGTACTTATTTTAGCTCTCCTCGTACTACAGGCAGAGGTGGAGGCCTTGCCTGTGTTTTTAAATCCAGTTTTAACTGTCGACAGATTTCCCCTGTCTCTTACTCCAGCTTTGAACTGCAGCTCTTTGAGCTGAACTCCTCTCCTCCTTTGCTGTGTGCAGTAATGTACCGTCCACCAAAATACAGCAAGGATTTTATTCATGACTTTGAAAACTTTTTATCTGGAACTATGGTTGACTTCGACCATTTTCTTATTGTTGGTGATTTGAATATCCATGTGTGTTGTGAAGGCAGGCCTCTGGTCAAAGATTTCTTATCTCTGCTTGACTCTTTTAACCTCACTCAGTGTGTGTCTGGCTCCACACATTAAAAGGGACACACACTTGACTTAGTGATGTCTCATGGGTTGACCGTCTGTGTCAGTGAAATCTGTGACAGTGCCTGTATTTCTGATCACCTGCCTGTTTTATTTTCTGCCACCATCCCGTGCTCTGTTGTTGCTGCTTGTCCACCTTCTCGTCATCGTCGTGTTATCAACACCAGCACTCACGCCCAGTTCTCTGCACTGTTTAAAGATTCTGTGCTTTCCAGTGTGGATGGGTCTGTGTCTGTCTGTGCTGAAGTGCTAGTTACTCTTTTTAACTCTACCTGCAGCAGTATCCTGGATTCCATTGCTCCTCTAAGAATTACTCGTCCTAAAGCACAATATGAACCATGGATAACTGAATCTGTTCGTGCTCTTAGACGCTCATGTAGATGTGCAGAGAGAAGGTGGAAGAAGGACAGGCTGCAGGTCTCCTTTGAAATTTTACGAGACTGTCTTTTAGAGTACCAGAGAGCTGCAAAATTAGCAAAATCCTCTTACATTTCAAACCTAGTTTCTACTAACATTGGAAAACCCAAAGTTCTTTTTAGTGTTTTAAATTCAATTGTGACACCTCAAGATGCTGCCTGCGTTGTTTCTACTTCCACCCTCTGTAATGATTTTCTCAGCTTCTTCACTGACAAAATCACTGCTCTGCGGTCTATCCCTGTCTCTACTGACCCTGACCCCTGTGTCCCTCCACTGTGCCAAGCTGCTTTTAACCAGTTTGAGCCAGTCTCTCTGTCTGAGCTATCTGAGGTTGTTCACGATTTGAATCCTACTAGCTGCTCTTCAGACAGCATTCCCTCCAAGTTTTTAAAGGGGGTGTTTGACTCGGTAGGGTCAGTGCTTCTGGTGTTGGTAAATGCCTGTCTCAGTTCAGGTAGTTTCCCATCAGCTTTTAAACATGCTATTGTGCAGCCCCTTCTAAAAAAACCTAATCTTGACCCCTCTTTGCTCTCAAACTTCAGGCCTATCTCCAAACTACCCTTCCTGTCCAAAGTGTTGGAGAAAGTAGTTTTTAAACAACTTCAATCCTTTTTAATCGAAAACAGCGTCTATGAGAAGTTTCAGTCTGGGTTCAGAGCTCGTCATAGCACTGAAACTGCTCTTTTAAGGGTTTTTAATGACTTAATTTTAACTGTTGACTCTGGGTGTGCTGCTATTCTGGTTACCTTAGATCTGACAGCAGCTTTTGACACAGTGGATCATGAGACCCTTTTACTGCGCTTAGAGCATTGTGTGGGGATTAAAGGTACTGCCCTGAAGTTTTTTCGCTCTTATTTGACAGAGAGAACCTTCTCCGTCCATCTGGGTGAGTCCTCTTCAGGCGTGGCCCCTCTTTCTTGTGGGGTTCCCCAAGGCTCCATTCTAGGCCCTCTGCTTTTTGTTCTGTACATGCTGCCCCTGGGTTCTATCTTTCGTAAGCACAATGTCTCTTTCCACTCCTTTGCAGATGACGTACAAATATATTTTCCTCTGAAAGTAAATTGTAAGGATTCTCTGCAGCCTCTGCTATCTTGTCTGAAAGATATTAAAACATGGATGAACATAAACTTTCTAAACTTAAATGACAATAAGACAGAGGCTATTGTGTTTGGAAATCCAAATGTCCTGGACTGCTCAGCCAATTTTCTCGAACACCTTGCACCTAACTGTCGCTCCTCTCTAAAGAGTCTTGGTGTGACCTTTGACAGTGCTTTTAAATTTGACAAACAGATTGGCTCTGTGGTCAAAGGTGCTTTTTATCAGTTGAGGCTGCTGGCCAAGGTCAAGCCATATCTTCGCCCCCAAGATCTGGAAAGAGTGGTTCATGCATTCATCACCACCAGGCTTGATTATTGTAACTCCTTGTATGTGGGTCTAGACCAGTCCTCTATCCAGCGCCTGCAGCTAGTACAGAACGCTGCTGCTCGCTTACTGACTGGAACTAAAAAGAGAGAACACATCACACCGGTGCTGTCCTCCCTGCACTGGCTTCCAGTCCGCTTCCGGATAAATTTTAAAATCTTGTTGTTTGTTTTTAAGGCTCTGAACGGTGTTGCTCCTTCTTACCTAAATGACCTTCTACAGTTGTATAAGCCGGGGAGAGATTTAAGATCAGCTGACCATTTGATTTTAGCTGTCCCTAAATGCAGGCTAAAAACAAAGGGGGAGCGAGCGTTTGCTGTAGCCGCCCCAAAACTGTGGAACAGCTTACCGCCGCAGATCAGATCAGCCTCTAGCCTTGGGATTTTTAAATCAGCTCTGAAAACACACTTTTTCTCACTAGCATTCGACAGAACTTGAGATTGTACATACAAATTCTTATTGTCTTATGTGTTTTATGTGTTCTATTTGTTTTATGTCATGCCCTTTTATCATGTACAGCACTTTGGTCAACTATGGTTGTATTTAAATGTGCTTTAGAAATAAATTTTGATTGATTGATTGATTGATTGACGTTGACGGTGTTGATATTGCGAAGAAGAGCAATCAGCCATAGCTGTAGTCTTTAAGAGTCCTGAACTGGCCTGTGGAAAGTCACGGATCTCCTGAACACACAGATCTCCTGATTGAAGCATCCAGGAAAGGAACACACTTGAACCATCTTTTTATTTTAACTTCCCGGCGCTATTGAAAAAAGAGTAAACCTTTGAGTGACAAAGAAAATAACCAATAATGTTGTTTTTCATCCAGCTCGGGGAGAAACTAACTTCGTTCTGTGCTCTCGTGGCGTACAGCAGGATGTAAATACCGGTGTATCTATCGCGAGTTCTCATTCAAGCGGGCCAGAGTGAACGGCGTACACGGGTGAGCATGCGCGAGCGCGCCTCCGGCAAACAGAGCATAGCCGCTGTTTATGGTATTAAAATATACTAAATTACGTTGTTGCGAGTAAACTCTGGATGTTCCCACTTCAGGACACTTGGATTGTCGCGGACGAGCAGTATGGAGGAATATTACAAAGTTTTTGTGTAGTTTTATGGACCTTTTCGTGTCGGTCACAATTGACGCCCATTGTAAGGATTTTCGCTACAGGACTGGCTCACTGGGGGTCTCCAGGTGCACTTTGAGGAAGAGAAAACTACACCGGATTACTCATCAGCATGAGGGTGAGTCCATAATGACTGAATTTTGTTTTAGGGTGAACTATTCCTTTAAGTCTAGTCATAAATGTTGAGACGGTGTCTGCCTTCTGGACCGCAACAGGAAGAGGAGCCTGTTAGCTGAAGGCTCTGGCTCCTGATCTACTTTTGGAGACTTTAGGGACCACGAGTAACCCTGCATTCTCAGAGCGCAGAGTTCTGGTGGGATAATATGGCACTATGAGCTCTCTAAGATATGACGGAGCTTGACCATTTAGAGCTTTATAAGTTAACAGTAAGATTTTGAATTCAATTCTGGATTTTACAGGGAGCCAGTGCAGAGAAGCTAAAACAGGAGAAATATGATCTCGTTTCTTAGTTCCTGTTAGTACACGTGCTGCTGCATTCTGAATTAGCTGGAGGGTTTTTAAGGACTTACTAGAGCTACCTGATAATAGAGAGTTACAGTAATCCAGCCTCGAGGTAACAAAAGCGTGGACCAATTTTATCGGGTCAGGATAGGCCTAATTTTCGCAATATTACGCAGAGGAAAAAATGCAGTCTGTGAGGTTTGTTTTAAATGGGAATTAAAAGACAAATCTTGATCAAATGTTACTCCGAGGTTTCTTACGGTAGTGGTAGAGGCCAGAGCAATGCCATCTAGAGAAACTACGTCATCAGATAAAGAGTCTCTGAGTTGTTTGGGGCCAAGAACAATAACTTCAGTTTTGTCTGAATTTAACATCAGGAAGTTGGTGCTCATCCAGGTTTTTATGGATAACTTTGGGCTTTCTCAGCATGTCACAGAACCGACACATATATTAGATCTAATTATTTCCAAAGGTCTTAATATCTCTGAGGTTGTGGTGAACGATGTTGCTTTATCTGACCATTACTGTGTTTCATTCAAAATGACTACCCTTGCTAATCCTATGAAAAGTGAAGCAGAGGTGATCAGAAAGCGTTATATAACCTGTGCATTATTATTCACCCAGCGTTTTACACCATCACAAACCCTGCCCTCAGCTCTAGTTGATGACCTTGTAAGCAGTTTTAGTTCCAATGTTATGAATGTTATTGATTCTATCGCCCCAATTAAGACCAAAGTTATGTCAGGTAGGAAAAAGGCACCCTGGAGAAACGCCAAACTGGTTAAAGAATACAAAAGAGTATGTAGACAAGCTGAACGCAGGTGGCGTAAAAACAAACTCCAGGTATATTACAACATTTATAAAGAGAGTCTTCACAACTATAACCAGGAACTGAAGAATGCAAGGCAATCATATTTTTCAGAGATTATCAATAGAAACAGTAATAATGCCCGCACACTTTTTTCTGTAGTGGACAGACTGACAAACCCCACAGCATCACTCCCTCCTGAACTACTGTCTAACAAGTCATGAATCAGAATCAGAATCATTTTTAATCGCCAAGTACGTTCGCACATACAAGGAATTCTGTTCCGGCAGGTGGTAACACTCTCAGAATAAGGTACAAGTGATAAAGAACAAGAAAGGAATACGTAATAAGAAAAACAGGATATGTACATCTATATGCAAAGTAAAAAAAGTAAGTTAAAAAATAGAATAAATATAAAATAAATAAGTAAATAAAATAGTATGTACAAGGGTGGTGCAAAGTACACAAGATAGTGCAAATGATAGTGGTTTTTGGTTAGTGCAAATGATTGGTTGAAACCATTTATGAGCTGTTCATTAAAGTGATGGCAGTGGGGAAGAAGCTGTTTTTAAGTCGTGTGGTTTTGGTGCGCAGGGCTCTGTAGCGCCTGCCGGAGGGGAGGAGGGAGAACAGGTTGTTTCCCGGGTGGGCGGGGTCCTTGATGATGTTGGCTGCCCTCTTCCTGGTTCTGGAGCAGTACAGTTCCTGGATGGAGGGCAGGGGGGCCCCAGTGATTTTTTCAGCAGTTCTAACTGTGCGCTGCAGTCTGTTCCTGTCCTGCTGTGTGGCTGCTCCGAACCACACGGTGATGGAGGAGCACAGGACAGACTCGATGACAGCCGTGTAGAACTGGATCAGCAGCTCCTGAGACAGGCCGTGTCTCTTCAGCTGTCGCAGGAAGAACATCCTCTGCTGGGCCTTTTTCAGGATGGAGTGGATGTTCTTCTCCCACTTCAGGTCCTGGGAGATGGTAGTCCCCAGGAACTTGAAGGTCTCGACGGCTGACACAGGGCAGCTGCTGATGGTGAGGGGGAGCAGTGGCGAGGGCTGTCTCCTGAAGTCCACTGTCATCTCCACCGTCTTGAGCGTGTTCAGCTCCAGGTTGTGCTGGCTGCACCAGAGCACCAGCCGCTCGATCTCTCGCCGGTATGCAGACTCGTCTCCGTCCTGGATCAGGCCGATGACTGTGGTGTCGTCTGCAAACTTCAGGAGTTTGACGGCTGGATGCGTGGAGGTGCAGTCGTTGGTGTAGAGGGAGAAGAGCAGTGGGGACAGGACACACCCCTGGGGGGCACCAGTGCTGATGGTCCGGGTAGCTGAGGTGACGTCTCCCAGCCTCACCTGCTGGCTTCTGTCTGTCAGGAAGCTGGTGATCCACTGACAGATGGTCAGAGACACGTTGAGGTGGGAGAGCTTGGAGTAGAGGATTTCAGGGATAATGGTGTTGAACGCAGAGCTGAAATCCACAAACAGGATCCTCGCGTAGCTGCCTGGGGTGTCGAGGTGCTGCAGGATGTAGTGCAGTCCCAGGTTGACAGCATCGTCCACCGACCTGTTTGCCCTGTAGGCAAACTGCAGCGGGTCCAGCAGGGGTCCTGTCACCGACTTCAGGTGGCTCAACACAAGTCTTTCAAAGGACTTCATGACCACAGACGTTAGAGCCACCGGTCTGTAGTCATTCAGTCCTGCGATGGAGGGTTTCTTGGGGACTGGGATGATGGTAGAGCGCTTGAGCACGGAGGGGACTTCACACAGCTCCAGTGAGCAGTTGAAAATCCTGGTGAAGATGGGAGCCAGCTGGTCAGCACAGGCTTTGAGACAGGAGGGTGACACTCTGTCTGGGCCTGGTGCTTTCCTGATCTTCTGCTTTTTGAAGATCTGGCTCACCTCCTCTTCGCACACTCTGAGTGGGACCGGGGGGGCAGGTTGCAGTGCGACTGGAGGTGTGACGGGGGTAGTCGTACTGCTGGTCTGGATGAGTGGTGGCTGGGTGAGGGGTGCGAAGTTGTCCCCCTCAAATCTGCAGTAAAAGGTGTTGAGGTCGTTGGCCAGGTCTTTGTTTGCCTCGACGCGGGGGGAGGGTCTCTTATAGTTGGTGATTGTCCGCAGGCCCCTCCACACTGAAGCAGGGTCGTTGGCTGAGAACTGGTTTTTCAGCTTCTCAGAGTAGCTCTTCTTAGCTGCTCTGATTTCCCTGTTCAATGAGTTCCTGGCCTGCCGGTACAGGACCCTGTCCCCACTCCTGTAGGCCTCCTCCTTGGCCTGGCGGAGCTGGCGCAGTCTGGCAGTGAACCATGGCTTATTATTGTTAAAAGTCCGGAATGTTTTGGTTGGTACACACATGTCCTCACAGAAACTGATGTAGGACGTCACAGTGTCTGTCAGTTCGTCCAGGTTATCGTTAGCAGCTTCAAAGACACTCCAGTCTGTGTAGTCAAAGCAGGCCTGTAGTTCCTGCTTTGCCTCGTTGGTCCACTTACTCACAGTCTTCACCACAGGCTTGGCAGTTTTTAGCTTCTGCCTGTAAGTGGGGATGAGGTGGACCAAGCAGTGTGCCAGAGCTGCTCGGGGAACGGAGTGGTATGCTCCTTTAAAAACGGTGTAGCAGTGGTCCAGTGTGTTGCTGCCTCTGGTGGGACAGCTGATGTGCTGCTTGTATTTTGGGAGTTCCTGATTTAATCTCGCTCTGTTAAAGTCTCCCATGACAATAAAGAGCGAGTCCGGGTGTTTAGCTTCGAAGCCGTTTAATTGCTCGGCGAGAGTCTGCAGCGCTTCACTCACGTTGGCTTGGGGGGGGATGTAAACACCAGCCATGATGAAGGAGGAGAACTCCCGCGGCGAATAAAACGGCTTGCAGTTTATGAGAAAAGACTCCAGATTCGGGCTGCAGTGTGTAGACAGGACCGTGACAGATGTGCACCAACCTTCGTTGATATAAAAACATATTCCACCGCCCTTTGTTTTCCCCGAGAGCTCCTTGACGCGGTTCGCGCGGTGAGAGAGAAGCCCGGCAGCTGTAATCCGGCGTCGGGAACGGCTTCGCTGAGCCAGGTCTCAGTGAAGCACAGGGCAGAGGAACGTGCAAAATCCTTGTTGGATCCGTTGAGAAGGAGAAGCAGCTCGTCCATTTTGTTGGGCAGGGAGCGGAGGTTCGCTAGGTGGATGGCTGGAAGAGGTGCGCGAAGTCCGCGCCGGCGGAGCCTAACGAGCGCGCCGGCTCGTTTGCCTCTCCTGCGTCTCCTCCATGTTCCGTACAGAGCTGCCGCTCCTCCGACCAAGAGTTCGAGAAAACTCTCTGGATCCGCGCAAAACGTCGGAAAAGTGCCTGAGGTGGACTCCCTGATGTTTAGCAGGGCGTCTCTGCTGAAAGTGATCGGGTTAGAGTGCCCGACCACCAAGAAAATAAACAAAAACACACAAATTCCGAGAGAGCGGTGTGCCGAGGCTGCCATCCACGGCGCCATCTTGAGTGAAGCCTTCTTCACAAACAAAATATTACAGATAAGACAGGCAGTGTGCAGCTCCAGCTCCAGAATGATAACACTTGTGCCTTCCTGTCCTCCGGTTAATCTAGGACATTTTACCCTTCTAGATTACACAACTCTAAAAGAAACGGTTTCAAAATTAAAGCCCACAACATGCTGCCTTGATATTCTGCCTTCAAACTTTTTTAAAACCATTTTTAACTGCATAGCTCCAGATGTACTGCAGATAATAAATACTTCTCTTATAGCAGGCCAGTTTCCCCAGGCCTTGAAAACTGCAGTAATAAAACCTCTCCTAAAAAAATCAAATCTGGACGCCACAACAATTAGTAACTACAGGCCAATATCAAATCTGCCATTTTTTGGGAAAATCATTGAAAGGGTTGTCTTTCAGCAAATCCATACTTTTATGATGCAAAACAATCTTTTTAACACATTTCATTCTGGATTTCGGCCACATCACAGCACTGAGACTGTACTTATCAAAGTCTTAAATGATATTCATCAGAATAATGATGCATGCAAATCCTCTGTCCTGGTATTACTAGATCTCAGTGCTGCATTTGATACAGTTGATCATAATAGACTACTTAGTAGATTGGAAAAGTGGGTGGGACTCACCGGCACTGTACTACAATGGTTCAAATCTTACTTACAAGATATGGACTTTTTTGTGTCAGTTGGTAACCATGAATCTGAGCGAACTACGATCACATGTGGGGTTCCTCAAGGGTCCATTCTCGGACCTCTTCTATTCAACATCTATATGCTACCCCTAGCCCAGATTATGGAACATCACAACATCTCCTATCATACATATGCCGACGACACACAACTCTATATCTCAGTGTCATCACACGACTATAGTCCCTTACTCTCACTGAGTAACTGTATTGATCAAATCAATGACTGGATGTGCCAGAATTTTCTCCAGCTAAATCCAGAAAAGACAGAGGTATTAATTTTTGGCCCTAGAAATGAAAGGGCTAAGATCAGCGCCCACCTTGGCTCTATGTCATTGACAGCTACAAATCAAGCCAGAAATCTTGGTGTTATTATTGACTCAGACCTGAACTTCAACAACCATTTAAAGTTTATTACTAAATCTGCCTATTACCACCTGAAAAATATAGCAAGAATTAAGGGGTTTCTGTCTAAACAAGACATGGAAAAACTTATTCATGCATTCATTTTTAGTAGGTTGGATTATTGCAATGGCTTATTTACAGGCCTTAACAAAAAATCAATCAGACAGCTGCAGCTGATTCAGAACGCTGCCGCCAGAGTCCTTACAAACACCAGGAAACTGGACCATATTACACCGGTCATTAAATCACTACACTGGCTTCCTGTGAGTCAAAGAATAGATTTTAAAATCTTACTGCTGGTCTACAAAGCCCTAAATGGTCTCGGACCAAAATACATGCTTGATCTACTGGTTCCCTACGAAGCATCCAGACCCCTTAGGTCATCTGGAACAGGTTTGTTGTGTGTTCCAAGAACAAGAACCAAGCAAGGTGAGGCAGCATTCAGTTATTATGCTCCTCACCTGTGGAACAAACGTCCCGTAGATCTGAGGTCTGCTCAAACTGTCAGCTCCTTTAAATCAGGGCTAAAAACACTGTTGTTTACTGAAGCGTACGCTTAGATTAAATACTTACCTGCTGTATTCTACTGCCCGTACTTTTTAACTACACACTGCTGATTTATGCCTTTTATTATTCTACTTCTTTTCTTATACTGACTGTTCAATATATTGAGCCTGTTTTTATTTTATGTTACTGTATTTTATTATTATCACTATTATTCTCAATTTCTATTTCCCTTTTTAATCAACTGTTTTTATTGTTTTAAATTGTGTCTTGTTGCTTTTAATGTCTCTGTAAAGCACTTTGAATTACCTTGTGTTGAATTGTGCTACACAAATAAACTTGCCTTGCCTTGCCTTAAAGGCAGTTATGGAGTTTAGTTAATTGATTACTTTCTTCAGGCTAGTTAATTGATTACTTTCTTCAGGCTTCATAGATAAATACAACTGTGTATCATCCACATAACAATGGAAATTTACAGAGTGATTTCTAATGATGTTACCTAAAGGAAGCATATATAGAGTAAATAGGATTGGTCCGAGCACAGAACCTTGCGGAACTCCAAAACAAACTTTAGTATGTAAGGATGATTCATATAAAATAAATAAGATTTAAACCAGGTTAGTGCAGAACCTTTTACGTGTCCTCATGTGTCTTCATGTGTCTTCATGTGTCCTTATGTGTCTTTATGTGTCTTTATGTGTCCTCATGTGTCTAAATGTTTCTTCATGTGTCTTCATGTGTCCTCATGTGTCTTCAAATTTCTTCATGTGTCTTCACGTGTCTTCAGGTGTCCTCAAGTGTCTTCACGTGTCCTCAAGTGTCTTCACATGTCCTCATGTGTCATTATGTGTCCTCATGTGTCTTCATGTGTCCTCGTGTGTCTTCACGTGTCCTCATGTGTCTTCATGTGTCCTCATGTGTCTTCATGTGTGTCACGTCTGTCTGCAGGTGTATTAATCCACTGATGAAAATAGTCCATGTCTCGTCCTGTTGGTTAGACAGGACCTCTGTCAGCAGCAGTTTGACTGATCAGATAAATGTGATGTCACAATAGAGGGACAACTACGCACTTTGATTTTAGCGCTGCTCATCGTGGACTATATTGCTGTCATTGTTCATTTTAGTCAAACCATACAGTTTGAAAACGAGGCGCTGCACCACGAGTTTGTTTGTTCTTCTCCTTCTTGAAGAGGTCGACTTGGTCCAGCTGTTTTGATGTGTTCACACCTGCACAAACCAACCAAACCAAACAGGACAGGTGCGAATGCAGCCTCAGATTAACTTCCTGTAACTCATCATCAAACTCTTCATTCAGACAGAAACAAAATCAAACTCACTTGTATGCCTCAGGTCGTCTGAAACATTCACTGACTCTGGTTTGATGTGAATCACCCACTTTCACCCAGGAGGTCGGTGTTGACTTCCTGTAAGACTGTAAAGCCAAACACTGTTCTTTTTTTCTCAACCCAACCACGTGTGTGTGTTGGCTAAACGTAACCACGTCTTTGTGTTGGCTAAATGTAACCACGTGTGTGTGTTGGCTAAACGTAACCACGTCTGTGTGTTGGCTAAACGTAACCACGTCTGTGTGTTGGCTAAACGTAACCACGTCTGTGTGTTGGCTAAACGTAACCACGTGTGTGTGTTGGCTAAACGTAACCACGTGTGTGTGTTGGCTAAACGTAACCACGTCTGTGTGTTGGCTAAATGTAACCACGTCTGTGTGTTGGCTAAATGTAACCACGTGTGTGTGTTGGCTAAACGTAACCACGTGTGTGTGTTGGCTAAACGTAATCACGTGTGTGTGTTGGCTCAACGTAACCACGTGTGTGTGTTGGCTCAACGTGACCGTGTGTGTGTTGGCTAAATGTAACCACGTCTGTGTGTTGGCTAAATGTAACCACGTGTGTGTGTTGGCTAAACGTAACCACGTGTGTGTGTTGGCTAAACGTAACCACGTGTGTGTGTTGGCTAAATGTAACCACGTGTGTGTGTGTTGGCTAAATGTAACCACGTGTGTGTGTGTGTTGGCTAAATGTAACCACATGTGTGTGTTATCTAAACGTAACCATGTGTGTGTGTTGGCTAAACGTAACCATGTGTGTGTTTTGACTAAACGTGACATCATGTGTGTGTTTAGTATTATAGGATGTCACTAACGTGTCTCCTTGTCGTCCCATCAGCTCTTCGTCTGTGAGCTGCTGATGAAACTTCACGGTTTACAGAAACAGGAAGATCTGCACAATGACGGCATTGACCTCGCTCAGCTCCACACTGACCCCGCCCACTCAGGGTCAGCTGACAGAGAGGGGCTGCACTGACGCAGCAAACGCACCCCGTCTGACACCTGCAGTATCCGACGTGACACTGCTGCACACCACCTGCGACCTGGAGACAATGGAGGAGAAAACAAACACACCCAGAGTGTCATTTATGAAATGAGGTCTGAAAGACAGACGCCACCTTGCACGCCACAGCTCTCACCTGTACTCAGTCTCTGTTCTCACCTGTGCGCAGACTCTGAGCCACCTTCAGATCTACGTTGTCGTCGTCATCATCATCATCATCTCTGTGTCTGTTCCAGCTGAACTGTTACTGTGGTAACGTAAAAACTATCACCAGGTGGGCGGAGCTACATTTGAAGTACCCCATGAAAACTATGACAGTCACTGAATCCTCCACAGGCAGTGCAAATGTTTCACAATAAAAGCCTTTTTAGAAAATGACTGAAATGATGAGGGGCTTTTAATTTGAAACAGAAACAGGAAGTGTTGAGTTTGATTAAACTAAGAACAGAATGATAAATGGTGTGGTGTGTTTGAGATGCAGCTGGTAGCCTCTGCAGCTGTGCTAAGTAAAGGCACAACACTATCTGTAGGCCCGTTTCCACCGCAGGAACTTCAGGGTAATTTTACGGGGCTGGGGCCGTTGGTGCGTGTCTCCACCGCAGGAACCACGCCCGAAAGACAGAGTTCCGGAACTTTTACAGGGGCTAAACAAGTCCCTGCCTCGGAGTAGGTACTCAGAACAGCCCGAAAAACTCCTGGGTGGGGCTTGGGGGTTACTTGGTGCTGACTGGATATACTCAAGGCGGAATGTGACGTCAACAGAAAGCAACAAAATAGCCGGCATTTTTAAAACTCAGCAGACGAGGGTTAGCTCGTTCATAGCTTCCACCGCCATGTAAATAAACTCAATAGCCGGTCTGTGAAAAACATATTTTTTCCGGCGGATATTCAATTTTCAATTCAATTTTATTTATAAAGCCCAATATCACAAATACAATTTGCCTCACAGGGCTTTACAGCATACGACATCCCTCTGTCCTTTAGACCCTCACAGCGGCTAAGGAAAAACTCCCCAAAAAAACCCCTTTACCGGGGGAAAAAAATGGTAGAAACCTCAGGAAGAGCAACTGAGGAGGGATCCCTCTTCCAGGACGGACAGACGTGCAGTAGATGTCGTACAGAACAGATCAGCATAACAAATTAACAGTAATCTGTATGACACAATACAGTAATCGGTATGACATCCTCGGTAATGACAGTAGCTTACAACAACATTCATGAAAGTAATAATACTGTCGTTATAGTTCTGGCTACTGTGGTACAATATGTTGAAAGTATATATTAGTATCAGGCAGTATACATGTATGATAATATCATATGTCTATAATAGCAGTAGAAGTATGACTAATGATTAATGATGACAGCAGCAGCAGCAGCAGGAGGCATCTGGCAGGACCACGGCAGCAGCACAACCACACACGTCACACTATCCAGGCACCGCTGCAATACGAGTTAACCTGAGAGACAGTGGAGCACAAAGGCTCCGGAGAAGAAACTGAGTTAGTGACATCCAGAATGGCCGAGTAAAATAGATACAGTAATAGGATACGAGAGAGAGAGGGAGAGAGAGAGAGCGAGAGCGAGAGAGAGAGAGAGAGAGAGAGAGAGAGAGAGAAGGTGCCCGGTGCATTAAAGGTGGTCCTCCGGTTGACTAGGCCTAAGTCAGCCTAACTAGGGGCTGGTACAAGGCAAGCCTGAGCCAGCCCTAACTATAAGCTTTATCAAAGAGGAAAGTCTTAAGTCTAGCCTTAAATGTGGAGACGATATCTTAAATGTGGAGACGATATCTTAGTTACAACATGATTGAGCTAGCAAAGCAGTTTTGTGTTGCTATGTGTGGTATTTATTCAGTTTTGGGAAATCACGATGTCTAGAAAGCATCAGCTGACAGGGACAGCTAACAGCAGCAGCAAAGCTAACATCAGGATGTCATCTGTTAAAAGCCTCCCGTTGTCGGATACGACATGAAACTACTCCAGTTAGCTCAATCATGTTGTAACTACGACATCCGCTGGAAAAAAAATATTTTTTTCACGGGCCACTTTGTGAGTTTAGTGAGTTATTACAGACACCGCTATCGGCTAACAGCTAACAGCGTCCGTACGCCACTACGTCGCCCCCATACAGTCAAGGGTCGCCCTGGTCAAAATGGTCGCGCAACGATTACGTCACATCCAGAGCCTAGTAACTTTACAGGAACCTTCCTCCGACTCTGTGTGCTAACGTCCCTACAGGAAATATCTAAAAGGCTGGGCTGTTGTTGTCCTACAGTTTCCACGGCAGCAGATTGCTCTGTGTTCCTATTGGTCAAAGTGACAGCTGTGACGGGAGAAGTCAAAAAGAAAAGAGACAAAAAGAAAATCAAACATGCTAGACCTTCTGTCAGAACGTTGTGAGGCGTCCCAGACGTGGCGTCGGTTGTCAATCAATCAATCAATTTTATTTATGAAGCCCAATATCACAATTCATAATTTGCCTCAGAGGCTTTACAGCATACGACATCCCTCTGTCCTAAGGACCCTCACAGCTCATCAGGAAAATCTCCCCAAGAAAACGTCTACTACGACACACTACACTCGTTGGTGTTCACGATCCAAGCCGAGACCGTACCAAGCTGCGCCAGGTTCTAACCAGGCTGATATCATGTAGTGTGAACCAGGCATAAAGGAAACGATCCACGTCTCTGTCCTCACAGGGTCACAGAGTCAGATCAGAGACAGGAGACAGGGAGACATCTGAGGACCCAAATGTCCTATCTCTGAGGACAGCAAAGAGACACAGTGTCCTCTGACTGACTCCACAGATTAAAACATGTCCACAGACTGAGATACGTCCACATCATCAGGCCAGCTCAGTGGCCTAGTGGTAGAGTGTCCGCCCTGAGACTAGGAGGTCGTGGGTTCGATCCCCGGCCGGGTCATACCAAAGACTATAAAAATGGGACCCATTGCCTCCCTGCTTGGCACTCTGCATCAGGGGTTGGAATTGGGGGGTTAGATCACTGCTGCTCACCGCTCCCTCAGGGGATGGGTCAAATGCGGAGAACAAATTTCACACACTCAGTTGTGTGACAATCAGTGGAACTTTACCTTTACCAGACACATCCACAGACTCAGAGACACTGAGACACGCCCACATCATCAGTCATGTCCACAGACTGAGACACGCCCACATCATCAGTCATGTCACGTCCACATCATCAGACACATCCACATCATCAGACACATCCACAGACTGAGACACGTCCACATCATCAGACACATCCACAGACTGAGACACGTCCACATCATCAGACACGTCCACAGACTGAGACACATCCACATCATCAGACACGTCCACATCACCAGACACGTCCACATCATCAGACACGTCCACAGACTGAGATACATCCACAGACGTCAGATCAGATATGTCCAAAATAGTGTCGTCCAAACTGTCATAACTTTGTTTGTTGTTTTGGTTAGTGTCGGCAGTCGTAATAACTCAGTTTGTTGTTTGGTTAGTGTCGGCAGCCGTAATGAGTCAGTTTGTTGTTTTGGTTAGTGTCGGCAGCCGTAATAACTCAGTTTGTTGTTTTGGTTAGTGTCGGCAGCCGTAATGAGTTCGTTTGTTGTTTTGGTTAGTGTCGGCAGCCGTGATGAGTCAGTTTGTTGTTTTGGTTAGTGTCAGCAGCCGTAATGAGTCAGTTTGTTGTTTTGGTTAGTGTCAGCAGCCGTAATGAGTCAGTTTGTTGTTTTGGTTAGTGTCGGCAGCCGTAATGAGTTCGTTTGTTGTTTTGGTTAGTGTCGGCAGTCGTAATAACTCAGTTTGTTGTTTTGGTTAGTGTCAGCAGCTGTAATGAGTCAGTTTGTTGTTTTGGTTAGTGTCGGCAGCCGCAATGAGTTCGTTTGTTGTTTTGGTTAGTGTCGGCAGCCGTAATGAGTCAGTTTGTTGTTTTGGTTAGTTTCGGCAGTCGTAATAACTCAGTTTGTTGTTTTGGTTAGTGTCGGCAGCCGTGATGAGTCAGTTTGTTGTTCAGTTAGTGTTGGCAGCCGTAATGACTCAGTTTGTTGTTTTGGTTAGTGTCGGCAGTCGTAATAACTCAGTTTGTTGTTTTGGTTAGTGTCGGCAGCCGTGATGAGTCAGTTTGTTGTTCAGTTAGTGTCGGCAGCCGTGATGAGTCAGTTTGTTGTTCAGTTAGTGTCGGCAGTCGTATTGAGTCAGTTTGTTGTTTTCGTTAGTGTCGGCAGCCGTAATGAGTCAGTTTGTTGTTCAGTTAGTGTCGGCAGCCGTAATAAGCCCGTTTGTTGTTTTTGGTTAATGTCGGCAGCCGTAATAAGCCCGTTTGTTGTTTTTGGTTAGTGTCGGCAGCCGTAATAAGCCCGTTTGTTGTTTTGGTTAGTGTCGGCAGTCGTAATAAGCCCGTTTGTTGTTTTTGGTTAGTGTCAGCAGCCGTAATGTGTGTTTTGTCACCAGGCTGTGTTGTGCTGGTGCTATTGTTGTTTTTTTTGGTACTGAGTTTGTGGGGTCCTGTGCACGGCCGTAGTAAGTCGCTGTTGATCAGTCACCATCCGGCTCTGCGGCAGCGACAAGGATGGGGGACAAGACGAGTTTTTACCATGCAAAAATAGATATCTATTTACAAAAGACTCAAACGAAGGTAAACGTGGAGGTCAGTAGTGTAAGCATGTGTAGATGTATGGAAAGCAGCAGCCGAGCCCATGCTCCGATCAGACCAGAGAGAGACTGAAGACAGACAGGAGGGAGCTTTAGACAGAGACACACACCAGGCCCAGGTGTGGCTCATCGGGCTGATGACCCTCCGCCCTGCTTCCTGCAAAAGAAAGAACAGCAGCAAAAAGGCAGGGACAACTAGTGGAGCGGAGGGGTCGTCAGAGCAGTCACGTGTCACTGTCTCATCATTACTATTGTCTGACTGTTTACCTCGGCACGCGCAGGTATAAATACATTTAATCCGTCCTCCCACTGCAGTCCGTGGGAGTGACAGCTAGGCGCGCATGCATTTTAATATAACGCAAATTAATAAAAAAAACATGGGCATGTCACCTCCCTGTCTCTGTACATTCTTGAGTCTTATTGGGCAACATCAAATGGGACGATGCATACATCACCAGTGGTGGGTTTGATTCAAGCCTGGCATGAACCGCTCGGACAGGCTATAATGACAGTTTGACACCAATCTATCACCGGCCTACCAGGAGACTTCATCAAACGCCCGGGCAGGGATCGGTACCGAGACCCAGTATGAAACAATCAGTTTCATCATCATTCTGCAGCCTCTCTCCTGCTCTCTGCATGTCAGGGCTGACCTCCTCCTCACAGCACACACACACACACAACACACTCAACAGAGTGAAGTCAGACAACAGCAGAGAGGCCGGGGTGCAGATGGAGGGAATATAACTTCAAGATTACTCTACTTGATGACAACTACGCTTGTTACTGTGCGATAAAGCCTGTGCCAATAAAAAGCCAGTACTTTATCAATACATGTGATCAGCATGTAGAAAGCCAATACTTTATCAATACATGTGATCAGCATGTAGAAAGCCATATTTCAATCTGCTCTGTCCGCAGTCTCTCATTCAGGGCTGTTATGATTAACAATCGCGGTCGACACAAGCACATCAACATCAACATTGTGGGCGGCAGTAGCTCAGTCCATAGGGACCTGGGTTGGGAACCGGAGGGTTGCCAGTTCAAGTCCCTGACCGGACCAAATACGGAGCGTGGACTGGTGGCTGGAGAGGTGCCAGTTCACCTTCTGGGCACCGCCGGGGTTCCTTTGAGCAAGGCACCGAACGCCCCAACTGCTCGGGGCGCCTGAGCAAGGGCAGCTCCCTCACTCTGACATCTCTCCACCTTGTGCATGTATTAATAAAGTATATAAAATTAAATTGCAGGTCGGTTGCCTCTGGTACAAAATGTACCCGACCTGCAGACAGTGAGTGTCCTCAGTAGAGGAGGGACAGAGAGCAGGATCAATGACTGATACTGATGTTTGTCTTCATGCTGAGATAACGTGACTTTCTTCACTCAGTATTGTGATGTCAGGAGGAACATTTATATTCCAGTCAGATATTATTGGGTTTTAAATAGTGACTCTGTTGTTGTAAACATGACTGTTGCTGCCATGGACTGTATAAAACTATATCCTGTGTAACTGACCTATAAGGAAAGCATCAGGAGGCAAGGTGTGTGTGTGTGTGTGTGTGTGTGTGTGTGTGTGTGTGTGTGTGTGTGTGTGTGGAGGAGAGGCGAGAGGGAGATGCTGGTAGAGAGATAGTGTGTGTTGTTAGATACTGTTAATGTCACTAAGGGTTGGAATTGGGGGGTTAGATCACCACATGATTCCTGAGCGCGGCACCGCTGCTGCTCACCGCTCTCTCAGGGGATGGGTCAAATGCGGAGAACAAATTTCACACACTCAGGTGTGTGACAATCAGTGGAACTTTAACTTTACTTTATTATGCTTCTGTGCATTGACAGCTCTCTTTTAGTCTGTTGAGGAGGGCCATGCCTGTATAAATATAGAAATATATATATGTATGCAAAAAAAAGTGGATCGGTTGCTGGCTGCTAACAATGTGGCCCATCGACATGATCTGGTTTTGAAATGCAGCCCAGTTGAAATAGTAATTGAATATCCCTGCTGTAGTTTGTTTGCTTGTTTGTTAGCTATCTAACAACACATCAGAAATAAGTGTAAGCCGGTCTTGTTCAGTGAATCAGTTTATCATCAGTTTATCATGTACACAGATTGTTTTCTTATAAATACATGAACCTGGTTGTTCTATATTTAAAACACATTGGGTTTATTAGTGCTATTAAATAAATCACATTATTACTTGAGCTTGTTTTATTGATTAATTTCACAGATAGTTAAACATCCTTCTTTGGTCAACCGGAGAGCGCTCTTTGGTCGCTCTCCGGTCGTGGCGCTCTTTGGTCGCTCTCCGGTCGTGGCGCTCTCCAGCCCTTCGGCAAACACACTGCAGAATTTTCCAGATTCTGTCTCATCAGTCCTGAGCGCCAGCGGGCATGTTTCTGCACCACTTCCTGTGTGTCCGTCCACAGGTGAGTGGAGTGAGGTGCGGTCTGGCTGAGGTCCTCCGTCCAGACCTCAGTGGACAGGTGGACAGAGGACAATGGACGAGTGGGCAGGTGGACAGTGGACAATTGACAGGTGGAGAGTGAACAGTGGACAGGAGAACAGGGGGACAGGTGGACAGAGGACAGTGGACAGAGGACAGGTGGACAGAGGACAGTGGACAGAGGACAGGTGGACAGAGGACAGTGGACAGAGGACAGGTGGAGAGTGGACAGGAGAACAGGGGGACAGGGGGACAGAGGACAGTGGACAGTGGACAAGTGGACAATGGACAGTGGACAGAGGACAGGTGGACCTAGTCCCTCTGGTCTCTGCTGGACGTCTTGTGAAGTCAAAGGGAAGTCAGCTTCATGTGTTTCATCCTCGCCGTCCGCTGCGTCTGGGTCATGATCAGCTCATGTTGAACCTCTGTCTGAGACCTGGACCTGGACCTGGACCTGGGAGGGACCTGGGAGGGACCTGCTGACGATGCAGGGTGACAACCTGGTGTTTCGTCATGGTGTCTGACCTGTGACATCACACCGTCCCCACAGATCAAAGTGATGATGGTCACACACCTGTCTGACACCTGTCTGTGACTCAGTCCTGGACAGACTGTATGTTATCAGTAACAGGGGGCGGGGACACCTGTAAGCCCCACCCACATTCATAACTGACATTATTATATTTTTATCTAAAGTGCAACAGTGCACCTGAATACCAGGAAACAGTGGGCGGATCCCACCAAAATAAAAGCTGTTCTGACTTCACATGGAGACGAGTCTCTGTTCTGCCGATGACATCATCCAGGGGCGATCAGACTGACACCGGACTGACCTGAAACACACACAGAGACTGTCTCACACCTGCCCCAGAGATGTCCTCTGACAGTGTCCTCCAGGAGGACAGCAGAGACGTCTCACTGACCTTGTTGTGGCAGACGCCCTGTCCCAAGATCAGTCCCAGCAGAGAGTTGAGGATGTTGGCGGCACAGAGGACAGTCTGCAGTCCACTGACTCCGCCCATCACGCTGAAGAGTACGACGTTCCACTGGACGACACCCAACGGCTCGAGACAGACGCTGGACCACAGAGTCCTGTTGTACAGATACCCTGCATGACTGAGACACAGAGACACCTCTCAGACTCTGAGGATGTCCAACATGTCCTCTGTTATCTGTCTCTGTGTGTCTCACCGATCAGGGACGGGCTGCAGGGGGACACCCCAGGATGGACCGGATGTAGTGTTGTACAAACACAGAGGACCCTGGAGCAGACCGGTGACACTGACGAGACAACAGAGACCAGCAGCAAGGAGACAGAAACAGGAGTACAGGACCTGGGACAACATCTGGGGACAGAGAGACAGACACCTGAGACAACATATGGGGACAGAGAGACAGACACATGAGACAACAGCTGGGGACAGACAGACAGACACCTGAGACAACATCTGGGGACAGAGAGAGACACCTGAGACAACATCTGAGGACAGAGACAGACACCTGAGACAACAGCTGGGGACAGAGAGACAGACACCTGAGACAACATCTGGGGACAGAGAGACAGACACCTGAGACAACATATGGGGACAGAGAGACAGACACATGAGACAACAGCTGGGGACAGAGACAGACACCTGAGACAACAGCTGGGGACAGAGAGACAGACACATGAGACAACATCTGAGGACAGTGGGACAGACACCTGGGACAACATCTGAGGACAGAGAGACAGACACCTGAGACAACATCTGGGGACAGAGAGACAGACACATGAGACAACATCTGAGGACAGAGACAGACACATGAGACAACATATGGGGACAGAGAGACAGACACCTGAGACAACATCTGGGGACAGAGAGACAGACACCTGTGACAACATATGCGGACAGAGACAGACACCTGAGACAACATCTGGAGACAGAGACAGACACATTGGACAACATCTGAGGACAGAGACAGACACCTGAGACAACATCTGGGGACAGAGAGAGAGACACCTGAGACAACATCTGGGGACAGAGACAGACACATTAGACACTATTTGAGGACAGAGACAGACACCTGAGACAACATATGGGGACAGAGAGACAGACACCTGAGACAACATCTGGGGACAGAGACAGACACATTAGACAACATCTGAGGACAGAGACAGACACCTGAGACAACATCTGGAGACAGAGAGACAGACACCTGAGACAACATCTGGGGACAGAGACAGACACATTAGACAACATCTGAGGACAGAGAGACAGACACCTGAGGCAACATCTGGGGACAGAGAGACAGACACCTGAGACAACATCTGAGGACAGAGACAGACACATGAGACGACATATGGGGACAGAGAGACAGACACCTGAGACAACATCTGGGGACAGAGAGACAGACACCTGTGACAACATCTGGGGACAGAGACAGACACCTGAGACAACATCTGGAGACAGAGACAGACACCTGAGGCAACATATGGGGACAGAGAGATAGACACCTGAGACAACATCTGAGGACAGAGACAGACATCTGAGACAACATCTGGGGACAGAGAGACAGACACCTGAGACAACATATGGGGACAGAGAGACAGACACATGAGACAACATATGGGGACAGAGACAGACACATTAGACAACATCTGAGGACAGAGACAGACACCTGAGACAACATATGGGGACAGAGAGACAGACACCTGAGACAACATCTGGGGACAGAGAGACAGGCACCTGAGACAACATATGGGGACAGAGAGACAGACACCTGAGACAACATCTGGAGACAGAGAGAGACAGACACCTGAGACAACATCTGAGAAAAGAGACAGACACCTGAGACAACATCTGGGGACAGAGAGACAGACACCTGAGACAACATCTGAGAAAAGAGACAGACACCTGAGACAACATCTGGGGACAGAGAGACAGGCACCTGAGACAACATCTGGGGACAGAGAGACAGACACATGAGACAACATCTGGGGACAGAGAGACAGACACATGAGACAACATATGGGGACAGAGACAGACACATTAGACAACATCTGAGGACAGAGACAGACACCTGAGACAACATATGGGGACAGAGAGACAGACACCTGAGACAACATCTGGGGACAGAGACAGACACCTGAGACAGATAGACGGACAGACGGGTGTCCTTGATCAGCTGACCTGTCTCCTGACGGCACAGCAGCCTGTGGTTTTGCTTGTCTGGACGAAGGATCGAGCTCCAATCAGAACCTGAGGACAGTCAACTATGATGTCATCAATAATCACAGTGTATTGTAGTGTGATGAGACACAATGTCCATCGTCTCAGATCACTGGACAGCTGGACATGTTGGACGTGGTGAGACGTGCCTTCACCTCAGGACATGTGACCACACAAATACACACACACAGACACACACACAGTGTGAGTCAAACACGCACCGCAGTGTGATGACTCGTCACATGACTCACCAGGATGCCGGAGCCCCACAGGCCTGTGGCCCAGGTGGCCTCTCTGGTCACATGACCCTCCAACAGGAAGTGGATCTTCAGATCAGGGAGCAGCAGCAGGATGTTGGTCACCATGCAGACCATCGCCATAGGAACCAGGGAGACGGCGACACACCGCAGACACCTTGACACACACATCTGTGGGCCGTCAGAGGTCACAGGGTCAGAGGAGGGTGCCGTGTCACAAACAGGAAGTCACGCTTTAATGTTTATATTTATATTTAACACTCGCCATGATAATTTTTTAATTATTCACAGGCTTTTATTGTGAAATGTAAAATGTGATTTTACTTCCTATCAGCAGGGACGACCTCATCAGTGTGAACACCTGTGACCTTTGACCTTTGTTTTAACCAATCAGGCGGCAGGAGGAGCAGCCAGTGGGGCGCTGAGGAGGACGAGACAAAATGGCTGCTGCACAGAGATGAGGAGAGACACTGGGTTGGGGTGCAGCAGAAGGAGAACAGTTCTCCGCCATCAGAAACAGACGGAGATGGGAACCCGTAGACACACGGTCGACTCGGCGCCGTCTGATCACTGACACTCCTCTACTGTTTTTTCTGTTTTACTTGAGCTTCAGGGGGACGGCGGCGGTGGAGAGACGATGTGGGCGCCCACGAGGATGGCGCCCCCCCGCAGTGATGAACCTGGTCTCTACATAAAGACATTTTAGATTTCACGTCCTCTGAGACAGACTAAAGGACCAATCAGGACGCTTTAAGTCTCAGCTGTTTTATCGTTTCTGATCAATAACTGATCGATCTGTTTTTAACTTATCTGACGTTACCTGATCTTTAACCCTTCACCCCCTCACAGTCGAGCTAACGGCTACATGCTAATGTTCTTCAGACGTCACAGACACCAGTAATCAGTGAGAGGATCGGCCAGCTGATGGTGCAGAGACGTGTCGACACGGAAACACGTCAACAGCAACAATAATTTACAAATTGAACGCTCTGATAAACAAACATGAACCGGACACAAACACAAAATGTTTGTTTGTTTGATTAAAGCTAGTCATGAACTGTCTGAACAACACAAACATCCTCCAGAGCCTGTGATGGTGTTTTACTTCCTGTGATGTCACTTCCTGGACAATGTTCAAACGTTTCCTGTCTCTGAAATCTGAACTGTGAGATTCTGTCGATTGATAACTAACTGGTCAAAGTTATTGATCAAACTTTGTCTTTAAATCCGTCAGTGATTTAAACTGTGGACCTTAGATAGGTTGTGACGTGAACATTTTAATGAGTCTCATGTTTTTACACCAGACGCATCGTGCCATAGTGATGTCATCACAAACATGACACGATGACGACAGAAGTCTCAACTTCCTGCTGTTGAAACAACAAATGTTTGGTAACCTGATGTAAGGTAAGGACGCGATGACACTGAAAACAAGTTTATTTCAGAAGTATTTAAACAGAATCACAGAAACATCTATTATTTAAAACATTAACGTAAAAATGAAGGGGTATTTTAATTTTTATAATAAAGTTTTAAATGTATTAAAAGTGTTTTCTGGTCCGAAACACTTCATATTCAAGATGTTTCATTTGATTCAGTCCTAAATGTGTTAAAATGTCTGAACGATGGTTTTAAGAGTTTTTAATTAGCAGCTGAAAAAGTTGCTGAGCCTTAACGTTCACCTTAAAAAAACACCTTAAACTCCACAGTCACAGATTCACAGTGAAAATATAATGTGACGGATTAAAAATATTAAAGTTTCATTCCTCATGTCTGTGAACACATGAAGGATCTGACTCAGAGTTGAGTTTTTTTTTTAAGGTTTTAAGGGGAACTTGAATTAAGGTAGTATTGAAACATCTGCTGTGATCACCTGCTGGACTCTGACTGTTTATCAGAGCTTTTATTCTGAAAGGACACAGGAAATGAGCTGCAGAACAAACAGAGACTAAAGACATCACTAAAAACTATTGACGAGTGATCAGCTACTCTGAGTCTTTGTTTTATTCGGAAGGTTTAATGTGGCAACTTCCTGTGTAGATTTTGAACTTAACTGTGACAGAAAACATAAAAACATAAAATCATCGTGTTCGGTTTCTGATCGATCAGTAATTCATTCATTCATTCATTAATCACTTTATGTTTACATTCAGGAAAATTTCATGTGATCACAAATTTAATCTGATTAATTTAAAAAGTAAAAATATCTGTTGACATGTTTGTTCTGCAGCTTCCTGGGCTCAGACAGAACAACAACAACAACAGTAATAATGATAATCACCCTGTCACACAGTGTTCAATCAATTTT
Source organism: Epinephelus awoara (assembly GCA_035609425.1). Lineage (NCBI taxonomy): Eukaryota > Metazoa > Chordata > Actinopteri > Perciformes > Serranidae > Epinephelus > Epinephelus awoara. The sequence continues at coordinate 44,812,885 of CM069297.1, forward strand.
ATTTATAGAGCCCAATGTCACAAATCACAGTTTGCCTCACAGGGCCTAACAGCATACGTTGATGAAAACATGAGTGCACTCACCGTGAGGACGCTGACAGACGATGATTCAGTTCAGACTGAGACTGAGGAACACACTCACACATTTATAACACACACAGAAACACACACTGTCTTATATGGAGAGAGGAGGAACACCAGGAGGAGGACACGCCCACTGAGAGGAGAGAGGAGGAACACCAGAAGGAGGACTGCCTTATATGGTGAGAGGAAGCATCCTGAGCTGCCAGGTTTTTGGTCTGTTTGGAGAAAATCAAAAAATAAAACATAAAAAGTCTCTATGAAGAAAAACACAACACAACATAAAAATGTCTGTTAACGGTAAAACAAACAAACAGATGGTTCCAAATACTCAGTTAGCAATGACAGATTTCTTTATACAGTCATCTGCTACATGTAGCTACATGTAGCTACATGCTAACATTGGGGAACATGACATCACATCACCCACTGATAAATGTAGCTACATGCTAACATCAGGGGAACATTACATCACACACTGCTACATGTAGCTACATGCTAACATCGGGGAACATTACATCTCACACTGCCACATGTAGCTACATGCTAACATCAGGGGAACATTATATTTCACACTACTACATGTAGCTACATGCTAACATCAGGGAACATTACATCTCATACTGCTACATGTAGCTACATGCTAACATCATCACATCACCCACTGATAAATGTAGCTACATGCTAACATCAGGGGAACATTACATCACCCACTGCTACATGTAGCTACATGCTAACATCAGGGGAACATTACATCACATCACCCACTGATAAATGTAGCTACATGCTAACATCAGGGGAACATTACATCTCACACTACTACATGCTAACATCAGGGGAACATTACATCTCACACTGCTACATGTAGCTACATGCTAACATCATCACATCACCCACTGATAAATGTAGCTACATGCTAACATCAGGGGAACATTACATCACCCACTGCTACATGTAGCTACATGCTAACATCAGGGGAACATTACATCACATCACCCACTGATAAATGTAGCTACATGCTAACATCAGGGGAACATTACATCTCACACTGCTACATGTAGCTACATGCTAACATCAGGGGAACATTACATCTCACACTGCTACATGTAGCTACATGCTAACATCGAGGAACACTACATCTCACACTGCTACCTGTAGCTACATGCTAACATTGCTGGAGACGTCATCTCGTTGCTGAGGGTGGTCTCTGATGATCCTCCTGCTGGAACGTGTCTGCCTGTGTTACATGTTCTCTGTCACAGCTGCAGAGACATGAAAATAAACACTGACCAATCAGAGCTGACTGGGCTTTTTCGGGGGGCGGGGCTTAAGGAGACAGAATGGGTGTGTCCCAGGTCTCTGAAATTGTCTCATTACCTGTGTTCGAAATCGCACCCTATCACGGATATAGTGCACTATATAGTGTGTTCGCCATTTTGTAGTGTTGTTCGAATTCTCCGCTGTTAATTTCATTCACTATATAGTGGACTATAAAATACCCACAATGCACAGCAAATGTGAGTGAACAAACGATGTACCCTACATTTTACTCCTGTATACCACAATGCAATGCGGTCGTCTTTTGCCAGAGGAGAAGAAGAACAACAACCGCAAAGAGAAAAGAAACGAATAGCATGCTAGCCGGTAACATTAGCTCACGAGCTAACAATAGCCACTTAGCTCGCACGAGCCAGGTAGCTTGTAGCTCGTGCACTATCGTGGGCTATTACAGCTCACAATGCAGACACACAACCGTAGCTGACAAAACCAAAAGTCCACAACACTGACGTTTCAACAATTTGTTGACAAAACGTACAACCACCATACAGTTCGGTCATCCTCGAAGCGCCCGGTTTGTTTACATGATGCTCGGTGCGTCCACTTGCGTCACAGAAGTATGCGGCGCAGCTACTGACGCAACGACGTTCAGAAAATTTCAGTTAGTGTCCGAAATCTCGTTCAGTCGCTCCCCATGTAGTGCACTATATAGTAAACACGAAATAGGGAATAGTGAGTGAGTGAGTGAGTGGACGGTTTCGAACACAGCTATTGTTTCCTTCACTTGTGTCTTTTCCTTAGTCCCTCCCACCAAGGACGCCAGGAAACCATGTGAGGAGAGGAAACAAGGAAACCGTGTGAGGAGAGAGGGAACAAGGAAACCGTGTGAGGAGAGAGGGAACAAGGAAACCAAGTGAGGGTGAAGGAAACAAGGCAACCAAGTGAGGAGAGAGGAAACAAGGCAACCAAGTGAGGGGAGAGGAAACAGCAGTGTCTCTGAGTGTCTACGTGTCCCCTTCAGTCTGTCCCTCAGCGGTGACTCTGAGTGTCCACGTGTCCCCTTCAGTCTGTCCCTCAGCGGTGACTCTGAGTGTCCACTTCACCTTTTTCTCTATTTTCAGTCTGATTGTCTTATTTTAGTTTCTCACTGTGACTCACAGCAAAGACTCATGGGAAATATGACCCATGATCCTCCTCTGACACCATCCAACCCAACATACTCAAAGACAAGCTCACAGAGATGGCAGTGGGTCCTTCCTTTATCTCCTGGATCACAGATTACCTGACAGGAAGGCCACTGTATGTCAGGTTGGGGAACTGTGTTTCTGGGACATTAATGAGCAGCACGGGGGCTCCACAGGGGACTATCCTGGCTCCATTCCTGTTCACACTGTACACGGCGGACTTCAAATACTACTCTGAGTCCTGCCACATCCAGAAATACTCGGACGACACTGCTATTGTGGCGTGTATCAGGAATGGGCAGGAGTCTGAATATAGGGACCTGATAAAAGCCTAACTGAACCTCTCATATTTGAATGTTTCTGATCATGTTCAGGACTCTGACGTGTAACCGAGTATTTCTACACAGTAATCTTAGTACTCTACTTGAGTACAGGATCTGGAGGCAACTGTTGATGCAGATGTTTGATGGTCAGGTTGAGTTGGAGGATCATGAGGTGTCAGGTTGGTTCTGAGCACACGTGTCACATGTTTAATAATGATGTCATCAACATGTCACAGACTGAATCAGATGATCAGTGTGGACAGATGAACAACAGTGAACACTCACAGTGACATCACAGCCGTCAGGAGCAGTTCAGGGTTCAGGATCTACCTGAGGACACTTGGACATGCAGACTGGAACAGACTGGGATCTAACCGCCAACCTCCTCTGATCCTGAGTCACAGTCAGGACTGAAGAATCTCAGCAAGACATCGCCAACACTGAAAATGAAAGAACAAACACGATGACTCATCACATTCAAACACGTCCTGAAACCACACCATGAGAAACCACAACATGGAGGAATCAGGACGCCTCTGATCCACGAGGACGGACGTCAACTTCCTTCAAAGTCATATGACCATGAGAAACCACAGGAACCTCTGAGGAAGTTACATCACCACTCAGTGTCAACCTGCAGATGTCCTGAAGGACTATATCAGGACCGAGAAAAGACACCAAGAGACATCGAGAGACATCAAGAGTGATCTGGTCTATTGTCTCAGGACACTAAACCTGAACGTGGATTTAGGAGGTATTCTGTTGGCTGTAATGTTTTCAGTGTGAGGAGGAGCAGGAGGAGGAGAAGCAGGAGGAGGAAGAGGAGAAGCAGGAGGAGGAGCAGGAGGCAGAGGAGCAGGAGTAGGAGCAAGGGGAGCAGGACGAGGAGGAGACATGACAGTCAATCTAAGCCCTTAACCATTTTAACCTTCATCATCTTGTTCCTCTTCCTCAGGCTTCATGTTCTAACAGCAGGACTCAGGCTTCATGTTGTAACAGCAGGACTCAGGCTTCATGTTCTAACAGCAGGACTCAGGCTTCATGTTCTAACAGCAGGACTCAGACTTCATGTTCTAACAAAAAAAGCCCACCCTGGATCCAGAGGTGTTAGCCAACTATAGACCAATATCTAATCTTCCCTTTCTTTCAAAGATCCTTGAGAAAGTAGTCGCAGACCAGCTGTGTGATTTTCTCCATGAAAATAATTTATTTGAGGAATTTCAGTCAGGATTTAGAGTGCATCATAGCACTGAGACAGCTCTAGTTAAAATTACAAATGACCTTCTGATTGCTTCAGACAAAGGACTCGTCTCTGTACTTGTTTTATTAGATCTTAGTGCAGCGTTTGACACTGTTGACCATCAAATTCTGTTACAGAGACTGGAACACTTAATTGGCCTAAAAGGTTCTGCACTAAACTGGATTAAATCTTATTTATCTGATCGTTTTCAGTTTGTTCTCGTTCATAATGAATCATCCTTACGTACTAAAGTTTGTTTTGGAGTTCCGCAAGGTTCTGTGCTCGGACCAATCCTATTTATTCTATATATGCTTCCTTTAGGTAACATCATTAGAAATCACTCTGTAAATTTCCATTGTTATGCGGATGATACACAGTTGTATTTATCTATGAAGCCAGAAGAAAGTAATCTATTAACTAAACTTCATAATTGCCTTAAAGACATAAAAACCTGGATGAGCACCAACTTCCTGATGTTAAATTCAGACAAAACTGAAGTTATTGTTCTTGGCCCCAAACAACTCAGAGACTCTTTATCTGATGACACAGTTTCTCTAGATGGCATTGCTCTGGCCTCTACCACTACCGTAAGAAACCTCAGAGTAACATTTGATCAAGATCTGTCTTTCAATTCTCATTTATAACAAACCTCACAGACTGCATTTTTTCATCTGCGTAATATTGTGAAAATTAGGCCTATCTTGACCCAAAAAGATGCAGAAAAATTGCTTCCACGCTTTTGTTACCTCAAGGCTGGATTACTGTAACTCTCTATTATCAGGTAGCTCTAGTAAGTCCTTAAAAACTCTCCAGCTAATTCAGAATGCAGCAGCACGTGTACTAACAGGAACTAAGAAACAAGATCATATTTTTTCCTGTTTTAGCTTCTCTGCACTGGCTCCTGTAAAATCCAGAATTGAATTTAAAATCCTACTGTTAACTTATAAAGCTCTAAATGGTCAAGCTCCGTCATATCTTAGAGAGCTCATAGTGCCATATTATCCCACCAGAACTCTGCGCTTGGAGAATGCAGGGTTACTCGTGGTCCCTAAAGTCTCCAAAAGTAGATCAGGAGCCAGAGCCTTCAGCTATCAGGCTCCTCTCCTGTGGAATCATCTTCCTGTTACGGTCCGGGAGGCAGACACCGTCTCCACATTTAAGACTAGACTTAAGACTTTCCTCTTTGATAAAGCTTATAGTTAGGGCTGGCTCAAGCTTGCCTTGTACCAGCCCCTAGTTAGGCTGACTTAGGCCTAGTCTGCCGGAGGACCCCCTATAATACACCGGGCACCTTCTCTCTCTCTCTTGTGTCCTATTACTGCATCTTACTAACTCGGCTTCTTCTCCGGAGCCTTTGTGCTCCACTGTCTCTCAGGTTAACTCGTATTGCAGTGGTGCCTGGATAGTGTGACGTGTGTGGTTGTGCTGCTGCCGTGGTCCTGCCAGATGCCTCCTGCTGCTGCTGTTATCATTAGTCATACTTCTGCTGTTATTATACACATGATTATTGTTACACATGTATACTATCAGATATTAATATATTATTATTAATCATAATATTATTACTTTTAATAATGTTGTTGTAAGCTACTGTCATTACCGTCTGTACTGCATCTCTCTCTCTCTCTTTCTGTCTCATTGTGTCATACAGATTATTGTTAATTTATTATGTTGATCTGTTCTGTACATCTATTGCACGTCTGTCCGTCCTGGAAGAGGGATCCCTCCTCAGCTGCTCTTCCTGAGCTTTCTACCGTTTTTTCCCCTGTTAAAGGTTTTTTTGGGGAGTTTTTCCTGATCCGCTGTGAGGGTCCAAAGGACAGAGGGATGTCGTATGCTGTAAAGCCCTGTGAGGCAAATTGTGATTTGTGATGTTGGGCTTTATAAATAAAATTGATTGATTGATAACAGCAGGACTCAGACTTCATTTTCAGGATCTGTGAGGACATATGAGGACATGTGAGGACATGCGAGGACTTGTGAGGACTTGTGAGGACAGACTCAGCTCAGCCTGGACTGAATCTTAAAGTGACATCAGTGAATCTTTCTGCTCCAAAACTTTATTTAAAACAACTTGTTCACAAAAAATAAATGTTTAAACCAAAAACTGTTTCAGCTTCATAGGAAGCAGTGTCTCTGCTTCATGCTTGGACAAACACAGACATCCCCTGGTGGACACCAGTATGAGGACAGTTTGGCTTTGTCTCTGCTCCATCTGCTCCATCAGAAATGTTTGATGACATCACACCAGTGTCAGTGTTAACTTGATAACCATGTCCGCCATGAACTGTAATGTGAGACAGGAGGGACAGTTCAGATGTCCACATACTTTTGTCCTCGTAGTGTCTCCATGGTAATAAAAAATAAGGCAGAGCTGAAGAGCTCCGTTATACTTTGACTAAAATGAACAACTGGTTTGATTAACGGGTCTGTGTATGCTGAGAGAGGGACAGACTGAGGACAGACTGAGGGACAGACACAGAGGGGACAGGCAGAGGGACACAGAGGGACAGACCGAGGGACTGACACAGAAGGACAGACTGAGCGACAGACACCGAGGGATGGACAGAAGGACAGACACACAGAAGGACAGACTGAGGGACAAACGGAGGAACACTGGGACAGACATAGGGACATGCAGGGACACAGGAGGACACAGAGGGTTCAGCTGATCAGGCTGGAGAACATCTCAGTCAGAGTGGCCTGTTTGCTGCCTCTGCTGGAGGAGGTGGAGGAGGTCCTTGAGGAGGATGTGGAGGACTTAGAGGAGGGGATGGAGGTCCTTGTGGAGGAGGAGGTGGAGGAGGTCTTAGAGGAGGAGGTCCTTGAGGAGGAGGTGGGGGAGGGGGTAGGGGTCCTTGTAGAGGAGGCGGAGGTTTTAGAGGAGGGGATGGAGATCCTTGTGGAGGTGGAGGAGGTCTTAGAGGAGGAGGTGGGGGTCCTTGTAGAGGAGGTGGAGGTCTTCCTGCTGGGTGTGCCTGGGCCAGTGGCTTCCACCTTCCCCCGGCTGTTTGGGCGGAGCAGGTAGGGGTCGGAGGAGTCTTTGCGTCGGTCGGTGGCTCTCTGCTTCTCCTCCTGGTCCAACTCCTTCTGCAGGAGCAGAGCAAGACGCCGGTCGTCCTCCTCCTGCTGACGTCTCCTCAGCTGCTCCACCTCCCACTCAGAGACCCCTTGAAGGACCTCCACTTGCAAAGAGGAGGAGGAGGAGGAGGAGGAAGAGGAGGGCAGGAGGAGACAGTCTCGTTTGGTGACCGTCTCTTCCTCGTCCTCTGTCATGTCCAGCTCAGAGCTCTTCCTCTTGTCTCCAGTCATGTGACTCCTGTGTGTCCCTGGGTGGAGCTGGTTGTCCATGGAGACAGACGGAGGTTCTGATCTGTCCCTCTGAGGACCGTAATAGTCCAGGTTAGGTAGGGGACGCTCCACCTGCAGCTCCACCTGAGACACCAGGATGTTCTCCTGAAAGACAGACATTCAGTCCAACTTTACTTATACAGGAGACTCATCATCAACCACAGCTAAAGACACTGTCCTCTGTCTGTCTGTCCCCATACCCTCTGTCTGTCTACCCTTAGTCTGTCCCCAGACTGTCTGTCCTCTGTCCCCATACCCTCTGTCCTCTGTCTATTCTCAGTCTGTCTGCAGACTGTCTGTCCTCTCTGTCCCCATACCCTGTCTGTCCTCTCTGTCCCCATACCCTCTGTCTGTCTGCAGACTGTCTGTCCTCTCTGTCCCCTGACCCTCTGTCTGTCCTCTGACCCTGTGCCTGTCCTCTGACCCTCTGTCCTTAGACGTGTTCAGTTATGAGACATGAGATCAAACACGTTTGGATCAAACTGACCTTGTTGGACACGAAGCTGCAACGAGAGGACAGGGACGAGGACAAGCTGTTGTTGGAGGGAAGAGGACATAAGAACCTGAAACACACAAAAACCATCATCATAATCATAATCATCACCATCACCATCACTGAGTCTGGTCTGTCCTCAGGTGGACATACTTGTCCATCTGTCCCCCACTGACGTCCTTCTTCTTCTTTTTTGCTGGAGTGACGTCAGCAGGACGGAGGTTGTCCTGGGAGACGGGATTCGAGTTCTGCGGGAGGACATTAAACAGTGGAGTCAGACAGCGTCCCCCAGAGGACATGAAGGGTTAGACATTAAACAGTGGAGTCAGACAGCGTCCCCCAGAGGACATGAAGGGTTAGACATTAAACAGTGGAGTCAGACAGCGTCCCCCAGAGGACATGAAGGGTTAGACATTAAACAGTGAAGACAGACAGCGTCCCCCAGAGGACATGAAGGGTTAGACATTAAACAGTGAAGACAGACAGCGTCCCCCAGAGGACATGAAGGGCTAGACATTAAACAGTGAAGACAGACAGCGTCCCCCAGAGGACATGAAGGGCTAGACATTAAACAGTGAAGACAGACAGCGTCCCTCAGAGGACATGAAGGGTTAGACATTAAACAGTGAAGACAGACAGCGTCCTCCCAGAGGACATGAAGGGCTAGACATTAAACAGTGAGGACAGACAACATGAGGGACGACTGATCTACAGACGGACATTTTGCCTTCATCAGCTGAGATGGTGGAAAAAAGGTTCAGTGTGTGAATGTGTGAACGTGTGAATGTGAGTCTTGACCTCTGACCCTGAGTGTTTGTGCCTGTTCATTGTGTCCTCTCTGGGACATGACGTCACTGCCAAACTAACCCTCAGAGCGTCTGTGTAAGGTCATGTGACAAGTTGTACGTGTGATGTCATAACATTTAGACACCGACCAGCTGGTTACTCAGCAGTCTGGCGAGCCGCTCATCATCTTCACGCCTCCTCCTCTCCTCCTGCAGAAGCTCCTCCTCCTCCGCCAGCAGTCTCTGGATGTACTCCTCACTGGCCCTCTGCTCCTCCTCCTCCATCGCTCGCTTTTCTTCCGTCAGCTGACAACAGTAAACAAAAACGACAGTAAACAACAATCAGTGGTTATGTTAATGAGCCAATCTTCATCAGACTGATCAGATATAAAATCCAAACTCCATCAAACACGTCCGACATTTATCACACATTTATCTCACATTTATCACACAACATTTATCTCATATTTATCACACATCTATCACACATTTATCTCATTTTTCGCACATTTATCTCACATTTATCACACAACATTTATCACACATTTATCTCATATTTATCACACATTTATCTCATATTTATCACACATCTATCACACATTTATCTCATTTATCGCACATTTATCATTTATAACACATTTATCACACAACATTTATCTCACATTTATCACAACATTTATTACACATTTAGTCACACAACATTTATCACACATTCATTACACATTTATCACACAGCATTTATTACACAATATTTAATCACACAACATTTATCACAGCGTTTACATCACAACATGATCAACCACAAATGTCACAGAGCTCCTTAATGTTTACTGACGCACGCCACCAGCTGTCTCAGCTACACAGCAGTATATTAAAGACAATCAACACTGATCTGTCGCCCAGCACCAGGAGAGTAAATCACCAGATTTATCATCATATGATGTATGATTTCTATCAGAGAGACCTTTCTGTCAGATATCTCATTATTTGAACTTTACTTAATATCAATGTGTGCGTTTACCAATGTGACAGCAGTAACACTGACATTATCTTCATCATCATCATTATAACAAGGAGACCGAACTTACTTTAGTCACCTGGTCCTCATATTCTCTCTTCAGCTCTCCAGGTTGACTGACTCTGGGAAAACACACAGACACTACACACACACACACACACACACACACACACACAGTGTTTGATTGGTGGTTCTGATGATGTCACTGTAATCAATAAACAGATTAATGATATCAGCTTTTATCATCAGGATCAATGAGGTTAAACTGTATGAACCAACTTCCTGTTTCAGTCAGACGCCATCTCCACAGTCAGACTGAACCTGCTCCTGATGATACTGATATAAACTCAGTCTGTCAGTGGGCGGAGCTTCTCTCTGTCTTCATTCATGTCTTATTACTGCCTATCACTAAGCTCCGCCTCCAGAGAGTCTGTGTCCACTGTCACTGTCTGTTCCCTCCGATCACAGCTGGATGCGTCCTGCCTGATGACGACTACTGCTGCTACACATATACGGTCATATAAGAATATATTTATATAACATTTATATTGTCATATATTATCATTATTATTATTATTTTTACTTTTAACATTATTATCATTATCATTGTTATTAATATCATCATTAATATTATTACTATTATCATTATTATTATTACTATTAACATAATTATCATTATTAATATCACCATCATCATTCGGTGTGAATGCTGCAAGCATTCACAACCTATGTTCTTCTACTACCAAAATTCTTTCTTCTTCTTCTTCTGCATTTTTTGATATCAATTATCTTCAACATACTTCAACCGATTCAAACCATTCAAACTTCTTCTGATTCAACTTCATTAGGACATTATCGGAAACTTTCAGATTTTTCCATAACGTTCATTCTTTCCCGGGAATTCAACGTTAAAATTCCAATTTCTATTAAAGCCAAAGGAGCCAAAACGGTTGGACCGCTACTAGTTCCACAAACTTCAACCGATTCAAACCATTCAAACATGAAAACGTTCAGCTGAATTAGGACAATACCGGAACGACTCTTTTTGTTCCTAACATTCATACTTTCCAAGATATTTCCGATTTTTCCTGAATCCTTTTCCCATCGGGAATGCATTACGGAATCCTCAAAAATCTAAGAATTTCACCTTTTTTCAAACTGTGACTACTGATTCATACTTTCAGCTGGAAACTCCATTCAAAATGGAAAATATTCATCATTTTTGCTGACTTTTTACATATGATTCAACTTTTCAATCCCATTCAAACTTTCAAAAATATTCAGCATTTTCTAAAACTTGGTTATAATGGAAGTCAATGAGAAAATCCTTCAAACTCACTCATCTTCACCCACACATCACGGATTCATACATTAACGTAGAAAACAAAACAGGAGAATTAAATGCGGACTGTTAAATATCAGGTCTCTTTCATCTAAAGCAGTGTTAGTAAACGAATTAATATCAGATAATCATATTGATTTACTCAGTCTCACTGAAACCTGGCTGTGTCAAGATGAATATGTCAGTCTAAATGAATCCACTCCTCCCAGTCATAATAATACCCACATTCCTCGAGGCAGCGGCCGAGGAGGGGGAGTTGCAGCCATTTTTAACTCTAGTCTGTTAATCAGCGCCAAACCTAAACTAGATTATAATTCTTTTGAAAGCCTTGTTCTTAGTCTTTTACATCCGACCTGGAAAACCTCGCAGCCACTTTTATTTATTATTGTGTACCGTGCTCCTGGCCCGTATTCTGAATTTATATCTGAATTCTCAGAGTTTTTATCCAGTTTAGTTCTAAAATCAGATAAAGTTATTATTGTAGGCGACTTTAACATTCATGTCGACGTTGATAATGACTCCCTGGCTACCGCGTTTATCACATTATTAGACTCCATTGGCTTCAGTCAGGGTGTACGTGAACCCACTCACTGTTTTAACCATACCCTCGATCTAGTTCTGACGTATGGAATTGAAATTGATAACCTAACAGTCTTTCCACAAAATCCCTCGCTATCGGATCATTATTTGATTACTTTTGATTTCTTTTTACTCGACTACACGCCACTTAGCAACAGTTACTATACCAGATGTTTATCAGATAGTGCTGTCGCAAAATTTAAGAAAATGATTACTCCGTCGTTAAATTCAATCCCAAGTCCTTTAGTAACAGAGGTTTCCCGTACCGATTTTAACCTCTCCCGAATTGATCAATTTGTTGATAGCGCCGTAAGCTCGCTGCGAACAACACTTGACTCTGTAGCTCCTCTTAAAAAGAAGTTAACAAAACAAAGAAAGTTCGCTCCTTGGTATAACTCTGAAACCCGTAAATTAAAGCAAATATCGCGAAAGTTTGAAAGGAATTGGCGATTAACCAAACTGGAAGAATCTCGTGTAATCTGGGCAGACAGTCTCAAAACTTATAAGAGGGGCCTCCGCAATGCCAGAGCAAACTATTACTCAGCTTTAATAGAAGAAAACAAAAATAACCCCAGGTTTCTTTTCAGCACTGTAGCCAGGCTGACTGAGAGTCAAAGCTCTATTGAGCCTTGTATTCCTTTAACCCTTAGCAGTAATGATTTTATGAGCTTCTTTAATGACAAAATTCTAGCTATTAGAGGCAAAATTCATGACGACCTGTCCTCAGATAGTACCTATCTAACCTCAAACACAGCTGTAACACCTAATATTTATTTAGATTCCTTCTCCCCAATTTCTCTTCAAGAATTGACAGCAGTGATTTCATCATCTAAATCATCAACGTGTCTCTTAGACCCCATCCCAACTAGGCTACTCAAGGAGGTCTTACCTTTAGTTAACACCCATATATTAGACATGATCAATATATCCTTATTAACAGGCTATGTACCACAGTCTTTTAAGGTAGCTGTAATTAAACCTCTACTAAAAAAGCCCACCCTGGATCCAGAGGTGTTAGCCAACTATAGACCAATATCTAATCTTACCTTTATGTCAAAGATCCTTGAGAAAGTAGTCGCAGACCAGCTGTGTGATTTTCTCCAGGATAATAATTTATTTGAGGAATTACAGTCAGGATTTAGAGCGCATCATAGCACCGAGACAGCTTTAGTGAAAATTACAAATGACCTTCTGATTGCTTCAGACAAAGGACTCGTCTCTGTACTTGTTTTATTAGATCTTAGTGCAGCGTTTGACACTGTTGACCATGAAATTCTGTTACAGATACTGGAACACTTAATTGGCCTAAAAGGTTCTGCACTAAGCTGGTTTAAATCTTATTTATCTGATCGTTTTCAATTTGTTGACGTTCATAATGAATCATCCGTACGTACTAAAGTTTGTTTTGGAGTTCCGCAAGGTTCTGTGCTTGGACCAATCCTATTTATTCTATATATGCTTCCTTTAGGTAACATCATTAGAAATCACTCTATAAATTTCCATTGTTATGCGGATGATACACAGTTGTATTTATCGATGAAGCCAGAAGAAAGGGATCAATTAACTAAACTTCATAATTGTCTTAAAGACATAAAAACCTGGATGAGCACCAATTTCCTGATGTTAAATTCAAACAAAACTGAAGTTATTGTTCTTGGCCCCAAACAACTCAGAGACTCTTTATCTGATGACATAATTTCTCTAGATGGCATTGCTCTGGCCTCCACCACTACCGTAAGAAACCTCGGAGTAACATTTGATCAAGATCTGTCTTTCAATTCTCATTTAAAACAAACCTCACGGACTGCATTTTTTCATCTGCGTAATATTGCAAAAATTAGGCCTATCTTGACCCAAAAAGATGCAGAAAAATTGGTCCACGCTTTTGTTACCTCGAGGCTGGATTACTGTAACTCTCTACTATCGGGTAGCTCTAGTAAATCATTAAAAACTCTTCAGCTAATTCAGAATGCAGCAGCACGTATACTAACAGGAACTAAGAAACGAGATCATATTTCTCCTGTTTTAGCTTCTCTGCACTGGCTCCCTGTAAAATCCAGAATTGAATTTAAAATCCTACTGTTAACTTATAAAGCTCTAAATGGTCAAGCTCCATCATATCTTAGAGAGCTCATAGTGCCTTATTATCCCACCAGAACTCTGCGCTCTGAGAACGCAGGGTTACTCGTGGTCCCTAAAGTCTCCAAAAGTAGATCAGGAGCCAGAGCCTTCAGCTATCGGGCTCCTCTCCTGTGGAATCATCTTCCTGTTACGGTCCGGGAGGCAGACACCGTCTCCACATTTAAGGCTAGACTTAAGACTTTCCTCTTTGATAAAGCTTATAGTTAGGGCTGGCTCGGGCTTGCCTTGTACCAGCCCCTAGTTAGGCTGACTTAGGCCTAGTCTGCCGGAGGACCACCTTTAATGCACCGGGCACCTTCTCTCTCTCTCTCTCTCTCTCTCTCTCTCTCCCTCTCTCTCTCGTATCCTATTACTGTATCTATTTTACTCGGCCATTCTGGATGTCACTAACTCGGTTTCTTCTCCGGAGCCTTTGTGCTCCACTGTCTCTCAGGTTAACTCGTATTGCAGCGGTGCCTGGATAGTGTGACGTGTGTGGTTGTGCTGCTGCCGTGGTCCTGCCAGATGCCTCCTGCTGCTGCTGCTGCTGTCATCATTAATCATTAGTCATACTTCTACTGCTATTATAGACATATGATATTATCATACATGTAGACTGCCTGATACTAATATATACTTTCAACATATTGTACCACAGTAGCCAGAACTATAACGACAGTATTATTACTTTCATGAATGTTGTTGTAAGCTACTGTCATTACCGAGGATGTCATACCGATTACTGTATTGTGTCATACAGATTACTGTTAATTTGTTATGCTGATCTGTTCTGTACGACATCTACTGCACGTCTGTCCGTCCTGGAAGAGGGATCCCTCCTCAGTTGCTCTTCCTGAGGTTTCTACCATTTTTTTCCCCCGGTAAAGGGGTTTTTTTGGGGAGTTTTTCCTTATCCGCTGTGAGGGTCTAAAGGACAGAGGGATGTCGTATGCTGTAAAGCCCTGTGAGGCAAATTGTATTTGTGATATTGGGCTTTATAAATAAAATTGATTGATTGATTGAAACTCCATTCCAACTCTCAAACGTTCACGCTGCCGTGGATTTTCAGGAACTAATTCAAATTTTCAATATCTCTTTCAGTTTAAAATACATGAAGTTTTCAGCCCTTCTCAGACTTTATAATGGGTGTGTATTGCGTGAGCTACAGCGAGTGATGTCATCACTAGAGTGAAGAGCAGCTGTAAACTCATCAAGAAATTTTCTCTTCAACTCGCTCATACTGCCACAATTTTCACTGATCATACACAATTTATACCAAAAAACGTAGGAAAATTTGTCCTGGTCACAGAAATGTTGACATAGAATCTGTCACACGTACACATTTTTGCTGAGCGGCTCCAAAGCGAAGGGAGCGCCGATGTTTTTCCTCATTCACTCCCATGTAGACTGAGAGGAGAAATTTCTGGAAACAGCTGAGGTGCAACACATTTGTAACTCGCTCCTGTGACCACATTTTTGACTCTAGAAATATAAAACATGACACGTGCGTTCACGAGAAGTTTATCTCTCTCACTATCACTTTATTTTCATTATTGGACCAACGGTTTGGGAATGGGAAGAACTTGTTCAAGGAGTTAAATCTCCACTAAAAGAAGTCTCTTCTCTGTTTTCTGTCTGTCTGTCTCTCTCTGTTCTCCTGCCAGGTGCACCTAGTTTATTACCATGGCAACCGCTGTGCCACACAAACTAACAGAAACGTGATGTGTGTGCGTGCCTACATGTTACATGCAGACATGACAGAAACATGATGTGTGTGTGTGTGTCTACATGTTACATGCAGACATGACAGAAACATGATGTGTGTGTGTGTGTCTACATGTTACATGCAGACATGACAGGGGCACAATCTCCATTTTAACCCTTTAGTTGCCAGAGTTTATTGAGGAAAATATTCATTTCAACATTTCAAAAGGCTGTGGCTTTAAAGTGGTGAGAGATAAAGGCATACTGTAAATGAGAAAACTATTCATCATGACCCAAAGTTTGTGATGGGAGTAAATTAACTCACCCAATTTGCATATTGTGGCGTCACTAGGTGGCGGCCATATTGGATTTCATTAATTCCAGTAAAACAGCATTTTTAACATATTTACACAGTAGATTTATTTTGTTTCGTGCTGTTTTTGTCATCTCATCCTCAAAATAAAGGAAGAGGAATCTGATGGAAGTAAATTAACTCATCTAATTTGCATATTGTAGCGTCACTAGGCGGCAGCCATATTGGATTTTATAAACCTCAGTAAAACATTCAAATATTCAAATCATTCAAACTTTATTTTATTGAAGGCACCATTGCGACGTGGCTTCAGCTTGCAGCATTCACACCCGCAATTTCTTCAGAAATTGCTTCTCTAGTTACTATAAATATTATTATTATTACCACT
Organism: Epinephelus awoara; assembly: GCA_035609425.1. NCBI lineage: Eukaryota > Metazoa > Chordata > Actinopteri > Perciformes > Serranidae > Epinephelus > Epinephelus awoara. The sequence goes on from CM069297.1 coordinate 44,829,084, forward strand.
GTATGCTGTTGTCGTTATTGCCGTGCGTCTCTGTCACATTGTAATTTGCGATTTTGGTCTTTATAAATAAAGCTGAATTGAATGACCCTAAATAAACACAAAGCTTCACACATGCAGATAACAACAGTATTATGGGATGTGTGTGTGCTGATACCTCCGGGCTCATCCTCGGTGATGGCGTCCTGCCCGCTGAGGCGGCGCTGACACTGCAGAGGGAAGGCGGTCTGGATGTGTGTCCACAGCTGCTGGTCGACCAGCGTGTTGTTCCTGCTGTTCAGACGAGCCCACGTGGAAACTCTCTTCCTGCACATCGGGCAGCACAGCGTGGCCTTGTCGACCGTCTCCAGGAAACACTCCTGATGATGATACATCCCATAATATATCTGATACCATCAGTGCTACAGGAAGCACTCCTAATGATGATGATGATACATCCCATAATATATCTGATACGATTAGCACTAGTACTAACCGAGGGGTGGGACTGTGAGTTAATGAGGGGTGTGACTGAGTTAATGAGGGGCGGGACTGTGAGTTAATGAGGGGTGTGACTGAGTTAATGAGGGGCGGGACTGTGAGTTAATGAGGGAGCGGGACTGTGAGTTAATGAGGGGCGGGACTGTGAGTTAATGAGGGGCGGGACTGTGAGTTAATGAGGGGCGGGACTGTGAGTTAATGAGGGGTGTGACCGAGTTAATGAGGGGCGGGACTGTGAGTTAATGAGGGAGCGGGACTGTGAGTTAATGAGGGGCGGGACTGTGCGTTAATGAGGGGTGTGACTGAGTTAATGAGGGGCGGGACTGTGAGTTAATGAGGGGTGTGGCTGAGTTAATGAGGGGTGGGACTGTGAGTTAATGAGGGGTGTGGCTGAGTTAATGAGGGGTGGGACTGTGAGTTAATGAGGGGTGTGACTGAGTTAATGAGGGGCGGGACTGTGAGTTAATGAGGGGTGTGACTGTGAGTTAATGAGTAACCCAATTGTGTAACCCTATTTGACCCTATATCAATATAAACAGTGTGGAAATCCACACATTGTCCAGCCCTACTCTGATTGGCTCTAACCAGGCTGACACTCTTCTTCTTCTCTGAACGTGGCGTCCTGGACCCCTCCTCTTCCTGTGACATCACAACCTTCAAACACACCTGTCATTAAACAAGACTGCAGGAGTGTGCGTGTTACTCTGTGTGTTAGTGTTTGACTGTGTTAGCGTGTTACCTTGCAGAAGGTGTGTGTGTGTGCGTGTGTGACCTTGCAGAAGGTGTGTGTGTGTGTCACCTTGCAGAAAGTGTGTGTGCAGGGCAACGTCACTGGCTCCATGAAGATCTCCAGACACACCGGACAGCGACAGTCGTCCAGAGACAGTTCCCTCCCTTTGCTGCTCCCACCTCCTCTGTCTGACACCGGCGCCATCTCTTCTTCTTCTGTGGTTGTTAACGGCTATGCAGGGGAGGAGTCAGAGAAAACAACATTTCATCACAATGAGATCTAAAAGCAGGGCCCTATTTCAGGAGGCAGGCTCAACAAACAAATCCTGATCTCCAGAGCGGTATTCCAGGTAGGAGGTTCAACAAACTCTGAGTCTAACCCTGAACTCTGAGTTGAGTTACCGGTTCCAGAACAGCTGATTTGAGTTAGTTCAGTCAACTCTGAGTATGTTCACTCTGAGTTAAGCCGACAATAAAAAGCCATCATCAATGGAGCTCCGACTCCACGATTCACCATGGCAACAGGTAAATAAAAGACAGCGCCTCCATTTTAATCCAGTGGATGTAGAGATATTAATGCATGTGTAGCAGACGGTGCACGTTTATCTTTAAAAGAAGAGCCTGAGTCAGAGCGAGGAAAGTGTAAATAAGTTAACCATAAAGTTAATAAAAAAGTTTGATTCAGTGTTGTCCGTTTATTCATCATTTATCAGACTTACATTTCCTTAATGAAGATAAAGTGGTGGAATCTGACTGTGTATCAGGCTGTAGATACATTACATTATATTAATGATATATAATAATATATTTGTTCAGATTTAATCTGATGGGGGAAAACACAGGAGGCAGCAACTGAAAATAGGAAGATTTAAAACATATAGGCTAGGCTATAGATCAAAGACATAAAGACATGACTGTAAACTCACAGTCTGACCCAGTAATAATATGTTTGGTGATTTGCACTTGAAAAGACGTTGAGGTTAAAATACAGTAGATTTTAAAATGTTGGACATCTATTTGTATCTTGACTCAACAGCATTCAGTGACTTTATTTTAGCTACAAATGTAGTAAATTTAAAGACACTGAAATGCTGCGCCATTGCTCACTCAGAAATATGAACATATAATCCCCAATATTAGGCTATAGGAATTATGTTCCATCAGTGCGACAAATGACATCAGTGATAGAGATCATTAGTCATTGATACTACATGTCGAAAGCTTCATACCGATTTTTAAAATGTAAATAATTAGACCTACACATTATGTGCAATAAACATGTGGGAGCTGCTCTGACAGACTGTCTGATCCTTGTGCACAGTGTTATAAAAAATATTAAATATAAAAAGGACAGAGGTTTGATTCTGAGCTGAGGGTGAATTCTCGCTGTGTAATATTTGAATGTAAAGACAAAATCTGATGTCCAAAGAAATGATTGATGTGCATAAATTCAGTAACTTAAGACAGTCCTGAGTAACGAACTAATATCCAGCAGGATTTAGACTGTGACAGACGGTAAATCTCTGCTAATGAATGCGCTTCGATACAGGCTTTGACACGGACTGAATGAATGAAGAAATGAAACAGCATGTAAGAGGGAGGAGACTCAGGGTTTCTTAAAGAAAACCTGCCAGCGAGCAGGTTAGGTTCACAGAGTCAGTTGGCATGCTGACTGACTCAGAGTTTGATTTACCTCTCTCTCTCGAAATGAAAACCCAGAGTTTCCCTCATTTCAGGGTTAACATACTCAGAGTTTTCACTAAACCCGCTTTCTGGAATACCCCCCAGGTTGACTGAGCCTGAGCTGAGAAACTCTGAGTTTCCAGTTCCAGAACAGCTGATCAGTTCAATCAACTCTGAGTATGTTCAGCCTGAGAGGCGCGTTCACGTCGAGCACTGAAAGACATCATCAACAGAGTGCAGATAAAGTGATATTCAGTGGCTGAAAGCAGAAAGCCGCTTGTTTCATATCAACTGAGTCGGAGATTTTAATGACCACGAAATGAAAACAAATAAAAACTAACACGTCAGCTGCAGCTGAACAGCGTGAGGTGTGACGGGAACAGACTGCAGTGTGTTAGTAGGTAATGTGATGTTATGTAATCTAATGTGTTAATGAGTCTAATATACAGAAAATACAGAAACATTACACAGAGTTCATATATTTGAATATAATTTATTCAGATGTAATGTGATGGAGCCCAAACACACTGGGCACAAACTCAACATCAAACACACATATATTAAACACACTGGTAAAAGTTTTGTTTCTACTGACTTCATTCTGTCAATATTAGGCTGAGGTTCATTTAACTGCTGTGAAATGACTTCATGTAATCTCCTTTATTCTCACATGGAGCTACTATGGGATGTTCAGTCCCATCAATGAGCCAGTTACACCGCGGAGTCTTTGAATATCTACGAATTTGTAGTTTAGGCCGATTTGTTTTAGTGAAAATTGAGTTTCTATTTAAAATCCGCCACCGCCGCTCCACGCTGGGCTCCCATAGTTCAGAGTGGGCTCCCCCCTCCCCCCACGCGCTTGGCAACATGGCAGCGAGCGGGGAAGAACTTGTTCTCAAGAAAGAGAACGAGTTCTTCAGCGCTTTTGTGTGCACAACTGTGTCTATAGGCATCAGGGCCGAACTCTGCTGTGCGCGACACAGAGAGCAGAGGAGGATTTTAGATGAGCACTGTGTAGGGACATAAATGACATGCCGTTGTGTAAATAAGTGTTACCAACGCCAAGCTGGCAGACCCCCGAACCATAGTAAACCATAAACCATAGTAAAGGGACCTCTAAAGACCATTAGCTCCTTTAGCTTGTGTTAGCTCGCTGTGGCAACAACACATAAACAACGGGACTTCGTCTGCGTTAAAGAACGGCACTTTATTTTCAGCACTGCAGGGATGATGCACAGCCTCAGTGTATGACTTTTACATAGAGGGAAATAACTCAAAAACAGCATGCAGAACTGCGTAGGCTTCTTCACTGTGGCTGCTTGATGTAAACAACATAGCACATGCCTCACTTTCTTCCTGGGGCGCATCCGTCTGACGTCACACACCACACCCGGCGCGCTAACGTCTCATACCTCCTACATCAACTACACACATATACACACACACAAGCCACACACACCAGGCTCAGCCTGTAACATAAGGCTATTTAGTTTGTTTAATAAAAGGACAAGGTATAGACCTGTTCTATAGGAAAGGTAACCTTAAATGACTTCTGTTGTGATCCAATATGATGGTAGGGGAAACACTGCCGTATGGTAAGACAGGGGTCCAGTGGAAAGCGATCACAGATGCAGTCGCCATGTATATTGCTAGAGATATGGTGCCCACATATAGGCTACCGTGGAAAAGCTGGGGTTTATTCACATGCTGAAAGTTTTGGACCCCAGGTATGTGCTAGCAGGCCGCAAATATTATTTTTTTTAACTGGGAGGGGAAAAAATCGAATTAAATCGTGAATCAGATTTTTTGTGAAAAAATCAGAGATTTTTTTTTTAGGCCATATCGCCCAGCCCTAGTTTGAACCCGCAGCCACTGCATCAGGCGCTGCTCCGTGGTAATAACTTTAATAATGGATTGTGATTTATGTCCAGTGAAAACCACAACAAGGGTCCAAAGTCTTTTCGGAGCCAGAGACACTTTTGTTACGGGCCAACAAACCGCTGTCTCTCTGATGTGTTCAGTGTCTCTGATGTTATAAAGAAAAGAACCAAAGGACAATGCATAAAATGTGCTGTGATGATAATGTAAATCCAGGATGTGTAATATGTGATATATGTGGGTGGAACAGATTGTTAGATAAATGATAGAGTGTGAGGTCAAACAGTATCTTTCCTATAGACACTCCTCCAGGGAGACATCCAAACAGGCTCTAATCACCTTCTCCTTACACAACAGCCTCTGAATAAACTGGGCCTCAACCTCCACCACTTCATTCACTAAAGGACACGCCATGTTTCTACTTCCTGCTACACGCTCAGCCTCAGGCTGAGAAGAAGCAAACCTGTGACTCAGCAGGTTAGCTTCACAGACTATGTTACCGTAGTAACTTACTCAGGGTTACACTGAACTGGCTTTGTGAAACGGAAAACTCAGAGTTTCATCTCAGGCTCAACAAATTCAGAGTTTCATGTCAGGCTCAACAAACTCAGAGTTTTCACTAATCCAGGGGCCTGTATCACGAAGCAGGATTAATGTCTCAGCGAGGTAACTTCAGGGTTAACCTGGGTTTTCAGTCTCACGAAGCCAGTTCAATTCTTATCGGGGTAGATCACCATGGTAACTTACTCTGAACGGCTATCCTGCTCCGGAGCAGGGTAAGTTCAGGGTTGAATCTGATCCTATAAAAAGCACCACCCACTGGCCAATCAGCTGTTTGGAAAAAAATGACTCAGCTGACAGAAATGCAGCCCAGTCATGACGGGAAGTTTAATTAATTTGATTGATTTTGATTTGAAAGTTTATTTTGAACATTAAAAAAGAAAAGAAAGCAACAACAACAGACAATGAAAAGATTGTTCAAAAAGGAGTGGAAAGAAGTCGAAATCTAATCCATTTAAAGAGGGAGACTAGGTATATTTTTGCGCAGCTGTTAATTTCTAACACAGCTCAATATCAGGATGATTTTATTCAGACTATCAATTTGGTGTTGATATGATTTAATTGTGGCGTCAGCTTTAAGCTTTATTGTAGCATATATAACATTAAGACAAAGAAGACCAGTTTATCAGACGCAATGATGTTAGACGATAATTGTAATACACGCAATTCATCTGTGCAGCATTGATTTCATGGGATTCAAGGGTGTGATCAGTGTCAGATGTACAGGTACAGGTACTGTAGCTACTTGAACCAGTGATGAGTAATTTAACCTACACATCATTTTATTTGCTACCTTGTGTTGTCTTGATTTTTCCCTCTCTCCTCCTCTATTTCTTCTTTCCTTACCTGTTTTTTTTCTTCTCTATTATGTGATTTCATTGATGTTTTGACAGGGGAATTTCTTTGATAAGCTTTTAGTGGCTTCTAACCTCTCCGGCACTTTTCTTTTTTTAACCTTGTAAATTTTATACTGTCTGTTTTTAACATTATGTGCAAATAAACTAATCTAAACTAAAACTAAAACATTATTCATCCTGTTATGCGTTGCCACGCATGTTTCCTCCTCCTGCAGCTGCCACGGTGTTGGCCTTTTCTGTAATGTTGCTTTTCTCCTCCTCATATTTTAGTAGAATTAATCTCTGATCCTCACGAGAAATTCTTTTTTTCCCTCACATACAGCGCTCTATGAGGACACTCAGTGACGCTACGCTTCTCTCATGATTGTGATTGGTCCACTGTGTGTGCGTTCACAGCTCTTGATAAAGCAACCCTGGTTTGAGTTACTGAGTTGATATCCAGCGTAGTGATACCAATTATCCTGATTGCCATTGTCAGGGTTAGTCAACCCAGGAAAGTTTGATCTCACTTCGTGATACAGACCCCCGCTTTCTGAAATAGGCCCCTGATCACATCTGACATGTAATGAATCTCTCTGAGCTTCAGTCTGAGTCTGTGCAGCGAGGTCAGGGACACGGTCACAAACTGATTGATAAAAGTCTGAGTGTTAATATGACTGTGGTCAATAAAGTTGTAAACAGATGGTAAAACAGAAATTAAGTGATGAGTTCAATGTTTTATTTATGTTTACATCATGTTTGTGTTTCCTGTTTACAGTTCAGTCTGATTCATTCTGTGATCACTGATCTATAATCAATAATATCTGAGTTACAACATGTGGAGGTTTGATATCAACCAGAACCAGTTCTAGCGTTGTCTCAACGTTCTGTCCGATGATGAAAACAACATGGAGCTGATGTTTATCAAAACACACCACCATGTTTATGTCTCACACCTGTGAGTCAAACTGTTTGTTTATGTTGAACACAAACAAACAACACTTTCCATGGGTAAATCACAGCAGGGGAACTTTGAGCTAACTAACGTTAGCTGCTAACGTTAGTTAGCTCATTACCGTTTATACAGCGAGTCATCGGACGTCCAAACAGGTAAACAGGGACAGGTAAGCAGTGATAAAGCTACTGCTGGAGTGAAATTGTAACACTCACCTGAGGTCCGTTTACCCGGATGGTTGAAGCTAACGCTAAAGTTAGCCTCTGAGCTAAGGTCAGGCCGTGGCAGGCCGCTGTGTTTGTTTTATTAGCGGCTAACAGTTAGCACGTTAGAGCTTCAGCTTACCTGTAGAAACTGTCGGTTAACCGGAAGCGTCAGGCCTCACGGAGACTAACCGGAACCTGACCGGAGACCGTTGTAGTGTTGTAGTGTTAACAAAACATAACGTTCAGCTGCGTCCATCAGGTCCCGCGTGAACCTACTGTTGATACACTGCGCCTGCGCAAAAAAACGGCGTGCCGCTTGACGCCCATGTTGACGCCGCATTGACTGTCTGAGCGCGTCCCAGCCGGCCGCCATCTTGGATGGGTCTCGCCTCGCCTCCACAGTGCATTCACTTCTATTGAGGAAGGAGCTGTATACACAAGTAAAATAGAACAACTCACCGAATTTTCAACTGATTTTCATGCGGTTTGGTTTGTTACAAACGGCACACATGTAGTTATGATACAGGATGCTTTTGTACATTAAAAATGCGGGATTTCATGCTTTAATGCTTTCTGCAGATAGCAACAGCATGTTATTTAGGTCACAACACAGTTCTTTTATTCACCTCAACCCCAGAGTGGGATACATATACATACATACATATATATAGATATATATACACACACATATGTACATTATTACACTGACTGCTGTGATCCCTCAAAAGTAGTAAAAAAACATTTTCAATATTTACATAAACACTGAAATTAATTTTGGTATTGGTATTATAACTATGAAAATGGGACTGTGGTCAAGATAATTTGAAAAAAGATACAGAAGGATGAGCAGCAGGGGATATTTGCAGCACAGCTGGTGGAAAAGTGAATATGTGCACAAAGATGTGATATACATAATATGCTATACTATGTTTTCTATTGTGTATATTGTGTTTATACAGTATATATATATATATATGTATGTATGTATATGTATTCCATTCTGGGGTTGAGGTGAATAAAATAACTGTGTTGTGACCTAAATAACATGCTGTTGCTATCTGCAGAAAGTATTAAAGCATGAAATCCCGCATTTTTAATGTACAAAAGCATCCTGTATCATAACTACATGTGTGCCATTTGCAACAAACTAAACCGCGTGAAAATCAGTTGAAAATTCTGAATTTTTTTTTTTTTTTTACCGTTCAGGACCCCTAAACTGATATAAATTAGACCACAGACCCTCATTTGATAAGATTTTTGTCCCTGGGTCCTCCATCTGGTAAGATTTTTATCTTTTAGATGTTATTACATAAAGAAGAATACTGAAACCAGCGGGTGCTCCTCCTCACTGTCTGCCGTCTGCTACTGGCACCATCGCAATGCATCGTGGTACATTTTGCTTGGTTAGTGACCATCAGTTGTACACTACTTTTCGCGCTGCATTGTGGGATACTATGAGTCCACTATATAGGGTATATAAATTTACACTAAACATTCGGACAGCACTACAAAATGGCAAATACACTATTTAGTGCACTATTTAGTGAGTAGGGAGTGATTTCGGACACAGCAACTGACTTAGAGGCAGGTTCATGTGAAGTGCGTGAGTGTGTGAGGGCTGTCCCATTGTCAAATTGTCAAGTCAGTGAGTCAGTGAGTGAGCCCTTTATGCCCCCCTACTGTAGGTCAGCATCGATGCAGACTTACGATAAGGAAATTACCCACAGTTCATAGTGTTGTGACGTCAAATACAGGGGTTGCCCTCGAAACACCGGAAGTGTTATAAAAAAAAAAATGAAAACACGGTCGGCAGATATGCAAACGGTAACGTTATGGAAGGAGAGCGAAAAAACAGATAGATAAAAAATGAAACATCAAATTAACAAGGATTTAGGATGGTACATAAACACACATTAAGTCAGAGGAATACCAGTGGTTATATTCCACACACAAAGAATATATATCTATCTATATATACATATATATATATATATATATATATATATATATATATATATATATAGACATATATATATAGATATATATTCTTTGTGTGTGGAATATATGCTGACAAAAACCGATAATGATCATTCCCAGAGCCGACAGTGTCATAAGTGCTGTCACATTCCTATTTGTAGCATCCGGAGCCCTTTCAGACTCTCACACTCAAGCCATTTCTCAATATGCGTTCTTGTGCAGACTTGTGTTCTTGTGACACGTCATCAGTCACAGCCCAAGTACTGTTCCAATTCAAAGTTCACATCTAGCCAAGTTCAGTCCAAATTCCCGGATGTGTTCTCGCCACACCCATTTCACCGGGGATGCATCGGAACAGACTTGTGTGGACTTCAGACAGCCAGGTATCCCAGCATGCATTTCGCAACAATCATCGGAAAATGGCGAGTGAGGGAAAGGCGCACAATTGTAAGCCATAACTACCGATATGTGACTGTTGTTTTGTCACAGAACGTAGTGTTTTCATGCGTAGTTTAATCGTCAGATCCGTGGTCGATGTTTTAATATAGAGCCCAGTTGTGACTGAGGTCAGATAATAAACGTATGTATGAGCGCTCAGGCTGCCCCAGAGAGCAGCCTCTCTCAGGTAGTCCTTTTGAAATTCGTGGCTGATATCTCTGCAGCGGTTAAATATGACATGTAATTCGTTTGGGGGATGTCTAATGGGCAATATTCAGTCTCAGTATAAGATATATTCTTATATTATTAAATGTTGTAACATGTTATTGTTCTTTGCATTCTTTTGCTTATTTATGTGTTTTTACCATTCAATAATGATTTTAAGAATTGATTGTAATTTATTTATTGTAGACCTATTTAAAGATTGTCTTTATTGTAGTATTTATTCAACAGCATTTTAAATATTGATTATCAGATATGAATTGTATACCTGATGTCTGAAGTGTGGCTGAATAAACTTTTCCTCTTCACATCTGACCTGTTTGATCCATTTATATTGGTGAGGACAGACTAAATGAGAAACTGCTGTCAGTGTAATCCAGTACAGTTCAACAGCACCACAATCTACAACTCAACACTTCAGTCAAATGTCACACTGAATACAATATTAAACTACTGTTGTTTTTTCTAGGTGTACCAAGTAAACTGTCAAGTCTCCATAAAATTGTAGACAGAAAGCATAATGGTGAGACAAATGTAGTGATGGACAGTAACTAAGTATATTTACAAGAAGCTACTGTAATTAAGTACAAATTTGATGTACTTTGGGTATTTCCATTTACTTAGAGGGAAATACTGTACATTCTACTCAAGCTACACTTATGTGATAGCTGTAGTTACTTTTCAGATAGTTTGTTTTATATGTTATTGTTTCATATTTACAAGTTGCTGTGTGTTGTTATAGATCAGACTAGTGCACCAGTGACAGGTGATAAAATTAGTTCTACCATGACAACATTTAAATGCTGTTTACATGTAACCTACGTTGATCAATTAATACTCAATACATATTCATGTATATGATGATCACAACACTTGAAATTGGGTCACTCTGCATCACGAGTACTTTGAACTTTTAATTTTAAGTAGGCCTACATTTTGCTGACAATACCCAGATACTTTTACTCAAGTCAGATTTGGTGTGCAGCACTTTTACTTGTGACTGAATTTTTGTTCTTTGTTGTGATATTCCTGGGTACTTTGTCCACAACTGGACAAACATATCAAACAGACATGCAAGCATCGCACGTCTCATCCTCATCCTCATTCTCCGCTGTCTTTCTGGGATCTGCCTCCTCAGCTGGGCAGCCTCCTCCTCAGCTGGGCAGCCTCCTCCTCAGCCTGCAGGTACAGCAATCCCGCTGCAATAACTGCGCCAAGACGCCTTCTCCGATCCGTTATTGATTTTTGATTTCCATCTCGCCAATGCTCACGATCACAATAACCACCAACTCTCCACAAACTTTTCCCCCTGCACTTGACTTTTGATTATAATCAGAAGCCAGCTGCGGGGAAAAGCTTTTAAAAGACATTTTATGAAAATATTTTGGCTATTTATATGTTTTTGTGTGTCAGTTATATATGTTGGAACGTTAAAAACATATAAATGTTAATTTCTTAAAATGTCTATGAAAAGACGCAGGGCTGGGCTGTGTTTATATTGTTTTATTGTAAATGCATGTTTACAACACAGCACAACAGCCAAGGCGAGCAGAGGTGGTGACATCATCAAGTTCGCTGCTGTTCCAAAAGCAGAAATGACTGAACTCCCGTCCTCCCGTCCTCTCGTTCTTGGGAAGTCCGGACACTCGCGTGGACTTGCCAAGTCCGAACTGCCGAACTTGAATATTGAGAAACGGCTTCAATCACTTACAACTGACGTCAGTTAAGTCAGTGAGGGTTCAGGGCTTGAGTCTTTAGGGGCCGGATTGGAATTGGGCCTATATATGTCTATGCTTTGCAGTGTCTCCTTCTTCTTCTTTTGAATTTTCAGCAGAGCGGACGGAGCAGAGGCTCACTGCTGCCCCCGGCAGGTCAGTGACAGAACTGATCACGTGCCAACAGGAAGTTTCTGTTATGAGATGGTTTTACATTTTTACAAAATGCTTTCATGTTATATACAAAACTTTTGTTGTCGTAATAATATATCTTTGTGTATATGTTAATGTGTGTGATGTGAGTTCAATATGACTGTTAGACACATGTAGTGATTTTATTTTTATTTATTAAACCTTTATTTAACCAGGTGAAGCTTATTGAGATATAGAATCTCTTTTTCAAAAGTGACCCGGCCAAGAGGCAGCAAAATTACAAGTACAAGCAGTAATACAAATAAATAACAATAGTTCAATAAACAAAAGTATATAAAAGCGATGTATAAATACTCTTGTTTACTGTAAAAGTACCTGAATACTCTACCTCAGTACTCTATTACTTTCCACCACTGTAAAAAGACACAGACAGACAGACAGACAGACACACACACGTCATTTGAGTAACAGCCCTTTAATCCGACAGTAAAACAGTGAACCTGAAACATTTAAACAAACAGAAGTCAAAGTTTTTTCTTCTTCAGTCAAACTATAAACAATATGTTATCTTCTGTTTCATTAAAGTCTGTTTTTTGTTTTCAAATATTAAAAGTAAAGAAGATTGATTTAAAGGAACAGTACAACATATTTACCTCATGTCTCTGGATCGCTACAAGAAACAGGTCTCTGGTTTTATCAGTCAGAACTCTGGACTGAGCCCCGCTAACAGTTTCCCACTGCTAGTCACCTTCATGCTAAGCTAGGCTAAGTTTCCCCCTGCTAGTCATCTACATGCTAAGCTAGGCTAACAGTTTCCCCCCACCTTGAGTCTTCATGCTAAGCTAAGCTAAGCTAACAGTTTTTCCCCCCTGCCTCCAGTCTTTCTGCTAAGCTAGGCTAACAGTTTTCCACAGCCTCCAGTCTTTATGCTAAGCTAAGCTAACAGTTTTCCCCAGCCTCTGGTCTTTCTGCTAAGCTAGGCTAACAGTTTTTCCCCCCTGCCTCCAGTCTTTCTGCTAAGCTAGGCTAACAGTTTTCCACAGCCTCTGGTCTTTCTGCTAAGCTAGGCTAACAGTTTCCCCCTGCATCCAGTCTTTACGCTAAGCTAAGCTAACAGTTTCCCCCTACCTCCAGTCTTTATGCTAAGCTAAGCAAACACACAGACCCATGTGAGATAATGATTGATGATGTCACTCATGCGTGAAGCCCTCGGTCCAGGGGAAGGCGTTCTTTTGCTTCCTGCGCCTGCCGCCAGGCTCGCCGCTCTGGAAGTCTTCTCCACAGCGGTGTTTCTTCAGCTGCCGTGAGTCGGAGAAGCCGTGGCCGCAGCGCTCACAGGCATACAGCTTGACGCCTGTGTGGATCTGCATGTGAGACTTGAGCTGGTTGGACTGCCTGAACTTCCTGCCGCACACGACACACTCGTAGGGCTTCTCTCCGGTGTGGACCAGCAGGTGGCGGTGGTAGTTCTGCGGTGTCCTGAACTCTTTGCCACACTGTTGGCACTTGTGAGGTTTGACGCCAGTGTGCAGGAGCTCGTGCTGCTTCAGCTGCGACATCAGCAGGAAACCTTTGTCGCAGACGTTGCAGACGTACGGCCGGGCACCGCTGTGCTGCCTCATGTGGTACAGGTAGAGGTGGCGCAGATGGAAGGACTTTCCGCAGGTGTCGCAGGTGAACTCTTTGTTCTCGGCGTGGCTCTTCTCATGCGTCCTCAGCGTGGTGTTGCTGCTGAAGCTCTTCAGGCAGATCTTACAGCTGTAGGGCTTAACCGCGCCCTGTCGCCGTTTACCTGCCACACCTCCGGCCGCCTGTCCATCCTTGTTGCTGTTGTGGACCAGCTGCTGGTGCTTCTGCAGCTGACAGTTGTAGAAGAAGGTCTTCCCACACAGATCGCACATGAATGGCTTCTCCATGCCGTGAACCAGCATGTGGGTCTTCAGAGCCCACGTTCCCGTAAAACCCTCGCCACATTTATCACACCTGAGACAGGAAGTGGAGACAAGACGGAGGAGATTCATCATAAAGTCACAATGATGTACTGTCATAAAAAATATGACTGTTGTCCTCATTACAAAAACAAACAGAGAAGACGACTAACGAACAATCACTGAACTCAAAGCCTTCACACACACAAGAACTCCTAAACGTGTCTCAGGTAGGGCCAGAACGATATGACATCACACATAAAACAACCATCTCATAACAAACACCATGGTATCACACCATTACAGTAATTGTTAATTATTTCATTGTTAAAACGGAAACATGAAACCATTCTTAATGTTAGTTTGTGTAAACAGTCTGACAGGAAGTCAAAGAGGAGAGAAGGTGTGCAGGTGAGAGACTTCCTGTGTACAAGATCTGACAACTGTTCATTTACATACCACCATTTACGGATTCAGTTTTACTGCTGACTCAAGAAAGAAGACTTTTACAACTGCAGAGCTGCAACCAGCCGAGTCTGTCATTATGGATCAACCTGCAACTTTTACAACTGCAGCGCTGCAACCAGCCGAGTCTGTCATTATGGATCAACCTGCAACTTTTACAACTGCAGCGCTGCAACCAGCCGAGTCTGTCAGTATGGATCAACCTGCAACTTTTACAACTGCAGCGCTGCAACCAGCCGAGTCTGTCATTATGGATCAACCTGCAACTTTTACAACTGCAGAGCTGCAACCAGCCGAGTCTGTCAGTATGGATCAACCTGCAACTTTTACAACTGCAGCGCTGCAACCAGCCGAGTCTGTCAGTATGGATCAACCTGCAACTTTTACAACTGCAGCGCTGCAACCAGCCGAGTCTGTCATTATGGATCAACCTGCAACTTTTACAACTGCAGAGCTGCAACCAGCCGAGTCTGTCAGTATGGATCAACCTGCAACTTTTACAACTGCAGAGCTGCAACCAGCCGAGTCTGTCAGTATGGATCAACCTGCAACTTTTACAACTGCAGCGCTGCAACCAGCCGAGTCTGTCATTATGGATCAACCTGCAACTTTTACAACAACTTTTACAACTGCAGAGCTGCAACCAGCCGAGTCTGTCATTATGGATCAACCTGCAACTGTTGAGATAAAACTGATCCACGTCGTACAGACAGGAAACTGTCAGTGCTTCTGTCACTGCGCTAGTCGAGTTTAGTCTAGTTTAGTCGAGTCTAGTTTAGTCTAGTCAAGTCTAATTTAGTCTAGTTTAGTTTAATGTAGTCTAGTTTACTCAAGTCTAGTCGATTACTTTAGTCGAGTCTAATATAGTTTAGTCGAGTCTAGTTTAGTCTAGTCGAGTCTAGTTGAATCTAGTCTAGTTTAGTCGAGTCGAGTATAGTTTAGTTTAGTCTAGTTTAGTCGAGTCTAGTCTAGCTTAGTCGAGCCTAGTCGAGTCTAGTCTAGTCTAGTTAAGTCGAGTCTAGTTTAGTCTAAATTAGTTTAGTCTAGTTTAGTCAAGTCGAGTCTAGTTTAGTCGAGTCAAGTTTAGTTTAGTCTAGTTTAGTTTCAGCTCAGTGGCCTAGTGGTAGAGTGTCCGCCTGGGACTGGGAGGTCGTGGGTTCGATCCCCGGCCGGGTCATACCAAAGACTATAAAAATGGGACCCAATGCCTCCCTGCTTGGCACTCAGCGTCAGGGGTTGGAATTGGGGGGTTAGATCACCACATGATTCCCGAGCATGGCACTGCTGCTGCTCACCGCTCCCTCAGGGGATGGGTCAAATGTGGAGAACAAATTTCACACACTCAGGTGTGTGACAATCAGTGGAACTTTACCTTTACCTTAGTCTAATCTAGTCTAGTCTAGTCGAGTCGAGTCTAGTTAAGTTGAGTTTAGTCTAGTTTAGGCGAGTCAAGTCTAATCTAGTCCAGTCGAGTCTAGTTTAGTCGAGTCAAGTCTAATCTAGTCTAGTCGAGTCTAGTCTAGTTTAGTCGAGTCTGGTCTAGTTCAGTCTAGTCAAGTGTAGTCTAGTTGAGTCTAGTTTAGTTTAGTCTAGTCGAGTCTAGTTTAGTTTAGTCTAATTTAGTCTAGTCGAGTCTAGTCAATCAATCAATCAATCAATCAATTGTATTTATAAAGCCCAATATCACAAATACAATTTGCCTCACAGGGCTTTACAGCATACGACATCCCTCTGTCCTTTAGACCCTCACAGCGGATAAGGAAAAACTCCCCAAAAAAACCCCTTTACCGGGGGAAAAAAATGGTAGAAACCTCAGGAAGAGCAACTGAGGAGGGATCCCTCTTCCAGGACGGACAGACGTGCAGTAGATGTCGTACAGAACAGATCAGCATAACAAATTAACAGTAATCTGTATGACACAATACAGTAATCTGTATGACATCCTTGGTAATGACAGTAGCTTACAACAACATTCATGAAAGTAATAATACTGTCGTTATAGTTCTGGCTACTGTGGTACAATATGTTGAAAGTATATATTAGTATCAGGCAGTATACATGTATGATAATATCATATGTCTATAATAGCGGTAGAAGTATGACTAATGATTAATGATGGCAGCAGCAGCAGCAGGAGGCATCTGGCAGGACCACGGCAGCAGCACAACCACACACGTCACACTATCCAGGCACCGCTGCAATACTGAGAGATAGTGGAGCACAAAGGCTCCGGAGAAGAAACCGAGTTAGTGACATCCAGAATGGCCGAGTAAAATAGATACAGTAATAGGATACGAGAGAGAGAGGGAGAGAGAGAGAGAGAGAGAGCGAGAGCGAGAGGGAGAGAAGGTGCCCGGTGCATTAAAGGTGGTCCTCCGGCAGACTAGGCCTAAGTCAGCCTAACTAGGGGCTGGTACAAGGCAAGCCTGAGCCAGCCCTAACTATAAGCTTTATCAAAGAGGAAAGTCTTAAGTCTAGTCTTAAATGTGGAGACGGTGTCTGCCTCCCGGACCGCAACAGGAAGATGATTCCACAGGAGAGGAGCCTGATAGCTGAAGGCTCTGGCTCCTGATCTACTTTTGGAGACTTTAGGGACCACGAGTAACCCTGCGTTCTCAGAGCGCAGAGTTCTGGTGGGATAATATGGCACTATGAGCTCTCTAAGATATGACAGAGCTTGACCATTTAGAGCTTTATAAGTTAACAGTAGGATTTTAAATTCAATTCTGGATTTTACAGGGAGCCAGTGCAGAGAAGCTAAAACAGGAGAAATATGATCTTGTTTCTTAGTTCCTGTTAGTACACGTGCTGCTGCATTCTGAATTAGCTGAAGAGTTTTTAATGATTTACTAGAGCTACCTGATAGTAGAGAGTTACAGTAATCCAGCCTCGAGGTAACAAAAGCGTGGACCAATTTTTCTGCATCTTTTTGGGTCAAGATAGGCCTAACAAACTTTAGTACGTATGGATGATTCATTATGAACGTCAACTACTACTACTTTAGTCGAGTGTAGTCTAGTCTAGTCTAGTCGAGTGTAGTCTACTCTAGTTTAGTTTAGTCTAGTCTAGTTTAGTCTAGTCGAGTCAAGTCTAGTTTAGTCTAGTAGAGTTTAGTCGAGAGACAGACAGACAGACACAGAGACACAGACAGACAGACAGGGACACACGTTTAGTTTAGTCTAGTCTAGTTTAGTCTAATCTAGTCGAGTCTAGTTTAGTTTTGTCTAGTTTAGTTTAGTCGAGTCTAGTTTAGTCTAGTCGAGTTCAGTCTAGTTTAGTCTAGTCCAGACTCGACTGGTCTAGTCTAGTTTAGTCTAGTCTAGTTTAGGTTAGTCTAGTTGAGTCTAGTCAAGTGTAGTCTAGTTGAGTCTAGTTTAGTTTAGTCTAGTCGAGTCGAGTCTAGTTTAGTCTAGTTTAGTTTAGTCTAGTCGAGTTGAGTCTAGTTTAGTCTAGTCCAGACTCGACTGGTCTAGTCTAGTTTAGTCTAGTCTAGTTTAGGTTAGTCTAGTCTAGTTGAGTCTAGTCAAGTGTAGTCTAGTTGAGTCTAGTTTAGTTTAGTCTAGTCGAGTCAAGTTTAGTTGAGTCTAGTCTACTTTAGTAGAGTCTAGTCTAGTCGAGTTTAGTTTAGTCTAGTCGAGTCTAGTTTAGTCTAGTCTAGTCGAGTCTAGTCTAGTAGTCTAGTTTAGTCTAGTCGAGTGTGGTCAAGAGAGACAGACAGACAGACAGACACAGAGATACACTGTGCAACAGAGACACACTGAGACACAGAGAGACAGACAGGGACACACAGAGACACACTAAGACATAGAGACAGACAGGGACACACATCTAGTTTAGTCTAGTCTAGTTGAGTCTAGTTTAGTTTAGTCAAGTCTAGTTTAGTCTAGTCCAGACTCGACTAGATTCGACTGGTCAAGTCTAGTTTAGTTTAGTCTAGTCTAGTCGAGTCTAGTTTAGTCTAGTCTAGTCGAGTCTAGTTTAGTTTAATCTAGTCGAGTCTAGTTGAGTCGAGTCTAGTCTAGTTTTCTGGTCAAGTGTAGTCTAGTCTAGTCTAGTCGAGTCTAGCTTAGTCTAGTCTAGTCGAGTTTAGTTTAGTCTAGTCGAGTGTAGTCGAGAGGGACAGACAGACAGACAGACACAGAGACACTGAGACACAGGGAGACAGACAGGGACACACAGAGACACACTGAGACACAGAGAGACAGACAGGGACACACATCTAGTTTAGTTTAGTGTAGTCTAGTCGAGTCTAGTTTAGTCAAGTCTAGTTTAGTTTAGTCGAGTCTAGTTTAGTCTAGTCTAGTCGAGTCTAGTTTAGTCAAGTCTAGTTTAGTTTAGTCTAGTCGAGTCTAGTTTAGTCTAGTCTAGTCGAGTCGAGTTTAGTTTAATCTAGTCGAGTCTAGTTGAGTCGAGTCTAGTTAGGCTAAGAGACACACAGAGACACATATACACAGAGAGACAGACGGACACACTGAGATACAGAGAGACAGACACGAACACACTGAGACAGAGAGACAGAAAGGGACACATAGAGACACACCTGTGTTGGACATGAATATTCTGCTCTCTGTCTTCATGCTGACACACTGACTGTTTGCTCCCTACGTCACTGATGTTTTTAAATCTACACACTCTCTACATTTGAGTTCCTGTGAATTTAAGAATCAATAATCAGCTGAGTTTATGACGATCAGATGTGTTTATGATGATCAGCTGAGTTTATGATGATCAGCTGTGTTTATGATGATCAGCTGAGTTTATGATGATCAGCTGTGTTTATGATGATCAGCTGAGTTTATGATGATCAGCTGTGTTTATGATTCTGATCTGGTTTTGAATAACATTATCAGCTCTATGATTGGACCTGCTGACAGTGAGTCATGTGTGAAGGATAAAAGAACGATATCTGATGAATTTAAGTTCAGAATGTTTTTGTTTTGTTCAATTTTGACCAGGGGTCCGTTTCACAAAGCAGGTTTAGTGAAAACTCAGAGTCTGTTAACCCTGAAATGAGGGAAACTCTGAGTTTTCCGTTTCAAAAAGGGAGGTAACTCAAACCAGAGAAAGAGGGGTAACTCTAGCCTGTTTCAGAGAGAGAGGTAACTTGAGCTCTCTGTCAGTTACTGTAGTAACACACTCTATGAGCCTAACCTGGTCGGGAGCAGGTTTTTCTCAATGAACCTCGAGTTTCTCTCTGTCTCCGCCCTCTTTCAGAGCCACACAATCCATTTGATTTCCTCATTCATTCAGTCAGCAGGCGAGTTTTGGCGTAGCCTAGTTCTGCTGTCTGTCATTTTAAAAAATCATTTAAAAAAATCAGAGTCAGTATATTAGAAGTCCATTAGGCATAGTAGGTGGAGACTTTTTTCACTAACACGGCATGTCCTTTTGATAACGATCCCGTGGATGAAGGTGCAGCATTACTGCGCAGAGAATTAAATATTCGTCGGGAGATGGTTATCAGACCGCGCATAGATGTTCTAGCGTTTCCACACAATCATCTTTTTGAGCTGTACTGTTTCACGTCACAGTCCATCATCTACATACACAACCTAATCCGTCCTTAGATTTGCAACATTACCAATCGTAGTCATGCTCTCACATCCCAGCAGATATTGTGTGTTGCGCTCTGTTTCTTTGCAAATATAAGTTTTTTGTACAATGTCGGAGATGCTGAGCACTTGAGTAAGGCAACTGTATGCAGGGCGGTCAGAAAAGTGTGCTCGTTTTACAGGCATCTGCCTTCTTTCTGTTGGCTGAGTAGAAGTCTGTGTTAGTTTAAATACGCTTAATTATTTAACAGAACATGATATAGATGAGGAGACATTTATGTGTGTGAAAACAGCATTATGTTGGGGATAAAAAAACTGCGCAGTCAAACAGCCACTTAATATTTAGCTGCTGCCAAGTGCGCTTCTCCCCCGCAGGACTGCACCTAAATGAAATAAATTAATAGGCTACCATTCAAGCAGTTTTCCCAGTAATATTATTGTGATTGCAAAGGACTACAATTAAACTTACGCATTGACCCGAGCAGCAATGTTCTCCTACGCCGTCTCCTTCTCTTTTGCAGCTGCAGCAGTGTTGCACTTCTTTTTGAAAACGTGTTCAAACTCGCCGTATGAGCGCATTAAGATTTCTAATTCTAGTGGGGTGAAAAACGCAGCCCTCCTCTTCCCCGTTGCCATGGTGACTCGTCAAATCGGGGTTCCATTGATGCTGGCTTTTTATAGTTGTGGTGCATGCGCTTAACTCCAGGTGAAACTACTCCCGAGTTGATTAAACTGATTCAAATCAGCTGTTCTGGAACCGGAAACTCAGAGTTTCCTATCTCAGAGAAGATCAACTCAGAGTTCAGGATTAGACTTTGTTGAACCTGCTTTGTGAAACGGACCCCTGGACTTTGATATTTTGGTTTTGAAATGATTAACATGTGACTCTAGCAGAGTGTGTGATCTGTAACACATATTCTCTATTTCAAAATTAAACATCATCACTTACACTACACTCTTTCTTCACTGTCCAAATATTATACAGGTGT
Organism: Epinephelus awoara; assembly: GCA_035609425.1. NCBI lineage: Eukaryota > Metazoa > Chordata > Actinopteri > Perciformes > Serranidae > Epinephelus > Epinephelus awoara. The sequence continues at coordinate 44,849,848 of CM069297.1, forward strand.
TAACACCAAAATAAGTCCTTTTTTAAAAATCTTGGCCTGAATATTATCTTGAACAAAGCTGCTGCAGCTGACTGGGAGAACTGGGAGGTATTATCTGAAAACACAGTGAGACCAGATCATGAATCCGCATCGTGAGAGTTCATAGTGATTGTGAGGTGTTTGGTCGCTCACTGACAGTCATAAAACATACTGTTGTTGCCCTGACGACAGCAGAGGACACGTCTGGTGGACATGTCTCTACATGGACAACAGTCCGTGGGGACAACAAGGGGTTAAACGCTGCTCTCACTGACTACAACACCCATAATCCTTCACTGACTTTTCAGATACCTCTACACTTCAGGAAACATCAGTGATATACGTCAGGCTCTGATTGGTTATCAAGGCCATAACAATAGCTCCTATTGGTATTCTAAGATCCCGGCTGGTCGGTTTGTTTACACGCAGGACGGTGACATGATGTAGAACATCATGTCACCATGTCATCATGTGAATGACAAAATATCTTATTTAGATTGTCTGGATCTTTAAAGCTGTTTGTTCGTTTGATAATTTATCGATCTGTGGATCACTTCAAAGGATTGTTAGAACTTTTGGTTTGTGTGTTGTTTACTGAATCTGCTGTGGTGTTTGTATCTTGAAATGATTAATGACGCCGTGAGGAGCGAAGCTTTGGATCAATGTGTCATGTGAGTAGACAACATCAACAACAAGAACAACAACAACAGCTGCTGCTGTTCGTCATCATCAGATAAAACTAACGAGGACTGGCAGACACAACATCTGTAAACAACTGTTATGAACCTGCGGCTGGAGGAAGTTGAATCTGAGCTCTGTGGTGTGTTTACCTGAAGGGTTTCTCGCCATTGTGGAGGCGCAGGTGTCTCTGGAAGTTGTACTTGAGGCCGAAGCTCAGTCCGCAGGTCTGACACATGAAGGGTTTCTCTCCGGAGTGAACCACTCGGTGCTGCAGGAGACCCATCTTACACTTGAAAGCCTTGTCGCACTCGCAGCACTTGTACGGCCGCTCCTCCGAGTGCGACCTCTTGTGGACGCGCAGGTTGCTGGCGGTGGAGAAGCTCTTCCCGCAGGTGGGGCAGGGGTACGGCCGGGCGCCGGTGTGGACGGTCTGGTGCTCACGGAGGCTCTTCTTCCTGGTGAAGCCTTTCCCGCAGACGTCGCACATGAAGGGCTTGACCTGGGCGTGCGACACCTCATGGTACCTGAGTGCGCCGGCCGAGGTGAAGGTGCGCTCGCACATGTGGCACTTGAGCGGCATTTTCTCCAGCCGGTGCGACGCCTGGTGGACTCTGAGCTGGCGCAGCAGCCTGAATTTCCTGTCGCACTGGTCGCAGCGCAGCAGTTTGTCGGGGTCGTTCTCCTGAGCCTCCCTCAGTTGGTGACTCTGCTGGTGTCTCTGCAGACTCTTGGCCTTGTAGAAACCTTTGTCGCAGGAGCTGCAGGGAAACGGCTTCAGGTGACACGACACGTGTTTCCTTAGCTGGTGTTTCTGATGGAAACCTTTGTTACACAGCTCACAGAAGAAACGCTTGTCTTTGTATAGCTCCCTCCTCCTCCTCCGCTCCTGCTCCTTCTGCTCCTCCTCGCTCCACGCTGCACATGGGACAGAGGCAGGATAGAGACATGTTACAGTCTGTCTCATCTTAAGACACAACACTGCAGAGACAACAGCTCCTCTTCCTCCTCGCTCCTGCTCCTTCTCGCTCCTCGTTAAACAAAGGACAGAGACATGTCACAGTCTGTGTCAACGTACAATACTGCAGAGACAACAGTCTGCTGTTCACTCATAGAGACACAATCCTGAAGAGACACGTCACAGTCTTTTTCATCTAAGGACACAATACAACAGGGAAAACAGTCTCAGCTGTTGTCTCACCTGCTGTCCCTGCCAGTGTCTCCCTTGGTGTCTCAGCGTGTCTGCTGTCGGTGAGCGTCTGTTGGACAGCCTCCATCTTTATTTCAGTTTCCTGTAAACATGGTCAGATGCTATTCATCATCAGTTCTGTTAACAAACATGATTTAATATTATTGATCAGTGTGTAATCATAGACAATAATCAATAAACAACAGTCAGGACTGATCAGTTCCTCTGATCGATGTCACTTCCTGCAGCAGCTGATTAATAAATGCTCCTGTGAATATTTTCATTGATCACAGAATTAATTGATTTGTTGATCAATAATGAAAATAACAGACATCAACTGCTTCCTGTTAATGTTTCACATTAAGAGCTTGTCTCAGAGGCTTTTATTGTGAAACAGAAAGTGTCCTGACATGAGGGGTAATATGTGTCGGAGGAAAACACTCACAACAACAACAGCTGGCTCCGCCTCTGCTGAGGGTGGGTCTTCATCTGTGGGCAGCTCATGAGCCACAGGAAGTGATGTCACGCCTCCAGGTGACTCTTCAGGATCTGAAGATATCTGGTTAATTTCTAACACCACCTCAGTCTGAAGCTCTGCACCACTTTGATCCAGTTTCTCTGGCGGTACCTGGGGGGCTGGGCTGATCTCGCCTGTGACTGGCCCAGGCAGCGGCTGGCTTATGACACTCTGGCCTGTGATTGGTTCTGGCAGTGGCTGGCTGATGATGACCAGGGGCACCTGAGGGTTACTGTTCACTCTGTGTCTGGATTTGGCGGAGCTGAGGATGGCCATGGCGAGGGCAGCGGGGTTGGCAGCTGGTTGATTGACGTCCAGTGAGAGGGCGGGGCCATCTGGGTTAGGGTAAGAGAAAGGACGTATGTCACCAGGGTAAGAAACAGGAAGTATGTCACAAGGGTTAGAGACAGGAAATATGTCACAAGGGTAAGAGACAGGAAGTATGTCACAAGGGTCAGGGGTAGAGACAGGAAGTATGTCACAAGGGTAAGAGACAGGAAGTATGTCACCAGGATTAGAAACAGGAAGTATGTCACAAGGGTTAGAGACAGGAAGTATGTCACCAGGGTCAGGGTTAGAGACAGGAAATATGTCACAAGGGTAAGAGACAGGAAGTATGTCACAAGGGTAAGAGACAGGAAGTATGTCGCAAGGATTAGAGACAGGAAGTATGTCACAAGGGTTAGAGACAGGAAGTATGTCACAAACCCAGCCAGTCCTTGTTGATCCTGTGCGATCTTTAGTTTAGACCAAACACAGCAGAGTGGGTGGGGTTAAGACATGACCCTGATTGGCTTACCCTGACATTCTGTTACTTCCTGTTTTTAAAGTTAAAACTACAGACCTTCAAAATAAAAGGGAGTTTCATGAAATGGGCCCTAGGCCTTTTGGGGGTATTTTTACTGCCTTTACTTTTAAGCTCATATCACAGTCATTATAAAGGCTACATACACATGCTATATCTTGTTTTTTTTCAGGACAATCTGGGCTATCCAGATTTGCCATCCATCCATGTCCTTCTATGTGCCTGTATTTTATATTCATCTTCATATCAATGAAAAAAACAAATCTGTGTTACTAAATTCTTACATTTTTACATGTATCTCATCATAGCAAGTTGGAAGTTGACATATTCTGCCATATATGAGGGTTAGTTTTATATTTACATTTAAGATAATAGAAAAATAGTCAACCAAGTGCAGTGATGTCCTCCAAGATAATATTTGTCACTTTGTTTGCAGTAAAAAAATTTTGTCAACATGATCTTGACTTCTCTGTGCTCCGTGCTGCTCTTTGACCTGACCTGAATGTTTTTTTGTTGTTGTTCTTCAGTTTCAGTTATATATTGGGGGGGCATTTTGGGCATTGTCCCCCTCAATGTATAAGGTGACTACGGCCCTGTCAGCATGCATAATTAGGCTACAGTTGTCTGGGTGCGCAAAGGTGAAGTGGCTGGTCTTGTCATACAAAGTTTGAGAAGTGTCAACTGGACAATATGGAGATATTTGCATCTTGAAAGCCGGATTACAAATGTGGACAGACAGGGAGAAACACACGCAAGCCTTAGACGTGGTAAGATACAATATTCCTCACTATATGAAGTGACTGATAACAAGATCTGTATAATGGATTATATTTTGATTGACATTCATCAGGTTTTTATTTTGTAGACAATTCATCTGTATTTATAGCATGATGGGATGACAGCACAATGATGTGTGTGGTATCACTGGAAAGCTCTGGTCCTGCACTTTCATGTGATATGCGTGGCATTTCTGTGCAACCCTGCATTCGCGAGTAATCCATCCAAGAGCAGTGTTTCCGCTACATTCATTCAGCAGCGGCGTCCTTCAAAACATTTATTTTATATTTGGCCGAATATTGCAAAAAAAACACACATTTGGTATTCGGTGGAATAAGTGAAAAGCAAGGTCGAATAATAGCGGCGTGGTTTGATAATGTAATCAAATGACAGAGTAAAATGTCAGCAGTGTGGCGATATTTTACTCCGTCCGTCACCGCACTCGCAACTAAAAATAGTTTTGTACTGGCAAAAGAAACCATTCAGCACGCTGTGTGAGTACAGATTTCAACCAGCAGCAGAAACGAAGACGTCTGTCACCCCCCGCTGCTGAAAAAAATCCTTGAGGAAACATTGCAAGAGTAATGTGTGTGCAAAGCTGTATGAAAGCTCTGTTATACATAATTCTAGCCTTTTAAAACCTGACCCTATTTTATAGGCCTCTGCTCGAAAATTGCATATCCATAATGAAATGAATATATCTCTGCAACCACAAGGTCTATTTGAATACTTTTGGTGTCATTTTAGTTTATATACTTTATTAATCCCTCTCAGCACTCCTGCTGTCAATTACACACAGGTCCGAAAGACACACACATGCACAAACAGGACCTATACATGCACAAAGTGGAGAGAGATGTCAGAGTGAGGGGGCTGCCTTGGTCAGGCGCGCCGAGCGGTTGGGGGGTTCGGTGCCTTGCTCAAGGGCACCTCGGCAGTGCCCAGGAGGTGAACTGGCACCTCTCCAGCCACCAGTCCACACAACGGTAAAGGGAACACTTGTGAGTTTTGTTAAGATCTGTAAATATCAGTATACATGTTATATGTGAAGAGTAAATGAAGAAGGTACACAGCATAAATGAAATATTTTGAGGTTCGCCTAAAAAAAAAAAAAAAAAAGCATGTGAATTTAGACGCACTATGTGGCGTTCGGGCCCATAGGGTTAAAACTAAACATAATGTCCACCTGTCTGTCTGTCCTCCTCCTGTCTCTCTGTCCGTCTCTGTCCTCACCTGACGGTTTGATCTTATAGAGCGTCTGCGTCCTGTCGGCTGCGGCGTTCGTGTTGACCTTTGACCTCAGCTCCGTCTCCAGGTGTCTTATGGTGTCCCTCAGACTCTGGTTCTCCTTCACTAAGCTGAAGCAGAGTTCTCTGAAGACTCTGCAGATCTGACGGACCGCCTCTCTGGTCATCACTGTCAGGACGCCCCTTAGCTGAGCCTGAGAGAAAACAGGATGTCACTTTATCTGACCTTTCACAGTAAATGTTGGTCAAAGAAAACATTTTATTCTTTTATCACACGTCATGAAGTGATTCATAAAAAAATCAATCTGCAGATCAGTTTCACTGTTTCCTCCGAGCATGTAAACTCAGACGTTCAGAATAAAAGCACAGAATCAGACATAAAATCTTCAAAGAGTCTGTTTTAAATATCTAACCTGATTTAAATTTCTGCTCTGATTTAAATCTCTGCTCGGATTTAAATCTCTAATCTGATTTAAATATCTAACCTGATTTAAATATCTAATCTGATGACTGAGTTTTTCTTTAATCCTATAGGCCCGAACGCCGTTCTTCTCTATGGATTTTCTCCGCAACCATGTGTCATAGTGAGAAGCCGCCACGCATATCACATGAAACCGTGAAACCGCAGCTTTCTGACCAAGCACTTGTCAGTAGTCCAAAGTTTTCATGACAAAAAATGAAAAAATTACACTAAAATTATGTAAAACAGAGCTTTCATACAGCTTTGCACACACATTACTCTTGGATACTCGCGAATGCAGGGTTGCACAGAAATGCCACACATATCACATGAAAGTGCAGGACCAGAGCTTTCCAGTGATACCACACACACATCATTGTGCTGTCATCCCATCACACTATAAATACAGATGAAGTGTCTACAAAATAAAAACCTGATGAATTTCTTTACAATCCATTATACAGATCTTGTTATCAGTCACTTCATATAGTGAGGAATAATATTACTACTGTTTTCCTATGATCTTAGATGTGAATATTGCATGTTTCTTTCAGAAATGCACAGTTTTGACTTGTGAATGAGTCAATGGAATTTCTTGCAATAATGAAAAACTACTGCCAATCATGTCCGCCTGGCACAAACCACATGTTTTGGACAGCTGTGAAGTGAATGTCACAGCATCATGGTTCTTATATTGCCAGATTCCAGAGAGTCTCCCCTCTTCAGATATGGCAGAATATGCAGACCTGCCAACCTTGAAGGAAGGTTATGAGTACCACCTTACCCGACACTCGCATAGACTAAAACTGGCAAAATGCGAGCTCAAGTGCAGGGTTCAACGCTAAGGTTTGTTTTTTTTTCACTTGCCCGGTGGGGCAAGTTTGTCAGAGATATATATGTGTGTGTGTGTGTGTGTGTGTGTGTGTGTGTGTGTGTGTACATATATATACTGTACATATATAGACACACACATATATATATATGTTTACATGTTTATATATTTGTGACGGTGTCTCCTCACCCTCCTCTGGTCGCCGTCCTCTCCCTCCTGGTGTAGCACGGACACGGTTGACTCCACCGCCGCCTCCATGATCAGCTCGGCCTGACACAGGAAGGTCTGTGTCCGCTCCATGACAGTAAACTCAACGGGTTACCGAGACACCGGGTCGTTGCACGGTCCCGCTTCGGCTGAGTATCTCTGACTGTGAGACAAAGTTCGGATGGTTGTCTGCTGTCTTTCTGTCCAGTATGGCGCCGAAATACACATCCGGTTCACCGCCAGGCACCGACCTTTCAAAGTAAAATGCTGTGGGGAGATGACAGCTGGAATATTTTATTTTGAAGGTCTTCACCGGAAGTATAAAATATCCGGAAAGATTCAGGATCAGGTCCAGACCGCAGACCCTGGTCTCAGACCCTGAATCTGAGTCTGGTGTTCTGCAGACAACTCACTGTCAGAGAAATATTAAAAATAAATAATGTTTAAATAAATGTTTTTTTAATATGATAAATAAAGTTAAATCATGTTTGTGTTTTTATATAATAAATGAATTAAATTATGTTTCTGTTTTTGTATAATAAATTAAAATCATATTTGTGTTTTGATATAATAAATACATTAAAATCATGTTTGTGTTTTAATAAAACAAATAAATTAAAATCATGTTTGTGTTTTGATATAAGTAAATGAAATCATATTTGTATTTTAATAAAATAAATAAATTAAATCATGTTTCTGTTTTAATAAAAGAAATAAATTAAAATCATATTTGTATTTCAATATAATAAATAAATTAAATCATGTTTGTCTTTTAATAAAATTAAAAAATTAAAATCATATTTGTATTTTAATATATTAAATAAATTAAATCATATTTGTCTTTTAACATAATAAAGAAATTAAAATCATATTTGTCTTTTAATAAAATAAATAAATTAAAATCATGTTTGTGTTTTAATAAAATAAATACATTAAATACATTAATCATATTTGTCTTTTAATAAAATACATAAATTAAATCAAGAGCAACTGAGGAGGGATCCCTCTTCCAGGACGGACAGACGTGCAATAGATGTCGTACAGAACAGATCAACGTGATAAATTACCAGTAATCCGTGTGACACAATGAGACAGAAAGAGAGAGAGACAGAGAGAGAGAGAGAGAGAGAGAAAGAGAGAGAGATGCAGGACAGATGGTAATGACAGTAGCTTACAACAACATTAATGAAAATAATAATATTATCGTTATAGTTCTGGTTACTGTGGTACAATATGTTGAAAGTATTAGTATCTGGCAGTATACATGTGTGATAATAATCATATGTGTATAATAACAGTAGAAGTATGACTAATGACTAATGATGGCAGCAGCAGCAGCAGCAGCAGCAGGAGGCATCTGGCAGGACCACGGCAGCAGCACAACCACACGTCACGCTATCCAGGAACCACTGCAATATGAGTTAACCTGAGAGATAATGGAGCACAAAGGCTCCGGAGAAGAAGCCGAGTTAGTGACATCCAGAATGGCCGAGTTAGCAAGATGCAGTAATAGGACACGAGAGAGAGAGAGAGAGAGAGAGAGAGAGAGAAGGTGCCCGGTGTATTATAGGGGGTCCTCCGGCAGACTAGGCCTAAGTCAGCCTAACTAGGGGCTGGTACAGGGCAAGCCTGAGCCAGCCCTAACTATAAGCTTTATCAAAGAGGAAAGTCTTAAGTCTAGTCTTAAATGTGGAGACGGTGTCTGCCTCCCGGACCGTAACAGGAAGATGATTCCACAGGAGAGGAACCTGATAGCTGAAGGCTCTGGCTCCTGATCTACTTCTGGAGACTTTAGGGACCACGAGTAACCCTGCATTCTCCGAGCGCAGAGTTCTGCTGGGATAATAAGGCCCTATGAGCTCTCTAAGATATGACGGAGCTTGACCATTTAGAGCTTTATAAGTTAACAGTAGGATTTTAAATTCAATACTGGATTTTACAGGGAGCCAGTGCAGAGAAGCTAAAACAGGAGAAATATGATCTCGTTTCTTAGTTCCTGTTAGTACACGTGCTGCTGCATTCTGAATTAGCTGGAGAGTTTTTAAGGACTTACTAGAGCTACCTGATGATAGAGAGTTACAGTAATCCAGCCTCGAGGTAACAAAAGCATGGACAAATTTTTCTGCATCTTTTTGGGTCAGGATAGGCCTAATTTTCACAATATTACACAGATGAAAAAATGCAGTCTGTGAGGTTTGTTTTAAATGAGAAATGAAAGACAGATCTTGATCAAATGTTACTCTGAGGATTCTTACAGTAGTGCTAGAGGCCAGAGCAATGCCATCTAGAGAAACTATGTCATCAGATAAAGAGTCTCTGAGTTGTTTGGGGCCAAGAACAATAATTTCAGTTTTGTCTGAATTTAACATCAGGAAGTTGGTGCTCATCCAGGTTTTTATGTCTTTAAGGCAATTATGAAGTTTAGTTAATTGATCCCTTTCTTCTGGCTTCATCGATAAATACAACTGTGTATCATCCGCATAACAATGGAAATTTATAGAGTGATTTCTAATGATGTTGCCTAAAGGAAGCATATATAGAGTGAATAGGACTGGTCCGAGCACAGAACCTTGCGGAACTCCAAAACAAACTTTAGTACGTACGGATGATTCATTATGAACGTTGACAAACTAAGAACGATCAGATAAATAAGATTTAAACCAGCTTAGTGCAGAACCTTTTAGGTCAATTAAGTGTTCCAGTCTCTGTAGCAGAATTTGATGGTCATTTGTGTCAAACGCCGCACTAAGATCTAATAAAACAAGTACAGAGACGAGTCCTTTGTCTGAAGCAATCAGAAGGTCATTTGTAATTTTAACTAGTGCTGTCTCAGTGCTATGATGCACTCTAAATATTGACTGTAATTCCTCAAATAAATTATGTGAGCGAATCTGGAAAAGAAAACAGAGGAAATGTCCGGTGACCGGTTTGGTGGTGGGTCGGTGATGGTCTGGGGAGGCATATCCTTGGAGGGTCACACAGACTTCCATGTCATAGCCAACAGTACCCTGACTGCTGTTAGGTACCAGGATGAAATCCTTAGAGTGACTGTCAGACCTTTTACTGGTGCAGAGGGCCCTGGGTTCCTCCTGGTCCAGCGGGCCCTGGGCTCCTCCTGGTGCAGAGGGCCCAGGGTTCCTCCTGGTGCAGCGGGCCCTGGGTTCCTCCTGGTCCAGCGGGCCCTGGGCTCCTCCTGGTGCAGAAGGCCCTGGGATCCTCCTGGTGCAGAGGGCCCTGGGTTCCTCCTGGTGCAGCTTTAGTTACCAGCTCAGTGGCCTAGTGATAGAGTGTCCGCCCTGAGACTGGGAGGTCGTGGGTTCGGTCCCCGGCCTGGTCATACCAAAGACTATAAAAATGGGACCCATTGCCTCCTTGCTTAGCACTCAGCATCAGGGATTGGAATTGGGGGGTTAGATCACCACATGATTCCCGAGCGCGGCACCGCTGCTGCTCACCGCTCACCGCTCCCTCAGGGGATGGGTCAAATGCAGAGAACAAATTTCACACACTCAGGTGTGTGACAATCAGTGGAACTTTACCTTTACCTTTACTTATCAGTATAAATTGATCAATGTTCAGAGTGAATAAATTTTTCCGAGTCTAAAATTTAACCAGACATAGAATTCATAAACTGAACTCAGTGTGTTCATATTAAAACATTTAATCTCGCCGCGGCTTCGAGCTGATTCACAAACACAGGATTCACCAACACGTCCCAGAATGCTCTGACATCATGCTAATCAATCAGTTCATCATCCATCAATAATCAATTCACTGCATTCATCACATCATCTCTGTTTGCAGACACCTGTCAGCCACCATGCCCAAAACACTCTACCTCCAGGTGACCCTCACACATTAAGGCAGGTAATAGATCACACAGCTGATTATTGATCACACAGCTGATTATTGATCACACAGCTGATTACTGATCAGTGAGCTGATTATCTAAAGTTGGATTGAAAACCAATCCTGTCCCTCACTGACTGTTTCTGTTCAGTTTAGAAGTCAAATAAACTGCACTCCAGTTAAACTGGAGTTAAATTAGAGTCCAGTCAGTGTTATGGAACGGTGGCTGAAACCATCCAATCACCACCAACGTGCCAAAATATTCTTGTTTTAAAATAGTTTTTTTCCTTTAAAATATAAAAAACATCACTTCCTGTTTTTCTTCCACACAGATGAGCATCACAGATTTTTTTTTTTAAAATATAAAAACATTTGATCGACAGATTTTGGTCTTTTTTTTCCACATCAAGAACAGTTTATAAATATTTTTTCTGTTTTTACAGCGCTTTGCTACACGACTGTCAGACTTAAAAAAAAAACATCTGAATCTTTTACAGCGGTCAGGTACAAAAATAACCAGTAAAAAGACAAAGAAAAAAAAAAAGCTCTGCTACACCTGTACGGCCACCTGATGACCACCTGACAACCACCTGTATGGCCACCTGACAACCACCTGTATGGCCACCTGACAACCACCTGTACGGCCACCTGATGACAACCTGACGACCACCTGACAACCACCTGAAGACCACCTGACGACCACCTGACGACCACCTGTACGGCCACCTGACGACCACCCGACAACCACCTGATGACCACCTGAAGATCACCTGACACCCACCTGAAGACCACCTGACGACCACCTGTACAGCCACCTGACCACCACCTGACGACTACCTGACCACCACCTGACGACCACCTGACAACCACCTGTAGACCACTTGACAACCATCTATACGGCCACCTGACGACCACCTGTACGGCCACCTGTAGACCACTTGACGACCATCTATACGGCCACCTGACGACCACCTGTACGGCTACCTGACAACCACCTGTATGGACTTGTACAGTCACCTGACAACCACCTGTACGGCTACCCGACAACCACCTGAAGACCACCTGTACGGCCACCTGACGACCACCTGTATGGCCACCTGATGATCACCTGTACAGCCACCTGATGACCACCTGACGACCACCTGACGACCACCTGTATGACCACCTGTACGGCCACCTGACGGCCACCTGTACAAACAGTTGCCTGTATCTGTAGTGACACCTGTACCTGTACGGCAACCTGTTCGGCCACCTGAACAGACACCTGTACGGACACCTGTATGGACACCTGTACCTGTTTGGCTACCTGTGCAGACACCTGTTCGGCCACCCATACGAACACGTGTACCTGTTCGGCCACCTGTACAGACACCTGTGTGGACACTTGTATAAACACCTGCACTTGTACCTGTTCGGCCACCTGTACGGACATTTGTACAGACATCTGTACCTGTACCTGTTCAGCCACCTGTACGGACATTTGTACAGACATCTGTACCTGTACCTGTTCGGCCATCCGTACGAACATGTGTATCTGTTCGGCCACCTGAACAGACACCTGTACGGACACCTGTATGGACACCTGTACCTGTTCGGCCACCTGCATAGACAGCTGTACCTGTTCGGCCACCTGTATGGACATCTGTACAGACACCTGTACCTGTATCTGTTCAGCCACCTGTACAGACATCTGTTCGGCCATCCGTACGAACATGTGTACCTGTTCAGCCACCTGTACAGACACCTGTGCGGCCACCTGTACAAACACCTGTGCCTGTACGTGTTCAGCCACCTGTACGGACACCTGTACCCACACCTGTTCAACCACCTGTATGACCACCTGTACCTGTACGGCCACCTGACGACCACCTGACAACCACCTGTACGAACACCTGTACCTGTTCGGCCACCTGAACAGACACCTGTATGGACACCTGTATGGACACCTGTACCTGTTCGACCACCTGTGCAGACAACTGTACCCGTTAAGCCACCTGCACAGACACCTGTTCGGCCACCTGTATGGACACCTGTACAGACACCTGTTCGGCCACCCATACGAACATGTGTACCTGTTTGGCCACCCATACGAACATGTGTACCTGTTCAGCCACCTGTTCGGACACTTGTATAAACACCTGCACCTGTACCTGTTTGACCACCTGCACGCACATCTGTACACACACCTGTACCTGTACCTGTTCGGCCACCTGTAGAGACATCTGTTTGGCCATCCGTATGAACAGTTGTACCTGTTCAGCCACCTGTACAGACACCTGTGCAGACACCTGTACAAACACCTGTACCTGTACCTGTTCAGCCACTTGTACGGACACCTGTATGGACACCTGTACCCGCACCTGTTCAACCACCTGTATTACCACCTGTTCCTGTTTGGCTACCTGTACAGACGCCTGTATGACCACCTGTATGTGTTCGGCCACCTGTGCGGACACCTGTACAACATCATCATTATCATCATCATCATCATCATCATCACCATCACCATCATCACCGTCATCATTGTCACCACCATCATCACCATCATCATCATCATCACCATCGTCACCGTCATCATCGTCACCATCATCACCATCATCATCATCACCATCATCAACAACATCATCATCATCACCATCATCATCATCATTATCATCATCACCATTATCACCACCACCACCATCATCATCATCATCATCAGGACCATCTTCATCACCACCATCATCATCATCATCACTATCACCATCATCACCACCACCATCATCATCATCACCATCACCATCATCATCATCATCATCATCATCACCATCACCATCATCATCACCATCACATCATCATCACCACCATCATCACCATCACCATCATTATCACCATCATCATCACCATCATCATCATCACCATTATCACATCACCATCATCATCACCATCACCATCATTATCACCACCACCATCATCATCATCATCACCATCACCATCATCATCATCATCATCACCATCACCATCATCATCACCATCACATCACCATCACCATCATTATCACCATCTTCATCATCATCATCATCATCACCATTATCACCATCATCAGCATCATCATCATCATCATCATCATCATCATCATCACCACCATCATCATCACCATCACCATCATCACCATCATCACCATCATGTGTCTCTGTGGTTCAGATGGCAGTGTCCCAGAACACGGTGGTGCTGGTCTGTCCGGCGCCAGAGGAAGTGGGCGGGGCAGAGTATGGTGGTGGCTGCTTCCTCCTCCAGCTGGGCAGGATGGGCATGCTGTCCTGTTTACACAGATTCTTCTCGGGCCGCTGGCGAGCTTTGATCTCACGACACAGAATCCTCTTCTTCTCTATCATCTCCATCATGGTGGCATCTCCGCACAGCCACGGCATCTGCAACAGCAACACGTCCTTACTTGTCACTTATCAATCAGTTATTGATTTGTTATTGATCACTTACTGATCAGTTATTGATCACTGATCACCACTGCTCGCGGTGGCTCATCGTGACTTCATTGTCATATGAAGTCTCTGAATGTTTATTTTATGTCTTTTCATTGATTTTTTTTTATCAGTTTGTAAATTAAATTTTCATTTAATCAGATTTTCTGTTGTGAACAGTCAAAAATTAGTCATTAACAAAAAGATTCCCGCTTTTCTGACACTGAAACTTGTTAATATGAATATATGAACGTGTTAATTTACACGAGTTCACAATGTTTGAAATTTGTGTTGATGTTATTTATTGTCTAGTGATTGGATGCTGATGACTGTCACTATGTCATGTGACTTCATCTCATGTGGGCGGGGCTTACTGCCATTACGTAAAGGCTCTAAAGTCTCAAAAGGTAGACAGAAAGACAGACAGGTACAGACAGACAGGTACAGACAGACAGACAGATATACAGACAGACAGACAGACAGACAGAGGTACAGACAGACAGACAGGTACAGACAGACAGACAGACAGATATACAGACAGACAGACAGACAGACAGACAGAGATACAGACAGACAGACAGACAGACAGACAGAGATACACACAGACAGACAGACAGACAGGTTGTCAGTATGATGTCAGTGTCACACTGGTTTATTGACAGATGATGATGACAGGTTTAAAAAACAGTAAATACAGATTTTAATCAGATTGTCAACAGGAAGTAAAAATCATCACGTTTGAGTCTGAAGTTTGAGTGTGAAATTTGAGTTTGTAGTTTGACTGTAGTTTGAGTTTGTACTTTGAGTCTGAAGTTTGAGTCTGAAATTTGTGTGTGAAGTTTGAGTGTGAAATTTGAGTTTGCAGTTTGACTGTAGTTTCAGTTTGTAGTTTGAGTCTGAAATTTGTGTGAAGTTTGACTCTGTAGCTTGAGTTTGTAGTTTGAGTCTGATGTTTGAGTTTGAGTCTGATGTTTGAGCCTGAATTTTGAGTCTGAAGCTTGAGTGTGAAATTTGAGTTTGTAGTTTGACTTTGTAGTCTGAGACTGAAGTTTGTGCATGAAGTTTCACTCTGAAGTTTGAGTCTGTAGTTTGAGTGTGTAATTTGAGTTTGTATTTTGACTGTAGTTTGACTCTGGTGTTTGAGTTTGAAGTTGAGTCTGAAGTTTTATGACGTTAAATATTTTATTGTCGGACTCATAAGCATTTATTAACAAACACACAGTTCCAGACTTTATTGAAACATTTATCATCATTTTCAGCCGAAAGATTTAAAAACAGATGAATGTGTGGTTTTATTTCGAAGGAGCAGTTTGTGATTCTGACGGCTGATTGTTGAGTCGCAGTAGACAGACGTAGATGACCACTGGTAGTCGGAGCGTACCTCAAAGGTCAGTAACAGACGACCTGTGAATGACTCTTAATGATCAATGTCCAGAATTACACACTGCACCTTTACAAGGTAGAACAACAAACAATAAACAATGAAGGACGTCAGAATATGAATGAATTCTCTATACATGGCATAGAACGGTGGGGCTTATAGTGGTAGGTGGAGTTAGTATGGGGCGAGTTGGGATAGAATAAGGTGAGATTAGAGTTTGTATCATTGTAAATACATGTGAAAAATACATTTGAAAAGAAATTCAAATTAATAAAGTGCTCCAGTGTGAGTTCAGTGTTAGCATAAAACTAATTACATGCTAGGTTAATGTTAGCATAGTGCTAATTACATGTTAGGTTAATTTTGGCATGAGGCTAATTACATGTTAGGTTAATGTTAGCGTGAAGCTAGTTAAAAGTTAGTTTTATGTTAGCATGGAGCTAATTACATGTTAGGTTAATGTTAGCATAGAGCTAATTAGATGTTAGGTTGATGTTAGCGTGACGCTAGTTAAAAGTTAGTTTTATGTTAGCGTGAAGCTAATTACATGTTAGGTTAATGTTAGCATAGAGCTAATTACATGTTAGCTTGATGTTAGCGTGAAGCTAGTTGAAGGTTAGATTTATGTTAGCGTGAAGCTAATTACACGTTAGTTTAATGTTAGTAATGAAAGTTTGTCTGATTATTAAAGCTTTACAGTTCATATTTACAGATTCAATTTCAATACAAAAAACATATAGTTGAAATATTTTACACAAAACTAAGCCACTGATCCTTTGAACAAAGAAAACACTGTATTTACATGTTGACTTGTTTACTAGTTTTCATGTTTACAGTTCAGATGTGAGTCAGCTGATGGATCGAAGCTTCTGTCCATCTGTAAAACGTTTTACGTTCTGTCGTTCAGTGACGGTGAATCCTGTGTGAAAATATAAAGTCTGTGTTTATTTTATTGTTAAGACTGATGTTCGTCCTCTGACAGACAGGTAACACACAGACAGACAGACAGACAGACAGGTGTTTTACAGGTGTGGTACCTGGCTCAGGGCAGGGTGATGCTGTTCATGCTGATGGCGTTGTGGCGTTCCACCTGGAGAAGGAACTCCAGACGTCGAGGCTGAACGGCCTAGTTTACAAACTGACTTTGATTCTGCAGATAAAAATATTTATATCAAAAAGTTAAAATCTTAAGATTGTATAAGGGACATCAGTGAGACCACTCTGTAAAATTAAATGATAAACTATTTGTTTTAAAGTTCATGTTGTAACCGCCTGAGTCACCTCCTCCTCCTCCTCCAGACAGCATCATGGTCGGACTGACAGATGATCTTCCCATCCTGCTGGATCCTGGACTGGACTGTCCATCTCTGTCTTTACTGCCATGTCTGGGCAGAGACCTGGAGTCTCCTACAGAGACAGAGATAGACACAGAGACAGGGGACAGACACAGAGATGATGAAACAATTAAACCACCTGCCTTGTTTCCTCAGAGGTTTCAGATGATTTATTTGTCCAACACAATGCAGATATCAATAAAACCCTAAAACTCAGAGAAGCAGCAGAACCAAATTGAATTGAAATTGAAATGAGAACTGGTGAGAAACAGACTTAAAGAACTCTCCATGTTCTTCCTCACAACATTTGAACCAAAGTGAACTTTTCTCCTGGAACTTGTTTCAGGCTGCCACAGGAAATGACAAAACGCAGGGAGGAAGTCACAGAGAACCTGATTTATCAGTCCAAACTGTTGGCAGGAGAGTTTGATATCATATTCTCTGTGCATACTGTAGCTCCTGTTTTATTTTGAAAAACTAAAATGGCCTGTCATTTCAGTGTGTCTCTCCTGATGACTGTCACCTGAGCTCGTTACTCACCTGCTCTTGATTTTACCTCCTGTACATGTATCCTGTACATATCAACTCCCCATTCGCTGCTGTTCCGCTGTGAGGGTCCAAAGGACAGAGGGATGTCATATGCTGTAAAGCCTCTGTGGCAAATTGTTATTTGTGATATTGGGCTTTATAAATAAAATTGATTGAACTGAATTGCTCTCCTTGTTCTTGGTTCTGCCTCACATCAAAGGCCGCTATGGTTCATGACTTAACCTTGGTTTTATCTTTCAATTTTGTCTTCTTCCTGTCTGCATCTGTTCGCTCTGTTTGGACCGACATTAAGTGTTTGAGTGCTGGACTCATCAGTGAAGACTCCACCCGGTGTCCTGAGTCTGTCTCTGTTTGAGTCAAGACTGACTCTTATAGTTAGGGCTGGCTCTTATAGTTAGGGCTGACTCTTATAGTAAGAGCTGTCTCTTATAGTTAGGACTGATTCTTATTGTAAGGACTGTCTCTTATAGTCAGGATTGCCTTTTATAGTTAGGACTGACTCTTATAGTTAGGACTGGTTCTTATAGTAAGGGTTGGCTCTTATAGATATGACTGATTCTTATAGTTACATCTGACTTATAGTAAGAGCTGACTCTTATAGTTAAGACTGACTCTTAAAGTTAGGACTGGTTCTTATTGTCAAGACAGACTCTTATAGTTAGGGCTGGCTCAGGGTTTTCTTGGACCATCCTGTAGTTAGTGGATTGAATTAAATTGCCCCTCCTGCCTTCTGATCCATTCTTCATCACCTGTCTGCCTGAAAATTGATTTAATAAGGATTGAGTACTGTTGTGGTACTGTGTAACAGATGGAGTGCTGGTGCACTACTGGTGCAGGACTGGTACGGTACTGGTGCCGGTCTTACCTTCACTCCCTCGGCTCTTCCTGCTTCCCGATCCTTTCTTTGTCACCTGTCTACTTGAGGTAAACAGGTTGTTGAGTTCATCCAATGGGCTGGTGGGAGTCTGTGATCTCATCGAAACATTTTGCATGGAGCCGTGGGTGGAGGAGGAATTACTTAGTTTAGCTCCGCCCTCGCCGGCCCTCTGTGAGGATGAAGAGGAGGAAGAGGATGAGCGGGGCATACTTCCTCCTGCCATCAGAGCATCGTACGGTGGTGGTCTCTTAAGGCTCAGAGGAGTCAGAGAGCGACCCATGCTAACCGGCGATGGACATGCTGATTGGCTGCGAGGGTAACCATGACCACTGTGGGTGGAGCCAGAGGACTTGTAGAGGTTGGAGGGGAGAGGTGGAGCTGATGAGCGGCCAGAGGATGTGATGGTGTGGGTGGAGGGCAGATCCCGGTCCCGGTTCCGGTCCCGATCTCGGTCTCTGTCTCGGTCTCGCTCCTTGCGGTGGTGGGTGGAGCTCTGCTCCACACCACCTGACTTGCTGTAGGAGACGTTATCAATCATGGGCAGTCGGGTGACGTCTAAAGGGGTGAGGGGGGACTCGTCGGAGTTGGGAGAGCACTGAGCAGGGGCAGGGGGAAAGACGAGCAGTGGTGGACGGTGAGTCAGGAGGTTGGGGAAAGGTGGAGGGATGTCACAGAGAGAGCCGCGGGATGCCCAGGCTTCAGGATCCATGATGGCGGAGTGAGTGTCCTGCAGGTAGTCCTCCAACATTGGGTATTTCATCTCCTCATACACCGACTCGCTCTGCTCATCCTCCACAGCTTCCTGACCTTTCAGTTCCCGCAGGATGTTTCCCACCATCTCGATGTAGACGGGCTCCTCGTCGTCTGTGTCTCTTGAGGCCGGACTCTGAGTCTGGGACGAAGATTTGTCCCATCGCAAGGAAGACTTTTTGTTGCCATGGTTATGAATATAAGATTCATCGAAGGAGGTGCTGAGCTGAGTGTTTGGATTCCTTTTGGGTTTTGGTGGAGGCATCTTCTTGTAGTCCTCACTGTAGAGATGGCATCGAGCTGCAAGGAGACAGAAAGACAGACAGGGAGACAGACGGACAGACAGACAGAAAGAGAGACAGACACATGAGACACTAAGACACAATGACAGCAGCTGCATCTCTTCCTAATGTAACTTCTTAAACATGCAACTGTCCATTTATTCCAGGGGGTGTCATGCTTAACTGGCAGGTGTCATGTTTAACTGACAGGTGTCATGTTTAACTGACAGGTGTCATGTCTAAACGACAGGTGTCATGTTTAACTGGCAGGTGTCCTGTCTAAACAACAGGTGTCATCTTTAAATGACAGGTGTCATGTCTAAACGACAGGTGTCATGTTAAACTGGCAGGTGTCATGTCTAAACAACAGGTGTCATGTTTAACTGACAGGTGTCATGTCTAAACGACAGGTGTCATGTCTAAACAACAGGTGTCATGTTTAACTGGCAGGTGTCATGTCTAAACAACAGGTGTCATGTTTAACTGGCAGGTGTCATGTCTAAACGACAGGTGTCATCTTTAAATGACAGGTGCCATGTCTAAACGACAGGTGTCATGTTAAACTGGCAGGTGTCATGTCTAAATGATAGGTGTCATCTTTAACTGACAGGTGTCATGTTTAACTGGCAGGTGTCATGTCTAAATGATAGGTGTCATGTTTAACTGACAGGTGTCATGTCTAAACGACAGGTGTCATCTTTAACTGACAGGTGTCATGTTTAATTGGCAGGTGTCATGTCCAAATGATAGGTGTCATGTCTAAATTACAGGTGTCATGTTTAACTGGCAGGTGTCATGTCTAAATGATAGGTGTCATGTCTAAATGACAGGTGTCATGTCTAAATGATAGGTGTCATGTCTAAATGACAGGTGTCATGTGTTCCTGTCAGGTGTGTTGTTCTCACCTGCATCTCTCTCTCTCTCTCTCTCTCTCTCTGTCTCATTTTGTCATACAGATTACTGTTAATTTATCATGTTGATCTGTTCTGTACGACATCTATTGCACGTCTGTCCGTCCTGGAAGAGGGATCCCTCCGCAGTTGCTCTTCCTGAGCTTTCTACCGTGTTTTTTTTCCCCGTTAAAGGTTTTTTTTGGGGGAGTTTTTCCTTATCTGCTGTGAGGGTCCAAAGGACAGAGGGATGTTGTATGCTGTAAAGCCCTGTGAGGCAAATTGTGATTTGTGATATTGGGCTTTATAAATAAAATTGATTGATTGATTGATCACCTTCAGCCTGCTCTGACGTCTCTTTGGTCTCTTGAATGTCTCTCTTGGCAACTCCTGAGCTGCCGTTCACCATCTCGGAGCTGCTGCTCAGTTTGGTGTTGGGGTCTCTCTTCGGTTTGGGTGGGGGTTGTTTTCGGTTGGGGTTGGAGTCGTCGTCTCCTCCGCCCACAGAGTGGAGGGACTGGGATCGGACAGCGAAGCCTTGACTGGAAGGCGGCAGACGGTCCTGCGGTGCTGGCATTGTCATGAAACCCATCCTGAAATGTTTTCCAGAATACGCTCCGTCTGTTGCCATGGCAACATCTTCACCAATCCTGGATAGACCAATGGAAAGACTTGTTAGTAAAACTGTTTGGACAAACATCTATAAAATACACAAAAAATAAAACTGACCTGATAACCCTGATACACACACTGCATGTTACACATAAAATATCAAACTTATCAAATGACTCTTAAACATCGGCCACAGAGACTCATCCAGCAAATATCAGCAAATCAAAACACCTGTTGAGTTTGTAACTGCAGACTTTTATTACAATTCAGATATTTCATTTACTACACATCACCAAAATGTATATTCCATAGTCACTCCTACAGAGTCACCGCACAGCAGACCGCCAACTGACCGATGATCACTGTCACATTGAGCAGGAGGAGGAGGAAGAGGAGGAGTAGGTTGATCATCTGTGGTCTGAGTCCGGTTGATCATCTGTGATCTCAGCCCTGTCAATATTCTGTGGTCTGAGTCCTGTTGGTGGTCTGTGGTCTGAGTCCTGTTGGTTGTCTGTGGTCTGAGTCCTGTTGGTGGTCTGAGTCCTGTTGGTTGTCTGTGGTCTGAGTCCTGTTGGTGGTCTGTGGTCTGAGTCCTGTTGGTCGTCTGTGGTTTGAGTCCTGTTGGTGGTCTGTGGTCTGAGTCCTATTGGTGGTCTGTGGTCTGAGTCCTATTGGTGGTCTGTGGTCTGAGTCCTGTTGGTGGTCTGTGGTCTGAGTCCTATTGGTGGTCTGAGTCCTGTTGATCATCTGTGATCTGAGTTCTGTCGATCTTCCGTGGTCTGAATCCTGTTGGTCATCTGTGGTCTGAGTCCTGTTGGTGGTCTGTGATCTGAGATCTGTCGATTGTCTGTGGTCTCAGTCCTGTGGATCATCTGTGATCTGAAATCTGTCGATCATCTGTGGTCTGAGTCCTGTTGGTGGTCTGTGGTCTGAGTCCTGTCAAATGTTTGTGGTCTGAGTCCTGTTGATCATCTGTGATCTGAGTCCTGTTCATCATCTGTGGTCTGAGTCCTGTTGGTGGTCTGTGATCTGAGATCTGTCGATTGTCTGTGGTCTGAGTCCTGTTTGTCATCTGTATTCTGGGTCCTGTCGATCGCCTGTGATCTGAGTCCTGTCGATTGTGATCTGAGTCCTGTTGATCATCTGTGGTCTGAGTCCTGTTGGTGGTGTGTGGTGTGAGTCCTGTCGATCGTTTGTGGTGTGAGTCCTGTTTATCATCTGTGGTCTGAGTCCTGTTGGTGGTCTGTGGTCTGAGTCCTGCTCATCATCTGTGGTCTAAGTCCTGTCGATTGTCTTTGGTCCGAGTCCTAGTCTGTGTTTCTCTGTGTGTCTCAGTGTCTCTGTGCCCCACCCCCCTTGCCCTCTCAGGTCCTCCAGGTGTTGTTCTCACCTCTTGATGGCATCCTCCTGGCGTCTCTTCTTCTGGTGTTTCTCCTGCAGGTACGTCCAGTTTGTCTGGTTTCGGATGCGGTCGCTCTCTCTGGCGATGTCGGAGGCATTCTGGATCACCAGGCCATCGTATGTCCTCAGACAGCTGTCCTCCACATACTGAAAGAACCTCTTGAAGGAAGACGTGTCCTCCTGAGAGGTCATGACTCTCAGAAGACCTGAGAAGACGATCAGAGAGGACACTAAGTCCAGGATGTCTTTCACATTAGTACAAATTAATTAAGTGTCTTTGTGTCTCTGTCTGTCCCTCTGCGTCTCCATCAGTCCCCTCTCCCATCTCTCTGTTTGTCCCTCTGCGTCTCCATCAGTCCCCTCTCCCATCTCTCTGTTTGTCCCTCTTTGTCTCCATCAGGCCCCTCCCCCACCTCTCTGTCTCTGTCTGTCCCTCTTTGTCTCCATCAGTCCCCTCCCCCACCTCTCTGTCTCTGTCTGTCCCTCTTTGTCTTCATCAGTCCCCTCCCCCACCTCTCTTTCTCTGTCTGTCCCTCTGTGTCTCCATCAGTCCCCTCCCCATCTCTCTGTCTCTGTCTGTCCCTCTTTGTCTCCATCAGGCCCCTCCACCACCTCTCTGTCTCTGTCTGTCCCTCTTTGTCTCCATCAGTCCCCTCCCCACCTCTCTGTCTCTGTTTGTCCCTCTTTGTCTCCATCAGTCCCCTCCACCACCTCTCTGTCTCTGTCTGTCCCTCTTTGTCTCCATCAGTCCCCTCCACCACCTCTCTGTCTCTGTCTGTCCCTCTTTGTCTCCATCAGGCCCCTCCACCACCTCTCTGTCTCTGTCTGTCCCTCTTTGTCTCCATCAGTCCCCTCCCCACCTCTCTGTCTCTGTTTGTCCCTCTTTGTCTCCATCAGTCCCCTCCACCACCTCTCTGTCTCTGTCTGTCCCTCTTTGTCTCCATCAGTCCCCTCCACCACCTCTCTGTCTCTGTCTGTCCCTCTTTGTCTCCATCAGTCCCCTCCCCCACCTCTCTGTCTCTGTCTGTCCCTCTTTGTCTCCATCAGTCCCCTCCCCCACCTCTCTGTCTCTCGGCATCCTTCTAAAAATGGAACAGGGAGTCAGCTGGTGGTAACCTAGCAACAGCAGCATCTCTCAGAGGAACATGATGTAATGCTTCCTGTCCACTGATGAGGAAGAGGAGTGGAGAGGAGGGAAGAGGAGGAGAGGCAGAGAGGGGGAGAGGAGGAAGGGGAGAGGAGGAAGGGGAGAGGAGGAGGAGAGGAGGGAAGGAGGGGAAGAGGAGGAAGGGGAGAGGAGGAGGAGAGGAGGGAAGGAGGGGAAGAGGAGGAAGGGGAGAGGAGGAGGAGAGGAGGTGATGCACAGACTAGACTTTAGGATCCAGTTTGAAGAAAAATAGTGGAAAGATTCCAGCAGTCTCCTCCCCGTCTCCCCTTCCTCCTCCTCCTCTTCACCAGTTTCCTGTCTATACTAAATCAAATCTCCTCCCAGTTCTTCGTGACCCGGCTAATGGTTATGACATCAGTGCTGTGAGCTCCTCCCCCAATGTGATGGTGACCAATCTGAATCTACTTCCTGTTTCTGACACGCTTACAGAAACAAAATGACGCAAATGTTGTATGGATTCAGTGTTTGATTTAAAGAGACCGTTTCCTGTCAGGTGACCTTTCATTTTATCATTGATTATAAATAAATAAATACATAAATAAAAGAGACAGTTTCCTGAAACTCTGATGATGACCTTTGACCCTGGAATGTAACTCCTTCCTGCGTATCGATCAGTCAGTGTGATGATCAATCACTTCAGATCAATAAGCGACGTATTGTTAATTTGTTGTTGTGTTTGTCATTTGTTTGTAAAAGTGATGTCACTTCCTGTCTGAACTTTGACCTTCTGTCTGGACGGTTATTAAAAACACTTCAGGTGTGTTCTTTCAAAATAAGAGTCTGTAACTGTGTTCTCAGGTCTGATCCAAGATGGCCGCCATGTTTCTGTTTGTGACACACAAACAGGGTGTGAAGGAGCCAGATGTGTTTGGACAAACTTTATTGACACTGTCGATTGAGAGACGAACATTTCTCACCAGCAGAGATGACAAACTCTGAACGAGATGACGAATAAAAAACCAGGAGACTAAACACAAAACATGAAACATGACAGACTGAAGGAGGAGAGGAGGAGACAGGAGGAGAGAGGAAGAGAGGAAAGAATGAGGGGAGAAGGGGAGGAGAGGAGGAAAGAGGAGGCTTACCAGAGGATCAGTGAAGACTCAAACTCCCTGCATCCCTCCTCCAATGTCTCCTCCAATGTCTCCTTATGTGTCTCCTTATGTCCCTCTGTCAGTGTCTCCTTCCTTCCCTCTGTCAGTGTCTCCTTCCTTCCCTCCTTCAGTGTCTCCTTCACTCCTTCATGTCTCCTTCCCTTCTTCCCGTGCAGAAACAAAGATGGAGTGATGAAGCTTCCTCTCTGCAGCTCCGAGGAAACGATGACTCGCTGTGATTCTCGTCCGCAGCGACGTTAAGCCTCATCCATCCTTCAACACTTCCTTTTCTCTTCCTTCACTCCGTCCTCCCGTCATACATCCTCACACACACACACTCACACACACTCACACACACACACACACTCACACACCCTTCAGCCGCACACACACACATCCCCGTCGACAGTCGCCACAAGAAACGAGAGGCTGAAACCACGGCAACCTGACAGCATCCTAACCCTGCTGACTCCTCCCCCTCCTCCCCCTGCTGCTGCTGCTGCTGAGAGACAGAGAGGAAGAGGAGGAGGAGGAGGAGGAAGAGAAGGAAGAGGAGGAAGAGGAGAGGGAGGAGGAGGAAGATGATGATGAGGAGGAGGGTGAGGAGGAAGAGAAGGAAGAGGAGGAAGAGGAGAAGGAGGAGGAGGAGAAGGAGAAGGAAGAGAAGGAAGAGGAGGAAGAGGAGGAGAAGGAGGAGGAAGAGAGGGAAGAGGAGGAAAAGGAAGAGGAAGCGAGGGAGGAGGAGGAGGAAAGTGTCTCTACAGAAAAAAATCAAACATCAGACTGGTGATTATTGATTTATTGATTTTCTTTGTGACTGAGATGTCTCAGATTTAATAAAACAGGACATCAAATTAAAACTCATCAGTCTTCCACATTACCTGGACCACCATCAGCCTCCTCCATCACCTGAACCACCATCTGCCTCCTACATCACCTGAACAACCATCAGCCTCCTTCATCACCTGAACCACAATCAGTCTCCTCCATCACCTGAACCACCATCAGCCTCCTCCATCACCTGAACCACCATCAGCCTCCTCCATCACCTGAACCACCATCAGCCTCCTCCATCACCTGAACCACCATCAGCCTACTACATCACCTGAACATCACCAGTTAAAATTACAAATGACCTTCTAATTGCTTCAGAGAAAGGACTCGTCTCTGTACTTGTTTTATTAGATCTTAGTGCGGCGTTTGACACAAATGACCATCAAATTCTGCTACAGAGACTGGAACACTTAATTGGCCTAAAAGGTTCTGCACTAAGCTGGTTTAAATCTTATTTATCTGATCGTTTTCAGTTTGTTGACGTTCATAATGAATCATCCGTACGTACTAAAGTTTGTTTTGGAGTTCCGCAAGGTTCTGTGCTCGGACCAATCCTATTTATTCTATGTATGCTTCCTTTAGGCAAAATCATTAGAAATCACTCTGTAAATTTCCATTGTTATACGGATGATACACAGTTGTATTTATGGATGAAGCCAGAAGAAAGTAATCAATTAACTAAACTTCATAACTGCCTTAAAGACATAAAAACCTGGATGAGCACCAATTTCCTGATGTTAAATTCAGACAAAACTGAAGTTATTGTTCTTGGCCCCAAACAACTCAGAGACTCTTTATCTGCTGACATAGTTTCTCTCGATGGCATTGCTCTGGCCTCTACCACTACCGTAAGAAACCTCGGAGTAACATTTGATCAAGATTTGTCTTTTAATTCTCATTTAAAACAAACCTCACGGACTGCATTTTTTCATCTGCGTAATATTGCAAAAATTAGGCCTATCCTGACCCGAAAAGATGCAGAAAAATTGGTCCACGCATTTGTTACCTCAAGGCTGTATAACTGTAACTCTCTATTATCAGGTAGCTCTAGTAAATCATTAAAAACTCTTCAACTAATTCAGAATGCAGCAGCACGTGTACTAACAGGAAATAAGAAACGAGATCATATTTCTCCTGTTTTAGCTTCTCTGCACTGGCTCCCTGTAAAATCCAGAATTGAATTTAAAATCCTACTGTTAACTTATAAAGCTCTAAATGGTCAAGCTCCGTCATATCTTAGAGAGCTCATAGTGCCATATTATCCCACCAGAACTCTGCGCTCGGAGAATGCAGGGTTACTCGTGGTCCCTAAAGTCTCCAAAAGTAGATCAGGAGCCAGAGCCTTCAGCTATCAGGCTCCTCTCCTGTGGAATCATCTTCCTGTTACGGTCCGGGAGGCAGACACCGTCTCCACATTTAAGACTAGACTTAAGACTTTCCTCTTTGATAAAGCTTATAGTTATGGCTGGCTCAGGCTTGCCTTGTACCAGCCCCTAGTTAGGCTGACTTAGGCCTAGTCTGCCGGAGGACCACCTATAATACACCGGGCACCTTCTCTCTCTCTCTCTCTCGTATCCTATTACTGCATCTTGCTAACTCGGCCATTCTGGATGTCACTAACTCAGCTTCTTCTCCGGAGCCTTTGTGCTCCACTGTCTCTCAGGTTAACTCATATTGCAGCGGTGCCTGGATAGTGTGACGTGTGTGGTTGTGCTGCTGCCGTGGTCCTGCCAGATGCCTCCTGCTGCTGCTGCTGCTGCTGCTGCAATCATTAGTCATTAGTCATACTTCTACTGTTATTATACACATATGACTATTATCATACATGTATACTGCCAGATATTAATATATACTTTCAACATATTGTACCACAGTATCCTGAACTATAACAACAATATTATTACTTTCATGAATGTTGTTGTAAGCTACTGTCATTACCGGGGATGTCCTGCATCTCTCTCTCTCTCTGTCTCTCTCTGTCTCTCTCTCTCTCACTCTCTCTCGCTCTCTCTCTGTCTCTCTCATTGTGTCATACAGATTACTGTTAATTTATTATGCTGATCTGTTCTGTACGACATCTATTGCAAGTCTGTCCGTCCTGGAAGAGGGATCCCTCCTCAGTTGCTATTCCTGAGGTTTCTACCATTTTTTTTTCCCGGTAAAGGGTTTTTTTTGGGGAGTTTTTCCTTATCCGCTGTGAGGGTCTAAAGGACAGAGCCCTGTGAGGCAAATTGTATTTGTGATATTGGGCTTTATAAATAAAATTGATTGATTGATTGACTGAACAACCATCAGCCTCCTCCATCACCTGAACCACAATCAGTCTCCTCCATCACCTGAACCACCATCAGCCTCCTCCATCGCCTGAACAACCATCAGCCTCCTCCATCACCTGAGCACCATCAGCCTCGCACCATCGGCCTCCTCCATCACCTGAAGCACCATCAACCTCCTCCATCACCTGAAGCACCATCAGCCTCCTACATCACCTGAACAACCATCATCCTCCTCCATCACCTGAACCAACATCAGCCTCCTCCAGCACCTGAACCACCATCATCCTCCTCCATCACCTGGACCAGCAGGTGGAGATCTGATCTGATGAACACAAAGACGTAACACTCATCAGGTGTTCAGCTCTCAGGTTCACAACTCACTTTACCCTCTGTGTTTGTTTCGGATGATCCATGACTAGAGCAGAAGTTCAGTAATGAAAGGTCTCCAGATGATGTCGAGCCCAGATCTTTTATCTAGAACCAGTTTACTGACTTGAAACTGAGATGTATAACTGAGTTTATTGACCTGTCCATGTGTCCATGTGTCCGTGTGTCTGTGTGTCTGTGTGTCCATATGTCCATGTGTCTGTATGTCCACGTGTGTGTCTGTGTGTCCATGTGTGTGTCTGTGTGTCCATGTGTCTATGTGTCTGTGTGTCTGTGTGTCCATGTGTCTATGTGTCTGTGTGTCCATCTGTCCATGTGTCTATGTGTCTGTGTGTCTGTGTGTCCATCTGTCCATGTGTCCATGTGTCTATGTGTCTGTGTGTCCATCTGTCCATGTGTCTATGTGTCTGTGTGTCCATGTGTCTGTGTGTCCATGTGTGTGTCTGTGTGTCCATGTGTCTATGTGTCTGTGTGTCTGTGTGTCCATGTGTCTATGTGTCTGTGTGTCCATGTGTCTGTGTGTCCATGTGTCCGTGTGTCTGTGTGTCCACGTGTGTGTCTGTGTGTCCATGTGTCTATGTGTCTGTGTGTCCATGTGTCCATGTGTCCATGTGTCTGTGTGTCCACGTGTGTGTCTGTGTGTCCATGTGTCTATGTGTCTGTGTGTCCATGTGTCCATGTGTCTGTGTGTCCATGTGTCTGTGTGTCCATGTGTCTGTGTGTCCATCTGTCCATGTGTCCGTGTGTCTGTGTGTCCATGTGTCTGTGTGTCCATCTGTCCATGTGTCCGTGTGTCTGTGTGTCCATGTGTCTGTGTGTCTGTGTGTCTGTGTGTCCATCTGTCCATGTGTCTATGTGTCTGTGTGTCCATGTGTCCGTGTGTCTGTGTGTCCACGTGTCTGTGTGTCCACGTGTGTGTCTGTGTGTCCATGTGTCTATGTGTCTGTGTGTCTGTGTGTCCATGTGTCTGTGTCCATCTGTCCATGTGTCTATGTGTCTGTGTGTCTGTGTGTCCATCTGTCCACGTGTCCATGTGTCTATGTATCTGTGTGTCCATCTGTCCATGTGTCTATGTGTCTGTGTGTCCATGTGTCCATGTGTCTATGTGTCTGTGTGTCCATCTGTCCATGTGTCTATGTGTCTGTGTGTCCATGTGTCTGTGTGTCCATGTGTCCGTGTGTCTGTGTGTCCACGTGTGTGTCTGTGTGTCCATGTGTCTATGTGTCTGTGTGTCCATGTGTCTATGTGTCTGTGTGTCTGTGTGTCCATGTGTCTGTGTGTCCATGTGTCCGTGTGTCTGTGTGTCCACGTGTGTGTCTGTGTGTCCACGTGTCTATGTGTCTGTGTGTCCATGTGTCTGTGTGTCCATGTGTCCGTGTGTCTGTGTGTCCACGTGTGTGTCTGTGTGTCCATGTGTCTATGTGTCTGTGTGTCTGTGTGTCCATGTGTCCATGTGTCTGTGTGTCCATGTGTCTGTGTGTCCATCTGTCCATGTGTCCGTGTGTCTGTGTGTCCATGTGTCTGTGTGTCCATCTGTCCATGTGTCTGTGTGTCTGTGTGTCCATCTGTCCATGTGTCTATGTGTCTGTGTGTCCATGTGTCCGTGTGTCTGTGTGTCCACGTCTCTGTGTGTCCACGTGTGTGTCTGTGTGTCCATGTGTGTGTCTGTGTGTCCATGTGTCTATGTGTCTGTGTGTCTGTGTGTCCATGTGTCTATGTGTCTGTGTGTCCATCTGTCCATGTGTCTATGTGTCTGTGTGTCCATGTGTCTGTGTGTCCATGTGTCTGTGTGTCCATGTGTCTGTGTGTTTGTGTGTCCATGTGTCCATGTGTCTGTGTGTCTGTGTGTCCATGTGTCTGTGTCCATCTGTCCATGTGTCTATGTGTCTGTGTGTCCATCTGTCCATGTGTCCGTGTGTCTGTGTGTCCATGTGTCTGTGTGTCCATCTGTCCATGTGTCTATGTGTCTGTGTGTCCATCTGTCCATGTGTCCATGTGTCTGTGTGTCCATGTGTCTGTGTGTCCATGTGTCTGTGTCCATGTGTCTGTGTGTCCATGTGTCTATGTGTCTGTGTCCATGTGTCTGTGTGTCCATGTGTCTGTGTGTCTGTGTGTCCATGTGTCCATGTGTCCGTGTGTCTGTGTGTCCATCTGTCCATCTGTCCATGTGTCCATGTGTCTGTGTGTCCATCTGTCCATGTGTCCATGTGTCTGTTTGTCCATGTGTCTGTGTGTCCATGTGTCTGTGTCCATGTGTCTGTGTGTCCATGTGTCTGTGTGTCCATGTGTCCGTGTGTCTGTGTGTCCACATGTCCATGTGTCTGTGTGTCCATCTGTCCACGTGTCCGTGTTGTCTGTGTGTCTGTGTGTCCATCTGTCCATGTGTCTATGTGTCTGTGTGTCTGTGTGTCCATGTGTCTATGTGTCTGTGTGTCTGTGTGTGCATGTGTCTGTGTGTCCATGTGTCTATGTGTCTGTGTGTCCATGTGTCTATGTGTCTGTGTGTCCATGTGTTTATGTGTCTGTGTGTCTGTGTGTCCATGTGTCTTTGTGTTTGTGTGTCCATGTGTCTGTGTGTCCATGTGTCCATGTGTCTATGTGTCTGTGTGTCCATGTGTCTATGTGTCTGTGTCCATGTGTCTGTGTGTCCATGTGTCCATGTGTCTGTGTGTCCATGTGTCTGTGTGTTTGTGTGTCCATGTGTCTATGTGTCCATGTGTCTGTGTGTCTGTGTGTCCGTGTGTCCATGTGTCTGTGTGTCTATGTGTCCATGTGTTTGTGTCTATGTGTCCATGTGTCCATGTGTCCATGTGTCCATGTGTCTCTGTGTCCATGTGTCTGTGTGTCCATGTGTCTGTGTGTCCATGTGTCTGTGTGTCTGTGTGTCCATCTGTCTATGTGTCTGTGTGTCCATGTGTCCGTGTGTCTGTGTGTCCACGTGTCTGTGTGTCCACGTGTGTGTCCGTGTGTCCATGTGTCTATGTGTCTGTGTGTCCATGTGTCTGTGTCCATCCGTCCATGTGTCTAAGTGTCTGTGTGTCCATCTGTCCATGTGTCGGTGTGTCTGTGTGTCCATGTGTCTGTGTGTCCATCTGTCCATGTGTCTGTGTGTCTGTGTGTCCATCTGTCCATGTGTCTGTGTGTCCATGTGTCCATGTGTCCATGTGTCTGTGTCCATGTGTCTGTGTGTCCATGTGTCTGTGTGTCTGTGTGTCCATGTGTCCGTGTGTCTGTGTGTCCACATGTCCATGTGTCTGTGTGTCCATCTGTCCATGTGTCCGTGTGTCTGTGTGTCCATGTGTCCGTGTTGTCTGTGTGTCCATGTGTCTGTGTGTCTGTGTCCATCTGTCCATGTGTCTATGTGTCTGTGTGTCCATGTGTCCGTGTGTTTGTGTGTCCATGTGTCTGTGTGTCCATCTGTCCATGTGTCTATGTGTCTGTGTGTCTGTGTGTGCATGTGTCTGTGTGTCCATGTGTCCATGTGTCTATGTGTCTGTGTGTCCATGTGTCTGTGTGTCTGTGTGTCTGTGTGTCCATGTGTCCATGTGTCTGTGTGTCCATGTGTCTGTGTGTCCATGTGTCCATGTGTTTGTGTGTCCATGTGTCCATGTGTCTATGTGTCTGTGTGTCTGTGTGTCCATGTGTCCATGTGTCTGTGTGTCTGTGTGTCCATGTGTCTGTGTGTCCATGTGTCCATGTGTCTATGTGTCTGTGTGTCCATGTGTCTATGTCTGTGTCCATGTGTCTGTGTGTCCATGTGTCCATGTGTCTATGTGTCTGTGTGTTTGTGTGTCCATGTGTCCATGTGTCTATGTGTCCATGTGTCTGTGTGTCCATGTGTCTGTGTGTCTGTGTGTCCATCTGTCCATGTGTCTGTGTGTCCATGTGTCCATGTGTCTGTGTGTCCATGTGTCCATGTGTCTGTGTCCATGTGTCTGTGTGTCCATGTGTCTGTGTGTCCATGTGTCTATATGTCTGTGTCCATGTGTCTGTGTGTCCATGTGTCTGTGTGTCTGTGTGTCCATGTGTCTATGTGTCTGTGTGTTTGTGTGTCCATGTGTCCATGTGTCTATGTGTCCATGTGTCTGTGTGTCCATGTGTCTGTGTGTCTGTGTGTCCATCTGTCCATGTGTCTGTGTGTCCATGTGTCCGTGTGTCTGTGTGTCCATCTGTCCATGTGTCTGTGTGTCTGTGTGTCTGTGTGTCCATCTGTCCATGTGTCCATGTGTCTGTGTGTCCATGTGTCCATGTGTCTGTGTGTCCATGTGTCCATGTGTCTGTGTCCATGTGTCTATGTCTGTGTCCATGTGTCTGTGTGTCCATGTGTCCATGTGTCTGTGTGTCCATGTGTCTATGTGTCTGTGTGTTTGTGTGTCCATGTGTCCATGTGTCTATGTGTCCATGTGTCTGTGTGTCCATGTGTCTGTGTGTCTGTGTGTCCATCTGTCCATGTGTCTGTGTGTCCATGTGTCCATGTGTCTGTGTGTCCATGTGTCCATGTGTCCATGTGTCTGTGTCCATGTGTCTGTGTGTCCATGTGTCTGTGTGTCCATGTGTCTATATGTCTGTGTCCATGTGTCTGTGTGTCCATGTGTCTGTGTGTCTGTGTGTCCATGTGTCCATGTGTCCGTGTGTCTGTGTGTCCATCTGTCCATGTGTCTGTGTGTCTGTGTGTCTGTGTGTCCATCTGTCCATGTGTCCATGTGTCTGTGTGTCCATGTGTCCATGTGTCTGTGTGTCCATGTGTCCATGTGTCTGTGTCCATGTGTCTGTATGTCCATGTGTCTGTGTGTCTGTGTGTCCATGTGTCCATGTGTCCGTGTGTCTGTGTGTCCACATGTCCATGTGTCTGTGTGTCCATCTGTCCATGTGTCTGTGTGTCTGTGTGTCCACGTGTCCACGTGTCCGTGTTGTCTGTGTGTCCATGTGTCTGTGTGTCCATGTGTCCGTGTGTCTGTGTGTCCACGTGTGTGTCTGTGTGTCCATGTGTCTATGTGTCTGTGTGTCCATGTGTCCATGTGTCCATGTGTCTGTGTGTCCACGTGTGTGTCTGTGTGTCCATGTGTCTATGTGTCTGTGTGTCCATGTGTCCATGTGTCTGTGTGTCCATGTGTCTGTGTGTCCATGTGTCTGTGTGTCCATCTGTCCATGTGTCCGTGTGTCTGTGTGTCCATGTGTCTGTGTGTCCATCTGTCCATGTGTCCGTGTGTCTGTGTGTCCATGTGTCTGTGTGTCTGTGTGTCCATCTGTCCATGTGTCTATGTGTCTGTGTGTCCATGTGTCCGTGTGTCTGTGTGTCCACGTGTCTGTGTGTCCACGTGTGTGTCTGTGTGTCCATGTGTCTATGTGTCTGTGTGTCTGTGTGTCCATGTGTCTGTGTCCATCTGTCCATGTGTCTATGTGTCTGTGTGTCTGTGTGTCCATCTGTCCACGTGTCCATGTGTCTGTGTGTCCATGTGTCCATGTGTCTATGTGTCTGTGTGTCCATCTGTCCATGTGTCTATGTGTCTGTGTGTCCATGTGTCTGTGTGTCCATGTGTCCGTGTGTCTGTGTGTCCACGTGTGTGTCTGTGTGTCCATGTGTCTATGTGTCTGTGTGTCCATGTGTCTATGTGTCTGTGTGTCTGTGTGTCCATGTGTCTGTGTGTCCATGTGTCCGTGTGTCTGTGTGTCCACGTGTGTGTCTGTGTGTCCACGTGTCTATGTGTCTGTGTGTCCATGTGTCTGTGTGTCCATGTGTCCGTGTGTCTGTGTGTCCACGTGTGTGTCTGTGTGTCCATGTGTCTATGTGTCTGTGTGTCTGTGTGTCCATGTGTCCATGTGTCTGTGTGTCCATGTGTCTGTGTGTCCATCTGTCCATGTGTCCGTGTGTCTGTGTGTCCATGTGTCTGTGTGTCCATCTGTCCATGTGTCTGTGTGTCTGTGTGTCCATCTGTCCATGTGTCTATGTGTCTGTGTGTCCATGTGTCCGTGTGTCTGTGTGTCCACGTCTCTGTGTGTCCACGTGTGTGTCTGTGTGTCCATGTGTGTGTCTGTGTGTCCATGTGTCTATGTGTCTGTGTGTCTGTGTGTCCATGTGTCTATGTGTCTGTGTGTCCATCTGTCCATGTGTCTATGTGTCTGTGTGTCCATGTGTCTGTGTGTCCATGTGTCTGTGTGTCCATGTGTCTGTGTGTTTGTGTGTCCATGTGTCCATGTGTCTGTGTGTCTGTGTGTCCATGTGTCTGTGTCCATCTGTCCATGTGTCTATGTGTCTGTGTGTCCATCTGTCCATGTGTCCGTGTGTCTGTGTGTCCATGTGTCTGTGTGTCCATCTCTCCATGTGTCTATGTGTCTGTGTGTCCATCTGTCCATGTGTCCATGTGTCTGTGTGTCCATGTGTCTGTGTGTCCATGTGTCTGTGTCCATGTGTCTGTGTGTCCATGTGTCTATGTGTCTGTGTCCATGTGTCTGTGTGTCCATGTGTCTGTGTGTCTGTGTGTCCATGTGTCCATGTGTCCGTGTGTCTGTGTGTCCATCTGTCCATCTGTCCATGTGTCCATGTGTCTGTGTGTCCATCTGTCCATGTGTCCATGTGTCTGTGTGTCCATGTGTCTGTGTGTCCATGTGTCTGTGTCCATGTGTCTGTGTGTCCATGTGTCTGTGTGTCCATGTGTCCGTGTGTCTGTGTGTCCACATGTCCATGTGTCTGTGTGTCCATCTGTCCACGTGTCCGTGTTGTCTGTGTGTCTGTGTGTCCATCTGTCCATGTGTCTATGTGTCTGTGTGTCTGTGTGTCCATGTGTCTATGTGTCTGTGTGTCTGTGTGTGCATGTGTCTGTGTGTCCATGTGTCTATGTGTCTGTGTGTCCATGTGTCTATGTGTCTGTGTGTCCATGTGTTTATGTGTCTGTGTGTCTGTGTGTCCATGTGTCTTTGTGTTTGTGTGTCCATGTGTCTGTGTGTCCATGTGTCCATGTGTCTATGTGTCTGTGTGTCCATGTGTCTATGTGTCTGTGTCCATGTGTCTGTGTGTCCATGTGTCCATGTGTCTGTGTGTCCATGTGTCTGTGTGTTTGTGTGTCCATGTGTCTATGTGTCCATGTGTCTGTGTGTCTGTGTGTCCGTGTGTCCATGTGTCTGTGTGTCTATGTGTCCATGTGTTTGTGTCTATGTGTCCATGTGTCCATGTGTCCATGTGTCCATGTGTCTCTGTGTCCATGTGTCTGTGTGTCCATGTGTCTGTGTGTCCATGTGTCTGTGTGTCTGTGTGTCCATCTGTCTATGTGTCTGTGTGTCCATGTGTCCGTGTGTCTGTGTGTCCACGTGTCTGTGTGTCCACGTGTGTGTCCGTGTGTCCATGTGTCTATGTGTCTGTGTGTCCATGTGTCTGTGTCCATCCGTCCATGTGTCTAAGTGTCTGTGTGTCCATCTGTCCATGTGTCGGTGTGTCTGTGTGTCCATGTGTCTGTGTGTCCATCTGTCCATGTGTCTGTGTGTCTGTGTGTCCATCTGTCCATGTGTCTGTGTGTCCATGTGTCCATGTGTCCATGTGTCTGTGTCCATGTGTCTGTGTGTCCATGTGTCTGTGTGTCTGTGTGTCCATGTGTCCGTGTGTCTGTGTGTCCACATGTCCATGTGTCTGTGTGTCCATCTGTCCATGTGTCCGTGTGTCTGTGTGTCCATGTGTCCGTGTTGTCTGTGTGTCCATGTGTCTGTGTGTCTGTGTCCATCTGTCCATGTGTCTATGTGTCTGTGTGTCCATGTGTCCGTGTGTTTGTGTGTCCATGTGTCTGTGTGTCCATCTGTCCATGTGTCTATGTGTCTGTGTGTCTGTGTGTGCATGTGTCTGTGTGTCCATGTGTCCATGTGTCTATGTGTCTGTGTGTCCATGTGTCTGTGTGTCTGTGTGTCTGTGTGTCCATGTGTCCATGTGTCTGTGTGTCCATGTGTCTGTGTGTCCATGTGTCCATGTGTTTGTGTGTCCATGTGTCCATGTGTCTATGTGTCTGTGTGTCTGTGTGTCCATGTGTCCATGTGTCTGTGTGTCTGTGTGTCCATGTGTCTGTGTGTCCATGTGTCCATGTGTCTATGTGTCTGTGTGTCCATGTGTCTATGTCTGTGTCCATGTGTCTGTGTGTCCATGTGTCCATGTGTCTATGTGTCTGTGTGTTTGTGTGTCCATGTGTCCATGTGTCTATGTGTCCATGTGTCTGTGTGTCCATGTGTCTGTGTGTCTGTGTGTCCATCTGTCCATGTGTCTGTGTGTCCATGTGTCCATGTGTCTGTGTGTCCATGTGTCCATGTGTCTGTGTCCATGTGTCTGTGTGTCCATGTGTCTGTGTGTCCATGTGTCTATATGTCTGTGTCCATGTGTCTGTGTGTCCATGTGTCTGTGTGTCTGTGTGTCCATGTGTCCATGTGTCCGTGTGTCTGTGTGTCCATCTGTCCATGTGTCTGTGTGTCTGTGTGTCTGTGTGTCCATCTGTCCATGTGTCCATGTGTCTGTGTGTCCATGTGTCCATGTGTCTGTGTGTCCATGTGTCCATGTGTCTGTGTCCATGTGTCTATGTCTGTGTCCATGTGTCTGTGTGTCCATGTGTCCATGTGTCTGTGTGTCCATGTGTCTATGTGTCTGTGTGTTTGTGTGTCCATGTGTCCATGTGTCTATGTGTCCATGTGTCTGTGTGTCCATGTGTCTGTGTGTCTGTGTGTCCATCTGTCCATGTGTCTGTGTGTCCATGTGTCCATGTGTCTGTGTGTCCATGTGTCCATGTGTCTGTGTCCATGTGTCTGTGTGTCCATGTGTCTGTGTGTCCATGTGTCTATATGTCTGTGTCCATGTGTCTGTGTGTCCATGTGTCTGTGTGTCTGTGTGTCCATGTGTCTGTGTCCATCCGTCCATGTGTCTATGTGTCTGTGTGTCCATCTGTCCATGTGTCCGTGTGTCTGTGTGTCCATGTGTCTGTGTGTCCATCTGTCCATGTGTCTGTGTGTCCATGTGACCATGTGTCTGTGTGTCCATGTGTCCATGTGTCTGTGTGTCCATGTGTCCATGTGTCTGTGTCTGTATGTCCATGTGTCTGTGTGTCTGTGTGTCCATGTGTCCATGTGTCCGTGTGTCTGTGTGTCCACATGTCCATGTGTCTGTGTGTCCATCTGTCCATGTGTCTGTGTGTCTGTGTGTCCACGTGTCCACGTGTCCACGTGTCCGTGTTGTCTGTGTGTCCATGTGTCTGTGTGTCCATGTGTCCGTGTGTCTGTGTGTCCACGTGTCTGTGTGTCCACGTGTGTGTCTGTGTGTCCATGTGTCTATGTGTCTGTGTGTCCATGTGTCTGTGTCCATCCGTCCATGTGTCTATGTGTCTGTGTGTCCATCTGTCCATGTGTCCGTGTGTCTGTGTGTCCATGTGTCTGTGTGTCCATCTGTCCATGTGTCTGTGTGTCCATGTGACCATGTGTCTGTGTGTCCATGTGTCCATGTGTCTGTGTCCATGTGTCTGTGTGTCCATGAGTCTGTGTGTCTGTGTGTCCATGTGTCCATGTGTCCGTGTGTCTATGTGTCCATGTGTCTGTGTGTCCATGTGTCCATGTGTCTATGTGTCTGTGTGTCCATGTGGCTATGTGTCTGTGTGTCCATGTGTCTATGTGTCTGTGTGTCCATGTGGCTATGTGTCTGTGTGTCCATGTGTCTGTGTGTCTGTGTGTCCATGTGTCTGTGCGTTGTGTGTCCATGTGTCCATGTGTCTGTGTGTCTGTGTGTCTGTGTGTCCATGTGTCTGTGTGTCCATGTGTCCATGTGTCTATGTGTCTGTGTCCATGTGTCTGTGTGTCCATGTGTCTGTGTGTCCATGTGTCTGTGTCCATGTGTCTGTGTGTTTGTGTGTCCATGTGTCCATGTGTCTATGTGTCCATGTGTCTGTGTGTCCATGTGTCCATGTGTCCCTGTGTCTGTGTGTCCATCTGTCCATGTGTCCATGTGTCTGTGTGTCCATGTGTCCATGTGTCTGTGTGTCCATGTGTCCATGTGTCTGTGTCCATGTGTCTGTGTGTCCATGTGTCTGTGTGTTTATGTGTCCATGTGTCTATGTGTCTGTGTCCATGTGTCTGTGTGTCCATGTGTCCATGTGTCTATGTGTCTGTGTGTCCATGTGTCCATGTGTCTATGTGTCTGTGTGTCTGTGTGTCCATGTGTCCATGTGTCTGTGTGTCTGTGTGTCCATGTGTCTGTGTGTCCATGTGTCCATGTGTCTATGTGTCTGTGTGTCCATGTGTCTATGTCTGTGTCCATGTGTCTGTGTGTCCATGTGTCCATGTGTCTATGTGTCTGTGTGTTTGTGTGTCCATGTGTCCATGTGTCTATGTGTCCATGTGTCTGTGTGTCCATGTGTCTGTGTGTCTGTGTGTCCATCTGTCCATGTGTCTGTGTGTCCATGTGTCCATGTGTCTGTGTGTCCATGTGTCCATGTGTCTGTGTCCATGTGTCTGTGTGTCCATGTGTCTGTGTGTCCATGTGTCTATATGTCTGTGTCCATGTGTCTGTGTGTCCATGTGTCTGTGTGTCTGTGTGTCCATGTGTCCATGTGTCCGTGTGTCTGTGTGTCCATCTGTCCATGTGTCTGTGTGTCTGTGTGTCTGTGTGTCCATCTGTCCATGTGTCCATGTGTCTGTGTGTCCATGTGTCCATGTGTCTGTGTGTCCATGTGTCCATGTGTCTGTGTCCATGTGTCTATGTCTGTGTCCATGTGTCTGTGTGTCCATGTGTCCATGTGTCTGTGTGTCCATGTGTCTATGTGTCTGTGTGTTTGTGTGTCCATGTGTCCATGTGTCTATGTGTCCATGTGTCTGTGTGTCCATGTGTCTGTGTGTCTGTGTGTCCATCTGTCCATGTGTCTGTGTGTCCATGTGTCCATGTGTCTGTGTGTCCATGTGTCCATGTGTCTGTGTCCATGTGTCTGTGTGTCCATGTGTCTGTGTGTCCATGTGTCTATATGTCTGTGTCCATGTGTCTGTGTGTCCATGTGTCTGTGTGTCTGTGTGTCCATGTGTCCATGTGTCCGTGTGTCTGTGTGTCCATCTGTCCATGTGTCTGTGTGTCTGTGTGTCTGTGTGTCCATCTGTCCATGTGTCCATGTGTCTGTGTGTCCATGT
Organism: Epinephelus awoara; assembly: GCA_035609425.1. NCBI lineage: Eukaryota > Metazoa > Chordata > Actinopteri > Perciformes > Serranidae > Epinephelus > Epinephelus awoara. The sequence continues at coordinate 44,888,849 of CM069297.1, forward strand.
GTCCATGTGTCTGTGTGTCCATGTGTCCATGTGTCTGTGTCCATGTGTCTGTATGTCCATGTGTCTGTGTGTCTGTGTGTCCATGTGTCCATGTGTCCGTGTGTCTGTGTGTCCACATGTCCATGTGTCTGTGTGTCCATCTGTCCATGTGTCTGTGTGTCTGTGTGTCCACGTGTCCACGTGTCCGTGTTGTCTGTGTGTCCATGTGTCTGTGTGTCCATGTGTCCGTGTGTCTGTGTGTCCACGTGTCTGTGTGTCCACGTGTGTGTCTGTGTGTCCATGTGTCTATGTGTCTGTGTGTCCATGTGTCTGTGTCCATCCGTCCATGTGTCTATGTGTCTGTGTGTCCATCTGTCCATGTGTCCGTGTGTCTGTGTGTCCATGTGTCTGTGTGTCCATCTGTCCATGTGTCTGTGTGTCCATGTGACCATGTGTCTGTGTGTCCATGTGTCCATGTGTCTGTGTCCATGTGTCTGTGTGTCCATGAGTCTGTGTGTCTGTGTGTCCATGTGTCCATGTGTCCGTGTGTCTATGTGTCCATGTGTCTGTGTGTCCATGTGTCCATGTGTCTATGTGTCTGTGTGTCCATGTGGCTATGTGTCTGTGTGTCCATGTGTCTATGTGTCTGTGTGTCCATGTGGCTATGTGTCTGTGTGTCCATGTGTCTGTGTGTCTGTGTGTCCATGTGTCTGTGCGTTGTGTGTCCATGTGTCCATGTGTCTGTGTGTCTGTGTGTCTGTGTGTCCATGTGTCTGTGTGTCCATGTGTCCATGTGTCTATGTGTCTGTGTCCATGTGTCTGTGTGTCCATGTGTCTGTGTGTCCATGTGTCTGTGTCCATGTGTCTGTGTGTTTGTGTGTCCATGTGTCCATGTGTCTATGTGTCCATGTGTCTGTGTGTCCATGTGTCCATGTGTCTGTGTGTCTGTGTGTCCATCTGTCCATGTGTCCATGTGTCTGTGTGTCCATGTGTCCATGTGTCTGTGTGTCCATGTGTCCATGTGTCTGTGTCCATGTGTCTGTGTGTCCATGTGTCTGTGTGTTTATGTGTCCATGTGTCTATGTGTCTGTGTCCATGTGTCTGTGTGTCCATGTGTCCATGTGTCTATGTGTCTGTGTGTCTGTGTGTCTGTGTGTCCATGTGTCTGTGTGTCTGTGTGTCCATGTGTCCATGTGTCCGTGTGTCTGTGTGTCCATCTGTCCATGTGTCCATGTGTCTGTGTGTCTGTGTGTCTTTGTGTCCATGTGTCCATGTGTCCATGTGTCTGTGTGTCCATGTGTCCAAGTGTCTGTGTGTCCATGTGTCCATGTGTCTGTGTCCATGTGTCTGTGTGTCCATGTGTCTGTGTGTCTGTGTGTCCATGTGTCCATGTGTCCGTGTGTCTGTGTGTCCACATGTCAATGTGTCTGTGTGTCCATCTGTCTATGTGTCTGTGTGTCCATGTGTCCGTGTGTCTGTGTGTCCACGTGTCTGTGTGTCCACGTGTGTGTCTGTGTGTCCATGTGTCTATGTGTCTGTGTGTCCATGTGTCTGTGTCCATCTGTCCATTTGTCTATGTGTCTGTGTGTCCATCTGTCCATGTGTCCGTGTGTCTGTGTGTCCATGTGTCTGTGTGTCCATCTGTCCATGTGTCTGTGTGTCTGTGTGTCCATCTGTCCATGTGTCTGTGTGTCCATGTGTCCATGTGTCTGTGTGTCCTTGTGTCCATGTGTCTGTGTCCATGTGTCCGTGTGTCCATGTGTCCATGTGACTGTGTGTCTGTGTGTCTGTGTGTCTGTGTGTCCATGTGTCCGTGTGTCTGTGTGTCCACGTGTCCGTGTTGTCTGTGTGTCCGTGTGTCTGTGTGTCTGTGTGTCCATCTGTCCATGTGTCTTTGTGTCTGTGTGTCCATGTGTCCGTGTGTCTGTGTGTCCATGTGTCTGTGTGTCCATCTGTCCATGTGTCTATGTGTCTGTGTGTCTGTGTGTGCATGTGTCTGTGTGTCCATGTGTCCATGTGTCTATGTGTCTGTGTGTCCATGTGTCTATGTGTCTATGTGTCTGTGTGTCTGTGTGTCCATGTGTCCATGTGTCTGTGTGTCCATGTGTCTGTGTGTCTGTGTGTCCATGTGTCCATGTGTTTGTGTGTCCATGTGTCCATGTGTCTATGTGTCTGTGTGTCCATGTGTCTATGTGTCTGTGTGTCCATGTGTCTGTGTGTCTGTGTGTCCATGTGTCTGTGTGTTTATGTGTCCATGTGTCTATGTGTCTGTGTCCATGTGTCTGTGTGTCCATGTGTCCATGTGTCTGTGTGTCCATGTGTCTGTGTGTCCATGTGTCTGTGTGTTTGTGTGTTTGTGTGTCCATGTGTCTATGTGTCCATGTGTCTGTGTGTCCATGTGTCTGTGTGTCCGTGTGTCCATGTGTCTGTGTGTCTATGTGTCCATGTGTTTGTGTCTATGTGTCCATGTGTCTGTGTGTCTATGTGTCCATGTGTTTGTGTCTATGTGTCTCTGTGTCCATGTGTCTGTGTGTCCATGTGTCTGTGTGTCCATCCTTCCATGTGTCTATGTGTCTGTGTGTCCATGTGTCCGTGTGTCTGTGTGTCCACGTGTCTGTGTGTCCACGTGTGTGTCTGTGTGTCCATGTGTCTATGTGTCTGTGTGTCCATGTGTCTGTGTGTCTGTGTGTCCATGTGTCTGTGCGTTGTGTGTCCATGTGTCCATGTGTCTGTGTGTCTGTGTGTCTGTGTGTCCATGTGTCTGTGTGTCCATGTGTCCATGTGTCTATGTGTCTGTGTGTCCATGTGTCTATGTGTCTGTGTCCATGTGTCTGTGTGTCCATGTGTCCATGTGTCTGTGTCCATGTGTCTGTGTGTTTGTGTGTCCATGTGTCCATGTGTCTATGTGTCCATGTGTCTGTGTGTCCATGTGTCTGTGTGTCCATCTGTCCATGTGTCCATGTGTCTGTGTGTCCATGTGTCCATGTGTCTGTGTGTCCATGTGTCTGTGTCCATGTGTCTGTGTGTCCATGTGTCTGTGTGTCCATGTGTCTATGTGTCTGTGTCCATGTGTCTGTGTGTCCATGTGTCTGTGTGTCTGTGTGTCCATGTTTCCATGTGTCCGTGTGTCTGTGTGTCCATCTGTCCATGTGTCCATGTGTCTGTGTGTCTGTGTGTCTTTGTGTCCATCTGTCCATGTGTCCATGTGTCCATGTGTCTGTGTGTCCATGTGTCCAAGTGTCTGTGTGTCCATGTGTCCATGTGTCTGTGTCCATGTGTCTGTGTGTCCATGTGTCTGTGTGTCTGTGTGTCCATGTGTCCATGTGTCCGTGTGTCTGTGTGTCCACATGTCCATGTGTCTGTGTGTCCATCTGTCTATGTGTCTGTGTGTCCATGTGTCCGTGTGTCTGTGTGTCCACGTGTCTGTGTGTCCACGTGTGTGTCTGTGTGTCCATGTGTCTATGTGTCTGTGTGTCCATGTGTCTGTGTCCATCTGTCCATTTGTCTATGTGTCTGTGTGTCCATCTGTCCATGTGTCCGTGTGTCTGTGTGTCCATGTGTCTGTGTGTCCATCTGTCCATGTGTCTGTGTGTCTGTGTGTCCATCTGTCCATGTGTCTGTGTGTCCATGTGTCCATGTGTCTGTGTGTCCATGTGTCCATGTGTCTGTGTCCATGTGTCCGTGTGTCCATGTGTCCATGTGTCTGTGTGTCCATGTGTCTGTGTGTCTGTGTGTCCATGTGTCCGTGTGTCTGTGTGTCCACGTGTCCGTGTTGTCTGTGTGTCTGTGTGTCCGTGTGTCTGTGTGTCTGTGTGTCCATCTGTCCATGTGTCTTTGTGTCTGTGTGTCCATGTGTCCGTGTGTCTGTGTGTCCATGTGTCTGTGTGTCCATCTGTCCATGTGTCTATGTGTCTGTGTGTCTGTGTGTGCATGTGTCTGTGTGTCCATGTGTCCATGTGTCTATGTGTCTGTGTGTCCATATGTCTATGTGTCTGTGTGTCTGTGTGTCCATGTGTCCATGTGTCTGTGTGTCCATGTGTCTGTGTGTCTGTGTGTCCATGTGTCCATGTGTTTGTGTGTCCATGTGTCTATGTGTCTGTGTGTCCATGTGTCTATGTGTCTGTGTGTCCATGTGTCTGTGTGTCTGTGTGTCCATGTGTCTGTGTGTTTATGTGTCCATGTGTCTATGTGTCTGTGTCCATGTGTCTGTGTGTCCATGTGTCCATGTGTCCATGTGTCTGTGTGTCCATGTGTCTGTGTGTCCATGTGTCTGTGTGTTTGTGTGTTTGTGTGTCCATGTGTCTATGTGTCCATGTGTCCGTGTGTCCATGTGTCTGTGTGTCCGTGTGTCCATGTGTCTGTGTGTCTATGTGTCCATGTGTTTGTGTCTATGTGTCCATGTGTCCATGTGTCTGTGTGTCTATGTGTCCATGTGTTTGTGTCTATGTGTCTCTGTGTCCATGTGTCTGTGTGTCCATGTGTCTGTGTGTCCATCCTTCCATGTGTCTATGTGTCTGTGTGTCCATGTGTCCGTGTGTCTGTGTGTCCACGTGTCTGTGTGTCCACGTGTGTGTCTGTGTGTCCATGTGTCTATGTGTCTGTGTGTCTGTGTGTCCATGTGTCTGTGTCCATCTGTCCATGTGTCTATGTGTCTGTGTGTCCATCTGTCCATGTGTCTGTGTGTCTGTGTGTCCATCTGTCCATGTGTCTGTGTGTCTGTGTGTCCATCTGTCCATGTGTCCATGTGTCTGTGTGTCCATGTGTCCATGTGTCTGTGTGTCCATGTGTCCATGTGTCTGTGTCCATGTGTCTGTGTGTCCATGTGTCTGTGTGTTTGTGTGTTTGTGTGTCCATGTGTCTATGTGTCCATGTGTCTGTGTGTCCATGTGTCTGTGTGTCCGTGTGTCCATGTGTCTGTGTGTCTATGTGTCCATGTGTTTGTGTCTATGTGTCCATGTGTCCATGTGTCTGTGTGTCTATGTGTCCATGTGTTTGTGTCTATGTGTCTCTGTGTCCATGTGTCTGTGTGTCCATCTGTCCATGTGTCTATGTGTCTGTGTGTCCATGTGTCCGTGTGTCTGTGTGTCCACGTGTCTGTGTGTCCACGTGTGTGTCTGTGTGTCCACGTGTCTATGTGTCTGTGTGTCTGTGTGTCCATGTGTCTGTGTCCATCTGTCCATGTGTCTATGTGTCTGTGTGTCCATCTGTCCATGTGTCTGTGTGTCTGTGTGTCCATGTGTCTGTGTGTCCATCTGTCCATGTGTCTGTGTGTCTGTGTGTCCATCTGTCCATGTGTCCATGTGTCTGTGTGTCCATGTGTCTGTGTGTCCATGTGTCCATGTGTCTGTGTCCATGTGTCTGTGTGTCCATGTGTCTGTGTGTCTGTGTGTCCATGTGTCCATGTGTCAGTGTGTCTGTGTGTCCACATGTCCATGTGTCTGTGTGTCCATCTGTCCATGTGTCCGTGTGTCTGTGTGTCTACGTGTCCGTGTTGTCTGTGTGTCCATGTGTCTGTGTGTCCATCTGTCCATGTGTCTATGTGTCTGTGTGTCTGTGTGTGCATGTGTCTGTGTGTCCATATGTCCATGTGTCTATGTGTCTGTGTGTCCATGTGTCCATGTGTCTGTGTGTCTGTGTGTCCATGTGTCCGTGTGTCTGTGTGTCCATGTGTCTGTGTGTTTGTGTGTCCATGTGTCCATGTGTCTGTGTGTCTGTGTGTCCATGTGTCTGTGTGTCCATGTGTCCATGTGTCTGTGTGTCCATGTGTCTATGTGTCTGTGTCCATGTGTCTGTGTGTCCATGTGTCCATGTGTCTGTGTGTCCATGTGTCTGTGTGTCCATGTGTCTGTGTGTTTGTGTGTCCATGTGTCCATGTGTCTGTGTGTCTGTGTGTCCATGTGTCTGTGTGTCCGTGTGTCCATGTGTCTGTGTGTCTATGTGTCCATGTGTTTGTGTCTATGTGTCCATGTGTCCATGTGTCCATGTGTCTCTGTGTCCATGTGTCTGTGTCCATGGGTCCATGTACAACAGAACAAGTCTTGTGTACTGTCTTTCTTTCCTCTCCCTGCTTCTGCTCCTTGTTCCCTACCCTTGTGTCCTCTCCTTGTTTCCTTTCCTTGTTTCATTTGTTTCTTTCCTCTCCCTGTTTCCTCCCCCTGTTTCATCTCCTTGTTTCCTCCCCTTGTTTCCTTTCCTTCTTTTCTCTCCCTGTTTCCTTTCCTTGCTTTCTCTTCTCCTCTTCACGTGCCTTCCTCTCTTCTTGTGTGTGTGACATCAGCACAACATCGACCTGCTTTTATCCAATGACGTGTTGTCCCTGAGGTCATGTGACATGCTGTCAGCACTGGTGTGATTACATAAATTCACATTCAGTTAAAAATGATTTCAGAGCAGCTTTTTATTCTCTGTGTTTGTGTGCTGAAGTCAAACAGAAATATATCTATACTTTTAATCTTCAAATTTTCATTAAAAATCAACAAAAATACAAAACAAAAAGTCTTTTTCCTCCCTTCAGAAACATTAAAATAGGTGTTTATGTGTTTCTACATGGAGAAATTATTTTATAGTATAATATATTATTATATTGTATCATCATATTATATTTTATTATATAGTATTGTATTGTATTATGTTATATTATATTGTATCATCATTTTATATTTGATTATATAGTATTATATTGTATTATGTTATATTATATTATATCATATCATACTGTATTATTTTATATTGTATCACTTTATAAACACCACCATAAGCATTGCTGTCCCCCTTGTTGTTGTTTATTTACACATACAATATTCATTTTGTACTAAATATGCTCACTTTAATCCATTGCTCATTATTATCATTATTATTGTAATTATTATTATTATTATTATTTATTGGAATTTCTTGTATTTTTTTTGTACTTTTTTGGCATGCCTAGTTTTTAAAGTTTTGAAATATTGAAATCTTTAATCTGACTCTTTCCCCTTGACCGCTGTAACACTGGAATTTCTCAATTGTGGGATCAATAAAGGTGTATCTTATCTTATTTTATCTAATCTTATCATCATATTACATTGCATTACATTACATTACATTACATCATATTGTATCATCATATTACATTATATTATATATGATGTTTTGAGCCTGTGTGTGATGAGGTGTATTAACTGTGTGTCTGTAATAAACCTGATGGGATTATATATGACACATACATGTCTGGTACATGTGTGTGACATATGATACATGTATGATCTGTCTCCTCTCTGTGCAGGTGACTTGGTCTATATTTACAGGATCATTTAAACATGATCAAATTATCAGATATCGAATATCCCCTGATAATTAAAGCTGGATGTTTTTTTTGTTTTGTTTTTCACAGCACAGTGCAGCTCACCATCATCACGGCAGACCCCCAACCCCTCACCCCCGGGGCTCTGTGCTGCGCATGCGTCTCGTTCTGCAGCAGCCCGTGTGTGTAGGCATGTATGTGTGTGTGCGCGCGTGTGTTTGTGCAGCCACAGCACGAGCTCCGCGGAACGCTTTAACCCAGCCGTTAATTGGTCCGGCTGTGTTCAGGTACCTGACTCAGTGCGCCAGCATGTCGTCCAGCCCACAGGAGCAGAACCAGGAGGTGAAGGAGGAGGTGAAGGAGGAGGAGAAAGCGGAGGAGAAGGCAGAGGAGAAAGAGAATAAAAATGAGGAGACGAATGAGGAGAAAAGGGAGGAAAAGAAGGAAGAGAAGAAGGAAGAGAAGAAGGAAGAACCGAAGGACTCCTGGAAGGATTTTATCTACCACCGAAGGACCGGAGAGTTCATGGGCCGGACCGCCAGCAGCTGGGGTGAGACACAAACTGTCTATCCATCCGTCCGTCTGTCTGTCGGTTTGTCTGTCTGTCTCTCTGTGTGTCTCTGATCAGGAAGTCTGGCTCTGCCTGGCGCGGGTCTGAGTGCGCGGAACTTCAGGATGCATCTCCGGCGGCTTACGGCGGGCAGAACCGAGCTGAACCGAGCCGGGCTAAAATCAACAGGATCAGGACTGTGTGTGTGTGTGTGTGTGTGTGTGTGTGTGAAGATGATCAATGACTGTAATCTTTAGAAATTGTTACTGATTTTTTTTTTTTAAATTAGTGCTTATATTCAGGTTTCTGACGTTACAACAAACTGAAGTAAAATGTAAAGTAAAATGTATTTTACTTCACAGAGATATGCACACATATGTTTATACCCTCATATCACAGTATTTGTATATCTTTATATCACAATATATTTTTTTTATATATATATATGTTTATATCTCAGTGATGTCTCTGACTGTGTGTTTTCTAGACTGTTTTCACTGACCGACACAAAGTGAAACTTTGAAACATGATCGTGTTTATAAATTAACATCATTTTAATAATGATCAGATTTTTTAGCAGTTTGTTGACTTACTTCTACTTAATGATTTACTAGAGCTACCTGATAGTAGAGAGTTACAGTAATCCAGCCTCGAGGTAACAAAAGCGTGGACCAATTTTTCTGCATCTTTTTGGGTCAAGATAGGCCTAATTTTTGCAATATTACGCAGATGAAAAAATGCAGTCCGTGAGATTTGTTTTAAATGAGAATTGAAAGACAGATCTTGATCAAATGTTACTCCGAGGTTTCTTACGGTAGTGGTAGAGGCCAGAGCAATGCCATCGAGAGAAACTATGTCATCAGATAAAGAGTCTCTGAGTTGTTTGGGGCCAAGAACAATAACTTCAGTTTTGTTTGAATTTAACATCAGGAAATTGGTGCTCATCCAGGTTTTTATGTCTTTAAGGCAATTATGAAGTTAAGTTAATTGATTACTTTCTTCTGGCTTCATCGATAAATACAACTGTGTATCATCCGCATAACAATGGAAATTTACAGAGTGATTTCTAATGATGTTACCTAAAGGAAGCATATATAGAGTGAATAGGACTGGTCCGAGCACAGAACCTTGCGGAACTCCAAAACAAACTTTAGTACGTAAGGATGATTCATTATGAACGTGAGCAAACTGACAACGATCAGATAAATAAGATTTAAACCAGCTTAGTGCAGAACTTTATAGGCCAATTAAGTGTTCCAGTCTCTGTAGCAGAATTTGATGGTCAATTGTGTCAAACGCCGCACTAAGATCTAATAAAACAAGTACAGAGACGAGTCCTTTGTCTGAAGCAATCAGAAGGTCATTTGTAATTTTAACTAGTGCTGTCTCAGTGCTATGATGCACTCTAAATCCTGACTGTAATTCCTCAAATAAATTATTATCATGGAGAAAATCACACAGCTGGTCTGCGACTACTTTCTCAAGGATCTTTGACATAAAGGGAAGATTAGATATTGGTCTATAGTTGGCTAACACCTCTGGATCCAGGGTGGGCTTTTTTTAGGAGAGGTTTAATTACAGCCACCTTAAAAGACTGTGCTACATAGCCTGTTAATAAGGATATATTGATCATATCTAATATATGAGTGTTAACTAAAGGTAAGACCTCCTTGAGTAGCCTAGTTGGGATGGGGTCTAAGAGACACGTTGATGATTTAGATGAAGAAATCACTGCGGCCAATTCTTGAAGAGAAATTGGGGAGAAGCAATCTAAATAAATATTAGGTGTTACAGCTGTGTTTGAGGTTAGATAGGTACTATCTGAGGACAGAAGGTCATGAATTTTGCCTCTAATAGTTAGAATTTTGTCATTAAAAAAGCTCATAAAATCATTACTGCTAAGGGCTAAAGGAATACAAGGCTCAATAGAGCTGTGACTCTCAGTCAGCCTGGCTACAGTGCTGAAAAGAAACCTGGGGTTATTCTTGTTTTCTTCTATTAAAGCTGAGTAATAGTTTGCTCTGGCATTGCGGAGGCCCCTCTTATAAGTTTTCAGACTGTCTGCCCAGATTAAAAGAGATTCTTCCAGTTTGGTTAATCGCCAATTCCTTTCAAATTTTCGCGATATTTGTTTTAATTTACGGGTTTGAGAGTTATACCAAGAAGCGAACTTTCTTTGCTTTGTTAACTTCTTTTTAAGAGGAGCTACAGAGTCAAGTGTTGTTCGCAGCGAGCCTACGGCGCTATCAACAAAATGATCAATTCGGGAGAGGTTAAAGTCGGCACGGGAGACCTCTGTTACTGAAGGACTTGGGATTGAATTTAACGACAGAGTAATCATTTCCTTAAACCAGCACTAAGTAACTTTTCAACCTTCATAAAATATTTTCATAACTTTTGTGATGATACATCGACTTACAACTAGTTGAATGACACCTCTGTCATGGCCTGAGGGGGTCTGTATTGTTTTAACTGGCACTAAGCAACTTCGAGGAGGGTGGCAGGAACCCTGCCACACAAAAAACTACAAATGTGTTGACTGCTTTACGGCATACGTCACTTCCCCCTTTCCCCATTCGTTACAAAGGCGGAAGTCGATGCGAAAGCCTGCGCGCAATTACTGCTGTCATGGCAGAAGCTGCAAAACAACCAAGGAAATGAAAAGTTTTGTCTGAGGAGACAAAAAAAGAAAGAGGGAGGCTACCCGGATGAAAGGACAGCCAAGGATCAACATTGGCCCGGCTTTCACTCGCTGAGCTCAAAGACGAGGAGGGATTTCCGACCGATGCTGCTTTAGCTCTGTTCCTGCTGGACTAGTAAGTAGCTTTCGATGCTCAAATCAAAATGATAATGTTGATGTGAGCTATCGGAAATATGCGTGGTAGCAATGAATAGCCACCAGCTTGATAGTTTGCAGTTCCACACTGACGCGACCAGCCACGCAACAAGCTCAAAAGTACTGTATAAAGATAAAACAATGCGATGGCTGCAAACCGCAAATATAAAGTTTGAGTAAAATATGTAGGTTCCTATTGTGGAAAGATCAGTCATACTGAATCATTGTGGTGTTATCGTGTCAGTTTGTGTGTACGTGACAGTAGTTTCTGATGATTGTTATGCAATAGTTTCAGAGAATAACAGGATTCTTGTCGTGTTTTTGTTGAGTTGACTACAGTGATTGCAAAAGAAGTCAAACCATGTTGCTTGCTCTAAATAATCAGTAAAACAAAACCCGTGTGCAATGTGCATTGAGTTATGACTTTACATAGTCCTGCTTATCAATAGCACCTTGTGCTGAGTGTAGCTAAAACTACAGGGATTGTTGCATGTTTAAAATTCTACATGTAATGTTTATTTAGTCAGTCCTGAAGGGTCTGTGTGTAGCTCACTTCAATAGCACCAAGCACCTAACTTTGAAGGTTACAATCTCAGTTAGCCAGTAAACTTGACATCTTCAAGTCAGTCTGATAACAAGATATTTTTGTTATTGTTATGTGTCTATTGGACATTATGTTGTGTAAGGTGTACGGTGTTGTTCCATATTTATTTTTTTCATGTTATTATCTTTTTATATTTTATGTTGTATTGCTAATTATTGTTATTCTTATCTTATAATTCTCTAGTATAACATAGATGATGCATTTTATTACAGTGTGATGTTTATATAGTGCCTTTATTTCCAGTGTGTATACTTTTGTTTGTCTTGCATTACTCTTTATCCATATAAATTTCTTACATGTTATTTCTCTACAGCTATCAAAAGAAGCAAGTAACGTCTACTCCCCACAAGCAACACCTCCAACCGCTACAGCCTATAGTTTCCAGCTTTACAGAAGAGTCGGATCATGTTAGGTACTTTGTGTTTCCCAGGGCCTGCATTTGTTTGTTTTGGGCAACGTTTAGTATTTTTCAACATGTCCTATTTTCTGTTTTGACTCAGGGGAGAACCGATAGAGGGTGTCCAAATGCTGGAAGAAGGCGCTGCGGCAGAATCTTACAATCTACTCTATCTGCAGCATGTATTCTCTGAGTGTTGTGGAGGAAGAAGAGCGGCATGACTCTCCAGATGACTCCAGATAACTTCTAACATTGTCACACAGATTATTCAGTGTTTCTTATTTTAACTGTCATAGTTTATTTTTTATCCTGCTCTATTTATCCATGTACATGCATCACACTCCCCTTTTGTTTTGTTTTTTTTATTCACAGTAATTTTTTTCAGCTGTCACTGTCGTTCATTTACTACCACTGTAATACAGTGTTGTTGTGCCATTTATTTATTCAAATCATACACATACCCCGTCATTGCAAAAATGCACATTGCATTTATGCCACTCTTTTTTTTTCATGATATTTCTTGCGTAACACTGTGCATGTGCCTGGAAATGTTTTTCTTTTTTCTCTAGGTTGTATGTTTTACTTGTTACTTCCTTTACTGTGAAGGGACAAGTGGCAAAATAACAATTTGAATGTGTTGAATGTGACAAAGTACTTGAATTTTGACAACTGTGAAAGAGGGTGTAGAAATAAAAGTTTGTCTGGGTCTGTCTGGGTCTCGGGGTTCAAGTCCTCTGGTGTCCTACTTCTTCCCCTCCCTCTCCCTTTCCCTCTCCCTCTGCCTGCACCTACTCCCCTCGCCCCTCTGCCCCTGCCAGCACTAGTGTGTGGGGGCTCTAACTGGTGGAGGTAGTGTCCGGGACAGCAAATTCCTGATAAAACAACAGACAGAAATGTTATGTAACAAATATAAAAAAAATTGATGTTCAATAAGCATCAGAATCATATTGAACTTTATTGCCGAGGACATACAGGAATTCGTCTTGGCTTTTAGTAATTCAAAAATGACAGTGACAATAACAGACTTGCATAGAGTAATTTTAGTAATAAATGTATGTATAATTCTCCATATAGAATCCTAATAATAGAATTATAACAGTAGAGGAAACAATACAATGTGAAGAAACTGTTTAGAATGAACAGTAGTACTTTCCCTGAGAGACTGAACTGTATATTCGTGCGCGTTGTGCAGGGTTGATATTCAGGCAATGCGGCACCTTCCTGCCGGTATCTGTACGTGTTTACTGTGAAATTATCCAACATAACGTTTTATTTATCTGTTTCAAGGCTCAACTCGTCAGCCGCCGCTGACAAGTCGGGTGAGGGGGGGCGGTGGGGGAATACGGCACTAAACCAAAGTTAAACGTTTCTAATTTCAGCGTCGTCATATGATATTGTTTAGCTACAATTACATTCATTACCTCATCGCTATTCATCCTTCACACAGCCACTGGAAACAGCAATGTAGCTCAATCCAACTACAGGCGACCGGGAGATCAGGATTTTACGACACTATGCGCTGGTCCTCATGGGAAATGTGGTCTTCCTTCAGGCAAAACACTACCGCTTTGGACCACTGGCGCCGCCAAAATCAACCAAAACTGAAAGTTCTTAAGGGTTGCTTTAAATTTTGCGACAGCACTATCTGATAAACATCTAGTATAGTAACTGTTGCTGAGTGGCGTGTAATCGAGTAAAAAGAAATCAAAAGTAATCAAATAATGATCCGATAGCGAGGGATTCTGTGGAAAGACTGTTAGGTTATCAATTTCAATTCCATACGTCAGAACTAGATCGAGGGTATGGTTAAAACAGCGAGTGGGTTCACGTACACCCTGACTGAAGCCAATGGAGTCTAATAATGAGATAAACACAGTAGCCAGGGAGTCATTATCAACGTCGACATGAAGGTTAAAATTGCCTACAATAATAACTTCATGTGATTTAAGAACTAAACTGGATAAAAACTCTGAGAATTCAGATATAAATTCAGAATACGGGCCAGGAGCACATTACACTATAACAAATAAAAGTGGCTGCGAGGTTTTCCAGGTCGGATGTAAAAGACTAAGAACGAGGCTTTCAAATGAATTATAGTCTAGTTTAGGTTTAGGGCTGATTAACAGACTAGAGTTAAAAATGGCTGCAACTCCCCCTCCTCGGCCGCTGCCTCGAGGAATGTGGGTATTATTTTGACTGGGAGGAGTGGATTCATTTAGACTGACATATTCATCTGGACACAGCCAGGTTTCGGTGAGACTGAGTAAATCAATATGATTATCTGAAATGAATTCGTTTACTAACACTGCTTTAGACGATAGAGACCAGGGGCCTGTTTCACAAAACCAGGATAAGGGATTAAGCCGGGATATCTTGGTTATCCTGGATCAACTTATCCTTGATCCAGTTTCACAAAAGCAGGATAGGGGGAAGTGGGATATGTTTTGACATAAGTTACCATGGAGATTTATTCTGTGGAGCTAGCCTGCTCCAGACCAGGCTAAGTTCCAGGATCTATTTAATCTCATCCCTTTGTCAGCAGTCACCACAAACGGAAACCAATAGTTATTCCAATGCCCACTGCACATTGTTATCACATTCAACCAGACCCACTGTCATTATTTAAACATTTGTGATCATAAATTGCAATCATTTTAGATAAATGATGATTTTAGATTTTGCAATCATTAGATAATTTACAGTTTTCCATAGACTATATATAAAATACACATCCCATATAAATATAAATACACATCAAAGAGTAACATGATGTTCCTTTATTGAATAAGGATAAATCAAAGCAAGTAAACCATCAAGTCCTTTCAAAACTGAAGTCACACAGTGACTCTACAAGACAGAAAGCACGGAATCAAAGCATATTATACAACACAAGAATAGATACACATTCAAAGGTCTGTATATGATACACCCTGCATGTCTGCACACTGAAATAAATGCAGGACAAATCCATACGCAACAAATGAACAGACAAATGAATGGATGCAGTAGCCTCCCTGCAAGCTTGTATACACACAGTATACAGCACAAACAACATAAAAGGCCAAATCAATTTAAACTGAATAAAAAAAACACAAATTCCTCTGCCACTGCAGGACATATTTAACTTAAATTTAAAGCATGCATGTCAACTGTGGCGGTGTTGCCTTTCTTTTTGATTTGATCCTTTACCTCTTCGTAAGCCTCCACGAGGATTTCTGCCTCCGACGGGGAAAAGTACGCCGCTCTTGTTTCCATGGTGAATCGGTGAATCTGTGATCTCTGGCGGGGTCTATTTGAGGAAGCCGTGTGCGCGCACTGATCCAGGATTGGTTTCACCTGGCTTGATGAATCCGTGTCTGCTCATCCTGGCTTGGCGTTTGTGAAACCAATTAAGCCTGAACTCTGTTGTTTTGGATTGGTTGAGCCAGGCTTACTTACTTATCCTGGATGTCTGAATCCTACTTTTGTGAAACGGACCCCAGATATTTAACAGACCGCATTTGATTCTCCTGTTTTGTTTTTCTGTCACAGAAGAAGTTTTAATTTTTATGAGGTTGTTATGCAAAACTCCTCTTTGTTTAATTTTAGATTTAGATCATTTAGGCGGTCGGGGGACAGACACCGTTTGTATAAAACTATGGCTGGGTAGAGTCCTGATCTCAACTCTGGGTTGTCAGGGATTTGAATTACTAATAAAATTTGCCAGGTTCCTAGAAATGAGAGCAGCTCCATCCAAAGTGGGATGAATGCCGTCTCTCCTAATGAGACCAGGTTTTCCCCAGAAAGTTTGCCAATTATTAATGAAACCGAAATTGTTTGCTGGACACCACCTGGACAGCCAGCGATTAAATGATGACATGCGGCTAAACATGTCATCAGAGGTCAGATTTGGGAGGGGTCCAGAGAAAACTATGAGTCCGACATTGTTTTTGCATATTCACACACAGAGGCAATATTAATTTTAGTGACCTCCGATTGGCGTAACCGGGTGTCATTTCCGCCAATGTGAATAACAATCTTACTGAATCTACATTTAGGTTTAGCCAGCAGTTTTAAATTTGATTCAATATCGCCCACTCTGGCCCCAGGGATACATTTGACTATGGCCGCTAATGTTGCTAACTTCACGTTCCTCAGAATAGAGAGAAGTTTCACTGCAGAAAGAAGGATGTGTTTGTTTCCTGTGTTTTGTTTTACAGTTTTTCTTAATTGCTCACACATCTTTACACACAGCTCTCAATTCCCTTTTCATCCCTGTTCTCAAAACTACGCATAAGTCTCTATATTTTGAACTCTCTTTTCCAATACAAATCTCACTGTTTCCACATGGAACACACAACCAAATCAAAGTGCTAAACACTCAAGTCTGTTGAGCAATTTGCAATCAGAGGTTGAGGAATACAAAGGGCCAAAGGTGAGCTTCTGGTTTGGAGAACAATGGATGGATTCAAAGGGAGAGGTGTCCAGAGAGGCAGAGCAGTGCAGGTGAGAGGAGGAGGGAGAGGAGGAAGAGGAGAACAACGAGGAGGAGGAGGGCAAGGTCGAGCAGGAGGTGGACAAAAAGGAGGAGGAGGAAGAGCAGGACAAGTAGGAGGGCAAGGAGTTGAAAGAGGTGGACAAGGAGAGGAAAGAGGTGGACAAGGAGGAGGACAAGATGGGGGGAGAGGACGCCAAGGCGGGGGAGGAAGAGGAAGAGGAGGACAAAGAGGTAGAAGGAGAGCCACCATCTCAGATGAGATTCGGGCTACGATAATTGATCATGTCCTCAACCATGGTTTGACGTTGAGGGAGGCTGGTTTGAGGGTCCAACCAAACGTCAGCCGCTTCAGTGTGGCATCCATCGTAAGGACGTTCAGATATGAGGATCGGTGAGAAATACTACTCACTCGGCTTTACTGTATGTAGTACTGCATAGTGTATCAATACAGCACTCAGTGATTACTGTAGAATATAGTTTTGTAAGTGGACCATTGTACTGTGCTGTAAACAAAGCATGTTCTACAGTATGGCACATACTTATGAGATTGGGAACTGCATTCGTACTTTGTCTATACAATACGTAATGTAATACGCTGTGAGGGTTCAAAGGACAGAGGGATGTCGTATGCTGTAAAGCCCTGTGAGGAAAATTGTGATTTGTGATATTGGGCTTTATAAATAAAATTGATTGATTGATTGATTGATTGATGTTGCTGTATCTGTATGTTTTGCAGAAATGAAAGATTACCACAAGCAGGTGGTAGGGCATGTCTATTCATGGCTCAGTAGAAGACTGCCATTGTGAACATGGTTCTGGAGAACAATGCTATCACCCCAAAACAAATCCAAAGAAAGATCATTGAAGACCAAGTGATGTTCCAGACCATCAACTCTGTTAGCCTCAGTACACTGGACTGTGTACTATGGTGCAATGCAGTACGCATGAAGCAAGTGTATAGGGTGCCCTTTGAAAGGAATTTGGCCAGGGTCAAGGAGCTGCGCCATGACTATGTGTAAGTAAGTCCTATACCCAGGACTGAGACATTACTGTATTGCACCTGTAATACTGTATGATGCAGTTACAGTGTTTCTTTACATTGTCTCACACAATCATGTATTGACTGATCTAGGTCCATACCTGATATTGTCATGCTGTCTGTCTCAGAGAGTTCTGGAGCTAGATGTGGCCGCCGAGATCCACAGATTTCTTTACATTGACGAGGCAGGGTTCAACCTGGTGAAAAGAAGGCATTGGGGAAGGAATCTAATCGGCCAGCATGCCAATGTTGAGGTTCCTGGACAGTGTGGAGGTAACATCACCATGTGTGCTACGATGAATCACCATGGTATCCTGTATTGTCATGCCACCTTCGGTCCCTACAATAGCGCACTTTTCCAGGCATTCTTGGATACACTCCATAACCACCTCATCCCACCTGACGACCAGTTCTTTGGGCCACAGCAGCTCAACTATTTTGTCCTCTGGGACCATGTGAGTTTCCACTGGGCTGCTGTGTTCCGAGACTGGTTCACCGACCACCCACAGTTTTCTGCTGTATTCCTCCCACCATACTCCCCCTTCCTGAACCCCAGTGAGGAGTTCCTCTCCGCATGGCGATGGAGGGTGTATGAGCTCAACCCCCAGCAGCGCATTGCACTGCTCCAGGCAATGGAGGACGCCTGTGACCACATCCCGGCTGAGGCCTGCCAAGGTTTCATGCGACATTGAAGGTGTTACTTCCCCCACTGCCTGGTGAGGGAAAATATCGCCTGTGATGTGGGTGGGGTCCTGTGGCCAGACAGGAACCAAAGGCACGATGTGGCACACCAGTAAATCTGTTTTGATGGTTGTGGTCGTATTTGTTTGATTTTGGATGAAAAATAAAAAAGAATTCTGTTACTGTAAATGTGTTGTTTTATATTTGAATATACCACAAAACATTATACTGTAATACAATATTTTTCAAAATAGGCAAGTGTGACAGTATGAACATGTAAATGTATAATTCTGAGTGCTTTCCATTTTGCACTGCTGCAGTGTTCAATTGGCGCTACAAGTGTCAACTCATATGATGGCTGTGTGTGTTACTTGAACACAAAGTTCCATTTTGAGAAGATTTTGAACTTGTTTTGAAGGCAGAGTGTTATTTTGCAAGAGAAGTGTTGAGTTTAGTAGTTTGTATGTGTGTTTTTGTGGTTTGTATGTACAGTTTTAAGAAAAGGAGGTCTTCCTCCAAAAAAACAGTTTTAAGCAATAGAGAAAAACTGTAAGTAAAGTAATGTGTTAATTGTCTCCATCAGGTCTCATCCTCCTCTTCTACCTCGTCTTCTACGGGTTCCTTGCAGGAATGTTTTCTTTCACCATGTGGGTCATGTTGCAGACGCTGGATGAAAATGTCCCCCGCTATCAGGACAGAGTGGCCAATCCAGGTGAGTTCATTATCACAGGTTTAAGTACACTTTCTGTTTACTTTACATCCATTATCAAAGGTTTAATTTCACTTCCTGTTTACTTTATAACCATTATCACAGGTTTAACTACACTTCCTGTTTACTTCACATGCATTATAACAGGTTTAACTACACTTCCTGTTTACTTCACATGCATTATCACAGGTTTAATTTCACTTCCTGTTTACTTCACATGCATCATCACATGTTTAACTACACTTCCTGTTTACTTTACAACCATTATCACAGGTTTAACTACACTTACTGTTTACTTCAGATCCAATATCACGGGTTTAACTACACTTCCTTTTTACATCACACTCATGATCAACAGTTTTCCAGGTCTACAATGACGTTCTTCTGTGGGTGTAGTCATGGCAAAAAGCGACTATTTCAGCGACCTAAAAATATCAATCAGTATCGTAGTAAGTGTACTAACTATGAAAGCTGTCTTGGAGGGAGATTTGGGACATGGAAGCTTTTTGAACCAACTTCATCATCCGAGCCACCTACGATGTCTTACCATCACCCCAGAATCTCTCTGCCAATGGTATGGAGAAGACCCAACATGCCATCTCTGTCAAAACCCTCTCCACCAAATTTGAAGCACCTTGTCCTTGTCGGCTGCAAGACTAGCCTTACACAAGGCCGCTACACCTGGTGACACAATCAGGTGTTGAAGTGTCTGGCAGCTTTGCTGGAGAGTAGACTGAGGGTCATCAATGCCCTGCCTCCACAGTCCTCCCATTCTGCATCTTCAGGACAGTTCATTGATGAAGGAGAGAAGCAACTGAAGACCTGCACACCAAAACCAGAGGCCGGACATCTGGGTGCGGCACGAGACTGGAGGCTTGTGGTAGACCTGAATCAGAGACTCTGTTTCCCGGAGATTGCCACAACCAACCTCAGACTAGACCTTGTACTTTGGTCCCCTTTGAATAGGAGCGTTTACATCATAGAGCTCACAGTGCCCTGGGAGGATGCCGTGGGCAAGGCCTACGAGCGCAAGAGGCTTCGGCATGCTGAGCTGGCAGCTGACGCTGAACAATGGGGCTGGAAAGCCACGGCATGCCCTGTTGAGGTTGGCTGCAGAGGCTTCGTGGGCAGGTCAGCTGCCAGCCTTCTCAAGAACATAGGAATCAGAGGCCAGGCCCAACGTCGAGCCATCAAAGCCCTGTCCAGTGCTGCTGAAAGGGCAAGTCAGTGGCTCTGGATCAGGAGGAAAGACAACATCTGGGCCCCAAAATGACACCTAAGGGCAAGTCAACATCGAGGGGTGTGATGAAGGACCTAAAGCAGAGGGGAGCATAACTGAGACGCCAGTTGTCGCTGTTGAATCCTGTGGAGGTGTCCTGGGCCTATTCAATGAAACACCTATGAAGGAGGGTGCCCACCTGATGACCCCAATGAAACCTTAGGCCCTTCAACCACCCATACCTGTGATGACATCATCATCCCCATCCACGTCTCTCAAGGTATAAACAAGGATTGTAGGTTCTAGTCCCATTCAGGTATGCGGCCAGGCACAAGCTTGGATTAGGGAGGAGGACGCCCCTGGCATGCAGAGTCCATGGCACTCTGGATGACAACATCATATTCTGTGTTTGTAAAACTTCTACTACTACTGTGTTTATTTTCAGCACTTTATGTTTGACACTGAGAGACGGTGGCGGCAGCGGTGGCCAGCGACCAGCAGCTCACTCGGTCTAAAACATTTCTGTCAGTGCAGTCTGGTGGCAGCGAAGGCAATGTTTGATTTTATGTTTGTAAACAGTTGTAAACAAATGTGATTTGGTGTATTTGGCTGTGAAGTCACCGAGGACACCTGTTGGACAGGTGTGAAACAACAGCTGTCAGTTAACACTGATCAGATGAAGCTGACCGTCTTTTTGTTTTGTATGACTCTCTGTCGTCAAAATATGTTTTAGTTCAAGTTGTTTTATTTTCATTGTTTGATTATTGATTATAGATTTGTGTTTTTTTGAGGACAGGTTTGGTGATTCGTCCTCATGCTGCTGAAATCTCCTTCAACCGCAGTGACCCAAAAAACTACAACCACTACATCCAACAGCTGAACGACCTCCTGCAGCGTGAGTAAAAACACACCTGCTGAGAGACAGACAACTGATGTAATGAAGTGTCAAGCTCATTACTCTAAAAATGTAATCTATTACTCGTTACTCTTTTCAGAAGTAATAATATTACTTTACTCATTACTTCCTGCCAACAGTAATTTATGACACTACAGATTACTTCACTTTTCCATTACATCCCATAAAACTGTTCATTGTGATTCTCCCCAAACTTCAGATGTGTCTCTGTGTGAGCATCAGGTGATCACAGGCAAGTATAGCTGAGGACTGATACCTTCCTTTTTACCTGGGGGTCTTCAGTTTGCTGTGAGCAGTGTTTTAGTACATGACGTCCATTATCAAGGTTGGAACTGAATTAAAAAAGGAAAATATAATTTATTATGTAACCCAACAGTCACAAAGCCGTGACCAGTTATCTCACTGAGAATGGATACTCATGCTCCCCCTGCTGTTTACTCATATTCAGCACATGAATCAAAATGAGTACGACTGTATGAAAGTAATTGTTACACTGTGACATCATGCTGATTGTTTGTTTTTGTGAATGACTGAATAGTGTGTAGCTTTTAAATGTTGCAGCCACAGTGGGAAGACATTGTCTCCTCTCCTTTGGTGAAGGGTGGTCTGGTGTCTGCCACACTGAAGTAAATAAAAAAGGAAGAACTGAAGCACCTTTCTGTTGTGGAGAATTCCACCAGCTATTGTGGTGGACAGTTAAGATGCTCCGAAGCAAAAACCATCATGACACTGTAGGATGGGTCAGAGAGGGCGTCTCATGGATGCTCATGGACAGCAGGTGAGAGGAGAGTCCACGGTAATGGAGATGGGGACAGAGAGACGGGACAGGTCAAAGAACCTACGAACCAGAAAGACCTCACAATACCTTCACAGACTCT
Source organism: Epinephelus awoara (assembly GCA_035609425.1). Classification (NCBI taxonomy): domain Eukaryota; kingdom Metazoa; phylum Chordata; class Actinopteri; order Perciformes; family Serranidae; genus Epinephelus; species Epinephelus awoara. The sequence continues at coordinate 44,910,416 of CM069297.1, forward strand.
GTAACACACGTGTGATGCAGCTGTAAACATATGAATCACACTTGTGAACATGTGAGTCACACCTGTGAACATGTGAGTCACACCTGTAAACATGTGAATCACACCTGTGAACAGGTGTGACACAGCTGTAGACACAGCTGTAGACATGCATTCATCACTTCCAGACTGGACTATTGTAATGCTGTTCATTCTGGCATCAATAAGCGAAACATACAAAGACTTCAGTTGGTACAAAACGACGCTGCCAGGTTTTAAACTATCAAGAGAAGAGACCACATCACACCAATCCTTGCAGCCCTTCACTGGTTACCTGTGAGTTTTAGAATTGATTTTAAGATCTTACTGCTTGTTTTTAAAGCTTTGAATGGCCAGGCTCCAGCATATATCTGTGATCTTTTAAACCCCTACGAGCCTGATTGCTGGTTGAGATCCTCCAGCAGGACCCTTCTAATGGCTGCAAAAACCTGCATGGTCACTAAAGGTGACCGGGCCTTTGCTGCTCGGGCCCCTCAGCTATGGAACTCCCTGCCTGGAGATCTCAGGCAGGCTAACTCAGTATCCTCTGTTAAATCTCTTCTGAAGACTCACTTTTATCGTTTGGCTTTCTCTTAACTGTTGGCATTTTTAACTTTTACCACTGTTTGTATTATTGTTCATGTATTTTATCTGTTAATGTGTTTTTATTTTTATTGTTAAGCACTTTGTAAGTTTGTTTTGAAAAGTGTTATACAAATAAAGATATTATTATTATTATTATTATTATTATGTGAATCAGACCTTTGAATAGGTGAGTCACACCTGTAAACATGTGAATCACACCTGTGAATGGCTGTGACACAGCTGTAAAGATGTGAATTACACCTTTGAATTGGTGAGTCACAGCTGTAAACGTGAATCACACCTGTTCATAGCTGTAGGCATGTGAATCACAGCTTTGAACAGGTGAGTCACACCTCTAAACGTGAATCACACCTGTGAACAGGTGAGTCACACCTCTAAACGTGAATCACACCTGTGAACAGGTGAGTCACACCTGTAAACGTGAATCACACCTGTGAACAGGTGTGACACAGCTGTAAACATGTGGATCACACCTGTTAACATATGAATCACATCTTTGAATAGGTGAGTCACACCTGTAAACATGTGAATCACACCTGTGAACAGGTGTGACACAGCTGTAAACATGTGAATCACACCTGTGAACATGTAAATCACACCTTTGAACAGGTGAGTCACACCTGTAAACATGTGATTCGCACCTGTGAACAGATGAGTCACACCTTTGAATAGGTGAGTCACACCTGTAAACATGTGAATCACACCTGTGAACAGGTGAGTCACACCTGTAAACATGTAAATCACACCTTTGAACAGGTGAGTCACACCTGTAAGCACTGATAACATCCAGTGGGAGGCGTGGCCTTTTCACAGCAGACATGCTGATTGGTTTCCTCCTTGCCCTCAGAAGAGAAGCTTTTAATGGGTTTTAATGGGTTTTAAAATATTTAAATAAAGTGCAGTGAATAGTTTTGTTTTGAGACGTCACTGACAGTTTTGTTTTTGTGTTTTTCGTCTGCAGAATATAACGACAGTGTTCAGGAGGGTAACGACTTGTGTCTGGTGGGTGAATACACTGAACAAGACGACGAGCCTGTAAAGAAAGTTTGTCAGTTTAAGCGCAGTACGCTACGTCAGTGCTCCGGTCTACCCGACACCAGTTTTGGATATGCTGAGGGAAAACCATGTATCATCATCAAGATGAACCGGGTCAGTGAAAGTCTCCTCATTCAGTCTGTTGGGATGTTTAAAGCACGCAGAATGCCGTCTCGTTGTGACTTCCTGTTTGCACTCACGAGACGTTGTTTTATTTATTGTTCTGTCAAAGTTCATGAAAGATAAGATGATATAGAACGTGTTCTGTCAGAGTTTACGAACAATAAGATGACATAGAACCTGTTCTGTCAGAGTTCATGAACAATAAGACAATGTAGATCCTGTTTTGTCAGTGTAAATGTACAATAAGATGACATAGAACCTGTTGTCAATCAATCAATCAATCAATTTTATTTATAAAGCCCAATATCACAAATCACAATTTGCCTCACAGGGCTTTACAGCATACGACATCCCTCTGTCCTTTGGACCCTCACAGCTGATCAGGAAAAACTCCCCAAAAAAACCCTTTAATGGGGAAAAAAAACGGTAGAAAGCTCAGGAAGAGCAACTGAGGAGGGATCCTTCCTCCAGGACGGACAGACGTGCAATAGATGTCGTACAGAACAGATCAACATGATAAATCAACAGCAATCCGTATGACACAATGAGACAGAAAGAGAGAGAGACAGAGAGAGACAGAGAGAGAGATGCAGGACAGACGGTAATAACAGTAGCTTACAACAACATTAATGAAAGTAACAATGTTATAATTAATAATAATATATTAATATCTGATAGTATACATGTGTGACAATAATAATAATAATAATTAATCAATCAATCAATCAATCAATCATATATATGTGTATAATAACAGTAGAAGTATGAGTAATGATAACAGCAGCAGCAGCAGCAGCAGCAGCAGCAGGAGGCATCTGGCAGGACCACGGCAGCAGCACAACCACACACGTCACACTATCCAGGCACCACTGCAATACGAGTTAACCTGAGAGACAGTGAAGCACAAAGGCTCCGGAGAAGAAGCCGAGTTAGTGACATCCAGAATGGCCGAGTTAGTAAGATGCAGTAATAGGATACGAGAGAGAGAGAGAGAGAGAGAGAGAGAGAGAGAGAGAGAAGGTGCCCGGTGTATTATAGGGGGGTCCTCCGGCAGACTAGGCCTAAGTCAGCCTAACTAGGGGCTGGTACAAGGCAAGCCTGAGCCAGCCCTAACTATAAGCTTTATCAAAGAGGAAAGTGTTAAGTCATTGATGTTGAATCTTACATGTTCATGTTTAAGAATCTGTAACTTTGCAGCAACAGATTTGAAGTGTTGACAAATATCACGTTGTTGATTGTATCGTCCACCTGAACATTGGTTCTGTTGATATTTGGCTTTTGATGATTGTTGCTGCATTACGTGACGAAGGTCTCCGTCAGTCTTCTGTAAAAACTGTGTCTAAGTGGAGACTCATCAGCAGGTAGAGTCATACCTGACAATATCGTAAATAAATAAATAAATTAAAGTCCTTCAGAGTCCTCACTGCGTATATCACGAGTCTGGACAGACATGGATGTAAACTGGAACGTGATTGGTTGGTGAAGGTGCAAAAGCACGAGGATAAGTTTAAAATTAAAGATGAAGAATCAGGTGAAGAATGTTACGTCACATTATGTAGAAATATGTGAGTCTGTTTCGTCATGTTCACTGCCGAGTTTAAATTATCCTCCATCTTCATCTTCAGTTCATTTTCTGTGGTCGTCCGTGGGGGTCTGTGAGGGTCTGTGAGGGTCTGAGGTTTGACTGCTGAATGTTGTATTTGACTTTAGTTAGATAATGATAAAAAACACACATTATATAAGAGTTAACAATATGTCTGTCTGTGTGTCTGCAGGTAATCGGACTGAAACCACAAGGAGACCCCTACATCAGCTGTACTGCCAAGGTAATACACACACACACACACACACACACACACACACACACACACACACACACACACACACAGCTATCCCATAATGCACCTGTGAAGCTGAATCACTTTATTTTTTCATTAAATATTTTTACAGTGGATAAGATCTCCTGTCATTCATGTCAGATTTAAGTTATTGTGTCTATAGCTCATGAAGTGGCTTTTTTGATGTCCAGAAGGATAAATTATATTTTTATTTACTATAGATAGTATGAAATATATAGTATATGAATTAAACTGTTCATTAACTATAAATAGTATAAAATATAAAATATATGAATTAAACTGTTTATTAACTATAAATAGTATATAATATAAAGTATATTAATTAAACTGTTTATTAAAGAGGCAACAGATGTTTTTTTTTAGGTTGGCGCCACCAAGCATCAGTGGTGTTGCGTCGCACTGTTGCAACGACCAAATTGGCCGTGGGGATCAGAGATAATCAATAAAAGGCTGTAAAGCCACCAGTATATCTCTATGTATATGTAGAATGAGAAGGTGTGTGGACACTTTATTAAATAAATGAGTAAAGAGACCGAGCAACAATTATCAGATTTATCTGAAGAAAAACCAAATAGTAATGCAAATAATTATAGGAGAATGCACAGTACCAGTACAAACAACTCACAGTAAATGATACCAATATGTACAGTATCAGTACAAACAACAGTAGACACAGTGGAATTATACCAATATGTACAGTATCAGTACAAACAACAGTAGACACAGTGGAATTATACCAATATGTACAGTATCAGTACAAACAACAGTAGACACGTAAGGGATAATGTATAGTGACTGTTTAAAAATAACTCCCTTCCAGTCACCGGCTCACTATACATTATCTCGCTTAGTACATGGTTTACTACTAAAACATTTAAATGTTACAACTGGCATCAATATTATTAAATTGCTGGCAGAGTGTATTGACAGAGGAGAGGCATTCACCAGACAAACTGTGGCTGTTTTCTGGAGCGGAGGAGAGGATTTTACTCCACTTCTCCCGGTCTGAGATGCTGGGTGCTCAGTAGCTGCGAAAGCTGCCCTCACATTTATGGCCAGTGACCGACCTGATCTCCCTGCTCTCCAGGCCATCTTGGGAGAGCTGTGTGGACTAAAGTTAACTGATTTTGATGCTCCTCAGTGTAAGCCCGTTGCTATGGTGCTACAGAGCAGCAGAGCAGCGGTGATACCTCAAGAAATATCACTGTCCGAGGGCTGCTGTAGAATGGCAACCAGGATATCAGCCAACCAACACTCGCTACCTGCTCCCTGGTTGCGGCGATTTGCGATGTTGGCCAGCTAGGAATGAACTAGCAGCCAGTACAGCACAGTCCTCTCTGGTCTAGCTAACATTTAGCTGTGTTACTTACTGATCCATTAGAAAGAAAGCTAGCTGGACATGGGTTTTGAAGCCTCTTTGGTCACGGAGCTCCCTCAATCCCTTGAACGCCTGACTGAGGTTTACTCTTGTTTTTCCTCTTCTTTTATCACTCTCCTTTTTGCTCTTCTTTGCCTCCTCACACAGAGGAGCTCCTTTTCTTTTGCTAGGCCGTTTTTCACTTGTCTCCAAACTTTGTCCGTCTGCCATTGTGCTCGTGACTCAACTATCTCATGCCCAACTCCTCATAAGGACTAGCTCCAGTCCCTGATTGGCTTACCGACCAGTTTCGCAATACATGGCGTTTTTCGTGCCGTAAAGCAGTTTTTTTCTGTAAAATTTTGGCACCGGTGGCAAAAGCTTATTACAAAGATTGCAAAGCCACTAAGTAACCTATGTAAACGCTGATAGTGTGATTTTACTGTGGCCACTACCCTGTGCAACCCACATTATTTTCATCATGATATATTTAGGAAAAGATGCTGTCTGTTGCCTCTTTAACTATAAATAGTATAAAATATAATGTATATTAATTAAACTGTATCTTAACTATAAATAGTATGCAATATAAAGTATCTTGATATTCATATGAATGTATTTTTTCTCTTCATGTTAATGTGAATGTATTTTTACTCTTTATATTCATATAAATCTATTTTTTCTCTTTATATTCATATCAACATATTTTTTCTCCGTCATATTTATATGAACATATTGTTCTGGGTTAGGAAAAGGAATAAGGAACAGGAAACACGAAGTGCTTCCTGTTAGTGCACTCTCCACCCTAAGGATGGCGACTCTCCCATCCTCATCTTCTTAATTTAGGTTAGTTAGCGGTGTATATAATTAATAACGTAATTGTTTTCTAGTTTTATATTATTTATCTGAAATTAAAATTTATATCAAGTATGATTTGTGTTTTATTTAGTTGCTTTGTTGTTGTTCCATATGTTTTGGCTTGTGTTTAGTTGTTTTGTTGTGTTTCCATGTGTTTTGGTTTGTTTGTTTGGCTTCTAATTGTTTTCTAATTTTGTAATTCCCTCCCTTGTTTAATTTGGTTAACCTTTTTGTGTTTTTTTTCCTTTCTGCAGGTGGCGTTCGCGACGTTTCGTGCCGATTAGGACTTCTTCAGGCTGCCATCCTACAGGTAAGTACCCTTGTGCCAAACTGATTACTGGTGTTACTGCTCTCCCTTTTATACTCTCCCTGAGTCACGTGGGCGTCGGCTTCCAGATTGTGTTTTTAGTGATTGGTTATTTTTAAAGGTAAGTTTTGGCTTAATGAATTTATATTTAACTTGTTTTTATCCAATTTGTATTTAATGAACTTGTTTTTTAGCTTAGTTGACTTGTTTTTAGCCAATTGATTGTTTTTTAATGTGTATTTTAGCTTAATGAATTTATATTTAGCTTGTTTTAACCCACTTTGTGTTTAATAAACTTGTTTTTAGCCAATTAGTTGTTTTTTAATATAAGTTTTAGCTTCATGAATGTATATTTAACTTGTTTTTAGCCAATTTGTTTTTAATAAACTTGTATTTTAGCCTAATGATTTTTTGAACTTGTTTGTTTTTTAATCAATATGTTGTTATTTACTTGTTTTTAGCCAATTGTTTTTGATTAACCCTTTGTACATGAATTAATAAAAATATTTCCCTATGAATTTGTGTTTTTAGTGTCCAATTAATAAATTTATAAACCCTTTCCTCCTTTGTACCTTTCTCCTGCTTCCCTTCCTTTACCTGTACTTATCTTCCATCCTTTACCCTTCACCGGTGGGCGTTTTATTAAACCTTGCGTACCTCGTATACCAATTTAGCCTGGAACTGGGTGACGAAGCCAGTCGGCTGTATACGGAAACCTTAATTAAATGAATGTCCTATTTGGTACATTCTTGAATGTCCTATTTGGTACATTCGGGGGACCTCTAGGGTCAATATACGGGCTTAGGTCAGGGTTTGGGGGGTAAGGTTAGGATCAGGAATAAAATTAGGATAGAGTAGGGGGTGTTGACCCGAAGTGAGCCGGGCTCACTTTGAAGGTTCCAAGGGAACGGCCGGAGGTAGAGGTACGGGGGCGGTACCGACGGGTAGCCCAGGTGGGATTTAGTTACCGGGGGCGGGGCCCCGGGGGGGTGGGGCGTGGCCACCGGAAGTTAGTGACGTCACAAAAAGTGACCGGGCTTATTTTGGGCCGAAAGGCCCATTTCCGGTGTCCGCTTCCGGTCCGCCGTAACTCGAGATAGGAAGGTTGTAGGTGGGCGGGAGCAAGCTCCACCCCCCCTAATTGGGGTGCGGGCTTTCCAACGAGCCCACCCCCGCCCCTCTAGGACGTTCGGTTGCGGAGTTACAGGCAATGTGAATCTCCCATGTAAACGAATGGGAGACGGGGAGAGCGCACCCCCCCTCTTGCCTAAACCTAAGGGGTTTGCCCCTAGTAGGCGGGTGCCCTAGGTTGTTGCAGCCCCAGCACGGGCTGGGTGGGGGTTGTTGGTGTTTGGGGTTGTGGCGGCTCGGGGTTGTTGGTGTTTGGGGTTGTTGGTGTTTGGGGTTGTGGCGGCTCGGGGTTGTTGGTGTTTGGGGTTGTTGGTGTTTGGGGTTGTGGCGGCTCGGGGTTGTTGGGGTTTGGGGTTGTTGGTGTTTGGGGTTGTGGCGGCTCGGGGTTGTTGGTGTTTGGGGTTGTTGGTGTTTGGGGTTGTGGCGGCTCGGGGTTGTTGGTGTTTGGGGTTGTTGGTGTTTGGGGTTGTGGCGGCTCGGGGTTGTTGGTGTTTGGGGTTGTTGGTGTTTGGGGTTGTGGCGGCTCGGGGTTGTTGGTGTTTGGGGTTGTTGGTGTTTGGGGTTGTGGCGGCTCGGGGTTGTTGGTGTTTGGGGTTGTTGGTGTTTGGGGTTGTGGCGGCTCGGGTTGTGGCGGCTCGGGGTTGTTGGGGTTTGGGGTTGTTGGTGTTTGGGGTTGTGGCGGCTCGGGGTTGTTGGTGTTTGGGGTTGTTGGTGTTTGGGGTTGTGGCGGCTCGGGGTTGTTGGTGTTTGGGGTTGTTGGTGTTTGGGGTTGTGGCGGCTCGGGGTTGTTGGTGTTTGGGGTTGTTGGTGTTTGGGGTTGTGGCGGCTCGGGGTTGTTGGTGTTTGGGGTTGTTGGTGTTTGGGGTTGTGGCGGCTCGGGGTTGTTGGTGTTTGGGGTTGTTGGTGTTTGGGGTTGTGGCGGCTCGGGGTTGTTGGTGTTTGGGGTTGTTGGTGTTTGGGGTTGTGGCGGCTCGGGGTTGTTGGTGTTTGGGGTTGTTGGTGTTTGGGGTTGTGGCGGCTCGGGGTTGTTGGTGTTTGGGTTAGGGTTAGGGGGGTTGGGGTTAGGGTTAGGGTTAGAGTAGGGGGTGTTGACCCGAAGTGAGCCGGGCTCACTTTGAAGGTTCCAAGGGAACGGCCGGAGGTAGAGGTACGGGGGCGGTACCGACGGGTAGCCCAGGTGGGATTTAGTTACCGGGGGCGGGGCCCCGGGGGGGTGGGGCGTGGCCACCGGAAGTTAGTGACGTCACAAAAAGTGACCGGGCTTATTTTGGGCCGAAAGGCCCATTTCCGGTGTCCGCTTCCGGTCCGCCGTAACTCGAGATAGGAAGGTTGTAGGTGGGCGGGAGCAAGCTCCACCCCCCCTAATTGGGGTGCGGGCTTTCCAACGAGCCCACCCCCGCCCCTCTAGGACGTTCGGTTGCGGAGTTACAGGCAATGTGAATCTCCCATGTAAACGAATGGGAGACGGGGAGAGCGCACCCCCCCTCTTGCCTAAACCTAAGGGGTTTGCCCCTAGTAGGCGGGTGCCCTAGGTTGTTGCAGCCCCAGCACGGGCTGGGTGGGGGTTGTTGGTGTTTGGGGTTGTGGCGGCTCGGGGTTGTTGGTGTTTGGGGTTGTTGGTGTTTGGGGTTGTGGCGGCTCGGGGTTGTTGGTGTTTGGGGTTGTTGGTGTTTGGGGTTGTGGCGGCTCGGGGTTGTTGGGGTTTGGGGTTGTTGGTGTTTGGGGTTGTGGCGGCTCGGGGTTGTTGGTGTTTGGGGTTGTTGGTGTTTGGGGTTGTGGCGGCTCGGGGTTGTTGGTGTTTGGGGTTGTTGGTGTTTGGGGTTGTGGCGGCTCGGGGTTGTTGGTGTTTGGGGTTGTTGGTGTTTGGGGTTGTGGCGGCTCGGGGTTGTTGGTGTTTGGGGTTGTTGGTGTTTGGGGTTGTGGCGGCTCGGGGTTGTTGGTGTTTGGGGTTGTTGGTGTTTGGGGTTGTGGCGGCTCGGGGTTGTTGGTGTTTGGGGTTGTTGGTGTTTGGGGTTGTGGCGGCTCGGGGTTGTTGGTGTTTGGGTTAGGGTTAGGGGGGTTGGGGTTAGGGTTAGGGGGTTAGGGTTAGGGGTTAGGGTTAGGGGGTTAGGGTTAGAGTAGGGGGTGTTGACCCGAAGTGAGCCGGGCTCACTTTGAAGGTTCCAAGGGAACGGCCGGAGGTAGAGGTACGGGGGCGGTACCGACGGGTAGCCCAGGTGGGATTTAGTTACCGGGGGCGGGGCCCCGGGGGGGTGGGGCGTGGCCACCGGAAGTTAGTGACGTCACAAAAAGTG